>OX276378.1:9264262-10750095 GCA_946251855.1 Alsophila aescularia | reverse complement strand
TCATATGGCTTCATACATACGGTAGTAGACATCGTGAGCTCAAAATTTCTTACAAGGAAAACCACATATCAGAGTTAGCAGAAACAACATTTCTGGGAATAAAGCTTGATAATTTTTTGAACTGGAAGGCGCATATTGACAACGTATGCAATAAAATAAATAGGTTTGTCTATGTCCTTTATAAATTGCGTAAAACTTCAGCTTGTTCAACAGTTCTAGCGGCGTACCATGGTTACGTATCTTCCGTTCTAAACTACGGTCTTATACTGTGGGGGAACTAAAAAAGTGTGTTAGAGCCATAGCCGGCATACCACCATGGGAATCTAGCAAGCCCTTTTTTAAACAATTTCGTATACTGCCTTTGCCCTGTATGTACATTTTGGAATGAGACAAATTTGTGAAACTACATCCAAGTTTATATAAAACAGTTAGTGATGTATTTCCGAGAAATACAAGGAATCCGGATACAATTGTTTTGTCACAGATACCAAAAACTGCAATGTTTTCAAAGAACTGTAATGCCATGTGTGGACGCATTTACAATTCTATTCCACAAGAATTAAAACAATTGCCAAGCAGTAGATTTTGTGGAAAACTTAAATTATGGCTAATGGAGAAAATTATAAAATGATAATAATGTTTTTATTCAGTCTCAGATTTAATAAAATAACTGTTTGACTTTTTTGTGATTGTAATGAATAGATTTTTATTTAGAATAAGTATTTGACATTGATGATTTATAAATTGACATACCTATTATTCTTCTATTAGCTATAAGATACTTAGATGATTTAATTTTGAATTTAGCATGTTTTAAAATATTTGCACGTTGCAATGCGACAAAATGTTTCTGGATCTGTATAATAATATCTATTTTATCTGTTATGTTACCAACATTTTATGCAATTAAATATTATTCTTATTCTTATTCTTACTGAACAAGAATAATATAACATGTTTTTAAATCGTGTCTGTATGTTTGTTTGTTTGTCTACTCGACCGATTGCGACGCGGTTTGCACTGTTTGATATCTTAGGGTTGACTTTTAAGTCACTGGTGTACTTGGTATCACAATCTGATGAGTAGAATTCGAGCAATCGAGACAAAACCATTTGACTTCAGAAAAAAAATTGATGCTTTTTTTGGTTCTGATATATCCCAGAAAACTAACTATGCGGACAAAGCTGTGAGCACAGTTATAATATAGATGTAAATATCATCAAATTTAACCATTTCACCTTCACCGATTTTTTTTGGTGATATAACCGTAATTTGAAGACTATTGTTACCAACCTAAATTTATTTTTAACAAATCACTTAATTAAATAGCGGTTTGTATATATCTATTGTCAAAAATAAAAAGATTTTCAATCATACAATTTGTTAGAAATGGCTCTAGGTTTAATGATTGCCCTAAATCGCCATTCAACACCGTTTAATATTTTCAGTGACTACGATTTGTGGAAGGAATTACGATCCATGGTGAATCCTGTGTTGCTGAAGCCAAAAACCATCAAACTTTACGCCGGGGTAGTAGATGAGGTTGCTATGGATATGATAGCAAGGTAATATAAAACTTCATAGTATCGCACTTTTTATTTATAAGTTCTAATTGGCCTAATAATGAGTGAAATAGAAGGGTGATGGATAACTTTACTTTGTCATCTCCTTCAAGCATATGAGATCATCATTCTGCTGACTGTCAAAGTTTCAGAATTAATTTCCTTTATCTTTTAGAATGAAATCACAGAGAGATGATAAAAACAAATTGAAGGGCAATTTCGGTCATGATATGAATCTATGGTCTACTGAGTCTATAGCTACAATAAGTATGGGCTGCAGGCTAGGCTGCCTCGATCCCAATCTTCCAGAAGACTCTCCGACCAAAAAACTCATCAAATGTGTCAAAGAGGTTTTCGTTTTAGCTAACAAGCTAGACTTCCAACCCAGCATATGGAAGATGGTATCTACGCCGTACTTTAAGAGACTTATGGAACTTTATGCACAACAAGAGTCGTAAGTTTTAAATATATCTCAAACTTAAATATAATTTTAAACAATGTTGGTAGCTGTAGTTTTCAAAAGACAGCATCAGTGGATGTGGTTGCAATCTAAACCTATGGGCTTTTAAGCAATCGACTGATTTAGAACAGAAAATGGTTGGAAGTTTGAAGTTATCCACCAATATACGAGTGACAAGCTCGTTGTTAAGAAAGTTGAACTAGGTCAAATTTAAAATGCAAAAATATTATTTAAGAAAAATATTACCGAGTTCAAATGGAATACAATTTAAAAGAAAGAAATTATTTAAAAAATTGAGGTCTGTGCTACGTGCAAACCATATTAAATAAGTAGGCACTTAAAATACATGAAACCGGGCCCAAAACTCAATCTAACTAAAAAAACTGTCTTAGTTTAATACGATTTGAAGTCAGTCTTTTAATCAGTTTTTATTTCTTACTCTTTAATTTCGCTAATGTAAGCTTAAGAAAATGAAACAGTTAGTTCCGTACACTAAGATGAAAGTCATACTGGAAACAGTTAACCGTCCATATCTTTTAAACTTCTAAACCGTTTTTTTTATTCTGAACCGATTCATTTAAGTTGAAAGATACTGAAACTATTACATATTAATTTTTGCAATCAGACTTGTAGTTTCTGAGAAATACGTAGACGTATGTACTCCATAAACATTCGCGAAATTTGGTATATTTTTCAGATACTCATATAGACTAACATATACATTTTGACAATATTACATACATACAAACAATACTACATACATAACATCAACTTATTAACTTCCTTTTCTGATATAAGTTAATAATTAACTTTCTAGTATGTCCAAGGAATTTATCAATCAATCCATCCAAGAAATTAATAAAAGGAAGAACAAATCGGAAGACGAGAAGGGCATGTTAGAGAAGTTGTTAGACATAGATGAAGACGTTGCGATCATGATGGTCTCCGAAATGCTATTTGGTGGTGTTGACACAGTAAGTGAAAAATGAATAGATACGTTTTGTACTGTGTCTGGACACGAGACACGGAAACGTTATCAGTGAGTCAAATACTTAATTTTATCGATAAATAAAAAAATATAAGAGGGGGATGTAATTCATTCTGAATACTTTAGACGGAGCGTGTTAGATAAACAAGAACATAGGCTATCATTTAATTACAAAATAAATGTTAACAGGCTAGTTTTTGCGGTAGAATAGAAAATCTGAAAAAGACATATTATTTTTGACCATAATTTCCACCTTGCAAATTGAAAACACACATTTGCACACATTCGAATGCGAAATTTTGTATATTTATTCAGATACTCATATAGACTACCATAATATGAACATGAATTTTTAAAAATAATACATACTAAAGTGTACAACTATCGTGGTTCTTGTTCACCGTAGACAACTGCATTATTACTCACGTAATTGATAGACTTGTTATTATTTCATTACCAAAGCAACATGTCATTCCGATCCTTACAGCAAGTAAACGTAATTTTTGAAAATTTTTGATACGTTGGGTTACATTGTTGTAACTTTCGTAGGGAAATCATTTTTTTTTGAAAAATAATATTCAGCTATGTATGTCCCTGATAATGTAGCTTTCTGTAGGTGATTTTCAGTAATTTTCATCTATTCAGTATTTTGCAAACATACAAAAATATTAAACTTTCCTCTTCATAATATAATATTAGTGTAGACATACATGTAATTTGGTACATATGCTTAGACACCCATATATACTAACATATATGAGTATTACGCATTTTCAACAATATTACAGCAACTTGAGAACCTCTTTTTGCTTAAAGTCGATAGATGAAGTCGGTTAAAAATAAAGTAAATTGGCTTCCATTAATAGAGGGCAAGGAATGCATCCCCTCTTTTATTTTTTATAGATAGTCATCGTGTCTCAAATCGTGACACATTGTGTTCAGGCACATAATTATTTAAATATAAATGTTGTACAATAGTTGAATAATGAAGATCAAAAACCGGATATTCATTTTCTTGTTCTTCACAATTTGAATTCATGAGATTCACAAAATTTAAAAGTCTGTCACGGAATCAGTTTAAGGAATTATATGAAACTACCTATTGCAGATTTCTCAAAATAACTCAATTCACTTAATCAATTGGATAAAAAACATAAATCGCATAAAGTTCTGACCTAAGAGATAATATTTAAAATAAAGCTGCATTGCTAGAAATTCTAAATAAACTATTAATTTTGTTAACTTAACTTTTATGATGTTATATTTTTAATTACAATTTTAGGCCGCGAACACAATAATAACGACTCTGTATTTGCTTGCGGTAAATCCAGAAAAACAGAACAAACTGAGGGAAGAGTTACGGTCAAATGAAGAAAAAAAGGTTTATTTGAAGGCAATCATAAAGGAGTCACTTAGAATGTTGCCTGTCACCCCCGGAAACATGAGAGTGACTACTAAAGAATATAATTTGTTGGGATACAATATACCACCCAACGTAAGTAATGGAGTAATATTATATAATAATTAATATTGATACCGTTGATTTTTTAAAATAAAATGTGTAGCTCTGTGCTTCGGAGGTCACATTAAGCTATAGCTCTCGGTTGCTATCAAATGATAGCAATCGCTTAACGATGTTAAAAGTCAGTTTGACCAGCTTGACAAACTCTGACATAAGAGTTCACCAGATCCTCAATCTCATCCTACATAAAATACGATTAAAATCTACAACATTTAATTTGGTCCCTAGGTACAGTGAGCTCAGACATAAGTCACGATGGATGATGCTACGCTGCAATCACAAAACGCTGCAAAAAAATGTAGTAATCATTTGCAGCCTTTATATTTCAGACGCATGTTAGCTTTGCCCACCATAATATGTCACTGATGGAGGAGCACTTCCCCCGTTCCAAGGAGTTCCTTCCAGAACGGTGGTTGGTGGAGAAGGACAACCCGCTGCATTTCAAACATGCGCATCCGTTTGCTTACAGCCCGTTTGGGTTCGGAGTACGCAGTTGTATCGGTAAATATGAAAGTTTTTTAAATTCTGATAATACGAGTATGGGTTGCGCATAAGCAAGTAACAATCAGACTTCAAACCATGTCACTGATAGAAGAACCAACGCAATCGAGGTGAGGGATACTATCAATACAGGATTATATTTTCGTGTGGTAATTTTTCTTACTGAGACCATAAAGTACAGTAATGGATATGGTTTGTGTTAGTATTGATAGTGTGACATGCTCCGATTACAATAACTGCTAATATTACAAGAAACTAGGCCGGACCAGTCTCCAAAAGCACCAGTTTACGCGGATGTTTTGTGTTTCAGCCATCCATTAAACATGGAAGTGAAATTGCTTTTAATCAATGGCAGAATCAGTCATTTTCTTTATGGCGGATACACACCAAGAGAACGAGAACGAGCGAAAGCAAACGGAAAGCAAACGGATTCGTTGATTATTACCGCATGCTCGCTCGGTTTCGTCGTAGTGTCCACACTAAGTGAACGCGGTGACAGTCAGAGGACCACGGCGAAGCAGGGTGTCCAGTTTGGGGGTTTTTTTTCTCCATTTTATGGAAAAAATATATGTTTGGGGAATGTTTGGAGAAACAAAAAGACAAAATCACTATGATATAGATCTAGTTAAAGGGCTTACGGCACGTTTTGATACCAAATAAACAAAAGCTGGACTAGATACTACTACAGGCAAACACAGCTACATTGCCACTGTCGTGCTTCGTGTGCATCAGATATAGACATAAGCAGACTGTAGCGTGAATGATATAACAATACTTGACCCTACTGATATGTTCTACACAAAAACTACGCCGATTGTGACTTTTTCGCATTGCACCTAATTTATGTGGTCCAAGCCCGAGGAACTGGTGTTTTTTTTTAAGCTATCATAAATCATTTTAAAATTATGTCGTAGTGTTGCGCGTTGTTGCTAGGGCGGTAATGGTATTTTATTTCAATGTAAATGTTAATAAACAGATCGCAACATGGCTCATTACCAAAAAATTACTTATCAAAATAAAATAAAACAAACCGTTTTTTTTCTTATCATTATAATATGAATATGACATTTCGACTACCGATGTGACCATTACTTAAAAAAATCAATCCGGAAAGTATTAAAAATGTCACCACCGTACACATAATGTCACACCGTAGTCACAGTGAAACTACGGATGTGACACCTATAGACGTGACATTTTGACGTTGTTACCACCATTTTATAACTAAAAATAAACACCATGTGGTTAATATAATTTATGAACAAATTGTATTTCTTCATAAATTATATTAACCACATGGTTGTAGCGAAGCATTTCGCTACACAAGCAAGCACGAGTAGCGTCGACCGATCACGCGGTCGGCGCATGACAACGGGGTCACAGAATAAGCGACAGTGACTACAACGCAGACCGGCGCAGAAGGCGCGTGGAAATGAATCACAGAAGAGGCAATAGTTACTACGACACGCGCCGTCTCCCACCTCGCGGCGGTCGGTATATAAGGTCCAACACAGCCACGATCAGGGCATCCTGGCGTGTGCCTTCTGCGTCACGCATTGCGGCGGAGCGCTTTTGCGCCCGCCCCACCGTCCGGTGACGCTGTAGAGGTCAGTTATAGACCAACAGCACATATCCTTTCTAAAAAAAAAAAAAAAAAACAACGATCAGGGCACTTGTCGGGTGTCAGCGAGGAGCAGACGTGCGGGGCATTGGCCAAAAATCCCGCATAGGAAAAACTCCCGGAAGAGTTTGAGGGACACAGGACGGGACACATTTGTGCGGCTCGGGGATTGCCGAGTACGCACATAGGTGGACCTGTCAAAACACGGACCTTTAGCTCCGCAGTAATCTCTCTCAGTAAAAACATAAACGCATAGAAAGAGTCAAAGCTAGGCGATAGGCTCATTTCTCTTCGCTCTTCTTCCTCCTCCCCTGCTAGTTATAGATTATTCAAATCAACTACGTTGTATTTAGACTATAAGTGTTATATAATAAACTGATTGATATTCAAGTTACATAGCCGTCTCAATTAGAACCCCATACTCCCCAAGTCCAGATCTTCGACTATAGCTAGGATAGATTTCTTTGCCCCTGGAAGCGTACTCAAAACGCCGGGGGCACCGATTAATGTACAACGAGCACTCGAGGTTCGATCCCTCCAGAGTTGCCCATTACATGGTGTTTATTTTTAGTTATAAAACGGCGGTTACAACGTCAAAATGTCACATCCATAGGTGTCACATCCGTAGTTTCACTGTGGCTATGGTTGTGACATTTTTAATACTTTTGGGTTTGGTTTGTGAAAGAAATGGTCAGATCCGTAGTCGAGATGTCACATCCGTATTATAATAATTAGTTTTCTCTTTTTTAAGGTTGTCCAGTGCCTAAATAAAACACTTTTTTATGTTATTTTGATAAATGAATTTTGGATAATGACCCATTTAACGATCTATTTATTAAAATTTACATTGAAATAAAACACAATTACCACCCTAGCTACAACGCACAACACTACATCATTTTAAAATGATTTATGACAGCCTAAAAATTTTCACCAGTCCCTCGGACTTGGACCACATAAATTAGGTGCGATGCGAAAAAGTCACAATTGGAGTGGCGTTTGTGTAGCATGTGCCAGTAGAGTGGCAATGTAGCTGTGTTTGCCTGTAGTAGTATCTAGTCCAGCTTTTGTTTATTTGGTTTTAAAACGTGCCGTAAGCCTATGTCATAGTGATTTTGTCTTTTTGTTTCCCCAAAGATTACCCAAACATATAATTTTTACCTAAAATGGGGGACAATAGCCCCAATCTGCACACCCTGATTCACCGGGGTTCGCCGATTGTCGCCGGGTTCACATGCGTTCACTTAGTGTGGACACTACGACGAAACCGAGCAAGCGTGCGGTACTAATCGGCGAATCCCACTCGTTTGCCTTCGCTCGCTCTCGTTCTCTTGGTGTGAAACCGGCATCCCACTCATTTTACAAATTGTTTGATACAGGTCGTCGCATTGCTGAGTTGGTGATGGAAACCTTCACAGCTCGGCTGGTGGAAAACTTTCAGATCGAGTGGTTCGGCCCTCCGCCTGTGATCCAGAATGCTGCGCTTAATTATGTCAAGGGACCATTTAATTTTATTTTTAAGGATGCTCCAAAATGAACATGTGTATTTTGTATGTAGTGCTAACTTAATACACTGACGGACATATAAACTGCATCAAATTATAAGACGACTTTGAAATAGATATTTAAACCAAGTGTGCAAACTTTTTCATACAAATTTATATAGAAAACTATATAATTATTGGTTCGTTAACTTTGAAACAGCGTAGTAAGTGAAACAAAAATTTTGCAAAAGAAAAGTTATGCACATCTATTTTCTCTTTTACTAAGGTATGTTACATTCAAGTGCCCTTATTACTGATTCTAATCGATTCCGCATAGACCTGATTAGGGTTGTTTAATGGTCTTGCGGAATATTGACCCATTCTTGTAAAATTGCTATTCTTAGTGCTGCCACTGTTGTGGGCACAGGATTTCTCTTATATACAGCTCTTTTTAAATTGTCTCATACGTGCTCAATCGGATTAAGATCCGGGCTGCCTGCTGGCCAATTCATGGTACATATCCCAACCTCTTCGCAATATTGTCGAACGTGTGAAACGGCGTGCGGTCGGGCATTATCTTGCATTAGAGTAAAATTTTCGCCTATGAATCCTATGTAAGGTACCGCTTGATCTTCTAAAATCTTTGTTGTATAGCGATGTGCCGTCAAACCCCCTCTGCCACCATTTTGACAAATCATGTCAATGAACACAAGCTCCGTTAGCCCGTTTATCGATATGCCGACCCAGACCATACACAAACCACCTCCAAATGGAACACGCTCCTCAGTGCAACTTTGAGCGGATCTCTCCCCACGTTGACAATAGACTCTTGTGCAACCATTTGCACCTTCTTTTAGCCTCCTTAATATTGCTCTTGCACTCAGGTTTACTCCACGCATTTCATTCAGCTCTGTTTTGATGTTAACTGACGCGAGGAAACGATTTCGCAAGGAAGTTGACTACATAAATCGGTCATCACGACGGGTAGTTACTCGAGTTCTGCTGGTACCACGACTCCTTTTTGTAAAAACCTGTCTCTACAAACCTTCTGTACACTCTAGAAACCGTAGACTGGCTTAAATTGAAATTTCTAGCAATTGTTCGTTGATCTAAGCCATGCCGCACCAATGCCACAATTTGTGTGGCTTGTTCGGACGAAGTATCCATATTAATCCATATTCCACACCAATTACTTAGCCCCAAACTAGGATACCCTGTAATATGGGCACTAGATAACGGTTATCCGTTACATACCTTTATACGAATATCACATCCATGACTCGGAAACAAACATTTCTGCTTATCACACAAATGATTGCACCTTGCAGGATTCGAACCCGTGACCGTTTGATTTCGTTTCCAGGGTCACTAGCCACTAGGCCAACCG
This sequence comes from Alsophila aescularia, assembly GCA_946251855.1. NCBI lineage: Eukaryota > Metazoa > Arthropoda > Insecta > Lepidoptera > Geometridae > Alsophila > Alsophila aescularia. Next base: position 10,740,570 of record OX276378.1, on the reverse strand, counting down.
GCCGTCAAAAATCGTCAGTAAGCGGTAAAAATTGGCTTCATTTTTTGTTTGGGCCTTTAGTTAAAATAAATATTTTATACTTATTATTAAGTTCATAAGCCTTGTGAAGTTATTTATTAAGAAGAAATATAGTAAATATAAATGATTTTAAATATTTCATATTCATGTTTTCCTTGTCCAACTAACGGACCAATAATAAATAATCGAAAAAAAACACATCCTTGGAATCACACTTAGAGTTGAGTTTTATTAGATCTAAATGAATGCATGATTTTCGCGCCTTTTAAGAATCAAATCCAATAATTTTCCGCAAAGTAACGCCCGAATCTATCAACTATTTCCAATAAATATATAAATCACACATTACGTGCTATTTCTTAAAACTTTTCCCTGATATCATTAATTGTACGCGCGCAGCTGGTCACAACTGTTGCCAAAAAACAGGCCCGTACAATAATTATTGATTAAATAAACTTACCTGTAGGTGAAATTCTATCGTAATTATAGGCACCTAGTCCAAAGGGATTGAAATTGAGATTGACACATGTCGCCACCTGGCCCCACCATTTTATGCACAAGTTGAGAGAAAAAAGTTGAAGAAAACCTCCTTGCTTCATTTTCCTATTTCTAGTTATGTCCATTTGTTTCGAGCTGTAAAACCTGTATTCATTGTTAATATTACCGCAATTCTTTAGACTGGGAATATGAAATATGGGGCACTCTCCCCATCAATCTATCAATCTCTATAATAATATATATAAAAACACATTCAGACCTTGAGAGATAACGGTAATATCATCAATGCAGGATTTTGTATCTACACAGTACATTCTTATCACAAATTAATTTGTGATGATCAAATTAATTATTTTAATAAACGTCAATGAACAATTAAACCTAGAACTCTGTCTAATAATATAATCTATTCTGACCAATAACAGATTTCGTTGAGATTGATGATGCTGCTGCCCATCACTGGCCTGTAGAATTTGGCTACGCTGTTGAATATATAGTTATACCACCATTTGTCGATCGTCATTGCCTCGTTTGTTGTTCAGCAGGATACACCACGGGCTGGTGAGGTTGACTTAAGGCTTTAAGTGATAATGTGACAACCCCGTAGAGTATCCTTGTGGTATCTCTTCTGGAACATTTTTGATCGATCTTTCAAGAACTTTCCAAACGACCCACCGATTATTTAAGTATCGACTGGCGTAACTTATTAGCTTCAAGCTACTTTTATTTTGCAAACAAAGTCAAAGTATTTTATTGTAAATGGGCAAAGTAATAGCAGTTTTACAAGTCAAAATTAACATCTCATGAAGAAGGGGAAAAACATAAAATAATTATAATTTGCATAAATACATTGTACATATAATATAAACACAGATCTTATGTATGAGGCGAGGTTCACATGTATTTTGCTATAACAGTAGGCAAATTAAAAAAAAATAAGGGCACAAATTGTTTTTAATTGACATATGAAATCAAGAATAAATAATAATAATAATACAATGAATTAAATGTCAAGAGATATAAAGAAAATAAGTCAAATAAGTATTGAATAGTATGTCAGTTAAAAATATAAGTGAATATGTCAGATTATAAATAGATGAAATCGACTAAAGCTTTGAGTTTGAAAAGGAAATTAACCGATTAAAATCTTATCCATTTTTGTCAGTGTTTTTACTGTCACAGTTGTTTTCTTGATGTTTTGATTTGTTAGTGAATTCGTATTCTATAGTGAAGAAAGATGCATACATCCAAGTACCGGACAATTTTAGAGTTGCCATCAGTCAATAAAAACTGCACTAATTATAATATTATGTTCAGCTTAAACCAAATTTAAAAATAATAGTTAAAAAAAAACTAAAAAACACGCTTTATATAGAAAACCAAACTAAAAAATAGAAAATACATTTTAATAGAGTAAATAAGAAAAAAAAAAAACAAAAAAATCGTGGGGTGCATGGGTGCATGGTGGGGTGTATGTTTATAAATATTTCATTGAAAGATATGATAAGAAGGATTATCATTTCGATAATATCTTAAAAAACGCCCCACGTTTTTTTTTTTAAATAAAACATTTTTTTCTTATTTACACTATTAAATTTTTTGTTTTTTTTTCCGAGTTATTGCATTGTCATCGGTCTTTGACAGGTGTGCAAAATTTGAATGAATTCTGACCGTTTAAAGTGGGTCAAAATAGCGTCCAAAGGAGTCGGTTACAAACAAAAAACATACAAACAAACATACAAGTGAAGCTAATATAAAGCGTGTAAAAAGGGAAAAGTACTCAACTCGCGTTTTTTTAATGTTTGTAATTGGTATTTAGAGACTTATATATGTAATTTGTTAATATATACAATAATAGACCGTAGAAACATATACCGTTTTTGCAGGCCAGTGAGTGCGACAAACGTTGTAGTAAACGAAACCTCGCCACTGAAGCCATGAGAGAAATACCGGGGCTTTCTTCTCTGCCCATTATTCTGCATAACTTTTTTCATGGAGGTAAAAGATTTTTGATATCAGGAATAAAAAAAAAAATGTCCATTATGCATCCAATTTTAAAGCGGCAGCAACTTTTCCAAATTTTTCCAAACTTTTTCAAAAAAAATATTGCTAAGTTAGTAAATCCATACTTTGCAGAATGAAACAAAATGACAAATGAAAAATAAAACAATACAAAAAGGTACAAAGATGTTTTTAAAAGTGAAAACTGTTTATACCCAAAAAATTATAGTAATGCTTCCTATATTTTTAGATACGCAGTTATTTTAACTTCTTCTATTTTATATCTAGTAAAAACTTGCATAGCCTTCAATATAATATTGCTCACTACCCTGTACCCGTAGCTGTACCCGCGGCTTTGCACACGCGTGCGAAGCCGCGGGCGTTCTTTTCTTTAGGTTCAAAGTACCATAATGTCTAATTTACCAACATTTGAACAAAATTTCTTCAGCCGTCAAAAATACTTTATCAATTGCTCGGCTACTTAATCACCGGATTGAGATATCAATTACACCCTAATCAAACCCTAAGCTATCTAACAATGAAAACCGCATTGCAATCGGTCCAGTAGTTTTAACGTGATGCGTGAACAAACAAACATACAGACAAACAGAAAGAAAGACACGATTAACAAAAAAAATTGTTCAATACCTCTTTTAAGCACCCAAGAGCATTTTTTCATTTGAATTTATTTAGTAGTTTGGGTGCGATGCGCGTTCAAGATACGGACAAACAGACAGACAAAATTAAAAAGGAAAACAGTTTGGTTTCAGTATCGAATATAGAGAACCATCCAAAAAATATTTTTTATTACTTAAATATTAACATAACTGTACTTGTCAAGTTGTTAATCTGTTGAATGTAATATAATATTTATAATTATTTTTTTGTTAACAGTAGGTGTATATAAGTTAGTGTATTATTATTATTTTGTATGTATTATTATATAGCAATAAATATATATGTAATTTGTATTATTCATTATATATGTAGGTATATTTTTATAATTCTGCACACTACCGTCTTTTGTAACAGCCTATGTGTCTCTATTCAGCCTACGGTTGCCTGGAAGAGATCGCTGCTTAGTGATAAGGCCGCCAATTGTTCTATGTTAAAACTTGATTATTGTGGCATCAATTTCATTTCTTGTGCAATAAAGAGTTATCTATCTATCTATAAGCTACCTCCATTCCAAGTTTCATCAAAATCCGTCCAGTCGTTATCGCGTGAAAGCTACCCAAACAAACAACAGTCAACTTTTCACTTTTATGTATATTGGTATGCATTTTCATTGTACAGGCTGGACCATATCCCGCAGAAACCCTTTACTTTTTCGGGATAAAACGTGTCCTCAATTTTAACCCATCATATAACTTAAGACAGTGCCAAGTTGCATCAAAACCCGACCATTACTTTCAGCTTGGTACGTGTTCTTTTATTTAATTTTCCACCCCTATCCTGCAGGATTACTTAATTTTTTCGAGATGTAATTCATACCAAATTTCATTTAAATTCATTAAGTATTTTCGGCGTGGTGCACTGCCAAAGTACAGACAGACAGACAGACAGAAAGACAAAAATCTATACTATAATAAAACTGTAACGGGTCCAATTCTGTACATTGAAGATATTTAGATATTTTTTTGTACGTTACTCTAGACTCGATACTGAAGCCAAAACTGTATTTTTTTTTCATTTTTGTCAGTCTGTCTATCTGTCTGTCTGTCTGTATCTTGGCTAGGCCTCACGCCGAAACTACTGAATGAATTTAAATGAAACTTGGTATGATTTGAGTTCATACTTCGAGGTAGGACATAGGCTACTTTTCATCCCGAAAAATGAAAGGGTTCCCGCAGGATTGGGATTGAAAGTTATTTCAAAAAACACTTACCACTCTGAAATATAGTTATATGACGGGTTAAAATTGAGGACACTTTTATCCCGAAAAAATAAAGAGTTCCTGCGGGATAATGTCCCAAATTCTGTAAATTAAAGATATTTCGTAATTTTTTTTTTGGGGCCGTTCTATATTCAATACTAAAGCCAAAACTGTATTTTTTTAAATGGTTATCTTTGTGTCTGTCTGTCTGTCTGTACCTTGGCAGCGCACCACGCCGAAAATACTTAATGAATTCAAATGAAATTTGGTATGATTTGAGTTCACACATCGAGGTAGGACATTGGATACTTTTCATCCCGAAGAAATTAAGTGTTCCTGCAGGATAGGTGTGGAAAATTATTTAAAAGAACACTAAGCACGCTGAAACTATTGGACGGATGTTGATGCAACTTGGCACAGACATAGTTTTTATGATGGGTTAAAATTGAGGATACTTTTTATCCCGAAAAAAAAAAGAGTTCCTGCGGGATAATGTCCCAAATTCTGTATATTAAAGATATTTTGTAAATTTTTTTGGGGGCCTCTCTATATTCAATACTAAAGCCAAAACTGTATTTTTAAACTAGCTGTGCCCGCGGATTTGCCCGCGTGGTCATTTCATTTATATCATATTATATATAGATATGCCTACGAGTACACTCAGAGAAAAATCCGGAGACAACGTTACAGTTTTACAATGCGAGCAAAGTTTCGCGAAATAGACAAAATAATTTTGAGATTTTAGCAAAATGCCCTATGTTACCGCAGCAACTTTTTATTTGCGTAACCCTTACATTGTGAGTGTGACAATAAAAATATTGTTGCATTAACAATTTTGAGGCTCTCTGTTATCACCGCAAAGTAGTAATCTGCGGGGTTCACATATTTAAAGTCTGTGTAGTTCACAATTTCAGCTGTATGTTGATTTTATATGTTGTGGTTTTACCTATTTTTAGCCTGTTGATAAAATCACAACGCAGTAATCTGCGTGATTCACAATATTAAAATTTATGTGGTGTACAATGTGAACCACACAATAATTTCCCAAGTAACACGTTATCTGTATATTATCCAAAGTGGATACGGATTTATGTCCTAAAGTCAGACTTTTAATCAACTTTGGCTAAGATTAAATTATTTTTAATAGCATTTGTTTCACCTCGTAATGCCAAGCTTTCTCTGTAAGAAAAATTTGCATAGCTTAAACTCCTACTAAAACATCAGGTAATTCTATTTTACAGCAACTTAGATAGCTTTTACTCTTACACAAAGGTAAAAGCAGCAAGAGGTTAACAGCATTTACATTACTAAATTAAAAAACAATATATATTAAATAAGCATTTACTAATTACGAATACTTTATCGTGCACTGAGCTGTATATAAGAAAATACATTTATTTATTTCTGACAACACACAACATTAAACACTATCAAAAACAAAAATAGGAAATTAGACAAACACACAAAAATTAATGCTGTGTGTTGTTACAAACAGATCCCGACTATTTGATTATTTTTTAAACTAAGAACTTTCTAATTGTCTGTGGTTGTGTTCATTTAATACCGTAGCTAAAACTTAAAAAGTTTTAGCTACGGTATTTTCGTAATCTGTTTTTGCAATTAAGCTTTTAGCCCTAATTTGATACAAAGAAAAGTATTTTTAATGTTACGGGTAATAATTAGATCGTTATTCAATTTTGCGTGTGGTTCTTTATAGTATACGCTCTGAGTTTTATGTTACGCTGTTGCATTGGACAAAATAATTGGAAAAAAATAAAAGAACAGGAGAAATAAAATAAAACACATTTTATTAATCACTTTCCTACCCATCAAAGCTTAAAATAGAGATTACTTAAAATGTTTGCTAGTAAAGTTTTACAAAAAGATTTTGATATCCTTAAAAACATGATAGTAGCCAATCACTATGTTGTATAATGACACAAAACATTATAATATGCTTATGAAGTGTTGCAAAATAGCTGAACACTATTTTGAGTGTTTTATACTTTGTTAAACAGGCTCTGATTATTTCATTTAGCTATAGTAAGATTAATAGCATTACTTTACTGTAGTTGAACGCCTAAAGCATTTATATTATCAGAAGCTATTTGGTTTTAGTTTAAATTTCTTAAAGAAATAATTAAATTGACTCAAACTACTCGTATATTTGTTGAAAATAAGTTAATATCCTAAATTTTGACAAAAGATATTCAGAGTCTATTTAAATTTTCTCACATTTTTATAATAAAAGCACGTTCACGAGGCTGCGTAATTTTTTTAACGTGTATAATTTATATTCACAATTGAATTTCACCCAAAAACAGAAAATAAAATTAAGTTGGTTCTTATTTCCATTCAATATTAATTTTCACAACTCTAAATTCACTTAGTGTTACAATAACATGCATTAACTTAATTAATAAATACATTTTCAATGTGTTGAGAAATAATTTCTTACAAAGGTAATAAAACAAGCAACATTTGAATACTATTTCGTTTCGAAATTGTTGTTATTATTGCTGTACAATTGCTGTATTAAAGTCGCAAAAATTGCCTTAAGTATAGTGATTAGTTTATTACCGACTCTAATAATGTCATTGTGCAATAGTTGTAATGCTACTAAGCAGCCTTTATAAAGCTCAATTCTGTATAATTTGGGGCCCAAATTGCTTTTAAAATGCAGTATGAAAGTAAAACGGCTTATGTAGGACTGACATATAATGCTTTGCGCATGAGTTCTTGCTACTGTATGTTTGTTATTGTGTTGTTTGGTGTTACTTAGGTTTATATGTAGTGACATTAGCAATTTTTGGGCCCTCTTATAAAATCACATAATCACATTGCGGTAATCTCCGGGGTTCACCTAGTTAAAGATTGTGTGGTTCACCATTTTTAGTTGTACGTTGATTTTATACGTTGTGGTGTAAGCAAGTTTTGGTACCGTTGATAAATCACAATGTGGTAATCTGCGTGGTTAACATAGTTATAGTTTGTGTGGTTTACAATGTAAGCTGTACGTTGATTTTATATGTGTTGGTGTTAGTAATTTCCCAGTCTATTGATAAAATCACAATGCGTAATCTGCGGGGTTCAAATAGTTAAAGTTTGTGTAGTTTACAATATAAGCCGCACACTGACTTTATATGTGTGCTATAATAGCAATTTTTGGCCCCTCTGATAAAATCACAATTCGATAATCTGCGAGGTTCCCATAGATAAAGTTTTTATGGTTCACAATATAAGTTGTACGTTGATTTTATACATTGTGGTGTTAGCAAGTTTTGGGTCCGTTGATAAATCACAATGCGATAATCTGTGGGGTTCACATAATTATAGTTTGTGTAATTCACAATGTAAGCTGTACATTGATTTCGTATGTTGTGGTGTTAGCAATTTCACAGCTAATTGATATAATCTGCAGGGTTCACATAGTTATAGTTTGTGTGTTTTAAAATGTAAGTTTAAGTGCTGCACATTTATTTTATATATTGTAATATTTGTAATTTTTGGGCCCTAAGATAAAATCGCGATAATCTGTGGGATTCATATACTTAAAGTTTGTGTGGTTCACAATGTAAGCTGTACGTTGATTTTGTATGTTGTGGTCTTAGCATTTTTTTAGCCTATTGATAAAATAACAATTTTGTAATCTGTGTAATCACTTCAACTTGTGAGATCATTCATTATGTTCCAAGCTAAATTGTGTGTTCAAACAGCGCTCGCTATATTCAACCTTGTTACGCAGGCACTTCAGTGCTTATTGCGGGTTGTGGATGGCAGAGTACAGGTCAGGTGGCAGGGGAGTGGGGAGTGAGAAAATGTAACATTGGAACCTGGCCTTACGTAGAATCCTGAACGTAGAGAGGGATTTAATATATTTCGCACTATATACACTCTACTTTTCATCCCACTTTATGAGAAAAATAAATAAAAGGCGCTTTTAGATACTTTACAACTCATATTTGTTAAAGATATTAAATAGACCAAAAATATACAACTTAAAATAAACTAGGTAATTACTAACTAGAAATTTATATTTAATTTGTACTTTTTTGATTTAAACGTCCTTCATACAGGTTGCTTACATTTGGTTAATTCTTGAAAATAGGTACAGGTTTACGAAAAAGATATCGCTTCTTTTGCATTTTCCCACTCGATAAAATTGTTACATAGAAGCTTTTAAATATTTTTCCAGGGATTTAGTTGGTCATAGATTCTGTATCACATTTATTGCGTAGTATTTTCAGGTGTAAGTAGGTATTATTAATACGTTCACTACGCTTTCATTTTCGTGAAATTATTTAGTTTTTGCACTGTCAATATTCATTGTTGCCGTGACGATGATATCGTAATTCGCGCACTTTTCATTTTTTCCTCTTCTCTTTACATTTACATGATTCTTTTTTTTAAATACAGACAGCGCGCTACGCGATACATTGAACAAAAAAAATATCTCATTAGTCAACTCTGAATAAGCAACCCTTCATTATATATATACAAAATTTTCGGCAGAATACCATAAGCACAGAATAAATAATAGCAGAAGTTGCACTTCACGCAACAAAATAACAGAAATAGCGACCCTAGCTAGTAGCAACATAGTGCAATTCAGCTCGCATAAGCGCTCAGGGCCTAACGTGATATTCACCTGAACGTTGCCACTCTCTTCTAACGCGTAAATCTGTCGCTGTCTGGCGCGGAGTGACGCGCTAGCTGTGGCGCTAGGGTTGGTCGGCTTGCCGCTGCTACTATAATATTCATCGTCTATCTACCTACTTGACCACGTAATCTATATTATGTTTGATGCGTATGATGACACGGTTAATTAGGTAGATAGAAAATAAATATTAAAGTCCATCTTTTGTAATTAACAAATTAAAACAAACCTAACAAATTAAAACAAACCTTCAGTCTTTAGGCTACCTAGATACCTCTTTGTTTAAAATTCCTCATTAACTGACAATAATAATATTTACACATTATGCACTCATTAAAAAGTTCGTAGAATAAAAACATAAAAAACTGGTTGTTTACATTTTCACTATACTAATTCTTAATTATCTCCTAAACACGTAGACTGATTTACATTATTCAAACGGATAAAATGGTTTTAGACCCAGACCTTTCTTTAACACCAAAAACATTAAGATATCTCAACAAACAAAAAAACAAATTTTCAAGTTGCTCTCGTAATTATCCAACATGTATGAAACGCGTAACAATTCTTTTAAAAACTCTTCTTCTCTTCTCTTCTTATCAAACGTTAAATGTTAAATTTATTTTAAACTAGGTCTTATTCAATAAAAAAAAGGAATCAAATTTTATTTGTGAACAACACCATAATCTAAAATACTTAAGTAGGTAGGTAGGTAGGTAGTTCTAAAATACAGCGCAAAAATGTGTGTGACTATGAAAAATGTAAGCGTCTGAATTCAAGCGCGCGGCGGCCGGCCTCGCCTAATTTGTGCCGCCGGGGCTCAGCAATTAGGTTATTAGCTTGCCTAAGTAGGTAGAGTGACGGATGCCAGCCATAAATCTGCGTGGCTTGACGCAACATCTTTCGACTCCCGATCTTTAGTAGCGGAATTCAATTCCTAACTGGAGTGTTTACATTTTGCACATAAAAATAAATGTGATGGCTTATAACATGAATATGGCCGTGCTGAGGCGGAAAGAGCCGTTGAGCCGCGAGCGCTCGAGTCGCGGAATCGATCGATCGCCAACATTAAAAATGAAAGTAAATCTCTGAAAGTCTTGAGCAGAAAATACCTCTTTTGAGGAAACAATCAGCGTTTTTCGAATAGATGGGATGAAAAAACAATTATGTATTATTTTGTAAATGAATAGATACCATTTTAGGGGTTTAAACAACTATATATTATATATTTTCAGCTAAATGCGTCCGTACTCTATTGCAACCGTATAATGACTGACAAACCAAGAATAAAACTGACAAACATCTTACAGGTACAGCGTGACAACGCTCTACGAAGCTGAACTTAGCCGAGTTTCTTTCCAAAGACCGACGTGCATTATTTATCACCGGGTACTGTACAGTAGGAGGCATCATGCATTTCATTTCTCTTTTGACGGGATCAGCTAAAACCTGGTCAGCTTACTACTCCACATGCCTCTGACTGTACCTTATATTTTAAAATTAAGAATCTAAAGATTGTTTGCTAAAGTTTTGTTCGCATGCGGGGTTTTTGTGTTTTAGTTTTTTTTAGTGTAATATATGTTTTTTGTATATGGTTATGAAAGTTTATGTTCAATGACTTTGGGTTGGCCATACTGAATTCGGTCGATAGGTGCGCTTGCGAGCGGACGTGCATTGCTTTGAATTCGAAAAGAGTTCCACAGCAAAGGAGTGGAATGCCCTGCCCCCGTCAGTGTTTCTGGTAAAATATAACCCAGGAGTGAAGTCAAGAGTGAATAGGTAACTACTAGGCAAGCGTGCTACACCTTTGAGCATATCATTGCTTTCCATCAGGTGAGATCGTGGTCAAACGATTGCCTAGCACGCAATAAAAATTAATTTAAAAATAAAACGCGCTTGTTGCTCCAATTTCGTGGACGTGGCTGTGTTTTTCCCTGGAGACGAGGTACAGGAAGCCAGAAACTATTTGTTGACTTTGTAGTGCAGTGTTTGTGCTCCCTTGTTTATGTGAAAGACATTTGCCTGGTAACACCTCCATCCTAGAGAAAAGTGATTTGGTTATTTTACTTGCCGCACTAAAAACCCCATCCAGACAACTCTGACAGTACACGCGAGGGCCCATAGAGTTTCCAAGTAAGTTCGTAGGCCATAACATCTCCGTAACATTATGTCAATTGTTTTTTTTACTCGATTACGGCAAAACAAAGTAAGGGTTATGTGTTGAATTACTAACAACTTGGTCCAATTATGACCAGCAAGGTATCAATCGATTCGCCTTCATCGTAAGAGTATCATAGCTATTTTTACCCGACCGTAGTCGGGTGTTTAGTTTTTGAAATTATGTCATGTTTAAGTTACTTATAAAAAGTTTAAGCCATTTCAGAGGCCCTCGGGCGGCCAGACAATATCTGACACCAAAGGCCAGCACTACTTCATACTCGTATGACAAGCAAACAGTTTGTTTTAATGAGTTTGTAACTTTGTAGTAACATTTATTTTCTTCACGGCAAAATTGGTTGTTGTTGCTAACAAATAAATAAACCTAATGCTGTTATAATAAGAATGACTTACTTTGGTTTGCTCTTTTTCAATTCCGCCTAATGCGGTCACTAATTATCATCATCATTATCAGCCCGTGTCAGTCCACTGCTGGACATAGGCTTCTCCCACATATCTTTTTTTTTAAATTGACGTGGTTTCCACAAACTGCCAGGCCTGTTTCGTGGGAGCCTTGAGTATCGTGTTGGAAGTTTAACTAGATACTTAATTGTATCCTAACAGCAATAAAACTGCACTATATTCACAAAATGTCTTATTAAAATGTTCTGATACCAACTCCAAACGTCCAGAACGTTCCACAACTTTCCAGTGCAATCACGTACCTCATCAGCAACATCAGCCTATACTCGTCCACTGCTCTCTCCTAGTGAACGCAATAAGCCCGATCTTCTGCTCTTCTCATCCAGTTCCTGAAGTTGTGCTTGGTAGCCTACTGTAGCTAAGTCATTCTTCACACCCCCTGCCCTGCTGTTACCATGACCGCCACCTACATCAAGAATAGCAAGGCCACCGGGAACTAGAGGAACTATATTGTGATCATGTTACAGGTTTTTGCCCGTAGTCGCCACGCTGGGCATGCGGGTTGGTGACCGCAGGGCGTAGCTTCTCGCACCAGTGAGGCTGCTGCCCGTCACTGGTCTGTAGAATTTGGCTATGCCCTTTTATTGATGGTTATACCGCCATCAGTCAGTCACCAGAGGCTCGTTTGCTGTTCAGCAGGAAGAACCATGGGCAGGTTATGTTGACTTGGGGCTTTTAGGTGATAGTTTGCTCCCATACATCCCCGCGCATCGCGTTAGGTACGCGATACTGGATCATTTTCGATCGATCTTCCTAGAACTTTCCAGAGACCCACTGTTTGTCTAAGTACTAGATGTACCCACTGTTTTGCCCGCGTGGCCATTCATTTAAAAGTATCCCATACGTGTTATTCCAGGACCAAACGTGCCTATACAGTACAATAATAATATTATACTACATATCATCAAAATTCGTTCAGCCGTCAAATGGTTTTTATCGATTGTTCGGCATCTAATCATTGGATAAAAATACAAAGTAACTAAGTTTTTAAGTCAAACCATAAGCTGTCCAACAGTGAAAACCGCATTGCAATCGGTCCAGTTAGTTTTTACGTGATGCGCTAACAAACATACAGACAAATAGACAGACACGATATTTTTAAATTTTATATTCTTGTTCAGTAGCTTATTTTAAGTACTCATTATTTTATTTATATTTTTTATCTTCTATAAACAGACTTTTTCGTACTTATTGCTTCATTATAAATACTAGCTGTGCCAGCGGCTTCGCACGCGTTGTCATTTCTCTAGGTTAAAAGTACTCTAATCCAGGACCTAAAATCAATGTAGATATATATACACACTAGTCGTACAATAAAGCAATATAAACGAAAAAGTATGTCCAATGAAGATAACTGAGAAAAAAATGGTCTAGGGTACTTAAAAAAGGTACTGAACAAGAATAGAAAATTTTAAAAAAAAACTGTCTGTTTGTTAGTTTGTCTGTTTGTTCGCACATCACGTAAAACTACTGGAGCGATGCGGTGTTCATTGTTGGATAGCTTAGGGTTTGAATTAAAAACTGGAGTAATTGGTTCTTTATTCGATGAGTAGAAGCCGAGCAATCTATCAAACCTTTGTGACGGCTGAAGGAATTTTGATCAAATGTTGGTCTATTTGGTATTGTTGGTCTTGGAACAGTACATAGAGTGATTTTAACTCGGAGAAATGACAACGCGTGTGAAGCTGCGGGTACAGCTAGGACCAATATACCAACACTTGATCCAAATTCCTTCATCGGATTGAGATACTAAGAGTCCCAGTTTTTAAGTTAAACCCCAAGCTATCCAAAAGTGAAAACCGCATCGTAATCGTTCTAGTAGTGTTTACGTGATGCGCGAACAAACGTACAGACAAACAAACTAACAAACAGACATGTTTTTCGAAAATGTTCTATTCTTGTTCAGTAGCTTATGATAAGTACCCTAGACCATATTTTTTTATTTTCTTCATTGTACAGACTTTTTCGCTCATATTGCTTAATTGTAAGTATAGATTGATGTATAGATCGACCGGCATAATAATATTAACTTAGGTACGCTACTTTTAGTTTGCAAACCGATCATAATCTTATCCTTTTTTATCAGTGTTTTCTGTCACAGTTGTTTTCATATTGAAATAACGTGCATATTAATTTGTTAGTGAATTCTTATCCTTTAGTGAAGAAAGATGCTTACATCCAAGTTTCGGCCAATTTTTGAGTTGGCGTCATACAATAAAATATGCGCTAGGTAAGTTCGATAGATTATATTCAGCATAAATCAAATTAAAAAGGGAATAGCACTCACCTCGCGTTTTTTTAATGTATGTAGTGGGTATTCCGAACCTACGCGGCTCATTAACCCCCGAACAAAAAGACGGGTGTTATAAGTTTAGAAAAAAAATAGAAAGAAAAAGAAAGAAAATACATTTATTTCTGACAACACACAACATTAAACATATGTGTGTGCGTGTGTGTGTGTGTGTGTGTGTGTGTGTTTGTGTGTGTGTGTGTGTGTGTGTTTGTGTGTGTGTGTGGGTTTGTGTGTGTGAATGTGTGTGTGTGTCTGTCTGTGGCATCGTAGCTCCTAAACGAAGTGACCAATTTAGCAGTGGTTTTATTATATTTGAAAGCTGAGATAATCGAGATGGTTCTTAGCTATAATGCGGTGGGGGGGGGGGGGGGGGAATGGAGGTGATGATCGTAGCTCCTAAGCAAATTGACCGATTTCAATGAGGTTTTTTATGTTTGAAGATGTGATCCAGATGGTTCTTAGCTATTAGGGCGGGGGGGGAGGAGTTGAGGAAACGGGGGTGAGAATCGTATCTTTCAAACGAATGGACCAATTTAGATGCGGTTTTTCATGTTTCAAAGCTGAGGTAAACGAGATGGTTCTTAGCTATAATGGGGAGGGGGTGGGGGGAATAGGGGTGACGTAGCTCTCAAATGGATGGAACGATTTTTATATTTGTGCTTGTTTAGGTTATATTATTAACGACTGAAAGAAATTACTCGCCAAGCGCTCTATTTTAGTTTGTTGTACATACTTTTTGAACGTGAATTTTAGTAATTTAATAATCAAATAAATTGAGTTGATGTAATTTGTTAAAAATAACAATATTAAACTGTAGTAACATGAAATCATTTAATTTTTGCAGGTCAGTGAGTGCAACAACTGAAAAAGTTGTAGTGAACGAAACCTCACCGCTGAAATCATGGAGAGAAATTCCGGGGCCTTCTTCTCTGCCCATTATTGGACCTTTGTATCACTTTCTTCCAGGAGGTAAAAGATTTTTGATATCAGAAATAAAACAAAATTTCCAAAATGCATCCAATTTTGTAGCGACAAAATATGAAGCCATAATTCTTTGCCATAAGTCGCATAAATATTGAATCCATACTTTTTACAATGAAACAAATTCAAATTTAAAAATTAAACAATAAGGCCAATATATTTTTAATGATCTCTATTTTTTAACCCCTAAATAAAGAGACGGGTGTTATAATTTTAGGGTATCACTTTGTGGGTGTGTTCGTGTGTGTGTGTGTGTGTGTGTGTGTGTGTGTGTGTGTGTGTGTGTGTGTGTATGTGTGTGTATGGGTGTGTGTGTGTATCTGTCTGTCTGTGGCATCGTAGCTCCGAAACGAATAGACCGATTTTGATGCGGTTTGTTCTGTTTGAAAGCTGATTTGATCAAAATGGTTCTTAGATATATGGGGAGGAGAGGAGAGAAAAGGGGGGTGAAAATCGTATCTTCCAAACGAATGGACCAATTTAGCTGTGGTTTTTCATGTTTTAAAGCTGAGGTAAACGAGATTGTTCTTAAATGGGGCGAGGGGAATGGGGGTGACGCTCGTAGCTCCCAAACGGATGGATAGAGATTTTGATGCAATTTTTATGTCTGAAAACTGATGTGATTAAGATGCTTCTTATCTATAATGGGGGGTGGAGAGTCGGGGGTTATATAAATTTCTGCTTGATCATTATTTATTTATTTTTACAGGTATGTTACACAAGCTCAACGGCCTGGCAATGATGAATAAGTTACACGAAACTTATGGAAACATCGTGAGATTCGATGCTTTTATAGGAAAAGATCCGATGATATTTTTATACGATGCAGAAAGCGCATCACAGGTAATGTATACTTATAATCTATCTATCTATCAATAATTATAACAAAGCAATATGAACAAAAAAGTCTTTACAATAAAGATAATTAAAAAAAATTGTCCGTTTGTTAGTTTGTCTGTTATTTTGTTTGTCTGTATGATTGTTCGCGCATCATGTAAAAACGACTGAACTGATTACGATGCAGTTTTCATTGTTCGATAGCTTAGGGTTTGGCTTAAAATTTGGGATCCTTGGTATCTTTTTCTGATGATTAGACACCGAGCAATCGATAAAAAACTATTTGACGGGTGAACGAATTTTGAAGAAATGTAGATTGTACATTATAGGTACGAGTACTTTTGGTTCTGGAATAACACGTATGCATATCAATAAAACGGCTAAAAACTCACGAAAAAGAAGATAGGAAATACTCCGACCAGTTTCGGACTATTTTGAAGTCCTTCATCTGGGAGTGTTATGCCGACAAGCCGCGACGAGCGCTACGAACGTCAGCACGCAACTGACGACGCGTGCGTGGCGCGGGCGGCCCAGTGGGCGGCGATTGCGGCGCTCCACTATGTTCGGCCTGGACAGTTACTTCGTTGTCTGTCGAGGAGTCACTCACTTCCGTTAACTTTGATTGTTGGCACACTGCGCTCATGACCCCACATTGTGAACCCAGTGTCAGTCGCATCAAGAACTGGTCTCCACGCCGAAGGAATAATCCACCCACGATTATTGCTTCTGGCCATTATTTTCGTTTATAAAGGGTTTCTGTGCTAGCGAGGGAGAAGTTTTTTGTTCCTCGAAAGGTACGGGAGGCTATCGAAATTAGTCGCCATTCCAACTTTAACCGGGATCGGGTTCACAATGTTCTGGGTTCTCGAGGCAACCGTTTGACCACGATCTCACGTTATGGAATGCGATAATGTGGCCGAATGTGTATCACGCTTGCCTATTCCCCTTCGGCCGTCTACGTTACTGTAGTTACGTAACCAGTTACGAATGAGAAAAAAAATATCTTTTGACGAAACCACGGTTCCCTACAAGGTGGTTTTTTTTCGTTAGTCGAATCGTTTATTGCCGTGTTACAATCTAGGAATTTTACTTGATGATTGAGTTATCATATTTAACTTAAAATAGTTTATTTATACACAACAATATTCATTGTTTTTAGACAAAACTCTTTTCAGAAATTTAAAAAAAAAACTAAAGTGTAAAGCACTCGTGTGGTAATAGATAGATAGATAGATTAACTCTTTATTGACTCCAAGAAAATAAAACGATACAGACATAGGAAACACTTCGACATAGGTAACGTAATAAAACACTAGTGTGTAATAAGATGAATTATGAACCTAAATGCTTTGCCATAAGAGTCACTTTATGAGCAAGTGTGTTGAAAAAGCTATTATTATACGTTGACAAAATAAAATAATTACTGTCCAGTATTTTAAGAATCATGAGATTGTGTATCGGTTTCGTATATATATAAATAATTCCGCCCTTGTATCTCTACTCTTCCGTAACTCGTAGGTTTCATAGACAGCAATATAATTCTTTGTACGAAACTGGTTTCGTCTAAAAAACTTTTTTTCTTTTTCATAGCTGGTTACGGAACTGCGGTTACGTAGAAGGCCAAAGGGGCCCATTGACTAAACTTGAACACACCTGGACTATAATTTTCTGGAAACACACACAAGGGCAGAGCATTAATTTAGCTCCTTAAATTATGCTTCTTCATGAAACTTGTAAATATTAAGTAGATATATCTGACGTTATTTACAAGATAAAATTCATAGATAAGATAATATCTCAATTTCATATTGTTTTGAAGACATTATTTATTCATATTTATATTGATAATAACTAGGATTATATCGGTTAATTTTTGAAAGTCATCTCACAAAGTCAGACAGATAATATTTGAATGATAAATTGTTCTATGCTTACTTTCCTATCATAAATATTATCAATTCAATTGGATTATTCTTTAAGCCACAGCTTAAGCAAAATATTTTCAACAAAGTTGTATTGATCCTGATAGCACATTTTTAAGTGGATTTTGATAAGTTTCTCAAACGCTTTGCATACTTTTAAAGCAGGCTGTAAATCTGGCGACTATCATGACAACATGAACTATGTAGATTATGAAAAATTGATTCTAACTCAATTAATATCTAATATTCCGTCAAATTCTGTCATGGTGGTCGACAACGCTTTATAATATCATAACAAACAATTCAACCTAGGCTCACTGAAAAAGGAATACAATACGAAACCAATATGTTGAAACTGGAAATATACAAAGTAATCAAACCAGTTACGGAAAAATTCAAAACATTTACAATAAATAAAATTTTGCTCGATAAATCACAATATTACCACCAAGACCTCAACCCCATCAAGATAGCATGATCTACTATCAAACAATATGTCGGAAGTAAATATGAAAAATGGAATATAAATAATGCGATTGAATTTGTAAAAGAAATAGTTATTTTATTGAGAGCTCGAGAATGGGAGGTGCTATGCAACAAAATGATATAGAAGAAGAATATGCAAATAGTGAAATAATTATACGTGTGACGTGTGAGTGATAACATCTCAGATAGTGACGGTAGTCAGATTAGGGCGAAGACTACGAAATCTCTGACGAAGATGGAATGTGCCTTTTACGAGTGCTTCCATCATCCATTCTCAACCATCTTCTAACATGACTCCATCAAACTAGGATTTGATGGAAGTTAGAATAAGACCATAGGCTTAGAATAAGACCCCTCCCAATCCTCCCGTAGATGTCGTAAGAGGCGACTAAGGGAATACATACCAGAAAATGGGCAGCAGCGTCCTCCAAGTGGCGACATATTTGTAACACTGCGGTCACCAATCCGCCTGCCAAGCGTGGTGACTATAGAACCCCACCTCTCCCCCCCCCTTCCCCATATACCGCAAAGACGGCCCCCAATCCCCGGTGACTCCGTTATTCCTAGCACCAGTAGCAGCCACGGTAACGGCGGATCAGGGGGTGCTCAGAATCCCCGGCGGAGACCAGCTACTAATCCCCACAACCTCTGGACCTGGTAATTTATAACGCACGCACCTTGAGGACCAATGAGAAATTGATAGTGCTGGAAGAAGTAGTAAGTTGCGCTGGGGTATTATAGGGTTATCAGAAATCCGAAGAGAGGGAGAGAATACTATGACCCTCAATTCCGGCAACTTTATGAGCGGGAGGGCGACAAGCAGTCCCAATATGGTATCTGGTTTCTTGTACACAAGTTCCCCGTGAACAACATTGTGAAAAACGAAAGCGTTTCGAGCAGGGTGGCATATTTCATACTCAGAATTAACTAACGGTATTCGTTGAAGATCATACAGGTGTACGCCCCACACTCTAAACGCCCAGACAATGAAGTGGAGGCTATGTATGACGACAAATCTAATGCTATACATGCCCTGAAAACATATTTCACAGTGGTAATGGGGGACTTCAACGCACGACTGGGCATGAGGAATGGCGATGAACTGAGAGGATTTGGAAGTAGATTTGGACAGCAGAACCAAAGGGGTTAGCAATTGGCCAGTTTCATGGAGAAGAGGGGACTCTTTAATGATGTACCCCTTTTTCAAGACGCGCCTTTCCAGAAAATGAATGCACCCCGGCGGTGATAAGCACGAAATAGTTTGCATTTTGACGACCAATAGGCATATATATATATATATATATAATATAGAGTCCTGGCTCCTATAGTACGGGTTTCGAGCCTAGTGTGGGAAACAGGTGCTCCGCTAATATGAATGTTCCTCTAAGCCTTTTTCAAATAAATATTTCTTATTTTTTTTATTCAATTATGTATCTGTGATCAACAGGGTTCAGGGTTCAGGGTCTGGCAGGAATCGCCGCATGTTAAGAGGCTCATTGAATATCAACTTAGAGCTGGAGAGATCAAGAGATTGTCTTGAGATTTACTCTTCGCCCAAGTCCTGCCCAAATCCAGAACTCTGAGAGCTTTTAGTTGGAACTCCAAAATCACTTCCAAATCCTTACTGAATGCGATACAGTGGACGAACTAAACAACGGGTTGGAGCAAATTGTTCACGCGGTTGGGTCGGAGTTTTTTAGGATCCACCGCAAAAAAGACCACATAAACTCGCTGAGCATACACTCAAACTTATGGCAGAACGAGCCGAGATGACACTGCAGCCTTCAGTGGATATGTCGAGTTACAGCTTGCTTAATAAACATATCTCCAAATCGATGCGACACGATTTGCGTTCCTATAATACTTATTATATTGTGAATGCAATAGAACGAAACAAGGGCTCCAAAGTGTTCGCAAGAGATATGTCTATAGGGCAAAGCCTGTTGACGAAGTTGAAGACCGACAATGTGGCAGCATCGTTTCGTCGAAGCCAGAGAATTTGAGTGAGCTCGAGAAGTTATATGGGCAATTATACACCTCATTGCATAGTCCTTCTAGCGCGACTAGCGATGCAAGAGCCCGTTTGATTTGAAATAACGAAGATATCTCAGATGTCAGCCTGTACGAGATCAGAATGGCTCTTAAATAGCTTGAGAACAACAAGGCACCAGGGGAAGACAGAATAACGATAGAGCTGCTGAAAGTGGATGGAACACTGGTACTTAAAGTCCTTCAGAAGCAGTTTAACTCCGTCATCCTTGAGGGTAATACGCCAGAGGCGTGGCCTAGAAGTGTAGTGTTTTTTTTAAGGACGGTGATAACACCCTCTTGAAGAATTATAGGCCCATTTTGCTGCTGAGCCACGTCTATAAGCTGTTTCCGAGAGTAGTTACAAACCATCTCGCTCGTAGGTTTGGCGACTTTCAGCCTCCCGAACAAGCTGGATTCGGGAAAGGCTTTAGCACCATAGACCACATCCATACGCTCCGGCAAATTATACAGAAGACCAAAGAGTATAATCGGCCACTAAGTCTAGCGTTGTAGACTACGAGAAATCCTTTGATTTAGTCGAGACCTGGGCAGTACTACAGTCATAAATAACAGTGGTGCCAGATTGACTACTGGTACATCGAAGTGTTGAAGTTTTTTTGTACAAAAAGGCTATTATGACTAGATTGGAGCATGAATTCTATCCAGTTGCAAAAAGAAAAGACAGGGAGACGTCTTTTCTCCGAAACTGTTCACCTCTGCACTGGAAGATATTCAAGCTTTCGAACTGGAACGGATATGCAGTTAACACCAAAGGCGAATACATCACTTACCTTTGATTTTCTGATGATATTCTCATCATGGCAGAAACCCTGGAAGACTTAAGCACAATTCTCAGTGAACTCAATATTGTTTCCCAACAGGTGGGTCTTAAAATGAACATGGGTAAGACAAACATCATGTCAAATGCCCATGTCGCACCCATGCCGGTTTATGTTGGGAACGATATGATCGAAGCAGTTGATTACTATGTCTACTTAGTTCAGACGATCCAACTGGGTAGATTTAACTTCAGTAAAGAGGTGAACCGACAAATCTAACTTTGATGGGCAGCATTCTAGAAATTACGTACCATATCTTCTCGTCGCAGATACCGCAGAGCCTCAAGACGAAAGTTTATAATCAGTGCGTGTTGCCAGTGATGACATACGGCACTGAGATGTGGTCGCTAACTATTGTCTCATACACAAGCTCAAAGTCACGCAGCGTGCAATGGAGAGAGCTATGCTTGGTGTTTCACTACGTGATAGAATCCAAAACGAGGAAATCCGTAGAAGAACCAAAGTTACAGACATAGATCTCAGAGTTTGCAAGTTGAAGTAGCAATGGGCAGGCCATATAGTTCGCAGACCTGACAATTGCTAGGAATAAAGGTTTTTGAATGGCGACCACGAACAAGCAAGCGAAGTGTAGGGAAACTCCCCACACTATGGTCCGATAACATTGTAGCCATCGCAGGAAGTCGGTGGATGGCGGTGGCACAAGATCGCTCGTCAGGGTGCTCTTTGGAGGAGGTCTATGTTCAGCAGTGGATTTTTTAAGGCTGAAATAATGATGATGAATATTAAAAATAAGTATATTATCATCTATATTAAAAATATGATCTATTTATTTATTTTGTCTAAATCACAAATCATTCTTAAACAAAAGTTCAATTTTCTTCATTTGCGCTTACCCGAACCGCTTGTTAAACCTATTTTCATGCTTTTAAATTACAAACAAATTAGATAGTTAAAATATTTTTTTTTGTAATGTGGGTTATTTTTTTGTCATAATTTCTCGCGTACGTTACTCTATCACCTCTTCGCTAGAACAACACTTAATAATTTATGCGCGAATGTACACTAGCGCAAAGCACCTTCTCACTTTTGCCAAGTGCTATCGGGTTCTGTTCCACGTGTTCATGTTCCAAAAACATTCCACCTATCACACCTAGGCTACGAGGTGCGCCGTGCATTGTGCAATATGAAATACAACAGAACACCTGGGTATGATGGTATCAACACTGACTACTTCCGATATGGGGAACTGGTCCTCTTTCAACATATTACTAGCTTCTTTAACGATATTCTAATAACTAGTACTCTGCCCAAACATTTTTGCAATATCAACCTTTTAAACAAAAAGGTGATAAATATGATATAGGAAACTTCAACTTATCAGCCTTGTCTCAGACATATACAAAGCTTTTATTAAGGTTTTAGAAAACAGTACATCCGGCACACTTGATAAACATCAACACCCCGAGCAGGCAGGACATTCTTCAAGCTATCAACCAAATTATAGATAAATGGGTAGAATTCAACCTTTACTTAGCATTTGTTGATTACTCCAAAGCGTTTGACAGCGTAACACACAATTCCATATTTAATGCACGTAAAAAATACGAAATAGACATCAATACTACTCTTATAAAACATTTACAGAAATAGTACTGCAGCAGTCAAAATAAACACAACTGTCCATCTTTTCAAATTAAAAAAGGAGTAAAGCAAGGCGATCCACTATCTTGTATCTTCTATTCTATCTCTATCTTGCTTGCAGCAGGTTGAGAGGGAATCATCGTCAGAGAGAAGAGATTGACGTCAATGAAATTTTACCCATAGAGACGTCGTACCCATTTTAGAACACTATAAACACGGCGAAATTGTACTATAGCTACTTACATAAGCATATATTTGCATCACTGAATAAGCTAAAAGATCCTAGAGATATACGGAACCTCGTCATCAGAAAGAGATAAACATATGTTCTCAGTTGCAGTAAGCGGCCGACCGCCAACACCGCCGATGACGGCCTGTGAAGTCACGTTCGTCGGCTAGCAGGTCAAACAAACTGGGACAAAATGGATAGAAGGGTTTATTCAAGATGAAAATACAAATAAATTTTTGAAAAACAAGTACATATTTAATAGTAGTTCTAAATATCCCGGAGATCAATAGTTAGCGACCACGTCTCAGTGCCGTATGTCATCACTGGCAACACGCACTGATTATAAACTTTCATCTTGAGACACTGAGGTATCTGTGACGAGAAGATGTGGGGTAACAAACATATATGAAATTAATAATATTATTAATAATATTAATTTAATAATATTATTTTCAGCATTGAGACGTGGTCGCTAACTATTGGTCTCATACACAAGCTCAGAGTTACGCAGCGTGCAATGGAGAGAGCTATGCTCGGAGTTTCACTACATGATAAGATCCGTAACGAGGAAATCAGTAGAAGAACCAAGGTTGTCGACATAGCTCTCAGAATATGCAAGTTGAAGTGGCAATGGGCAGGCCATATAGTTCGCAGAGCCGACAATCACTTGGGAACAAACGTTCTTGAATGGCGACCACGAACAAGCAAACGTAGTGTAGGGAGACCCCCCACACGATGGAAGGACGACAATGTGGTCATCACGGAGTCGGGGGATGGAGGCGGCACAAGACCGTTTGTCGTGGCGCTCTTTGGGGGAGGTCTATGTTCAGCAGTGGACTTCTAGAGACTGACATGATGATGATGATGAATATTATTTATAATTATATTATTTATTTGAAATAATATTATTATAAAATTGGTGGTGTGGCCTCTGAAAAACACGTTAAATTTATAATATAATTATTATTTCCAAAGCATTTAATTTTTTTGTGTTGATTGATTGAAGCAACATTGATAAAATGAAATATTTGACATAAGCTTCCGTAATCAACGTCAAAATGCAAGTGCTGCCATGAAAAAAAAATGATTCCCTACGGAAAAATCGGTTGGCTATTGCAATAGCAGTGGCAACATAATTAACCATTAGTCAGTATCACCAATCGATGAATGGCGATCAAAAAACAGAAACGTGAGTAAACAGTTGGTTATCTCTTATGCCTTGGTCAGTTTAACAAATCGTCCGGTCGATTTTAACTACGGATCAAAAAACTGGCCCTAAGTTGACACAAGCTGATTAGCTTGTGTTTACTTCTCTACGCAGAGTGAGGTACAACGTATCTTCCTCGGTATATATAAAACATCATTGGTTGACCAACGTTCAATTCACTGACGATATAGTCCTCTTTTCTTCTTTGGCTTCTGGATTACATACCATGCTCGAAGACCTGAGCAAGAAAAGCCTCGAGGTTGGACTTCAGATGAACAAGTCCAAGACCAAGGTACAACGTATCTTCCTCAGTGCATATACAACATCATTGGTTGACCAACGTTCGATTCACTGACGACGTAGTCCTTTTTTCTTCTTTGGCTTCTGGATTACATACCATGCTCGAAGACCTGAGCAAGACAAGCCTCGAGGTTGGATTTCAGATGAACAAGTCCAAGACCAAATTAATAACTAACAACGTTAAACGCAAAACTTACATTGAGGATGTGGAAGTGGAATATGTAGGTACATGTAGTTGGGCCAAATAGTTTCCTTCCAGGCGAGGCAAGAAAAATGAGTTGCTAGATGCACCGAGAACGCCTGGAAGAGCTTTTGATCGATGACGGATCAAATGACGGGAAATCTCCTACTATCCTTATTATGGAAACTCCTTGACGTGTGCATTCTCCCCATACTTACATATGGTGCACAGACATGGTCTTTGACAGTTCAGCACAAGTCCGCAATCGAGGTATATCAACGTGGTATGGAGCGTAGTATACTTGGCGTGAAACTGACGGACCGGAAAGCTGCAAAGGAAAAGGTAGATCACATCAATTAAATACCAGAAGAATTATGGGCCAAATAAACAACTGTATGGATCCCACGTGATAAGAAACGGTGACGTGGCAGGCCCAGGAGGTGATGGCATGACGTTTTTGAAGTCTACCTGAAAGATTGGCCTGCTATAGATGGCCAATTTTCCCAATATGGCCCAAAATTGGGAAAAGTGGAAGGAGGGAAGGGAGGCCTTTTCCCTTCAGTGGGATATTACAGGCTCATAATAATAATAACTGTCATACAAATTGGCGTTTCAAATTCAGTCACGCTGCAACACGCTGTCTTCATTGAAATATTTTAGGAAAAACTAATATTTATTGTTGACCTGAGAACCTCCTCATTAAAGTCTAAAACATTCTATTTAAATGATTCTTAACTAAATTAATCTCCATCTCACTATATACTTCATTATATACTTCTCAAGCCGAGTTAACCTAATGTTTTGATGGGATAAATAATAACTAGTTATTTCTATTACAGATCCTCCGAGGTGAAAATTGGCATCCTGTACGTATAATCATCCTGTATAAAATATTTCTACTATATATGGGTACAATAATTAATCCAGCGCGGCAACTGGGAGCGTTGCCATGCGATGTCCATCATTGTGCACAGACTGTAGACAACTGTTTGTATCCTGGGATGCGTTCAAGACTTATAGCCATTGGTTTACAACGTAGATTATAATCCTTATAGCACTTGTAGCACTTTATGTCAATTATCCAGTATTTACTAACCACAGAGCATCTTCTTCACCTTCATCACAGGCAGTTTCGAATATATGTACATTTTTATTAAGCCATTGCTGATGATATTTATCGTTTTTAATTGTTAATTTTGGCATTTGAGTCAACACAAACGCCCTATATATATATATATATATATATATATATTATATATATATATATACAGTTATAAACACATTTTGAAACCGTCAAACATACCTTCAAGCCTAACTATCTTTATCAACCTATCCAAACATTTCTTTGTTATCTCCAACATGATTATCTCTATATACAAAGATAGGGGTAGGTAAGTACTCTATATCTCCAACTATCACTTTTGCGACGACTCCCCTTTACAATAAACTGAAAAAAAAAACTGTTTTGCTATCATTTTGCGATTCGATATTTAAAGTAAGTATAGAATTCAACATCATTTTATCATATCTTTTTCACAGTATCCAGATTCCCAATGTTACAGGCATAAATGGCGCTATACTTACTTTACTAGCCTCTTCCCTATGTACTTATAAAATAATTAAACTAAACAGCAAAGATGTTTTACCGAGCCTTGTGTGACGTGGCTTCTGATGTGATAATAATAGTTTTATAGCACCATTGAATACTTTTTATATTTTCAGTCATAAAGATTTGTGGAAGGAATTACGTTCAATGGTGAATCCTGTGATGCTTCAGCCAAAAACCATCAATCTTTACGCCGGGGCATTGGATAAGGTGGCAATGGATATGATAGCAAGGTAACAACATCAATGAAAGCCCTTAATGTTACGGATTTGCTAGCACAAACGCACTCCTAAGTTCTAAATGGCCTGATGTAGAGTAAAAAATCATCTGCTGATTGTTAAGTTTTCTTAATAAGTTATATTATAATACCCAGGGCACCCATTGAACGTACAAGTTGGGTATAGATGGGTTATACCACTCCACTCAAGGAAATCGTGATCATAGCTCTACGAGCATTTATCTTAATTTAATTTATTTTGGTGTGCATATTTTGATGTGCAGTTAGTATTTTTGATAAGATATTTTGTTGTAAAACAGGTATTAACTAGTTTAATGTATATGCAATTCTTATATCAACTAGGTTGTGATGTTGCTACAATACTCTTTTATGTTGTGTGCAATACTCTTTTTTATGTGTTCATCCCTATGGTGATTGTGTAGAGAACAAGAGCCTACGTACAAATGGAACGATATCTCTTTTTCAAAAAAGTGGTTTCACCGAAAACGTAAATTAAAATGTAAATGAAAAGGAAGTTCACGTTGGCTTGGAAGTCTCTTTCTCTCTAGTACAAAGGTTTAGATTTTACGCACAGACTATAAATTAAACTTGCGAAATAATCTTCGTAATAAGATCACAATTGTCCCAAAGAGGTCACCTACATTTATATCTCTTTGAACTGCCTTCGAACTTTGCTAAGAAAGAGTTTATATCCCATATATTTAAGAAATATTTTCATGAACGGGCTAATGATGTTTGTATTAACTAAATACACACCATTTCATAATTATTGCACACCATTGTTATCATAAATCTATATCTATCTATTTATATATACTTATAATAAAACTGTGACGGGTCTAATTCTGTACATTGAAGATATTTTGAATTATTTTTTTGGACCTTTCTCTATATTCGATACTGAAGCCAAAACTGTTTTTTTTCCATTTTTGTCTGTCTGTCTGTCTGTCTGTCTGTCTGTCTGTCTGTCTGTCTGTATCTTGGCTTAGGCATCACGCTGAAATTACTAAATGAATGTAAATGAAACTTGGTACGATTTGAGTTCATACTTCGAGGTAGGACATAGGATATTATTAATCCCGAAAAATTAAAGGGTTCCCGCAGGATAGGCGTTGAAAGTTATTTAAAAGAACATGTACCACTCTGAAACAACTGGACGGATTTTGATGCAACTTGGCACAGTCATAGTTTATATGATAGGTTAAAATTGAGAATACTTTTTATCCCGAAAAATTAAAGAGTTCCTGCGGGATAATGTCCCAAATTCTGTAAATTAAGGATATTTTGTAATATTATTGGGGGCCGTTCTATATTCAATACTAAAGCCAAAACTTTTTTTTTTAATTTTTGTCTTTGTCTGTCTGTCCGTCTGTCTGTCTGCACCTTGGAAGTGCATCACGCCGAAAATACTCAATGAATTGAAATTAAATTTGGTATGGTAATTTTTTTGGAGGCCATTCTATATTCAATACTAAAGATAACACTCTATTTTTATTATTTTTGTGTGTATGTCTGTCTGTCCGTCTGTCTGTCTGTCTGTACCTTAGCATCACGCCGAAAATAAATGAATTCAAATGAAATTTGGTATGATTTGAGTTCACACTTCGTAGGACATTGGATACTTTTCATCCCGCAAAAATTAAGTGTTCCTGCAGGATAGGGGTGGAAAATTGTTTAAAAGAACACTTAGCACGCTGAAACTATTGGACGGATGTTGATGCAACTTGGCACAGGCATAGTTTATAAGATAGATAGATTTTTTGTTGGAAATTACTCTTTATTCGATTATGAAGCCTAAACTGTATGTTTTTTCATTTTTATCTGTATGTCTGTCAGTCTGTATCTTAGAAGCGCATCACGCCGCTGGAACTACTGGATTAATTCAAAAGAAACTTGGTATGATTTGAGTTCGTACTACGAGGTAGGACATAGGATACTTTACATGTCGAAAAATTTATGGGTTATTATTTAGGGGTTGAAACTTATTTATAAGAACACGTACCACTCTGAAAGTAATGGACAGATTTTGATGCAACTTGGCACTATCTTAAGTTATATGATGGGTTAAAATTGAGTTTTATCCCGAAAAAGTAAAGGGTTACTGCGGGATATGGGTCCAAAGTTATGTTAATAATTAAGTAATTAATATATATATATTTTTTTTCTTTATTCGATACTGAAGCCAAACTATTTTACTTTTTAATTTTGTATGTCTGTTTGTCCGTATCTTGACCGCGCATCCTAATTAAAAAAATGCTCTTGTGTGCTTAAAAAAGGTATTGGACACATTTTTTTGTTAATCTTTTCTTACATTCTGTTTGTATGTATGTTTGTTTGTTCACGCAACGATTGCGATGCGGTTTTCATTGTTAGATAGCTTAGGATTTGATTTAAATCTGGTGTAATTGGTATCTCAATCCGGTGAGTAAGAAGCCAAACAATTGCAATTAATTAAGTATTTTGACGGCTGAAGAAATTTTGTTCAAATGTTAAAATGTAATAATTAAATATTATGTATTATTGTATTGTTAAATGGTATATTGGTCCTGGAATAGCACATTATGGTACTTTGAACCTAAAGAAAAGAACAGGCGTGCGAAGCCGCGGGTACAGCTAGTATAAACTATGACTGTGCCAAGTTTCAATAAAACCCGTCAAGTAGTTTCAGCGTGATACGTGTTCTTTTAAATAACTTTCAACGCCTATCCTGCAGGAACCCTTTAATTTTTCGAGTTGGTAAGTATTCTATGTCCTACCTGAAAGTATGAACTCAAATCATACCAAATTTCATTTGAATTCATTGAGTATTTTCGGCGTTATGCACTTCCAAGGTATAGACAGACAAACGGACAGACAGACAGAAAGACAAAAATTAAAAAAATACAGTTTTGGCTTTAGTATTGAATATAGAACGACCCCCAAAAAATTTGCAAAAATCTTTAAGTTACAGAATTTGGGACATTATCCCGCAGGAACTCTTTACTTTTTCGGGATAAAAGGTATCCTCAATTTTAACCCATCATACAAACTATAACTGTGCCAAGTTGCATCAAAATCCGTCCAGTAATTTCACTCTGAAACTACTAGACGGTTTTTTTAAAGTGTTTTTTGAAATAACTTTTAACCTCAATCCTGCGGGAACCCTTTCACTTTTCAGGATGAAAAGTAGCCTATGTCCTACCTCGTAGTATGAACTCAAATCATACCAAGTTTTATTTAAATTCATTCAGTAGTTTCGGCGTGATGCCTAGCCAAGATACAGACAGACAGACAGACAGACACACAGACAGACAGACAAAAATGAAACAAATTATAGTTTTGGCTTCAGTATCAAATCTAGAGTAAGGTCCAAAAAAAAAATTCGAAATATCTTCAATGTACAGAATTGGACCCGTTACAGTTTTATTATAATTATATAGAATAGATTTTCGAACATCCAACGCTGTCAGAAGTCATCCGAGACGAAGACTACCGACATCGTCCGAGCAATTTGAGTCGTTTGAAAACAGATCAACGAATATCTACCATTTACTTTATTAATTACATTAGTCATGTCTGATTGTTGTATTGGAATACATTATAATAATTATGGCATAATAATACAGATGTTTCATAGTGATGGATGACATACATCGTATGTTTACACGTGGTACTTTACTTTTCTTTCCTTTTTTTCACACATACTGTTGATACAACTAACTTTTGTATTATCGTGTGTATAGTCATTTTATTTTCACACATACTGATGATACAACTAACTTTTTTATCATCGTGTGTATAGTCATTTTATTTTCACACATACTCTTGATACAACTAACTTTTGTATCATCGTGTGTAAAGTCATTTTATTTTCACACATACTGTTGATACAAGTTACTTTTTTTGCATAAACTTTCGTTCGATGAAGATCTCACCAAATATTTATCCGTGTTGATGAACTTCGATTTTATCGATATCGATACGTAGAAATTTGAACCATCTCTATTGCTACTTGCATAGACATGTAATTCCGTCAACCACTGCTATTGACTTAGAACTTACACCAAACAAATAACCGACCAGCGGGTAGAGGCATCTCTATTGCTACTTGCATAGACATGTAATTCCGTCAACCGCTGCTATTGACTTAGAACTTACATCAAACAAGTAACCGACCAGCGGATAGAGGCATCTCTATTGCTACTTGCATAGTCATGTTGGTCCGACTCAACCACTGCTATTGACAAGACCAACACCAAACAAGTAACCGTCCAGCGGATAGAGGTATCAATGAATCTTTTACTCTATTGCTACTTTGGCTATCTCCAAATATCATCTTCAGCTGGCCTTTTGTTGCATAAACTTTCGTTCGATGAAGATCTCACCAAATATTTATCCATGTTGAAGAATTTAGATTTTATCGATATCGATACGTAGAAATTTGAACCATCTCTATTGCTACTTGCATAGACATGTAATTCCGTCAACCGCTGCTATTGTCTTTGAACTTACACCAAACAAGTAACCGACCAGCCGATAGAGGCATCTCTATTGCTACTTGCATAGACATGTAATTCCGTCAACCACTGCTATTGACTTAGAACTTACACCAAATAAGTAACCGACCAGCGGATAGAGGCATCTCTATTGCTACTTGAATATACATGTTGGTCCGACTCAACCGCTGCTATTGACAAGACCAACATCAAACAAGTAACCGACCAGCGGATAGAGGCATCAATTATTTTTTTCAATCTGATTAATTATCTGGCAACTTTTTGTTTTTCTTTCCTGTTTTGTTCTTTATTTTTTAATCTTCTATTGTCTACACTAAGTTCCAAGTTATCATCAAGTTGAACCGAACCCCATTTCAACGATCCTGCATAAACGGTATAGTCATTCATTGGAGTTTGGTATCCCGGTCAACATTGATTTTTGCCCGCTTGGCCAATCTGTCATTTTCCTTATATTATTCTGATTCAGATACCAGGTAAGCTAAGCGCCAGCATTATTTGCTCTAAGTATGTACGTACTTATCAGCTTTAATTTGAAAACTAAAGTGCTTTTGTATTTACTGTAAAAAATATAAGGTAAAAGTGACGTTAGCTTTAGAATAATACGCGAGTAAAACACCTTTTTTTTTAAAGGTGGCTAATTTTTTGAAGTTGTGTTAGAAAGATTTTTATTAACCCACATATATTTTTGTTCACGAGTTATGTAATGTATCATTTATAACGTTTGTCAGTAATAAGTAAACTATTTTGGAAATTCAGTCTAGGTTATTATAAGCATAATTATTTTGGACTTCCCTATCACCGTGCTCAAAGTTTCATAACTTAGTTATCATATTTATAATACATGAGTCTGTCTATCTGGATGTACATAACAAAGCTTAGAATAAATAAATATATTACAGCATAATCTAATACAGAAGTTCTCAAAATGTAGACCCTTGCTTATTAAGCGATTATAGTGTGAATAGAAATACACAGATTTTAAGTAAACAACACAATGCAGACCCTTCAAGGGTCTTACCTGCCATTTTCACAGTCGTAACGCTGCTCCATCATCAATCATCCTGCGTGACGATCTCGACGTTCGAGCACCAGGATTTGGCGCCACTGCTGTTCGTTAGCTGGTAGCACAGACATGTCAGCATTTTTCACCGCGCTGCTGACGTGAAGCTTCTTGAATCATCCCTAGAAGTCCCGGATGGCCAGTACATTGTTTCTGCCAGTTTCACAGTCGTAACGCTGCTCCATCATCAATCATCCTGCGTGAGGATCTCAACGTTCGAGCACCAGGATTTGGCGCCACTGCTGTTCGTAGCTGGTAGCACAGACATGTCAGCATTTTTCACCGCGCTACTGCCGTGAAGCTTCGTGAATCATCCCTAGAAGTCCCGGATGGCCAGTACATTGTTTCTGAAATTGATACCGGTGTTGTATTAGAACTTATTTCACGTAAATTCGATCCCACTTCTGATGTGAGATTTATAAACATATCTATAATAATTATACGTACTGTAAGATTATGAAAACCTAAGTTATGTAATGTTAGCCAACATTACAAAACTTAGGTTTCAGAGCAAGTATCTAACTTGCTCTGAGGATTAATCTCAACTTGGTGGTGGCCTAACGGTTCTGTAGTGCAATTTAGAATCCAACGATACCGGGTTCAAAACCTAGGCTCCGCACCAATGACTTTTCTAAGTTATGTGCGGTTTTCCATCGCTCCGTGCTTCGGAGGGCACGTTAAGCTGTCGGTCTCGGCTGTTATTGATTAATAGCAGTCGTTAAGCTATGTCAGAGGCCCTCGGGCGGCTTGATAAACTCTGACATCAAAGGCCAGCACTACCTCATACGACAAACAAACAAATATCTCAACTTCCTTTCCTTTTTTATTTTTAAATCATTTTCATGGGCAAATAATCGATACCAGCCAGTTTTTTTTTCTGAAAAGATCGTTCGATTGTTGTACATAAGTACATAGAATTTCCTTGGTAATGCTACAGGACATACATTAGTCCGTAAAGACTATAAATGTACTGTGGTAAGGCTAAACTAAGAAGACATTCCTTAATAAGCACGGCTATGAAGTTCCCAAGGAATTTATATACTAACGTCACCGGAAGGATCACTAGTAGGTACCTACAAGAAAAGCGGTCTGACAGAGACTAAATACTAAGGTGCTGTGTCTCGTTCTAAAAGGGCGACCACAATTTATAAGCTAAACAGGACAACAGCTTTTATGCTTCAGGGCTTTGCCTCTCGTTAGAAAGTCTTCGTATTTTAAATGTAAGCTGCCTACTACAGAGGGGTTATTCCCGAAATCTCCACCAGACCAGAAAATGCTAAAAAAGTGTTCCTGAAATCCCCACTAATTATTAGCAGTGGATTTCGGTATAAACAAAAAATATTTTTTCCGTTTTCCCCACCACGGCTACTATACTCGTATAACTATAACTACTATATTACCTACCTTTGGGGGCTCTATGGGAAGAAACCTTAGATTTTTTAAAGAAAAATTACTTATTTTTTCATTAAACTTTTTTTAAACTAACTAACACTTCTGTAAAGAAGTACTTTACAGAAGTGATAGATTTCATCGATGTCTTTGTTTTGCAAGACAGCTGTCAAACTTAAAAGGGCCTCTGGGCTCTCTCCTCTTTTTTAACTCTGAAAATATTGATCCTTGACTAGCCTTGACTAGTAGTTTCTTAATAGAAGTGATAGATGTCATCGATATCTTCGTTTGGGATGGCAGCTGTCAAACCTCAAAATATCCAGTACTGACAGCTGATTTCAGAAATGATAAGCAATGTCAAAAATGACAGTAAATGTCAAAATTACGGCAATGTTAAAAATAACTAATGATGAAATAAATAGGCCAGGTCAAAAATGACGGAAAATTACAAAATAGACAGGCAAAACGACTGATGATATATAAATATAAACAGTGAAAAATTAAGCAGTCTTACTTACCTAGCGGGCAATTTATTGCCTTTAGTAACTACGAATCACCATCATAATCATCATTACAGCCTTAAGAAGTCCACTGATGAACATATGGGCCTCGTTGGACCCAGTTGGATCGTCTGACCTAATTAGAGATAGTGCTCAATAGCTTCGATCATATCGTTCCCAAAATAGACCGGCATGGGTGCGACATTGGCATTTGATATGATTTTCGTCTTACCCAGGTTCATTTTAAGACCTACCTGTTGGTAAACAATATTGAGGTCACTGACAATTATGCTTAGGTCTTCCAGGGTTTCTGCCATGATCACTATATCATCAGTAAATTGAAAGTGAGTGATACATTCGCAATTGATGTTAATAACATATCCGTTCCAGTTCAGAAGCTTGAATATATGTTCCAGTGCAGAGGTGAACCGTTTTGGAGAAATAACGTCTCCCAGTCTCATCCCTTTTTGCAATTGGATAGAATTCGTGCTCTGATCTTGAAAACGGACAGTCATGGTGGCCTTGTCATAAAAGACTTCAACACTTCGATGTACCGGTAGTCAATCTGGCATGGCTATAATGACTGTAACACTGCCCAGGTCTCGACTGAACCAAAGGCTTTCTCGTAGTTCACAAACGCTACAAATGGTGGCTAATTATACTTTTTAGTCTTCTGTATAATCTGCTGGAGCGTGTAGATGTGGTCTACGGTGCTAAAAGCCTTCCAAAATCCAGCTTTTTCATTAAGTTTCAATTTCATGTTTTTTTTTAATTAATTTGTTAGACTTTGCCTAGCTTGTAAGCTATGAACAAACAAAGGTTTATTGAAAAAACGTAGAAAAATAATTACTTAGGTTCTGTAGAAATGATATTTCAAGATGCTGCAAGATTTAAGAGATAAATTTTCGCCCTTGTTCTTTATATAATGTCAAAATTACGTCATTTTGTTCAGTGACGTTTCTGCACTTTTTTATTCGAATTTACGTATTTTTTGGAAGTAAACTTGCTCGGATTGCGGGGGGCA
The DNA here is from genome assembly GCA_946251855.1 of Alsophila aescularia. NCBI lineage: Eukaryota > Metazoa > Arthropoda > Insecta > Lepidoptera > Geometridae > Alsophila > Alsophila aescularia. The sequence goes on along the minus strand of OX276378.1, from coordinate 10,705,659 downwards.
CTGTTTTACGTTTTCCGTGATACGCATTAACGTAACCGTAGTTCTTTTAAATAATACATATATTTTTGAAATAGCTTGTGAATTGTTGATGGGAAACGGTTTAAAAGTAAAAATGAATTTATACTTGGCGGGTATTTTTTCATTTTTTATTTATAGAAATGAACAAAAATATATATATTAACATCTTCATAAGCTGTTAATTTTTTTTTTGTTTTAGTATTTATATAATTGAATATTAAATAAAGAAAAAAACAACTTTTTTAATATAATGCCCATATTATCCCGCCATAATATATTTTCGCGCCAAAATCTAAACAAAAAAAAAAATATTTTTACTTGTGTTAATGATTGTATTTCATAAATAAGCAAAAAAAAAACCTATCGATTTAGATAGGTACAGAAATAAACAATGTTTTGTAAAAACACTCCCTTATTTTTTTTCTATCAATTTTTTTATCTATAACTTATCAACAACACTTTAAACAAATAGTGTCGTCTGTAATGTTTCAAAATCAGAAGTTGTACAATTAAAAGACCTTCTGAAGTGCTCATAAAGGTTTTTTGTTCACGTTACTTCGTGGGTTGTATAACCGCGTCAAGTGCATGTAATGCGGGGAGGCGGGAGGAAGGCACGCACATGCTAAAGGTTATAAGTAGGGAGAGTGTATGATTTCCGTGGATTTTTACTACTTTATACGGTCCCTTCCAAAATGGGGTTAGTATTTTCCGAAGAAGAAGGTTTTTAAGGTAAACCATTTAAACCACCATTTTTGTATGTTACAGGACGAGATCTTTGGTCATTATAAGTTTTTGAAGTTTCTTTCAATTTAGCTATGTTTTCTAGAGTCTTGTCGCGGGATAACTTTCCCAAAATGCTGGAAGAATTGCCACGTTGTATGGCAATTTTTAGTCTTTAGGCAAAGTAAAGGCCAGCATTTTGGTCACGGTTGCTTTGACCAGACGCCCTGATAGATCTTTTTATATTTTGTGTATTCCTGGTCCCCACGGCCCTAGTGTCTCAAATATATATTCGCTGTGTTACTATATTTGCGCTTTTTGAGGCTCTCAGCTGATATTAGCACCCTTAGCATTTTAGGACTTTTCTAGTACCTCTAGAAAACCTCAAGTTAGTACAGCAGAAATTTTTGATCTTTATAAAAAACAGGATTGATTGGCATCCAAAAAAGGTTTTGTAAAAATTGCCCACTTTCTTGACGACTGTATTTTTTCCCAAAATCAGGTGAATTCAGGTCAAAATATTTTCAAAAGTTAGTATCGTCTCGTTATAACGGTTTTCTGTCGCCACAAAGGTTAATATAATTTCGTTTGGCAAAAGATTTTCACAATTTCTAACATGTCTAGTACTCAAACCTTATTTGGTCCAATAGAAACTTTTGATCCTTACATAAAACAGGATAGATTCACATCAAAAAAAGATTTTGGGCAAGTTGTCAATTTTCTTGCTAGCTGAACATTTTTTCCAAAATCTGTGAATGCAGTTCAGAATATCTTAAAAAGTTATGTATGGTCTCTTTGGAACGTTTTCCTGTAAATATAACGGTTAAGGTACCTGCCCTTACTGTCCCGCTCAAAAATCCAATTTGTAAATTTAAATAAAATTGGTTTCTGGGATTCGAAAGCAAGTTCGTAAATGTTATCACAGTTTATAAAAGAGTTCAAGATCTCTCGGTTGCCATCATAGGTGTTCACAAATTTGAATAAAATGTTGAGGTCCATTTCTACGGATGTAGTAGAATTTCTGGATGCAACAATTCTTGGAGGTTGATTGTGATAGCCTACGTAAATTCCTCTTTTATCCATTTGCTTATTATTATTAGATAAGAATGAGACTCACTGGGAGACGGCGAATAATAGGATAAGCATTGTTATGAGATGTGACGCCAAGTGCCAAGTGATCCTTAGCACTTGGTAAGATACGAATACTTTAGATGGATTATAATGTAGAGTTTATTGTATTTAGGCACTTTAGGCACTTTTTAGATTTTTCCCGCACATTTATAGCGTTTTTCAGTACAATTATAAATAAACTTTTCACGCTTTTCACACTTTTGCCCTAATTTACGATTCACAGTACTTAAACAGGCGGAGACGGAACCGAGGGACTTTAGGAATCCCCTTGAGCTGCCACCAATGTTAGACGGTATTGTGGGAAAGCCTTTTAAAAAAACTCAAAATACAAATTAGTATTATATTTGATATTTAAATCAAATCCATAAAATAAAGTCAAAAAAGAGAAGTAGAAGACGTGTGGTTTTCTTAGAATATCGAAACGAACTGTACGTCGCACTGCAGGTCTCCTTCTGGCTGAAAAGTGCAAGTAAAATAGTAAGGAACTTTTCAGCCTTAATGTTTTAAATTTGTTTACAACTAAGGTTTATAACATAATGTTTACTCTTTCATAAGAGAGACTAAAGATTACACCAAAGATTTGTCTCTGTTAGATAAAGTTTATCGTAAATTTGAAAATGAGATTCAGGAGCAGGTATCTAGTCTGCACTTAGCAGAAACTTGATAAAACAGTGTTTTTTTTGTGACGCACGTTACAACAGCTAGCATTTAATGTCACTTCAATCAGTCAATGCTGAAGAATACAGGAGACATACGTGGTTACTTTCTTTTCTGTTATACCTTCCCAAAAAATTAGACAAAGGCTGTTTATCTAACTGTGAACCTAGAAATAAGTTCAGAAGAGGCGCCTCATCATCTTGATTTTGAAATATAAGATGCAATCGAAGGCAAGAGGAGTAACTCGCCAGGTTCTAGCTGATCCTGATCTTAAATTTGAAATTCAAAAATCATAAGCTTTTTTGTCTGTTTTTAGTTTTCGGATCGGTTTTTTGTAATTATTTTGTTTTATATTTTCATTTAAAACTTCTGAGTTTATATTTATTCACGTTAATAAGACTTTTTGTGCTATTATATAAGTACTTTATTTACTACTATAAGTAGTACCTAAAACCGTTATAGATCCTAAAAGATTATACAAAAAAATATGTTTACTACTATAAGTAGTACTTTGAATCGAGATCCTAAATGGTCATTCGAAATGGAAAATAATATGAGCAATCTAAAGATGATTCTAAGATATCTTTTCAAATTTAACCCACTTGACATAGTTCGTCGACTTAAATTCATTTATTTTTGCACAATATGGCGTCTGTTTGTCGCCATATTGAAAATTGATTACTGTCATGTATTTAGTAGCACTCACAAGATTAAGACAAAACGATTGACGTAAAACATCATCAAAATCGGTGTACGTGTTTGGTAATATATACCTAGTGCCACAAAGGAACAGACACATACATACATCATTACCCTATATCTGTCCACGGCTGGACATAGGCCTCTTTTAATGCACGCAACTGAGCTCGATCTTCAGTTCTTCTCATCCATTTTCTTCCAACCGCTTTTAACCGTCACTTTACTTTGTTTGGCAGTGTGGTTTCCGTATTTTTTTAAACCTTTTTGACCTTTTTTATTATTTTTTTCAGAATGAAATCACAAAGAGATGAAAAAAACATGTTAAAGAGCACTTTCGATCAAGAAATGAATAGATGGGCTCTTGAGTCCATTGGTATTGTAGCTTTGGGCTGCAGGCTGGACTGCCTTAACCCCAATCTTCAGGAAGACGCTCCAGCCAACAAACTCATCAAATGTATCCAAGATCTGTTATATTTATCTTACAAGCTAGACTTCAAACCCAGCATATGGAAGATCGTATCTACACCAAACTTTAAGAGAGCTATGGAACTTCATGAACAACATGAGTCGTAAGTATAAGTTGGATAAGTACGTTAATCTCAAAGTTAATTACAATATCATCAGTATAGTTATGGTAGACCTCTTACGCAAGAGGCCGCCTGGGGAATTACCACACCTTTGTCAGATGTTCAACCGCCAAGCCAAGTAATGTGTAAACATTTCTGTGTTTCGGTTTAAAGGGCAATGTTTCCAGAGAAATTACATGGCAATGAGACCTGACAATCAATGTCTCAGGGTGACGAGCGCAGGGCAGTGACGCCCAAGATTTAGCAATCATAGTTCTGGGTGGCACTGCTACTCTTATGGGCAGGATGACGCTTACCATCACGGATGATAAGCGTCATGCCTGTCCAGTGCCTGTTCAGTGTCATACCCAGGACATTTTCGTGGCCCTATGCTTAGCTTAATTTTTCTTACAATTTCTCCAGACGTCAACAGTTTGATATTCCTTTAATTTGTGTGTGGGATAGTATCTTACAAAGTTACAGCTTCGTTTGCGTCATTCGGCCTCATTCGTTTGAAATATAGTTTCTAAATTCCCTGCAAACCGTGAAGTCTTCTCATTGCTAAACTGCCCGTTTCCCATTTCCATCTATAATTAACACCCTTTTATGTCTCAATGAAATTACACCATTTCACTGTAAAAATAAGAACACGTATTTTTAACACGCAAAAGCAAAGATACCTTGATACTCCTTAATGTCATACACAATAATGTTTTTCTTTTCTTAAGTTGTTTGGTCATCATTGTATGTTTCGTCATAATTCTCAGTTTCTCGAGTAAGATCTTATTCGTCCGCATTATGCTGAGCGCGTAATTGTCACCTGGAAGTTAAGGTAGAATAATAAATAAGAAGCCTACCTACCTTGATAGGCTTTGGTAGTAGGTTTTAAAGAAAAAAAAAGGTAAGATAGTAACTATCAGTATAATCAGAGAAGATAAGCAGATGAGATCTCAGGATGTGAGTTACAGGAGATGATGCAGTTTGTGATATTATCCCTCGGCTTGGGACTTAGCTTTGAAGCGCGCGCGGATAGAGCTCCGCGTTGTTGAGGATACAGCCGTGGTACGGGTGCGGCAGTGGTGAAGATACAGCAGAAGTAACCGTTTAGCAGCCGTAGAGGTTCAGCAGTGCAGAGGTGTAGTGGAGCAGCTCCTGGGAGACAGGTGTCCGCAGACCCGTGACCGCGCTCTGGTCGAGGGTAGATCTCTTCAGAGTCAAACCTTGAAATAGTCGAAACAGTCGGCTGAGTCCAGATTCAGTAGTGCTGGCTGCCGCACATCACTAGGCTTCCATTCCTTGGGGTCCACAATACCGAACAAGCCCTCTTTCAGTTAAGCCCCAAGTAAGTATATGTGGCAGCCAGTATTGTACAAATATTGATATTAAAATGAAAAGTTAAATGATGAGTACAAGTGTGAAAGACCAGAAGGGTCAGACATAAATTGAGAAATATAATAATGCAGCACATAAAAATCATAATTGAACTGTATTACACTAGTTGGATGGAAATTATTATGAAATCACGATAGGTACTACAAAAGGAGTATAAAACCAGTACATACTAAAAAGTCAAGTCATTGTGAAAGCGTTTGCTAGCATGACTTAATGCAATCAACACGCATAGTTTGACCGTAGTAACCTTCGCAATGACTTGCTAAATTTATATACAAGAAAAGTTAAATATGAACAAAATCGAGGGAAAAAAAACTTTTGTGTACGTGATATTAAAGCTTGCCGAATCTGCCACTTCTTTAACTAGATCTGTTTTTAGTATTATTATTTGTTAGGATAACCGACACACATTATTATCAAGCGGCTACCTTTTACGGTTCAAAGTTACAGTAAAAGAGGTAGGAAAACAGACAGACGGACGAACGCTTAAATAGCAAAATACTTGATTTAAAATCTAGATCCTAGGGTTCTTAGAAAACAAAATTATGTAAAGGTCTAACACGGAGGCGTCAACGGTAAAAAAAACGAAATTAAGTATATTAAATATCATGTATGTAGTACCTAATATTAAACTGCTTTTAAACGTGATACCTAAATATAAGCATATATAATAATAAGCCTAACATTGTGCTGGTAAATCGGTCCCAACGCCGAGCAGTGCTCGACGAGATCATCATCCCACATGATGATTTTGCGCAATAACTGGGTCATCTTGCCTTGATGTTATGATGAGTTGCACTTGACAGATCACGCGGTTGAAAACGACACAATTCTCAGCTAAAATTGAACGATCAGTCTTAATAATGTTCAATTAAAATTCTAGTATCTCCAAGGTTTTTCTCAATCAAGCAACCGAAGAATTCAAAAAGATGAACAAATCGGACAATGACAAGGGCGTCTTAGAGAAATTGTTAGACATAGATGAAGATGTTGCGCACATGATGGCTTCCGATATGCTAATTGGTGGTATTGACACAGTAAGTAAAATTTATACCTACTAGCTGCGTACCGCGGTTTAACCCACGTAAACATTGATAAAAATTGATAGAAAATGAAAATTGATGATGATGATAACGAAATGTAGCCATTACGTTAACTCAGTGTATAAGGTATCTCCATTCCAAATTTCACTCATATCCGTTCAACCTTTTGAGCATGAAGGAGTAACACACATACACAGATAACAAAGTTTCGCCTCTATAATATTATTATGATAAATTGCTGATTTAATAAAATAACCTGACCCACAAAATCAACCGCATAAAATAATGCAGTTGGTAAGATAAGTGTGTGCTATAAAAAGCTAATCATCATCATAAAAAATTACGACCAATAAGATAATATTAAAAATTCCTTGACTGTTCCATTTATTTCTTACCTTAATTATTTTGATGGGCTATTTATTGCAATTTTAGACCGCGAACTCAATAATAGGGATTCTGTATTTGCTCGCGGTAAATCCAGAAAAGCAGAACAAACTGAGGGAAGAGTTGCGGTCAAATGATGAAAGAAAGCTTTATCACAAGGCAATCATAAAGGAGTCACTTAGAATGATGCCTGTAGCTCCAGGAAACCTGAGGCTCACTACTAAAGAATATAATTTGTTGGGATACAAAATACCACCCAACGTAAGTAACGTTAACATTTTCTATTAAATAATTCTATTGAGATGCTCTGTAATAATATTATGGTATAGTTGTAATTTAACGATAAAATATGTCACTCTGTGCTTCGGACGGCACAATAAGCATGGCCCCGATGTGGTCCCGATGTTTTCCCAATTCACTCAGATTATCTGTGTCCCATAGGTACAGAACCAGGAAATCCCAGTCTCAAAAGTATCGAGGATTCCCGGTTTTTTTGATGTTAAGAACAGGGAATACAAAATTGTTTTTTTTGTTTGGTATTTATGAGAATTGACATCAACAGATTAAATTTAGTTTTTATGGTGCATAACGGTAACTGTGATACTCTCTTATCGATGGACTAGAATGGAGATCGTGTGTTTTATTTATCTCAGGCATATGACCGCCTTCTTAGATGCACTTATATTTTTAAGGTCTTATTAACCTGAAAGAAAAAACTTGGTCAAGCATCTTCTAAAAAACTCTACTGCAAACAAAACTAAAAAGCGGCAAAATGTTAAGTGAGAATGAGAATGGTTGCTAACCAACTCAAATAACTATTTTAATAATACCTCACTTAACATAGTTCGTCGACTTTTATTTTCATTTTCACTATATGACGTCTGGTTGTCGCCATATTTAATATTTATTATTGTCGTATCGTGATTTAGTAGCACTCGCAAGTCGCAAGATTACGACAAGTCGACAAGATATGCTGACAAAGGACGGGTATTGTGTTTACAATACACGTCCTTTGCGTTGCATAGTCTAGTAAAAAGCTTAATATTTGAGATGTTATTTTTTTTATATAAATATCACTTAAAGATGTTTGATTGGAAGATTGAGTTATTTAAATTCAAAAGGTTTGTCATCTTCTTTGTACATTCCTTACACATGACGGCCAATAATTAGGTATTTTACTGCACTGCGCTAGTTTTGTGTGCCGTCACGTACATGCCGCGATGCCTAAGCTGAGCTTTGCGTTTGTGTGAGTGATAACCAAAATTAGAGTCAGACAATAAACTCTTAAAAATAAATTTTATTATGTTTTAGGTAGGTATATAACATAAGTAGAAGAGGTATTCTAGTATTAAAATAAAATAAAACTAAATTGTTAAAATAAAGGCCAGCTATATGCATGACTGATGAGTATGTGTATATATGTAAGTATGACTGAGAAGTCAGAGATCAATAATTGAAATTCAAATGTAAAAAAATATAACAATTCTTCTGCACCGTCATCATTTTCCTTATCATTCTCGTTTTCATTTTCACTCTCGTCTGATATGTCGTTTGTGTTAATAATGAATCGTTCCGTTATATTATCAATAATGGCGTCGTGCACATGAAACTTTGTTTCTTCTTTTATGGCGTGGTCACATACATTTTTCCATTCTTGTGCAGTGATAGTTTTAACTTTTTCTTTCGCTAACCTCATTATTGTATCCATATTCATTGACACGTTTTTTTTCGCCACGTATCATTTCATCATTGCCCATATATTTTCAATTGGATTGAAATCCGGGTGGTAGGGTTACCACCCTACCGACAAAGAACGCTGTGACCATGTTCTCTAAGTAAAGTGTCAATTTTATATTGGATAAATCTTTGTTTGTTTTGCAGTATCAATTGATAGTTTTGTGGATTAAGCATCGATATAGAGTGATTGATATTGCGATACTTGAGCCAGTCAATCATATATTATCCTGTTTACGACTATTTGAGTTGAGAGCGGGTTTTTTTTTAACAAATTGTGTTAAGATGCATTGTCTACCAGAATAACGCTATTGGGTTTCAAATTTGGAATTAATTGCGTTTCTAACCATTTCGTGTAGTTTTCTGCATTCATATTTTCACTCTTATATTTTCATTCATATAATCACCACTTTTTTGATTTGCTTTTGTTTGGGCCTAAAGACGCAGTTATTGAGAGTTCCGTAATACGGTAAGGATCTGGCTCAATACTCGCTTCAAACTTCGCGCGCTTCTCGGTGCTTGGTGAACCCCGGTTGAGTGGGAACGATAACGTGAGACGCTGGCATTGCTCTTGTTGTTTATTTGTTGAACTGAAGACGATACATACGATACATACTAGAGTGTATCGTCATACACTCTAGTGTTCGTTTGGGTTGTTATTTTCCCGCAAATTAAGTTTATTATAAAGAAACAATAACATTTCAAGTACTACCCTGGCCGGGCCCAACCGCTCAGCCGCGCCATTATAGGATAGATAAATCATCATAAACCTGAAGACCGAGGCGAGCCTTTGATTTGCCTTTTTGGGTAGCTCCTAAGTGGCTGCGTCACTGTGTCTCAACAACCCCAGGTGTCCGACTCCTAGTACCTAATTCAGTTAGCAACATGCTGGTGCTGGCCCTAAGGCCAACACATTTTGGTCACTTCGTAGTCACATCATAATAACACATAGCGTAATCTTTAAAAATAACACATCACACATTGTACACATCAGCAGGTTCTTTCGGACCGTTCAAGCGGTTACGCGCGAAAAAAGTAACTCAAGAATTTTAATAATTTGGGAGTCTTTGGAAGGGCAAGCAGTTTTAATGAAGAAAATATTAAACATCTACATTTCACTATTATTATAAAGAGAAAAGATTTGATTGTTTGTTTTCTTGTTTGTGATGTATAAACTCAAAAAATACAGAACTGGTTTTAAAAATAATATCTCATATAGAGATACCTTATCAGTGAGTAACATGGGTAGTATTATATTTTTGGGAAAAATAGAGATCCTTACGAAAATTGCAATAATGTAACCCAAGGTATCAAAAATACAGAATTAAATGACGTTGCTATGGAAACAGGGGATCCGGCAGAGAACCAAAGTTGTCGACATAGCCCTTAGGATTAGTAAGCTTAACTGGCAGTGGGCTGTTCATATTTGTTGAAGAACTGATAATCGTTAGGGTAGACGTGTCCTTGAGTGGAGACCGCGGCTCGGTAAACGTAGTGTAGGGCGCCTTCCAGCTAGGTGGAGCGACGATATACGCAAAATGGCTGGCAGGTGGAAGAGAAGAGCCGAAGATCGGGCTCAGTGGCGTGCTTTGGGAGAGGCCTATGTCCAGCAGTGGACTGACACGGGCTGATGACGATGATGGAAATTAAACTTTATCAGAGTGTTAGCCCCTCATAGCATGTCTCTCAATTGAATCCGAAGCCTCGAGCTGATACTTGGCAGAACTATGCCAAGCTTAACGTGTATGTAGTTCTCTATACAAGATTCGGACCTGTGTAGAAAACAACACATGAAACAAAGATAATCTTGATTTAAATTTATGTACACTAGCCACTGATTTTGTACGGCGGTAATCTTGAAAATGATGGAATTTTCAAATATGTCTCTATATTTGTAATAAGTTACTCCTTAAAACCCCTGATATTTATTTTAAGCCGATTGAAACATGTTAACATCCAGCCGCTATATAATAATCCGCCATCTTGAAAAATTAAACACACCATTACTTTGTGTTTGCACAAGCTATCGTGCAATATTCTCATCAGAACCATACCTGTTATGCTATACGCACCAGAGGGGACTAAAGTATGTATGCCGGCCATTTTATCCAGCCATCTTGTTTTTTTTATATTTGCTAAACCGTCCATGGACCTTCTATAAGTTTAGTTGGAAGACTAGTAATCTGACAAATAGTTTCCGTCATCCGTTGACCATCTGTCACCATTCAGGACACCTTAATTTTTTTCATTTTGGCCTTTAAAAGAATCACAAAACTGTAATGGCATATTTAAAAAAAATACCTATATGTGAAGTTTTTTTAAATCTGAAGAGTAATCCGTTTCCATTCATGCAGGTGCAAGTTATTTATTTAAAAAAAAGTAACTGCAATACAACAATCAACTCACACACAACTAAATCAGACGAATATTTTTGATTCCTATACGTCACTGAACCTGCAATGACCCGAGGGCCTTATCCTGGATTTTGGCCTTGTTTAAGCAGTATTTTTGTTTTTGTCTCTTTAAGGCGGACATTTAGAAAATTACGAAATTTAAAAAACAACTTCACATAATCAGTTTCTCTTGAAACGTTAGTTATTGATTTTGAACCCTATCCAAACGTCTTAAATTCCGGTCAGCATATTGGAATCTGCAATATTTGTATTTGCACCTATTTAATATGGGTTACGAAACGGCTCCATCATCAGACCCTGGATACCACATAAAACCAGAGAACTCACAAAGACAAACCAAATGAGCCCAAACTCGAAAGGGTTCCATAATTTTGTTGTTGAGTTCCTGTGACTAACATCCGGCTCCATCATCAGACCCTGGATACCACATAAAACCAAATGAGCCCAAACTCAAAGGGATTCCATCATCTGATTGTGTAAATCCTTTCACTACTACTACTACTGTAGTTTTTTAATTGTCATCAGAACTACACGCATGTGCAAAACTTCAGCATCTTTGGACGTTCTTAAATTATTCAAAATTAACTTGCAATCCAGTTCCAAACATAATAACATAGTGAATTAAATTAAATCTTGTTTAAAGCTACTAAACCAATTTTGATAAAATGTATACAGTACCACACTAGAGGTCTTCTTACAAGTAAAAACTCATCTAATTCGGTTCAGAAATCCCAAGATATTAGAGAACATAACATATAAAATAAATAGATTTTGTAATTAACCGCTGAATCCCCTTTGGCGATGTAGCAACCAAGATCCAAAACGGCAAAACCCCCTTGGTCGCTAGAGCAACCAAAAAAAAACATGTAAGTTAATTGTAACGGTTTGATCTACTAAAATCGATTTAAATGTAATCTTGCATATATTATCGAATAAGTGTTTCTGTCTTTAAAAGGATATATATATATTATACGTAAAAACACTAAAGAAGTATACTTTCTTTTAAAAAATAAAACCAGCCGTAAATTTTTGAAATTTTTGTTGGTTTTCACGAAAATATTCTGGTTACTTTTTGTACTAAACTGTGTTGATGTTTTAATGTTAACGGATAGCTTGGTTCATATAGTATTTAAATAAAACAAAAAAACAGTATGTCATCGATTTCGTTTCCAAAATACTTCTTTTTTTTCTGAAACTATTCCCATTTTTGGCTTCATCATTTTTCTGCGGTGCTCTCTCCTTACATAATAATTTCATAAAACTTACGTTCGGTTTGTCAGTTGCTACATATATTCAGCGTATCACAGGCCAAGTTTTGTACGGATCCGCCTAACCATTGAGGAAGGAACGGAAAATAAGTTTTACTCGGCAACAATATTTTCGCTCCATTTTGCCGTCTTGGCGCGATGATGTCATGGTCACGTGATCGGAGTGTATTTACATTATAGGTTATTTTGTAGCGGGGGCATTGAGCATTCTATCAAACCAATTTCGATGAAATGTATCAAACTACACAAAAAAAAAACTTTTGGATTAAAAATCAACCATCTAAATCGGTTTAGAAATCTTAGAGATAAACACAAAATCAAGGCAATATAAACACAAAATTGAATGGATTTACTCATAAACCTGTTTATTCTCGAAAAACTGCAAAACCAATTTTGATATAATTTATATGGGACCACCTGGACAGTATAGCATTTCAAACAAAAACATAATTTAAAAAATTAGTCTGCAATTGACGAAGATATCGATAGACATACAAAAAAAAAGAAAAAAAAAGACATACATACTTTCGCATATACAGGTTGTAGTTTTGCATCCCCGCCATATTTGCAGAGTAGGTATTCTCCACTTACAGAACACGAATCATTAATAAAAGAAGTACAAAAAAAATGAATTAAAAGTAAGTAAAAAAAGTTTATAAAAAGCGATATGTGTACGCGATCCTAATTTGAAATCACCCAGTGTGGCAAGAACTTGCGTCCACACACACTAATTAAGCATTGTCGCGTGTATTGCCTCTTTCACGCACACTACGCGCCGGCTGCAGCGTGCGGCGCGGCGGCGCCCCAAAGCTGGCGCGGGTCATTACCCCGGTCGTTGCCCGAGCACTCAGCTGTTCGATCACTCACAGTCGGCAGCGGCACACGCTCGCCGCAATACGCTCGATGCTAAAATGGAGCAATTTTCTAATGTCGAACTTATGGAGATGGTTCATTTGTTTTGATGGTTCATTTGTTTTTTTTTTGCCCACACCCACGCGACGTGTTGCTGGGTGCCACACAGAGCAATTCCAGGTGATAATTCAAAGTCTTAATGTTGTCTTAATGTTTTGTGTAAAAAATTACACAAAACTTTAAGACATCGTGCTCAATTGTGCATTGAAAATGAAGGAGGATACTGAAGAGTATCAAGGTAATGTAAATTGTAAACTTGTTCATAATTTTTTTCATTCCAATCGAACTGTAAATAAGCTGATTCGATTTTTTTACCACGCCGGAAATTCCTAACTAACGTCAACTTTGATGATACATTCTCACTTGCATTAAGTTTATTTATACCAACTAATAATTAAAAGTTCGCTATTTATTCTGTGGCGCGGGCGGCGGCACACATACCTACCATACATGTGTGTGTGTCGTGGGGTTCTACTCCAAAATAAAGTTGGGCCTACTACGATTTATCAATAAAATTATCAGTTAAATGTAGGAATTAAATAGTACTGTTAGTTGATTAAGGTATACCTATTACAATCGACTCTGCGAATATGGCGGGGGTGGAAAACTACAACCTATATAACCGTCACCATTTGTGAAGTCGCTTAAAAACTAAAACTTGACTACGAACGATTAAAAAATAGCCGATTACACAGTTTACATGAAAAGAAATCGATTAATACTTTGCTTTTCGAAATCGCACCAAGTTTTTAGTTTTAACAAAACCCTTACCGTAGTCGGGTTTTTTTTTTTGCCTATGACACTCTTTAACTGAAGATGAATCGATTGACACCTCGTTTGTCAAAATAGAACCAGTAGGGACGACGCTATGGTGGAACATCCACTTATCCAACTTACATATATATATAGATACATACATATTATATCCAGGGGCATGCTGTTACATAGAGTGCATTAATTAAAAAAAGCTAAAAAATTGTGCTAATGTTCATTTAGTGTTGCTATTAAACGAAGTAACCGTAAGCTTGCGCATTTGCGGTGGGTGTATCCGCGACAGCCACAAACGCACGTACAATTTTAAAAATAAAAAACACATATGAAGAAAGCTAAAAGTTAGTTAGTTAATTTGTTATTGACGTAAATACACGTGAAAAAATAGTCAGCTGACCTGGAGAGAGGGGGAATGTACGTAAGCTTCTCGCCCAAAGACGCAAAAAAATATGCACTGAGAAAAGTAATACTAAAAAAGATTAAACTTCGTTAATTAATTTTTACCTACATTAATTACATGAAAAAAATAGTCCGCTAAGCTTTTTGCGGTGGAAAAGTCCTCAGCTGACGATTGAAAGGTACGGCGTAACGTTATGCGCGAGGGCGCGTGGCATATTTCCCCGCATCGGCTGAGTCATAGATAACCAAAACAAAAGGAGATTTGGCAAGGAGACGTGGAACTTGCGAACGCATCTGGCCACAAATTGGCTTTTTATGAATTTCGGCCGTCAGTCATATTATGTCACCAAGAGTCATACATATACCATCGATTTTGTCAAAATGCCAGGTTGAAAGACCGTTGCCCGGCTAAGAAAACGGACCTCCTTCTCAGGTAAAGGTGAGGTAATTAAAACAAGATGGTTAATTCAATAACAAACGGCTTTATTACAGTTAAAAAAAAAACCACATAAGTTATCAAAGCTTTGTTCTCTCCCCTTTACTGAGGAATTCTTAAAGAAGTATTTTTCACTTAACTAAGTTTGATCTGCATCAAAAATATGATCTACACAGCTAATTCTTATAATAGGATTTAAATACTCAAATATGATTACAAAATTTTCCCATACATAAATAGTACATAAATTCGGCCTGTACGATATGAATTTACATTAGAACTGCAGAAACCTAGGCTAGTAGAAAACTTAGAGAGAGTGGTCAGCAGTTCATCATATGTTGGTCAAAACGCAATGGAATACTCTTGTCTATGCTTTAGAACGTTCAAAATTAAAAGAGTACTTGTGCAAACAGGAGTGTGTGTGTGTAAGGTTGTGTTTCTCAGAGGGATGTAAAACTTTAAAACAGAAATTATCCTTCAAACTGTATCCTAACACGCAAGTAGGCGAAGGCTTCCCTCACTACCGCAGCTCGCTGACTCGAAATGATTTGGAACGGACCAACCTGGAAGATTCCCTGGTCGCCGTACTGTCGATTCGCGTGCCGCCGTGGATCGTCTCCTTTACTCCACTCGTTCAGCTCCTCCTGCTCTCCACGAACGGTGCCTTCCGCTCCTCTCGAACGGTTTCTGCGTCTCCCACAGTCGGTGTCTGCTGTTTCTCTCAATCGGTGTCTTCCACGGGTCAGATGGTACGTCGGAGATCGGCTGGTGACCCTCGGAGATCGGCGCACAGCAGCTCGCAGTGGTGACGGCAGCGGCCGTCCGTCGATGCTCGACTACTTCCTGAAACCCACGTTCCTCTGTGTTTTAATGGTGTCTCGAGGTGCCCGCCTTAGATGATCGCGGCGCAAAATCAAAACAGATATTTCGTTAGAACAATCCTCGAATCACGGGATATCTCACTAATCTGGTTTTTGCTCTCGTATATGTATTTCGCCGGTTACCAAGTAGTCACGATTTCCGCGCTTCGTTCTGGACGCTTCACACTGCGATTCTCGGTCGTTTTGTCCACACGAAAGACTGCGTGTCCGCTGCTGCCTGCGAATCAAAACCCGTAAGACAATTTCAATTTCGCACAGAATCTACTGGAACCCAGAAACAAACAATTTTCTCATCTGCGCTGATCTCAATTACGTGCAACTATGTGAAACAAATTGTGTCCGTATTGGAAATGCTCACAGCAGGCCTTTCTTCTTGTACTTTATACGGATTCTGGCTTTACGATGAGTAGCAGGCTGCACTCCGAAACCTTACATCCGGGTTTCCAGAAGCCTCTGAAAAAACAACACTGCAGCTTGCATCGTAATTCAGACCTGTTGGCCTAGCTATACGTGTCACTGTCCTCCAGCAAGCTCTGGTGCATTCCAGTCAAGTTCCGCCGAGATTAAGTTGTTTTTTATCTCAACTTCATATAAAAAAAAAAACGAGCTGGAAGTTTCTTGTGTTCTACTCAACCTGTCAACAAATTCCATGGTGTGACCATCACAAGCGATATGTTCGACATATGAATCGCTGCCCTCTGAATTTCTGATTTGTTCGCCAACTCAAAGATATGACTTATTCCGGATTTTCCAAATATTTTTCCCTTTGTTTGAAGCTATCCAGGGCCTAAAAATTTCTTGAAACGTTTATTATAAGGGTATCATCAAAAGTTGCACTACTTCCCGGCAGAGGTTTCCGCATCGTTTACGCCTTCCTTTCAGTTCATGTGTCTCAACACTAGCTGTCACTGCGTGGATTTACCATTTTAACCATTTTGAGCCATGAGATGAAAACTTTGCCTGTCCACTTGCAGAGGCAGATTCAACCATTATCCATTGATTTTTAGAAAAGCGAAATCATCATTCAGTCTTCAATAAAGAAACGCTTTCATTGATCCTTCATCTAAGTAAGTGGCGCAGCAAACGGTCGTTCGGCGTTTCTTACCAAACTTGGAGACTGGTTTCTACTTGAGGAGAAAACGCACCGCGATCCAATAGATGGCGCTTCTACCAATAGGTCTTGCTAACGCCGGCATTATTTGCGATCTCGGAGAGAAGACGCCCCTCCTCGCCAGATGGCGTTGTACCCAATATATTCTATTTAATCGGGATTATAACAAAACTCCCTCGGAGTCATGATTTAACACGCTATAAGGTTGTTCGGTGGTTGTCTGTAAATGTACCTGCACCAAAGTGAATTATTCTAAGGATGGCATATCATTTCACACGTTAGTACTAGAATGTTATAGTTTTTTCTTTTAAATCAATTATTCAAAAGCTGCAGTAATCAAATATTTTTGCTTCATTAGTTTGCGAACACAAAGTCAATATTTTCATTACGAACAAAAACCATTGCATGCTTAGTACAAATCAATCAACGAATAAGCTATGGAAACGCGCAATGGGTGCCAGTTTCTACCGATACTGTCACATTAACGATATAATCGTGTTGCAGCCGCTGCTCACTTCCGTGAAGTAGAGATGTGGCCCGACAAGGGTTCGCCGTGCATATTGTCGATATTCTATTCGACGCGATATAAAATAGTACCACTTATCCATTTAATAAATAATAAGATAAATATAATACTAACAAAATATGATATAGATTTGACATTCTGCATAATAAAATGTGTGTAAGATTATTATTTATCAGAAAGTATAGGTATATATTCTTAGAAACATGGAATTTATTTCTGCTAATATTAATATCTACATATTTTGCATAAGTTACAATTTGGTATTCTGCATTTATAAAGTCCAGACGTTTTGAGGTTTTTCATTTTATGTTATTACCGATCATAAAAAAGGAGGTTATCAATTTCACACGTGTGTATGTTATATTATTCGAACTGTAAAATATTCACATATGATAATATATTAGGGCTTCCAAACAATTAATATGCAACATTTTATAGGTGTTTATTTGTATGTATGTATGTTTGTATGTATGTCTGTTTGTCCACACATTTCCCCGAAATTATTAATCCATTTTGAACCATTTTGTTTTAAATTTGATTCAAAAGCTTCATAAACTTCAATTTGTACTCAAGATACCATAAAAAAGCAGTTCCATAATATATTAAAAAATAACAATAAAACTCTGTTATTAATTTCAATGTAATATCTAAAAATCATCGTCGCATTATTTTGCCTTTCTAATGAAATCGGTTTGGGTCACATCGGTTGGATGGTTTCAAAGTCCAATTTTTAAAACTGTATTTATTGTATTGTATTGTTATATTAAAAAACTATTTATGTGTGAAAGTTTTTTCTTTTTCCTCCAATCATTTCATATTGCAGTTCTTGTGATATAAAATTTCATCGTTTTTTTTGATCGACCGCAACTTTCTATCTCTATTCGATGTTTTATTGTTTTTGACTATGAGTGAAATAAGTACAAAGAATAATGTGGCCGTTGGTCCCGAACAATATTTAAAAAAAAAAATATAACTAATAAATCAATAATTATAAATCTCCTTTTGTTTTGGTTATCTATGGGCTGAGCACTTTGTCACCAATGGCAAAGGAAATGTCTAATAGACAGGACTTGTCATGTCATAACGTCCATGACGCATAGCAACGAAACAAGCAATGAATTAAAAATGGCTGATATCATAGTGATGTGACCCAAACAACAATTCATCAGATCGAAAGACTATTACTTTGTATCGATTTTATAAAATCTTTATGTACTACCTGTGATACCTTTATGACGTCAAAAAAAATGTCGCATTTATGAAAATGGATATGTCAAACTTAAAAGGACTATAACTCGGAAACTATTGATCCTGGACTAGTAGTTTCTATACAGAAGTGATAGATCTCATCGAGATTTTCATTTCATATGACAGCTGTCAAACTTAAAAGGGCTTTATTTCGTAAACTATTGATCCTAGACTAGTAGTTACTTTACAGCTGTGGTAGATCTCATACAAAATACAAATACAAATTCGTTTATTAAGCGAAATACATTTTTACAAAATAAGGAGTTTGTTTCCAGTAGCCCCCGCACTAGGTCAAGCCTGTATCGCGGGAGGCCGTTACAGATTAACAAAACATGTAGGTATGTTATGTAGTTAATATATATGTAGTGTTCGTTTGGATTATAACAGGGGTGTGTGTGTGTGTGTGTGTGTGTGTGTGTGCGTGCGTGCGTGCGTGCGTGCGTGCGTGCGTGCGTGCGCGCGTGCGCGCGTGCGTGCGTGAAGTTCTCTATCAGGCCAGATTGAAAAATCTCCAGAATCCAATCCAGATTGTCGCAGCAACATCATTATAGGGATTAGTTTCCTTACACGTCCAGAAAGAGAATGTAGGTGATGCTTGAAAGTGAGCTTTTCATCAAGAACTCCAAAGTATTTAATTGAGCTAACACGTTCAAGAATCGGGCAAGAGCAAGATTGAGTTTGCATGGGGTCTAATCTTTTACACTTTGTCTTGTGAATTCCAATATTAAGGGTCTCAGAGGGATTAGAAATGTTTGTCTTTTGAAAACACAAGTATTTCGTTTTTTTCGCAATTAGAGTCAAAAGATTTTGGTCGAGCCAGGATGCTACAACTGATAAACCAGCCTCTGCTTTTATAAAAATAGTGTCCCAGGACTTGTCTTTAAACAAAATAGCTGTTTTCGTGAGTAAACAACAAGTCTGCAATATCGTTGATGTATATAGTAAAATTGTGGGGCCTAAGATGCTTCCTTGTGGCACCCCAAAAGATACACCCGTAGTGCTACTCGCATATCCACCCACTGCAACATATTGAGTACGTCCGGAAAGATAGCTGCTGAACCAGTCCAAGGCGACTCCACGGATTCCAATTCTTTCGAGTTTTTTGAGGAGAATTTTTGGGGAAACAGTGTCGAATGCCTTGGCCAGGTCCAGAAAGACACCGATGCATTTTTGACCGTTGTCAATAGATGAAGCTATACCTTCCAAAAGTAGAGCAACTGCATCTTCAGTGGACCTTTTTTGTCGAAAACCAAACAGAAATGGTGTCAAAGTATTACGCTTTTCTAGAAATTTCACTAACCTCTTATTCGCGATCTTTTTAAGAATTTTTGAAAATACCGGGAGAAGCGAAATAGGACGATAATTGCAGGAATTATGCTTCAAACCATCCTTATGTATCGGTACAATTGTTGCAATTTTCCAGCATTCAGGGAAAATACCTGAGCTTAATCTTAGATTAAATATGTGAATCAAAGGCTCTAGAATTAAAGGACACACTTTCTTTACAAAGGAATTTTTTAGACCGTCTCGTCCTGGAGACGTATAATTTTTGAGGGACTTAATAATATACACTATCTCTACTGAATCAGTAGGGTACATGAAGAAAGAGTCCGAACAGCTTGAAACCGTATCAATAGACGATGCCAGTTCCTCCTGCGTTGTTCCCAAATTGTCAAGTGTTGAATTAGCAAGGTTTTGTCCGACATTGACAAAATAAATATTACACACATCCAAAGATTTTGATAGGGTTGACTCAACATTAAGTAGTTCAGTGTTAGATTTTAATTTTTTGTTTAGGTCGCAGATACTTTTTACTGATTTCCAGAGTTTGTTGGGGTTGTTTTTATTTTCTAGAAATATGTTTTTATTATGATTAGATCTCAAATCTTTTATTAAATCAAAAAATACGTTACGATACCTCTTATACTTTTTCTGTGCGTCAAAATTATTTGTATTTTTCCTAGCTATCACAAGCAGTGCATCTCTATGCTTCATACACTTTAGTAGACCGGATGAAATCCAATCTTTTAAGGGAAATTTTCTGCGACTAACACGAATCTCGTTAGTGTGTTTTTCTACTAAATTTTCTAGTGTTGACGTGAGTTTGCAAGCTGATTCCGAAACATCAGTTGATTGTAATAAATCTGACCAAACCACACTTTTTAGTTCCTTCTAGTTCTAGTTTCTCCATCGTAGTCAGTTTTTGTCATCAATCTATTTCGACATATTTTAGGCATGTTTGTGACTATGCCAGCCATGACCAGATCGTGATCAGTTATGTCCAAACCACCCCAACAGCCTCAGATCTAACGTCAACCAAAATGTGATCAAGGCAAGAAATTGCTCTGGTTGGTAAGTTTATCAAGTGCTTAAGACCTAATTCTGCTGATATACAGAGGTATTCATTTTTTTGATTAGTATCCTTAAGCGTATCAATATTAATGTCTCCAGCCATAATGATTTTTCTTTTAGCCGAAGCTAGGTCTCTTATAATAGTATCCAGAGATCCTAAGAAGTCGTTAGTGTTTGAAAAGGATGGAGAGCGATAAATTCCTAATAGTGATTGAGAATGTGGTAAGTGTATAATTAAACAGTCAGCATCTAAAATTAGCGGCTCATGGACATTGACATTCCAGTCAGAACGAACATAGGCAACCACTCCTCCTGCTTTGTTACTAAAAACTGAAGTACAAAAATTTGAATATTCAGGGATGGTTCTTATTAAGGAACAGGTTCCCAGATGGCACTCTGTTAATATAATTATATCAAATTTGATAGCTAACCTACTCATAGCCACAAGAAATACGTCAAAGTTTTTTTGAAGACTTCTGATGTTAAAAGTAAGTATTTTGAGATTGTACAGATCGTTCAGAGTATTTTTACATGATTCGAGATCATTTTAAGCGCGGCAATAAACATTAAGTGTTTTATCAAGTTCGGTAAACAAATCTAAAGTGGCCATAAAGTCCAGTTGTAAAACTTTTGTTTAGTTTTAAAGCTGGATACTATAGAAGAAAATGTTGCCAAGCTTACATTACTGTGATAACAAGTATTGTGTCGTTTTAATGTGTATAAATGCGTTTATTTTGTTGTTAATTGTTTGAGCGGTAAGTGTAAGAGAGTGATTAATGAAAGCACAAAACTAAATATGTTACATACTACTAAAGAGTTAATTATAAGAAAATTATCACTGGTTTTCGGTGGGACAAATAAATTATCAAGAGGGCACTGGATGCGGCAATTAAGCTGGTACGACGACCAGGTGACGCTCCAGATCTTCCAGGGATCTGATGGTGTTGGCTGGGCTTCCTTCCTGCCTGCGGTTGTGAATAGTGCCGTATTTGGTCCAGCAGTACTTAAATCCTGCCTCCTTGAATCGTTGCCTGGTCGAACTAAATAACTGCCTGTTCTCTTGTGTCAAACGCTCATTAAAGTACAACTTTTGACTGGCTCCTTCCACTCCAATATCAGTACAGGATAGGTTACGCCGGCTTTTAGCCGCTTTCAAAAACTCTTCTCGTTTTTCGCGCCGCACAAACCGTACTACTAACGGACGAGCAGTCTTCGATGATGCTAAGAGTGTAACACCTTTTTCCAGACGACGGGGCCCTACACGCATTGCGTGGTCCAGGTCAGAATCATCAATAACAACTCCGATTTTTTGAACCGTCACTCGTATGATATGCAGCGGGTTTTCGGCAGCAATCTCAGTGATCCCCACAATCTCAAGCTCGTTCCTCAGGTTAGCTTGGGCCCCAGAATTCAACAGTGCCTTTCAAGAAGACAATTTCCGTGTCGCGTTAAACTTCTCGTTCCTCCAATAAACGCAACTTGGTTCCGTATTCGTCAAGTCGCGAGGTGATATGCTCTGTAAGGGACTTCAATGAGACTTCATGTCCCCGATGTCCTCCCGCAATAGCTTCATCTCTGTGGCGATCACACCCAACTGGTCAGGATCAGGTGATAACATAGTAGGAGAGGGGAGATTCGGGACATTTAATTTACGGCTGCCCTCGCGTGGAATAACAATAGCACGCACGTCGCTTTGCGCAGTGATCACGGCGGCCCGCACGGGTGTATTTGTATTGTCTTTCTTCGGTTCATTACTTTGGCACCCTGGGCAAGACCACTCAGACTTAACGTCTTCTGATAATTTCCGTAGGTGTTCACGCAAACAGCATGAAAACAAACTGCGCATTTCGAGCATTGAATGTTTTGTGTAGAACGGATTGTTTTCGTACACGCTCCACAGTTGTTAATCATTATTGTTAGTTAGCTAACCGAAGATAGCAGGACAATATAAGTGAATAGCTATAACAGACTCACGTAGCAAGAGCAGCTCACAAACCGGTTCCGTCCACTTGAAGCCGTTGACAGAGAGGAGCATAGCCCGTCTCGGTTACGGTCAACGCTGTTTTTATGCACTTTTAAGAAAGAAGTGAATTATTCTCCGCAAATTGCACTCCAGAATGACTCTAAGTAACCGGCTAACACGAGCGATTATGCTGTAACATTACGATTGAGAATTTTAGAAGTCCGCGTAACACGTCCACACCTTTTGCAAGACAAAACGGGAATGATCATCATCGATATCTTCGTTTTGGATGACAGTTGTCAAATTAAAAATGACTATAACTCGGAAACTATTTATCCTAGATTAGTAGTTTCTTTACAGAAGTGATAGATCCCATTGAGACCTTAATTTCATATGACAGCTGTCAAACTTAAAAGGGCTATAACTCTTAAATTAGCGATCCTACACTAGTAGTTTCTTTACAAAAGTGATAGATCTCACCGATATCTCCATTTTAGATGATAGCTGTCAAACTTAAATGCCCTATAATTCTTAAACTAACGAACCTAGAATAGTAGTCTTTTAACAGAAGTAATAGATCTCATCAATCACTTAATTTTGGATGACAGCTGTCAAACTTAAAAGGGCTATAACTCTGAAATTAATGATACTAAATTAGTAGTTTCCTTACAGAAGTGATAGGTCTCATCAATATCTTGGTTTTGGAGGACATTTAATGCAAAGAAACTACTGCGGATAAATAGTTTCCGCTATAGAGCCTTTTAAGTTTGACAGCTGTCATATGAAATGAAGATCTCGAAGAGATCTATCTTGCGACAGACGTGTCCTCGAGTCTGTTTGCTGTGTAGACGTGTCCTCGAGTGCAGACCGTGTCTTGGCAAAACAGGTGGAGTGACGACCTGAAGGCGGCCGGCGGAAACTGGATGAGAGAAGCCGAAGATCGGGGCTCTGTGGCGTTCATTGGAAGAGGCCTATGTCCAGCAGTGGACGAGCACGGGCTGATGATGATATTTAGCGTGGGGTTTTTTTTTCATCATTTGTTTGACTTATATTTTTGGCGGAAGTAACAAATTTATTTATTTTTCATTTTTCTAATTAAACTGTGTTGATGTTTAACTGTAAACTACCTATCAGTAACCTACTGTAACAATAGATGAACCTACCTATCAGTATAGGTAGGTTCATCTAGTATTCAAAGTATTTTGCAAAGTATTTAGTATTTGTTTCTAATATATAAAAAAAATAACAGCACGTCATCATTTTCATTTCTAAAATATATTTTTTCTAAAACTTATCTCATTTTTGGTGTCATAATGTTTCCGCGGTGCCCTCTCCTTACATAATAATGTCATAACTCTTTGGTTTGATCTGACAGTGGCTACATAATATTCAGCCAATCACAAGCAGAGTTTTGTACGATTGTGCCATGCCATTGAGGAAGGAATGGAAAATAAGTTCGACGTGACAACAATATATTCGCGCCATTTTGCTGTCTTGGCGCAGTGATGTTATGGTCACGTGATAAGAGTGTTTGAGGTGGGTGTTTCTAATGTGGGGGGAGCAACCGGGTAGTATCCTCAAATAGTGAACAAACAAGTGTCAGATAATAAAGTGGCAGGCGTTGGTTGAGCGAGACAGTCTTTGAGAGCCACTGCACTTCCAATCGCTCATTCGCTCTCCTTGCGGAAGCACGTGTTAGGTTATAACTTATTGATATGTTTAATCTGTCTAGTAACAACCATTTTTACAACAATAGAATAACAATGTAAGAGTTGACGATGTTCAGTTGCAGTACTGGACAAGACATTACAACTTGGTACTTACATTTAACGTATTTCACAATTAAATGAATATTCTCAGGTTATAACTTATTGATATGTGTAATCTATCTAGTACCAGACATTTTTATAACAATGTAAGAGCTGACGATATTCAGTTGCGGTACTGGACGAGATAATACAACTTGGTAGTTACGTTTTACGTATTTAACAATGTAATGAATATTCTCACTGAATCACCTCACCACTGACGATATTATAATGTATTTATAAAATATTGCACTTCAAGACAAAAGTGACTACCGATTGAATCTTTTTGTAAATAATTATGTAATTTCTTAGATCTGTGGCGAGTTTATAATCTGTGATAATAACAAATTATGTTTATGAAGAAAAACTGATCTGGAATCTGTTCCACAACTTATTAAGTAATAGTTTACAATTGATAATTATAGATTTATATAATGGTGTTTAAAATGCTTAGTACAATTATCCTTTAATTTTAAGTACAATTACTGAGTCATTGTATTATAACTCTGAAACATCTGTATTTATATTTCCGTTCAAATTAGAATGATTTAAAATCATGTAAACTTACGATATTGATAGAAATTCTTAAAACTAAGTACTTACCCGATTAATATTAATGTATTATTACTTAATCAGCTCTGTACATTTAAACCTATAATTGTAGTAAAAATACAACTTCTCCCGCTAAAAATTGTAATTTATGAGAATCATATAAGAATACTGTTCTGACTTTCAATATTTGTTAACATTCTGAAAAATATGTATATAAACGTCTTAATTATTTAAATGATTAACAATGTGTAAACAATACCGAGTTAACAATTATTAAATAGTTTCAATGTAATAAAATATGTACATTTCCATCACTTCGGCGCCATCTGCAGGCTCATTCCTGCTGTTGCAATGACTACGTGACTTTGGCGGGTAGAATCTCTATAAAAAGCAGCCTCTGGGCTGAGCAGCCCTCTGTTCGTTTTCTGTCGTCGTTGCATCAACAAGACACCAAAAGTTAAGTACATTAATATTACCTACACTGTTATTCTGCTACTCTGTTTCTTTGTCCCATATTCAATGTGTATAACTGTGTATTTTGCAAATAGACATTGTCGGTTCTTTGGTTTTTCCCATATTGGTTATCATAACCAATGTGACTGTGTTAGAAATGATTAGGATCACTTTGTTCATGTAAAATGATTTTATTTTGTGCCTGGTGTAACTATGGTGATTGTAAAACGATAATGGTGTCATTATGACCTAGTATCACATAGAGGTTGTTAGTATGTTAGGTATTTAGTGTATGATACCTATGTTAATGATAATTGTAAAACTGATGATGAAAAAATACATTCGCCCCGTAGTTTCTTGCCAGTTCTTCTATGGTGGCCAGTTCTTCCGAATCTGGTGGTAGAATCAATAAAAAATATAACAATTCTATTTCCTTGTTTCTATGAATAATCCTTAGATTATACCCTTTTTTAGTACACATTAGGTAGGTACTAAACTGCTCAGTAATTTTCAAGCTTTTATTAAATATTCCTTAGGTTATTTATTCTGTAGCTGTAGCTACTAGGTACTACAGATACCAGCTATACGATAAGCAACTTGCTTTTATTACTAGGTGCAGTTAAGTTTTATTTTCTATTCGACAAACCTGACCAACCGAAGGCTAACATTACAAAACTTAGGTTTTGATAATCTTAACAGTACGTATAATTATTTATACATATGTATATAAATCTCACACACGCAAGTCCTTGTGGACACGCTTGGTCATTTCTCTAGGTGAAAAGTACTTTTTGTGCTATTTCAGGACCTAAAATACCAATATACCAACTTTTGATCAAAATTCCTTCAGCCGTCAAAAATATTGTTATCGATTACTCGGCTTATACTCATCGGATTGAGATACCATATAACCCAGTTTTTAAGTCAAACCCGAAGCTATATAACGGTGGAAACTGCATCGCAATCGGCTCAGTAGTTTTTACGTGAGGCGTGAACAAACATATAGACAAACTAACAAACATACAGACAGACAAGATTTAAAAAATGTTATATTCTTGTTCGGTAGCTTATTTTAAGTACCGCAGATCATTCTTTTAAAAATCATCTTCTATGTACAGACTATTTCGTTCCTATCTATACTTTTAATAAAAATTTAACATGACTTATTCGGTACATTGAAGATATTTAGTAGTTTTTTTTTGGAGGCTGTTCTGTTTTCTATACTGAAGCCAATTTTTTTTTCACGTTTGTCTGTCTGTATCTTGGCCAGGCATCACGCCTAAACTACTGAATAAATTTAAATGAAACTTGGTATGATGTGCGTTCATAATACGAGGTAGGACATAGAATACTTTCATCCCGAAAAATTAAACGGTTCCTACAGGATAGGAGTTGATAGTTATTTAAAAAAACACTCATTGAAACTACTGGACTGATTTTGATGCACCTTGGCCACAGAATATATACACTAATGCGAAAAAAACGACACTTATGCATGTGTGCTCGTAAAATCGCCCGCGGCTATGTGTGGGTGTCTAGAGGTGCGGGGGTCCTTGTGCGGCGCACGGGGGGTGAGCGGACCGTCATCCGACTGCCTCGATCGAGGGCTCGCATTCTGTTTCGTTTTGTTGTTATACCGCATTGCACCGCACGCACGGACAGACTACGCGACGAGATCTTATTATTATTTAATTGTTAAATAATCATCATACCCGGCGGGCATATATTATTGTGCTTATGGCTGTGGTAAAAACCAAAAACAGAATAGTGACAAGTAAAATTATTATAAACATACAAAAAAACCCGACTGCGTACAAAATTATTGACTACAAGCTGACCGCCCGCAAAAATATCAATACCAATATATAAAAGTGAAACGTTGTCTGTTTGTTTGTTTGGGGAGCTTTCACGCGATAACGGCTGGACGGATTTTGATGAAATTTAGAATAGAGACAGCTTATACCCTAGAATAAAACATAGAATACTTTTTATCCCGGAAAATTGAAATTTTCCGCGGGAAACTGGAAAATGTTGATAATTCACTGTAAAGAACGGTTGCCATCACAGAATGGTATGTGGTTGCCATGAAAACGAGATAACAAGTCTGTCAAAAAACATCAAGAGCATTGGTCATATACCTACTTTTGCATTGGTTTTTAATATCCTAGAAGAAAGTATGTATATGATTGATACTTCTTTACGCTTAAACAGATGTACGGTTTTGTATGAAATTTGATATGGTGGTAGCTTATAGGTTTCTACTTATTCCGGAAAAATGCATGATTCCTGAAGAACGCGGGTGAAACCGCAGGCACAGCTATTATTTACATACATTTAGTGGTATTTTTTACTCATATATTTTATATTAGTTTAATAGTTGCAATTGTAATATTAGACTGTAGTATTTACATTAATTTGAATAATCTAAAATTGAAAATGTTGTAAGCAGCTTAAAAGAAAATTGCTACTGTTTGGTTACAAGAATTAGAATTTTTTGAAAACGTCTTTTTAAGACTTGTATTTTGATACCTCACTCGATAGGTTTTGGTAATTTTTTGTTACATCGAAAATACAATATGGCAGCTATAAGCCGCCATATTGATTGTCTTGAAACTTCATATATCTTCTAGTACTCTCGTAATCAAGACGAGTCCAATGATACCTCATTTATGAAAATCCATCAAGCTGTTTAGGCTGTAGGACGGGCCTAAAAAACGTACAAACATACATACAACCCCAACACACAATCCTCCTCAGTCGGGTAATAAAAGCTATCTATAATATTCTTTGGCACAAGTCTAAATTCCATTTTGGTAACAACCCTACCCTGGTGCTGACTCGCTCCGGCTCAAGGTCACCAGCGCTAGAATTCTCACGTATAGAGACTGTCACCGCTGTCACAGAATATATACATCCGCTGTGCCTTGGCACAGTCATAGTTTATATGATGAGTGAAAGTTAAGATAAGATAACAGAAAAATCCACACAAATTTATAATCTGTACGGCAGCATTATTTTGCAAAATAAATCTAGGAATTATAACCCACACAACTAAAGAAGACTTCAACTATGTATACTTATAATAAAGCAACACGAACGAAAATTTATGTACAATGAAGATAATGAATAAAAAATGGTCTAGGGTACTTAAAATAAGCAACTGAACAAGAAAGTACCATTTTTGAAATTTGTGTCTGTCTGTATGTTTGTCTGTTAGTTTGTCTGTGTATGTTTGTTCGCTCATCACGTAAAAACTACTTAACCGATCGCAATGCGGTTTTCATTGTTGAATAGCTTAGGGTTTGACTTAAAAACATGTGCACTTGGTATCTCAATCCGAATAGTAAAACCCGAGCAACTTTTTGACAGCTGAAGAAATGTTGACCAAATGTTGATGTATTGGTATATTAGGTCATGGATTGATACATAGAGTACGTTTAACCTAGAGAAATGACCACGCACGTGAAACCGCGGGTGCAGCTTGTATTATTAGAAACAAAAGCTTATTTCGTACTAAATTATAAATTTGTTAATAAGAACAGGATGAAAGCACTAAATTATTTGGAATAAAAATATGACACACACCACTCTTGTGTCGTCTTCATAAAGGTTCATAGCTTTTTTAAAATTCGGAGTTTCATATAATATTTTCCATTGATATGACTTAAAGTCCTGCTTATTAACTATCGAAAACAGTTCAAGGGACAACACGCCGAGGGACTCCAGAGACTACAAGTTCATTTCGTAATAAAACTCCTCGTAACTGGTTGTTTTCGTCTCTCATTGATTTAAGCCTTAAATAACTGAATCAAATCATCAGGGATTCAAGTGTGCTGGAGCACTACTTTACAGTTCACTAATTTCGTTGTTGATTTAAAGACTCATAAGAAAGGAAGGTGAAATTATGCGGCAAAATCAAAGTTTCCTCTGGAAAAAAATTGATTACTCGCTGGAAGAAACGGTTGCCATGGAAACGAAATAACAAGTATTTCAAAAAACATCAAAAGTGGTGCTATAACAACTTTTGTATTGGTTTTTAATATCCTAGAAGAACATAGGATGCTTTTTTGGCGATAAATATTAGCCCGCGCGGACGAAATCGCGGGCGGGTAAACAAGTCACCTATAAAATCAAAATTCATTCAGCCGTCGAACAGTTTTTGACACGACTATGGCGAAGCAAGTTAAGGGTAATGAGTTTAACAGTCTGTATGTATGTGTGTATGGTATGTAGATGTTCCACCATAGCGTCACCCCTATTGGTCCGATTTTGAGTTGTCTTCAGGTATGGAGTGTCATAGACAAAAAAAAATTACCCGACTACGTCAAAGCAAAGGACACACTAGTGTGACAAAATGGTGTGACCACGAGTCCGTCAACGGAATTATTTTGACAAGCGAGGTATGAAACGATTCGTCTTCATTGCAAAGTGTCATAGGCTATTTTTAACCGGCCGTAGTCGGGTTTTAGTTTTTGAACTTAAATATGTCTTATTATCGATTGCTCAACTTAAGATGCAAAGTACAACATTTATTAATATTAATCTTTAACTATCCAAAAAAGAAAACCGCATTTTTATCGGTCCTTTAGTTTTTAATGCGAGAACATACAGACAGATACCATTTAATAACAAATAAAAATACTTGTCAGTGACTTATTTTAAGTCTCCTAAATCAAATTTTGATTTAGTTATGAATCTTCATTGAAAGTACATACTTTTTGTTACTTACTGTGTTATTAAAAGGTATATATAGAACATTATGGAAAGTTATTTACACATCACTAGCTCGCGAACGTTTCTGCAGCCATACCAATAGGAATTTGAGACCACGACGTTGTCGTTCACTGCGTAGTGCATTGTTTTCCTCGAGTGGTACGGTCCAGATGTTATCGAACATAAGAGGTAATGTAGTTAAAAAGTAATGCTAGTTACAATAAAGAGGCAAACTGTGGCAATCGTATTATTTGTATGGATGCTTTATATTATTTATTGTAATAAAAGGGTATATAGAATTTATAAGGTATATTTTATATTTTTATATTTTATATTGACACGATGAATTAAATACTAAAAGAAAATACTTAGCGATGAAATGTTATCTCTTTATTGGTATGATTACAACTTGCGGAAGAATTTCCGCAATTGGATGTGCTGCAGAACACCATATTTACAACTGCACTGTTCGAGAGCAACTGAACGATAAAACACGCATTAGCCACGCACTGGCTACGCACTGGGCCTTATTTTATAATGCAACAAATCATAAGAAAACTACAAAAATGTCAGTCGAATACGCCAAACCTGCGTTTCATATATCAATCAATCACGACGGGACCGATAATTGTCAGTCATATTTCATTTCACAATGGCATTTTTTTTTTAGAAAGGAAATGTTCTGTTGGCAATAACTGACCTCTACAGCGGCACCGGACGGTGGGGCGGGTGCAAAAGCGCTCCGCCGCAATGCGTGACGCAGAAGGCGCACGCCAAAGTTAAGTTTTTGGCCACTTGCTCAAGGGCACCCAGGAGGTACGAACCTCGGCTTGGACAGTCTACGGAGGAGCCGTGCGTCTGTTGTCACGACTGTCGTGTAGTCAGAGGCCTGAACTACTAGGGGGTTAGGGTGATAGGGTGCCGCGTCAAAGTAGTGGCGAGAGGCATTTTTCATATATTGAACTATCAAGGGAATCTCAAGATCGCTGTGCAGGTCGATGTTCCTCTGAATTCACAATTCCAGTTATGCCATTCATAGTACAAAAACCCTCACTATTTTGTTTGTGTGTGGAGTAATAGTGACGGGTAATGCTTCGGCTGTCACAGTTTTCTCGAACACACCGGGGTTAATAATTTTTTTCTTTTTTTTTTGACATTTAGTAATATTTTGACAATTTATTGAATGAATTGCCGGGTTTTTATGAAACGCTTTCAGTAGTTTGACTGACATTTGTCAGTTTACTATAGACCGTACCTTCGTTTGTGCTGATTCGAAGCGCCCCACCCAGCGTCTAATAGTACGAATACGTTAGTTCCGTGGTCGCTCACTACTGCCAAAGTACTGTTATCAGCGCCAACAGCGCCAAAATGGCGATAATCAAATGCGCTAATTGCGACGTTCGTCAACAGCTTGTCTAGAGTACTAGTAATGTGCAGTTGTCTATGCACACGGTACAGTAAACATAACTTTTCTTTTATTAATTTTCTAATTTTCCCCCCATGGAGTGACCCCATTATTCAAAATTCATTTATTTTCACTACACGTTCCTGTTTGGGTCACAGAAATTGATATGTGTACAAAGTTTCAACTTCATGAGTTCAGTTGATTCGGAGCAAATTGGATGTGACAGACGGACAGAGACAGACAGATTCGCAATTTGCCTTATCCAGCATCTGTTTTTTTAGAATGTTCTGATACCAACCGCAAATGTACATAACCTTTCACAACGTTCCAGTACAATCGCGTATCTACCTTTTATCTAAGTATCGATTGGCGTATTAATATTACAAACAATTTTTTATTTGCAAACACATTATAATCTTATCCATTTTTATCAGTGTTTTCACTGTCACAGTTGTTTTCTTAATGGATTAGCATAACAATGTTTTTTTAATGAATTCGTATCCTTTGATGAAGAAAGATGCATACATCCAAATTGAAGCGAATTTTTGAGTTGGCATTTGTCAATAAAAGCTGCACTAGGTAAGTTCATTATATGTCCAAATTAAAAAAAAAGGTACTCAATTCGCG
Source organism: Alsophila aescularia (assembly GCA_946251855.1). Classification (NCBI taxonomy): domain Eukaryota; kingdom Metazoa; phylum Arthropoda; class Insecta; order Lepidoptera; family Geometridae; genus Alsophila; species Alsophila aescularia. Next base: position 10,673,476 of record OX276378.1, on the reverse strand, counting down.
TTATTTTTTAAATGTTCCTGTAAATTTATGTAATGGATATTCCAAGTCTACACGGCAAATTTCCGTGATACATTTAGCAACTGAAAGAAATGACTCTCCAAGAGCTCCATTTTAATTTGTTGTGTTTTTTTTGGAAAGTTAATTTTAGTAATTCAATAATGAATTTGAAGTAATTTGTTAAAATAACCTGCATCTAGCAGTAGACCTTGTAACTTAGTCCCGTTTTACGGGTGGGTTTACCATTCGATCACATTGTCCCTGCACACAAGCAATATAATTATTCTATGACACAAGGTTAATAAAAAAATACAAAACACACCCTCGCAGTCAAAGGAGATGTTGTTTTTTGTATGGGAGCCTGGGATAACCTGTACACCATGTCATAATACTGCAAAAATATAACGAAATTCGAAGTAATTACACAATTATTTAACTAGCAACAAGTGTGTAAAAAGCAAATCATTTTTTAAATTTGTGAATTATAGAAGGTGGAGGAAAGTGAGGTGAGGGTAGTGAGAAGTAGACGAATAGTGGGGGATGTCGGGGAAGGATGCGAGAAGTGGGGCAGGAGGTGCTAAGTGGCGGAATACTGAAATAAAGGGTGGGGGAAGAGTGGGAAAAAGAGAGAAGGGTGGAGGGAAAGTGAAATTGACGTCCTTCCCATACCCTTCTCCCACTTCCCCTCACCCTTCCCCCTTTCTCCCACTCTGCTCCCACCTTTCCTTTCAGTCTTCCCCTACTTTGCACCACCTGCCCCCCTCCTTCTTCACTTCCCGTAACTTTCCCTGAGAGATCCCCCCACCCACTTCCGCAATCTTTCCCTCGCCCACACACACACCACACATCTCCGCACATTTTCTCAGTTTTTTTTATTTATTCTAAGTATGGCCACAACAAAAGGTAACGATCACGTTGCAGTGCAGGTTAGATGTGCTAGCTGAACCGCATTGCTGATGCAACAAGCACACATTAAAAATTTATGTTACCCCTGTTACCCTCCATGATAGCTAAGAAGCATCTCGATCACATCAGTTTTAAAACATAAAAATCGCTTCAAGATTGGTCTATTCGTTTGGGAGCTACATAAACTCCCATCCTGCTCTCCCCCTTCCCCTTCCCCTTCTCCCATTATAGCTAAGAACCATCTAGTTTAGCTTTAGAACATTAAAAACCGCAGCTACAACAGTCCATTCGTTTCCCCACCCCCGTCCCCGTATAGCTAAGAACCATCTCGACCATAGTTCTAATACATAAAAAATATATCAAAATTGGTCCATTCGTTTGGAAGTTATGATTTTCCACCTCCCCAATTATAGCTAGGAACCTCTCCTTTACCCCAGCTTTCAAACAGAAAAAAACGCATCAAAATCAGTCCATTCGTTTGGAAGCTACGATTCTCACCCCCCTTTTCTCACTTACCCCCCTCTCCCCCCATCTCCTATATATCTAAGAACCATCTCGATCACATAAGCTTTCCAACAGAAAAAAGCGCATCAAAATTGGTCCATTCGTTTGGGAGCTACGATGCCACAGACAGATCACTGTATCACAGTGATACACACCCTAAACTTATAACATCCGTCTCATTGTTCGGAGGTTAAAAACGGCCGTCAGTAGCTGTCAATGTCGAATATGTGTAAATCAACGTCATTGTTTTTTGTTAACAGTCATGGTGCTATGGTACACTACTACGGGTTTCAGTACTTTTATGAAAATAAAAATTATTTTGCTCTTTTTCGCGCCACACAGTTTTTTTTGAGTTTTTTGCAAATTTATTCTTTATATATTTTTGTATCACTCTCGAAGTTGTACAGCCGATAATAGCCCAGTTTGTGTACAACTCTTTTAAAGAAAAGTAAAAAAAGGGTTTCATTTCTCTTGTTGTAATTATCGTACGTACTGGCCACAAACAATAGTAAATCCTAAAAAAAATATGTATTTTTTCTAATTTCATTTGTTTCATTTGTTTAATTAAGGTTTTATTTAAATGTTTACCTTGACTGCCTTCTTTATCATGTTAAGTTACAAAAAAACTGAGAATGCCCGAGCTAAGCACCACTTAAGTTCCAAGGGTTACTTTAAATGAAACTAAGCACGCCTACAAACATGTGGCCCAAACATTACGAGTATCAAAATCTCTGGTATAACGAGTTGTCAAGAGGTATAGGCAGCCCAGACAATATACGAGACTCGCAGGACAGGGACTTAAACAGAATACTGTGTGGTTCATCGTTACCAGCGTGCTAAGAAACCGGACCTTAACTTCTTCTGGGGAGAAATCAAAGCTACAAGAAGTACGAGGAGTTAGCACAAAAACTGTGAATATAAGACTGAAATCGGCCGAAAAAAACACACTTATCTGCCTGGTAGAGATCCTTTTCTTGCCACATGCCACCGAGTAGTTCAAGTTATTTTGCTCGCAATCATGAAAATTGGAATCACAAAGCTTGGAGTACAGTTCTATTTACAGATGAGTCCAGATTTAGCCAAAGCTAGATGATGGAAGGATTAATCTGTGGAGATACCTGGGAGAGAGGTACGCTCAGTGCAATATCATTAGAAAAGATGCATATAGTGGAGGGTCAGTTATTATGGTATGAGGAGGTATTTGTGTGGAGGCACATACGGAACTTTGCGTCATTGAGAATGGGTCACTAACAGCGGCACGATATCTGAATGAAATTTTGAGAGAAATTATAGTGACATTTGCCCCTTTCATAGGAGATGGATTTGTTTTTGATACCTAGTGCACACCCCAATATTGCGCACCATAGAGCATATAATTATTATATAGGATTAGTCTGGAAGACAAATTAAGAAAATAAATTCTGACCCCACTCATTCGAGAGATCTTAAAAACGTATTACACGAATAATGGAATGCAATCTGTCAAGATTTAATAGATAACTTGATTAGGGGCCATATGCCAAAGAGACTGAAAGCTTGTTCTTTGTTCAAAGAGCTAGAGGGAGCAAAACCAAGTACCGATTATAGCTCACGATATAGCTTCACCTAAACATTTAAATAAATAAAAAAGTGTCCTTCCTGTAAAACAATATATCTTAAATTTGGTTAATTTTTGTCATTTGATCATATGTTTTTTCGACAGTTGCAATTTTAAATTAACGAATAACAAGCAAAATCCAAATTAACAAATTTAATTGTCACAAATATTCATGATATTTTGTTTTATACACACTTTATTATGCGTTAAGTCCATGAGTTTATAATTAACTGTAGTAACATTTTTCATTTTTGCAGGTCAGTGAGTGCAACAGCTGAAAAAGTTGTAGTGAACGAAACCTTACCACCGAAGTCATGGAGAGAAATCCCGGGGCCGACTTCTTTGCCCATTATCGGACCTATGCACCACTTTTTTCCAGGAGGTAAAAGATCGATAACAGGAATTTAAATAAAAACATTTCCAATAAGCATCCAATTTTGAATCAGCAAACATTAAGCATCTTTGCCATAAACCCATGATTGGCATTGATTGTTGAAAAATATAACAATCATGCCAAAATAATGATATGTAAAAAATAATAATCTCTGTTTCATTACAAAAAAACTAAATTTGTGTAGTGCTTATAATATATATTTTTTAATATATTCGGGACGATTCCACACCAATTACCTATTTATATATTATAACATCCATGACTCGGAAACAAATATTTCTGCTCATCACACAAATGATTGCACCTTGCAGGATTCGAACCCGCGACCGTTTGATTACTAACCTAGGATCACTAGCCACGAGACCAACCGGTCGTCAATTGAAATGTTGTTGTAATTCTTCCTGTATTTTTGGATACTTAGTAATATTAATTACTTCAATTGTATACCTAGTAGGAACTTGCACAGCCTTCAATATATTCTTACTCATATACCTAAGACTGTGGACTGTGCTACCACAGATCAGTCTTAAATGAGAATTATTATAAGTACCTTGTTTTAGATATAAGTCATAAAATATTATAACCACTAACCAGCCACAATTAAAACCAACATTATGTATCTATTCTAATTTAATTATTTCTACAGGGATGTTCCACAATCTCAATGGCATGGCACTGATGGATAAGTTTCACGAAACTTATGGACCCATCATGAGATTGGATGGCTTTATAGGAAGAGATCCGATGATATTTTTATACGACGCAGAAATGGTGTCACAGGTAACGTAACATATCTTCTAAATAAATAATAGTTTAAAAAAACTAAAAAACACGCTTTATATAGAAAACCAAACTAAAAAATAGAAAATAAATTTCAATACCTAGTGTAAATAAGAAAAAAAATGTTTTCTTTCAAAAAAATCGTGGGGTGCATGGGTCAATAGTTATAAATATTTTATTGACAGATATGAGAAGCACCCCACGCTTTTTTTTAAATAAAACATTTTTTTCTTATTTACACTATTATTATTTTTTTCTATTTTTTAGTTTGGTTTTCTATATAAAGCGCCTTTTTTTTTACACTTTTTTTTTTTTTTTTTGAATTATTGCATTGTCATCGGTCTTTGACAGGTGTGCAAAATTTGAATGAAATCTGACCGTTTAAAGTGGGTGAAAATAGCGTCCAAAGGAGTCGGTTACAAACATACAAACATACAAGTGAAGCAGAAAAAAAGAGCGTAAAAAAAAACGTTTTTATAAAGCGTATAAAAATCGTATAAAAAACTTTACAAACTCTTAAGTTAAATGACATCCATCTCTATTTTTGAGGTAGTATATCTAATATGCGAGTCTGCGTGGTACACCTTCGCCAGATATTCAGTCACCAACAATTTATCTAAACTGTGTAGGCAACAAAACGCGGCCACTAATTTAGAAAAAAAAAGGTATGCGTTTGATACAAAATAAAATTATGGTGTTGATTTGAGACGAATAAAGGAAGTAGGTGCAATACAAAAATATCCAAAAACCCAAAGGTAAAGGTAGGTGAATAAAATAATTTGATGGTTTTTCGTATCTGACGGACACAAACTGCATTAAAGTACAAGACAACATTGAAATAAATATTTTTTACCAGGTATGCAAACTTTTCATACACATTTAAATTGAAAACTATAGATTAGTTCGTAAACTTTGCCACAGCGTAGTATCATATTCTTAAGTTTAAGTTTATTTACTGGAAACGACCATTCGTTTTTATTACAAAAACGGCAAATGGAACAAATATTTGTTTAATTGAAAAGTTGGTTTTAACAATTGAAAAAAGTTTTGGTTATTTTTATATGTAAGGTTTGTTACCTCCACGTACCCTTATTACTGATTCTAATCGGTTCAAATGAGTTCAATGATTTCAAACCCACATGAGCTCATGAGCCCGCTGGTTCTGTTCATGTGCTCCTAAAAGGAGCACATGAACAACCAGCGGGCGCGGCATGGTATGAATTGCCCCATTACACTTGCCAGGTACCCTTAGCACCATTGGGACACTACTGTTAGATTATTGCTTTTGTTCTAGTTATTTATAAATTCAGTAGTTCAGTAAAGAGTTTTTCTTTTCTTATGTGACGGACTAGGCAGTCGCTGGACCACGATCTCACCTGATGTAAAGCGATGATGTGGCCGAATGTGTAGGACGATTGCCTATCCAATCTAGATTTGAACACACGTGAGCTATAATTTGCCGAGAGCACTGACGAGGGCACAGCAATAACTAAGCTGCGTTGCTGTTCTTATTGATATCAGACAAGTTCAAAAACTATAACCCGCCTACGGTTGGGTAAAAAATAGCCTATGACAATCCTGCGATGAAGACGAAACGATGGATACCTCGCTTGTCAAATTCGGACCATTTTTTTCTAAACACATAACCTTTCCTTCGCTTCGCAGTAGTCGAGTAAAAAATGAAGCATTACGCATCTTCATAAAACTTGTATCTATCTATCTAGTTAATCTGTCTGATATTATTTACAAGAGGCAACACAAAGATAATTTTTCAATAAAATGTGTCAATATTTTTATCTTCATATTTAAATTGATAACTAGGATTATATCGGTTCATTTGTGAAAGTCATCTCCCAAAGTCAGGCAGATAATAACTAAATGAAAAATTGTATTATACTTGTTTTACTTTTATAAATATTACCATATCAATTGATTTTTTCTTTAAACTATTATTATCTAAGAAAATATTTTCATTCTATTATATTTATTGTACTCCAAATTGCTTAAAAAATAAACAACTTGTTGGGACGCCAAAAAATATTTTGATGTCATTGTAGCGATGGGATTGGAGCATTCTTGATTTAAGCTCTCTTTGATCCGGAAAGGACATTTTAAAAATTAAGTTAACATTTAGATGACTACCTGTCAACTGAATATGTGTAAATCAGGCTAAGGATGGATTTTTATGCTATTCATGTACACTAATAATTTATACCTATTTTATTTTTCGATGACCAAAAAGCCTCTAAAAGCCGGATCGTAACGTTTTTTTTTTAATATAATTATTTTTTTCTAATAGTTTTTATTTTACTTGCAATGTTTTCATTGATGTATTTTATGTTAGTTTGTTTAGGTTACATCTTACAAGTTGAATTAGAACCACTTCCTCTTATCCTACAGAGTTGATTTTTTTAATGTTTATTCAGTTACAATGACAATGCATTTTTATTTTTTATGGTAGGCATGACCTGAATCTACCTCCGGGCACAGATACGAAATGTTCTGTTGTGTTGTTGTTGTTTACGCATTATATTATAATAGCGAGTTTTAATTATTAATATCACATGGTTCCTGCACTAGGGAGCTCCTCAACGGTTAACAGAACAGACGATATGTTCTATACGCATTTAATTGTAATAGGCCATTTTAAGGTTCACAGTGACATGGCTACTGCGTAAAATATATTTATTTAGATGTTTTTTTATTACGGTTTACTTGCTTTCGCTCGCGACTTCGTCCGCGCGGACTACTGCTTATCGCGAAAAAACATAAACCAATGCAAAAGTATAGCACCAACACTATCAATGTTTTTTAACAGACCTTTTAGTATTTTGTTACCATGGCAACCGTTATTTACAGCAAATAATCAACATTTTCCAGTTTTGCCATGAAAAATTTCAATTTTTCGGGATAAAAAGTATCACATGTTTTATTCCAGGTTATAATCTATCTCCATTCCAAATTTCATCAATCATTTCATCATCCTTTCCGCCATTATCGGTTGAAAGCTCCCCAAATAAATAAATAAGCAAACAAATAGACAGACGACGTTTCCTTTTTATGTATTGGTGTGTATTTAGTGTGATCTCGCCCAAATAATACGCGCATTATATTTGCAATAGTTTTATCTTGGTCGGGTTTAAGTAAAACTAGACTTTTCCCATGTTACTAACGCAGTGTACAAAACTGCGTAAAGGAAAGCATATCTAGGTGGTAATGTACTACATTAGAGTTTCATTTTACTACTGGCTTGAATATCGAAGCAGTTTGCTCTGCATTTTTACCCTAGTACGGTGAAACAAGGGAATGGTAATGAGTTTAACGGTCTATGTATGTATGAATGTATGTACGTGGGTATGTGGATGTTCCACCATAGCGTTGCCCGTATTGGTCTGATTTTGACAAACTAATCAATCGATTCGTCTTCATTGCAAGAGTGTCATAGGCTTTATTTTAACCAATTGTAGTCGGGTTTTAGTTTTTGTACTTATGTCTTGTTTTGGATTCTGATTGGAGCTGTGCATATCATGTAATATAAGGAAACAAAGACATGATACCAAGAAATTAAATATTTAAGCAATTCTAAATTAAGTATTCATATTCATATTATTTATTTCATAAGTTTTAGGTACAAAAGATGGATAATATGCACTTGTTGAGTCCTGCCAAAACTTGCCTTTACAGGCGTATGAAATTTGTACAAAATTATAATGAATTCAATTACATTCAAAATTAAATAGGCAATAATATTAAAATTTTAAACAATATAAACATTTCAAAAGACATATGAAACCTATTTATCAATGTCAAAATATTACAAATAAAAAGATGCTTTGTGAAATGTCAATATAATTACAAATAAATTATGTGTGTAAAATATTATAAAATAAAATAAATCAATGTCAATTTAAATTAAATGTCAAATTAAAAATAATGCCAGCATTTCACAGTTTATAATAAAAAAAAACCTGAATAGAATAAAAACATTTTTCTTCAAGCCATCGCACCAAGCTTTTCTTAAATTTAAAAAGTAAAAATTCTTTAAAAATGTCAGGAATTTTGTTATAAATTTTAATGCACATTATATAGGAGTTATTAGATGTCAAGGTCAGTCTAGTTAGTGGTCGAAACTGTTTGTTTTTGTACTGTGGGCGGACACTGTACTTACTCATGGTGCGTGCATTTTGAAAAATACTTTTATTATTGTATACAAAGATGCACACGTCTAGGATATACAGACTTGTTATCGTGAGGATTTTATGCTGTCTAAAGAATGGTCGGCAAGTGTCGATCTGCTTAAGCCCAAATATAGCCCTAATGCACCGTTTTTGCATTACAAAAACGCTGTCTAGCTCCACGCATCTTCCCCATATTAAGATACCATAGCGTAGCAGAGAATGTACATAGCCATAATAAGCTGTAACTGCTGCTTCCTTACAAACAATTTGTGATATTCTCCAACTCATTAATCTTCTTTACTTCTACAGGCAAGTAACGCAAGAGTCATGAACTATTTTGTATGGCTATTGCTTTGGTATTGCTTATGATAATGTTTTTGATGGGAATAACATTAAATATTATTTCTACCTACAGATACTCCGAGGTGAAAACTGGCTTCCTGTACGACTAACGTTAGAAACCCTGACATATTATAGAAAATATGTGAAGAAAGATGTAAAGGAAGGAAGACCAACTGGTCTGACCACTGAGTAAGTTCACAATTTAGTACTTCTAGAATAACGATCGGTTTGAGTTTGAATACCATCCTTATCTCATTGATGGACATAGGATGCAAATAGGACATTAAATTCGAAATTCCTCTCCGTACACATGGATCCACAGCTCGGCTCTACATGTAGATCCGCGGATACCTTTATTTCCTCTTTCTAAATGACACGCATTTACAAGTACATTACTGCATTACATTCTTATTTTTAAATTTCACATCTTACATCACATAATTTTATGTACTAGATAATATCAAATAACATATCATAGACTTTTACCATATCACCGTCACCGCATTTTTTTGTGACAGCCGCAATTTGGAGCCTTTTGCTACTAATTTAAATTAATTTTAAACTAATTTAATAAAAATTGCATTTTGACGTTATACAATGTCAATTAGAAGAATAAAACAAAAAACATTTTTGACCACATCATGTGTATGAAAGGGCTCTAGATTTTATTGTAGTCCTAAACAGCTATTTAATTTAATCACCTGTAATATTTTCAGTCACTACGATTTGTGGAAGGAATTACGTTCTACGGTGAATCAAGTTCTGCTTCAGCCAAAAACCATCAAACTTTACACCGGGGTAGTAGATGAAGTAGCTTTGGATATGATAGCAAGGTATTGTAAAACTTTAAAGCATAAGACTTGTCATTTTAAACACCACACACTTATATTCTAATTGTCCTGAGTATGAGTAAAAAATAAGGGTCACCCTCATCAGGCATATTTATTACATTATCATTCTGCTAATTGTTAAAGTTTCTGAATTATTTTACCTTATCTTTCAGAATGAAATCAAACAGAGATGAAAAAAACATGTTGAAGTTAGAGGGTGATTTTGGTCATGAAATGAATTTATGGTCTACTGAGTCCATCGCTACAATAGCTTTGGGCTGCAGACTAGGCTGCATTGACCCCAATGTTCCAGAAGACTCTCCAGCCAAAAAACTCATCAAATGTGTCAAAGAGGTTCTCGTTGTAGCTGAAAAGCTAGACTTCAAACCCAGCATATGGAAGCTCGTATCAACGCCAAACTTTAAGAGAGCTATGGAACTTTATGCACAAATAGATTCGTAAGTATAAGCCTATCTCAAACTTAAATACAATTAAAGCAGTATTGGTAGGTATATTTTGCAAAAGACAGTATCATCATCATCATCATCAGCCTATATCTGTCCACTGCTGGACGTAGGATTCTCCACTGAGCTCAGTCTTCAGCTCTCCACATCCATTTTCTTACAGCCGCTTTTCGCAGGTCATCACTCGATCTGTCCCCAGGGCGTCATACACTAGGTTTGTCTAAACGTGGTCTCCACTCAAGAACTCATCTACACCAACGGTTATCGGTTCTTTGGACCAGCCCACTGCCACTTCAGTTTGCTTATCCTTTGAGCTATGTCGGTTACCTTGGTTCTCCGTCGGATATCTTCATTACGAATTTAATCCTTCAGAGAAACTCCAGACAAAGCTCTCTCCATAGTTCGCTGAGCGAACTTAAATTTGTGGACTAGTTTGACTGTGAGTGTCTACGTTCCAGCACCGTAGGTCATGACTGGTAGGACGCACTGATTGAAGACTTTTGTCTTCAGGCGCTGTGGTATGGACGACGAGAAGACTTGATGAAACTTGCCGAATGCTGCTAAACCTAGCTAAATTCTTCTGTTGGCTTCCTTCTCAAGGTTGTTCTTAACCAATTGCAATATTTGCCCAAGGTAAACATATTTTTGGACAACTTCAAGAGGCACACCATTAACTGCAATTGGTTTCGGGTCAATAAGATCGTTGAATATGATCTTGGTCTTATCTATTTTAATTTCGAGACCGATCTGTCGAGAAGCATCATCTAGGTTGGTCAGCATACTTTTTTAGCCTTGCAGCGACTTTGCCATTAGGACGTTATCGTCGGCAAATCGTAAGTGTGAGATATTCTCGCCATCGATATTAATGCCCATTCCGTTCCAATACAGCGTCTTAAACGTCCAGGGCTTTAGTGAACAGTTTTGGGGATATAACCTCCCCCTGTATCACTCCCCTGCGCAATTGGATATGTTTAGGCTGCTGGTTTTGAACTTCGAGACTCATAGTCGCAGCGTCATATAGAAACCTTAGCACTTCGATGTATCGCCAGTCCACTTGACAACGCTGCAAAGACTTCAGAACCACCCAGGTTTCAACGGAGTCAAAGGCCTTCTCATAGTCCACAAAAGCAAGACACAGGGGCTGGTTATACTCTTCAGACTTTTGTGTAAACTGCCTCACTGTGTGTATGTGGTCTATGGTGCTAAATCCTCCGTGAAACCCGGATTGCACAAGAGGCTGGAATTCATCAAGTCTTCTCGCGAGACGACCCGATTGAAGATCGCGATTTGAGATGACCCTCAAAAACAACTTATAGGCGTGGCTCAATAGTGATTTAGGCGTTAGTTCTTCAAAAGGGTTTTATCTTCTTTTTTAAAAAAGAATACTACCAAACTCCTGCTCCACGCCTTTGGAGTTCTCCCACTGTTAAGCACGGTGCGAAATAACTCTTGAAGCCCGAAGTACTCATCTAGGCTAACGTCGGGCAGTTCGTCAGTATAGTGGCGGGTCAGTATTGCGTGGGAATTCTCTGTGCTGGGTTCGGGTCTAGAAGCATTCGGCATCGGCTATAGAAGTCTTCAATTTCAGAAAGGATCTCCAGCTTAGAGGCGACGGTTGTTCCATTATTGGTCTTGAGCTTCGTCAGATGGGATCTACTCAATTGCTGGGCGAAGACTTTTGACTTCCGATTTTGCTCAATTGCCTTTTTGATTTGGCGTGCATTTGAGCATCGGAGGTCACGTCGCACCAGCTTACTGATTTTTCGATTGAGTTCCCTTTTTTCTGACGGTGTGGCTTGCTATTGCTCTCGACGCTTGTCCATAAGTCGAAAAGTTTCATCCGAGATTTTAGACTTTGTGCCCGTACGATGCAGCTGACAAAATCTAGTGCCTTCCTCCCTAGGGATTCCCACAACTTTTTGTAGTTCCTCATTCATGTCATTGGTGGTTTTCAAGCCAGCGAATCGATTTTCCAAATTGTGTTGAAACTGTTCTGATCCAACAGTGGCCTGGAGCAGGTTGGGTCGGAGCGTAGATTTCACCAGACGGCATATTTCAAGCTTGTGGTTGATATTCAAGGAGCCTCGGATAAGTCGGTGATCACTACCGGTATTAAACCTTGCGATCACTGAGACATCCCTGAATATGCACTTATTGTCCGTCATTACGAAGTCAATCTCACTTTTAGTCACACCATTGGGACTTTGCCAAGTCCACTTCCTCTGGGGTTGCTTTTTTAACAAAGAGTTCATCGAAAAGGAGCCCTCTTTTTCCGAAAAGTGAACTAGCATTTGCCACCTGTGATTCCTGTCTCCATAGCTTACCTACCTACCTACCTATTTACCTGTGGACCTATTTTAGATTCACTGCAAGTCTGTACTCCCACTTTGGCTTTAAAGTCTCCCATGATAACGTTGTAGTGGGCCCTTGTGGTGTTATGTAGAGCTGAAGATATATTATCAATCATATCTTCTACCTCATCATCCAAGTGTGCCGAGGTCGGTGCGTAAACTTGTACGATCTTAAGGCTATACCTTTCGGTCAGCTTAAGAACCAGGTATGCTACCCTGGTCGATACACTGGATATTTCTATAACATAATCAATGAGGACTTTGTTGACGAGTAACCCCACGCCACCCTGAGACTGCTGATCGCCCTCTCGGAAGTAAAATAGGTGGCCCAGTTCCAGCGTTACTGTATCGTCCCCCTCTCTTCGGACTTCACTTAACCATAGGATGTGCCGCCTTATCTTGGTAAGCTCTGTTCGAGTTGCGCCATGTGATCGTCAAGCCTAATCGTTCAGCTGTTGTACGTAGCCAGGGTCAGTTGTTTTTGTTTCCGTTGGCCTACGGTAGTCCGAGGACTCTTCGCACCCCCTGCCCCACTATTTATTTGACCGCCACCTTGGTCAGGACTTGCAGGACGACCGGCAACTGGGGGCCATTTCTCGTTTGTGCCGTTCATAAGGATGGTTTGCCCATAATCGCCACGCTGGGCATGCGGGTTTGCGATCACAGGGCGTAGCTTCTTGCACCAGTGACGCTGCTGTCCGTCACTGGCCTGTGTCGTTTAGCTACGCTTGTTTTTGGGAATGTTATGCCGCCATCTATAGGTCGCCAGAGTCTCGATCGTTATCCAGAAGGATGACCCCATGCAGGTGAGATTAGCTTGGAGCATTGAGATTATATTCGCTCCCATACTCCTATAAATACAGTATTAGTGGTAATTTATACGTATTGACCTTCAAGCGTTCTACTAATTAAGAAGGAAAATGTTTGGAAGCTTTTCGGCCAATATAAGAGTGAAAAGCTAGTTGTTACAACGTCGTCGTTGAATTAAGTCAAAGTAATAAATAATAATAATTTTCTAGTCTAACGAAGGACTTTATCAATCAAGCCATCCCTGAATTTAAAAAGAAGAATAAAGAAGACGAGATGGGCATCTTAGAGAAGTTGTTAGACATAGATGAAGACATTGCGCACATGATGGCTTTCGAAATGCTATTTGGTGGAGTTGACTCAGTAAGTGAAAAAGTATAGATACCTATTATATGATGTGTGTCACTGGACATGAGAATCGGAAACTTAACTTAATTTTACAGATAAAAAAATATAAGGTATAAAATAATTATCATTCTGAAAACTTTAGATTGAGCGTAAACAAAACATAAGCTTTCATTTAATACAATAAATAAGTGTTGACGGTAGTTTTTGTAGTATAGTAGATAATCTAAAAAAGATACATAATTATTGACAAAAAAAAACACTTTCTCCGTTTTTAGCCATGATTTGTTATACTTTTTATAGAGATTATCACCTAAAAGTCTATAAAAATATTATATTTACGCTCAAAAGGTCCATTTTTGTGTATGAAATACTTGTTTTTGATTTGATATACCTACTCGTATATGAATTCTTGAAAAAAATTAAAAAAAAACTGCCATTAATAAGGGTGAGAGATGCACCCCCACTTTTTTTATTGATTATGTGCTTTACATAACAGCAGAGTCTTCGACCCTTCAGTCCTGACATAGTATGTAGGTTCATAATTATTAGAACACAAATGGTAAATTTATTTAACAATGAACATCGGAAGGCGGTTACAATACAATACAATACAATACAATACAATACAACAACACTTTATTGCACACCAAGAAGAAGGTAATATATAGGATAAACTCATGAAATTAAACTTTTTTTTTGCATGACACTTTTTCTTTGCCTTCACAATTTGAATTCATGAGATTCACATTATTGTTAAGACTGCCACGGAATCAAGTTAAGGAATTACTATACTATCAATACTGATTTCGCAAGATAGCTCAATCCACTAAACTAATCCTATAAAAATGTAGTAAGATAGGTGTACCTACAGCTACTGCATATAGAATTACTAGATGTTCTTAACTGAATAATAATTTTAAAAGTAAGCTGCTTTGCTGATTTCTGAATTAAGAGATAATGTTATTTTTTTATTTATTTTGTTACCTTTACTATTTAATTTACGATTTTAGACTGCGAACACAATAACAACGACGCTGTACTTGCTCGCGGTGAATCCAGAAAAGCAGAACAAACTGAGAGAAGAGTTACGTTCAAATGATGAAAAAAAGCTTTATTTAAAGGCAATCATAAAGGAGTCAATTAGAATGCTGCCTGTTACTTCCGGAAACATGAGAGTGACTACTAAAGAATATAATTTGTTGGGATACAATATACCAGCCAACGTAAGTAATAGAGTAATATTTTATAATAATTAATATTTTTACGGTTAAGTGGCTCTGTATTAATATTTTGGTCTAGTTGTAGGTAATTTGACGATAAACCCCTTTACTTATAAAAAGTTATGCAATGATTAATAATTCCGCGCAGTACAATTTTGTACTGCGCGGAATTTCTAATCATTACATAACTTTTTATAAGTAAGGGGGTAAATGTGTAGCTGTGTGCTTTGGAGGTCACGTAAAGCTATAGGTCTCAGTCACTAACAAATGATAGCAATCGCTAAGCGGTGTTAAGAGCTCGCTTGACCAGCCTGACAAACTCTAACATAAGAGTACAGTACATCCTCAACCTCATCCTACATAAAAAAACGATAAAAATCAACAACATTTAACTTTGTGCCTACATAAAGTGAGCTCAGAAATAAGTCACTATTACTGATACCACGCCGTAATTACTGCTAGATACTGGCAAAAATTAACTCATCATTTGCAGCCTTTACATTTCAGATGAATGTATTCTTTGTCCACCAAAATATGTCACTGATGGAGGAGCACTTCGCCCGTTCCAAGGAGTTCCTTCCAGAACGGTGGTTGGTGGAGAAGGGCGACCCGCTACACTACAGACACGCCCATCCGTTCGCGTATAACCCATTTGGGTTCGGAGTACGCAGTTGTATCGGTAAATTTGAAAAGTTTTTATTTTCATTGTCTTGTATTGTCGTAATGACGTCACACGTTTTCTGCAAGAAATTTCGGTTAGCTTTGCGAATAAGCGCCCTGGATTGTTTTTACGCATACCATTTTTTTCTTACTGTGACCATACTGTCAATATCAAGAATATGGATTGCTTTAGTATTGATTGTGTGACATGAATAACTGCTGATGTTACAAAAAACTAGACTGGACCAGTCCCCAAAAGCACTCGATTACGAGGATGACTTCTGCCGTGTTTGAATTACTAGTGTAACCGTTTACTCTTTTTAGGAAGAAAAAAGGACAATACGTAATGACAATGTCCTTTACAGTGAAAATTATAGGCGGCGGTGGATTATAATGAGCAGCATGTTTTCTACAGTTTCCCTTTTTTTTTTTTTGTTTGTTATAGGTCGTCGTATTGCTGAGCTGGCGATGGAAACCTTTATAACCCGGCTGGTGGAACAGTTCCAGATCGAGTGGTTCGGCCCTCCGCCTATGATCCACAATACTTTGTTTAACTATGTCAAGGGACCATTTAATTTCATCTTTAAGGATGCTCCAAAATGAACAAGTGTTATTTGTATCCAATCCAATATTCAATAATATGCTAACAAGTAGTTAGCATATTATTGAATTTATATCTCAAACAAACAAACAAAAACACAAGAGTTCAAGCGGGGAAAATAAATACATAATACTTTTGTTACTGTGGATACCCAATGTTATGTATTCCTTTTCAAGAAGCTAACAAAGTACAGTACGGCCGATAAGTCGTGGACACTGTATGCACCTCACTAGATATGCACCTCATTCCGCCATTCGGTTCCTAAAAATGATCATTGCGCAGCCATTTGCACGAAGTACAGTTTCAAAGTTATATTTTAAGTTTGACAGCTGTCATCCAAAATGAAGATGTCTATGAGATCTATCACTTCTGTAAAGAAACTACTAGTCTAGGATCACTAGTTTCATAGTTATAGCCCTTTTAAATTTGACAGCTGTCACCCAAAACGAAAATATCGATTAAATCTTGTCAGGTGTTGACGTATGACTTTGAAGTTTGACATTTCACTTTGATATCTGTCACTTTAAAATATCTTACTACCGAATTATAATAAATGTTGTTTTTTTTTCTTCATATATGTCGATTATTTCTTCATTAGTTTCCAACTCTAGTGCAGTGGGTGGAGGGGTAAATGCGAATTACCCGTGCACCCACCAGTGAGTGAAGCCAGAGGGTGCACGGAGCATGCCCCGTTTTGTTTATTATCGGAACTCAGCATTACCTATCTTGTTTCAATCATAACTTAATTATCACAAATTTATCAGGGCCGCCGGGAACTAACCGCCGTTTTTTGTTATGGTCGTCATGGGAGGTAAAGTCCATAATCGCCACGCCACGCCATAATCGCTAGGCAGGTGGGTTTGCGATAGCTATACGCAACTCTTCGCACCAGTGGCACTGCTGCCCATCACCGGTCTGTGCCATTTAGCTGCGCATTTTTTGAGCATGGTTATACCGCCATTTGTCAGTCGGCCTCGTTCGCTGTTTAGCAGGGTGCACCACGAGCGGGTGAGGTTGGCTCGGGGTACAGAGATGATAATTGTGCCCCCTTACCTACCCAATTATTAGTATTTAAAATAAACATATTCGTTCTTGCCCGCCCCTAAATAAGCTCTAAATTATGAAATATTTGAACTAGTGCAGCCTTAGCTGCTCGTGATTTTATACGTCTCAATTACCTACCTACCTAAATCTGGGAGATGACTTTCACAAACGAACTATTAAATCCTAGATAAGCGTTCTTTGACTTCTTGTAATGCGGCAGTCAGTTATCACAATAATATAAAATACTGATAAATACTGACTTTGAAACAATATGTGTTTAATTGAGAACGTAGATTGAGAAATTATCTTATCTATTAATTATTGACACTTGTCAATAGCACCAGATTCATGAATTGTATATTAAAACCTCACAGAAACAAACAACTAGCAAATGAATAGAAAAAAATACAATATCTAAAACTAGTGCATAGGTATCTACTTTTGTGCATAGCCCCGCGGGCACAGCCGAAGGTGTGCGAGCGAGGTGCTCAGTCACGGACCGATAATTGATGATTAAACGAACTTACCAAGTGAAGTTCTATCATAATTATATGAAGCACCTCGTCCTCGAGATAAGTATAAATAAATATTATAATTCACAACATGTAGTAATGCCAGGTTCCACTGCTCATGCACTTATGGTTGAGAGTAGAAGAATAAAAGAAAAAAAGCCGTCTCTTGTCACTATCACTTGTCTATTGACAGCCTCATCGGCCCGCCATCTCACTTGTTATTTAGTTTGGAGATATGCAGGATGCAGGTGGATGTGATATTGGTAATATCACTGAATACTGTTGTGGGTTACTTAGCTATTGCGCTTGAGAGGGTGGGAGGGTGATAGATACTTATCTCCTCGGACGAGGTGCTTCGTATAATTATGATAGAACTTCACTTGGTAAGTTCGTTTAATAGTTTAATTATACTTGCACCTCATCCTCGAGATAAGTATCTATACTTATAATAAAGCAATAGGAACGAAAAAGTCTGTACAAAGATAATTAAAAAAAATATGATCTAGGGTACATAAAATAAGCTACTGAACAAGAATATAATATTTTATAAATTCGTGTTTGTCTGTCTGTATATTTGTTCACTTATCACGTAAAAACTACCGATTGCGATGCGGTTTTCCCTGTTGGATAGCTTCTGTTTTGACTTAAAAACTAGGGTACTTTACATCTCATATAAAGTTGTTTTTGCAACGTCTCGTTACTTTTTGACGTTTTTTGTATGGTGTTTTTGTCAAAAGCTGACAGACAGTTAGTGAAAACGGTTCATTATAAGAACTGGCCTTTAGTCCGCAGGGGCTGATAGTTTTAATCGCACTCACAACTCATTATTGTAATTTTTAATGTTTGTCTTTTTATCCAGGAAGCATCCTGGCTGCTAAAAAATAAATATAGGTAGTTCACATATGTTTGCTTTGTTTGTTTCCTGTAAAGGTAATTAAAGTTTTGAGGTTCGAAGTACTTTTTTTTTTTGTTGAGGTATATTTTATTTTATTTATTTATTTATTTCCCTGTAGGGTTTTCACCTTATGTGCTGTTAAATTTAAAGTGTTTTGTCAAGATATAATATCATGTGTGTAAATACAGGGCTACTGGCAACATGACGCATTTCCAGCAGGACGCGGTAGCCCTGTATAGTCCTTGGATGTGCCCCACGGGGTCCCACCCGCCCAAGTGGCGATGTATTTGCGTACGTGGGAACAAAGTCTAAATATTCCCTAACCCTATCATCGTCACATTCATGTGAGCTAATTTAGAGAGGTAATGCCAATGTAAGGGTCTTGATCAGGCCAATGTAAGGATCTTGGGTCCTATTGTTTATTATGTATATATTATTGTTATTTTCCTCCTAGTGTAGGTACTATGCTAGCGCTTTGGAATTATCCTTAGGTATTGCTTTAGAGAATTATCACTTAATGATACTCTATGAGGTCACAAGTTAATTCACGAGGTCGCACAGGAATTAGACATCCAGACCGAGATTGTAGTGAATCTTCTCTTTGCTGAAATCAAATCAAATTAAATCAATAACTTATTTGCTAGAATACAAACATAAAGTTCTTAATATTCAAAAGTAGGTAAAGTGCATTCAGCCAGCATGCAGACGTGCAAATATTAACATGTATTTTTGTCAAATAATCTACAAACTCCTTAATACTATAAAAACAATTACTTATTAGTCATTTAAAAGTTTCTTAAACCTGTTGTTCTAATATTTTAAAATCATTGGGAATTCTATAATAAATTGAAATAAACATATTAAATACATTATTCTTATAAATTTCTTTATGACAAGGAGGTTGGTATAGTAGGTTCGTAAACTTTACTCGTTTTTGCCGGGTAATGATTTCACTACGTTTCATTAAAAAAACCGGATGAGTTTTGGTAAAAAGACAAATTTCGGTAATAAAGATGCACGGTAGCGGAAGAATGTTGCATTTTTTAAACAGTGGTCTACAACTATCCAAAAACCAGGTCTTGTTCATCACCCGAATACATCTCTTTTGTATTTTGAAAACTCTGTCCAACTCAACTGAGTTACCCCACATTATAAGGCCATAGCTGAGAAGAGATGACACATATGGTAAGCTATAAGAGCTGCTTCCATAGAAACATTCTGTCTGAGAAACGGGAAATACTAATGTTTGTTAGGTTTAAGTATTCACTATGTAGCGATCCCTACGTTGGCATGTGATCCCTGTGTAGGAATCATTGTATTACCATCCCTTTATAGCCAAATAAATTGATTTTTAATGATAATATCTTATAGCCGCACAGATGAGTAGGTGAACAAAGTTGTTTTAATCTGTGCAGTATACCGTGCAAAATACGAGCCAGCATTTTTGCGTTTTAAATCAAATGGAATTTATTATGAAATAGGTATCTATGTATACAATGTAAATATAATTTTTTCTCTATGTTTTGACTAACAGACATGACCGACATGCAAATAATAAAAGGAAATAATAATACATAACTTTTTTCCAAAGGAAATGGGGCCAGCTCCGTACTTGATTGGGCCTAAGGACTTATACTATTATTTATTCTGTGTCTAAGGTTACAAGATTTTTCATACCAAGAAGTAAACTAATAAAAGAGTTTGTAAAGCATCTTACAAAATTTCCACTGCCAATTTAATACTGTAATTTTTCTTTCAGCTCATTTATGATACTTTTTTTAATCCTAGTATTGTTCCTGTAAAATACTAGGTTACACATACATACATGTTTTTGTGATCATGTCGGTGTAACTTACAAGGTTTACTTAGTGCGCGGCCAATAGAGCTTTGCATCAAGGTTGCTCAAACATAGCAACTTAAACCTTGTAAGTTACAAGCCCAAATATTACTTGTGGCAATATGCGGGGTGAGTGGGGCATGGCTCGCTCGTTGCTCGGCGCACAGCTTTTGTTCTGCATAGAGACTAGTACATGTACATATATCTCAATGTCTAAAAACCACGTTTTTTTTCTTCTTTTTAATCGACTTCACAATAGGAGACGGTTATATGTTCGGCTGTATGTATGCTTTTTTTTTGTATGTCGGTCAATATCTCTCTCAATTGAAGACCGATTTTGAAAATTCTTTTTTTGTTTGGAAGTATATACTCTGCATGTGGTCACATATAACCTTAAAATTGGTTAAGTAGTTTTATTAGAAAATCTAAGTTACTTAGTTTATGTTCTCTAATATCTTGGGATTTCTGAACCAAATTAGATGATTGTTTTTACTTGAGTAAGAAGACCTCTAGTATGGTACTGTATAAATTTCATTAAAATTGGTTTAGTGGCTTAAACAAGCTTTAATTTAATTAACTGTGTTATAATGTTTAGGACTGGATTGCAAGTCGATTTCAAACAATTTAAGGACGTCCAAAGATGCTGAAGCTGAAGCTGCACCTGGGTGTAGTTCTGATGACAATTAAAAACTACAGTAGTAGTAGTAGTAGTAGTAGCAGTAGCAGTAGCAGCAGCAGCAGCAGCAGCAGCAGCAGCAGCAGCAGCAGCAGCAGCAGCAGCAGCAGCAGCAGCAGCAGCAGCAGCAGCAGCAGCAGCAGCAGCAGCAGCAGTAGTAGTAGTAGTCAAAGGAACTACGCAATCAGATGATGGAAGTTTGGGCTCATTTGGTTTGTCTTGATGAGATCATGTCTGATTTTATGTGGTATCAAGGGTCTGATGATGGAGCCGGAAGGTAGTCACAGGAACTCAACAACAAAATGATGGAACACCTTTGAGTTTAGGCTCATTTGGTTTGTCTTGGTGAGTTCCCTGGTTTTATGTGCTATCCAGGGTCTGATGCTGGAGCCGGAAGGAAGACACAAGAAATCAACAACAAAATAATAGAATCTTCTTCGTGTTTACGCTCATTTGGTTTGTCTTTATGAATTCTCTGGTGTTATGTGATATCCAGGGTCTGATGATGGAGCCGGAAGGTAGTCACATGTACTCAACAACAAAATGATGGAACTCTTTCAAGTTTGTACTCTTTTGGTTTGTCTTGGTAAGTTTTCTGGTTTTATGTGGTATCCAGGGATGATGGAACAGGAAGGTAGTCACAGGAACTCAACAACAAAATGATGGAACCCCTTCGAGTTTGGGCTCATTTGGTTTTTCTTGGTGAGTTCTCTGGTTTTATGTACTATCCAGGGTCTGATGATGGAGCCGGAAGGTAGGAACACAACAACAAAATGATGGACAATGGTCAAAACTAATTCAGTTGTTAAATATGTAGGTTTTATTCATCCATGGTTTTAATTTACCAACGTTTTAAGTCTGAAGTGAGTGAGTGTCTACTATTTTCTTTTGCATATATTCTTTCCGATGTTTGCTTAGGACACTAAAAATCAAAAAATCAAATATTTTTCCAAAAAAAATAAAGCGAATTCTTAATAAAAAAAATATTTGGAAACAACTACTAAAAATAATAAAATAATTACAATTGAGCCAGAACAGTATCACTTTTTCGAAATTACCAACGTAATAATAATGCATTAATACAACATAAGATAAGAAAGAGTTTTTTGAAGGCATGTATTAATTTTGTAAAGGTTTTAGATTTAAATGATGCCTGGGTTTGGCACCGCCTTCAAAAAACTCTTTCTTATCTTATGTTGTATTTATGCATTACTATTACTTTGGTAATTTCGAAAAAGTGACACTGTTCTGGCTCAATTGTAATTATTTTATTATTTTTAGTGGTTGTGTACAAAATAACATTATTATTATGAAGCAGTTTTTTTTTTTTAAATATTTTATTTTATAATGCTTTGTTTTCGTGTTGTGAGCTACCCTGAAAGTTTTAGCCAGACAGATAATCGGGAAGTATTCTATATTTTTGGGTAGTAAGATTTCACTCGAAACGACAGACATACAGACAAACAAGAAAATTGCTTAAAACGTGGTAAAATTAACATTCCATACATCATATTAAATTTCTTGGGAAAATCTGTTTGTTCAGAACCATCCCGTCATACAGGGTCACTCGAAGTGTTACTAATTGAAAATGTTATTATTTGGTTCATTAGCTTACAGTGTATCAAAATTTTAAGGTTAAGCTAGAAAAAATATATTAGGGAAATGTAAAGTTTTTGTTCAATATCCTTGACTTGACCTGGACCTCGTTTGACATGGATAATGGCATCGAAAAAGGCTTCGCACACTGCACAAAGGTAAGCTATTATGGGATTTGGTCACATTCCCAACGAAGCGATACTTTCAGTGTATGCACATTTATTATTGTTCACCTGAAAGTGCTGGAGCTCTCAAACAATAAATAAATAAATAAATATATTCGGGACATTTCCACACCAATTATCTAGCCCCAAACTAGGTTACCCTGTGCTATGGGCACTAAATAACGGATAAACATACATAGATAAGAAAATTACATCCATGACTCGGAAACAAACATTTCTGCTCATCACACAAATGATTGCACCTTGCAGGATTCGAACCCGCGACCGTTCGATTTCGTACCTAGGATACAATGGTTGCTTTTGATATTCCAAACAAATGCAAGTCAATCACATGAATGCGCTAAGGCCCTCAGCACTCGTAGCAACTTAAGATGAGGCAACTTTCAATTTTTACAAGTTTCCATTAACGGTTGCTAGTTGCAGCAAAAAAATGCCCAGTTGCCGATTGCGGCTATTTTAATTAAATTTTCGCATGAAAGTCAAAGATGTGGACACGACGATACGTAGAACAAGAATGACGCTAAGCTGCGGGGGATGGTGAGGGGGTAAAGAGTCGCTCTATGCGTATTTTGGCACGATTGCAGCAACCAAAAACTGTTGCGATAAGCGAAGCTCGCTCGAAGAGTTGCTACGTCTGCGCAGTTGTTAAAAATTATATGAAAATCGTAAGAACAGCTAGTTACAAGTTGCCGGTTGCCGCAACTGGAAGTTCTAAGTTGCTGCGTGCACTGAGCGCCTCAACATCCTGTGATCAATATTCGATTTAATTTATTTGTCGGGAGGCAAACAAGAAAGCAATGTTGCGGTCTGACAAATTTTGCCGCGTTAATAAATAGTTTAATGCAGCAGTGTAAAGTTGGTATAGGTGACGAGTGACGGAACCTGTACCTATAGTTATTCTATGGTAAAGGTTTAAAAAAGTATTAAATAAACGGATGGCAAAAATTAAAAAAATATCTCCAAATAATAACTTTGCCTCAGTAAAGGTCTCAAACTTACACCAATCTAACTTACAATAGGTT
Source organism: Alsophila aescularia (assembly GCA_946251855.1). Classification (NCBI taxonomy): domain Eukaryota; kingdom Metazoa; phylum Arthropoda; class Insecta; order Lepidoptera; family Geometridae; genus Alsophila; species Alsophila aescularia. Next base: position 10,649,730 of record OX276378.1, on the reverse strand, counting down.
TTGTTTTGAACATCTGCCAGTCATGCAAGTATTTACTGGCAAGAAATTGATGTGAATAAAGTTTAGGTTAAAGTCGATTTTGACATTGTTCAGAATAGAATCAAAGAAGAGTTGCTACGTCTGCGCAGTTGTAACCTCGACCTCGAAAGGTCATAAGCTTGACAGAATAGGTGAATTTATATTTTAATAGTTTTGGGTTTTATAATATTTACTTGTCATAAAATTCAATTCCATTCATATAACACGTGCTTCAATGGACATCGGAGGACAGATCTTAATTTATTCAGAAAGCTAAGTAGGTACATCTTACCCGATAGAGGCGTCGTAAATGTATACAAATCATGTGAGTCATTGAAGTAAGTAGTCAGTGAAAATTATTTATAACAATTCTTACTTAACATTTACGTTATTTATACCTATAACAATAAATCATTTTAAAATATTGTCAAGATTTAATATTTTTAAAAAACATGGATTTGTTAAAATACATCGATGTCATAAAATATCAATAGGCTTTACTTACCAATGATAATTTTATCTATTGCGTATATTAATTCGAAGTTAAGGCGGGGTAGGCTCTCAATTGTTTGTCCTGCTCGTCCAGGTGCAGTGTGAGCGGGAGAGGTGATGCAGCTCGGGAGTCGATTTTATATAATTTTTGTGCTTTTCTATCGATATCTCGATGTATAAAAGTCAATTAAATAATGTGTTCGGTTATTTGTCTAGTTTAATAGGGTAGCTGTAAAATTATTTAAAAAAAGATGTTGTTGTCGCTGAAAATAACGAGAACTGCGATGAAACAGGTTATTTTCATGTGGTAGTTCGTAATTTTTTTCCAAGGATACCAAGTCATTTCTGAAAATTCTGTTCGGTTATTTGTTTAGGTAGTATAATTTTCTATTCATAATATTTTTTGGTTTGCATAAAGTTGTTTCATTACGCCGTTCTTGACGTTTAGCTATTCATCTTTTTGCTAATTTAGGGACTGACCCCGCTTTAACGTTGCGATTAGCCGTTTCTTTGCGTCTGGGCGTTCTTCACAAGTCCCACATCGCTGCCTATGCGACAAAATCGTAGGGAAAAATAGTGGATCGGCTTGGCCATCCTAGACCACTTTATATTATGTAGTCCTTAGGGACAGTAATATATCGGGGAATAATATATCGAGAGTAGTATATAAATACTTTGCAAGGAGTAAACGGTCGAATTGACGCAAACGGTGCGGGGGCCGAGAAGCAGATACCGCGCAATAAGTACTCGTATCTCCCAAGAAAGTTCTATGTTCTAACGTACAACTGGAGTAATTTCTTGTTATTTTTACGTAAAAAGGCAAGAAAGAGAAAGCTTACTGTGCAAGAAGGATATCAAGGATGCACTGACTTACCTCAAATAGATTGAACAAAAGAGTATAACCTAGTAATATAGATTGGACTTTCGCAGTTTGACAGTTTGGCCGTTTTTGTCCTAAGAATGACGGCACTTCAATGCGCAATGCGTATCCGAAGAACGGTTTCCCTGTAACTATAACGACTAAGGTATCTGCCATTACTGTCCCGTCTCAAAAATCCAACCTGTATACATTTACTCATGGTGTAACATAAATTACATAATTTTAAACGTCTCGGACTTATTTTAATTTTATTTTTTAACCTATTGTTTCCCACTGCTGGGCAAAGTTCTCCCTCATATCCTTCCATGCGTCTGTATCCAAGGCTAGGTCTTGCGAACCAATTCTGTTAACATTTAGGTAATCACGCCACCTTTTTCGAGGCTGACCACGACGTTGCCTACCATCTGCAGGCTTCAATTGAGGTGACTTTTGCCCACCTCGCCGGATGCATACGGACCACATTCCGGCGCAGTCCCACTACAGCCTAGCACTCTTAAAACCAGCATCAGTGATGCCAGTTTTCGAGCGCAGTGTAGTGTCATCATCATCATCATCATCATCATGTCAGCCTTTAGAAGTCCACTGCTGAAAATAGGCCTCCCCCAAAGAGTGCCATGACGAGCGATCCTGTGCCACCTCCATACACCGACTTCGTGCGATGGCTACAAAGTCGTCGGTCCACCGTGTGCCCCTCACACGGTGGACCGATTACACATTTCTCTCCCCACATTTCGTTTGCTTGTTCGTGGTCGCCATTCGAGAACCTTTATTCCTCAGCGGTTGTCGGTTCTGCGAACTATATGGCCTGCCCATTGCCACTTCAACTTGCAAACTCTAAGAGCTAAGTCGGTAACCTTCGTTCTTTTACGGATTTCCTCATTTCAGATTCTATCACGTAGTGAAACACCGAGCTTAGCTCTCTCCATTGCACGCTGCGCACCTCTGAGCTTGTGTATACCAATAGTGTGACCAATAGTTAGCGACTAGTGTAGTGTACTTAGACTTATTACCACAGAATAAATAACAGCACTCAAGTCACAAACAAATTGGATAATCTCAGTCTATTTTCCTTCTAATTAAAACCCTCAGGTGAAAAATGGCCCTTTTTTGAAGCAAACGATTGCACAATAAAAACTGATGGCGTATATGGCGTAGGCGATTCACTTGGAGTGGCTCTAAAGAGGCCCCGTCTTCGTGCGCCATTACTCACGGTGATGTTTCCTTTTGACGTCCCAGTAAATATCCGCTAAGATATCATTCTGAAATCTACCCTCCAGAATCGACCTACGGTCCTTTATAATAAAGCTTGTATTGCCATGTGCTGGGATACCCTTTGTAGTAGAAATTAGTTAAAATCGTGAGACCTGGGAAACTTTTCCTTTGAAGGAACATTTGACACGGTGCAAGCTACAATTTAACGGTTCAAGAATTAGGTACAGAAATAACAAAAGGTCATTTGTTGAAGTTTTTCTAAATTTGGTTTGCTTAATTTACCCGCGGGAGTGGTGTTGAGGCATTTTTCATTAGCAAATATAATTTTGCGGCATTTGCAGCAGTTTGTTTTTCACCCGCTCATTTTCCTCGCAACTTCTGCTTATTTCATCAGCTTAAACGCTATTGTTCTGTTGTTCGGTCATCATCGTAAATATAAGGTGTTTTGTGTAGTTAGTTTATGTTTATGCTGATACAGGTAGTGGCCGTTCTATAAATAAACTAGTTGGTAGAATCAGGCGTTACTTTGCGAACATCCATATTAAAATGATCGAAGAAAAACAACCAAAAATAATTTGAAAACACTACGCCTTCCTTCGGGCTAGAAGTGGCACCATTAGAAAGAGGAGTCAAATCTCTTCCCAGCCACCCCTTATTCTAAAGTCAACCCACGTAGTCTGCTTCCGCCAAACTGAACTCAGATCAATGATAAAAAATAAAAAAACAGGTTAATGCGAGTTGAACTTGCATGGAGAGGATTCCGTACGATGAATATATTATCTTAGAATATTCAGATATTTACTATGTTATTATAAGACCGTAGGCTTAATTTAGGTATTCGTGTATAAGTAAAGAACAATTTTCTGTATTTTCATCATAATTTTAAGCTCAGCAGTTTCGGAGACAAGTGTAAATTTCAGCTATTTTCTTAAACAATAGAGCTGTTACTACTAAATTATACAAAAAAATGAGACTCTCACAACAAGCCCTTTCATTTGATATGTCACACGGCACAGTTTGAATAACTAATTTTTTTTAATTCATTTATTTACTTTACACGCCCGTGGGCCACAGGAATTCATAATCTGAACCAAATTTCATCATAACAGGTCCAGTAGATTCGGACAGATACACGAGTGATCCAATAAGGCCTCCCTTTTTTATTAAATATAAAAAACAACTGAGTAGATTGTTTTAGGGTACCGTAAGAAAGAATTAAAAAAAAATGGGTAGAACCAACACATATCTAAATGGAAGTAACTTGAAATGGATATGGCCAAAGGGCTTTGTCTACTAATTTTACTTCCTCTCCAATATAACACCCTACTTAGAATATTACAAAACAAGGAAATCATCAATGTAAGAGAAAAAACACGATTGCCCGGGTCCAAAAATTGGTTGACACTTCCCTGCCAAAAAAAACGTACTTTTTAAGAAAGGTAAAGTAGCTTTTCGCAGAAAATAATAGCCAAAATGTTTAAAGAAAATTGCCAACCATTATTTTCTAACGTATTAACTAGATAGTTGCGCTTGATAACAGTTGTTAACTGGGTTACATAACAAAGTACTAGATCAAAGAAAATAAAGAAAATAAAGATACGGCACGCTTTATTATCAAGTAAATAAAAACTGTACTAGATACAACTACAGGCAAACACATCCACACTGCCACTTTCGCAGTCTCGTGCTTCGTGTGCATTAACAACAAAGATAGACAAAAGCAGACAGTAGCGCGAATGAGAGTCACTGCTAACAGGAGCTGCACAATCGTGATTCGGTTTGTAACTAAGGCCAAAGGCAAATTGTGTGCGTTGTACCCTCAGAGAAATTATTTTCTCTGATATTGTATCTGATTTATCCACCAACCGCGCCCACGCCCACGCCCTAGGTATTGGTTGTCGTGAACTGCGATGAGATTTTTGAATTTGCTTTAGGTTTTCTTCTGGAGGCGGGAATGACGTGAACTGCGATTTTGGAACGTACAATTATTGAATCGATTCTGGAATCAGTCTGTGCTGACAACATTGTACCTTCCCGAACGAAAAATGGAAGATACCCACAAAATGAACATGATTTGAATTGCTGAGAAAAGAAGCCACGACAAGTTTGTCTCGTGACGGTAGACAGACTGGAAAGCGCGAAAAAGGGAAAATAAGAGTTTTTAGTGGCGCTGATTTCCGAGCGGTCGTGTCCGGGAATGTAGAATGTACACCTCAAAGGATATAAAGTCTGAATTAGTGGAATATGACTGTATGGGCATTGTAAGTGCCATCAATGGAATGTGAAGGAACTAACGAAGGTGCCAATGAGAAATATCTTGGTGCCACAGAAGACTTACGGAAGAGAAGGCTGGTGTAAGACTCCTACAGAGTGTGGTGAGGGTCGAGGAAGGAACCACCAGTGAATTTGGTAAATCTGTTCCATACTAATAAACTAATAGCGAATGCCAACGAACATTCTTGGAGGCACGGAGTGGCTGTACGGAAGTAATGCCATTGGGTACCCTATGTTACTCGGATGGATGTAAGAATTCTAACCATACCCCAAACATCTAAATCTGTTCAGAGTTATGGTGGAATAAATAAACTCACATACATATATATATATATATATACAAACATACATAAAAACATACATGAATCCTAAAAACAATCCTTTTTTGGCAGTCGTGTAATAAAGGTCTATGGGGGCGTCTGGTCGAAGCAACAAAAGACTAAAATACGAAGCATTGCCATACAAAGTGCCAATGCTGCCAGCATTTTGAAATTGTTGCCCACTGGTAGAAATTTGCTAGATAAGACTTGTTTTGGTATTAATTAGCTATGGTTGTAGGTTAGCAAAGTTATTGTTTTTTAAAAAAAATTAGCTTTCTATATCTATCTATACACTTATAATAAACTGTAACGGGTCCAATTCTGTACATTAAAGATATTTAGAAATTTTCTTTTGGAGGGTACTCTATATTCGATACTGAAGCCAAAACTGTTATTTTTTTTCATTTTTGTCTGTCTGTCTGTCTGTATCTTGGCTAGGCCTCACGCCGAAACTACTGAATGAATTTAAATGAAACTTGGTATGATTTGAGTTCATACTACGAGGTAGGACATAGGATACTTTAAATCCCGAAAAATTAAAGGGTTCCCGCAGGATAGTCGTTGAAAGTTATTTTAAAGAACATGTATCACGCTGAAACTACTGGACGGATTTTGTTGCATCTTGGCACAGTCATAGTTTATATAATGGGTAAAAATTGAGGATAAATTTATCCCAAAAAAAATGAAGAGTTTTTGCGGGATAATGTTCCAAATTCTGTAATTGAAGATAATGTGTAATTTTTTTGGAGGCCGTTCTATATTCAATACTAAAGCCAAAACTGTATTTTTGACATTTTGGTCTGTCTGTCTGTCTGTCCGTCTGTCTGTATGTACCTTGGCAGCGCATCATGCCGAAAATATTCACTGAATTCAAATGAAATTTGGTATGATTTGAGTTCATACTTCTAGGTAGGATATTGGATACTTTTCATCCCGAAAAATTAAAGAGTTCCTGCAGGATAGGGGTGGAAAAATATTTTAAAAAACACGTACCACGCTGAAACTAATGGACGGGTTTTCATGCAACTTGGCACCGTCTTTAGTTATATGATGGGTTAAAATTGATGATATGATTCGTCCTGAAAAATTAAAGGGTTCCTGCAGGATAGGGGTGGAAAATTATTTTAAAGTAAACGTATCACACTGAAACTATTGGACGGGTGTTGATGCAACTTGGCACAGACATATATCTATTCTTATAAAAAATTAATAGGAACAACAAAGGCTGTAAAAAGAAGATAAATAAATAAATGCTCCTGGGTGCTTAAAAAGGGTATTGAACACTTTTTTTAAGTGTGTCGCTCTGTCTGTTTGTCTGTATGTTTGATTGTTCACGCATCACGTAAAAGCTATTGGACCGATTGCAATACGGTTTTTATTGTTAGATAGATTTGTTTTTTTTGGGTTTGATTTAAAAACTGGTGTAATTGGTATCTCAATATGGTGAGTAGGAAGCCGAGCAATTGATAAAAGTATTTTTGACCACAAAATAAATTTTGATCAAATGTTGGTATATTGGTCCTGGAATGGCACATTATGGTGCTTTGAACCTAAAGAAACGACCACGCGTGCGAAGCCGCGGGTACAGCTCATTGTGAATAAAAAGATTTCCGAACAAAACAAATAAGTAAATGGTTAATGATGCAGTGGGATAGTGGTGATAAACGTCGTCGTCGTGGTAAGTCTCAAAAATCTAAAAACGCACTAAGAATTAATGTAAATAGCCAGTGTTCCTGCCAAAAAAACATATAAAAAATATAAAATATTACTCAAAGGAATATATTATACCTACTAGGTTTCACCCACGACTTCATCCGCGCGGACTTTAGTTGAGCGCGAAAATAGAATGTTATGTTCATTTATATAGTATATTAAAAACCAATGCAAAAGTATATAGAACCGACGCTTTTGATGCTTTTTGACAGACTTGTTACTATTTTGTTTCCACGGCAACGTCATTCCGTTCCTTACAACGAGTAACGGACATGTTCCAGTTTTCCAGTGCCAACTTACCATTTTCCGGTACACAAAGTATTCTATATTGGTCTCTACAGTACCTATTTACAAAGTTTCATGAAAATTAGATCAGCCGTTTTGTCGTGAAAGCTCCACAAACAAACAGATAACTTTTCACTTTTATATATTGGTGTGATAAGGACACTCGGTCGAATTTCCAGGTAAAGTTAATTTAAAAAACTTTTGTAATTTCAACATTTATTTTATTAGATACTTATTAATATGGATGTAGAAATTTCCTTTATTGTATTTTATAAATTTATATTATGGACAACAGAAGTACAGTCGGGTTCGTTCACAAAAATATTCGGCAGTATGTATTAATGAAGCCTTATACGTTTTCCTTCCTAACCTTCACATCGTACTTTTGGCTAATATTTATAAACATGACCGTACCTGCTTTAAATTAACATAGAGAGGGCTATTTATCAACTAAAAACTAACCAAGATACGTCAGCGAAGATGTTTTCAACTTCTATAAAAAATTGCTATTTACAAATGAACGCACTTTCTAAACTTAAAAACCCATAATTAAAATTAAATTCTCTGAAATAAAATCCGTCAATATTAAATTTAAACCAAGTCAAATCTAAGTCTAAGTTTACATTCAAATTAATAGCCTGAGCTACACAATTTAATTTTATAAATTCATATATTCTCTTTCATACCCCTCGAATTGTTAAATAGCCCAGTCTCATGTTTTCTCATTTAACATACAACAATTTTCCATTATTTACAAGCAATATAAACTTTTTACAATACTTTTATGTACAGTTATTTCTTAGATAAATAGTTATTTATTTACAAACACTGTAGCACGAGCTTACAATCTAATATCAAAGATTTATTTGGTTTCGCTCTTCAAACGGTGAAATATGCTTTGAAATACAATGTAAGAGAAATTTTACTCATGTCTCGCCTTTTGCTCTTCTTTTAGGTATTCTGTTTTTGCGTCTGTTTAGTAAAATGTTTGAAATATTAACTGGGCTTGGCCGGAACGCAATGTGGTCAGCGCAACTGAGGAAATGTTTTTTTGCGAAACTGAATGCTTTTGTGGTGTAATTGTGGTAACAGTTGTTACCATAACGTTGATTAAAGATATTCTTATTATACTTAAATTAACGAAAAGTACTGCCATACAAAGTATTGCAAATTGTAAATAATAAAGTCATTGTAAGTTAGAGTTCTCATGGCATTTTATACTTCTCAGAGAGGCAACTTCGATTATCAAAGATCAAACTCAATTCTACTGACGATTGCGATACCACTGATGACAAAGCGCTGCTCAACGCTTTAGATGTTTCCCTGACAATTGAAAACAGACAAATAGCGCAACAACAACAGCGCTTTAGATATTTTCGCTTGTAATCGGCTGAAAATAGTATTAGCTCTATTTATGGCCTCTACAAGTATAAAACACCGATGTCCAGGTTTGAAATGGACCGACGAACATTATGAAGAAAAATCTGCAATTTAGAAGATTTTGAGTTGACATGGTCACTAACACTAAAGAAAAAACAATAATTTGATATTGTGTGCAATAGTAACATTGACAATAACAAAAAATGAACACACAAGAGGGTAACCGTTTGGTCTGCTTGTAGAAATTAACACCCACCCGTATGTACTGCACTTAGTCCGTGATCATGGCGCTTGCAACACTGCTGAAATATCGGAAACTTATAACAAAAGATATACATGGAACATTTCCTGTTTATCACGGGAGATTATCCAGAGCTGAAGATCCGACCACAAAGCATCTTTTGGGAAGTCGTAGGCTCTCCCAAGGCATACTCGTATTTTGTCACTGAGAGACGTAGGTCCATCAGTGGAAAACACATGCTGATGATGAGCTTATAGATTCTGCGTTGGTGTAACTCTTTGCATCCCACAATCTAGGCTAGCAAGCAGTAATCACAGCTTGAAGTCCCTCTATAGTTACGAGTATAGTTATTGTAGACAATAGAGCACAGTTGTCCAGCTTAGGTAGTTCACTGAAACTAACGGTAGTTCCGCCAAGCAGTGAACGTGAACTGGTAATGCGCGCATTGTGGACCACTTTGCTGTTACAACTGTTTGCTGTGTGCTGTTGCACTTTGCCACTGGCTGTTTGTCCACTTTGGTGTTCTGCAGTCATAGCTCGATGCTTCCTCTATAGTAACAGTAAAACACAGTAGTACAGGTTACAGTTCATGTAGACTTGCGTCGGTGTCGCTCTCAGCACCACCGAGCAGCAGCGTGGATTCGCAGGGCAGGCGGGGTGCGCCTGACTGCTTGTCCGCCCCTGCGGGCAGTAGTCACAGCTCGATGGCCGCCGTGCCCTTCCACGTCACACCGGCTCGGAGAATGTGGTACAGTCGGAGCACGCACCAGATGGATACACACTGTAGAAAAATAAATTTAGATGAGGTACAGCTAGCTTAAAGTGCAAAATCGAAGAAGCCGTGTTAAAAAGTTACAGGTATTCTGCACGAACGAGCGGAAACGAAAATGACAGTGTGGACGGACGTATTTATTTAAGTAATTACAGGACGTATAAGATCACAGCAGTCTTGTAGATTGCTTCAACTTATATTACTGAGGCCTATCCAGACTTTACAAGTTCTGACCACACTACATCGCAACCTTGTACTGGCTCGTTTTGTTGTGTCATTGGGATAATATATTTCCCTTTGGCACTACAGGTAGTGCATAAGGAAATAGCAGTTACCCAAAGCATAACTGGTAGTATCTGGTATCGCACCCCGCAAGCGTGCGCCTATAGCACAGAATAAATATTAGTAAAAGTACCTACAGCTCGATGTACAACGTACTATCACAGAATACATAATAGTATGTATTGTATATGTCGCTAAATTAAAACTTTTTCTAATTAAAAAATGTTATTATTCTTAGCACGATTTCTTCAAAGATAACCAACAATATTAAAATGTTAGGTACTTAACTAATGTAGGAACCTAAATTGATTTTAACTTTACTAAAACTATTATATAACTAATGTAGGTATATAACTCCTGCTATCTTCTACTTGATGTGCCTGACAGGGTCCATAACGATCTGTTACTTTAATAATTTTATATAATAATTTTCTAATGGAAAAATTTGGGTCACGGATGAGATTAAAATGATTGTAATAATTTTATTTATTACCACTTTATTGTTACATAAGGGAATGCAATAAAAAATTGAATTAGTACTACGGTACTACGAGTATATACAGTTCTGGCTACGACGCGGTTGCGCTGGGTTGAGGTCAACATGTGGTACGATCAAACAGGCTTCACTTTACTTCACTTCACTTTATTTACATGTCTATAATTTGTTTTTTTTTTTAATCTAAGCAATAACATGGACTATCTCAGGTTATACAGTACTAATATTTTTAATCGACCGCCTCATGTAGATTATCAATACAACTAGACTATAATTTTTGGATATTCATTAAATATCTTCTCTCTTCTTTGAACCAATTCAAATGTTTTTTTTTTAAATTTAATAGTTCAAACTTCCATTGTAGTCTCCATATATAAATTTTATCACAATTGGCTAAGTAGTTTTAATTAGTAAATTTATTTGAAGTCAATTTTTGATTCAATGAATAATCTATCATCATTTCAGCATTTTTGTTTCAGACCATCGCTCATGACATCATCAGCGATTGTCAACAAATATTGTAAATATTAAAATTACTGAGCAGAAAATTTATCATACCTCATCCCCTGAGTGTAATCAGTGTATCATCAAATGTACCGTACTCACCGTAATGTAACGAGCCATTTCTAACAATGAATCTTATCAGTATTTTAAAAGGTATCGAGAAAAAAAAGAGAAATATAACAGCATTGTCATTATTTCGTGAGGCGTTTAATTGAAATAATTATTTATCATATGTTTACATTTTGAATGTGTGATATTTTTATTTCTTACCCATTTTAAGCAACAACTAAGAACGAGCTTGTTTGCGAACCAAGTACTGAACTTGCTAATAGATAAAAATAGAATGAAAGCCTACTTTTACAGTTCGTTTAAGTTAAGCGAAGTTCTTTCCAAAACGGAGGCTAAACACCCTTTTCAAGTAGCACCAAACTTGGAAAAAAATATAACTTGTCATACTGCTGAATGTAAAGTCGAGTTTTAGAAATAGCTGGCAGTTTTTGATGTATGAAATGCTCAAGTATAAAATTAAAAGGCAGGGCACATTGCAGGCATTTTCGCGTAGCTTTCTCTGGAACATTGGACGCTTGACTTTGTTTTCGTACCCGGCTCGTAAGCTGTAGATGGATGCATTCAGTATAAGTGCAGCGGGCACAGAATATAACAGAGGATGCCGTTTTTTTTAATTGTTCTTTAATCTAAGGAACGGTGTCATAATTAATTTTGATGATTAAGTACAACATAAAAATTACTTAGAAGATTGCGAACTAATTTGATGCATTATGATGAACTGTTTCGTGAGTTCATCGACCTCGACGCGAAAAAGCACATATCACATAAATGCCTATGATTGAAACCTCCACTCGGGCCTCACGCAGCTAATCTATCTTCTATCTATACTTATAAAATCAGTAAATACCTAAAAGTCTGCGCCTACAATGAAGATAATAAAGAAATTGTCTAAATAAGCTACTGAACAAGTTTTATTTTTAAATTCGTTTTTGTGTGTTTGTTTGTTCGCGCATCACGTGTAAACAAACCACTGTACCGATTGTAATGGGGTTTTAACTGTTAGAAAGTTTAGGGTCTAACTTAAAAACTGGTGCAAACGTTATCATTTTCCGATGAAAATAAGCTGAGCAATCGACAAAAAACTATACAATGGTTGAAAAAAAATGGGCATTTTGTACCTTATAGGTACTTTTGGCCCTGGAATAACACAAACTAAAACTTAATACCAATTACTAAATACAAGAACTAGTCGTTTTCTTAAAACCGTTAGAAAATACTTACATTTAAAACTATCCTTGGTATTAAAAAGGATATTTCTGCTTTGCACATAGCGTCGAATTGCTGAAACAAAAAACATAATCACTTTAATACACGATGTACAAATGCGGTTAGCGAGCTGTAGAGAGGAGCGGCGAAGCCACACGATATAAGAACTCTTGTGCCCAAAGCTATATTGTGCCTTTCTCTAGCTGTCGTCTGCCGCGTATTTGCCTTAATTTGAGTAATGGCTTTTTTCACTGACTGTATGTCTACAATGTCGTTTGAAATAATTTAACTCAACCCATCACCACTCGCATAGTTACCAAAGGCGCATCGCGAGGTTGGTGGATCGCAACAACCACCAGATACATCGATTAACTAGAAGTCGACCACAAGACAGCTTCATGTGGTACTTAATTGGATGGATTGGATTTAAAAACACCTAACATAAACATTATATTAAAAAAATAGTCAATTGTATATGGCCCAAATTCTTAGCATATACTAAAAGATACTACTTTCTTTCTTGCACGTAAATATTGTAAAATAGTGTTTTTATTTAGTAACAAGTAAAAATTAAAAAATTATGTAGCTCCCTGACTTCCCACCCCTCATTATAGCTAAGAAACATCTCGATCACATCAGTTTTAAAAAATAAAAATCGTTCCATCTGTTCGAGAGCTACGATCTTCACCCCCATTCCCCCCTCCCCCCCCATTATAGCTAAGAACCATCCTCGTTTACCTCAGCTTTGAAACATGAAAAGCTGCAGCTAAATCGGTCCATTCGTTTGGGAGCTACAGCTAAATTGGCCTATTCGTTTGAAACCATCTCGATCACATCAGCTTTCAAACAGAAAAAGCCACACGAAAATCGGTCCATTCGTTTGGGAGCTACGATGCCACAGACACGCTCGCACACACACACACACACACACACACACACACGCACACACACACACACACACACACACACACACACACACACACACACACACACACACACACAGTGATACACCCTAAACTTATAACACCCGTCTCTTTGGTCGGGGGTTAAAAGGTCGATTTTAATGCTCCTCTTTAGCTATGGATACTTTCAGGATAGTGAAATATCGTTTGCGTAATTTAACTTAAAAAAGTTTCTACACATTACAATTGTAGGTGCATTTACTTTTACTATCTTTTAACCTAAAGTAACCTACTTCTAATACTTATTTAAATTAACTTTAGTACCTACTTAAGTATCTAAATTCGACTTAATTGAAAATTACCAGTTACGGAACAACATCATAGATCTAAGTAAAAGTAGAGATTAGGTACCACCTCCTCTTTCCGTATTCTGCTTAAATGCCGCTCTCATTCGCGTTACAGTCTGCGCCTCTTTCTATCTTTGTTGTGAAGCACAATGGTGGAAATGTAGCTATTTCTGTGTTATTTTTGCCTGTAGTTGTATCGAGTCCAGTATTTATTAACGTATTATTAAAGCGTACCGTATCTTACCCCATTTAACCAGAGGTCTATGAAACACAGTAATAAAATTAGTTCCTTTCCAAGTAGATTGATGTATTGATTAGTATCTATAATTTTAATCTTTGTACTTCAGGGAGGTTGAGTTTTATGTTTTGAATCATGAAATACAGTTCTACGAGTATGTATAATCTTGATATTTTTTTAATATTCAATTTCAATAACGAGGGGTATAATTATGCATTTGACATGGCGTTTTTTTTTGTGCCCTTTGCAACTTAGCCGATTTTTTTGTTTGAAAGAAGAGTTTCCTGATACTTTTCTAGGCTATTTCATTGAGATGAACGATGATCTGCAAGAAACAGGAATATTTAGGGGTAAGTACCAAAAACTTAACCTCGGCTAAAATAGGACCAGAAATCTGAAACTTCTCTCACATTCAGAACTTATGAAACTGAACTACATGGCAAAGTTTCAACTGTCTATATTTTTATAGTTATTTAAACGCATAATTTATACTTTACATAGCACTAATTAAATTTGACCATTTCTAATACACCCAAATAATTAATTACTAATATCTAATATGGTAAAAAAAGAAACTCAAAAACATACATACATACAAACAAACAAACAAACATACATGAATCCTAAAAACATAAGACTCCTTTTTTGGGCAGTCTTGTAAAAAGAGGGCTAAATTATATTGTTTTTAATGACAAATACATTTTACGGTAAATTAAAATGAAATTTTTACCTAAACATTTTTTTACTGAAAATAAAAAGCATCTCAACTCGAGTGAAAATTAAGTCTCCCTTTGTTTTATCTTCAGACAAGTTCTATGGCGAAGGACACAATGCGAGCATTGTAAAATATATCTAAGTAAATTAAGATTGTATGAATACTAATACAATGGGCCACAATAAGAGCGGGTTGGTTATAAATAAAATTTCAATTACTAGATTTGACCCAAACAAACAAATAAACAAGAATAACAAACAAAGCAAGCTAAATAAAACTGTTTAATGTTTAAAAAAAATGCGATAACTTTTAAAAACTTTTGAGTAATCCTTTTAAAATAAAACTAAATAAAAAAATATTTATTTACAAATATTGGAATAATTAAAAACACTTTATTTTCTTTTGGTTATTATATTAAAAACCATAAATAAAATATAAAGTCGACGTTTACAATTTAGCATCGGCTCAGAAATCTGGCGGAAAGCATGCCAAACAGTATAAAAACTGTATTAACAGCTCGTTTAGGCAACACGAAATACTTATAAGTGTGAAAATTGCATATTTAGCACATATATCGAAATCTAGTGAAATTGTTAGTTTTATTTCACCAATATCAGCCCACATCAGATTACTGCTGGACATAGGCCTTACCCAAAGCACGCCACTGAGCCCGATAATCGGCTCTTCTTTTCCAACTGTAGCCAGTCATCTTGCGTATGTCATCGTTCCTCCTAGCTAGAAGGCGTCCTACATTACGTTTGCCATGTCGCGGTCTCCACTCAAGAACACCTAAACCCCAACGGCTATCAGTCCTTCGGCCAGCACACTGCTACTTCAGCCTGCTAATCCTATGGGCTATGTCAATAACTTTGGTTCTCTGTCGGATCACTTCGTTCCGGATTTGATCTCTCAAAAGAAATTCTGAGCATAGCCCTTTCCATAGCCTGCTGAGCGACTTTGAATTGGTGAACTAGTGGTACCGTAAGAGTCCACGTCTTAGCTCCGTAAATCATAACAGGTAGGACGCACTGGTTGAAGACTTTAGTTTTCAGGCATTGGAGAATTTATGACGAAAAGAATTCACAAAGTTTACCAAATGCTGCCCAGCTCAGCTGTATTCTTCTACAGGCCTCTATCTCAAAGTTGTTCTTACCCAACTCTAGCGTTCGCCCAAAGTAAACATACTCTTGACCAATTTCAAGAGGAGATCCATGAACATCAATCGGATCCGGAAAGACATGTTCATTGAACATAATCTTTGTTTTATCCAAATTTATCCAGAGACCGATTCGTTGAGATGAACCAGCTAGGCCGTACAGCATCTGATGTAAGTACTGCAACAATTCTGCCATAATGACGATTTCATCCGCAAATCTCAAGTGTGAGATGTACTGGCCGTTTATGTTTATGCCACGTTATTTCCAGTCCAGAATCTAAAACATATCCTCCAATGCATTTGTGAACTATTTCGGGGAAGTAACGTTTCCCTTGTCCTTGTATTTATTTCATAAAGCTACTCGTAGTTCCAATATTTTGAATACTGAGGTTTTTGTTACCGACCGCTTACTGACCCGCTTTCTTTGCGACCCGCTTTCTTTGCAGCCCAGTAATTAATCCACCACCGGCCTGTATACTGCATGCAATAAGTAATTGAACTGCATCCAAAATCTAAATTCGATTATTGGAGTATAAATTCCAATGGACCCAGAACCTTAAAAAGGTTGATGAAAAAATAATTACAAACTAGATTTAAAAAAACATATATCTCGCATACAGTCTGCTTTTGAAAAACAGCACACGCGTTTAATGTCCATGACTATCAAAAGCTAAAGCTACGGGGAAATGACCAGTGAATATGTACGTCGAATATAGAAAAAGGTCGAATTTTAGGTATTTCCTAGTCGTTCCCAACAACAGAAAAATACCCGTGGTCTCTACATAATACGGATGCAAACAGATTGTTACGCTAAACGCCACGTTGTTTGCTGCCAAAACAACGTGGAGCATGACTGTGCTGGTATAATTGGTACAGTTTATGAGTTAGATTTGTTGGAGTGTGAAACAGGATAATGTGTTGTATGTATTTGAGGAGATAGAAAAATAGAAGAATGTGTTTCTAGGAGTTGGAGAAAATATACAATATGACCCCTATCAATATTCATCGGGGTTCATTAAATATTTTCATTAGGGAAGATAAAAAAATAAATCGATTATGCCTCTCGTAGCAATTTAACGTTAGTTTAACTAATGTATCCTATTTCCACAAAATTACGCCCGACTCAAATCTATGATATACTAGCTTTCGCCAGCGACTTCATCCGCGAGGATTAAAGTTTATCGCGAAAAAAAAGCATCCTTCGTTCTTCTAGGATATTAAAAACCAAAGTAAAAATATAGCACCAACGCTCTTGATGCTTTTTGACAGACTTTTTATTATTTCGTTTCAATGGCAACCGTTCCTTAGGCGAGTAATCAATGTTTTCCAGTTTTACCGTGGAAACTTACAATTTTCCTGCTAAAAAAGTATACTTTTTTTATCTTAGGTTATTAGCTATCTTCATTCCACATTCCATCAAAATCCGTCAAGCTTTTAAATACTGTTTTTTTTTTTTAAATTAATCTTTAACATCTTCATCTCTATATGTTTCATGGAATCTAGCGATCCCTTTTTATAGTTACTGAATTAAGACCCTTTTTTGAATTAACGCAGTCCGTGCTCGTATAACAAAAAATCCCTAAAATTGTTCACAAAAAAAAAAAACTAAATAACATCTTCCTACCTAATTCACCAGAACACAGAAACAATGTCTATTATGCCCTGGTCAATAATAATCGTCATTGGATATTCAATAGCTTTTCCCTTGTTTATCATAATGTTGGTCATCGCATCTATTAATGGTATACCTAGGTACTACTAAAGGAGTAAGTAGTACTATTTAGTCTCACGTCTCTTCCTGAATTGTGAATTATCTCAGGATGAAAATTTACTCAAACTCACTCAAATTTTACTCAAACTGAACGCAAATTATTTATAGAATTGGTTTAGTAGTCATATTCAATGTTGTCTTGGAAAAGCAACAAACAAACACACTTCCACATTTACTCGTGAGATATTTAACGTCTTGTACAAGAAACATGTAACTGAAAGTGCGTAAGTTCATTTCGTTTTCCAACTTTGATAAAAAAGGGCTTTATTTATTAATGCTTTTTTTATTTAGGTTCGATTCCCTTGTTGAGACACAAATTTACTTATGAAGCTCTTTGATTTTTAGGTATTTGACGTTAGTCTTTTATTGTTGTTTCTGACAAAAATAACACATAGAGAAAGAGAGGAAAGAGAGAGAGAAAGTCCTAAAGGCTCCATGTGGCTGAAGTAACACATTTGTCTATTGAATTCCAATATTTTGAGCGATGTTTCTGTTGATGTTTAATTTTTGGACAGTGTTAAGTTAAGCTGAGTTGCCGAATATTAGCGAGTTTTTTTTTATTATTTATTTATGAAAGCAGACGGCGACAGGTTGACTTCGAAAACAAATATTCTGGAAAGAAGTTAGTAGATACGAATATAGTTGTCTCTAGCCCGGAGTGAATTCCAACTTGTAGATCGGCACATCTAATTTCTGGATTCCGATTTAAAAATTTAATGCCTTAATCATGTTCATGGTATTCGTGTGTGTTCTGCCGGCAACTGGTTACGAAACATGGTTGTGAATACACAAAAAACATTACATTTGAAAGGCGTTATCTTTACGAAACGAAGTTAGCGGCAATAATTATTAGCCGTGTTCGGTTGGTTATCTGGTATTCCAGGATAAGAGAAAATCATATTATTTCACATAATTTTCCCGTTAATGTGGAATTCCCGTTAATGGAGAAATCTATCGGGGATTTTGACACTAACCCGGGATGAGGATGATAGCGTCAAAATCCCCATGAGTATGAATTTGCAGCAATAATGAGCCTAAAAGTTCCAAAATCCCCATTAATGGGGAAAACTAATGGGGATTTAGACACTAACTCAGATCAGAATACTACCAATAGCTATCTAAACCCCCCTTTTGGGGATGGTAACGCTATCATTACCGTCCCCAAAATATGGGTTTACAGAAATTTGGATGATGAGTCAGTGGTCACGGAAACCAAATTGGTTACAGGCAAGTGCCATGCAGAGGAACGGAATGATACGGGTTTGAACCCCGAACGTGATCCAAATTCTTTCCTTCAGAAAATAATTAGATGCACAGTTGCAGTTGAACACAGTAGTGGCCGGAGAGACGATATAAAAATCCTCCTACTAATGTTATAAATTCAAGAAAGGATTTACGATCCTCAACCGTTCGATAATGGCTGCACGAACTTTATGCCGATCTTTATGCCCTGCGCAAATGATACGCGTTAAGAAATATTATCTTGTTTCTTATTATTACCTATTACTCTACGATAGAAAAACTGGCGTCAGTCATCTGAGTCATTTTTCATTGTTCAAGCGCGTGCTATGTTATTTTTAAAATTATTTTTATTGTTTTGTTTGTTTGTTTTGTTTGTCGTATGAGTTAATGCTTGCCTCTGATGTCAGAGTTTGTTAAGCCACCCGAGGGCCTCTAACATGGCTTAATGACTGCTATTAATCAATGACAGTGATATTCCGGGATCGACAGCTTAACGTGCCCTCCGAAGCACGAAGCGATGGAAAACCGCAAATAACTTAGAAAAGTCGTTGGTGCAGAGACTAGGTTTTGAACCCGGTATCGTTGGATTCTAAATTGCACTATAGAACCGTTAGGCCACCATCGCTCTATTTTTATTAACCATAACTCGTTTTGTTATTTAGTTAAATTAATTTAAAGTTCGCTGGCAGCGTGCTAAAATGTAATGTACCTTGCCAAACATTTATGTATTTAAGTTCAGAATACAAAACTCTGTTAAATCTTCTATATCTATCTATCTATCTATCTTTATTTATAATAAAGCCGTTAGTAACAAAAAGCCAGTACAAAGAAGATTCTTTATATAAGCTACTGAACTAGAATATAACATTTTTTTAAATCGCGTCTGTCTGTTTGTATGTTCACACATCACGTAAAAACTACAGACTGATTACGACGCAGTTTCCACTGTTAGATATCTTAGGGTTTGATTTAAAAACTGGTGTACTTGATATCTCAATTCGATGAGAAGCAGAAAAATCGATTCAACTCTGTCTGACGGCCAAACGAAATTTGGTATTTTGTTATAAGGGTAAATTTGAACCTAGAACAACACAAAGATTATTTTAAACCCAGAGAAATTACCACGAGGGCAAAACCACAGGCACAGATAGAATGTAAAAAAATATATTGGAATATCGCGTAACAAAAACTTTGCAAGACTGATTGGAGACGCAAGTTCAAGTTATTTTTTCTCGCAGGATAGTTATTTTGGTTGAAAGTTATTTCAAAGAACAAGTATCACGCTGAAGCTACTGGACGAATTTTGAAGCAACTTGGCACGGTTATAGTCATATAATGTGTTAAAATTAAGGATACATTTTACCTCGCAAAAATAAAGGGCTCCTGCAGGATAGGAGAAAATAAAATCTATATTTTAAACTGACATGGTTATAAACACTACATGTATAAACATCAGAAACGGAATATTTACCATGGATACTATACCATGGTTAGAGAAGCGATTGAAATTACCAAATTCAAAAACTTCAATCGTGAATGGGAAAATGAATGGGTTTAAACTTTCGAGTGTCTGGAATCCATTTATACGTCTATGTGAAAACCAAAGGAATGTCGTCCCTAATACGCGAGGCGATACTGTTAGTGTTGTGTGTCGCGATCGAGTTTCTTACGAAGGTGTGAATAATGATGGTACCGGTGTCGCGCATAATAAAAGAGTGAGAAAGAGGGTAGACCATTTTGTCTGCCCTTAAAAACTATTCCACCCGCAAATATTTTAACCGTGATCATGGCGCTTGCAATAGTGCCGAAATATTGGGAACTCAATACTAATAGAATCCATCGTAAATATCCCGTTTCTAATGTTTATACGTGTAATAAATATTTATCTATCTATCTATACTTATAATAAAGCAATAAGTACGAACAAGCCTGTACAAAGTAGATAATCAAATAAAATGGTCTAGGATACTTAAAACAGGCTACTGAACAAGAATATAATATTCTTATAAATCATGTCTGTCTGTTTGTCTGTATTTTTGTTCGCGCATCACGTAAAAACTACTAGACCAATTGCGATGCGGTAACTGTTAGATAGCTTATGGTTAGATTTAAAAGCTAGGATACTCCGTATCTCAATGCGATGAGTAGAAGCCTAGCAATTGATAATAATCTTTTTGATGGTTGAAAGAGTTTTGATCAAAAGCTGGAATATTGGTATTTTTACTTATAACATATTAGAAATTACAAAAAAAAAACGGTACAATTAGGATGGTACAAAAATGGTCTATAGGACTTAAACTAAGCTACTGAACAAGAATAATACATATGTTTATATGGTGTCGGTGTGTCTGTTGGTCTGTTTCCGCATCACGTAAAAAACTATTGAACCGATTGATATTATGCTGTTTTTACTGCTAGATAGCTTAGGTTTTGACATAAAATCTGGCGTACTTTGTTTCTCAATCCGATTAGAAGGTAGATGCTAAGTAATAAATAAAAACTATTTGAAAGCTGAACAAATTTTGATGAAATGTATTATATTGTACGTTGTAGGTACAGTTAAACTGCATTTTGGGCCTGGAATAACACATAGGTTACTTTTAACTCAGAGGATTGACCTCGCGGGTAAAGCCGTGGACACAGCTAGTAGCAAATAAATTAACAACGAGACTACACTGCACCCTCCATTATAACTAAGAAGCATCTCAAATCATATCAGCTTTCAAACATAAAAAGCCGCATCAACATCGGTCCATTCGTTTGGGAGCTAAGATCCTGACCCCACCAAATTATAGCTAAAACCATATTGATCACATCCGCTTTCAAACAGAAAAAAACCGCATCAAAATCGGTCCATTCATTTGAAGCTAAGATGACACAGAAAGATGCACGGATTACACACCCTAAACTTATCTTAGTCAAAAATTTAGAGTGATGCCATATTCAGTAGATCAAATGTTCATAATGAAAGTATAGAAGCCTACCACATGACTTCATGTTTTCATCAATCATCATCATCCACAGCCCTTACTTTCCAACTGCTGGGTATAGGCCTCTCTTTTAGCATGCCATTCACCTCAATCCTATGCCAATCAGATCCAGCGAACTTTACAATATTGTCGGCTCATCTTGAAGCCAACTGGCTCCAAAGTTGTGTTCTGTAGCTGCCAATATCTGGGAGAGGTGACTACGTTTTGGTACTTTACCCTAATTGACATGATCAATACAAACAGGTTGAAATTATGAGGTTGTAAATTACCTTGTTGACATGATCTCTAAGTATATTAGAGTAGACCATGGCCATGGCTTCCAGCGCCATGAACGTCATGCAGCCCACCACCCAAGGCACGAGGAAAGCCACATTTTCCTGAAAACATACTTAGTTTTAGATCAATTATACCTTACTGGCTCCATCCACCAGCATATCTCATGCCAAAGCCCATCCAGGGGCTCTGGCAGCAGCACCTACTTAAGAGCTCATCCAATAAAGGCCTTGCGTTTTTATTACCTCTAGCGTGTATCTATCTATACTTATAATAAAGTAGTAACAAAAAGTCTGTACATCTAAGAAAATTAATATAAGTAACTAAACAAAAAATAACATTTAAAAAAATGGTGTATGTCTGTCTGTATGACCGCGCATCAAGTAAACATTACTGGACCGATCAAAATGCTGTTTTAATTTTTGGATAGGCTTCGACTTATATTCGGGTGTACCTACTTTGCATCAAAATCCAATTGGTTGAAGCCAAGTAATTGTTAAAACTGTTTGCCGGCTGAAATTTTTTCATGAAATGTAGTATACTGTACTTTATAGTAATTACTTTTGGTCCTGGAACAACACACAGGTTATTTTTAGCCCACGCGAGCAATGCCAGCAATTAATAAAAAACAAAACACTTTAGTGAAAATCCTCAGTGAGAATTCCCGGTTAATGATCCGGTAAAGCATCAAAAGAAATTGTACTCGCTTTTTAAAGGAGTAAAAGACACAGAACAGGAGAGAAGCTAGTGATACCATATTTTTCTGCTATTTTTCCGAGAAAATCAGGTCAAGAATTCTCGTTAAAGTGTAAAACCCGGACTAAGGTAGACAATGCTCCAGACTAAAATAACAGTAGAATACTAATGATCAGTTCAAAAACCAATCTATCTTTCAGGATCCTGTCCGTAAAACCTTCGCCCGGAGACAGATTGCCAATAAACGCACTCATTGAAGGGAAAATCCTTCCATTATTTTTCCAAAGCCTATCATTACCACATTTGTTTGTGGGTCACTTCCGCTGTAAGTGGTAAAGATATATCTTTCTTTGTGAGGCAAGGAAGCAAGCGGCCGCTTAAAATAGACAAGTTCCGATTACTGCCTTTTTTACCCGACTGTGGAGGGTTATATGTTTGGGTTGTATGTATGTTTCATTGTACGTTTCTTTGGCGCGTCCTACAGCCTAAACGCATTGATGGATTTTAATAAATATGGAGTTAAGAAAACTAATATGGCATATGGCGCCTTACAGTTGCCATGAAATGCATGATGCCTCCAATTTCATCTTATATTTCATAATCAATAATCTGAAGCTTGCCTCATTTTAGTTTCGTTTCGGGGGGGGGGGGGGGGGGTGAAGGGGAAGGCGGAGGGCTATCCCCAGGTAAGGAGAGACTCTTTGTTTATGAGATATTTCAGTTTTAAGTTTATTAAAAATCAACAGTTTGGTTAGAATGAATAAAATTAAAAATGTGTAGTTTCTATTTTTTTCGGCTATTTTTCGATTTTCGTGCCGCGGGAGCGGCTGGCGAGCACCGAATTTAAACCGAGTAATAAACTGTATCGTCTGTTTGGTTGCCCAAATCGACCTTTGATAATGATGAATAATTGTTTGAAATTCAAGTTCGTTCCGTTAATGATGATCCAGGTCAGATAATAAAAAAACTAAATTTTGGAAATTATTGTTATTTAGTAGGACGTAATAATTAGTACTTAATTAAGTCAATCTTAATCATTTCAATCCGATACTTTTGTGGAATAATAACAGATTGATAAAAATTGCAAAATACAACACTTTGAAAAGGTTTGTTCTTACTTATGAATATAATAAAAAAAAATAACATAAGCCTTAAAATAAAAATGAGATCAAAAGAAACCAATGAACCAAGCAATAAAGCATAGCATCCTATGTCAAGTTTCATTATAATTTAAAACAATACCATGACTACAAAAAGTAAAAATGAAAATTAAATCTTTGGGAAGGAGATTCAGAATTTCCCGTCTC
Organism: Alsophila aescularia; assembly: GCA_946251855.1. NCBI lineage: Eukaryota > Metazoa > Arthropoda > Insecta > Lepidoptera > Geometridae > Alsophila > Alsophila aescularia. Next base: position 10,625,949 of record OX276378.1, on the reverse strand, counting down.
CTTAATCATGACGTCTGTTGGAAACTTATATCTGTTATCTTCAAAGGTTAGCTTTGGAAGGTGATCATCATCATGTCAGCCCTTAGAAGTCCACTGCTGAACATAGTTCTCCCCCAAAGAGCGCCATGACGAGCGATCTTGTGCCACCTCCATCCACCGACTTCCTGAAATGGCTACAATATCGTCGGTCCATCGTGTGGGGGGTCTCCCCACACTTCGCTTGCTTGTTCGTGGTCGCCATTCGAGAACCTTTATTCCCCAGCAGTTGTCGGTTCTGCGAACTATATGGCCTGCCCATTGCCACTTCCACTTGCAAACTCTGAGAGCTATGTCGGTAACCTTGGTTCTTCTACGGATTTCCTCATTTCGTAGTGAAACACCGAGCATAGCTCTCTCCATTGCACGCTTCGCAACTCTGAGCTTGTGTATGTGACCAATATTTAGCGACCACGTGTCAGTGCCGTATGTCATCACTGGCAACACGCACTGATTCTAAACTTCCATCTTGAGGCTCTGCGGTATCTGCAACGAGAAGATATGGCGTAATTTCCCGAACGCTGCCCATCTGAGTTGGATTCATCGATTGACCTCTTTATCGAATTTGGATCTACCCACTTGGATCGTCTGGCCTAAGTAGACATAGTGATCAACAGCTTCGATAATATCGTTCCCAACATAAACCGGCATGGGTACGACATGGGCATTTGACATGATGTTCGTCTTATTCATGTTCATTTTAAGACCCACCTGTTGGGAAACAATATTGAGGTCACTGAGCATTGTACTTAGGTCTTTCAAGGTTTTTGCCATGATGACTATATCATCGGCAAATCGAAGGTGAGTGATGTATTCGCCATTGATGTTAGCACCATATCCGTTCCAGTTCAGAAGCTTGAATATATCTTCCAGTGCAGAGATGAATAATTTCGGAGAAATAACGTCTCCCTGTCTAACCCCTTTTTGCAGCTGGATAGAATTCGTGCTCTGATTCTGAAGACGGACTGTCATGGTGACCTAGCTGTACAAACACTTTAACACTTTGATGTACCGTTAGTCAATCTGGCACCGCTGTAATGGCTGTAGCACTGCCCAGGTCTCGATTGAATCAGCCGGAAAAGCCGGCTTTTCCGTAATCCAGCTCATTCGGGAGGCTGAAAGTCGTCAAACCTACGAGCAAGAATGCTTTTATTTCTTTTTCAATGAGAAAAACAAATCAAAGCACTTGTAGATACTTGACAGCTCATATATTTAGTAACAAAAACAAATTAAAAATGTATATAGATGGATGAAGATTAGGGTTTTACTGTCTATTCATAATCCTTGTCAGTTTACTGCGATCCTTTCTGTATCCAAGGAATCACAAGCTACGAGATCCACGATAGTCTACACGCCATACATTTTATATATTAAGAGTATTAAATGTGAGTAAAATTGGATAAAAGAATTGGTTTTTCAGCGGTAATCAAGCCTGTTTTTTTTAACTTTTTTATGTTTGCGGTTAACAAGACAATATTTTTTACTTTTGTAAAAGAATTGATTCTGGAGTATTGCAAAAACTAGACATAAATAAGTTTATAAATATTTTACATGATATACAAATAATCATTTTTGGCTTTCGAAGGGTTGGTTTTTTAATTTGAAGAGCCGGATCATCCATTAAGCAGTCCGTTCGTCTGTTTGTCAATCCTAGTCTGTCTCAGCATTTATACTTTTAGAGAAATGAAGAACCAAAATGCATGAAATTTCATGCTCCGCTAGCATATATTCTTAAAATGGTCAAAGTAAAGAATAAAACGGCACAAATACCTGTATTTAGGTGTACCTAAGTAATTTATCTTCTCCAAATTAGGAAAATAGGGAAATTTCCTTTTCAAACTCAAAACACACTTATTTTACCTAATTCTATTGATCAATCTATATAATATAATAATTTATGTTTTTCTCTTTTTTCATGAGGTATTAGTTTTTGACTAGTAAAAAAGCTATTATTTTACCTATTTACAAAGAAAAAAAAATTGACAAGTGATGATTTAACTTTTCAGCGCATTCCATTTTTAAACGACTTCAAAAAAATGACGATTTCAAGTTGATGTGTATGTATGTTATAATGTTGTAAATGCGTAATATTCATATTAATATAGTAGTCTTATTGGATATCGTTAATTAAACAGTACTTTTTAAATGAAGTAGGAATTTCTTTAAACTATAATGGTACCGCATGCTACAACAGTTGTAAAATACTAGTGGAACAAACTAGGAAGTTATCAAGGGATAACCGTGACCACGGAACTCTACACTGTGGTGGTCTGACTTGATCCGTTTAATACCTCTAAAATAGTACCGTGACATAATGACTTACTGATAGACAACACACAGGCTCTGGAGGACCTAGAGGTTTGAAGGTTAGAGTAAATATGCCCTGGCCTGAAATATCCCTCTTAATGCACTCCTAGTGCATTAGGAGGGATCTATTCATAAGGCGGTGAACGGAGGTGGGAAAGTTAGCACGCGTGCAAAGCTGCAGGGTGCAGCTAGTACTATATATTTTTATTTTTAAATACTTTAAACCTTCCCAAACTATAGATCAGATTGTAATGGAACTTTGGTAGGGTCTTTTTATGAAGCCAAACAGGGTTAATGGCCAAAAAAAAAACAATTTCAGAAGAAAAAAATTAATCGTAAAAGTCATAATTGTTTTTTTTTGCCAATATTATGTCCGAGTGACAGTTGTCAGGTGACAGGTTTCAAAGCGACAGGTGACAAAGAGACTGGTGTCAAAGATACAGTAGTGAAAGTGACTGGTGTCAAAGTGACTGGTGTCAAAGTGACTGGTGTCAAAGTGACTGGTGTCAAAGTGACTGGTGTCAAAGTGACAGTTGTCAAAGTGACAGTTGTCAAAGTGACAGTTGTCAAAGTGACAGTTGTCAAAGTGACAGTTGTCAAAGTGACAGTTGTCAAAGTGACAGTTGTCAAAGTGACAGTTGTCAAAGTGACAGTTGTCAAAGAGTTAGATTGACGAAGTTATGAAGTTAGACGTAAGGAGTGACGTAGGTAGCAAAGTTTGCACGTGGGCGGGGCTGCAGTAGTTACTAAATAAAACTAGGTACTGACCTTATAAATCCCGTAGAACAGAAATATGCTTAGAACAATCATGAACATCTGCGTTCCTATTATTGCAAAATACGCTATCTGTACACCTGAAAAAAAAAAGAAAAAAAATGTTATTGTCATTGGGGAATATACAAGGTTATTCCAAATTAATGCTGGTAAAAGTTTACAAAAGTGAAGAGTGAGTTAGTGAGTGAAGTGTATGTGTGAGTACTCCCTTGCAATATTTTTATTCACAGAGTTGTAGTTTAAGCTATTTGTACAAAGATAATATGTAACATAAACAATTGATGCTTATGAAAGTTATTGTTCCCGCTATAAGCTAAAAGTTTCACAAAGTAATCTATAATAACCTTGTATAAATGTATCACAGTGCCAGAAAAACCTTTCTTTGCGTGAGACAATTGATATATATCAGAAACAACAATACGTTTGTTGAGGGACAAACGAATCGTCGCTTCGTTGACTATAAAGGGCTTGACTCAACTCTGTTCAACCTTGTCTTTTTTCAGCGGTATTGTAAATATGAATTCTAAACTGACGGCTCCATAAATAGGGCCACAAAAGAAACTGTTTGTGCTTCATTTGTGCCCACAGGCTATGGTTGCCGATGTTTTTTGTTCCTGAAAGATTTTTGATGGAATAATGAAGTAGGTGAACTTGGTTGAAAAATAAAATATATTCTTCTAAGACATGTTCGGAAATGTTTGAAAATTATTGCATTTCTCAAATTTTCAATTAAATGGATCAATTTAATTGAACAATTTGTAGATCTATCTATGATTTGAGTCGCCGGCAAATGATAAAAATTGTCACCGGAAAAGTTGAATAGTCGCTGGTAATGTCAAATTCACAATATAATAGTGACTGATAGTGACCAACAAACGGCATACCGCCAACCATCCCAAATAGGGTGCCTGCAGCTAAATCTCTTTTTTACTGTCCACTGCCGTTGATAAGTATTTATCGCATATCATTTTATATTTTTAGCATATCATATCATTTTTATTATTTATTTCGTCGTTTCGTTTCAATATCCTTCAGACACTCGCGCAGCCAATAACTTGCGGATCCGAGGCTTGCTAATGGGACTTCATATCTTCATCATATGCATGGAATAACTATAGAGTACTCCTATTCATAAGTAAGTTTCCTAATAAATATAGCTCGCGTGGAACCAAACACGGTCTTGGAGAAGTTCGCAGAAGTTTGTGTATGTAGGTGTCACGGTAAAATAAGTTTTGGGCGATAGTTGATACATAAGTACTTAAAAAGGGAGGTTTTATCATAACTATTCACTTAAAATAAAACAGTAAGCAACAAAAAGTCTATACAAAGAAGATAATTAGAAAATATGTCTAGGGGACTTAAAATAAGCCACTACACAAGCTTTTAAGTTTTTTGTATCGTGTCTCTCTATCTGTCTGTTTGTCTGTGCGCGCATCATGTAAAAACTACTAAACCGATTAAAATATGGTTTTCACTTTTGGATAGCTTAGGTTTTGACGTAAAATCTGGTGTACTTTGTGTCTCTATTGGATGAGCAGAAGCCGAGCAAAAAAAAACTATTTGACAGCTGAACGCCATATTGCAGCCATGGCTTGCTTGGTGGCTCAAAGCCCTAGCAGCTCTGACAATTGCACTTCCAATGTTCAGATCATAGAAAACTCCAGGATAGTGCCTAACACACTTGGAGTAAAGAATAGCCCCAATGATGTTCCTGAGCACAAGTCACCTGTGCAGGATCCTCTCACTACCTATCAAATAAGCTCAGATTGTTTATTGAAGCCATCTGAGTGCCCTAGAAAAACTTTGGTATTCAGTGATCAAATAGGTGCAGGCATGGGCAGCCTGCTTCAAAATTGCTTAACTCAAACAGTCTGTAATAATAGCTTCTCCGGTTTGCCACTAAAAGGTTTTCAGTCAAAAATAAAAAACTGTACATTTGACAAAAATACCACAATTGTATTACAATTAGGTAACAGTCTAGCTGTAAAAAAAACTGATATTATTAATCTTGTTGAGACCCTAGTAGATATAGAAAATATAGGTGTGGGCAGGATTATTGCCTGCTCATTTCCATATTCTAATAAAATGACGCAAACGCAAAAAGATCATGCCTATGATCTGAATTTGACATTATATAATTTGACTTGTCGTCAAAGTGACGTTTTGTGTTTTGAAACTAACAATTTTGTTAGAAAATTTATTTTCACAAAGAATACATTGTATCTCAGCAAAAATGACAAGGTGACCATCGCTAAATTGTTAGCATTTAATATATATGATCCAGTTGTACATGGTACAATGGATCACTCTGACGGTGCCACGGTTAATAGCAGTATTAGACGTGGTACAGTGGAGCCAAATTTATCTGTTAATTTAAACTGACTGTTAAGACAATGGAAAGGCCTGGTAACTTACATATTTTTCATAACAATATACAGGGTCTTTCCAGCAAAGCATTAGAGTTAGAACTTTTTTTAGATTTTTCTAAGGTCGATGTTATGTGTGTAACTGAGCATTGGTTCACGATAGGTACTTTGATACCATCCATTAGAAACTATGTGATTGGTAGTTCGTTCAATTGAAGAAAAGCGAAGTCTCATGGTGGTTCTTTAATTTATTTAGTGAATACATGTAAATTTAAGGAGAGGAAAGACATTGTGGCCTTGTCTGTTGAACGGACTATTGAGTTATCATGTGTTGAGCTGGAGCATCAAATAATTGTATGTGTATACAGACCCCCACTGGCTGATTTCAATGTGTTTGAGTCTGTTATGGAGGATGTTCTGAGGAAATGTTCTAACAATTCAAAATTCCTTGTTGTATGTGGTGATTTCAATGTAGATATACTTGTTAAATGTCCATTAAGCGATAAATTTCTAAATTTGTTTATTTGCTTCAACTTAAAAAATCTTTTTAATCAGCCAACCAGGATCACTAGCACTTCTGCGACCTGTTTAGACAATGTTTTTTGCAACTCTGAACCTCGTAGCAGGGCTATAAGTGATAAGCTTAGCTCTGATCATAGTGGGCAAAGTGTTGTGTTTCAATGTAAATCAGGTAAAAACTCTCAGGAGTTCACTTACAGGCCTATTACTTGCAAGCGTTTGGAACGGTTTGCAGATAACATTGATAATCAACTTAGTCACTTGCCGTTTGATGGGAATTCTGATGACCTTTGCAATTCCTTGTTTAATATAATGGATAAAGAGTTTAACGATATATTTAAATTAAAAAAATGTAAGGGGGGCATAAGGGTGGGATTTGATGACTGGGCTACAACAGGTATTTACAAAAGTAGAAACAAATTATACGATTTATATTCTCAAAAAAAAATGAATGCTAATGACACGAAATTTGTTGAATACTTAAAACAATATTCTAAGACATTTAAATCCGTGTGTAATACCGCGAAATCTCTTCATTTGAGTAGGAAAATTAAACAATCGGAAGATAAAATCAAAACAACATGGAAAATAATAAATACCGAAACCGGCAAAATTAAACCTCGAGACCGAAATTTTATCCTAAACATTGGCAATAAATTAATTTCCAAAGATCACGAAGTTGCCAATGCATTTGAAGATTTCTTTACAAAAATACCAATAGTTACTACCCAGTCTTTAAAATCTTCCTCAGTTGAGGCTTCTTGTATGCTCTCAAGCAACGTTGAAAAGTGTGATGTTACATTTAAATTTAAACATATTAATGTTAATTCGATTGTTAAGACATTTAAATTGCTTAACATAAAAAATACAGAGGATCTCTGGGGAATATCTACTAAAATTTTAAGTTCCATTATTGGTATAATTGCTCCATACTTAGTAATTATTTTTAATAATTGTGTTGATGAAGGAGTTTTTCCCGACATAATGAAAATAGTAAACTTATTCCCTTATTCAAGTCTGGCATTAAAAATGATCCGACTAACTACAGACCCATTTCTATACTTCCCGCTCTAAGTAAAATTTTTGAGAAAGTAATATTAAATCAGTTATTAACACATTTCAATATCAATGGTCTGTTTCATAATGAACAATATGGCTTCACTAAAGGCCGTTCAACGACAGACGCAGGCACAGGGCTCTTAAAGCATATATTCAATGCTTGGGAGGAGTCACAGGACGCAATTGGCGTTTTCTGTGATTTATCCAAAGCATTTGACTGCGTTTGCCACGAAACATTAATTTTTAAATTGAATCATTACGGAGTTAATGGGAAAGCTCTCGATCTTTTATCATCGTATCTTAGCAATAGAATCCAAAAAGTAGATGTAAATGGTGCGAGGTCATCAGGATCTCTCATTACAATGGGAGTCCCACAGGGTTCAATACATGGGCCATTCTTGTTCTTGGTTTACATTAACGATCTTCCATTTTTCATAAAGAACTTATGTGATATTGTTTTGTTTGCAGATGATACTTCTCTAATTTTTAAGATTGACAGAACCTTGAATAATTTTGACGACGTTAACAAGGCAATCGCGCTAGTTCTTAGTTGGTTTACAACTAACAATTTAATGTTAAATCCTAAGAAAACTAAATGTATCAAATTTTCACTACCCAATGTCAGAGGCGTTCCTACGAATTCAAGTATTTTAATAAATAGTGAGCCTGTAGACCTTGTGCAGTCAAACACATTTTTGGGTATTACTGTAGATTCAAAATTACAGTGGGGTCCTCACATATCGTTGTTAGCTGGTAGATTGAGCTCTGCAGCCTATGCAGTACGTAAAATTAGACAGTTTACCGATATAGCTACTGCAAGATTAGTATATTTTAGTTACTTTCACAGTATTATGTCATATGGCATTTTGCTGTGGGGTAAGGCCGCGGAAATTCAATCAATATTTGTGCTACAGAAGAGAGCAATTCGTTCCATTTACAATATGAAATCCCGAGATTCTCTTAGGGAACGTTTTAAAGAGATCAATATTCTTACAGTGGCTTGTCAATATATATATGAAAATATAATGTATGTTTGGAAGAATATCAATACCTTTGTTAAAAATAGGGATGTTCATAATTTTAATACTAGAAATAAAAATAAACTAAAAGTGTCTGGATTTCGGTTAAAGAAAGTTAGTGGTTCATATATGGGGAACTGTATACGATTTTTTAATAAGTTACCTGACGGCATTGATCAATTACCAATGCATAGGTTTAAAACTTTTGTTAAAGTAAATCTCATAAAGAAAGCGTATTACCATGTAAATGATTATATTAATGACAGAAATGCATGGCCTGATGTCTCCAAGCTCCATGATAATAATAAGTGATCATATAATATCATATATATCATATGATATCTCATTGTCACTTTTACCTTTTATATTTGTAGTTTACATGTTTTGTTATAATTGTGACATTTGAAAAATATATAAAGAATGAACAAATATGGAAAAAATACATCCCCGTAGAGTTTCTTGGTGCTCTCTTCTCTAACGGGCGTATTTCCGAAGCACCGGTAGAGTCAAAAGGGTATTTCCTTTTCCAGTGTGAGATTTAAGTCTGTTGGCACATGAAAGGGAAATTTCCTTTTCAAACTCAAAGAATACTTAGTTTATCTAAATTTGGATTGATTTGATCTTTTTATAATATTTTATGTAAATCTCTTTGTTCAGGAGATGTTAATTTTGACTTGTAAAAGTGCTATTATTTTTGCCTATTTACAATAAAATACTTTGACTTTGACTTGACTTTGAACGAAATTTGGTATTTTTTACTCTAAAAGTACTTTTGGTCCTGGAATAACACTTAGGTTACTTTTAACCCAGATAAATTACCACACGGGTAGTCGCGGGCACAAATAATTTATATTATTTATGAATTCGTAAAGTAAATGGTTTTTTTTTATTTATATTGAGTTATGGTGTTGCAATCTATTGAGCTAGGGCTGTTGCGCTCCAAAACATATTTTTTTGACGTAGCTATAAAAGCAGCTAAGCTAAAGTGGGGCTGGGCAGGGCACGCCTGCCGCATGCTGGGTGAGCTGTGGGCCAAAATCACCAAAAAAATGGAGCCCTGATACAGCGAGGCGACGTCAGACCTCGGAGGATATGGCGGGGCGAGCTTGACCTCTTTAGTAACGACTGACCAAATATATATAATAATAATTAGTAATAGAGTTATGCTGTGGAAAATTAATCACCATAACTTATCCTGCTCATTGCTACACCATCACACCATAGGTATTGATAATCGCGCACCACGTAAAACTACTGGACCTATTTAAATACGGTTTTCACTGTAGAATATCTTAGGTTTTGACTTAAATTTTGAGTAATTTGTATCTCGATCTAATTCGTAGACGACGAGCAAAAAAAAAAAAAACAAAAAACATACAAACAAAATTACATAAAAAAACTAATTGATGGCTGAATGAACTTTGGTGAAATGTAGTATACTCGTATTGCACTTTTGGTCCTGAAATAATACATATGTTACTTTTAACTCAGAGAAATAATCACGCGGGCAAAGCCGCGCGCACATATAGACCTACAATAAATTGGCTTTGTTATTGCAGTTAAATAATATAAACGATACAAGCCTACCAAAGAACGGTGGTTAGAATGATCCAGAACACGTTAAAAGTTTAAAATTTTAAAATTCAATGCAAAGTAAAAGCAAACTATTTGAATCGTTACCAAAATAGTTAATAAGATGAGGGCACACATACGGTGACAGAAAGTGGACCCTTTTACAGAACTTTGACCAAAACAATTCTGTTTATACAATTCGAATTCCACGTGGAGACTTTTGATTTTAACTAATGGCCCGATAGGGCGGGCGCCCGTCGTAAAGGTAAATTTTGGTTTTTATTCGTTACTAATATAGTTCCTGGTGGCGCATAAGTAAATATCTGACTTTTTAAGCTATATATATGGTATATTTATCCCATATAGGGTATATATTTATATCTTAGTATAGGGTAAAAGTATACGGACAAGCTTATCACAACTTCAAGCAATATCAAGTCATAGTAAATATATATTAGAAAAAAAAACTGACTCTGTTCTGCAATCTATTCGCTTTCTATCCAATATGTGAGAATTTTTGCCAAACGAATAGACTTTAAATAACACACTTGTTTTCCACTATCACCCTAAATATCCACCTATTCATTCTCAACTAGCCACTAACAAACTACACAGCATGTCTGTTACTTTTATAAATATACTTTTTAGAATATATATGAACGATAGAACCTTTATCTCGTCAGGTGTGTAAAAAAAGCCGGAGTGTGGAGAGAGAACCCATTCTCTCTCCACACTCCGGCTTTTTTTACAGTTGCTTGCGCTTTGTTAGGCAAGGGCGAACGGACTGACTACCACAGTGCCTCAGCGGTCGCTATCATAAGTTGTATGATAAATAAAAGTCTATATGTATTATATTTTAAAGTTAGTTTAAGAAGAATCTCAGCACAGGGAACTATAGGGGAAGTCTTCCCCCTCGACCAATCACCCTCTGCCCCTCCAAAACACGCACGCTTGAAGCACGTTATTTTAACAGCATTACATGCACGGTACTTGCCTTATAGCATTTGTCAAATTTTATAGCGGCATAGAGAATAACATTTTTGAACATTCAATGAAAAAAAATAAGATTTCATTGAAATAACCATTGAACACATACATACATACTAACATACATTGTACATAGCGAATATGGGCCTTAACTGAAATCTACCAAACGGAGAGCGAAGTCTGTACACATCGCCATTAAGACAATGGGTCGGATTCCTATCATGGCTGCGGCAGTAATGAGGATTCTTCTAAGAGAATATTATGCGTGTTCGTTCCCCGATAATGAATCGTGATCTAGTGTCCCGTCTGATGTTTCAAGTCTACATTTATATGTATGAGGGTATAAATGGAGGTTATAAATGAGGAAAAATAATGAGGCACTATATTTATGATCAGATTTTGGCCTCCTATAGGTACTGTAGGACATTGACAACTGTTTGCATAAGATATATCAGTCGAAAAGCCCATCACAATGCAAAATACCGCAAAACGCCAAATCGATGTATGTAGGCCGGTATTTCCGAACGGGGCAATAAAGTATAATGATAACATTCAAAATACTACACAATATTTCTGTTGTATGTACCAGACCCATGCGTACAGTTACTGTAATATTGTATGAGTAGGTATACTACATAGAAGCGTATTCCATCATCTGATCACCTATGTTTTGACGCTCCGTAATGAGTTTTCTCAGAAATTATTTCCGCAATATATTATCAATTTACTACCGACCATATTTTTGAAATAGCTGAACCTGGACGTGAAATTGATGTTTATAATAAATTCAATTCAAACAGTTTTATTGGATTCGCTTCATTGCGATTAATTAATTGTATTGATCCAATTTGAACCGAACACAATGACTAAGATTGAAATTTATTAACGACAGTCTTAGTTGGGTTGTTTATTTTTATTTCTAACAACGGCTTAGACGTGCTTACCATAAACATTTGTGAAATCTTTCACAAAGCAAATCTTAAAACTCAGCAGCTACTTTGCATCTCTTTCAAGCACGTCCTCGTCATCATCACCACGATTTTTGAGCGACAGGCTCAGGCTATTTATGATCTGGCTTTAGTCTGCTCAATGCAATATTACTTTGCCACACATTCACCGTCTTACTCTTTATCGATAGAAAAGTTTCTTCAGATAGCAGCTGGCTCGCGATTGTCGGAATTACTCCAGGAGACGAATGACTTGCCCCAAGAAAAGCGGCAACATTTATTCGTTATTTAAAGCATAACGTTATATTTTATGGTCGCCCCTACCTTTTGTGCTTCTGATGAAAAGCCATATTTTAGATTGACGCAGATTAATCGTGTCATTGCTTATCTGGATCTAAAATCTAGATGCAAGTGAGATGAGGGATACAGATTCTACATTTTAAAGCATCTGATGATATTTGCAGTTTCGCTTATTGTTTTCGATAAACTTAGACTTAATTTCATCTAATGGACGACCGAGATTCCTTTCGGAATACCTTGCGGCGGAGCGCTTTTGCGTCCACCCCACCATCCAGTGACGCTGTAGAGGTCAGTTATAGACCAACAACACATATCAATTAAAAAAAAAAGCATCCGTACAGGGTTTTTTTTTTTTCAAAACCATCATAGTAGTTTCTGAACATATAATTAATTTTAAATGGTTTAACTAAAAAATTACTGAACCGATTTTCATAAAATATATTGTGGATTACTTACCCCGAAGGTGTAGTTTTCAATTACATTTTAGAATGTTAAAATTACCTACCATGTGCAGTTTTCGTAAATAAGGTAGTTTAAGCACATCCAAGCATATGTAACTGTATAATCATTTTTTGACCTTGTTTTTGTCAACATAATATTATACACATAAAAAAAGGTTGTTGGGTTATCGAAATATAGAAAATATATATTAAAAAACACCGTTCTGAAATCCCTAAGATTGCTTTGTTAAAGAAATGAGGCAACAAACATGTAAAACCTGTATAATTCCTTTTTAAATTTGATTAAAAAGCATAACTGTTATGCTCGCTGAAAAGTATAGGATAAATAAACTCTATAGGATAAACTTATAACTACCAACAGTCCAGAGAGGTGTAATATGTAACGCCAAATGAAGCCATGCGGCAGGAGCATTAAGTATTCCAATCAGCTAAGCGATGATTTCATCAGAACCACTCTGCGGTATAACTTGATACATTAATTAGAGATCAAGTACATTAGAGCTGTACCTATCAGAGTTTATACAGCAAGTAAGTCTAGGATAATCGTTAGCTTTGCATCAATTAGAATAATGGATACCAACAACTTTTCTTTGTGCGAAAGATTTTCTCGATAACTTTTCTAGCTTTTCGAAGCCTTGTTAGGTGTTGTTTTTCGATCACAGCGTCACTGTTTTATTCAGTAGGTCACAAAGCGCCCTCTTAAATGTGAAATATTCTGCTGTTAAAAATTACAACTTCCTAATAATATGCATCTCTGCTACTCAGAATAAAATGCCGTGGCTCGTTTATTAAAATCTGTTCTGATCTAAATAAGATCTGATTCTGGATCTAAACAAGGAAGGAAAGAGAAGAAGGAGTGAGAAGAAAGGATAGAAGAGGTGCCAACGAGTGGGCAGATAAAGTACCAGCTCCTCGGCCGTGGACCGCATAAATTAGGTGCAACGCACATATATGGCATTTTTTCTTAAATTTTTGTTGTTGATGCACATGAAGCACGACGATGGGATTGTAAGAGTGTGGGTGTATTTGCCTATAGTTTATCTAGTCCAGTTTTTGTTTACGTGATATTATAGCGTGCCGTATTTTCTATTAACTAGATCTATGGTTTAGATGCTATAAAATAGAAAGACCATCTACATAATAAGAACCTAAATTCTTAACATGAGTTAAGCGACATTGTTTCTGACTAAAAGCGTTCATCTTCTTATTGCTGCTAAGAGTGGCTTAGTCCGTAATGGAAGATGGGATAAATAAGGAATGCCTCACGTGATGAAAGGCTTCTTTGTATAATTCATTTGCGGGATTGTAAATAATATGGATGGCAATGCATAAGTAAGCAGGTACCACACTCTATTACTCCGATCATTTCTTACGAAGTTTCGTGAGGGAGAATTACGGAGTCGAGGGCGGGCAGTGGAGTGAAGTGTAATAAAGTTAGAAAATTAGGCGTGCGTGTGATATTCTTGTTCAATTTTATATAGTTCTGGTAGAAATATGTATTATGTTTGAACTGGATTTTGTAACTGATTTTATAATAGTTGTGTATTAAGCAGCTTTCAGTACTTAGTTTTGAGCGCTTGGTATTATTAATATAAGCACTAATTGTGATTTTAGCTACTTTTAAAGTTGATACTTTGCGATATAGTGCGTACTACACTGACCCATCTAATGAGTGTTTGAGTACCTAACTCATATATTAAGTTAACAACATAGCACGCCAAACACATGCCCAAAGTGTAAGACACTTTATTTGGAATATTCGTCGCCAGTCTTCTATTTCTGTTTTGAGTTTATGGTCACATATATAATCCTGGATTACTAAAACAATATAGATGTTTTTTTTGAAAGAATAGTTATCTAGTTAGTCCCATTTAAAGTCATTGAAATTGGCCTTTTTGTTTGTTAACCGACTTCAAATTAAAAAGTAATTTAAAAAAAAACTTCAAATCTTATGAACTATAAAAGAACGAAGAAAAAAAATTAGGTCTGTGTTACTCCTAAGCCTATTAAAGTAAATAAGTAGGCATTTATCTGACACAGACACAGATTATTTGTTTCTGTTATTTTTCGTACTACATGAAGAAGTTTTAATTTTTTGAAATAACGTTTTTTTTTTTACATGTTAGTTTCGTTAAAGTATCCCTTAGAAGTATTTATTCAGTTCGCTAAGAAAACAACATACCGAAACAGTTGACAGGCCATAACTTTTAAGTTACTGCACCAATTTTGACCAAACTTAATCTATTCCCTAAGTTGAAAGACACTGAAACTATTACAAAGAAAAGTATTGCCACATATTTCTTGGAAACCACAGGTCTGATTGTAATAATTCTTTTTGTATTAGTTTTAGTATTTTTCAACATAGGGATACATCAAAATCGGTTCAGTAGTTTAAAAGATATGGACTGTTAACTGTTTCGGTATGTTTTTTTTTTCTTAGCAATCGGATTAAGTACTTCATTTTCTTAGGCCTACTTAAACGAAACTAAGAAGTAAGAAATAATAACTTATTTTGAAACAAGCAGCAAATGTAGAATAAATAAACTTATCAAGAACCACGTATTCTTTTATTTTTTTTTCAATGTGCATTGTTATCAAGTTGTGAGCTACCCTGAAAGTTTCAGTCGGATAGCTATTCGGGAAGTGCTCGAAATTTCAGTTACAAAGATTCCACCCAAACGTGGTAAAAATAAACCGACTTTAAATCGTATAAATCTGAAAAGAAAGAAATAATGCACATTTTTTTGAGGTCTGTGCCAGTTAAGTGCCTATTTACTTACTTTAGTTGGTTTGGGCGTAGCGCAGAACTTTTTTTTGTTACTATTAAGTTTTATACGATTTGAAATCATTAGTTTTTTTTTTCAAATTAGATTTTTCAAATTAGATTAGACACAGTGTCTGAAGACAAAAGTCATGACTAACGGAGACAAAAAAATAGGACACTCACGGCACAAACCATATGTGAGTATATCCGTAGGACTATGTAATGTACAGTGCTCACGGCCAGACTAGGAATCAAATTTAAGGTCGCACAGCTAGCTAGCTAGCTAGCTATGCAGCTATGCTTATGGTGAGAGCTATGCCGTGAGATTCTCTAAAGGACAAGATTTGCAATGAAGTGATCTGACAGAGTACCAAAGTAACCCGCATAGCTCTAAGGATAAGCAAGCTGTAGTGGAAGTGAGCTGGTCACATTTCGCAAAGAACCGATAACCAATACGATAGTGGAGACCGCGCTTAGGCAAACGTAGTGTGGGGCACCTTGTGGCCAGTTAGAGTGACGACCTTATGATGATGGTGATGATGATGATGATACGTTGGGTCCTGTCACTTTTTAAGTTGGACAAAAAATAAACCTATTCTTGCAGCTGTCACTTTGACAACTGTCAATTTGACAACTATCACTTCGATAACTGTCACTTTGACAACTATCACTTCGATAACTGTCACTTTGCCAACTATCACTACACCTGTCACTTCTTCCAAAATTAATTCTATCTGCACCCCTGTGGAGATGATGATGATGATGATGATGAAAAGTATCCTATGTGATATTCCAGTTCCAGGACCTAAGGTATAAATACAAATTTCATCAAAATCCATTGCACTGTTTCAGCTTGAAGAAGTAACAAACATACAGATACTTGCTATCGCTAAATTCCTCCGCGAAAACGATGTTAAGCAGCGGAAGATCTGTAACGGAATTCCCGCCACATATAAATGACCCCGTCCATAGATGTAAGAAAAAAACGTGAACGTTTCTCTTAATTGAAAATAAGTATTCAAAGCATTCTCTCCAAATTGAATTCCGTCACAAAATCAGAACGCAGATAGTTTTCTGAACTAGTGGTTAATATACTAGTATCAGGCCTTAAGCGCGGTATTAGCGAACTGTGATGTGGTCCAATCATATGTCTACCTTGGTGCGTTGATCACCAATGGCGGTGGATGCGTTGACGAGATCATGCGGCATGTGGCGATTTTCAGATCTGCTATGGACAGATTATAGAAGATATGGAAGAACTGCAACATAACGAAAGTCACTAAGATCCGACTCGTCCGTGCGCTGGTTTTTCCTATCTTCCTATATGCTGCGGAGACGTGGACCCTTCGAGAAAGCGAGAAAAGCGGGTAGTTGCTCTCGAAATGTGGTGCTGGAGAAGAATGCTCGGGGTATCGTGGACAGAGTTCCGTACCAACCAGTCCATACTCCAAGAACTCGGCATCAAGCAGCGTCTATCAGGCACAGCACAAACTCGGATCCTCACATTATTTGAACACGTGTCACGGCGTGGAGAACTGTCCATCGAGCGCCTTGTAGTACAGGGCAGGGTCGAGGGCACATGGGCACGAGGGAGATTGCCGATACGATGGAACGACCAAGTTAAGGCAGCACTGGATGGCTCTTTACACGAATGCACCACAAGTAGAGATGTAGAGAAGAGTGGCGCACGATTTTAAAGTGAGCCACAACCCTTGACTACAAATTCATATCGCGTTCTGCTGTCTTTTCGCGTTGTTTAATAGAAATCTTGAAAGGGAAAGTTCACATGGGATTTCTAAATTATACATTTTGCACGAAGTCTACTTCGCAGTCAAAACCTGTTCATAAACGTTTTGTACTCCGATAAGTAGGTACGCCCTGGAAAGGAATTTTGCAAGTGCGCGGGAAGCAGGGAATGGAATAAACAAAACCTATCAGTTTACCTAACATAACATCAGACGGACGCTAAAAAGTACCAGAAGACAATGTTAAATAAGTCGCCTAATGTCAAACTCGGTTAATTCCACTATGATGTATGTGGAGTGAGCTGAATTTGAAGTGAAGCGACACAAATGCGGTTGTGCTAAACCGGTCCTGATGGTAAGAAAAGGATTGACCCCCAAGAACTGCTGCCAGAAGTCCCCGAAAGGGTTTTCTGTTGATGGGGTAGCTAGAGCGGATATTACTAGAAAGTTTCCTACAAAATCCAAAACAGTAGTAGTAAATGTGAGCATGCATGCTACTCGTACATTGCCATTTTAAATGCCTCGTTACTTCATTCCGAACATAACATTAGGAAGCATTTGTTACGTAAGGCCAGACAACATCAAATACTACAATTGCTAGCCTGACACTGAATCACCAATTAACAGATATTAATACTTAATTTTGAGCCTCAAATAAAAGCCCTAGTTTTAAGAAGATACTAAGAGACTTATTACCATAGTTAACGTGATTTATTCGTTGGGAAAGGCTGACAGTATTAATATTTTACACAGCATCACGGTGCGCCGCCGGCGGGATCAAAGGAGCGCTACCGTTTGCGAGCCGGAGGTACTCGTAAAGAAACAGAAATTGTCATAGTGTTAACTATGTGTTTAAATGGGCGACTAACACAGGCAGGCGGGCAGGTAGGTGAGATGAGTATAGGGTGTATTTTTAAGTTAGATATTTTGAAATATATTACTTGGTCAAGCAATGCCAGTACATAACTAAATTCGAAAGAGATATGAAATAAAAAATAAAAGAAACAGGACAGTACACACCAATTACCTCATCATCATCAGCCTACATCTATCCACTGCTGAGCGTAGGCCTCTCCTAATGCACGCCACTGAGGTCGGTTCTCAGCTCTCTCCATCCACCTTCTTCCAGCCGCCTTTCGCAGTTCGTCAATCCACCTGGCCACGTGGTCTCCACTCGAGAACTCATCTGCCCCAATAGTTATCGGTTCTACGGGAAATGTGACCAGCACTCTACCACTTTAGCTTGCTTATCTTTTGAGCTATGTCGGCTACCTTGGTTCTCCGTTAGATATCTTCATTATGTATCTTGTCCTTCAGAAAAACTCCAAGCATAGCTCCCTCCATAGCTCGCTGAGCGACCTTAAATTTGTGGCCTAGTTTGACCGTGAGTGTCCAAGTTTCGGCACCGTAGGTCATGACTGGTCATGACCAATTGCCTACCTAACCTCAAACTAGAATACCCTGTCTATGGATAATAGACAACGGATAAACATACATTATTACGAATATATACATCCATGACTCGAAAAAAACATCTGCACAAAAGTTTGCACCTTGCGGAATTCGACCTCGCGACCGTTGACTTTGCAGTCAGGGTCACTAACCACTCAGCTGGACTGGTCGTAATATTATAGTAATACGAGTACAACATAGTACGTATAACACAATTTGAAAACGTGCTGTGATATTGAAGATATTTATGTAACAGATATAGCTGAACAATTTGCTTTCAATTAAAATGACAGATTCAGAATAAAATAAAATGGATAAAAGTCTGAAATAAATCAATTTTCAATTAAGTAAAAAAAGTTAGGGCCGTTTCGTTAATCAATACAAAAATGACTTTTCTGTCAGATGCATTGTTATGAATTCATCTTCGATCTTCTATCTATCTATCTACACTTATAATAAAGCAGAAGGAACCAAAAAATCCCTACAAAGTATTTTTTTTTAAATATGGTCTTAGGTACGAGTACTTAAATAAGCTAATGAACAAGAATATTACATATTATTAAATCGTGTCTTTCTGTTTGTCTGTTAGTCTGTATGTTTGTTTGCGTATCACGTAAAAACTACTACACAGATTACGATGCGGTCACTGTTAGATATATTAGGGTTTGATCAAAAAATTGGTGTTTATAGTATCTCAATCCGATTATTAGATGCCGAGCAATCGATAAAAACTATTTGACGGCTGAACAAATTTTGAAGAAATTGTAGTACTCTTTTACTTTACAGGTACTTTTGGTCCTGGAATAACATGTATGGGCTACTTCTAAAACCCCCCAACAAAGAGACGGGTGTTATAAGTTTAGGGTGTGTAACACTGTGTGTGTGTGTGTGTGTGTGTGTGTGTGTGTGTGTGTGTGTGTGTGTGTGTGTGTGTGTGTGTGTGTGTGTGTGTAACACTGTGTGTGTTCGTGTGTGTGTGTGTGTTGTTTCTTGCACACACAAACACAGGGCATCGTAGCTCCCAAACGAATGGACCGATTTTGATGTTTTTGAACGATTGTGTTTTTTTCTGTTCAAAAGCTGATGTGATCGAGATGGTTCTTAGATATATGTGGAGAGGGAGGGGGGAGGGAGGAGAGGGTGCGAATCGTAGCTTTCGAACAAACGGACTGAATTAGCTGCAGTTTTTTTATGTTTGAAAACTGGTGTGGTCGAGATGCTTCTTAGCTAGAATGGGGGGTGGGGAGTCAGGGGTTATATATTTTTTTAATATGGGCTTGTAAAGTTTTGCGGTCTTGCTGGTGAAGTGCCGCCTGTTTGCTAGTTTAATAGGATTTAAGACAGACTCTGGAAAGCTTATGTAACTTTGTTTTTTTTTTTTTTAGTTCAGGCTTGTCTGTGCAGATAATGTGTATTGGAAACATGGTAGCAAGAGTGAAACTATACGCTCTGGTCGACTAGTGGTTTTTTGCTTTTACCAGTCACCACTCGTATAAATGTCGGCAGGCTCATCTTGTATTTAATTGAGAGAATATTCTATACTAATATATTTTTTCGGGGAAGTAGCGTAGGGCGCCCTGTGGCTAGTTGGAGTGACGACCTGCGAAAAGCGGCTGACAGAAACTGGAAGCGGAGACCTAAAGACTCAGCGCAGTGTCTTGCATTAGGAGAGTCCTAAGTCCAGCAGTGGACAAGTATAGACTGATGATGATGTACCAGCTCCATAACAGCTGAATAAATTTTGATGCAACTTAGTGAAAAGATACTCTAGGTCTTGGAATAAAAATTAACATACTTTTTGTCTCAAAAAAATGTAGTGTGTAATTTAAGACATCTTCAAATAATAGCCAATTTAAAAAAAAAGTTAGTTGAATGATTGAAGATTCGTCATGCTGACTGCAGTACAGCGCACCGGAACAACATGCAGCCACACATTTTAAAACTCTAGCCATCTTGAATTTCGAAGCGGCTTTCGTGAGTTTGAATAAATAAACTCTTATCCCTCCGTCGAAGCGAGACGAGTTTTACATGTTAACAAGACCACGTTGTGGTCTAGCTTGCTTTTGGTTTAGGTGTTTCGAATAAAGTTCCGGATAACTTATCTACCTATACTTATTATAAAGCAATATGTACGAAAAAGTCTGTACAAAGCAGATAATTAATAAAATCGTCAAGGTTACTTAAAATAAGCTATTGAACAAGAAAATAACATATAAAAAAACGTGTCTGTCTGTTTGTCTGTATATTTGTTTGTTCGCGCATAACGTAAAAACTACTATTCCGATTACGATGCGATTATCACTGTTGGATAGCTTAGGGTTTGCCTTAAAAGTGGGGGTACTTGGTATCTCAATCTAATGAGTAGAAGCCGAGCAATCGATAAAAAACTTTTTGACGGCTGAAGAAATATCGATCATTGGAATAGCAGATGGACTACTTTTAACCTAGAGAAATGACCACGCGTGTAAAGCCGCGGACACAACTAGTTATGAATATATAGAACAGATCAAGTGACAACTAATCACTACTAAATTATTAGTAGAAAAGGAATTTCACATATATGTATAATTACGTTCTATATGAGTTTAAAAAAATACCTGAAACAGAAGAAGAAACGTTTTGTTAGTTCTGCTTAGTTAATGTTTATATGGCTTTATAAGAATTTTTTGGTTCTTTACATATTTTCGTTTTTTTTTTATATTATGAAATAAATAATATGATATCTATATCAATTAGACTATGTAAAATAAAGTCCTACTTCAACAACCACTATCGTTTGAACTCACTTTTGCGACAAACTAACGCACCCACATATATTAGACTTGATAGTACCGTTTAAAACAATGACCTAAATAAACTAGAGCAAGCTAATATTCGTCATCAAACGCAGGAACCGCCTCGGGCTACTCAAAAATCTAATTTAGGACGTACGCTGTAAAGATACCCCGAAGTAGGTGAAAATGTACTGAGACCAGCAAAATTTCAGGAAAGTAGATTAATAACTGACGACCGGTTGGTCTCGTGGCTAGTAATCCTAGGTACATAATCAAACGGTCGCGGGTTCGAATCCTAAAAGGTGCAATCATTTGTGTGATGAGCAGAAATGTTTGTTTCCGAGTCATGGATGTTATAATATTCGTATCTATGTATGTTTATCCGTTATTTAGTACCCATAGTACAGGGTATCCAAGTTTGAGGCTAAGTAATTGGTGTGGAATTGTCCCGAATATAAAAAAAAAACTTCTTTATCCATGTTATATGGCTAATTCTCATCGCCACGATTCTCATCGTCACTTTCGTGGGAATTTTAATTTTTAGCTTATTTGAATTAGTTTTGTAAAAAACTTATAGCGCTTGATAAGACGAGTAAATGCATGTGTAAATTAATCAAATCGTGAGTCTCGTTTGGACGAATAATTGTTTTGAAGTTCTAGATGCCACGAAAGTGATGCGATAATCCACGAAAGTGATTCAGTAACTTTACAGACATTATTTTCTCACAATATACTACTGTTTATGAGACTAAATGTTCATGAAATAACATCTTAATCCTTTTTTCATAAATAAACAGGCAAATACATAATATCAGTATAAAAATGATACAATTTATTATCAGTTTGGTATATAACATATACACACAAGCAAGAACATTGCTTTAAAAATCATTAATATGATATTGTTCTGTGATTTATCATTGTTTTATTTTGGTAAACACTATCTTCTAAATTACTATATCATTTAATTTTTATTAAAATAAATATTGAGAGGAGAGGCTGATAGCATAATAATATGTCATTCTGTATTACCGTTTTAGTTTGATTATAAATCATAATTTAACATGTCGTTGATATTCTTGCTTTTTTAGTTTTATTTTATGTTAAATGATTTGGAAAACCATTCATAAATTATTATTTCGTAACTTTTATTGATTTATTTTGGTAAACACTATCTACTAAGTTATTATTTCATTTCACTTTTAATTTAAAATAATATTGGGAGTGGGGGCCGATAGCCCTAAGTGTATTACCATCGGCCCTCACTATTCACACGTGGGGGCCGATAGCCATAAGTGTATTACCGTCTGTCACTGTTTCTCATACGTGGGGGCAGATAGCCATAAGTGTATTACCGTCGGCCACCATTTCTTCCACGTGGTGGCCGATAGCCATAAGTATTACTTTCTGCCTCTAAGCGGTGGCCGTTCGTGGGGGCAGATGGTAATATATATAAAAAAAGGCCTAATTCATGTTGGTCGAAATATGAAGTTTTTCTTAATTAAAAAGCATTATGAGTCTTCAAAACATTTGTTAAAACACCACCAGTCTCTATTTTTTTTAATAAAACAATGCAAAAAATAACTTTTTGGCATAAAATCACCTTCCTGGATAAAACGCCACGAAGGTGATGCCACAAAGGTGACGAAAATATCTCTTTTTTATAAATTGCTGCAATGCTTTGGTGTAACGTTTTAAATCAAATACTACATAAATATCTCGTACATTTTGGGGCTTTGATGAGCTAACTTTGATTTCAATTGCTAAAATACAATGCACAAAAATGTTGTCCACCAAGTGATCGGTACACCTATGAATAAATATAAACTTACCAATATATTTTTCTCACGGCACTATTAGCTGCAGTTCTCACTTCTGCGATGCCGGAACACGACTGACGTTCGCTTAAGTAAATGTTTGCGAAATTTTCTCATTTACCACTTAAAAGTGTGAGAAGCGAAAATTTTAGGAAATTAATAAAAAAATACAGCCAAAATGTTCGCTTCCAGCTCTTTTAAGTGGTAAATGAGAAAATTTGACAAAAAAAATCAAGCGATCGACTTGCGTTGTCGCGGTTCAATTGCTAACAGAATCGGGGCCAACATTGCTGATGTTGTGTTCAATAGCCAGCCGATATACTACGCAAATTTAAAGTGCTTAAAATCGTGTGACCAACGTATATGTTGTTTTTAAATTCGAAATAATGATGAAAAGATTTTTCTTATATCGGTGGGTGTAATCATGTCAGCCTTTAGAAGTTCACTGCTGAACTTAGGCCTCCCCCAAAGAGCGCCATGACGAGCGATCTTGTGCCACCTCCATCCACCAACTTCCTGCGATGGCTACAATGTCGTCGGTCCATCGTGTGGGGGGTTTCCCCACACTTCGCTTGCTTGTTCGTAGTCGCCATTCGAGAACCTTTATTCCCCAACGGTTGTCGGTTCTGCGACTTATATGGTCTGCCCATTGCCATTTCAACTTGCAAACTCTGCGCACATGTGCACTCCGTTAAGAATACATTTATCAATACATGTATACCCAATATATGTATACTTTGTCATTTCTTTAGAAAGCATGATATGTTATATAAAACAAAATATTTTTCAAAAAAAAAAATTGACTTCATAATAAAAATGTTATTTTGTAAACCACTAAATAAGAATAAAGTAATTACAATTGCGCCAGAACATTATCTCATATGGTTGAGCTTATTCAAAAAGACAATGTCTTAAACGGCTTTACATGCTATTTACAGAAATTATCTATAAAAACTTTATCATTTACTAGATTGCTGTATTCGTATCAATCGGTTTGTGAACGTGCGAAAATCAAAATCTGCTCGTATGAGTCTCTTGTTTTGTCTCTTCTGCGTTTCGTATTTTGTATGAGGGTGCGTCATAGACAACTGCATATTACTTCGTACGTAGATAGGTACAGTAGTCGCAGCGAAAGTATGTGTCTCGGAAGTTATTTGCTAGTCGTTGCGCAAACTGCAATTTTTCAGGCGCAATTCCAATGTTGAAGGTAGACAGCATTGTATAACTGCCTCGCTCACTCGCTTTCGTTTTTCGCATATTCTATCTCGCTCTTACTTGATGCTGTTTTATTCCCACAGCAGTACCTGCGCAATTGTTCTTAGAGCCTAGCTTCACAATCTTACCTGATGCTGTTTTATTCCCACTGCAGTACCTGCGCATTTGTTCACAGAGCCTAGCTTCACAAACATATAGTATTAATTTTGTAAAGATATTAGATGCCTGGGCTTGGCACCGCCTTCAAGAAACTCTTTCTTATCTTATGTTGTATTTTTGTATTATTATTACGTTGGTAATTTTGAAAAAGTCATACTGTCCTGGCTCAATTGTTTTTTTTTTGTATTGGTTGTTCACAAAACAATATTTTTATTATGAACTCTTTTTTTTTTGGAAAAAAAAATTTTTGTTTTTCTGTTGCCTGAGAAAACTTCGGAAAGAATATATGCCAAAGAAAAAAGTAGACACTCACTCACTTTAGACTCAAAGCGTTGGAAAATTAAAACCAAGGATGAATAAACGATAATTAAGTTATTATATAATTATTAATTATATAATAACTTAATTAGTTTTGACGAAAATTATCTATGATTTCACTGGAATGAAATGGAATTCTTTAAAAAAATGGCAACACATTTCGTAGATATGAGGAAACATAAACCCAAAACAAATGGATTTATAAGTTGTAAAGCTGTGTCCTTTTTTATAGCAATCTTTTACGAGACACCACCAGTACCACTTAAGACCTGAGAACTCATCGACACCAATTAATTAAGCCTCAACTCGAAGGGGTTTCATCATTTGATACTTGGGTAATGTGTTCCTATGACTCCATCTCCATCATCAGACCCTCGATACCTCATTAGACCAGAGAACTTATGAAGACAAACCCAATGAAACCAAAATCGATTATTTGATTGTTGAGTTCCTATGACTACATTCCAGCTGCATCATCAGACCCTGGGTATACCACATAAAACAAGTGAACTCATCAAAACAAACCAAATGAGCCCAAGCTCGAAGGGGTTCCATCATTTAGTTGTTGAGTTCCTGTGACTACCTTCTGGCTAAATCATCAGACCCTGAATAATATATTACACCAGAGAACTCATCAAAACAAACCAAATGAGCCCAAACTCAAAGGGGTTCCATCATTTTGTTGTTGAGTTCCTGTGACTACCTTCCGGCTTCATCATCAGTCCCTGGATACCACATAAAACCAGAGAGTTGGGTTCTCTGGTATTATGTAGTATGAGCCCAAATGAAAACAAATGGGACTACCTTCCGGCTCCATCATCAGTCCCTGGATACTACATAAACCAAGAGATCTCATCAAGACAAACCAAATGAGCATAACCTCGAAGGGATTCCATCATCCGATTGTGTAGTTCCTTTGACTACTACTACTACTACTACTACTACTACTACTACTACTGTAGTTTTTTAATTGTCATCAGAACTACACTTCAGCATCTTTGGACGTCCTTAAATTGTTCAAAATTGACTTACAATCCAGTTTTAAACATTATAACACAGAGAATTAAATTAAAGCTAGTTTAAAGCTACTAAACCAATTTTGATTAAATTTATACAGTACCACATTAGAGGTCTTCTTACTCAAGTAAAAACAATCATCTAATTCGGTTCAGAAATCCCAAGTTATTACAGAACATAAACTATAAAACAAATACATTTTCTAATTAAACTACTACACCAATTTTGTTGAAGTTTATATGGAACTACACAGAAAGTTTACCATTTTGAGTAAAAAACAACCATCTAAATCGGTTTAGGAATCTAAGAGATAAACACAAAATCAAGGCAATATAAACTCAAAATCGAATGTATTTGATGAAGTTTATATGGGTCTAAACAGAAAGTTTACCCTTTTGAATAAAAAAGAACCATATTAATTTGTTTAGAAATCTTAGAGATGAACACAAAATACACGAGTATACACAAAACCAAATGGATTTACTCAAAAAATTATTTATTCTCGAAAAACTGCTAATCCAATTTTGATACAATTTATATGGGACCATTTTATAAAGGGTATACCTACACTTTCAAACAAAAAAAGATTTTTTAAAGTCGGTCCTCAATTGACGGAGATATCGGCAGACAAATAACTAAAAAAAAAACATACATTCGAACATATAACCGTCTCCTTTTCTGAAGTCGCGAATGATGAATTTCCCGATACCTATCGTATCATAAAGTGAGTTATCGGGATATAAGAGAAACAACAAAGCAAGCGTGTCGAGTGTCAATATTTCTACGGCTTGCGAAAACGAATCAAATGGAGAATGGAGCGAGTATCTTCTTACTTGAACTTGATTGGAAAAAATATTTTGCATCACATTTTGTTAGAGGATCGCGATACTGGCTATTGAAAAACTCCACAATTATATAACAATGAGGTCACAAGCGGCGGTCTTATCGCTCAGAGCGATCTCTTCCAGACAACTGTGATTCAATTCTCCATTTGACATATTAATTACACTAGTTGAACCCGCGGGTTTTTCCACTTGGTAATTTCTATGGATAAGTCATTCCAGGACCAACAAAATATACCTATAAAGTACAATACATTTAAAAAAAAGTTCATCCATAAAACCGTTTTTTATCGATTGCTCGGTTTTTACCTATCGCATTGAGATATAAACTAAACCAGATTTTATGTACTGCATTTAAATCGTTCCAGTAGTTTTTAAGTGATGTGGGAACATACAAACACACAGACATCATAAAAAATGAATATTCTAGGTCTGTAGCTTATACCATCTTTTTATTATCTTCTTTGTGACTTTAGACTTAGTGTTTTATTATAAGTATAGACACAGAATAAAAAAGTACGTAAAAGTTAGAGTCCTTTCTGAATAAATTCTAAATCATTTTTAACTTAAGCTAAAAGTCCTCATTAAGCTCAATTTCTAGACTGAATTCGTTTTAGTGAGACATAAATCAGACCTAATTGAAAAAGGGAATAAAAGTCTATTATAAAACACTCATTCTTTTTATCGGATCCAATAATTGAAAAGTAAATCCAGTGCAATAAATAAAGTCGTTATAATTGAAGATCTGCGCTTTCATTGGCACAACAGAGTACGTTCATTTAAAGCCAATTAATCATTCTAGACTATGAAACAAATTGGGAGTATACATTTTAGCTAGTAAACGAGTAACAATGGGTAGAGAAGATGAAAAGTGAAACAATTCAAAATGCATATTTTGTAACTTATTAAAAAAAAAAGTCTATTACTTTATATGACGACCATAGTCATATTATATATCTTAACATAGAATTCAGAAAGTTATTTTAGTAACACTCATATCGTAAAATCCAGATTATGAACTCAAAATGGTGGCATAATGACATACTTTACGTACGGCACTACTCTAATAAGAAAAGTTTTAATAATACATATTTTTTCCCGTAAAAGCACCGGTTTGTGTCCACACCAACGAGGGTTTTCGTCATTTATTGTCATCTATGGCGGCGCGTGCTAGACCGTATGCGAATTCGTTGTGGATTGGATGTTGGCGCCATAATTTACTTTACATTAGTACTTAACCAATTTCATGTTTTTTACAAACGTTTTATCCTGATTAAAAATGTCTGACAGCGGTGTTAGTGAGGCGAAATTGACTCCACCTGACATCACGGAAACATCAACGAATATAACGAACGAGCTTTTACCAGCAAAATCAAGAAAATATTACGACATTATCTTTTCATTATATGTAAGTTCCTCAGACCAAATATTACTAAAGTATAGACCGCGGCTATAGCCCCGCCGCCTCGGTGCGAATCGAAATTTGGTTTAAATATATCTGAAAACATGATGAAGAGCATAATTAAGCTACTTTTCTCCACCATCATTATTTTTTTTACCGTGATACCGTGGGATGCAGCTAGTAATACAGCAACATAGTGAATGAAAAAAAAACTAACCAAATCATAAATATAGTAATTTGATTTCTATTTATAGATTGAAAAAAAACAAAAAATTAAACATAAAAAAATATTTATTTTTATTGCCCTTTAAAAAGAGTCATCTTATTGTTACTTTAACAATAGATTTGCGCACTATGAACTTAACCCGTATCTACATATTTTTGTATGACTGCCCTCAACAGATGTACTAGGTGATTATTCTGTGCCTACTGTTTGCACCCAGTAAACGCGCTCTGAGTAATGTGTCCTCTTAGGTAAGTTCCTATTGCATGAATGTAGATAAAGTAGTGTATGAAACGGCACATAACTAGGTATTAAAACACTCGAGTAATACTATTTAAAAAAACTCACCTACGGCTTGTTTTTTAAACTCACTCGCGTGTTTTAATAACCCTCATTATGCAACCATTTCATAAACTACTATTATATACCTTATCCAGTTGCTTGCCAATGTTAGCAATAGCGCCACCCGATGATTATGTACAAACATTAAAATCTCTTTAGAACAATTTTAAAAACAGCACAGAAAGTGCTCCAGCATAACTTTTAATCAACATAGTAAGTTTCATATTTGTTTTGACTTTTTTAAAGAAAGGATTAAATTTTCCTCCAAAATTTCATTCATTTCTTCCCTTCGAGAAGTAGATAAAAAGCAATTCTAATATTTTTACAAAAATGGCTAATATGACACACTTATCCATATTTATTTAGTTAAGGAAAATAAAAGGCGATGAAATAACGTTTTTAGGCTTTAATGCAGGTCGGATGCATTCGTATCAATCATCTGACAGATGTGAATGATAGAGCATCATGCATCATTTTACTCAAATTCATGTTTATTGGAATGAAAATAATGAAATGTATCAAAGATGTATGGACTCGTAGGGTATATTATTATATAGATTGCGTGTTTTTAATCAATACCTATGCAACCATTTGGGCGTATATTATAACATCAACAACAATTCCAATGTGCGTGTTGGTATGTTATATACCTAAGTACTTATAATGACTAAAAATAAAAATATACAATACCGGTTGCCCGTTAGGTTTTTTTTTTTTAAAATACTTACCATAATATACATCATCTAGTTCCCTAGACCTCTTTGCATTTACACCGATTCTCCAACTATACAACAGCACCACTAGTATTGATATATTCTGAAACAAACGAAAGTTGATTTGAAATCATCATCATCATCATCATAATCAATGATACAATGATACAATATGGTACAAAAGCTGTCATTTTTCATCATCATCATGTCAGCCTTTAGAAGGCCACTGCTGAACATAGGCCTCCCCCAAAGGGCGCTATGACGAGCGATCTTGTGCCACCTCCATCCACCGACTTCCTGCGATGGCTACAATGTAGTCGGTCCATCGTGTGGTGGGTCTCCCTACACTTCGCTTGCTTGTTCGTGTCGTGGTCCCCATTCGGGAACCTTGATTTGATTTGTAATCATTAGATAATAATCTAAGAGAAGTTAGTTGTATTAAAGCTAGATATACGAGTTGAGCGAGGCATTTATATATATATTTTTACAATTTTTATAAAAAAAAACTTATTTCCTGTAAGGAAAGTAAGAGATAAAAAAAATTGTAACCTCGGAAACCCAAACACAAACGCATTCTTCCACAGGTTATGTATTATCAATGTCAGCGTTAACCTGTAGAAACGATTAAAATTAGCATTTTGCTAGGGTTTTGGTTGGATATGGAAGGGTTTTACACACGTCTGATCTGCATTTAATAGAAATAATGAACTGCTGATGCAATATAAATATAATTTACTTAGGTAACCATTAAAAGGTATTGAGAAAATGACATATTTTTTTATTCATTTTGGCTATTAGTATATTATTTATTCTGTGCTCATAGTATTGGCGCATAACCGTTTTTTTTTTTCATTAATAGTTAGGTACATAACGTTAGATTGTTAATTGTGACCTCACTCTCCATGTCATCATTTCACCATCATTATCATCATCAGCCCGTAGAAGTAAACTGTGGAACATGGGCCTCCCCCACATTAAGAAGTAAACTGCAGAACATCGGTCTCCCCATTTTAAGAAGTAAACTGCGGGGAATATGGGCCTCCCCCATATTAAGAAGTAAACTGCGGAACATGGGCCTCTCCCATATTAAGAAGTAAACTGCAGAACATGGGCTTCCCCTATATTAAGAAGTAAATTGCAGAACATGGGCCTCCCCCATATTAAAAAGTGAACTGCAGAACATGGGCCTCCCCCATATTAAAAAGTAAACTGCAGAACATGGGTCTCCCCCCTATTTAGAGGGATTTTGCCATAACCACGCAAAAACCAAGTCTGCTTCTTTACAAATAGTAACTTCATTAACTATATTAATATTCCTGTCATAAATTACCTTAACTAGAGTTTTTTTTACTAAGCTTCCCTACATTGCGGCGTCCGTGGGCGCGATCTATTACACCCTCCTTTTAATAGGATCAATGACTACACCGCATTTTAACTCCGCAGTAGGTACTGCGCACAACACCCTAATTCACTTACGTTAATTAAACCAGGATATAAACACGGTTTATCGCCCCACCTAAATTCGTTAAAGGGAACACTTCGCCAAATTATATGAAAATTCCATTGTTGTGTTGTTGTATCTTGTAACTTGTTATTTTAGCATTTACTATAAGTAGACACTTACATAGGTAGATAGATCCACATATTATTGGGTCATGGAAATCACATATAACTCAATTTACTCCTATTCTTTCTGCCATACACCAGTAAAATTTGGAATGAGCGCTTGCGTGAGGTTTTACTGTTATAACCGGCTTAGCAGTAATTGGGTTTGGTGCTATAGCGACTAATGTCGAGCAAACGACTAACTAAAGCGGCCTTTCCCCAGACATTCAGTAAAGAGCTCCCTGTTTACATGGTTATTCATAGAATTATATCATTCTTATAAACCATATTTATAAAATACATTATTTACAAAAACGCAAAGAAAACATTGTTTCCTCTTCTATACTTGCACCATCGGAATACAAGACGTACGGCAATCGGAAACATGGCATTCGAATATATTTGACTGTAGCTCTCGCCCGCGTCTTCGTACGAGCGGACGACAGTTTATCGCGAAAAATAAACATCCTATGTTTTTCTAGGATATTAAAACCCAACGCAAAAGTATAGCACCAACGCTCTTGATGCTTTTTGAAAGACTCGTTATTATTTCGTTTACACGGCAACCATACCTTGCAGCGAGTTATCGTCATTTTCAAGTTTTACCACGGAAACTTACCATTAACCGGGATAAAAAATATTATTTGTTGGTCTCTGTATTGTACAGTACATATTTACAAAGTTTCATCAAAATCCGCCCAGCCGTTATCGCTTTAAAAACACTAAACAAACAAACAGACAATTTTTCACTTTTATATATTGGTGTGGAATCCACCGATTTGTACCTTCTAAGCGTTTCGCCTCTACATTTATTACACTTACATTTGGCGACCAGCCAAGGAATGGAACACCAGCGAGCATCTTTATTTCCAGGGCAAATACAACCTGAGTGTCTTCAAGTCTAGAGTGTACACGTATGTTTTATATTTTCTCTAGGCATTTATGCCTCTATCTCCGGCGGTGTCTTCACTTACCATCAGTTTAGACCACGGTAAAGTGCTTCCCAGTAATAAATTTAAAAAAAACTTTTTGGTGAGCTCTCGAGATTACGCAGTTATAGTATAAACACGTACGAATATTTATGCGGTGAAGGTGTTCACTACCGCCACTGACAAATAATGTCGGTAATCCGTACAAAATAATATTGTTTTAAATTATTTGAGGCAAAGTACTTAGCAGCAATTTAGATAACACAGTGAATAAGTCACCAAAATCTGCCTATTAACCAAATTTGGCTCTCAAAGACCTCGACTTTGTGTCGTAATATGCAAAATTGTGTTTCACGCTTAGTTTAATTTTATTTGTTAACAGATTCTCCCAAAAGTAAACAAGAGTATTTTCGAACAAAACTTGGGGATTTGAAATTTCCTTAGGAATAGGTATGTGGATTTTGTGGCAGTGAAATCCTGATGAAAGGGGCAATAAAAAGTCTTAAGGCGGCAAGGTTCTGAAAGCATTCACGCATTTTTCTTCGTGTGATGTCTGTAAGTTGGGATATTCAGTGTATTGCTTTTTAGGAAAAAGCTGCTGTAATCCAGAAAAAACTGATTTTCTATGTAGGTCACGCACGTGTATATTATTAAGTACATTTACTTGGCGAATAAAGATAACCTTAAAACATGAAACGATCAACAAAGCTGATATATTTTAGCATATACGAAAGTACTGCTCCTATTTTATTGCTTTTTACTTAACTTCTGTTAAACCATTATGTTTCGTATTTCATCAATAACCATTATTATTCGTATTTTTACGCAACTGCCCAGAATGAGAGTTATTTATTTTGGATTATTGTATAATGTGTGTTTGTGTATGTATTTTACAACCTAAACGGTTTGATGGATTTTGATACATAAGGTGTCATTGGATTCATATTAATCTCAATCGTGAAATTAAATATGGCGACTTGCAGGGGTCATATTGTTAGCTAAATATTACAATTAAAATAAAAAGGCGCCAATAAAAAAGAAAAATAGAATAATAAAAAACGCGACTCCCTAAAAAGATGCAATCAAGGTTAAATAGATGCATTCATGGCTTAGTGTAATCGGGTCCACAAATTCATTTTTATCGATAGTCAAAGTTTCATACGTCGTGCCGCGGGTCCATAAAGCAAGTTTAAATAAGAATAATGCATACATACTGTCGGTGGCATATCAGTATCAAGTTGTTATAGATGACAACGCCTGAATTCTATTTTTGTTCCTTAATCTGTCTCTTTCTTTTTTTGTTGTATCGTACTACAGTTTTTAAGGTGGATGGTCCATCACATGCGTTTCACAAGATGGCGCTAATGGCAATATTAGCTTAACTAATTTATTTCTTTGGGCCTTAAATTCTTCTTTTTTTTAATTCTCGTTAGATTTAAAACGTTAATTGTGGTTAAAACACTACACAATGTTAATGTTTCATCTATAGTTTTCATTGTCAAACTAATATTTTAACTGTATGCGTTCCCTAAAAATTTGGGTACATGACTTCACTCAAGATCTGAACTCAAATTTATAAGGAATGAATACGGTTAAAATACATAGATTCATAATTGAAACTTAAGATTAAATTTAATCATTACATGGTAATATAGCCGCCAATAAAGTTTTAAATCGGATTTGATTGCAATTAAAGCAATTAATTAAATGTATGCATTATTCTTATAAATAATAATAATGCACTTATTGTCATTTAACGCCATCTAGTGAAATTCATGTCGTGGACTATCCACCGATACCTATCCCGAAATTTCCTGAAAATAGTCTCAATATTAGTATCTACTTAGCTTGGTATTCGTTAAAAATATTTAAAATAATAAAACTTCTTGAAACTTTATTAGATATTCCTCAGTTCAGATTAGACCACAAACTTGTAGTTGCAACTGAATTTCACAACTGGAATTTTTGGGTAAAGTCAAGGCTAACGGCTACACAACGCTATGTAAGATGTTATCGATTCTTATGTTTTTTTTTTTATTTTTCTGCCAGAGTAAGTGAGTTACCAGATCTATAGCTTTTTGGTTTGCCTGATTTTTATCTTTTAATTTAATTGGGTTCAAAAAAGAGGATAACATCATTCAATTCGGATCCTGTGCTGTGAGTGGAGGTATTTTTGCACAGTTTTTTTAATGGATGTGTTTGTCATTTAAACTTGAATAACAATTTATTAATAACTATTATTATCTACCTACTAATTTTATGAGCTTCAAGTGCAAAAACCACATAACTCCATCGACCTATTTCCATTACAGATGAAACGGATATCCGGTAACTACCCGGTATCCAGCCTATCCGGCCTAAATTTACTATCCGGCCGGATACCGAATAATAAGCGAGAATTCAGCTGGATACTGGATTTTAGAAAATATAACAAAATTTCAAATTTAGGTTCGTATTTAATCCACATAATAAAATCTTATCACCAAATTTTTCATCAAAAATATAGTAATAGTACTGCACTCGGGGCAAATTGCGGAAAATCTTTTAGAATTATAAAATAGGAAGTTTTCAATAACCTCACGTGAACTTGTTTGCAAATCAAATCTAATTGTTTATTTGCATAAATATGCGTAGGTATACAAAGATGTTGCAATCAATTGAACAAGCCCATGAAACACTTGCTAACTTCGCTCAAGAACGAAAAGAACCGAATTCATCCGAGCCCGTTCGATCGTTCGTGAGCCACCTACGCGAGCTTGTTCGCCAACAGGCAACGTTCGCCAGATATCCAGTATTCGGCTAAACAACTATCCGTTTCATCTATAATTTCCATCCACATCATTCGTAACTTTGCGATTTAGCGCATGAAAACCGCAAAAAGTCGACATTGCCATACAAATTATTTACATTTAATTTTGTGATGATCGCAAACGCATGGCCGATAATTTTCCTCATATCGCATTTAGAACTGTTTTTTTTTGGGGAAACAGTTAAATTGATTAAACTACTTTTATGGTTTAACAGCTGTATCCATTAAATTTTAAAGACTTAATTATTCTACGCTTAGTAAGATAATGACTATGGATGTCTGCGTAATCTATAAAAGACTAGACCTGGCTAAAGATCTGTTAGATTTTAATGGCTTTTTATTTATTTAACTTGCAATAGTTGTATGTATGTATGTTGGTTTAGATTAAATCTTGCAAGCTGAAATAGAACCACTTCCTCTTATGAGAAGAATTTTTACATGTTTGGTTCAGTTCCGACAACAGTACATGACAATGCATTTTATCATTATTTTCATTGACCTGAATAGATATCTAGGATTAGCACCAGATAAAGGTCAACAGTACCGACACTAAATTTTGTGTTTGCATTTTATTATGATAGCCGGTTTTAAATTCAACATGACGTAGTTGTTACACTCAGGGTTGGGTCCTAACTAGGGGACATCACTGTGGTAAGACTATCTGTGTCAGTTGGTGAGTGCACGTCTTGACAGGGACTGACAAGACGGCACTTTCGGCGGGAACGCGGATGGAGCTAGTCATGGATGGCGCGTGCGAGAACCTGACCACGTGAAAAGCAGACAAGGGCCTTCAGGAGCTCTCAACATTTCAGTGTGGCAACTTGTTCTGGTGCAACGTGCTTCGGTGCGGAGAGGCTGTGATGAGAGATACTCGACCAGGTGTTAAAGTTCCAGGAAGGATTGCAACGATAAATCGGGTGAGACCTATACAGTGTTAATATAGATAATAGGATGTGCTGCTTCATTGCGGAGAGGTTGCGATGAGCGTTTATCGACCAGGTGGTAAAGCTCGAGAAAAGATTGCAACGAGGATTTGGGTGAGATCATTATATATAAGACCAAGACAAGGGTGAAATGATGATGAGATTAAAACCCACCAGACCCAGTAAAGAGATAAGACCCAGATAGAGATAAGACCCAGAAAAGTCGGTAAAGTTAACCTCCGGTAAGACCCAGCAGGGGGCTTAAGATTATCGCTGCTTGCTGATTCCTTGAGCAGTGGGCTCGGAGTCCTGTCCGTATGGTTCTGGCAGCCTCAAAGAGTCCAAGTGGATGGTTCCAATAAGTTGTGCTACGCCAACTGTCTCTGACTGGCCAGCTGGAACGAATCCGAGAGGCGAGGAGACGGAAGGCGTCCTGGGTGAGCATGTCTCATTCAGGGCCACGAAGAAGGCCCCGAGCATGAGTAGATCGCCGGATACTCGGGGTCCCTGCGGGCGGTCCATGGGTACCCATGATGGGATCAGTGTGACCATCTTGGTACCAGTATACCCAGGGGCAAGCGAGGTGTGATCAACGCTCAAGACAGAGGCGAAAGACGAGCAAAGATTAGAAGCCCCCGTAAGTCTAGACATAGATCTCAAGACCAAGAAAGATATATCATGAAAATGATAAGTCACCCAAGATCCTCGTGTAAGATTATTGTGTTAATCTATAGAACTAGGTATTGCACGAGAAGACGAGACAAGACCAGGGGGCTAATTCTCTAATTTTAAGACGCCAATTCCACGCCGCCTGCGTGGAATTTGTTCGTGATTCCACGCGGGCAGCGTGGAATCGACGTGGAATTCGCGTGGAATTGGCGTGAGTGGTCATACAGAATCCAGGCCCTGATGGCGAACAGATCCACGTGTTAGTCTATATGGTAATCTATAGAACTAGGTATTGCAAGAGAAGGACGAGACATGACCTGATGGCGAGCAGATCCTCGTGTTAGTTTATAAGGTAATCTATAGAACTAGGTATTGCACGAGAAGGACGTGACATGGCCTGCTAACAAGCAGATGTAGATGGAGATTCATCAGGTGATCAAATGCGGATTTACTAGTATGTATTGGGGTACGTATTTAAGCTGTTAGAGCCGGACAGATCAGTTTCAGGTGCAGATCAGATCTTGAGAGGCATGGGATGGCTATAAGGGGAGGTTGGAGGCCATTGGGGGGGTAACCCCTAAATATTTCTATTATTTATTCTGTGGTATACGTAATGTTAAAGAGTCAAACGTGATCATTGATCAGACTTGATGACTGTATGGAGTGTAGAAGCATAAATTCGTGTAGTACCTATTAAATAGGGTACGCCGTGACATATGTATCAGCTGTATATATGTGGGTATGTGGATGTTGCACCATAGCGTCGCACCTTACCTATTAGCCCGATTTTGACAAATTTTAATGAGGTGTCAATCGGTTTGTCTTCATTTTTAGAGTATCACAGGTTATTTTTTTACCCGACTACGGCGAAGCAAAGGCCGAGTGACGTGTTTTAACCTTAAATGATTTCGCTATCTACTGGCAGATTTTTCTTCTATTTGCCATGCCGTTCGATTGCCATTGTAAAAAAACATTATAATTCTGTGTAGTTAATTTATGTTTCTTGTTTTCTAAGTATATAGTTTTTTTTTTTTTTTTTATGTTATTAAATTACTTAAGTGTATTTTTATATCTATATGTATTTGTATTATTATTATGTATGTATATATGTATGATGTAACTCCTTATGTATATTGAATAAATTCGCACCCATTTATTTATTTTTAACATCACCCGCGAGTGGCCTTTCTGAAAACCACCGACATTTTTGCTGAGCCCTGGCCCTTTTGGTACACTCGCAAAGCTTGTAATGCTTATGTTAATTTGTATTACTGCGAACTATATGGCCTGCCGATTGCCACTTCAACTTGCAAACTCTGAGAGCTATGTCGGTAACCTTCGTTCTGCTACGTATTTCCTCATTTCAGATTCTATCACGTAGTAAAACACCGAGCATAGCTCTCTCCATTGCGCGCTGCGCAACTCTGAGCTTATGTATGAGACCAATAGTTAGCAACCACGTCTCAGTGCCGTATGTCATCACTGGCAACACGCACTGATTATAAACTTTCGTCTTTAGGCTCTTCGGTATCTGCGACGAGAAGATATGGCGTAATTTCCCGAACGCTGCCCATCCGAGTTGGATTCGTCGGTTGACCTCTTTGTCGAAGTTGGATCTACCCAGTTGAATCGTCTGACCCAAGTAGACATAGTGATCAACAGCTTTGATAATGTCGTTCCCAACATAAACCGGCATGGTAAATGGTAAATGGTAATGTAAAATGATTCCATAATTTTAATAGAAATTTATTAATTATTGGATATTTAATTATTATTATAACTATATTTATATTTTTTATTTAGAATTTATGAAAAATGATTATTATATAATTTTTATTAATATTATAATTATTATGACATGGGCATTTGACATGATGTTCGTCTTATTCATGTTCATTTTAAGACCCACCTGTTGGGAAACAATATTGAGGTCACTGAGCATTGTGCTTAGGTCTTCCAGGGTTTCACAGGGTACACGAATACAGCAATCTAAATATAAAATATGTTCAAGCAATCTATAAACAAAAACTTTATCATGTAAATGATAAAGTTTTATCATGTTAATGATAAAGTTTTTGTGAATAATTACTTAAAAGGCTTATTATTTTATATAGCACGTTAAACCATTTAAGACATTACTTTTACAAGCTCAACCATATTAATAATTAAGGTTCGGTTTGGCACCGCCTTCAAAAAACTCTTTCTTATCTTATGTTGTATTTTGGCATTATTATTACGTTGGTAATTTTGGAAGTGATACTGTTCTGACTCAATTGTAATTATTTTATTATTTTTAGTGGTTGTTTACAAAATAACATTTTAAATATAAAGACGATTTATTTTTTTGGGAAAAATAATTTATTTTGTGTTTTTGAGTACCTATGAGTACCTTCCAGCTCCATCATCAGACCCTGGATACTACATAATACCAGAGAACTCATCAAAACAAACTAAATGAGCCCAAAGTCAAAGGGATTCCATCATCCGATTATGTAGTTACTTTGACTACTACTACCACTATTGTAGTTATTTTCTTTAATTGTCATCAGAACTACACCCATTTGCAAAACTTCAGCATCTTTAGACGTCCATAAATTGTTCAAAATTGACTGGAAATCCAGTTCTAGATATTTTAACACAGTGAATTAAATTAAAACTTGTTTAAAGGTACTAAACCAATTTAGATGACATCTATACAGTACCACACTAGAAGTTTTCTTACTCAAGTAAAAATAAGCATCTAATTCGGGTCTAAAATCCCAAGATATTAGAGAACATAAACTTTTAAAACAAATAGATTTTGTAATAAAACTACTGAACCAATTTTGATGATGTTCATATGGGAATAAAATAACAACCATCTACCATCTAAATAGGTTTAGAAAACTTAGAGATAAACACAAAATCAAGGCAATATAAACACAAAATCGAATGGTTTTACTCAAAAAACTATTTATTCTCGAAAAACTGCAGTACCAGTTTTGATACAAATTATATTGGACCACCTGGAAAGTATAACACTTCCAAAAAGGTCTACAACTGACGAATACATCGACGGATATACATAAAAAAAAATATAACCACCGTCGAACATATAACCGTCTCCTTTTCTGGAGTCGCTTAAAAATAACACAAAAGAATCTCCTTTAAGACTTTTCAGAATTAAAATAAGAACGATATGCTTTTAATATCTTAAGTTTAAATATACTAGGAGTGTATCAGATCAGGGAGGGCGGGGAATGATGTCAAACAGCATAAAGCTTGTTCTGAGGTTCTGCGCACACTTGATACAGCAGATCAGTGATGCAAATATTTTGAATAGCAATTTATAGCGATTTAGACCGACTCCCGCATTTTTGGTTTATGATAATGCGTTCATTGTTTTCCCAGTTCATTTTTGCACAGAGAATTTGCTATATAAAAGAGTAAAAAAAAAGGTAAGTATTGACTAGAATGACTAATTAGATGCAGTACTACTAAAAGTATTTGCAATGTAGGTATACGAAACGGTGTGCAATGTATATTAACACTAATAATTTAAGGTTGTTCAATGTCAACATTACTAACATAATGCATTTTGTGGCAAATCTATCTTAGCATATGTTTGAGAACATAAATGAAACTTGTTTTGAGCGGTAACTGCAGTTTTATTAGAAAAATTAATAAATTATAGATCTTGTAGCATCTTGTAGATGCTTGCGTTATCAAGAGAGATGAATGAGAGAGGGATAGAGTGAATGTGAAACACAGATATTAAATATAAATCACGGAGTGAATGTTTGCTGTAAACATATTCCCAAGGGGAGCTTACAAGGATATTTAAACAATATTGTATGTCAAGTTACTAGGGATTCTTTAGGTAAAATAAATTTATATAATTTTTAAAAAATATGATTCTACATACTTCATTTCACTCTATATTACTTGACATTGTTTTAAATTTTTATAGAAATTAAGTTACATCTAAGTATATGCTATACAAACTGAAGTATATCTATGAAGTTTTATCTTATTTATGATTTTTAACAATATAACTTAACTTAAACAATACTAAGTGTTAGAATTATAACTTTTTAAACATAACTTATTACATATTAAGTATTTTTATAACATATCTATTAATTAAAAATAAATTAATCCAATGGCAATAAACATAGTCTATTTATAGCCCTAGTGGTGCACCCAGTGGGTGTTTTAAGATCAACTACCCTTACCTTTAGATCTGGCCCCCGGTGTACTTTAACAATTCTAGCTACTGGCCACTTAAGAGGTGGAGTATTTTCATTTTTTAGCAGAACTAGTCCCCTTCCTGCAAGTCAGGCTGAACTTTTTGCCATTTGGGCCTGCTGTTTAGTTGAGATAAGTATTGCTTATGCCAACGGTTCCAAAATTGCTGTTGCATTTGTGGGCAACGGTGCCAGAATCTAAGTCTGTTTGTGGGGACGGCTGTGATGTCAGGTTCAGGTATGGCATTAAGGGGTCTGCCCGTCAAGAAATGACTCGGTGAGAGAAATGAGAAGTCTGAAGGATCTCTAGTTATTTGAGTTATTGGTCTAGAATTTAATATTCCTTCTACACAAACTAAAATAGTGTTGAACTCTTCATATGTGAATATATTAGGACTCATAATCCTTTTTATGTTGAGTAGAATTATTAAGAGCATAAAGCTCATTTAGCACATTCTGCGTGCCTTTAAATGTTTGGGAATTGTCGCAGTGAATAATATTTGGTAATCCGCGCCTTCCTATAAACCTTTTTAGAGCAGCAATAAAACATTAAGTAGTCATATTACTGACAAGCTCCATATGAACCGCTTTGGTAACGAAGCACACAAATACAGCAACATACTCTTTGGATGTGACACTTCGCCTGATAGTGGGTTGCTTGACTTGAAAGGGGCCGCAATAGTCTATACCTACAATACTAAATGTTTTTGTTTCAGTAACCCGATCTAAAGGCAAAGGTCACATTAATTGAGAAGCTACACTAGCTTTAAATCGATAACACTTTATACATTTATTTATGATTTTCTTCACTTCTCTATTACAATTCACAATCCAGTATCTCTGTGATAAGCTACACACTGTTAATTTTTGACCAGCATGCATTAAAGTTATATGCTCATTACTAATGATTAAGTTTGTGATATGACATTTCTTTGGTAGAATTACAGGGAATTTTTGTGAGTATGGAATTGAAGCATTTTCCAATCTCCCATTTACTCTTAATACATTGCTTTCATCAATGAACGAATTAATGATTTTAAATATGATTTTATAGGTTGGCTATTTTTAATACAATGAATTTCTTTTGCAAAGTATACATTTTGAACATGTGATATTATTTTATTTTCTGCGGTTTTTAATTCTGGAACTGATAAGTGGCCACTCATTTTGTTGTTTTTAATTCTACAATTGTGGGCAAATCTCAGTATCCATGCTATTACTCTTTTGTTTTACACCAAGAAGAGTATTTTGTGAATAATACAGACTCGGACATGGTATTATTCAAACAAACATTCTGTATGTCCACCTCTGGACTTTCATTGCACAAAAGATGGTTGCATGTGGCTGAAGATTGAGGGGTGTAATCTGGAGATGATAATTGAGGTGGACCATTCCACCATAAAGTATTTTTTACCAGATCTCTAGGGTTGCAGCCTCTAGACAATGAATCTGATGGATTTAGTACTTCCTCAATGTGAAACCACTTACAATCTTTCATGATCGAGTCTATGACATTAACTCTGTTATTTACATATGCTGGCAAGTTCTTTTTGGATTTCAACCAACACAATACAACATTTTGAATCCGAAAACATGAATTTATCATTGAAGTTAATGCTTGAATAAACAGAATTTACTTTTTCATACAATTTAGCTAGCAATAATGCAGCATTTAATTCTAACTTAGGTACAGTTAATTTGTTTTTAATTGGAGCTATTTTTGATTTGGCACATAATAATGTAGTTAAAATTTTATCTTTATGCATAGCTCTTACATAAATGCAACAGTTGTAAGCTATGCTGGATGCGTCACAATAGCCTAACAGCTCCAAGCGGTCAGCATTGGTTGTATTCACATTTCGGTTGATTGATATAGTAGGCATAGATATCAATTGATTATAGAATTTTTGCCACGATTCTAATAGCTCTGTGGGTATGGGTGAATCCCATTTAAGGTTTTCTTTCCACAATTTTTGCAAGAATTCTTTTGCTCGTACTGTGATTGGACCTGCCAGACTAAGGGGGTCGAAAAAGGAACCTATGAAGCTCAGAATGGAACGCTTGCTCCATGACACAACATTTTTTGTAGGGCAACCTACTTTTATGACATCCTTCCCTACAT
Organism: Alsophila aescularia; assembly: GCA_946251855.1. Taxonomy (NCBI): domain Eukaryota; kingdom Metazoa; phylum Arthropoda; class Insecta; order Lepidoptera; family Geometridae; genus Alsophila; species Alsophila aescularia. Next base: position 10,583,536 of record OX276378.1, on the reverse strand, counting down.
CATAAGATAAACCTAATGCTTTCATTGATAAGTTTTCTTGACCAAGCTCATGTTCATCAAAGTGTTGTTGGCTGATGTCTATATTACTTAATAAGCGAGGATTATTTGATGCCCACTTGTGAAGGTTGAAGTTCGCACGTTGAAGAAGAGTAATAAATTGATCCATAACCCTTTTCGACAGTCGATCGTCTACATACATGGAAGACTGGATTACCTCAGCTGCCAGCGGAAGCTCCTCCTCATACCTCTCTGCTAGTTCTTCAAGGCATCGTGTTGCTAAAAAGCTGGAGCTTTTCAACCCGTACGTGACTGTCTGTAATTTGAGAATTATTCGTTTATTATTATTGTCTTTCCATAAGATGTTTTGCAGGTGCCTATGCAAGGGATTAATGTTAATAGCTCTATACATGTGCCGGATATCAGCAAGTAAGACATACTCATGGGACCTAAACAAAATCAATATATCAAAAATATCCTTTTGAGTTTTAGGTCCATTGAGAAGAACTTCATTAATACTGTTGTACTGTGAGCTTTCTTTAGTGTTACCATTGAAGACAACACGAACTTTGTTGGTTTTTCGATTATTTTTTATGACCGGTAATTGCTGCATGAAGTATCTTTTTTCAATTTCTGAAAACTTTAAGGGTATTACTTTGGCATACCCAAGTTTAATATATTCATCAATAAAATCATTATATTGTTTGCATAACTGTTCATCTCTTGATAGTCTTTTTTCAATATAATTTAAAGTTTTTGATGCAATGGGGAAAGTGTTACCTAAATTGAGCTGACGTAGCGGTTTGTTGAGGGGCAGGGATACATGAAATTTGCCATCAATTAATTGTACCGAACTTTTGAAGTCGGCTTCACAGGCATCCTGCTTTGCTATAACCTCCGATTTCATTTCAGGGACCAGTTCAGTCTCCCAAAACTTTGTTAGGAGGCGGTCAACATTTTCATCATTGAGAGACGCCACAGCATGCATAGATATTAGACTATTATTGAGAGATGGATTTGTTTCTTGAATTTCACCTGACAATATTGAACCAAACTCAGTATCTATTAAATACAAGTTACTATTTTGGAGCTTGGTTTTGCTAGGTAACATTATTTAAAAATATATATCAGCTAGGGGACTCGTAGATAGTGATCTACGAGTCCCCTAGCTATGGTGTGGGATTTCCCATCTTGACTCAAGATTCTTGCTTTGATAGTAGGTAGTAGTACTGTGCTATTACTGATATTGCTATAAAATGAAGCTTTTGAATAACTTGTGTTGCAGTGCAGTAGTTAATTGTGTTCTTTGCTATTGCACTGAGAGCATTTAAAATGGAAATGGCACTTATTACTATGCACATTTAAATATATTTTGCATAAATTATTTTTAGTTGCAAATTAATTCCTATCCATATGGGACAAAGCTTCAAATTTTGCGCACTTAAACAATTTACGATTTTGTGAGTCGCACAATCTGCAAGTGGGTATCAATTTGCTTGCTAGATTTGTTACATTATTAAATTTAATAAAATTGGTGGAGGTCTTACCTTCACTTCGCTGGCTCTCTTCGAAGCTGCTGGCCCTTCTTTCAATAAACTTAAAGAAGTTCTCTAAATTCGGCAGCTTGGTACTATCACGCTCACTATGATACGCTCTGCATGAAAACTGATCAATTTTTCTTAACAAAATAGGCAATATTATCATGTCCCAGTGTTCAGTAGATTGCCCCATTGATTTTAAGGCTCCCAAATATTGACGAGCATGTGACACTACTTCTCGTAAATTGTTGGCACCTCCCCTTCCAATAGGTTGCAAATCTAACAATGCTTGAACATGATTTGTGATAACTAAAAACTTGTTATCATACCTATTTTTTAATAGCTCTAAGGCTTTAGAGTATGAATCACCTGTTAAAGGGAGACTTTCAATCAGTGATAGAGGTTCCCCCCTCAAAAACTTCCTTAGATAAAATAACCTCTGAACTGCTTCTAATTTTTCATTATTGTGAATAACAGCACTAAAAAGTTAAATAAATGTTTGATACTTGGTGAAGTCCTTTCCATCATACACTGGTCTGCGTGTTATGGTGGAGTTGAGTCGAGTTATGACTCAACTCAACTCCACCATAACACGCAGACATCTTTCATCAATCACATCAGTGAGAAAGTCTTCTTCATCGCACTCATCTGTTAGGTATGTAAGTTTACTGTGAGTTCACTGGATGTTTCAAGAAGTTTTTCCATTTGCCGTAGACGTACTATTACTGCGTCTTTATCTATCGGTCCTCTTTGTTGTTCGCGTAAAAAGTTTTCTGCCTTTGTCAAGGATCCTTTGCATTGTGCAATTTGCGCCTTTATTTTTGTGATGGGCATGATTGCTTTTTATAATTTCTCTGTTGTGTTTTTCTTATTTTTCCTCTTTCGCCGGCCGTTGATAAATTTTATGTGATGCTGCAATAACCTCAATATATTTGTAAATATGCCAGTTTTGACACTTGAAGTTGACAATCACAAGATGACCGATCGGGATGAAGTATTTCCGAAACGTCTCTGACGAGGCGGAGATAGCCGAGGCAATCCGATGTTGGCGTCTTGGATGCGGCAAAATGGCGTCAAAATTTGAACTGCGCACTTAAAATCACGACGATGAATTTGACGACCGGAGCAATTATTCTTGATAATTTGAAGAATATCGATTGCAATCCCTTTTAGATCGCGTTTTGTTGTAATTTATCGTTGCAATTGTCCTCAATTGACTATGCCGGCACACGTGTCGCCACATACGCCCCTTTGGCGTCTCGATTTCGAACACTGGATCTTTGCAAATAGCACACTGTTAACCGCGAATTATTTGTTTTCGGCACCAATTTATGTTTGAGAACATAAATGAAACTTGTTTTGAGCGGTAACTGCAGTTTTATTAGAAAAAATAATAAAATATCGATTACAAGATGCTTGCGTTATCAAGAGAGATGCATGAGAGAGGGATAGAGTGAATGTGAAACACAGATATTAAATATAAATCACGAAGTGAATGTTTGCTGTAAACAGCATATTTGGAGCGAAAACCTTGTGTTTTCCGTGCCGCACCACAACAAGGAAAATAGACGTATACATTTTAGGAAATATTTAAATTGAGTGAGTATTTTCGAACCGTAGTTTCCTCACATTGCTTGGTTAGAGCGTGAATATTATTTTCTTTCAGCTGTCATCTCGTCTCATTTGCATGTACGCTACAATCTCTTGAAGCAAATAATCACTTTAACGTGAAGCAGACGCGAGTTCTCATTGTCAAACGATTGCATCCGTAATATAAAAAAAACATAATCATCAAACTGAGGACTTGACTTCTTCTATAGATTTGACTTGTTCTATAGTAAATTATCTTCGAAATTTTTACCTACAATATTATTTCAAAATGCAGTTCTTCAAGTCTCACGGTTATGGTAGACAACCCCTCCAGCATTGAAAATGTTGAAATTATCATATTGTTGAAATGTCGTGGGGACTTAATTCATTAGTGTAACTTCATAACAATAGGTTACCAACAAATATACAAATGAAGCTTAAAACGTTTCATAAAACTGATTCAAGCTTAGCCCCAAAACGTTCGTGTCATCCATCAAAATAAATGAGAATCGCAAATGTTGATAGTTGTTATTTTCAAACGGAAACTCTTTAGAAGCCTTTACCGTAGTATCTTATTTCAACACCACCGACATGCTATAAAACCACTTATTTCATTTGACGTAAACATGTGTTTCGTATAAACAAACAAGACCGGTTCATTCAAGCTAATGTGTGGGATGAGGAAGACAGTTTTTATATCAAAATATAAATTGAGGATCCTTTTGACACATCTACCGTATATTTTGTCACATAAAAAAAAAACATTTACACGACACAAATATACAAATTACTAGAATAATGAACGTAGTAGATACAAACTAAAAGAAATAAAAGACAAAACCAATTAATAGTGATGCTGGATAAGCCTTAGCTCGGATCGTTAACGGATAGACTACGCAGATAGGTAGACATATACAACAAGAGATCTTGTCATACCGGGAAAGTATGTGATCAATCGATCATTTGAAAAATACACTACAAATGACGCATACAGAAAGTTTCCTTAAACTACTCCTAGTATCTAAGCCACTATGGTTGGAATACAGATTATACATAGACTTTTCTATGTTTACTGTGGTTCAATATTTGTACGTAATCAAAGTTATATTGATCAAGACATGAAGAGAGCAAATTTAAAAGCACTAGAAGCCGCCAAAGTTCTAATTAATACGAGTCATTCAAACTAGTTAGTCTTAATGCTCAGATTTGCGTGACACAATCACCGAAGATTGATTACCCTCGACCTTGAAAGGCTCAAACAATTACTAAGATCGCACGTATTCATCATACATCATACATGATATATCTTCCAAAGTTGTGCGCGTAAGACGTGTCGTTAGTCGCGATTAGCAGGACGCGGGACGTGACAAACCATCTTTAAGATTTCGGAACGGGACACGACTGAAACGGGTAATAATTTCTGAGACGAGATGCCTACACGCCACGGACGTAAGAGCAATAGTGGTACTCCATTAAGAGTGTCTTCGTAACATATCCACGTATCATTTTATGGGACACGTATTCACAATGATACGTTTTATGAGGCAGTTTAGTATCATAGGTATAAGGCACATGAAATCCTGAAAGGGTCACCATTAATCATTATGTGGTGATAAACGTTTTTTATAAATAAAAACTAATTAATGTCATAAAACAAAAACCCGACTGCGCACAAAACTAAAAAGAGGCAAACAGGCTTTAGATTATTGATTTTAGGATCGTCGGAGGAAAAAACAACATCAAGAATCTAAAGTATTTTTTTTTGGTTATGTATATTTAATTATTTTGTAGTTTCCATTATACATATATTTTTGGAATGCTCTGTTAAAGACCTTCATTTTGATACCTCACTCGAAAGGTTTTGGTCGTTTTTTGATCCGTCGCAGATACAATTATGGCAGCTATAAGCCGCCATATTAGTTTTCTTGATACTTCTTATATCATATGGCAGTCTCGTAATTAGGACGAATACAATTAAGCCTCATTTATCAAAATCCATTAAGCCGATTAGGATTTCTTGCCAAAGAAACGTATAAACAAACGTATTTCCGCAGTCTAGTAACGAATAGTTAATTATTTACTTGATTGACTTAACTCTAGATGGAGATGTTGAGTATCTCAAATAGCTAACCTTGACATGATTACTTGTCGAGTTATTTGCGATGAGACTAGTTAAATTAATAATTTTGACCTCACAGAGCATTGATACCGTTCTATTAAATATGAGGCCTACAGCGTAAGTTAGATATATATACTCCAAAAATCATGTGCGTGCGCTGCTGTAAGAAAGTCAAAGTCAAATTCACGGTATTTTATTGTAAATAGGCAAAAATAATAGCACTTTTACAAGTCAAAATTAACATCTCTTGAACAAAGAGAAATACATAAAATATTATAAAAAGATCAAATCAATCCAAATTTAGATAAACAAAGTATTCTTTGAGTTTGAAAAGAAAATTTCTCTTTCATGTGCCAACAGAGTTTAATCTCACACTGGAAAAGGAAATAAATACCCTTTTGACTCTACCAGTGCTTCGGAAATATGCCCGTTAGAGAAGAGAGAAGAGATAATCTAACCTACCACGCATCTAATAGAAATGTCATGCTTTGATTTCATTCAACATTCAATATGCATTGTGAGACCTATTTGAGTATTTCCTCCAAAATATATTGGTATCTAGTAATTTGATATTCCTTCTACGGAATCGGAAATGGTATTGATGAGAATTCATGCGGCATGCATTTGGAAACGGAAGGCATTACGATAAGCACTGAAAAGTAAGCGAATATTTGTATGTGTAATAATTTCCCGCTCTATTTCACTCTTATAATGCTATATCGAGCGGACTTTATTTTGTCAGAGTTCTGCAGCAGAAAGCCCACAAAATACATTATCCTTTATCTCGTTGAATAAAAGTAGGTATCACTGCAGTTGCAACCTTATTTTGTTGGTACCTAGTTGCATTCTGTTATACGGTTTATTAAGCTGAAATTAAATCCATAGTATGTGGTCAGCCGCTACAAAAGGATATTAATTTTATTTTAAGGTAGCCTTAGCATGATTTCCATTCCATGTGATCAGAAATTATATTCTAGATATTATAATAGTTTTTTTGCGTCGTGTTACAATATGATTATTGTATATTAAGATATTATCATTAGGTATAATAAATCTTAATTATTGGTACTACAAAACTTCTAGCTGTGCCCGCGGCTTAGCCCGCGTGCATGGCCATTTCTTTGGGTTAGTAGAAGTATGTGTTATTCCAGGACCTAAAATACCAATAATCGAAACACGATGAAATTTCCTTCAGCAGTCAAAAGGATTTTGACACGGTTGCTCGACTTCTACTCGTTGGATTAAGTTCACTGAACTGGGAATGGATCGAAAGGCTGCGATCCAAATATTGTTTGCCGACTGTTTGTATGTTCGAACGATAGGTACGTACTCGTATGTCAATCTGAAGCATTAAACGCACAAAAAATATAATTCCCCTATTCGTCACGTTTATTACTATTTTTGAAAGCTTTTATTTAACTTGCAATATTTGTGTGTATCTAAGTAACTATGTTTATATAGGTCAAATATTGCAAGTGAAATTAGAACCACTTCCTCTTATCCTACGGAGTTGAAATTTTACATGTGGTATCAGTTACGATGACAATTTATTTTTATGGTAAGCATGACCTGAATCGACATCCAGAATTAGCTACAAAAAAAGGAACTCTTCAATGGTCAACAGATATGAACTGTTGTACACGCATTTAATTGCGATAGCTTGTTCTAAGTCTTAAAGGCTTAAAATATTTTTTTTAATGTTTTATAACTTACTTATTTAAAGCAATAGACGGCATTAGTCTTATAAAAATATACCTCATTGCAAGGCAATACGGATGACATGACATGAATATGATGTACATTAAGATATATATACACTGACCTACAAAGCAAGAACCACACTTTTAATAAAAGATATGAATAAATTGCTTGCCTACCCTGTTAAGATATAAAAATATAATGTAGCTATACTGAACACAGCTTAATGAACACACCCATAAGTGCTACTGCCAAGCGGATTTTCTCTGTACTAAATAATAAAAGAAATGGTGTGAACAAGTTTTGTGTCAATTAAATATTTATTAGATTGAACGGTGTTTTGACTAAGTCCTGGCCCATAAGAGTAATAAAATCTCGTCATACGATATACGCCATCGGATTGAGACACTAAGTACACCAGTTTTTAAGTCAAAACATAAGCTATCCAACAGTGAAAATTACATCGCAGTTGGTCCAGTAATATTAACCGGATGCATGAACAGGCATACTTTAAAAGTGTGGTACTAAGTTTTTAAGGGCGTCACAGACAACTAAGATACTATAATATTAAATATCGCTCGCCATACAATTTATATGAACCATCACAAACGGCGAAAATAATATTTTTATCTAACAGTATCTTAAGATATCGAGCGATATGGATTTTTATAAGATGCCATCTGAAGATACGAAATATATTGTTACATATTTACTTAAGATACAAAATATATACAATTATACTAACATAAGATACAAAATATATCGCAATATACACTATAGGTTGCTCTGTTTTGTATCTGTGATGGTTTTTTTTATTGGGTATTGGCTGTGCCCGTGGCTTTTATCTTGGTTAAAAGTTGCCTTTGTGTTACAGGACCAAAATTACATAGAGAAAAGATTTAAAAAATAATAATTACAGAACAAAAACAAAACAAACAATAGGGTATTGTTTTTTTTTTTGTAGAAAGATCTAAGTAAAAATTTAATCCACACGGTTTTTTAGTAAATTTAATGTGATTTTCTATCCAAATTGTTTGCCTTTTACAGTGTGCTAATGCAATTTGCATATCAAATTCGAAATTAGAATCATTGTCTGCTGAGCTATCTAATGTTTGTTTGTCGTATGAGGTAGTTGCTGGCCTCTGGTGTCAGAGTTTATCAAGCCGCCCGAGGACCTCTGACATGGCTTAACAACTGCTATTAACCAATAACAGCCGGGACCGACAGCTTAACATGCCCTTCGAAGCACGGAGCGATGGAAAACCGCAGATAACTTAGAAAAGTCAATGGCACGAAGCCTAGGATCGAAACCGGTATCGTTGGATTCTAAGTTGCACTATTGAACCGTTAGGCTACCATCTCTCATTTAAAGTAATAGTGAACTCATATTTTATCAACGTGTATATAGAATGCGGCGAAGAAATACGTGTGGCACCTAGGACGGCCTTCGAGAGAATGAATAATTTCAATATTTTATATTATCTTAACCGTGTGGGGTACCCTAAGATGCTATAATATTTTATATGCAGATATCTTAACACGAAATATTAAGATATTTTCGTCGTCTGCGACGCTCTTAAACGGCGGTGATGGGCGTCACAGGCAACGAAGATGTGTAGATGAGGCGCGGCGCGCCTGTCATGATAAAATAGCCTTACTTTAAACAAATAAAAAACTCTAATATGTATAAATATTATGTCAAAATCATAGCTATACAACAGTGAAAGCTGCACTTCAATCGGTGCAGTACATCCATACAGACTTTTCAGTTTTAAAACATTATATTCTTGTTATTTTGCTCATATAAATCCTCGAGTTCATTTTTTATTATCTTCTTTGTACAGTTTTTTTGTTACTATCTGCTTTATTATAAGTACCTGTAGGTACACTTATGCAACACAGTTTTTAACCCCCTAACAAACAGACGGGTGTTGTAAGTTTAGGGCGTTTATCACTGTGTGTTTGTGTGTGTGTGTGTGCGTGTGCGTGGCGTGTGCGTGTGCGTGTGCGTGTGCGTGTGCGTGTGCGTGTGCGTGTGCGTGTGCGCGAGTGTGTGTGTGTGTGTGTGTGTGTGTGTGTGTGTGTGTGTGTGTGTGTGCGCGCGCGTTTGTGTGTTTGTGTGTCTGTCTGTGGCATCGTAGCTCCCAAACGAATGGACCGATTTTGATGCGGTTTTTTATGTTTCAAAACTGATGTGATGGTTGTTAGCGATATAGAGGGGGGGGGAGGAGTTGAGAAAAAGGGGGTGAGAATAGTATTTTCCAAACGAATTTAGCTGCGGTTTTTATGTTTCAAAGCTGATGTGATCGAGATGCTTGAAGACACATCGAATCCATCTTGTTTCCCGTGTTTCTCCCCAAGCTTGTTTATTTTCATTGATAAATCTTTTACTTGGGCTCAAGACGTGTAAAATTGTGCGAATGGATCTGGTGATTCTGTTGGGTTTTTTTTTCAAGCAATTTTCTTTAGTTGAACACAATGCGCTCAAGTTTCTTTTTTAGATGTTTATTAATAGATTTTTAAAAAAAGGCCAAGTGCGTGTCGGACTCGCGCACCGAGGGCTACGTAACCTTTTTTTTGTGGTTTTCTACTAATTTACGGTATTCAGGTTTGTCCTGTTATTTGTGCTTTAAGACATTGCTTCTTGCCAAATTTCATGATTCTAGGTCAACAAGATTCCCTTGCGAATGACAAAACATTCGCCATGAATGGCGATCTTATGATTGCGTTAACTTAGAAGTTTGTTTTTTTCACAGCTCCAAAGAATTGCAGACTTGAGTATTTGATATTAATTTCAACATGATTCCATGCGTTCCTGAGATAAGGCTCTTGATAGACTCTTGCCTTTTTTCTCTTTGAGGTACAGAACGTTAAAAATACCTAAGCATTATTGTTTAGCTTACCAAACTATAGAGGGCGCTAACATAAGCCGCGTGCTTGATGTGCAAGGTTCGACAGCATGAGAGCGTCGTGTCATGCTCGTGGGCAGTCCACGCTTTCATCTGAAACAGGAGACAGATATCGTTAGTAACATTTAAGTACATGAAAATAGTCCTCAGACACAACGAAAAACAAAAAATACATATCAAGAGTGGTTAAATCCTGCAACAATGTTCTATTGAAAAAAACATATACTGGAATATATGTGTATATATGTTTATTCATTGTATTCAGTTTTTTATTATTTATTTATTATATTATAATGCACCACCGTCTTTGCCGTATATTAATTCCTTTCTATCCAAAGGTTGTCTGGAAAAGATCGCTTTATAGCGATAAGACCGCCCATTGTCCCATATATTTTGTATAAATGTTTTAGTTATTTTTGTATTTTTGTTCTATGTGGTGTACAATAAAGAGTTATCTATCTATCTATCTTTGTTTTTTTTTTATAATATAATTTTTATTCAATTATTTAGAGTTGAATAATAATATGCACTTAAATATTTTCCCGTCTTTGATGAAATCTTCATGATATGATAAAGTTCTTATTTTCAATTGTAAAACTTATCATAGGTACAAGAAAAATAGAACGTTTAGTGTTTTTTCAACGGTTTTGGAGTTGTTTGTTTACACAAATACAATACTCTATCATTAAATGGTGCATTCTGTTTTAATGTTTCGTAAATTAAAGAGAAAATATTGATTTTCATTAAATTAATTGATTAAAATTAAATCAACCGTTTCTTGGAACCATTCCACATGAACACCAATTATTTTTAGATTATTAGTTTAGTTGTTTGGTTTAGGTGTAGTTTTAATTGTTTATGTTGGTTTATGTTTTTTGCTTTATTATATTTAAAATGTAAAATTGTATTTGTTAATAAATGGCATAAAAAAAGTTTTATCAATTTTAACTCCAGCTCAAAAACAACTGGTATAGAATATGTTTTAGAGTACATATAATATTTTATGTAATTTTTTCGAGACTTTGGTTATCTGAATAATCAACTCGTTTCGGATTTTACTTAGCTCAAAGAATTATCAAGCTGAAATGGCAATGGACTGGTAACATTTCTCGAATGATGGACAACCGTTGGAGTAGTGTAGGATGCCCACCGGTCGGGTGGAGCGACGACCTGCAGAAGATGGCTGGCAGAACCTGGATCAGCAAAGCCGAAGATTGGACTCTATGGCGTTTATTGGTGCCCTGGGAGAGGCCTATGTCCAGCAGTGGAAGAACACAAGCTGACGATGATGATATATTTTATACAAGAAATTTGTTTCACAATAGAATGTCTTATTTGTAAACCACTCGATGTTACAAAGTGTGGAAATGACGAATGTTTCTATTCCTACTTGAGGTGGAAAACAACGTTTTATCACCTGCCAACCGGAAGAGAAAAGGGCGTGTTACAAAGAATTTGATAGACCAAAATGGCTTGAGTTAAATCATGGCGTGAAGGCAACTTTTATTTAATCTGTGGTAAAGGTTAGAGTGCATACTTTATATAAAAGGAAGCACCAATGACTAACATGTGTCCGGCGTCATGCCCTCTCGCTGTCCCTCGTACAACATTCACTAAACCACGGATTTATAGTGCCTTTTACGAACAGTGAATAGAAATAACATAAAGAAAGTACAGTATAATAATATAGACTCTGTGTCAGGGACACAATGTAGCACACAAAGCTTTGGAATTGATTTAGCTTACACGTATTATCTTTATGTATGGTCACATAGTTGTTTTGAAAATAACCTAAGGTAATTCCGTAAAAAGGGGTGGTCTCACGGACAAGAGGTTTATGCCCAACATTGGGATGACAAAGGCTGAGAAGCAGAAAAAGAAGCATTCTATAAAAAAAAAAGACTAAGATTGTTGCATTTCGTAAAGGCTCAATCACCTTCTAGCTTAGAAGTTCGATACCATCGATACTTGTAATTTTAAGCTGGAGTTTTTAATCAATTAATGTACCATTTTGTTTTGATGCAATACTCACACAAAAATTAGATATTTTTTATGACAGCCATTGCCCAGATCCATGGTATTGAGAAAAAATATGTTATGTTATGTTAAGTAGTAAAATCAAAAATTTTAATGTTTGTAAGCCTCGCAAATTAATTTAAAGCATCGGTCTATCTTGATCTGACTGCTTTCAAATGAAAGGGAATTTCACTCATATAACTGCATAATTTATTAATTTTTCACCTAGCTTGATAAAAACCGATAAAAAAATTACTGTCATTAAAACTTGTATACCGAATAAATAAGGGAACTTTGCCATATGTATAAGTAACATCTAAATTACTCGTTAATTAAAAAAAAGTTGTTATTCACATTTGGACTGATTGCGATGTGATTTTCAGTATTGGATAGCTTTGTTTTTGACATAAAAACTGGTGTACTAGGTATCTGAATCCGATGAGTAGGTGCCAAGCAATATAGTAAAAAAAAACTAAATCTATAAATCTACGTTTTCAATAAAACTAATGGACCTATTGCGATGTGATTAAGTTAAAATTGTTGCAGCAGTGTGAACACTTCGAGTGTGTATATAATTTGGTTCTGATGTTTGCAGACAGCTGGATCTATGAGTAAGTTAACAATATCGATTGACTTTCTGATTATATCGTATCATCTGGGCCTGCAGTCTCGACATCGTTAGCGATTGCTTTACAAAAAGTACGATAATAACAATATTTGGTAGTCTCTACTAAATATATATGTCAATCATGATCAATTTCAGTACAGATACCGATGACAGGCCATAGTTTTTGAAAATTACTGTCAAAGGTAACGATTGTCTCGGTATATGTAACGATTTTGGTTGTAAATCAAGCACTATCTATGTTGAGACTGCAGGCCCTGGGCAAAAAGTTTTAGTAAATCTTTCATTGGATATCTTTAAAGTACTCGTAAGAGAATTCAATATTCCTTTTCGCTCACGGAAGCTCAGGGCTTTTCACACCATTTCAATATGTTTTGTTTTTCTATATTTACCTCTAAAACAGTACTGTTCCATACTTATTGACTGACTGACTGACTGACAGACAACGCAAAGTGTAAACCGGAGCATTGATTTGAAATATTGAGGTCATATTCTTAAAGTATCCTAGAGTAAGAATTATTTAAAATTTGATTGAAAGAGGGTGCAAAGCTAGTACGCAGGCAAAGCTGCCGGCGCAGCTAGCTCATAGATGTGAATTATTAAATTGGAACATATGTTATATTCTAAGTTTCCACCACTCCATCATCATCATCATCATCATCGTCATCATCATGTCAGCCTTTAGAAGTCCACTGCTGAACATATCCCCCAAAGAGCGCCATGACGAGCAATCTTGTGCCTTCTCATTCCACCACTCGGAGAGTCATATTTCAATCAATTAAAAAAAAACATTTTGGTGCACAATAATTGCACCTCGTAGATAGTATTAATTATTGTAAATTAAAAAAGTTCTAGAAAATTGTCTGCTAAAAGTTTGCTTAATAGTGGAGAAGTTCCAAGTATGGATAAATCTTGATAGTCATTAAAATTATTTTTTTGCTGCTATGAAACTGCTACAGTCCTGTAAAATTGTATGAACAGGCTTTTTGAAGATAATTCATTATTTTAAAGTGCCAGTATCAATTATAACATTTTTTTCTTTATTACTTTACTTAAAAGTAATCCAGTTAGTTGTCTGATATAAATGCTTATATATTTAAATTATATTTTTTATTTAGTAATTTGACTAGAAAACTTCATGAAAATACTAGTTGCTAATAATTTCTTTATATCAGAATTTTAATAAATGGATAATAATATCGAACATCAAAAATAACAATTGAGGGGAAACATGACAGATGCAGTTTTTCTCATTATTTTCCACAATATAATTATTATCCTCATTGGAAATTATTTTGATTTTCCACTGAAATACTTTAAAAAGCCGTATAAAATTGTGTACCTTTGATATTAAACGGGAATTCTTCAGTAGAGTATAAATAATATTGAAATTGCATATTACACCAAAGTTGAAATCACATAGTACACGTATTTGTTAACTTTCGTGATCTGAATAACATCGCGAAGAGTGACGGTACGTGCGTCCGGTCGCGAGGCTTCGCGTCTACTAACAAATCCGACTACGGGCTCTACGAAAATGGAGTTCAGTAGAACCTTGCTACGGGCTGCTAATATGCTACGAAGCTACGGCTCTACGGTGCTACTACGAGCGCCTAAACAACGTTAGTGTTAAATAATGGCATTCAGTGTTAATGAGTGGAAAAGTTTAGAACGTTTTTGTTTTACCCGACTGATCGGAGGGCATTGTGTGTATCAACCTATGTATGTCTGCAGGGTGGCCGCGGTTGAGCGATCGTAATGGAATTGTTATCGTTTATGACGTCAATGCACTGTCCGTCCTTGTCATATCGTAAAACAATGACAAGGACGGACAGTGCATTGGTATCGCTATCGCTATAGCTTTGAGTTAGCAGGCGGTCACCGGCCTGTTCTTTTGTGAAACTATATAGACCAAACGCGTGGACCAATTTTGATGATTTTTATGTCCATCGATTCGTCTTAATCTTGCGAGTGCTGATACTAAACACCATATTGCGAAAAAGAAGAAAAAGTAAAGTCAACTAAATATTAAGTTGATTATAATTTAATTGGTATTCAAAAATTATCTGTAGGTTTCTCTTATCATTTTTCATTTCTAATGACCATTGAGGATCTATAACGATTTGAACTTGTTTAGCAACCAACCTTACTTAAGTTTTTGCCTCCTTCTAATTTTATTTCTTAGTCGGGTTTTTGGGAATTTGCATAACCGTGCTTATTTTAGTTCTAATAAACTGAGATACCGGGTTTTGTTTTTTTGCTGATCCAACTTTAAAATATTTAACAATAAAAAAAATGTTTGAGTTAATTTATAACGAGACCCTAAAGTATAACCGTATAACACTTTTTTGAAGTGAATAAAAATATATAAATAATATATATGTCTTTTTTTTTGTGTCTCAACATATTTTGATCCTTAAAATCCATCTGATCACCATTTATAATATAAAATAGATTTAAAGTAAACGAAGTCAATTAACAGAGCGAAAGGATCAATGTTACTATCTATCTTAGAGGATTAGTCTAATTAAATTAATAGCATCGATTTGCTTGTTGTTCGTCCCTAGTTCAGCATGATAATTGCAATTTCGCTTAACACTTTGCGATAATATATTAGAATATTATTTCTTCAAAGTATTAATGTATTTTATCTATCTGCTAGCTGCAACCCGCAGCTTCGCCCGCGTTCAAACATTGCCACTCCTGTCGCCACATTTAGAATTAAATTACATAAAATCTTTCCTTATTCTTCCTGTCACTTTGACATGGAAGTGGCAATTCCCATAAAAAAATACAAAATTTTGAATAAAAATAACCAAATTAGTGATAAAGGTACACTTTGTTCTTTACTGTACACCTGACAACGTGTGTGCAAAATTTCATTATTATCGGTTGAGTATTTAAGGCGTGAAAGCCTCACAAACAAACAAATAAACAAACACACGCACTTTCGTATTTTATAATATTAAGTAGGATTTCTTTACTAATAAATGTATACTTCTGTATACATATAATATATCTAAGTACCAAAATGGCTGTACAATGAAGATAATAAAAAAAATGGTCTATAGTACTTGAAACAAGCTACTTTTTTAATATTATGTCAATATGTCTGTTTGTCTGTCTGTTTGTTCTTGCATCACATAAAAAAACTACTAGACTAATAGAAATATGGGTTTTATTGTTAGATAGCTCAGGGTTCGACTTAAAACTGTTGTACTTGGAGTCTAAATCAGACAAGTTCAAGGCGAGCAGTCGATAAAAAACGATTTGATGTCTGAACGAAGTTTGATTTAATTTGGTATATTGTACTTTATAGGTAATTTGGTCCTATAATCTATACTCATAATAAAGCAATAAGAACGTACAAGTCTGTACAAAGAAGATAATTAAAAGAAAGGTATAGGGTACCTAAAATAAGCTACTGAACAAGAATATAACATTTTTAAAATTATTGTGTGTCTGTTTGTTTGTCTGATTGTCTGTTTTGTCTGTATATTTGTTCCTGCATCACGTAAAAACTATTGGACCGGTTACGATTCAGTTTTCACTGTTAGATAGCTTAAGGGTTGACTTAAAAACTGGTGTATTTAATATCTGAATCCGATGAGTAGAAACCGAGCAATCGATAAAAACTGTTTGACAGCTAAAGAAATTTTGATCAAATGTTTT
The DNA here is from genome assembly GCA_946251855.1 of Alsophila aescularia. Classification (NCBI taxonomy): domain Eukaryota; kingdom Metazoa; phylum Arthropoda; class Insecta; order Lepidoptera; family Geometridae; genus Alsophila; species Alsophila aescularia. Next base: position 10,567,372 of record OX276378.1, on the reverse strand, counting down.
GATATTGGTATTTTAGGTCTTGGAGTAGCACATATGAGTACTTTTAACCTCGAGAATTGACCACGCATGCGAAGCCGCGTGTACAGCTAGTTACACTTAAGTTACTTTTAATTGAGAGAAATGACCACGCGGGCAAAGCCGCGGGTATAGCTAGTTGTAAATATAATGGATTAAAAAATAATTTATGAAGCAACTATGTAACATTATTACATAATTATTTAATAACAAGTTAAAGCAACTCAGTGAGTTCATAATAGTTATATATAATATATAAACGAAACTTCATCGCGCTGAAAACTAAATTTTTATTTACCAACCTCGACGTATTGATCAAGTTGATCGCGGTCATGAGAAGGCTCAAAAAAAGTTTTCAGTGCGATTAAGTCACTTTTAAATATTATAGAACTATAATATTATGTTCGAATCGCGGAAGTTTAATAGTTATAATTTTCATTATTTCTTCACGAAGGCAGAATTTATTTTAGTTAAATTTTAGGGTATTTTATTTCTCAAATGAGATATAATGTATGTAAAGTATGAAATTTATTCATATTTTTGCAAACGTTTATATGAATACGTGAAATATGACGGTTTCCCTAAAAACGTGTGGAGGAAAACGCCAAAACGATTTTATTTTGATCTTTCTTTTTTATGTCCTTCATAATTTCCTTACGCAATTTACACCTTTTTCAGAAAATACTATAGAATTGGCTAAGCATACAATCTCTTGTCATCTGAACAAGACGTACCAAATTCATCATCATCATCATCGTCATCAGCCTCTGTCCACTGCTGGGCGTAGGCCTATGACGATGTCAAATCTCTTTCATCATAATGATACTCATTTGATAGTTTATCTATATTAATTCTAAATTCAAATAACCTGTCATTCCTAGATTGTCATTCATGCATTAGGCTCATGTCGATGTTTTTACAAAATATCTAATAAAAAGTGGTAAATAAATGATTATTTTATCTACATAAATCTGGCAGTTTTAGTAACTACGTAAATACCGTAAATTCCACCTACCTAAAATAGCAGCCGATAGAATGCCCACCAAAATGCTGACTTCTAGCTTGGGGCATGTTCGTGTTCAGTAAGGAAGGACCAGCTCGACTAGCAGAGTCCTGCAAGCGTTGCTGATAGGCCAGCTATCTCTGTACATGGTCATCTTCTGCTACAACAAGTCCATGAAGGTGAAACCGTTGTTTATGAACATCTCCGAGTGCTCCTAATTGTTCCTGTATTTTTATGTTGTCCACTGAGGTTTGGTCCCTGGGCTACCCAACTCCACCCCAGGACCACCTCGTGACAGGCATCTTCCAATGCACACCACCGAGCTCGGTTTTCAGCTCCCTTCATCCATTCTCTTCCAGCCACTTTTCGCAGGTCGTCACTCCACCTGGCCAAAGGGCGTCCTACACTACGTTTGCCTAAACGTGGTCTCACTCGAGAACTCGTCTACCCCAACGGTTATCGGTTCTTCTGGAAATGTGACCAGCCCACTACCATTTTAGCTTGTTTATTGTAGCGTTGTTTGTGTTTTTGTTATCTATGGTTCCGATCTTCGTTGAGAGTTGCAATTGCAATCGATTGCAATCGGATCACGTGGTCGAACCTGTCTTCGAGATGGACCCCCGGTGATGGTGAAAACTCCAGATCCGGTGGGAGGCAACAAGACACCAAGTGGTGCCACCTACAGGCTCACAGTTTTGGGCGGGCGTTCGCGTTTGAGCCACGGGTTGGCAGCCTTGAGCACGGCAGCGAATGACAAGAGAGAGTGGACAAAGATTGGGATAAATAAATTGGTGGACCTGATTGCAGCAGCTAATGAGACATGTTAATTGAGCGTCACCCATGACAGAGAGTAAAGAGTTTTGCCACCAATACTCCGCGAGTTGAGCCCCGGCGCTGAAGCGATTGGGATGTGGTGACGTCCCTAGAGCCCGAGAGGATTCCTGTTCCTGTTCAAGTCGCTGCTGCGACCTCCCACAGCCAAGCGCCCGTATTAACGCATCCCTGAAGCCCTTACGAACACTGAGTCGACGCGTCCTTGTTCGCCCTAAGGTGAGCCCGTGAGCGTCTTCCCTCGAGTCGGAGCCCCATCGCGTGCCCGTACTGGTTGACGTTGTGAAGTAATACTTTAGGATTCCCACCATTTTAGCTCTTTAATATTAGGTTTATGAATCAATATACCCTATTATAACCCCTACACGATTTCTTTCTTGTGTTTCCCCCGCTCTTTGTAAGTATATCTGGAGTAGGTAATTAATTAGCATGTCACGACCCTGCCACAGACACCAACCTCTGTTGAAAGAAAGAAAGAAAAGGAAGAAAATACATTTATTTCTGACAACACACAACAATAAACATTATCAAAAACAAAAAATACGAAATTAGACAAGCAAACAAAAAATAATAACATATGTTGGTGTGTGTGGCAGGGTAGTGACATGTTAAATACTTCAACCTCAATACTGTTAACCTCTGTTCGAACCCTCACGCCCTATTTCTCTCTTGCCCTGCTGTCTAGTCATGGTCTTATATTCTCCATTTTTAATAGAGTATAATTAGCGTTCGTATAATCTAATAATTTGCTAGTTCCCTTTCAGTAAGTAGTAGTTTACAGAAGTACCCGTGACATTATCTAAGAGCTATAATGTTGGTCACCTTGGTTTTCCGTTGGATATCTTCATTACGAATCTTGTCCTTCAGAGAAACTCTAAGCATAGCTCTCTCTATAGCTCGCTGAGCAACCTTAAATTTGTAGACTAGTTTGACCGTGAGTGTCCACGTTTTGGCTCCGTAGGTCGTGTCTGGTACGGTACGACTCACTGATTGAAGACTTTTGTCTTCAGGCACCCATACCCGACTAGTACCCATAGTACTGGGTATGCTAGTTAAGGGCTAAGTAATTGGTGTGAATTGTCACGAATATATATATATACATATATATTAACTAGCTTACCCGCCCGCAGCTTCGCCGCGCGGATAACAAGTCTTTTTGACAGACTTGTTATTTCGTTTCCATAGCAACCGTTCCTTAAAGCGAGTAATAAACATTTACCAGTTTTCCCGTGTAAACTTACAATTTTCCGGGATAAAGGGTATCCTATGTTTTATTCTAGGCTATAAGGTATCTCCATTCCAAATTTCATCAAATTCCTTCCAGCCGTTATCGTGTGAAAGCTCCCCAAACAAAAAAACAAACAAACAAACCGACAACATTTCACTGTTATACTCCTATATTGTTATGGATTAAATCAATATCAATTATTAAAGTAAGCTACGATTTAAGTTAAACATCAAAATACACTGACAATAAGCATAAAAGCGACGGTGGCCGAGAGATAAAATGTGCTGTAGGCAAATCAACGATACGTGGTTCGATCCTCGGCTCCTCACCATTTATTCTCATTAGTGCGGATTTGTGCGCTTCGTGCTCCGGAGAGCATGTAAAACTGTTGGTCCCGGATTCTAACCATTGATAGCAGTTGTTAGGCTTTGTGCGAGGCCCTTGGGCGGCCTGACTTACAATAGTGGTCCGAAATACCTCGTTCGATATACGATATAGATAGGTAAATCTTATCAAGCTACTAGTATACTTATAATACAGCAGCAGATACCAATAAGCCTGTACAATGAAGATAATTTTTTTATTGTCTGTTGTTCTCTTAATAAGCTACTGAACACTTTTTTTTTTGTTTAAAGTCTTGTCTGTCTTTTTGTGTGTTCGCGCATCTCTTGAATACTACTAAACCGCTTGCGATGCAGTTTCCATTGTTAGATAGCTTAGGATTTGAATAAAAACTGGTGAACTTGGTATCTTAATCTGATGATTAGAAGCCTAGCTATCGATAAAAATCGGCTGATCAAAACTGGGTATTTTGTACTTTATTGGTGCTCTTGAGCCTGGAATAACACATAGGTTACTTTTAACCCACAGAAATGACCACCCGGGAAAAGCCACGTGCACAGTTTGTAATAGATAGAACCTACAAATAATACTGACTCATTTTTTATAGCAAAATCTAAGTGCACATTTCAATAAATACGAATTCATAAACTGTCTTCAATAAAACTTCCCGTATTGAAAATATGCTGTCAACTCCGTAATTTGCATTATTCAGTCCCACAGGCCCAAAAGAATTGACAAACTTAATTTACAGTCAGAATATAAACTCAAAAGCCAATCACTCGAGACGCGATTTGAGGAAATCTGAATTCAACTGGAAATCTGCGGCGAATAAAAATTAAAAGCGTCTAAATAAATAACGCATGGAATACACATTTACGCGTGAGTGATAGAGATAAGTAGTGAGGGGTCATTGTACTGATTTATTGTGTCAGTATCGCGGCCGTGCTTTAGCTAGAGTGGAATCTCGGAATTGAAATGCTTCGTTATAATTATTCCAAACATGTGAAAGTCATCAATTTGTTAGTGTTGACCTGTTATAGCGCTGGAGAGCAACCCCTATAACATTACGAATTCACCAGATGTAATAAAGGCGCGACGTCCCGAAGTGACAAATGCAAACCTCAAAGACCATTTCAAATTAATGCTTCTACTTCAACACATGCATATTGCTGTCCCGTTGGTAACTTGATTTAACGGAAAATACAATATCTTTGCTGGTATTTGATTTTATTTTAAGTAAGTAGTACAGATCCTCCTAATATTATAAATGCGAAAGTGGGTTTGTTTGTCTGTTACGCTTTCATGCCTTAACTACTCAACCGATCATTTTGAAATTTGACACACAAGTTGTAAGGGGTACAGAAAAGAACATAGGAGTACCGTTCATCAAGATTTAGGGAAAAAATAATATGAAAAAAGACAAAATTGATTGGCACATCAATGTCAAATTTGAAACTACTATTCAAGAATGAATAAAATCCATGACATCTTCAATTGTACGAGATACATTTATAAAAAGAATGATACTACTTGGTTATTTACTCATGATATCTCCAAACCGAAAATTGGCTGAAGATTGTTAAATAATTACGTATATGTAGTATAAATGTTGAGTATAAGTACGCATGTCAATTTTTGTGTCAGATTGAAAATACAAAACACACGCGGTGAGTTATGCACACTCACTTATTATTTCACGCTACACACACTCAACCATATACACGCATCCTCATACAAACACACACCCTCATACACACACACACACACACACAACACACACACACACACACACACACACACACACACACACACACACACACACACACACACACACACACCGTTTCACCCTCTCTCTCATTCCTACTTGATGATTAAAATCCTATTTTCATTATTGTCTGATTGTGAAATGCAAACTACAAACACAACATCATCAACATTATCTGATCAACTGGAGAAACTAGTCCCCATAACACAGGGAATCCTAGTTTGAGGACTAGTGTTCACAACGAATACTAACTACTAGCCATTGACTGTAACTGTACCAACAGTCATATTATGTCAAAAATTTTGAAAAAACTGTATTGATTGTGTTTTGAGTAATGTTACCAACCGGTAGAAGGTCCTTTTATGTGATTTTTTCGTGCCACAATTTTAAATTTACTATTCATGTTTTGGTTTACTTATTTTTGCCTCTTTTGTTAGTTTTACCTACAGTGCATGTTTTTTCAAAGAAATAAATTATCATTTATCATTATCATCATTTAACATCTAGACCTTATATATTAAACTGAGTATTAAGAATGGCACTTTGAGCCTAATCTAAGTGTTTACCTATATGAATAAAGTATGCAATATAAAAACACGTGCTTTCCCGCCCGCGACTTCGTCCGCGCGGACTACAGTTTATCGTGAAAAAAAGCATCCTATGTTCTTCTAGGATATTAAAAACCAATGAAAATGTAGGTATAGCACCAATGCTCTAGAAGTTTTTTGACTGATTTGTAATTTCGTTTCCATGGAAACCGTTCCTTACAGCGTATATCAACAAACTCCGGGATAAAAAGTATCCATTATAATAAATAGGCTATAAGTTATCTCCATTCCAAATTTCATTGAAATCCGTCCAGCCGTTAACGCGTGAAAGCTCTCCAAACAAACAAATAGATAACGTTTGACTTATATATATTCTTTAGACATAGCTTTATTTATATATTGGTATGGATGATAAATTTGTTCTTGAAAATAAACAAAAAATTGACATATTTAAATTAAAAATAATATAAACTGACATAATAATATTGTCTGAGCTATATCGAGACAAAAAAGATATGTAATTAAAACGATCTTAAAAATTCAATTTTTTTTTTAAATGTATTAAATGGTCTCTCAAATGTATCGTCAGAACTCTTAAAAACATCATCTTCAAAAGAGTCATCGATCGAAAGCCCTACTTTGTCCAACTCCACCTGACATCACAAATTCACAGACAACAAAATATCCGTTATCTCAACCCTGCAGGTTCTCCCTTCCACAGATTGAATTTCTGAAGCCCGACGTTTCATAAATTGAAAAAGAAATGCTCACGTGAAGAATTCTATCAACATACTTAACCACAGAAAATGTAATAATAGTACTCCACTTAACGCGTGACCAGAAAAGTGTGCGATATTCTTTTGTGAGCTTTTGTTTTGGTTAGTGTTAACATTAAAACCTTTTATTTAACTTGCAATGTTTGTATGTATGTATGTATGTATGTATGTATGTATGTATGTTTATTTAGGTCAAATCTCTCTGGAGGGGGGTTTGAAACGTTTATAAACCCGGGTAAACCCTAACCTGGCCACCTCTCTGGTGAGCAGACTTGGCAATGGCTACGGAAAGGAGCGCAGGTCGTGTAGACATCCGCAGCAAGTATGATTGCTACCTTTACGTGGTCCCCTAAGGAACAGACGTAACCAAGGCAACAGCCGCAATCCTAGACTTCCTAGTCCCACCCAACATTTCCACTTTTGACTCCTTTTATTCCTAATTTCCTATCTTACCTCCTTTCCAAATCGCTGCAGTGGCGAAGTGGTCAGGTCACTGTGGACTTACTATCCACTAATGAGTGATAGTAGGTGGGGGGATGATCACCCACGTAACTTGGTGCTGTGCGTGGGGGGCCCGTATGGTAGGATGAAACAAACCTGGTGGCTGAGTGGGGAGTTGGTCAGGGTATACCACCTCTCTCCCGCAACACTTTTCTTTGGTGTGGATTTCAACCTAAACGGGGGGTATGGACTAGTCATCCATACCTATCCAGCCCTGGTGGCAGCCTTCTGCTCTGCCTGGCGAGAACGGGATGACGATGGTGTCTGTAGCTGGCGGTGTTCGTTGGGCTGCGTTTTTTGGATTGGGCGTAGTGTCGGACGTAGCGGCGTTGGGCTCGGGCATATGGGACATCCGTTCCATACCTATTCTAGTAGCCCTGGTATTGTAACCAAATATCCCCGGTGCGGGCTCCGTGGAGGGTGGAGAGCTAGAAAAATGAACTTTCAACTTAATGGAATATAGATACTGGTACAAAAAACATAAACAATCCACCTAAAACCCCCTTCAGTAGGGAGGCGGTGAGTATCCTGAAGGAAAATTTTGTTGCTGACACGGATCGAACTGCAGCTTGGACGGTCGTTAGACCTAAAGGTAAAAACCAAGGAGCAGGTAATGTCGGGAGACAGCCTTTGGCTGGAACCTCAAGAGCCAGTGCTCTGAACCTCGAGGTGGCACACGTCCCAGAGGTAAAACTAACAAAGAAACAAAAATACAAGCTAAAACAAAAATTGAAAAGGGAGCTCTTGAAATCGGGTTCTGGAGGTGTGAAGCCAGTGGCTGAAGACACCAGAGAGAATAAACCGGGACCAAGAGCTTACTTTAAGCAACGTCTAAAAACAAGGGATAGTAGGGAACCCGAAACCAAGCCACAAGCCCTTCTAGCTTTCACCAAGGATTCGTCCAAGGAGTCTGCTGGGCCAGCTTTTACTAAGGATTCGTCCAAGGAGTCTGCTGGGTCAGCTTTCACCAAGGATTTGTCCAAGCAGTCCTGCTGGACCTAAAGGATATAGAGGCAAGGTTACGGAAACCCCGCATAAGAACAAGGATCTCGTATCTAAACCGCATGGCCGGCTGGCATCGACCGTGGACTTGTCCAAGGTGACTGCTGGGCCCTCCGGTTACAGAGGTAAGGACTCGAGTTCCAAGTATAGAACCAAACACGGTAACCGGTTCAACCGGCAGAAACGAGCTACCATTGCGATCTCCAAGTCGACGCAAGCCCCAGTTCGCACTGAGACTAGCAAACGTTCAAGGTTGGATGACACGGTTTCACCAAGAGGAAACTATAAAACAGCAGAGTTGGATATTTTTAATCGTGCCCAGGTTAGCTATGTTGATATTGTCCAGAACAAGCTCTGTGTAGCAGTGTCTAGGGCTGATGGTATCCAACTAACAGAAGAACAGACCACCTTGGTGAAGAAGTTCTTGCAGCGCAAGATTTTTGAGGGTGTCAAAGACCCAGCCAATGACTTCTCCCCCACTTTCAGAGGACGGCCCATCATTTCTGATGGAGTCCTGAAGCTGTGGTGTGAGGATGAGGCTTCACTGAAGTGGCTTAATGAAGCCATTGACAGCTTTCCATCAACAACTTGCCCCAAACTGATAGTTAAAAAACAAAGCGAGATCGCCAGAATTGTACGAGCGGGTCTTCTTATCCCGGACTGTGATAACTCCTTAGAGGACACCAACGCGGTTCTGGATGGATAAAATAAGTGCGCACTCATTAATACCTGGATTGTGTACTGGCACTCCTGGCGGGAAGCGGCTTCCAAAGAGTTTGGTCGTACACTGTTCCTGTATCTGGGTATCCCAGAGCATGTCGTCCCAACTATTTTGGAACGTGATCGTAGACTAGTCCATAATTTTGGCAATGTCTACGTGCGCTTCTATGCGAAGGATGGAACGCTAACAGATGCACCACCGAATCTGGATGAGGAACCGATCAGGAACACGGATCCTCCATCTCAACGAGAAGGGTGCTTTGAACAACAGTCCCTGCCAGCCACGTCTCTGATCGGCAGCGCGAAGGAATCATTTCCGGACGCGCCGTCACACTCCTCTCCTGAACCGTCAACTTCGAGGGGAGAAGAGATGAGTGTGGACACGGTCCTTCCGGAGGAGGAGACAGTGAGGGACTCTGGAACGGATGGTAGAGAGTCTGAGAGGGAAGCCTGGATGATGGTGACCCTGACCTCTCAGACTGACTTCATTCAAGCCAACCTCCAGCACAGTATTCCTGCTACGGCTAACCTGCACAGGGTGCTGGAGGCAACCAACAAAGAGACTATCGCCCTGATCCAGGATCCGTGGATCAGGGGCGGGCGTGTTTGTGGTCTCAACAACTTGAATGGTAAATGATTACTAGATAACACATGTAACAATCTACGTGCTTGTATTTTCATACTGCGAGGTGTTCCAGCAGTGCCCCTCACCGAGTTCTGTTCCAGGGACATGGTAACCGTTAGGTTACCCTCTGGTGTCGGAGGGGGAGAGGAGGTGGTGATTGTCACGTCGGTTTACATGCCCGCCAATGAGGACGTCCCATCCAAGAAAGTCGCTGACCTCGTTAGACTCTGTGAGCTTAACAATTTTAATTTAACCATAGCTACAGATAGTAATGCACATCATCAATAACAAAAAAATAACACAATTATGAATTGGAGAGTTTCGGAAGAGTGTTCGTGCTTAGACCATAGGTGAATCCGGTTTGAAATGGAACTTAGCAGGGTACTTCCCGTAGCAACTCGTAATCCCCGTAGAACGGACAAGGTGATCTTTTATAATTCATTAAAACAGTACCACACTCTTATGTCTACGGGATCACGCCTAACAAGCAATACTGGTATTGAGCAGGCGGTAGTACAATCAACAGACAGTCTCACCAAAAGCTATGGGGAAGCCTGCCCCCTCTCCCCACCATACACGTAAGTAAAGCTGGTAGTCATGGTTGGGGTAAAGATTTGGAGAAACTGAAAGCAAGTTCTTAAATTATTTAATAGAGCCATGAATACATACCATGATGAGGACTAGGAGCAATATAGAAAGGCGCGGGTGGCGTACAAAAAACTACTTCGTTCCAAAGGTCGTAAATCATGGAAAAAATATAGTACAAACATAGAAACGAATACGCAGGCAAATAGGGTCAGGAAAATTTTAGCAGCTGACCAGAAGCGCGATATCGATTCTTTAAAAAAAATAGACAACACTTATACTAAAACAGAAACAGAAACAAATAGCCTACTTTTACAGACACATTTCCCAGGATGCCAAATCACTGACACCATTACATGGTTTGACATTGAAGAGGCTATACCTGCTGACGCGGATTGGGATGTTGCGAAGTCAGTAGTGGTTGCGCTGATTCAATGTTAATTTCTTCGTGAACTAGAACGTTGGTTTTTGCAATTAATTCCCTATTTTCCCATCCCACTCCTGCACATACCCTTCTTGCATATGTATGAGAGAGACTGCGACACACACTCGCGAGTGTCGCCCTCTAACTTGAGTGGGCTGGGTTGTTCGAATTTCGCATGGCGGCTGTCGAGTCCGTCTTCGCGCCCCTCGCATAAAAACACCAAAAAATCGCGTGTGATCTGTTATGAAAAGGACTAAACATCTCCTCAAAGGATTGCTACACATCACCATCGAGTTGTTAAGGTATTGTGCTCCTTCCTTCTACGTAGAACTGCTTCTAATCTTATAAACTCCTACGCAGTTCTATCGCCCTCCATTTTATTTCGCATCAACCAGATCACCTTTGCATTATTTAGCTTTAATTTTACCCCGCGTAAACAAGTAGTTAGTCGAGAAAGAATTAGTTGGGCTATAAGTACATTCTTACCTTACAAAACAGCTAGGCTGGACGGTATCTTTCCGGGACTCCTCCAATGGGACATATAAACGGTACACTGGATATAATCTTCAGGGCGTGTTTATCCCATCGGTACATTCCTTTAGGCTGGAGAGAGGTCAGAGTATTAGTTATTCCCAAACCTGGAAAGAGTGACTAAGACTACACAGACCCTAAATCTTATAGACCAATAGGTATTACATCCATCCTCCTTAAAACCTTGGAAAGACTTTGTGATCAGTACTTTAGATATAGCATTCTAACTATATCACCATTACATCCACAACAACACGCATATAGTTCGGGTAAATCAACAGAATCAGCCTTACACAAAGTGATAAACACAATAGAACAAAATTAAAAAACAAGGTGCTTTTGACAGAACTAACTTTAGAAGCATAAACGCAGCGCTAAGGAAGCATGGTGTTGAGTCGACATTGGTTGATTGGGTCATAAACATGTTAAAGCTTAGGGCGGTTAGAGTCAACCTAGGTGTAACCACTATAGGGGTGGTGGCAAGATGGTGCCCTCAAGGGGGAGTACTGTCATCCCTACTATGGAACATGGTGGTAAATGACCTACTTACAAAGCTTAACAACAGACACTTCTTAACACTTAAAGATGCGGACGATCTGACTATCCTTGTATCAGGCCACTTTGCTATCGTATCATGTGACATCATGAATAACGCCTTAAAGATCGTAGAGAACTGGTGCTTAGACTATGGATTAACTGTGAATCCAACAAAAACACGACTGGTTATGTTTACTAACAAAATAAACTTAGGACAATACATATTACCCCACCTTTTTGACACACAGTTAACCTTAACTGATGAGGTAAAGTACCTGGGTATCATCTTAGATAGCAAATTGAACTGGGCTAGATACCTAGAAAACTAAATTAAGAAAGCAACCATATTTCTCTGGCAATGTCGGAAAATGATATGTAAAACATGGGGCCTGAGTCCAAAAATAACACTTTGGTTATAAAATACTATAATTAGGCCTTCTTTAACATATGGTTCACTTGTTTGGTGGCCATGGACTAAACAAGTATCTACCATAAATAAACTACAGTCCTTCCAGAGGTTGGCCTGTGTAGCAGTGACTGGTTGCATGAGAACAGCACCCACTGTTGCACTAGAGGCACTGCTGGGTATGCCACCGTTGCAGTTGCACATCCAGCAGGAAGCTACTGCGTCTGATCACAGACTCAAAGCACTCAATCTCTGGGATCAAAATAGTCAAACATTCCACACTAACATCATACGGGATTATGCGGAGGGTAACTCGGACATACTCTTTATTTATGATAGGGTACCAAAACAACATCTTTTCAATAAACACTAGAAGATACAACTGCATGAGGAACAAGTGATAGGTCAAATAAGAATACGTATACGTTACCTACAATACGTCGTAACATATATTTTTCTTAAATTAGTCACATCCTTTTTTTCAAACTCTTCGCTTTTAAAGACTTGAAAATCTGGGTTTACAATGCTCGTATTTGAACCCGTGGATTTGAAGTCCTCTATCGATTTATGAAGGTTTGATCAGTGGCCGCAACTTTTCGGTTTGTTCGCTTGCCACAAAGGTAGAACGCCTACAAAAACAACACAGGGTTCGCAGGTGTTTCACATGTTGCAATCATAGCTAAAAGCTGTTAGTATTAAACCAGCTTCCTAAAAAGAACGCAATGAAATATGTTCATCAGTTTGGGAGCTACGATACCACCGACAAAGAAAAACCATTCAAACTTATTATAATCATCACCATTATCAATCTCAAGACTTCCAATGCTAATCAAAAGCCATAGAACGTGAATACGAGCGGTTGTTTGCTTTAGCATCCAGCGGCTCTCGGTGGCTCTCACCAGGTCTTTGTTCCACCTCGAAGAGGGCATCCTACGCCTACCTTCCGGTCCGTGGTCACCGTTCGAGAACCTTTCTTGTCTATCGTTTATCGAGTTCAGATTTTAAACTTCTAACACCCTTCTAGAGCGATGGAAACTTAATAGTTCAATAGTTTTACTTAGAATCCAATGAAACTGAGTTTGGTCCTAGGCTCCTCACCAATGACTTTTCTATGTGCGGTTTTTCATGCTTTCACGTTAAGCTGTCGGTATTGGCGGTTATTGATTAATAACAGTCTTAAGGCTATGTCAGAGGCCCTCGGGTGGCCTGACTAGCTCTGACACCATAAGCCTCATATGACAAAAAATAAACAAACATGCCTTTTTATAGTCGAGCGTTAAAAAAACCATCCCATCTTAGGGCATAATGCTTGAAAAGTTGTCACGAAACATGGAAGTTTACTCGATGTAAATCGACCTACATACAAAAACTTGATTCACTTTCGATTCTTTTCTATTTTCCACATTAATAGAGTTTGAATCCACAACTTATTTGTTATGGGAACTGTAGAAGAGCTCCCAGCCAGGTAGAAGTGAAATATCTATGGTTAAATCTGCAATATATGTTTGTGCACACCTTCAGGTTCGCTTTTTGGATCTTTAAAGGAATATCTTCAACAAGCCCCACTCTAAATTACAACGGTGAGAGCACGATCCTAAACAAAAAGTGCTTAATACAGTGCTTATTGGAATTGGTCAAGTTAATTAAATCATAAAGTTTTTATGTTATTGTTGTGTGAACAAAATTCGGTTGGACCAATTGCTTTATCGAAATGACGACATGGTTTAATCAAATTGTATTCAATCAATGTTTAGTTGGTTTTATTAGTCCTACACCAAACAACATAAATAAGAGCGATGGTGGCCTAACGGTTATATAGTACAATTTAGAATCCAACGATACCGGGTTCCAAACCTAGGCTCCGGACCACTGACTTTTCCAAGTTATATGCGGTTTTCCATCGCCAAATGCTACGGAGGGCACGTAAAGCTGTCGGTCCCGGTTGTTATTGATTAATAGCAGTCGTTAATCCACGTCACGCAGCTTGACAAACTCTGACATCAGAGGCCAGCACTACCTCATACGACAAACAAACAAACAAACCAAAGAACAGAACTCATCTCGACAGCCGAGAACATAGGTATAAAAATTTTGCTTTTCTACTCAAATTGCGAAGTTATTATAACTCCAATACTTTATCTTTCTTTTCTAATAGTGTATATAAAATGAATACAACAGTATGTTTTCTTATATAAGACACGAAGTTATCACCTAGCTATTACCCACCCAATTTAAATCCCAAGCTGAAAAGGGTCTCCGCAGCAAAATATTAATTCGCCAGATATTCTGTAACGATAACTTTTACTGTCTCTTATTATAATTAAAACGAGCCCCAGCATTAGCTTGTATTAATTGTAATTTACAAGGAGCCGGGTAATATATGCGTTCCGGAGTTGAGTTCTGGTAATTAAAGCACTTTATCCTTCCAGTCACTTCTATTCATTTTCTCTAATCTTTAGTGTATAAGTATTCATTTCAGGAATAGCATTACGGGTTATGAGGATATATTATTGAGTGGCTTTCTATTATAATATTTGAGATAATAACTGTTACACATGCAATTTATTTTTGATTTGTTAGCCTTTGAATTGCTAGGCATCCCCGAAGTATTCCAAGTGTATCTTTTCTGTGCCACCTCTAGCCAGCCTTTTTGGTACTCGTCCGCTCGCCACCTTTTCTTGGGCTGGTGTCGTGGTCCGTATGAGGCAAGTTTTGCCTACCGGTCAGTTAAGATTACCTTTCATACAAGATGACGTCATATATGGTATGCAAAAAAAAAACAAGCATATAAGATATGACGTCATCTCGTTTGAAAGTTTATCTCACTTTACGAATTTGCTTTTTGATTCGATCACATCTACGAAGCGCAAAATTACACGTAGAAAGGATGGGAAGTCGCAGAGAGATCTTTACGACGTAATAACGTTGTTTAAGGTAACTGATCCAGAGGAAGTACCGATATTTGTAGCTAGGGAACTTCACAAACTCCCGGCTCTGCACTTCGATCACATTGATGTAAGTAAACTCTTAAAGGATCTGCTCAACGAACAATGAAGCAAAACGAACTCCGAACAATGAAGGAATGTTATGTAACCAAGGAGCAGTTTGATGAATTACGGAATGAGCTTTTGCAATCTAAACAGCCATCATCACATAGTGCGCAAAACATTAATATTAAAAGGGGTGGTGGACTAGCAACTAGTTTCTATTTGGAAAGCGGCCCTATGGGCCTACCTCACTTTTTAGATAAGTCCGGTACGGTTCCAACGGACGCCGAGATTGCAAATAATCATCTATCCTTATCACCCGTGAGTGCTAATGATGAGTCTATCCTGCTTGCACAAGCACGTGCTACGCATGTGGAGTCGCGTACAGCGGTTGCGTCGCAAACAGTCCAAAGTGTGCAGGGTATTGAAACTATTGAATGCAGTTCTTCGGCGCGACCCATGACACAGGCGCCAAGCGGGAGCGTACAATGCACTCAAAAATCTCAAGAAAAAAATGAATGGGTTGTCGTACAAGGAAAGAAAACAAAATATCGTTTTGCTGGAAGTAGAGGAAAAGCTGCCTTGGAGCCAAATAATAAATTTCGAGCAGCTGATATTAAAATTCCATTCTTCATAACAAATGTTGACAAGCAGGCGTCAGGTAGTGACATCACTGATTACATTGAATCGAAGACACAGGTTCAAGTGATTCTTAAGAAAATTAAAATTAAAAAGCAGAGGGATTACAATGCCTATAAAATTCTTGTACCACAACACAAGCTCGCATTGTTTTTAGACGACAAGATATGGCCAGAAGGAGTGTCATTTCGCCGCTTTGTTTATTTTGACAAAGATTTAAGGAATGAGTATGGGAGAAGAAGAAGTGGCGAAATAATACAAAATAGTAATGGATGTACAAACACATAAGAAAATAAAGTCATCTTTCATTAGTTTTAATTGTAAGTCCGTTACAAGATCAACTGATTGTGTGTGAGGCTTATGTAGTATGGCGCAGATAGTAGGTTTGCAAGAGACATGGCTACTTCCACATGATATCCCCCTCCTCGGCACCATCGACAGGGAATTCGCTTACACCGGGACGTCCGCGGTCAACATTTCGGCTGGGGTACTGAGGGGCAGGCCTTATGGCGGAGTGGCATTACTTTGGCGTAAATCAACGTTCAGTGAAGTGTCGGTAATTGAATGTAAAAACACGCGTATCTGTGCGATAAAAGCGTCGCTCGGTGACCGCTTTATTCTTGTCTTTAGTGTCTACGTATATACGTGTAAAATAGTATATGCCCACGGATGCGATTGACAACTTATCTGAATTTACGGAGTGTTTTAGTGAGGTATGTGCTATTGTTGAAAGCTCATCAATTGAGGCGGTTTATGTGTTGGGAGATTTTAATGCGCACCCCGGCGAACTATTCTTCAAGGAGTTAGAAAATATATGTACGGACCAGCAATTGAAATGTGCCGATATTGAAAAATTAGGTATTGCGTCAAACAGCTATACTTTTATAAGTTCTACACGGTGGCTTGACCATTGTGTTGTTAGTCAGGCCGCTTGGCAGTCAATAAGCAAAGTTAGTATAATGTACGATACATTTTGGTCGGATCACCTGCCGCTGATTATCGAATGTGAATTAGACGTAATTAAATGTAAGACAAGTTCGAGTATTAATGAAACTATATGTAACAGGGTTATCTGGGGAAATAGAACTAATGAACAAATAGACAAGTATAGGGATTATTGTGTCAGTAAACTCAAGTTAATAGACTTTCCACATGAATTTCAAAATTGTAGTTATAATTTATGTAGTAATGTAGAACATAATAAAAGGTTAGATGAACTTTATCGTGAAATTGTTTTGGTGTTGACACAGGCGGCTATTGAAAATAATAATTGTATAATTATTAATAATCATTCAAGCAGAAAAAAAGGTCCCGTGACAGGTTGGAATAAGCATGTACGTGAAGCGCACAGGGATGCCAGGCTTAAATTTTTTAATTGGGTTTGGCAAAATAAGCCCAGAAGTGGTAATTTATATGAAGAAATGTGTGAAAGTAGAAAATTATTCAAAAGAAAACTAAAGTGGTGTCTGGACAATAAAGAACAAGTAAGAATGGATATTATAGCTGAGCACCGCTCTTCGAAGAATTTTGGCGATTTTTGGAAGGCTACTAATAAATTGAATGTTAGGCCTGGCCTGCCTGTGAGCGTGGAGGGTGTGAGTGACAGTAAGGGCATAGCTGAAGTATTCAAAAATCATTTTGGGGTAAATTCGTCGCTAGGTCCTTCCAAGATGAGGCTGGATGCGGAGACCAGCGTGACTGGGGACTTGTTCACAGTATCTGCTAAACAAGTATCTCGCATAATAGATAAAATGTCTCGCGGTAAATCACCGGGTCACGATGGTCTCAGCATTGAGCATCTGAAGTGTGCGTGATTCCACCTGTCGCGTATTCTTGCGATGTTTTTTTTACTTTGTGCTTAAGTCACTCTCATTTGCCCGCTGAGCTCATGAAAACCGTAGTTGTGCCTATTGTTAAAAATAAGACAGGTGATTTGTCCGATAAACGAAACTATCGACCAATATCTTTGGCGACGGTGATAGCGAAAGTGCTGGACAGTGTGCTTGACTCGGAGCTTGATAAGCATATTAATATTCATGACGCACAGTTCGGTTTTAGAGCCGGACTCTCTACTGAAAGCGCCATACTCAGTCTCAAGCACACTGTGCAGTATTACACGACGATACGAACACCTGTGTATGCTTGCTTTCTCGATTTATCAAAGGCATTTGACTTGGTATCATACGACACATTGTGGGAAAAACTACTGAAAACAGACGTACATACTCAGGTGTTGAGGCTCTTTCGCTACTGGTACGCGAACCAGACTAATAATGTTAGGTGGGCTGGCGACCTCTCTGACGCGTACAGGTTGGAGTGCGGGGTAAGGCAGGGTGGGTTGAGTTCTCCCAAGCTCTTCAACTTGTACGTGAACAAGCTGATAGTTGAGCTCAGCAATGCACGTGTCGGCTGCTTGGTTGATAATGTTTGTATGAACAATATCAGCTACGCAGACGACATGGTGCTGCTGAGCCCTTCTATTAGTGGAATGAGAAGGTTATTAGCTATTTGTGAGAGTTATGCTAATAAACATGGCCTTGTGTATAATTGTGCGAAGAGTGAGTATTTGATCTTCGGGGCTTCCGGTAAATATCCGTCTAATGTGCCACCATTAAAGCTGATCGGTGTAGAACTTAAGAGGGTGAAACAGTTTAAATACCTCGGACACTACGTTACTGAAGGCCTCGATGATCAAACTGATATAGAAAGGGAACGCAGGGCATTGGCAATTAGAAGTAATATGCTGGCACGCAGGTTTGCTCGTTGTAGTGACGAAGTCAAAATAACACTGTTTAAGTCATATTGTCAAACTTTCTACACAAGTAGTCTGTGGGCCAGCTATACTCAGAGATCGCTCAATGCCTTGCGTGTCCAGTATAACAATGGATTTAGGATGCTCTTGGGGCTGCCCCGTTTCTGTAGTGCTTCGAGTATGTTTGCAGAGGCGCAAGTTGATGGCTTTCATGCCATCATGCGCAAGAGAATTGCCTCCCTGCTAAGCAGAGTGCGGGGAAGTACTAACAGCATCCTAAAAGTCATTGGTGGAAGATACGATTCCGCGATTGTGAAGGAGTTCATTCGGGTTCAGATCAGATAGTCTCGTTGCAGGCTGTCTGGCCGGGACTCAGATGAATATCTTCATAACTAGCATTTTTTTATTTATTTTTTTACTGTGTAGATTTTTCTGGACTGTATTAGACTAACATAGATAAATAAGACCTATACTAACAATTTTATGTTCATTGTCTGAATATAAATAAATAATAATAATAATAATAAGAGCCTTCACCGGTATTGCAACAAGCTGGACTCACATATTAACACGAACATAATTCAAAACAGGCAGCAATTCATACAGTCACCATACTCAGCAAAGTGTTAGGGAACACAGTATTTGTAGTAGGGGGAACTGAGCCACCCTTTCCCTGAGGGTCTCGGAGCGGGAGCTCAGTACACCGAGTAACAACTCGAGTAGAGGAAAACCTCAAAAACACAAATAATATAATATAATATAATATAATATAATATAATATAATATAATATAATATAATATAATATAATATAATATAATATAATATAATATAATATAATATAATATAATATAATATAATATAATATAATATAATATAATATAATATAATATAATATAATATAATATAATATAATATAATATAATATAATATAATATAATATAATATAATATAATATAATATAATATAATATAATATAATATAGCTAATTGCATGCTATTAGCTCGTCTGATGACTCGCCTGATGAAGACAAAATGCGTTCATGCAGTGGCGGTGCGTTCATGCACTCCGCGCGTTCTCGCGCTTCGACAACGGGCGCCGTCTCCCGGAAGGCAACAGAGAATAGTGAAACAGACTCCCTCCTCTCGTCCAGCGCGCTACCGCGACTGATCGTTTGATTTAACTTCTTAGTAGTTTGCGTGTTCTTCTGTGTTTTCTGTTTTATATGTACTTTTGTGTCATAAATCATAATTATTAATCTTTACTCGCGTGTGTGATTTACCTTTCAACCCTTGAGAGGGAGACTAGCCAGGCGGGCAAACATCAAACATGTATGTTTTCGATTTTTTGTTAGCCATTACCACGGCCTAGTGTTCTTTTCTAGCATTACAATAATAAATTGAAGTGTGCCATAGTGAGATTAAAATATCTACATTAAATTTAAACGCGATGTGTAAATATTAGGATGAAAACATCTCAATTATATACATCTAGAATCGCAGACATGATAACTGAATCACAATATTCAGTGAAACATACATATTGTAGTGAAATAAAAGTGCTGGAAATCCGAATGCTGTTTATTTCCGCTTCGGTTTGGCGAGAGCAAATGGATTCTGCTCTTGGCAAACCACTATGTTGGTATTTGTTCGTGTTATTGACAGAAACAAAACTAGCTCAGCCTTATAGCAAAGGTTACTTTATGTTTTGTCAGGCGTCAGGCGCATTCTCTGGCAGATATGTTTTTGTTTAACGGGATTATTTATGTTGACCTTAATTCTAAACTCCGAGCTAACAACTTACTAGGGACCCATAGCTAAGTATATTTGTCGTTTTTTTTTTAGTTTATGTCTTCTAGCTGCGCCTCGCGGTTTCACCCGCTGACACCTGTCACTTTGATACCTGACACTTTAACATTTTCAGCCGCGTGAGTGATGATGATGATTATGATGATGACGGTGAAAAGTATTTCACGTGTTATTGCCGGATAAAAGCTATTCCCATTCCAAATTTCATCAAAATCCGTGAAGCTGTTTGATTGTGGAGGATAAACAAACACACACACATACCTCCAACTTTCGCCTTTATAATATTATAGTGTTTAAGGACCCATTGGCAGGAAAAAAATACTTTACCAGGAATAAAAATTAAAACACTCTGGACTTTTGGTAGATCTTCTAAAGTCCTGTAAAGGCACGTCGCTTTTTGAAGGTTAGCGGGACAAAATGCTAAATTTTAGTCATTTAACATGACATGACATGATAAATAAAATTTCACTTCTCCGTAACCGCTGCTTGTTTATGCTGTGCATTGATTGTCAGTCAGTCAATCAGCGACACGTTTTACGACGTTTTTATAATAATATTAGGTATATTATTGTAAAAACGTCGTAAAACGTGTAACTTATTTAGACCTAGTTTATATTCGTACTTATTTAGATAATCGACCTAAGTCACAACCGCGGAATAATTTACAGTTACTACAGTTACAAGCAGAAATAATGTAGACAGAAACATTTATGGCATATTGAACTACTAGCAGCGCTCGCGGCTTTGGCCGCGTGGACTTGTTTTCGGCAAGTTTTTGTGATTTAAAACAACGGCTGCTTTTTATCGATTACTCAGCTTCACCTTATTGCATTGACATGCAAATAACAACAGATTTAATAGGTATAGATAAATAATCGCATACTTTTATGAAAAGTGTAAACAGTTTTCAATGCAATGAGGTTGATACTCAAGTATTCACATATTTATTTAGTTGACTGTGCTAATGCCACAGAAAGGGGACACGTAGTCGCCTGCGAATGTCGTTTTTACGAATGTTTATTCCTCGAAGTCTATTCATCGAATGCTTACATCCTCGAAGGGGCGTTTCTGCCAATGGTCAAAATTGCAAACGTACATTTGCTCGAATGGTCAAAACTGCGAAGGGTCATATGATGGAATATATTAAAATTCTACCAATTTTTAATCCAATAAAAAAGGCTTTTTACGCGTACCTACGTAAGTAATATTTTTGAAAATGCATCATACTCATACACAAAATGGATAGTTCGAACGGACCTGCAAGGAAAATACCCTTAATATTGAAGCTAGCAAATTTTACTCAGAGGAAAGTTCACACAACGCACAGTTTAGTGCGTTGGCTGTCATTAGGTATGTTATATAGGTATAAATTTCAATAGTTCAAAGTATTTATTGTAAGTGGACAGCATAATATCAAATAGGTACATACTATAGTACTTTAACAAGTTCTTGAGTACAAGTTCGCCTTGTTTTGACTGCCACCAAATGAGTCTTGTCTTAAAATACCGTCGACCCCCACACGATGGACCGACGGTATTTTAGCCATCGCAGGAAGTCGGTAGATGGAGGTGGTACAAGATCGCTCATCAGGGCGCTCTTTGGAGGAGGCCTATGTTCAGCAGTGGACTTCTAAAGGCTGACATGATGATGATGATGATGATGACTTAATAATAATAATAATAAAGCCTATATATTTCCATATCCCTTCATTTTTACAATTCAAATGTTGTTAGTACAATGTTGACCTTAAAAACTAGTTGTTAGTAAAATTGCATCTTATTCTATGGGGATAAATGACCCCTTCTTGGGTAAACGCCTCCTCCAACTTGCTCCATGACTCTCGGTCTCTACCCAGAATCATCAACTCTTTCCCTGCATTCTCAATAATGTCATCAGCCCACCGCTTGCTTGGCCTGCCAACATTCCTTTTCCCTTTTGGTCCGTTTCATTGTGTAGTATGTATAGTCCATCTCTTGTCATCGAAGCGTGAGATGTGACCAGCCCATGATGATGACTTAAAAATCTGTAAATAGCAAATACTAGTATATATATATTTATATATATACACATTATAATAAACTAATAAATATGTTATGGTAGGTACATAAATAATATACATGAGGTATAGATAGTTTTAGCCATAAGTGAAAAATTACAATGATGACAAGTAAAAATTCTTAATCTGATTCTTATTTCTTATTCTTTCTGCGTTTTGTTATATAGTGCCACAAAGGAACAGACATACATACATTCATAGGCAGATAAACACATTAGCCGGCCTTTGCGTTGCGCAATCTGGTAATAAGAGAAACCTAAAGATGATTTTCAAATACTTATTCAATGATACTCAACACAGTTCGTCATTTTTTTTTTCATTTATCAATTTGCCGTCTGGTTATCGGCCATATTGAATTTTGATTACTGCCATATATTTACAAGCACTTGCAAGACTAAAACGAATTGATTGACTTGAGAATCATCAAAATCGGTCCTTACGTTTGGTCTATATAGTGCCACAAAGGAGCAGAAATACATACATACATACATACATACATAGATTGATAAACACATTACCTGGCCTTTGCATTGCGCAGTCTGGTAAAAAGATCCCAACCATAGTTGAAAAAAAAAATTGCTATTTCTATGCAACCAAAGATATAGACACACTAGGAACACGCCCCGCCTTCGCACGTGTAGCTAAGGGTTTCTTTTTATTTGTACACGATTCTACCCGTGATTTGAGTTGCTAATTTGAACAAAAAACGACCATAATAGTTAGACAAATAGCCTTGTGGACTTTTTTGCGGGTAATGATGAGTAATATTAATATGTAGTACATTATTTTATGTCAATACCTAGGTTTTGCAGCGCACGCCAAATAATAACTTTTATAGGCAAACTATTAATTCCTTGGGTTATACATTGCAACTTAACCAGGGACTTCAAATAAAAAAAAACAGTGTATGTTTATCGCTGATAATGTAGCTTTCTGTACTTTCTGTTTTTTAAATTATTATTTTTTTGAGTTAATTTACAAATGCCTTCAGAAAACATAGTGTACGCCTTTTACAGAAAATCGTTCAACTGGGATCTTAGTTTTATTTTTATGGCATCGAGACGATAACATACGAGTAACTTAAGACTTTTATCGGGACGTGGCTCCAGTTTACCGGGAAAATACTCTTTTTCCTCTGGCGAAGAAAATATCTAAGCTATAATGTTCCTGCCCGATTACAGGTCCCCACGCTCCGATCCTAAAAGAAAATGAAGCGTAGATAACGGATTCACGCTTTTATTGATTAAAGGATACTTCAAAAAAATTGAAAAAGATATCTTAAGCTACCCTTGGAGGATTTATAAACTGCTTTTGTTATTATATTTAGTAAAATTGAAAGCTCTTGTTGACAGAACATAATTTTTTTGAAGTTTCACTGAATTTATCGTGGTATATCAGCTGATATATCAGCAATTATGTAAGCAACTGCAGTTCAAAATGCCGCCCCAAGATCTAGTTCTTCTGGACTCTCCACATTCATTGTGTCTCCTTCTGTGTGATGGAACCAGAAGTACTTCTCATTTGCATTAAGTAAGCTTGCTCCTGGTATACCAGTGCTAGTCAGAACAGTTATATCAGATCCAGGGCTGTCTTCCTCTACTAGAGTAGAAGCATTTATTGACGTGAAGAGTTTCAAAATTTCGGCAACGATACATTTTGCCTGTTGGTTTCCTCCTACTGCCAAACCTAAGGGCGCAAAAGTCCCTTCGTCAGATTCCATGATGAAATTGATGTTATGGCTTTCGTTCCTATGTTTCTTTTCATATTCAACCGCGCCTACTAATCCTAGTTCCTCTGCAGTCCAAAAGATCGATCTAATTGTTCTCTTTGGTCTTAATTTCAAATGATTTAGGATGACTGGTGCAGCCCAACTGATGAATAAGCCACCTCCATCATCCATAGCTCCTTGGCCAACGTCCCAACTGTCGATATGTCCCGATACTATTACCAACTTCTCAGGATTTTCAGTTCCTTTTAAATCAACAATCGTATTTCGGGAGATTTTAGTATCGAATGTCGAATGCATCTTGATGTTTAGCACAACTTTCTCGCCTCGGTCGTACATCCTCCTTATTAAGTCGGCATCTTCCAAAGTGATCGCTGCCGTGGGTATTTTAGGTATACTTTCATTATAGGTTTGTGAACCCGTGTGAGGCGAATTGATGGAAAATGGGGCTATCGATCTAACTAAAGACGCAACAGCTCCTTTAGAACCTGCTGTGCTCGCACCTTGAGACCTATAAACTACAGTCTCTCCATAATTTGAAAACACAGGATCCCAAACAACAATTTTGCCTGCAATACTTTCAGCAGGTGTATTGTCAAAGGCAGTGAAACTCTCTAAAACGATTACTTCAGCAGTGATTCCTTCAGGTGGAGTGCTCTCGCTTCGTCCAAGTCCAAGTAAACCTATGTCCTTTTCTCGGGGTTCGATCATAATTATTTTTTCTTCACCTTCATCAGATTCACAGATGATTTAACTAATACTTTAAACAACACCACAAAAGATCTATAAAAAAAAACATTAAAATGTGTTTTAACTCTAAGTAGCTCATAAATTTAAAATTAACTAGGGGTTGAAATAGTGCTAAACATTCTCAAATGAGCCTCAGATAGTTCTTTAAGCTGTTTATACACCGTGACATTGAATCCGATATTTTTTCACTAAACACGCTACACGGCGGCGCGGCGCGGGTGCTCCGCCAGGCGCGCAACGACAACTTTGTTCCTACCCATATCTGCCGCCCAGCTCCCGCGATATTGCAGGGATAATAATTTAATTATGCCTATATATTATTAGTTATTTACTTTTCATATTTAGAAGAATAAGAAGAAGAAAATCAATTTATTTGCAAAAAATAACATTTAGAACACTGACATAAATAAAAAGTACGTCTAAATGTAACCATTTGCAAAAAGGCCCCAGCTCAGCATATATAGGGCTACAGATACATTCTGTTGCATAGACTGAGTACATACATCTAGTTATGCTTATAATAGAGCAATAAGTACGAAAAAGTCTGTACAAAGACGATAATAAAAAAATGGGTACTTAAAATAAGTTAATGAACAAGTTTAAAAAAAAATACTTGTCTAACTGTTGGTATGTTTGTTTGTTTGTCTGTGTTCGTGCATCACGTAAAAACTACTGAACTGATTGCAATGCAGTTTTCGCTATTGAATAGCTTAGGGTGTGACTTAAAAACTGATGTACTTAGTATCTCAATAGGGTGAGTAGATCCAATTTTGATGAAACTTTGTTAATAAGAACGGTACAAATACGGAAAATGTCGATTACTCGCTGTAAGGAACGGTTGCTGTAGTAAAGAAGTAGCAACGAGTCTGTCAAAAAGCATCAAGAGCGTTGGTGTTGTGACGTTGTGAAACCTCTTTCATAAATACTTAATTCTTTCATAATTCATTTCATTCCATTTGATAGTTTGTTCTATTGTTATTAATTCTAAATTCAAATAACCTGTCATTCCCATATTGATTGGATTTGCAAAACCAAATTTTACAAAACAATATGTTTTAAGAAATGTACCTAAATAAGTTAAATATATATGGAGTCATTTAAATATATCTGATAGTACTTCCGTTCATGGTTATTTTAATCCGTATCGTTGAAGTACAAAAAGTCAGTGATAATAACAATGCTAGAGCCATTCTTACCAAATATATTAAATTGAGAGAAGACCGAATAGAATAGTTGAGTGCAATATCTCTGTTTATCAACATCTCCTCCTGTTCCTGTGCTCCTAATTGTTCCTGTACTTTTTTGGTTTGGTCCCTGGGCTAGTGGAACAAATCCAAACCCTGGACTGCCTCGTGACAGTGTTATACTTTTGCATTGGTTTTAAATATGTACATAGGATGTCTTTTTTTGCGATAAACTGTAGTCTGCGTGGACGAAGTCGCGGGCGAAAGCTAGTAGGATATAAAAGTATGTTGATCGAATACACTTTCTTATCCAAATGTTAACAGATGTGGAATGTTTATTTGTATTATATCAATTAAACAAAAACACATTTAGCCAAATTAAACTCATTTGCATTTACACAGATATGCAATCGATAACAAACTTGAGTTTAATATGTTACTATCTTTCCCGCCCGCGACTTCGTCCGCTCGCACTACATTTTATCGCAAAAAACACATACTATTGTCTTCTAGGATATTAAAAACCAATGCAAAATTAGAGCAAAAACGCTCTTGATGTTTTTTAACAGACGTGTCATTATTTCGTTTTCATGGCAATCGTTTCATACAGCGAGTAATCAACATTTTCCTGTTTTCCCGTGTAACCTTACAATTTTCCGGGATAAAAAGTATTATATATGTTTTATTCCAGGGCTATCCATTCCAAATTTCAACAAAATCCATGCAGACGTTATCGCGTTAAAACTCCCCAAACAAATGAACAAACAAACAAACAGACAGCGTTTCACTTTTATATATTGGTATGGATGTGGATGATTCACCACAGCGTCGCCCTTAGTGTACCGATTTGTACAAACGAGGTATCAATCGATTTGTCTTCGGGTATAGAGTGCTATATACTTTTTACCCGACTACGGCAAAGCAAAAGAAGGGTTACGTGTTCAATCAAAGTAAACACTTGGTCCGATGTTGACCAGCGAGGTATCAATCGATTTGTCTTCACCGCAAAAGTGTCATAGACTATTTTTTTACCCGACATGGCGAAGCATAGCAAGAGTGATGTGTTCAAACTAAAAACTTGGTTCGATTTTGACATGCAAGGTATCAATCGATTTGTCTTCATTTGTAATGTCATAGGCATCTCATTTTACCCGACTGAGGTGAAACAAAGTTTACTTTGTTACGTGTTCAAACTAAAAATTTGGGCCACATTTTGACAATCGAGATATCAATCGATTCATTTTCATCGTAAGAGCATTAGGTAGGCTTTTTATTAACGGACCGTAGTCGGGTTTTAGTTTTTTAACTTATGTCTTTTTGTTGTTTTGGAATAACTCATAGGATCCTTGTATCCCAGAAAAAATACTACGCGGGTAAAGATTTTTTTATTTAATTTTTTTCTTGGGGAATATAAAATAATAAGCTTACCTCTAACTCTTCTGTAGTGATGTCGTTTATACGTTCTTCTCGAGTCAACTCTATCATGTAGTCAATGGACCGCTCCAACACTGCTGACCCTGAAGGTCGAGCTCCAAATTTGTCCACAAATTTAGCCAATCTGGAATTTAATCAAATAAAAATATTAAAAGACGTTATCTACTTCAAGGTGGCTTTAAGAAATTGGGTTATTTTCAAGGATGTGCATTTTTTTTAGCTAAAGCAGCAATTCTCAGTATATAACTTTAAAATCACCTGAAGTGGCTGTTAGCGTGCCTACTTAAATTTAATTAAATATTTGTTGCGTCAGCTTTAATTGGTATCTTTATTTATTACCAGTTTAGTAGTTACATTGATACTGTTGGATAATAAAAACCACTCACTTTTCATAAGTTTTTCCTTTGAAGCCACCTTCAATCACATATCGTAAAATATCGTCTCTAACATTTTCGTATGATTTTATCTCTTCAATCAGTTGTTCTCCGAGAATAGCTCCGCATGTATCTGATTTCGTTACAGCCTTTGCTTCATTAGCAGTAATGACAAAAAGAACTCCCGATACAGTCGAAAACAAATTCATATTTCGAGAGTAAACGAGTCACGATACTCTAATAAATAGAGATGAACCTTTTATAGTAAGTGCGTCTACTTTATCTTATCGCAATAAAATCAGCTATTTAAAACGTCTATACGTTTCCGAACATGTTTGATAGACAGGTTAATACTTAAGGGACTCTTGTAAGAGCGTTTTGTAAAGAACTCTTTTTATTATTTTATCTTATAGGTTTGTCGGTTGTCTCATTCAGCATGTCCTTCGAAATGCTTATGGTAAGTGGTTCAGTTCATATATTTTATTCAATTCAGTTCAATTTATTTACAATCAAACTAAAATGGAATATTTTAATAACCCCTGATAACCCCCAAATAAGCTAAGAACCATCTCGATCACATCATCTTTCAAACAGAAAAAAACTGCATCAATATCGCTTCATTCGTTTTAGAGCTACGATGCCACAGACAGATACACGGACACATACACACTCTAAACATATAACACCCCTCTTTTTGGTCAGTGGTTATAAAGCAACTTGGCGCAAACATTTCCAATGCGTTACATTAATTACATCTAATATTATGAATTATTATCCAAAGAAAAAATATATGAATTGAACAGCAAAATAAAAATATTACGATGGCTGCGCCGCTCGCGGTCACTATAGCATGCATGCGAGCGCGAAACCGGTTTTGAAAAACCAAAGCGAATGTGTGGAGTAACAATCCAAAGTAAATAAATATAGGAACAGTATCTTAAAGCATTTCACAAAATATAGGTAGGCCATCACCTACCGTTGTACATTTCGCATCGTTCCCGCATACCTTGTAGATTTTGATTAATTTAAAGTATTGGCTATACCACACGAAATCCCTCGCAAATAACGTGTGACGACATTACGACAATTGCCGAACGATTTCACGAAGATATCTTATCGCGGCGCGTTACGTGCGTGGTCATAGCCTCAGACTATAATATTTGGTCGGAGGTCATGGCGAATAAAGGCCCTATCTGTGATTACTGCTACAATTGCTGAACTGCATATTACAAAGTCAGGAAGTACTACATAAGGAGCCATGATAGCCTAGCGGGTTACTAGTGCGACTTAGAATCCAACGATACCACAGGCCCTCGGGTGCAGCATTACCTCACCGACAAGCAAACAAGCAAGAAAGTAATAATAATAATAATATTTTTTTTATAATATTTTTATCTGCTTTTATTTAAAGAAATATTGTAAAAAATTTAAATTTAAGATAAAAAGATAAATAAAGTGAATAATAATAATAATAAACCATACACCATATTTTACGGAACAAATACATACAATAACTTATTTTTAAAATACGGCACAATGAGCGGTCTTATCGCTAAGAGCGATCTCTTCCAGACAACTTAATGCCTAGCATAATTATATCAGTTTAAGTATGGAGTTTTTATATTAAATCAATGAGCTACAGTGGAAAGGTAGAAGTTTTTGACTTGAGCCTTAAAGCAATTCGGCGATTAAGCGCGTCTAATAGTGACTGGAAGGGCATTCCAGAGACGCAAAGCCTGGACAGTAAAATATGAGCCGTAGAAAGTGGTACTGTGTACCGGAGTATGCAGGCGGAGGTTTTATGATGACCTAAGAGACAAAGGATGGCAATTACTTAGAAATTGAAAGTGTGATTTTAAGTAGTGAGGAGTGGAAGGATTAAACAATATGTTGTAAAGAAGAGAAAGGATATGAGTATTCCAGCGGAGACGTATAGGAGGCCACTTGAGTCTTAAACGAAATTCAGAGACATGGTCATATTTCTGAAGTCCGAAAATAAACTTTATACAATAGTTCTGAAGACGCTCAAGCTTATTCAGCTGATCCTCGGTGAGATCTAAATAGGAAGCATCAGCATAATCAAGAATAGGGAGAATAAGTCATTGTGCAACCGCAACTTTGGTAGCAGTATGTAAAAAATTACGTAACCTATTGAGTGAAACCCCAGACGCAAACACCTTACGCCTCAATTGTAGCTGAGGACCCCAAGACAAACTGCTGTCAATGATGACTCCAAGGTTCTTGACTAGAGTGCTATAAGGGATAGTGACACCGTCAAAAACTATTTTAGGGAGGATATTAATATCAATCCGCGAAATCAATCTAGAGCTTCCAGCAATGATCACCTGTGTTTTAAAGGATTGACTGTGAGTCCATAAGATTTACTCCAGTTTGCTATGCGACTTAAATCATCATTAGTGGTAACAATAGCCTCGGTCAAGCAATTAAGTGGGGCCTAAGAATATAATTGTAGATAGTCTGCATAGAGACGGTAGAAAAAAGAAAGAAAGTAAGATACATAATTAATAAAAACAGCAAAAAGGAGAGGAGAAAGAACGCCACCCTGTGGGACACCAGCACTCGTATCACACCAGGAAGAAAAGGAATCTTCGATACGGACACGCTGCCGACACCCAAACAGATAACTACGAAACCATTCAATCACTGTTGGAGATATGTTAATAGAGCGGAGTAAAGCTAGGAGGATGTCAAAGTCAACAGTGTTGAAGGCATTGCTGAAATCAAGCAAGGTAAGGATCGTTAGCTGTCTGGTATCCATGCACAGCCTTAT
Source organism: Alsophila aescularia (assembly GCA_946251855.1). Classification (NCBI taxonomy): domain Eukaryota; kingdom Metazoa; phylum Arthropoda; class Insecta; order Lepidoptera; family Geometridae; genus Alsophila; species Alsophila aescularia. Next base: position 10,537,034 of record OX276378.1, on the reverse strand, counting down.
GTCGTCAGTAATTTTAACGAGAGCGGAGACTGTACTATGGCCTGGACGGAAACCTGACTGCATTGGATTAAGGAGGCTATTTTGGTTAAGGAAGATACTAAGTTGGTTATAAATAAGGCGTTTGAGGACTTTAGAAAGGAAAGGAAGAATAGAAATAGGACGATATTTAGAAAAGGATTTGGGATTGGTTTTCTTGGGCAATGGGATAATTTGCGCTTCTTTCCAAGAAGGAACAGCACTCTTCGAAATAGAACCATTCAGTATGTGGAGAATGATGTGGAGAATTTCTTCCAATATAGGAATAATCATATTTTGACTAATACTGTCACCACCCACTGCCTTAGAGGAGATAAATAGGATGCTCTTTTTAACATCACAAGTGGTGAATTGAAAAAGCGAGAATAATCGGGAGTAGGGAAAGATGAAAGATAATTTAATGTGGCAACTTACTTACATACTTACAGTACTTACCTAGTACTTTATTGAAACTACTAAATAAACCTTGGACCCAACTTAGTTCTAATAATGGTATTAAAGTTATTTACAATACAAGTTCTCATTAGGAGGCGAGTCGTGGACACTGACTGTGAGACTGGTTCACAAGCTCAGTGAGCTACGGAATGGGTATGCTCGGTGTTACTCTGAGAGATCAAATCCGAAATGATTTGGCAGAGAACTAAGGTAACCGACATAGCTAAGGTAGAATAAGCAACCTGAAGTGTCTGTGGGCGACATTTGTCGTAGAACCCATAACCATTGGGGTAGACGAAATCTAGAGTGGAGACTGTGAATCGGCAAACATAGTGTAGGACGCCCTCCGGCTAGATAAAGCAACTATCTGCGCAAGGGAGCTGGCAGTCATTGGAAGAGAAGAGCCGGAAATCAGGCTCAGTGGCGCGCCGCGGGAGTGGCCTATGTCCAGCAGTGGACTAATATATGTTGTTGATGATGATGATGACAAAACAGGTTCTACAATACTCACTCATCAAAAGTTTTGCCTTTAAAAGGTCCCGATGCAACAAAATCGATAATGTCCCGCACCACTGTGTCGTAAGACGTAATCTCATCTGCCAATACTCCTAAATCACAAGACTTAGTTTCTGAATAACTCTTCTGTTTCTAGGGGGGCGCCGCATGCCCCGGAGAGTAGAAGACACAGTGAGATAAATATACTATAAATTAAGCTGATAGCAGGGGCAATCATCGTATTGGAATGTGTTTATTAAAATGCACTTTATCTGAATGCACGGGCGTCTATATACGGCTAAGGCCGATAAACGACTGCCCTGAGATTGTAAGTACATACATACCCGTACGAATAAACATTTACATAAATAGCTGCATGGTTATTTATCACAATTGAATAATCGTAAGTATGCAATTGAATAATTTGCCTGTAATATGTGATATTATCGTTTATGCATATGTGAAGGTTAACAGGGGCTTGTTAAGTGCATATTATTGAGTATCCAATAATACGAAGATTCTTCCAAAAAAAAAGGCAAGTTTGTTTATATCTCTGATCTCATAATATTTAGAATATCTTTAAATATACTTATCAAGATGATCCACAAGAGAACCAAGGTAACCGACATTGTTCAAAAAATTAACAAGCTGAAGTGGCAATAGGCCGGTCACATAATTCAAAGAACCGACAACCGTTGCGGTAAACGAGTTCTAGACCACGTTCAGGCAAACGTTGTGTAGGGCGCCCGCCGGCCAGGTGGATTGACTTCTTGTTAAAGGTGGCTGGCAGCGACTGGATGATGAGAGCCGAAGATCGTGACCAGTGGCGTTTACAAGGAGAGGCCTACGTTCAGCAGTGGACTAATACAGGCTGAATGAACTATACTTATAATGAAGCAGTAGGTACCAAAAAGTCTGTAAAAGATCATTTAAGAAAATGGTCTGTTGTAGTTCAAATAAGCTACTGGATAAGAATAAACAATTTTTTTTAAATCATGCCTGTCTGATTGTTTGTATGTTTGTTCGCGCATCACGTAAAAACTATGTGATGCTGTTTTCACTGTTATAATAATATAGCTTAGAGCTTGACTTAAAACTCGTGTACCGATATCTCAATCCGATAAGTAGGAGCCGAGCAATCGATATTAACTAGCTTAAAAGCTAAAAAAACATGCCTGCCCTGTCAAAATAGAGCTTTTGGTAATAAATTATATACTGTTGGAATGTGCTTATCAAGGCCTTAAATTTGATACCCTTATTATAAACAATAGCCATACTGCCGCCATATTGAATGTTTAAAAAATAATAATATAAAAATAATAGGCTATACGCCTATGTTGCTCGGGGGGATGTAAGAATTCTAACGATATCCCATACGTTTAAATATGTGGCATTTAAAAGTTATGGTAGAATAAAGAAACTCACATACATACAAACGTACAGTACTATTCGCCATTCAGTTCCTAAAAAATTTAATTGTGCAGCCATTTTCACGAAGTTCAGAGTGGCCACGACTTATCAGCCGTACTGTACATGAATATTAAAAACAATACACTCCTTTTTTTGGGCAGTCGTGTAAAAATATACATGACGTCTGAAGGAATTTTGAGTATTCGTACTAAAAAAAAAAAGAAAAAAACGTGCTATTTCAGGACTTAAAATTCGAATACTCAAAATAGGGCAATCATAACCTAGGACAATGACCACGTGGGCAAATCCGTGGGCACAGTTAGTATACAATACACCAATGACTTTTATAGTAAGCTATGTGCTGTTTCGAAGCCGCCGCTCAAAAACTGTGAAAGAAAAGTCGTGACAAGAACTAAATTAAAAGACGTGACATTTTTTCCATATTTTTTTTTACCTATTTTTTATCCTGTTGCTGTTTTTATGTATCTCTCTAATATGAGGCCTATTTCCCAGCAGTGGAACGTAATGGGATGATGATGATGTTGTGTCAATGAAGACCGTGAGCGAATCACTGTTTAACTAGACTTTCGCCTTGTAATACTTAAAACTGTTAATAAAAAGAAACAGATTGAAACACTTTGATATTCTTATCTTCCAAATGATCCATTAATTTGGGCGCTATTATCAGTAACCCTTTCAGGATTCAGTCATTTCTCAGTAATTGTAAAGCTTAAGGTACGATTTGAAGTTAATAGGTACCTATCTCTTTTGTGAGCCATTGTAACGAGGGTCAGAGACAAAACATTATTGCCGAGGCTTATAAAATACCTTTGTAGCGAAGCACCTTGACAGCGGACTAAAGCATATCTTAGGACTAAATAAACTTTTTAATTAGACATGAAAAGAAAAAGTACTTCTGAAAAAATCTAATTCAAATGAAACCTATGCACCAAACCAAACCAAATAAACATTGCCCACTGGAAGTGGCTTGATAGTATTATTTCTAGAATTATTTAACTGCATGTTTATAATGTTTCATCCTGTTAGGTGAATAAACTGTAAAGATAAAAAAGAACCGTCCAAATCAGTTCAGAAATTCCGGAGATATGAGTGTGTATACAGAAAAAACCAATACACAGTTGGATTTTTGACCTGCACCTTTTTTAAGTCGAGTATTAGTAAGTTTAATTGAGATGGATAATTAATTAATAAGATATGGTTTGTTGGTGTGATTATAAGTCTAGTAAAAGATTTTAATGAAACTAAAATAAAACAGATTACTCTTATTTTCTAAGCTAGATACATTACTGAACCATTTTTTAAAGCTGAAGTGTAAATCAGCAAGCGATCATGTTGTTATTGAACCACTTGAACAACTGTCCTGTCTGCTAAGATTATCTAGCGGGTAGTTAAAGGCTTAAGTGTAAATCAACAAGCGGTCATGTTGTTATTGAACTACTTGAACAACTGTCCTGTCTGCTAAGATTATTACATTGGAATAGGGAAAAAAAAGTTTTTCTAACTGTTCATATTATTTTTTTAGTTTATATTGCAGTAAAAAATTGGAAATGTTTAGTTTGAAAACAAGGGTTAGTAATATATAAAATATATTATAATCCTTTTGAACTTAAATTTAAATGGGAAATATTTACGTAAGGAATATACCGGGTTCTCTCAAATATTTTCTGACGGATTTCTGCCGCGTTCTTACTTGCGGCGACTGGTAACGAAAAGTACAAAAATATGTATCATAAATGTAGAACTTAAAGCGTTGGCTGAATTTTTATCGTATATGGAATCAAAGAATTTTCATAATTTTGACATATTTACTGATTCCAAAAGCGTTATATTTTTTTTATCTTGCTCGTTGTATCAGTCAGTGGTTTTATCTTTAGAGGCATTCCAATAGCATAAAGTATTTTAAATAGTTAAGTAATATCAGACACATGAACAAATATACTGCGGATTCCTTCTCTTGTTGGTTTGATGGGGAACGAAGAAGTAGATGGTTTGGCCACAGTACATATATAGTCTGTAAAGACTATATGTACTGTGGTTTGGCTAAAGAAGCAAGGTGGATGGAGATACGTTTAATTGTTTTCCCACCTTTTCCGATCCTATACTATTCCTACCATTTAATTTCCATGAAAAAGTTTGATGTGCCTATGAAATATGCTCAGAATATTTTGGTGAAGGATCTTTAACTAAAAGGTAATTGGTTAAAACCGTTTAGCCTTCACTTTTGCGTTTTTCTTTGTATTTACGGTCCAACATGGGAAGGAAAACGAAACTTTGGACATAAGATCAACAACATCATCATCATCACTAGAATTGGCAAAACAAACAACCCAAATTGCGACTATTGCAAGGTATGTGGTAAATTAAAAGATATATTGCATATCATTAGGTAATGTGCTCGGACCGAGCTCAGTGACGTGCATTAGGAGAGGCCTACGTCTAGCAGTGTACAAATATATGCTCATGATGATGTAATGTGCCAGGATTCAAGGCTGTTTACTGACGACCACGCTTTCTGGCAAGATGGAGGATATAAAGCAGTATTATCGCAAGCTATTTGATTTATCTTCTTTTTTTATCACTGTCTAGGCAATCGTTTGAACACGATCTCATCTGATGGAAAGCGAAGATGTGGTCGAAGGTGTAGCACGTTTGCCTAGTAGATACCTATTCACTCTTGACTTGAACACACCAGGGTTATATTTTATCGGAAACACTGACGAGGACAGGGCATTCCACTCCTTAGAAGTTCTTATAATAAATGAAGAAGCGTAACGCTTCGTTCTTGTGCGAGGTATTTCAACCATAAAAGGATGGCGCTTTGCCGATCGTGTAGTCGTACGGTAATGGAAAGGTGATGGGCGAATCAGATTGTGCAGTTCTTGTGCACATTCTCCATAGTGCAATCTGTAGAATACCGACAGGCTTGCTACCTCACGTCGATGCGCTAGACTTTGAAGCTTACTCTTTACCAAAGTGTCATCCCCAATGAGCCTCATAGCACGTCTCTCAATTGAATCCAAAGCCTCGAGCTGATACTTGGCAGAAGCGTCCCAGAGGTGGCAGCAGTACTACATACAAGATCGGACCTGTGCTTGTTAAAGATTCAAAAGCTGTCTCGGTGTGAAGTATCTCCTAACCATAGACAAAATACCAAGTTTCTTTGCTACCTTGGCTTTGGATTCAATATAAGACCCAAAATTCAGGTTTGATGTGAGTTCGACACCCAAAAGCTCCAGATGGTCGCCTAATGGTATTGTTACACTACGGAAAGACGGAGTTCGTTAAGAGGATTCTTTTTAGAGAACAAACACGCCTGCGTTATAGTAGCATTAAACTTAACCAGGTTAGCATCGCCCCAATTGGACACGGCTTCTTAGGCTAAATTCAAACGGTCCACCATAGCCTCTCTCTGAAGTTGGACAGCGTCGCAGCATTGGGACTGTATCTCTCAACCACTGTACTGTCATCTGTATACCCAAAGATACCGGGCTTCAAAAGGTTTCATTAATGTGCAGTAAAAAAAATGTAGCCTAGAGAATCGATCCTTGAGGTACACTAGCATTGATGGGCATTTGATCAGACGAGCAGCCCTCTAGGACTACTCGAATAGATCATTCCCTCAAAAAAGCTATCCAATTGCAAAAGCCAAAAGGTAATCCATATGAGGGAAGCTTGTTTAAAAGGCCATCGTGCCAGACCTGATCAAAAGCCTTAGATATATTAAGGAAGACGGCAAGCGTCTCACCATACATCTCGATGGCTTCGGTCAATACGTGAGTGGCATACTCAAGAAGATCTCCAGGTTTAAGCGAAATCCGTATTGCCGATCACTGAGGAGATCATTGTCCTCAAGGTATGCCAATAGCTTAACGTTTATGACACGCTCCATACACTTACAGAGTAAGGAGGTAATCGAGATGGGCCGATAATTGGCCGGATCAGCACGTCTACCCTTTTTAGGTACTGGTTGTACATTGGCAAGCTTACAGCTCTTCGCTTTCAAGCATCAACCCGGTCCAGATATGCCTTATGCTTTAGGCCACAGCACGACCACAGTTGGATCCAAACCAAAGCTGAGCTTTGCTGAGAAGAGGCTTATCACTGAATGGAATGTTATATTCCATTGCCTGACATATTACCTCTGTAACACCAGACGCGCAAGTCGACGGGTCCTTGGAAGTGAAACATGTTTGCCGCCAAGGATACGATGCAAGGAATTGTCGCATCTCGTCCTAATCTGCTGGGTTGTATCTCCACACGCGTTTATTACCTTTACGGCTAGAATCAGGTGGGGAATACATAGAGACGAACTTAACCAGACAGTGATCAGAGCTACCAAGAGGTGGGGATACTGACACGGAGTATCGGTCTGGTTCAGTCGACATCAGCAGGTCAAGACAGTTGGCAGTGTCACCATCACGGTCAGGTACCCGTGTCGGCTCATGCACCAGCTGAGCGAGATCTAACGCTAGAGCAAGTTTTCGCGTCTCTCTACCAGTGTGGTTGGTTTTCTGGTATGGGACAAGCCACTCTTTGTGGTGGGCGATAAAATTCCCCAAAACCACCAATTGGGCAGACGAATATCGCTGTTGGGCCACACTAGCCGCCTCACAGAGATAGTCTACCAATAAAATCGTCACCCGATCTCTGCTGTGAGAACGGTACACAAAGGCAAAAATAATGTTCTCTAGGCCCGTGTCTAACAGCACCCAAATCACTGAGAAGTTTAGGTGCTCAAGATTTCAGAGACGCAGACAGCATATGTCATCACGGGCGTAAACAAAAACGTTTGGGATAAATAGTTGCTCCAAGACATAGCCTGCGTAATCCAAGTATGCCGTACATCCTATCTGCGGCTCCGGCAAGAAGAACAAGTGTGGCTTAGAGTTCTCCAGATGATAGTGGACTTATTGGAGATTGGAGTGAATCCCACGAATATTCGCAACATCCACTTTGAGTGTGAGAACGTGCATCTGCCGTTTAAAATTATTTATTTTTTGGACTTTTTTCATGATTAGTGTGAATAGGTTGGACAAGTAATAGCAAAGGAGATGTCGGAATGGCTAACCCAAGTCAAGTCATAACTACAACTTTGGAGAACTTGCGCGGAGACTGCGGGGATGCCCGAACCCCCTGAAGTAATTCAACAGTTCCTCACATCCGGTCGCCAGCTGGCCCAATAAATCATTTCAGGTTTTTTTACAAGCGGCAAGGCAGCCTTTTGTAGCTGGCTAAACTACTACTTAGGACCCCTACAACTTGCGTTCGGCCAAAAGAGAACACCGTGCTTCGGATCCCGCTACCCTCCGAAGCAAGGCATCCGACGTAGAAACGCCATGATTCCGATCATGGTCCATTTTTCCTGCACAACTGTATCCTATACTCATCCAGACGGCTTCCCAGAAAATAATGATGGAACACGACATGTCGTTTGGCACCAAGGCTTTGACCAGGGGGTGGTAAAATAAAAAGCTGGCGGCCGAAGCCTACCACCAGGTGATTCGGTTGCTCTTTTGTTTTTGGTTTTATCTTTTTATATTATTATTCCTAAATTTGTATTAGGTATTATTATTATTGTCTTTGCCTGATTCATTCATGTTTTTATTAAATATTATATTTTACTACTTTTTAATCTAATGACAATTTAATTTCAAATAAGTTTGAGAACTTTGTCGAAAGGTCATTTTTAAAATAATAATTTATTTAAAAACATTTTACAAAATTTTAATAATTAATGTTATTAACTTAAGTATTTATGTTACTGAAATAACTAACAAAATTATGTTACTGACTATAATTTACCAGATTTTTGACTTGTAAATAACATAATTTACCAATAAAGATCTGTATCTGTATCTGTATCTGTTTGGCACCACCCGAGGAACACGTGTAGGACATCGAGGGCTAAATCCTACAGACGCGAGCAAATAATAAACCCTCAAAAACCACTACTTATAATAAAGCCATAAGAACGAAAAAGTCTGTACAATGAAGATGTAACGGTCCTCGACCGTCACATAGTAAGCATACCGAACGATTACTCAGTAAATAAAATTGTTAAAAGTGTGTTTGAAGTAACATTTGTAACAAGTGTGTTATATTGTTATGAAGCTAATTGAACATATTATCTAGTGGTGTTTGTCCCATTCCGATTCATTCAGGGAAAAGTGTGTTACAAGCAAAAACATTTTTCAAAACTTGTGCATTCATCGTATACCTGATCAACGACAACGCGATCGTTATCTGTGCCATTGCTTACTGCATAGTAACTTCGGTGTGTATAGGTGCGTTGCGCCTGGCAGTCGTCTATTGGCATAGCGCTTGGGTGATCTTTTAATTTAGGTAAGGATTAGGTATTCGTGTCTCAATAATGGAAACGAGAGCTTGTTTTGGTTGCAAAACTGCAATTCCAAATAAGGAGTATATGAGCTGTGATGGCTGCAAGCAGAGGTATGATTTGCAGTGTGCTAACATGTCGCCTAAGCGTTTTAAAAAGCTAACGCTGGAGCATAAACGTAACTGGAGATGTCCTGAGTGCAAGAGCAAGGTACCAAAACGTGATAACAGCAACACGCCTGTTCGTACGTTGTCGACCACAACACAAATTCCAAAGGCGGCGGACGAGACTGACACAGAACCCTTGTCGGACAGCTCAGGCGTGACAACGCGTAGACAAAAGGCTCGCTCTCCTATTGCTCCCTCTCCTGGTTATGTTACCGAGGAGACATTAAGAGACATTTGGAAAAATGAAATGAGAAAGGAGATGGAAACCATGCTCGAGACCACTATTAAGAGGACTGTCTCTATTCACTTAAAGACTATAAATGATCAATGTTCGGGATTCCAGGATTCTATTGCCTTCTTTAGCACGCAATATGATGACCTCAAGAAGGAAATTATAGACTTAAAGAAACTGCTTGGTAATTCCTCCTCCGAGTTAAAAAACCTTAAGGAAGAGAATAAAAACCTTAAGGATAATCTTGGTGTATGTGTGTCTCGTGTCAGGGTCCTGGAAGAGGAAAACCTGAAACAACAGCAATGGGCTAGGTTGCAGAACATCGAAATCACTGGTATTCCAGAGAAAATTGATGAAATCCCGACTGACATAGTACGGCTAGTGACTCAGCATATTGGCGTCACCATTAATTCTTCCGACGTCGAGTTCGCCCACCGAGTGCAGCCGCGGCGTATGGCCAGTGCTGCCCGTGCACGCCCCATTGTCGTCCGTCTGAGGCAGCGTTCTGTGAAGGATCAGATAGTTGCTGCCGCGCGCAAGCGCCGCTACTTGACTGCCGGGGAGATGGGAATGGGAGGCGAAACTGGCAGGGTCTTCATAAATGAGCATCTCACCAAAGACAGCAAAATGCTGCTTAGTGCATGTAAACAGAAGGCAAAGGAAGCTAATTACAAGTACATCTGGACAAAAAACTGTCGAGTTTTTGTTCGCAAAAACGAGGGATCTCCTCCTATCTCCATAAACTCGTCGTCAGACCTGGTCAATATAGTCTGAGCTACTTTCTAGAATTACTACACGTATGCCTGTGTATGTTTTCTTTTGTTAAACTACTGTATTTGTGTACCTACATGTTTGGTATGTGCTTGCGAGTGGATCTGTTCATACAACAAGTGACACTGTGTATTATAACTATTAATGGTATTTTTTATAACACTAGCATAATTTACAGTATATACAAAACACATCGTTACATACTTCTGTTGCAAAATATAGCTTTACAATATTTTACAAATATGTGTTATGCCTCATTTAGATTAAGTGAATACATATTTTCAGACTCTGATGTTTTCATTGTTGGTGTGTACTGTGGAGTAACAAATTCATGTACTGCCTATATTTCATTGCCGTTTTTCTTGAAAGCTTATAAAGTTTTCATGTCAATGTTTCTAAACCTGTATCAAGCGCCGTATTCAATAGAAAAAACTTGTTCTGTTTTGTCCGTAAGTGTGGACACTCTGTTTTATTCATAATGCTTGATAAAATGAATAAATTGAAACTTTATTATCAGAATGTTCGGGGATTACGGACTAAGTCTAATCAATTTTACAATAACCTGCTATTAAACGAATCTGATATTGTTTTGATAACTGAAACTTGGCTTTGGAAGGGAATAATGGATGCTGAGCTCTGTGATAGTAAATACACATTATTTCGTAGAGATCGTGGATCATTGGGGGGTGGAGTAATGATTCTATGTGCTGCCCATCTTCAGGCTTGCGCTAGACCAGAATGGCAAAAACATGATTTAGAATGTATTTGGGTAACTATTCCTGCTCGAACACTCGGTTCTGCGCATAACTTGCATATTGCGGTTATTTATATACCGCCGAACACACTTATCTCCTCACGAGCACAAGCATTTATAGATTTGATGACACAAGTCATTAATTTACATCCAGATGATCATTTTATGATTGTGGGTGATTTTAACTTACCATGCATAGATTGGAGTACTGGGAATCCGTTAATATTGAAAAAGGGATCAGTTGAAATTCAGAACCTGGCATCCGATCTGATTGCCCAGTCCTCATTGCTTGGCCTGTCTCAATATAATGTTCTTACTAATAAGTGTAATAATACCCTTGACTTGGTATTTTCAGATTCACCTGTCAGTGTTCATAAATCAAATTCACCACTAGTGATTGAGGACACTTCTCATCCAGCTTTTTCTATCTCGGCCACGGATATTTTGATAACTCCATTGAAACCACAGTCTCGTGTAAAATATCAATTTAAACGTGGTGATTTTGTGAGCATCAATGAATCGCTAGAAGCACAAGACTGGTCGTTTATTATGGAAGGTAATAGCATTGAAGACATTGTAGATCATTTTTATTCAATCTTGCATCATCTAATACTAGAATTTGTGCCACAAGTGTGTTGTTCTGGAACTTACGTCTATCCTATCTGGTATAGTCGAGCTCTAATACATCTAATTAAAGAAAAATCAAAAGCCCACAGAGATTGGAAGCGCTATAAAAATCCCAATGACTATCTATTCTTTGCTGAGCTTAGACAAAGACAAAAGATTCTACAAGATGAGTGTTACAAGTTGTTTATTAATTTATCTCAGCAAAAAATCAAATCTCATCCTAAATGTTTCTGGTCATACGTTAAATCCAAGCGAAAAAATACCTCTAACTACCCGCAACGGATGTCTTGTGATGGTGTGCCACTCGATACACAGATTGACATTTGCTCCGCTTTCAATAATTTTTTTGAGAATAATTTTAATAAGCCAGCAGATACCTACCTTCTCAATCAGCCAAGTGACTCTAGTCGTACCATTATTCATAAAATAGAAGTTCATACTGAAGAGGTCTTAAAGCTTCTACAAAATCTAGACGTAACAAAAGGAGCAGGGAGTGATAATATCCCACCAATATTTTTCGTTAAGTGTGCTGTATCGTTGTGTCCTCCAATATCATTAATACTTAACCGATGTCTTAAGGATGGATATTTTCCTAGCATCTGGAAGCAAGCCTATATAGTACCAATTCATAAAAAGGGGTCAAGAACAGCAATTGAAAATTACCGTCCCATCTCCATTCTTAATGTTTTGAGTAAATTGTTTGAAAGGGTGGTTCATACTCGTATATACCCTGTTTTATCTACCTCGATCCCCATAGAACAGCATGGCTTTATGAAAGGGCGATCCACAGCTACAAATTTGGGCGTTTTTATTGATCATGTTACTAACAGTATGGAAGGAGGTTCTCAGGTGGATGTGATTTATACGGACTTTGAGAAGGCTTTTGACCGCGTAGACCACATCATACTCTTGCATAAGCTTTACGAGCTTGGTATTCGAGGCAACTTGTTAAGGTGGACAGAATCCTACTTGCGCAACCGCTCTCAGGCGGTAGTTGTGGGTGGCTTCTGCTCGAATTTCATTGTAATCCCTTCTGGAGTACCACAGGGTTCCATTTTGGGACCTCTTTTATATGTTTCGTATTTATATGACATCAGCCACTGTTTGGAACATGCACGGTTTCTCATGTATGCTGATGACACCAAAATCTACATGAAAGTTCAGAATCAGCTTGATTGTTTGAACCTGCAAACAGATCTAGACAGATTGGCCATATATTATGCAAAGAATCGCTTAGGCATTAATATTAGTAAATGCTCATTTGTTTCGTTAACGCGAAAAAAACTTCCTACGATGTATGAATACCAAATTGATGGTATTAAGATAGGCAAAGTAAATTCTGTTAGGGACCTGGGGGTAATTATAGATACAAAGCTTTCATTTTCTGAGCATGTGGATTCAGTGGTTGGTAAGGCTTATAAAAGCTTGGGCTTCATATTGAGAGTTAGTCGTCCATTCTCTGATATTGTTTGTCTGAAGGTATTGTACTACTCATATGTTCGAAGCATCTTGGAGTACTGCAGTCAGGTGTGGAATCCGCAGTACCTTATATATATTCATAGCCTAGAGAGAATTCAAAGCAAGTTTATAAAACACTTAAATTATCGGTGTTATCGTGGGCGCGATGAGGTTTATGATTATCAGGGTTCATGTTATTACCATCATCTTACTACCCTAGAAAATCGGCGCAGTTTAGCTGACATGTCACTTCTTCATGGTTTGTGCAACGGCTACATAGATTGTCCGGAGTTAACGTCAAAAATCTTGCGATTTTCTGTGCCAAAAAAGCGAACAAGACATACACCTCTTTTTTCTGTCTCTCACTCTACTACTAATTATGCCCAAAATTCACTTGTTAGTCGGTTGCATAGGAACTTCAATAAAATATTCGGAGGCATTGATATTTTCCACACTAGTAAATTTGTATTCAAACAGGAGGTTCTCCTTGTCATTAAGGAACGCGATGAGGTTAAGTATGGGGATATTGTCGGGAGGTAACCAAACTTACACATACATATTCACACGCAAGTACATACACACTTCTAAAAGCAATTTTTATTCGTATTGTTGCTTATATATATTTTTTAATTAATTTCTTTGAGGTACCGTTTCATTTAAAATTTTGTAAAAAGTTGTATTCGTAAAAGGTAAATCCTTCATTGGCTTTAAGTTTAATTATAAGTTTTACATGTATTAGCTTTAAGGGCTGTGGATTTTGTATGAATAAATAAATAAATAAATAAATAAGATAATTAAGAAAAAAAATGGTCTAGGATTTTTGGAATAAGCTGCTGAACAAGAATAGAACATTTAAAAAAATCAGTGTTTTCTGATATTTGTTTGTTAATTTGTCTTTGTTTGTTCACGCATCGCGTAAAAACTGCTGGACCGATTGTGTAATCGGTCCAGTAGTTTTTCAGAGAAATTTGTTGGATAGCTTAGAGTTTGACTTAAAATCTTGTGTACTTAGTATCTCATTCCGATCGTTATGAGCCGAGAAATCGATAAAAAATATTTGACGTATGAAGGAATTTTGATCTAATGTTGGTATATTGGTATTTTAGTTTGTGGAATTGCATATAGAGTACTTTTAACCTTAAAAAAAACCAAGCGTGAGAAGCCGCGGGCACAGCTAGTATACATATATAGCAGCAGTTAAACCACAGTACATATATAGTCTTTACAGACAGTAGTGTATCGAAGCATTGTTTTCGAGTTTGATGTCTACTGTCAATCGGAGACCAAGGGTTGCCACCAGTGGACCTTTACTCGGCTACAAAAAAAGGGGTTATTCCAAACTGTTCTACTATTTGTTCGACTATAGAACAGATTGGACAAAAAAGTAAGGAGGGTTATGATTAATTTATCAGAATACCTATATATGCATGAATGAATGTACAAGTATGTATGTATGTATGTTCGCCTGTTCCTGTTTGTACATGACCACAATTTACAGCCAACCTTTTAAATTTGTAGGAATCTTCTATTAGTAAAACCAGAATTTTTAAGTTATGTTACTACTATGTATCTCAATTTCAATGTTACTACTTTGTATCTCAAACCGATGAGTAGAGAAGCCCGTCAATCGATGAAATAATATTTGACGACTGAACGAAATTTGGTAAATTGTACTTTGGTCATACGAGTAGGCTAAATTTTCCCCAGAAAAATGTCCACGCGGGCAAAGCCTCGGAGGATCTTACCTCGTTTTTTGCCAGATGGAATTATGTATATTTATAAATGGATATATTTTGTGAGTTTTTAGAGTTATTCAAACATCCAGACACACGGCAGTATGTAGTGGCTATTTTGGCAGTGCAGGGGTTGGTGACATGCCAAGAGGCCCGCTTGTGGAGAGAAGCACGCAAAGACGACCGAAGAAAAAAGATCAGAGTCTGTTCTTTGTTCTTGGTCGTGTGCCACAGCAGCCAAAACTCGGAACAACAACCGCGCGCGCGCGGTGCACTGAGCCTTTGTGTCAAATACTTGTGAATATTTTCACAAGTATTTGAAATATTTTCTGATTTTGATCTAGAATATTTTCTCATCTTAGCGATTCTGCGACACAAAGGCTCAGTGCACCGCGCGCGGTTGTTTTACCGAGTTTTGGCTGCTGGGGCAGCCGCGTGTGTTGAGAGCCTTATCGGAGTTGGATGCGTTGTCGAAGATAGATAGAAAGATAGATAACTCTTTATTGTACACCACATAGAACAAAAATACAATAATAACTAAAACATTTATACAAAATATATGGGACAATGGGCAGTCTTATCGCTAAAAAGCGATCTTTTCCAGATAACCTTTGGATGGAAAGGAATTAATATACGGCAAAGACGGTGGTACATTATAATATAATAAATAAGTAATAAAAACTGAATACAATGAATAAACATATTAATAAATATATATACACATATATTCCAATATACCTACACATAAATATGTAAATATATAGTACAGTATATATATCCAAATACATAGTATATACATTATAATAAATTAAAATTCCTACATATACATTTACAAAATATATGCAAACATAATACAAATAATATACAGTGAAACCACAACAGAATAACAACAAAATACCAAGAAGTGATATTAATTAGAGAGATAACAGGGATAATCAGGGAGTGACTGGGCTCGCCTTATAATAACTAGCAGAGCGTTCCATAGGCGAACTGCTTGGATGGTAAATGAACTACCATAAAAAGAGCTTCTATGTAGCTAAATTCATCAAAGCTAAATTTTCTGATGACCTGAGTGACAACTTGTTAGAATCAGACAGGAAATTAAAACGTTTCATAAGATATTGCGGGGAGGAGGGATTAAACAAAATTGTATAAAGAATAGAGAGTATATGAGCATTCCGGCGAAGGCATGTTGGAAGCCACTTGAGCTTAGTGCAAAATTCAGAGACATGATCATATTTGCGCAAACCAAATATAAATCGAATGCAGAAGTTTTGAAGATGCTCAAGTTGTTTTAGCTGGTCCTCAGTAAGATATAGATAGCAGGCATCGGCATAGTCTAAGATTGGGAGCAGAAGTGACTGCGCAAGAGCAAGAGTCTTCTGAGGGAACCTGCAGAAGCAAGTAGCTTTCGACTGACGGTTTCCATCTGAGGAATCCAAGTAAGGCTCTGGTCTATAATTAGACCAAAATTTTTGATACTCTTTGATGGAATAGTGGACCCTCCAAACACAACTTTGGGTAGAACTGACCAATCAACTTTTGATATCATTCTGGAGCTGCCAAGAATTATAACCTGTGTTTTTGTAGGATTTATTTTTAGTCCATAAGCTTTACTCCAGTCAGAAATATGGCGTAAATTGGAATTAGTAATTTCTATGGCAAAAGGGAGAGAGCTAAGTGGGGCTTGGCAATAGACTTGGAGATCATCAGTATACAAGTGATAAGGAGAGGTAAGGAGAAGGTTTGACACATAGAACCTGGTGCACTACTCCTCATGCCTCCGACTGTATCTTATATTTAAAAATCAAGAATCTAAAGTCTCTTTTTTGTTATACATTTATTAGTTTCCTTTACCTGTATATTTTTGAAATTGATATTTTAAAGACCCTTAATTTTGATACCTCACTCGATAGGTTTGGTAATTTTACTACTAATTTTGTCTTTTTTTCTATAGCGCTGTCAAAAACTGACGGACAGTAAGCAAAAACGGTTCGTTTTAAGATATAGGAACCGGCCATTAATAATTTCTCTCCCCATATTTCGCTGAGAATATGTAAAGTATTATCGAGCATAATGGAAATTAAAGCAGATTGTCCTCGGCTTGACCAGTGTGTTATCTATTTATATACATTTTTAAATTGTTTTTGTTCTAGACTGTATTGGGTACTAACTACTTGTTCCCATTAATCAAACCTCTTTGAAACTTATAGATGGATAGATTAACTCTTTATTGCACTAAAAACTTAAATGATAGCACGGCAACATTGTATTTAAAATAGTGCAATCACTGGCCTTAGCACTAAGCAGCGATCTCTACCAGGCAAGATACCGAGAACAAAAACATTTATGAACGGTATACCTACTTGAATATTATTATACCTACGTAAAGACATCTAAACATTTACGCAAGAGTAAGCATTTCTTGAAATGCGATTGATTTCCCCCTACAACAGAACAAAATGCGACGGAAAACGTACGACTAATGAAATGTATGATAATGTATGACTGGAGACTTTTCAGCGTATTTACAAATTTACGTAATATTGTATTGGATGCAAATGTCAATCACGACAGAAAACTCAATCTGTATTTGTGAATTTCCTAAAATATTGTTTGCCGAAATAATTATTATAGTTATATTATTATAGTCCATTATTATAATACCCACCAGGTTTACCCCTGTGGTCATTTATCTAGAATATTATGGATCGTATTTAATATTCCAGAACCAAAAGTATCAATATCATCAAACTTAAAACCGCATCGCAATCGATCCAGTAGTTTTTACGTGATACCTAAACAGACAGACATTTATAAAAATTATTTATTATTGTATCGTAAAAGAAAACTTGTGAAGTACCTAGGTCTAGGGAATAAAAAACCTAAACAAAAAATTACTAAATAATGAAAGAAATCGTGTGAACAAGTTTTGTGTCAATTAAATAAATAATAGATTGAATAGTATTTTGACTAAGTCCTGGCCCATAAGAGTAATAAAATCTCATCATGTAATGGGCCGCAGACGTCAGCCAGATGGCAAAATTGTAGAATACAAAGTAATCAGTGAAAAATCTCAACGTATAATCGCGAAATCACCAATCACATTTTTACAACTAAATGGCGGCGTCATCGTTTATTGATGCAAGTGGAGCATTGCCGGTATTTAGCGGCGAGAATTTTTCGAGTTGGATGTTTCGATTACGAAGCTACATGGATTTTAAGGAATGCCTTGATGCATTATCACCAAAAAGCGAGAATAATACAGATGAAGAAAACGAAAAATATCTAAAGATGGATGCCATAATTGTGCAGTCATTATCTGATAGTCAGTTAGAATATGTGAAGAAAGAAACCACGGCAAATAAAATGATTGAAAAACAAAAATCAGTATACGAACGGACAAGAACCATGACAAACTTGTATTTGAGAAAGAAA
Source organism: Alsophila aescularia (assembly GCA_946251855.1). Taxonomy (NCBI): domain Eukaryota; kingdom Metazoa; phylum Arthropoda; class Insecta; order Lepidoptera; family Geometridae; genus Alsophila; species Alsophila aescularia. Next base: position 10,519,120 of record OX276378.1, on the reverse strand, counting down.
CTTATTGGGATGAAGTGAAAATATCTCGGAGAAGTCAAAGAATATTTGGGAATGCAAATTACTAGAAAAAAGGGTACCAGAAAAATCAAACAAACAGAATTAATAAAGAAAATTTTAATTAAATTCAACATGCAAGATTGTAGACCGATAGACACACCAATGGAACCCAACTTTAATACAAGTTACACAGAACAATAAATTATAAATATTCCTTTCAGACAACTAATAGGGTCATTATTATACATATCAATAACAAACAGACCAGATATTACATTTTCAGTCACATTTCTGAGTAGATTTCTAGACAAGCCAACAAACGAACTATGGAAAGCAGGTAAGAGGATCTTACGTTACCTAAAAGACAAAGGGTTAGTATATACAAAATCAGGTACAAAAAATATAACAGCATATTCAGATTCCAATTGGGCAGAAGACAGAACAGGAAGGAAGAGCACAAGTGGCTGCGCAATCTTCTTTTGTGGTAACTTAATCTCGTGGTTCACTAAAAAGCAATCTGCCGTAGCTCTTTCAACTGCTGAAGCAGAATACGTCAGTGGAGCACAATTTGTAACAGAATTAATGTATATTAAGGGCATATCTAGCGAATTTAACGCTATTTACTTAGAGTCATTTCTATTTATAGATAACCAGAGCGCTATAAACATGATACAAAACAATAAAAACCAAACATATAGATATTAAATACCATTTTATTAAGGATGCTGTGAAAAATAACTTGATAAAGTGGGCATATGTACCAACTAACCATAATATTGCTGATATTTTAACAAAATCACTATGTAAGAACAAACATTCATATTTTTGTAACAAATGGAATATTATTTAACATAACTGAATGAATATTCTGTAACAAATATATGCACTTAAATAGTAAATAGTAAATAGTAAATATACACATTCATATACCAACCTAAAAATATTTAAATACTAGACTGGTACTTACATAGTAGAATACTTACCTTATAATTTAAAACCATACCTTACTTCATTCATACCATAAACCTGTAAAACCACAGAATAAATATTAGTACAAGTAAAACTAAAGAGTAAAGTTATTATTTTATGAGGAATAACAGAGCAACATTGAATTTACTATGCTCCAATTTTCTATATAAATTCATTTTAAGGGGAAGATACATGTAAATTAATGTTAAGGGGGAAATACACTATGTAAATTCATGTTGAGGGGGAGATACCTAACAATTTTTAAAAATAAAACTCAGTTTAGAAATAATGTGAGTTTTTTTTTTCAAAGATTTAAATTACTATACGTTAATATAGGTACTTAATAGTGTACCTACCTACCTACTTTTTTTTTGTAATTTATAATTCACTAACAAGTAGGAATTGCAAGATAATACTTGTATTTTTTTAGAGGTCACTGTTTAGAGTTTTAGTTTTATCAATCACCAAATATACCAGTTTAATAAATGAATAGAACAAAACATATTCTTTGTTTGTTTGTTTGTCGTATGAGGTAGTGCTGGCCTCTGATGTCAGAGTTTATCAAGCCGCCCGAAAGCCTCTGACATGGCTTAACGACTGCTATTAATCAATAACAGCCGGGACCGACAGCTTAACGTGCCCTCCGAAGCACGGAGCGATGGAAAACCGCACATAACTTAGAAAAGTCTTTGGTGCGTAGCCTAGGTTTTGACCCCGGTATCGCTGGATTCTAAATTGCACTACAGAACCGTTAGGCCACCATCGCTATTCTTTGTAATAGAGGGGAAGTGTTAACATATAAAAATATAATGTAGCTTTACTGAACACAGATAAATGAACTCACCCATAAGTGCTACCGCCAAGCGGATTTTCTCTGTACTAAAAAGAAATGGTGTGAACAAGTTTCGTGTCAATTAAATAAATAATAGATTGAATGGTGTTTTGACTAAGTCCTGGCCCAGTATTATCCGGTATTTTTTCACCGCTTCAAGCTGTGAAAAAATACATATTTAGTCATATTTTGACACTCTCAAATTAATGTCTTATAGCACAAGTAAAAGGTAAAATCCGAATACCGTAAAGTTGTAGTTACATAAAAAAAAACTTCTAAGCTCGATTCCAGTGGACACGGACGAACTATCTACAAGTTTATACGGAACCCTTGGTGCGCGAGTCCGACTCGCACAAGACGGTTTTTTTATTGTTTTCATTTTACAGAAAATAAACATACGATTTTTATTGTTTCTGATAATATGAACTACATAGTAGGAAATAATAATCGGTTCTACGGAAATGACTTCAAACGATTTTCCACAATAATCACTGTCGTTGTACTGAGCCGGAATTATTTTCGTATCCAAGGTAAGACAAGGTTCTTAAACTTATACGTTCTAATAATTTTGTTCCGAAGCTTTAGATACTTGTCTTAAAAGTGCGTTGTAAAATTACGTACTGTTATTTCCGATAAGCTGTGCCCGCGGCTTCGCACGAGTGGTCTTTTCTCTAGGATAAAAGTCTTTTACGTGCTTGCTATTCCAGGACTTAAAATACCAGTGTAAATAAATGCTTCAGCCGTCATATAGTATTTTTATCGATTGCTTGGATTCAACATATTGGATTGAGATACTAAATACAACAGTTTTTAAGTCATGCCCTAAGCTATCAATCAGTGAAATCCGCATCACAATCGGTGCAGAAGATGTTACGTGATGCGCGAACAAACAAACAGACTGCCTACAGGACTCACCGATGTCGGTATTGAGGTGGCTGGTGAGGGCATCGATCAAGCGAACAACGTCGTCAGGGGTGATTATGTCGTCGGGGATGCGATCGAGAACGGGTGAACGGGTTTTAAGGCTTCCCCAAACGCTTCCAGTTCATTATCGTATTGGTCGGTGGAGGGAAAGATGGGTCTGTCGGGTCGGGGCCTAGGCGCATAATATCGGGACGGTGATCGGATTCTAGGTATTTCACCTCGATCGAACCAAAACTTTTATAACGCACGAAGTGTAAAGATACTTACAAGGGTTCGGATTGAGTATAAGGATAAACGTTACCTTGTACCTAACTTGTGCCATTCGAATCGGCAATTTAACACATTACAACATAATCGAGGACTGAACTTTCCCCCGTAAAGGCATTAGCGCATTAAAACACCGTGGAAAAATTATGCTGTTCTGAAACTCGGCCGTACCGTGTACTTTATGTTGGAGATAGTAGTTAAGCTTATGCATTTTAAAAGTTGTATTTTTACTCGTATATAGCTACCTCCAACTAGGGAAAGTTTCACGGGTAGCGGCATTAGCGCTACAGAATGAGTACAATAGTTCGTTTCTCGGTTTCCAAACCACGCTTACAGATGCGTATTTAGAATTTGTCTGTATTATACGAAATGACAGAAAGTAGTTAAAATTATGAGTAATGCTATGATACAATTTTTCGGTAACTACATTCAGTCGGTTCCTACGAACTCTGTGTTACGCGGGGGAAGGGCGTGATTATATACGTGATTAGAGTACCAATAGTATCGCGAACCTCGTACAGCTATTGTTAAATAAACTATTTCAATAAATTATTTATAAAATGTGATGTGACAAAGTAATTGAAGAAGCTTTTGTTTGTATCTCGTACATTATTGTATACTGGATATACCTACATTACCATTTAGGACGTAGTACTATTATTTATTCTGTGATTATTATTTTAGAGCTTCGACAAGGTGTAGCCTACATCTGCACCCCAATTCTTATCAATTATTGAACTAAAGTTAACCGAATTGATATTGAATTGTAAATTGAATAAAAATTGGCAATGTGAATCAATATGTGGTGGCAAAGACTATCGTCTAACTCACCAATTTCAAACGCTCGGCCATACACTGAGTAGACATGTGCGGCCATTCTGTGTCTGATCAGTCAGAATCTAAAATTATTATATTCAAGCCTAACAATGACTAAAAATTTAAAGAACATGCGTAATCGAAGTAAATGTGGCCTACATTTTCAATGAGCCACGAAAATATTTCACACGATCATCCAACTGATCCTCCAATCTTGGATGTGTGGAAAGTTGGTATGAGCGAGATCGAGAACTTTTTCAAAGTCCTTTCATTGTCGATTTGCCGCCATCACGATCATGGGCCAACTTGACTGAACCAGTATGTCAAACGTGCAAAAAGCCCCCTTCTATAAATCGATTCGGTTCTCCTATTTCAAAGCTGGATTTATTCTAGCTGGTTTTTGATTTGTTAAGGTTGTATAGTACACACGAGTGGGAATGCACTTCGTATGAAGCTTGATCACTGTTGTTATTTATATCGTAGTACTTGGAACAAGTAAACCGGCCACTAATCTCGAAAACTTCGCGATAGGTATAGGCCTCATTAGCCACACACGAACTTGTTGCTGGAAAACCGAGCGAAGTGTATATTTCCAGTTTAAGCGGTGTGCAGTTAATTATATATTAAGCTGGTTAAAATTTGGAAGTAAGTTTGTTTAGCTAACAAACAGCATTGTAAGTTTCACGCCTGCGTATAAGAATAACAGGCAAAGCATTGTGACATCTTCCTACACTGAAGGAAAAAAATGGGTTGGTCTTGGCTGCTTCTAAATTATGTCTTTAGAGTCCCTAGTTATACGCTAAATGCCAATAAAAATAGGGATATTTAACTTAACCTAAGTATTATTATGAAAACCAACGTGGTTTTCATACATTTTAAAAAGCAAAAACGGGAGCTACATATATTATTTGAATTATTACAACCATAGTTTCAACCACAACCGGTGGTATTTCTCAAGGAGAGGCGGGACGCCCGCGACTTTACCTCGTACCTAAACCTAGAGTTTACAGAAACAAACCCGTGTAAAGTAATAAACTTATTTCTGCATCGGGAGTGCTAGTCTGCGAGCTACGGTGAAATATTTTTACGTATAATTACGGTCGTATAGTACATATCGTAACGTAACACATCTGATCCCATCTCTGCAAGTTTGATGTTCAAATCAACAATTTCTTCAAGAAATTCAGAATCCAAAAAAAAAAGTGTGGGTCTGTGTCGGGATGCACGGCCGTTTGTTTGTCACAAAACATCTACGCCACGTACAATTTGACCCGGTCTTGGAACCCTCTCGTTCACTCTGTGCTGGAGTTTAGGGTAACTTTGTGAGCTCCAAAACTTCTTCTTTCCAACAATGTACTTAACCTTTATTTTAGTACGGGCTTTCCGGACGCTGCAGAAACATTTGTGATTTTTTCTTTGTTTAGATCCCGTTTTTTAATAACTTACTTCGTAGACTTTTTGTAAACTTTTTATATTGAATCTAATTTTCTCATCGAGACCTTTACAACAATACTCGAGTCAATAAGCTACCCTAACTAAACCACGAGTTATACCGAATTAAAGATCACGTTAACAATATCTGTTTTAAACAAAAATTAAATATTACATCATCGAGCTGACTATATAAGCTAAAAAATGACATCAAATAAGTCATATATTTACGGAGTTATGAGACTTCGATCGTAAACATATTCGATTCACAGCAATAAAATCGCAAGCATGTTAACAAAAACAGTTTTTAACTTCAAAACCAAATCGCGAGCGTTTGCAAAGTGGTCTCTGCGCCGACTGGTAGACAACATGGAGACGCTTCGCACTAATAGATATTTGATCTAAAAGGTTGGCCAAAACTCATTTTTACCAATACAGTTGTTCACCCTATTTAAGAATGGTCCGGGGTAGCTAAGGGCCTAGGCTAACTACCTGCGACCCTTTATTTGCCTACTGAACAATGGGCGTTTCAGCACATTCACAATTTGACTGTCGTTCACGCTGCCCGTTAACTTTGTCGAAGCTATAAAAAAACGTTCGTGTTGTTTTTCTAATATTAGTTTTTTTTTTTTTACTGTTTGTTTAAGCATGGATTCTGATATAAAAGGTATATATATAATTATAAATAGTATTTTAAAGCATTATTATTATATTTGAGTTACCTATTAAAAACAGAATTTTATTTAGGGATTTTCAATAATTAAGAGTTATTTAGTAGTACTTATATGCTTTGCCCAGCGATTAAATTTATTGGATAATAAGGACCAGTTAATTAGCTTTGATAATCAGTAATATTTTCTTTCCAAAGTACACCCATCAGGCTTATATGTATTTTTTAAATCAATGTCTTTTATTTCAAGTAATAATTGTAGAGTTCATAAATGGTAAAATTTTGTTCACATACCCCCGGAAATATTGATACATATGACGCGGAAGGCTTTGTATGACATAATAAAAGTCATGTTCAAGGTTTGAAGTAAAAATTGAATATTTGGAGACAAAGTTGATGCATGTTATTAAATGTCAAGAATAAAAACTTAAAGACACAAAAAAGTTTTTAAGTATAGCAGTATTTTTAAGAAATCATTTATTTTCTTGGTTTTTAAAAAAAATACAATATAAAAAAGTCAAAATGACCTTAAATTTTTTCTTAGAGATGCTAGAGAGGCACCAAATCTCGTTAATTAGTTTTGGCCAACTTTTTGGGTGAAATACCGCTATGTGCGTCGTCAAGAATTGGAACTGTGGTGATTGATTGCACGTACGGGCAATAAAACACAGTAACCTATCTTCCCCCCCTCCCCCCCCCCTACCCGTAGCCATATGTTGCGGCACAGACCTAATGCGACCTATGTACCTAACTAGTGGCTCTGTAAGCTGTAGACCTCGCGCGTACAATGAGACTAATTAAAAGACTAATTAAAAGTTACTGCCTTTTCAATAAAAAAAAACATAGAAATCGGATTTAAAATGGCGGAGATATTCAGTAGCCCCCTATTTACCATTTTTGGGGGAAAGCACCTCCCTAATCAAAAATCCCCGACAACCAAAAAATTATAAAAATTCGCTTAACCTGTATGTTAAGTTTCGTCTAGATCGGTTGAGAAATGTGATATGTAGATGAGAACAGCCAGAAATGCGGCCAGACACCGGACATACGAAAGATTTTTTGCCGTATGTAGCTGAAACAGAGTTGCTTCGCTCGCGCTTCGCGCTCGCTCCTACATTCCTAGTTTTTAGCTAAACTCCGAGTGTACCTAGTTGAAAACTTGGACGCTGGGCCCGAGTTTACGGTACCAGCTTTGCCAACGTGGATACGTGTTATTCCAGGACCTAAAGTATCTAACCTAACCAGGACCTGTGAAAACCGCATCGCAATCGGTCTAGAAGTTTTTACGTGATGCACAAACAAACATATAGACAAACAGATAAACAGACAGACACGATTAATAAACTGTTATTATATTCTTGTTCAGTAACTTATTTTAAGTAACTAGACATATTGTTTTTAATTATCTTCATTGTACAGTTGTTTTTGGTACACACGGCTTTATTATAAGTATAGATTCGCGTTTCCATCAGACTGAGTTCATTTGCAAAATCCCGTCTCCCAAGAAAGTTTACAAGTGATTTTCTGGTATGTTTAACCGCGAGTGTTCCTCTCCAGAAATGTAGCTGTTAACATTCCTCAATTTGACACTTTCTCCACCACGAAGACACTTTCGGTTTGATAACTACCTATACATAAATGAACTCGCTTCGGTAAGATTTATGTTAAGTAACTTAGCCTTCCCTCCATGTTAATTTTAGGCCTGGGCGCTTATTCACTATGCCGCATGAAATTCCTTGCCGAAAACGTGTGACGTCAGTACGGTAACTGCCGTACGATTCCACGCAGATTTATTAACGCGGCGCGTAACGTGACTTATTGGCAATAGAGAATAATGGCCCTGATTTATATTGATATTGTACATGTAAACGACCTTAGGTAGGCATGGGTGCGACCTTGGGCATTTGACAGGATGTTCGTCTTACCCATGTTCATTTTAAGACCCACCTGTTGAGAAACAATATTGAGGTCATTGAGCATTGTGCTAAGGTATTCCAGAGTTTCTGTCATGATGACTATATCATCAGCAAATCGAAGACGAGTGATGCATTCGCCATTAATATTAACACCATATCCGTTCCAGTTCAGAAGCTTAAATATATCTTCCAGTGCAGTAGTGAACAGTTTCAGACAAATAACGTCTCCCTGTCTTACCCGTTTTTTCAACTAGATAGAACTCGTGCTCTGATCCTGGAGACGGACAGTTATGGTTGCCTTGGTGTACAAACACTTAAACACTTCGATGTACCGGTAATCAATCTGGCACCGCTGTATTGACTGTAGCACTGCCCAGGTCTCGACTGAATCAAAGGCTTTCTCGTAGTCCACAAACGCTAGACATAGTGGCCGATTATCCTCTTCGGTCTTCTGTATAATTTGCCGGAGCGTATGGATGTGGTCTACGGTGCTAAAGCCTTAAAGAGCTATATTCAAGCTTCTGAACTGGAATAGATATGGTGTTAATAATAATGTCAAATGCATCACTCATCTTTGTTTTGCTGATGATATAGTCATCATGGTAGAAACTCTGGAAGACCTAAGCACAATGCTCAATGACCTCAATATTGTTGGAGGGACTTAAATAAAAACAACTCAATATTGTTCTCATCTGTGGATGATAAACCATAACAATATACTTCTTCCAGCTCTTTCAACTTCGCATTGGTCCTCAAGGTGCATGCGTTGTATGTTGCCAGGTCCAGAGATCGTGGGACCCCCTGCTCCACCGTCACCGTAGCTGCTACCGGTTGCCATAGTCACCACGCTTAGCAGGCGGATTGGTGTCCGCAGTATTACAAATATGTACTCGGAGGACTCGGCTGCCCATCTTCCGGTGTATATTATTCCCTTAAACGCCTCTTATGAGATCCACGGGAGGATTTAGATGGGTCTGATTATAAGCCGAGGCCGCCACGGCTAAGGATAGGTATTATAAAATATCTTCACAGCAATAAATACGCATGATTTTTTATTTTTTCGTAATAAACTCACAACAGTACACTAAAAATGTTCACCTCAAAATTTCCTATTGTATTATATTATCACGTAGGTACCTACGCTCAAACAATTTCTGAAGAGAGAAGCTTTACAAGTCTAACGGTTATTTCTACACTTTCGTGTCCTCAAGAAAGCATTCTATACAATTTTCTTTACGTCAACTGTAATCAGAGACTTCTGCCGAAGTACCGCCTGTAGAAGGCAAACAAGCTGAGAGCACCTCACGGTAAGTGGATTTCGGATCTCGAAATCTTAATAGCCTTGTTATTCTAAAAGGACCAACTTATCTCATTATTACGGTTTAAGATTCCTTGTTTTATCTAAAGAACATAGTTCACTTAAAAGATAAATTACAAACATAATCTAATATTTAGGTTTATTTGCCTTTGAGCATGCAAGCGTAGGTAATAATATGTTATTACAATTTTATAACATACTTAATCTAATTATGTTTAATAAGTGTCAACAATAACACTCTGTTTATATAAAAGGTACTTCATCATCAGTATCATAGTGTACAAATTGACTTTATTTAACAAAAAAATAAAAATGATTACGATTACATATTATTTCGAATAAACACTGAGCTGCGATCAATGATGCTATATATAAACTGCGGTAGATACGTTGTACCCCGCTCTGCTTGCTAAAGTAAACACAAGCTAATCAGCCTGTGTCGACTTAGTCCCAAACAGCATACATCCGTAGCAGCAACGACGCATTATGTAAATACAAACGACTCCCAAAACATGAAAAATTAATCAAAAATGCCATCTTGTGTGTTTAAAAAGCACACTACATACACTGGCACAACTGTTAAAGGCAGGAAGGATGTGTCATAATTATTTGAAAACAGCTTGAAAAGAGCGATTTTATTGGATAATAAAGTGGTTCGGTCCCAATCGTTTTTTTTTGTGAGTTCAGGTTGTCCTAGCGGGTTCATCGACCGCGTAGTGAGTGATTGTGATTTTTTATTTATGTTGTTTTTAGTGATTTATAGCTTTTATTTTGTGTTATTACGTCTAATAATTCTGTAGGGAACATATTAAAATGATAATGTTTTTTTTTATTGCCAAAAGGAGATTAATAAAAGTAAAAACAAATAGGAAAAAACGAACGGTGAAACATCAAACAAGATTGTCGGCGAACCCCAAACTAGCACGAGGCCTGTATCTTGGGGCTCGAGAGCACATTTACTAGATAAGTTTGTATCATTTAACTAAACTAAAAGAAAATAATTATAAGGAAAGTATATTGTGGCAATGCAAAAGTCGAAATTGTATAATAATAATAATCGGGATAATTCCACACCACACCTAGCCCCAAACTAGGATACCCTGTAATTTGGGCACTAGATAACGGATAAACATACATAAATACGAATATCAACATCCATGATTCGGAAACAAACATTTCTGCTCTTCACACAAATGATTGCATCTTGCAGGACTCGAACCCGCGACCATTTGATTTCGTTTCTAGGATCTCTAGCCACTAGACCAAACGGCCATTAAATGGCCGTCTAATTTAGACATATTTAAAATAAACAAAATAAAAATATGTAGCTTACTTCCGCCAATACTGTAAGTCAGACAAATGATAAATGGTACAATTAACACAAGTAAAACCCCACGCTAAACAAAACCCTACCCAAATTGAACTTATGTAAAATATAAATTAAATGAAAGCTAAGGCCTGGAGGCCAGAAAAAACATTTAAATATTTATATACAAATAATATATATAAATATATATACACAATAAAAAACCCCACGCTAAACAAAGCCTACCCAAATACAAGTATTGTAACTCTTATACATATACTTATATACATATAATATAAATACACAATAAAAAACATATACCTCGATCCAAATACCAAACGTCTGACATCATTAGTCCAATGTTCCTAATACTGTTAATGTAAATTAAGAAGAGTAACTCCGCATGTTATTAGTTTAGCTGCACTTTCGACACATCCAGTTTTGAAAACCTGATACCGAGAACTGAGATAAGATTTGTAGTGCATTTCCTGTAATTCCAACGGTAAGAAGTTTTTTTAATAAAATAGAATAACTTACGCTATCGAAGGCTTTTTTTAAGGCAATAAATATGCCTAAGGAAAGTTGCTTTTGGTCAATATTTATTATTCCGAAATTTTTGCGGATAAGTCATCTTAGTCCTACCACGTTTTAAAAGAAGTTCAATCTTTTAAAACGTGGTAGGTTTTTGTACTTGGACACATCTTGCTGGTGTACATTTGGTTAGAGAAATAAAATGTACGAAGCAATAGAATACAATAGAATATTATTGTCCTTGTCAAAGCAATTTTGTGATTGTGCCAGCACTAAAGTAAATTAATAACTGGTCAAGTTACGAGTGCGCCCTTCTAATATTCAGGGTTCCGTACTTCAATGATCTTATTTGTATAGAAGAAAGATTATCTTTTATGAACCGCAAAATTTAATTTAAACGAAAAGCTTGGTTACTAGTTTCTAAATAAATGCCATTTTGGAGCCGTAACAAAACAATAATTAGAGTTTTACGGGCGCTCGAGTCTTTATTTATTAATATTAAAAAGGCAATATCTTTTCATAGATACACAAGAGAAAGAAAAGAAAAAAATATGATCGCCCTTCTATGTAGTTTCTTTCCTACATGCACCCACTAATATTATTTTAAATGTCTTGAAACACTATTTGATAGTTTGAGCATAGTACATATATAGTCCTACGGTACATATATATGTATTGTGTTTGGGTCACGGAACGACTATATTACGTGTAATGTATATTTCGAGTCTTTAACATATTTTGTTTGGGCTCTACAAGCCGGTGACGGAGTTTCAAGAATAATAAGGTTCCATTAGTCCTTTGGGAACCCTAAATAGTAAACAATATTTTGGTCCCGAACATCACTTCTGAAATTAATTTGCTGAACCATCAAGTAAGAGCTGAGTCGTCTGTAAGTTATTAGGATTAGTGGTGATAACCCGCTATCACCACTAATCCTAATGTTATCACTGTAGCAGGAACTATGTATGTTATTAATTAATTAATGCCTGCTTTCTCTGAATTGGTATATGCCACTGAATACACATTCACTAGAGGTACAATATAACCAAACATATCACCCTCATATAAATTATACCTTTCTCTGAGCTATCACCCATTATCACCCATATCATTGATAAATAATCATTATACCTACAAAGGTACGCCCCCTTAAAGGAAACTTTTTTTAAAATATCAAGGTTCTTGTTCTTCCAGTGCTAATAAACAGGACCGAATAACCACAAAATACTAAACGGAAGTAGGTACCTAGCCATGAAGCGCTTCGTAAAAAGGTTGTACAACACGTAGGCGGCGCGGCGTATCTTTGACTGAGGTTCTTGGCAGGGTTTACTTCATCCACCCAGTTAAAGCACACAATAAATAATAGTAGGTAATATGGTTCAGTTATCCTGTTCATGAACTTATCAGTGACTGAATAAGTATATTTTTTTCCCGTCGCTGTTTATGTTTGAATAAATCTAATAATGCCGTTAGTGATGTGTCGTGACAATTATGTATTTTTACAAAATTCAATGCGGGTAGTTGTAGATAACGCTCGCCCTTCACGACTTTGACACTCGCTACTTCAGTCTGCTCGTGATGATACGATCAATCAGCATCGTCATGGTAAATAAAATAGCTAACGTTTTCAGCGTGATTAAGTCTGTATAATAAAAACCTAGAATTATTTTCTGATTTTCCAGTGAACAGAAAAATTGAGATTGTCTATAACCACTTGATCAGCTGTCCAGATCAGTTGACTGAACTAGTGAATATTATTTTTTCATTAGCTCAGTGGATTGAATCAAATAGATTTTTTTTCATTTGTTCTGTTCAAATTTAAGTAAAATATTTAGACAACATTTTATTCCAGAAAAATTGAGAAAAATGTTGTTGTTAAAACGTTGCTTTTTTGTCGCGAAACGTCCTCTTTTCAGGTAGAGCACTTATAAAAGCAAAATGTATGCAAATTAAAAACTCCTAGATGTAAATAAAATATTTCTTAACTTGTGGAGCAGGAAAGGTTTTACAACAATTTCTAACCATCCGTTGTTTTCAAAAGTCGGTGTCGTAGATCAGACGACACAAATATTTGCGTCGTACTCTACCCATTCGAATGAACGAAGCCATTCGGCGCAACTCCTCGTTATCTACACACGTTTGTGTGAGCTCTCGTCTAAACATACCGCAAGGTTGGCTCCATGTCACACAATCCGAGACATAAATTGTTGCATTGAAACTACATATCCATATTATTTTTTCATTTTGTTTTATTGGTGTCTAGACGCTTTTTGACAGAAGAAACAGGTAATCCAACGAATTAGCCTGGCTATTCAGCGAGGTAATATCGCCAGCTTCTTCGGCACCTTACATGCAGACGGCGACCTTAATAGTGTTTTTAATTTGTAATTTGTTTATTCGAATTAGGACTCTAGGATTATCTCTTTTTCTAATCAAAAAGCGCAGTGGTTTTTTGGCTTATAATGTACGAAAATTCGTCCCTGACACGGCTCGTGTCTAATAAACACTCAATTCAAGCACTCCCCGACAGTAACGAAGCTAAGAAATGTTCAACCTTTTTGCCTAATTGCACTTTTTCCAATAGTCTACACCTGGCAACATCAATAATTTTCGATAATAACTGCTTCTGTTATAATGAGAGTGTTGCCATTTGCGAGAAAAATATTGAATCACATCTTTTTATATTACTGATTTGTTTTCATTTATTTTCACGGCACGCAGCTATTATTGAATAAGCGGCTTTCGCAGTAATAAACATTAATAGGATAAAGATGGGATTAGTTAATGATTTAAACGCTTTTGTTTATGCTGTAACGAAAATCACAAATTTTAATAACAATTGACGTAGCAAAGCGAGATCTCCTAATCAAGTTAGACAATGTTCTATCCATGATAAATTTCAATTTTGTCCCATTGTCATAAAATGGACTAGATAGGTAATAAACACGTAATAAACATTATACTTAAATGTTTGTATGTGGGCATCTATATTTGTTACCACTCAGCGCTGAAACGGCTGAACGGATTTCGATTAAATTTGGAATACTTATTATATACTTTAGGTCCTCGAATAGGATACTTTCATCATCATCATTCATCATCCTAATCTACGCGGGTAAAACCGCGGGGGCATCTATTATGCGTGCTAAATGAAGCGGGCACAACTAGTCTATCTATCTATCTATCTATCTATCTATACTTATAATAATGCAGTAAAGACCAAAAAAACTGTACAAAGAAGATAATATATATATATATATATATGTATATATATATATATATATATACTTATAATAAAACTGTAACGGGTCCAATTCTGTATATTAAAGTTTTTTTTTTGGATCTTCCTCTATATTCGATACTGAAGCCAAAACTGTTTTTTTTTTTCATTTTTATCTGTCTGTCTGTCTGTACCTTGACTAGGCATCACGCCGAAACTACTGAATGAATTTAAATGAAACTTGGTATGATTTTAGTTCATACCACGAGGTAGGACAAAGGCTACTTTTCATTCCGAAAAATTAAAGAGTTCCCGCAGGATTGGGGTTCAACATTATTTCAAAAAACAATTACCACTCTGAAACTACTTGATGGATTTTGACGAAACTTGGCACAGTCATAGTTTCTATGATGGGTTAAAATTGAGGATACTTTTTATCCCGAAAAAATATATAGTTTCATCTTTGTCGAAGTTGGATCTACCCAGTTGGATCGTCTGACCCAAGTAGATATAGTCATCAACAGCTTCGATAATATCGTTCCCAACATAAACCGGCATGGGTACGACATGAGCATTTAACATGATGTTCGTCTTGCCCATGTTCATTTTAAGACCCACCTGTTGGAAAACAATATTGAGGTCACTGAGCATTGTGCTTAGGTTTTCCAGGGTTTCAGCCATGATGACTATATCATCAGCAAATCGAAGGTGAGTGATGTATTCGTCATTGTTATTAACACCAAATCCGTTCCAGTTCAGAAGCTTGAATATATCTTCCGGTGCAGAGGTGAACAGTTTCGGAGAAATAACGTCTCCCTATCTCACCCCTTTTTGCATCTGGATAGAATTCGTGCTCTGATCTTAAAGACGAACTGTCATGGTGGCCTTGCTGTATAAACACTTCAACACTTCGATGTACCCGTAATCAACATGGCACTGCTGTTATGACTGTAGCACTGCCCAGGTCTCGACAGAATCAAAGGCTTTCTCGTAGTCCACAAACGCTAGACATAGTGGCCGATTATACTCTTCGGTATTCTGTATAATCTGCCGGAGCGTATGGATGTGGTCTACGGTGCTAAAGCCTTTCCGAAATCCAGCTTATTCGGGAGGCTAAAAGTCGTCAAACCTACGAACGAGACGCTTTGACGTTTTTTTTTTTTGTCCTACTCTCGAAAACAGCTCATAGACGTGGCTCAGCAGCGAAATGGGCCTATAATTCTTCAAGAGAGTTTTATCACCTTTCTTAAAGAACAAAACCACGCCACGCTCTTGTGCCACGCTTCTGGCGTAGTACCCTCGAGGATGACGGAGTTAAACAGCTTCTGAAGGACTTTGAGTACCGGTGTTCCACCCGCTTTCAGTGGCTCTGTCGTTATGCCGTTCTCCCCTGGTGCCTTGTTGCTCTTAAGCTGTTTGAGAGAGCCATACTATATATATACCATATTGAAAAATTACCACGACAGTATCCCGGTAGCGGGAGTATGATAACATCTGTAATTTTACTAAATTACCCGCTCTACGGCATTACCAACCAGGGACGTAGCCTAAGAGGCTGTCTGGGTTACTTGCCCGCTTTACCCTGCCCCTGACGCAATGGGATAAACGAGGTAGATTGTTTTAAGGGTTCCATACCTCAAAAGAAATAACGGAACCGTTATAGGATCACTATGTTGTCCGTCCGTTCGTCTGTCTGTCAAGACTTTTTCTCAGGAACACGTGGAGGTTTAATTTGGAATTAATATCAAATACTCAAGTCTGCAACCCCTTGCAACTGTGAAAAACAAACTTCTAAGTCTCGGCGTCCAGAACACTTGGCATGTTTTGAGTTCATACTACGAGGTAGGACATTGGATACTTTTCATCCCGATAAATTAAAGGGTTCATCATCATCATCATGATGATAACGATAACGTTGATGATTCCTCCAAATTTAAAATACGTAGGTCCACTGGTTTAGGCTAGGCATTGTCTATCAGTCAGTCAGTCAGTCAGTAGGTATTTCACGGTTCTGTTTTAATAGTCATGATTAAAATAATTTAACAAAACACATATTTTTATTTTTCTGCCCAATGCTGAGCATTTATACTTATAATAAAGCAGTGAGTACCAAAAAATACTGTACAAGGAAGATATTTAAAAAAACAGGGTTTTAATAATAAGCTTCTGAACAAGAATATAACTATTTATAAATTCGTGTCTGTCTGTTTGTCTGTTAGTCTATTTATCTGTATGTTTATACAGGCATCACGTAAAAACACCTGGACTGATTGCGATGAGGTTTTCACTGTTAGATAGCTTAGGGTTTGAATTAAAAACTGGTCTACTTGGTATTTCAATCTGATTAGAATAAGCTGGGCAATCGATAAAAACTTTTTGACAGCTGAAGGAATTTTGATCAAGTGTTGGTATATTGGTATTTTAGGTCTTGGAATAGTACATAGAGTTCTTTTAACCTAGACAAATGGTCACGCGTGCGCAGCCGCGGGTACAGCTAGTTTGTAGATCAGTACATAACTAAACTTTTTTTTTTAAATATCATCAGACTCGATTCCTGTGAAGGACGAGCTATTTACATACCTACAAGTTTGTACGGAACCCTCGGTGCACGAGTCCGACTCGCATTTTGCCCGTTTTTACACTTCAAAACTAGCTATCAAATAAGAATAATTTTGCGGTTTTCGTAACCCTTCCATACCTATGAAGGAGGACTTTTTAGATGTCGCCTGGCGTACAAATAAAAAAAAGGTGCATAACAATTAATTTTTGTAACCACTTACGTTAAAAGAACAATAATATGATTTATCGATTTACATACCTGTTAGTTACCCTCCCCGCCAGACATTGATTTGCCCCAAAACCAAACCCTCACTACGCCACACCATCAACATTAATTTCTACAGAACCGGTGGATTGTCAAAAACTTTTATTAATTAGCTTACTTTTGAAATTAAACAGTTTTGGGTAATTTAATCAAGAAATGTATTGGTGTGACTACGACCGAGTGTGACCCCGGGGATTAGTCGATTTAGTAATGAATCCCGTGAAGCTATTTGTTGGGACGAAAGTTGGTAACGAGATAAAATTAGAAGTTGTTAAGTGGATTAGTTTTTGTTTTGTTAGTATGTTTTATAGGGTTTAAGTTCAACTACTTTTGTAATGCAGTACATACATATTGACGGCACATGATAATGTACAGTAGAATCCCCTACTGATAGGGGTCAGTAAGGGATTCTACTGTACATTATCAATAGATGTTGATACTTACACATGTACGGCACAAAAGGTACCAATAATACTTACCAATAGTTATGACCATCGAAGATAGACAGATACCTCTTCAATAACAAATAAAAGGTCTTTTCGCTTTTAAGCGATCTCTACCAGATTACCTCATCATAGGTTATTCACTATGATGTTTAAAACTAAACCATTCCAAAGCCCTCCACCCCAATTTATTTACAGACCCATCCAACAATGGCTGAACTTGAAACACCAACACGAAGAACATTGTCAGAAAGTAATATGGTAATTCTCACAACACAAATGTTGTTTAGACTGCTTGAACGTGTTGTCTTAATAGACAACTAGCTGCCACCGTGGCATTGCCTGTGTGGATATTTCCCCGGGTGAAAATAAAAAATAGCCGATGTCCTTCCTCATGATGCACACTATTTCGTAACAAATTTAATCAAGATCGGTTCTGCCGTTTAGTCGGCCAAAGTATCAAAAAAAATATAGACAGTTACTTTCGCATTTTCATTATGCGTGGAAATAGCGTTTTTGGTCTTTGAGCGTGCCTGGACAAATACTGCACTTTTGACTTCATCATCATCATTATCAGCCTGTGTTCGTCCACTGCTGGACATAGGCCTCTCCCAAAGCAAACCATTCGGCCCAATCTTCGGCTCTTCGCATCCACTTTCTGCCAGCAACCTTGCGCAGATCCAATTCCAATTAGAGGCCAATTCGTGGTCTCTACTCAAGAACATGTTTACCCCAACGGTTATTGGTATTGCAGCTTATATGGCCAGCCCACTACCACTTCAGCTTGCTAATTCTCAGAGCTATATCGGTAACCTTAGTTCTCTGCCGGATCACCTCGTTTCTAATTCGATCCCTTAGATAAACTCCAAGCATAGACCTCTCCATAGCCCACTGAGCGACTTCAAGTTTGTGTACCGTGAGTGTCCACCTCTCAGCTCCGTAATTCATTACTGGACGTACTGATTGAATACTTTTGTCGTTAGGTACTGAGGGATAGGCGACGAGAAGACATGACGCAGCTTCCTGAATCCTGCCCAGGCCCAGCTGAATTCTTCTATTGGCTTTTTTCTTGAAATTGTCCCAGCCCAGTTGTAAGGTTTGCCATAAGTAAGTGTTGCAAAATCTCGAGAGCAGTGCCGTTAGCTGTAATCGGTATTTTGACTAAGATACAATTATTTACTCGAATTATCCCATTAGAAAGAAGTTCAACAAACACATAAATACAGCATTTAATTTGCCAGCAGACCAACATGATTTAGCGCTTCCATGATACATCGTCAAAGCCGCAACAGTTAAATGAAATTCGGATTAAACCGGCCTCGGCTTGATGTACGGCCTCCGACTGTAAATCATTCGGGACGTCAACATAAATAACAACACGACACAGGGCACCTGGCAACTTTTTTTTTTGTTTTTTTTTTTTGTGTGTATTTGAAATGATATTTAATTTTGTGCGTGATGTTATTTATAAGATGACTCTTATGAGGATTGTCGCTTGACGCGATTCTTCTAAATGTATTGCTATCTCCACTAATATTTACTCATATTGTATAGTCTATAATTAAACGTTTAATTTTTTACAAAGTATCGTTTTTGTTTTTAAAAGAGCATTTTGAATTTAAGCATAAGCATAATAACATAAAATATTTTCTAATGGAAAAACTTGGTTCACGGATGAGATTCGAACTCGCATATTGTGCCTCAGCGCGGTACATGCCTCTACCAATTCGGCTACCGTGACCTTTGCATCCACTAGCACACAAAAGCACAAGCACACTAACACATACATTTTTCCACCAGCTTCTTTGAACCCGTCTTATGGGGTCGGTAACGCCATCTATTGGTAGTATTTTGAATTAACCAACCAAACACGGCTAATATTGATTAACTTCGTGTTTGAAAGATAACGCCTCCCAAATCTATTTTTTTATCATTTATTTATAGCAGTTAACGCCTGCTTAGCGTAAACATATATAATAATTTTCTAATGGAAAAATTTGGATCACGGACGAGATTCGAGCTCGCATACTATGCCTCAGCGCGGCACATGCCTCTATACCAAAAAATTACACAAACAAATGAACACCAAAAAATTACCACCATAATCTATGCATCGCCATCCAAGTTTTTCCACTAGTTTCTTTGAACCCGTCTAATGGGGGATGATAACGATTGGTAGTATTTCGAACTAACCAACCAAACACGGCTAATATTGATTAATTTCGTGTCTGAAAGATAACACCTGTCAAATCTATTTTTATGATTTATTTATATCAGTTAACGCCTGCTTAGTGTGACAATTAGCTAAAACATAACTTGATAGACGACTCCATCATTGCGAGATGTCAAACTTCATCGTCAAACGTCAACGTCAAACCAAATGAATTGACAAATTATTGCAAACCTCCGTACAGATGGCGCCTCAGTGCAATATATGGTCGAAGAGTAAAGCGGAAGATTATCAAATCATCCATCTACTTCCGTCAAAAAGCTACAGTTGGTATACCTTGGAAAAATGGTATTTCCGTCGAAGCAGTTGGCACCCTTGAGAGTACCAGCCAATCAGCGTGAAGCATTTTGCCGCCTTGTAAAATGGCGCCAGCAAGGCAACCTGTTGGATCTTCAACATTGTAACCTCAATTGTTCTTGAGATTTAGAATCAGCCAGATCGGCATATGTTTAGGAATGGTAAAAAGTGTGCGCCTCTATTGAATTGTGTGTTGTTTTAGATTATGCTTTTTAATCGGCAAACGAAGCCGAACTAACGCGCCGGTACTCTCTATACAAACACACACACACACACGCACGCACGCACGCACGCACGCACGCACGCACGCACGCACGCACGCACGCAACACGCACGCACGCACGCACGCACGCACGCACGCACACACACACAGCTTCGCTGGTATCTGTACCATCATTTATGCTCGTACTAAGAAAACATGTATCTGTACACGTATTTCACGTTATGGTAATATTTTCGTAAGTTGTAGGTGTACATTTTGCATGTAGTGTAGTGTAATCTTTATTTTATGTGTTTTTTTATTACATTTGAGGAGCAAATAGACCAAGACTAGTTGACCTTCTTCAGGAGTTTATGCTGCAAGAACGCGACGCGCTCTTGAAGGATGTCGGATAGGAAGGTACGCTAGACACGTAGGTCAACATTTCGACACTAAAACGTAACTATCTTAGCCGGTTATGGTTACGGTGACTTAACAGGTAAAGGGCATGTACCGCGCAGAGGCAAGGATGGTGCTGGTTCGAGTCCTGTCCGTAGTCCAAAATTTTCCTTTAATTTTTTTTATTATATTTATATCGAAAGATTTAGTATGCTTGCGTAACGTATCATTTCAGAATAATTAAATGTTCTTATTTGTTGTCCAATCTGTTCTATCGTAGAACAGAATGGAAGGCCAATACACAATTTTTTCGGATCCAATATGCTGCTTAGTATGTATTGTTTTTTTTTGTCCAATAGTTTTGTAGTTATGTAGTTGTTAGTTTAGTTGTTTTTTGGTCTATAGTAAAACAAATTTGGACTAACCCATAATTAACAGTGCATTTGGCAGCTTTCATCCACACCCATATGTAAAAGTGAAACGTTGTCTGTTTGTTTGTTTGGGGACCTTTCATGCTATAACGGCTAGACAGATTTTTATGAAATTTGGAATAGAGATAGCTCATACCCTGAAATAACACATAGGTTACTTTTCATCATCATCGTCATCATCGTCATCCTTCACGCTCAAAGAGCTGAACGAATTTTGGTGAATTTTCGATTGGAGATAGTTTATACCCTGAAATAACACACATGATTCTCTTCAACATCACCATTAACATACTTGACTCTCAAACAGCAAAAAAAATTGCTTAAACATAGGTTAATTTTCATCATCACCATCATCATCATCATCATCCCTCACGCGAGTGATACCGCAGGGCGCAGCTAGTTCCCAATATATATAACATTTCAAACTCATGAAAACCTTTACACTTTAATTTATACATTAAAATATTTTCATACGAGCAGATTGGGGTGTCTAACAAATTCATATTTATAATAATATGAATTTGTTAGACACAGTTTACGGCGTTCATTTATAAAAAGTACAGTATTTCTATCTGTGGATGTATCCATCTTTCTAATTCTCACCTACTGCGTTCAGACTTGGTCTTTGACAAATCCGCAGAATTCCGCACTCGGGATTTGCCAGCGAGCTATGGAGCACAGTATTTTAGGTGCCTGACGGATCTTATCCAGTACAGTACACTGCGCTCCAAAGATACAGATTGCTGACTTTGGGAAAAAGGTTGCCAAGCTGAAATGGGACTTGGTTGGCCACGTCTACAGAATATCGGACGAGTTGTGGGCAAAAGATACAGCTTAAACAATCAGTTGAATGGCACAAAAACAACGTGGTTGGTCTAAACGCTGATGGTGGGACGAGCTGGACTCCTGCTTAGTAGGAATGGAGGCTTTTACCATGCAGTGGGATCCTACCGGCTAATAAATAAATAAAATAGGTATTGTTATTTATTACTAACTGTGGCCGCGACTTCGCACGTGTGGTCATTTCTCTAAGTACTCATGTGCTATTCCAAGACCTAAAATACTAATATAACAACATTTGATCAAAATTCCTACAGCCGTCAATATATTTTTATCGATTGCTCGGCTTCTACTCATCGGATTGAGATTACAAGTACCCCAAGTTTTAAGTCAAACGTATTTTTTTTTGTGACTTGGGGAAAATGCCTTTACGCACAACCGCCCGCTTCTGGGGGAGTCGAGCAGGTTATGTCGGACTCAGCAACAATTGTTGCCACTAACGACTAAAAACCCCACGGTGTTTCTCCGTGATGACTAATGTCGGGACTGCGGGGACGCTGGCGCACTCTTCCGCGGCCTCGACGACGTTGGTCCTCAAAAGGAGGACTCCAGCCCGTTGGAGTGAAGAGGGAGTTTCTCCACTCCATCTCCATCCTTTGAAAGGCGCGCGGAAACCACGCGCGCCACCTCGAGGCATCTAGTGGGCAGCGGATGACCCCAGGGTCCGCCACCCAAGCCTCTGTTATTGGGGTTAGAGGAGGGCGCGGAGAGGCCTCTGAACAACACCTCACCTGCACCTCTGATTTCTCTTATCCTCTGATCTCTATGGAGCTCATAAGATTTACTCTTATGTTACGTAATAGCGTAGGCGTGGCGGTGGGCGTAGTGTAGGACACCCACCGGCTAGGTGGAGTGACGACCTGCGAAAGGCGGCCGGCAGAAACTGGATGAGAGGAGCCGAAGATTGGGCTCTGTGGCGTTTATTGGGAGAGCCCTATGTCCAGCAGTGGACGAGCACGGGCTGATGATAATGATAATGATGATGATGATGATGATGACATAATGATCAGAAGCGACCGTTTTGAATTACTTAGGTAGATTCAAATAGATTTACATGTAAGATTTTAAATAATCATCTACAACATGCTACGTTACCGTTAATAGATACGAGTAATATAAATAAAACATGAAAGTTCTGCATACGTGTTGTTCATTGATGAGAGATGGTAGACGAGAGGTAATTATATTCGTTTTGTAATCTAGCTACACTGGGTTTGATTCTTGCTCCCGACTAACAACTTATGTTAACTTTTGTGCTGATTTTCCATCGCTCCGTGCTTTAGAGGACACGTTGAGCCTTCGGTTACGGTCGCTAACAATGATGAGAGGCCATTCGACGGTCTGAGAAACTCTGACATCAGAGATTGGCACTATTTCGTTCGACATGCAAATTGATTGGTTTGCCATTGTATCAAGTCAAACAGATTAGCAAAAGTTAATTTTAATTTCTACAGAACTTAAGTAATTATTTTTCTACGTTTTTTCAACATAGCCTGTAAGCTAGAAATACACAGGTTAACAAATTAATTTTAAAAATCATGAAATTGGTACTCCATTTCCTTTCTACAATGTTTAACCCATAGGCTTAGGATTTTTTCGCTACGCTCAATAAGCTTGTGGTTTAACCGGCCTTGTTGCCTGCCCAACGAGTGAAAAAATATATAATAATACAATGACGTTTCCGGTTTGGACGTCAAAATTGTCAATACTGTATACTTCCCACCCAGTTTTATAAACCAAAGGAGGTTGAATTACGATTTATTCCCACCCGATTTTTTAAACCAAAGAAGGTTGAATTAAGCTTAATGGCGTTAAACCTTTTAACAGTAAGCGTAATTCAACCTCCTTGCGATAAACAGAATAATAATATAGTCTGTGCTATAGACAAAATGGTACGTCAATATAAAACCTCTATACAAAACATTATACTCGTAGCAAAGGGAATACAATGCATTATAGTTTAAGAAGGAAGATAGGGTATGTTAATTTATTTAATTGTTTTGCACAAAAATAGTGTAAGTACAAGGAAGGACACGTACACATTATACAATATACACGTAAGTCATAGCCAGTATTGATATTTTAAATTGTGTGAATTTGTGTAAAACACCACAAATTATCCACGCACGCACACATATGCACTCGTTTGCTTCGCGGTGTGGGCTCTATCTTTTTTTTAACCTTCTTGCCTACTCTTGATTGCATTATCAATCTTTAAACAATCAGATAGATAATAAGCAAATATCAATTTAGTCAACTGACATCATGAAACATATCTATACGAACTAATCAAAGACAATGCCGCTCCTTTGCTGGACCAAGATTGTCTTCCCGACAGATCTCCTAGACTGATGCAAACGCTTTTAATCTTTATTATAATTAAAAGCGTTTGCATTAGTCTAGTTTGTAGAAAATAATAAAACAGCATAGAATAAATAATAAAACTACGGTCTCGGCCACAAACTCTCGAGCGTTAGTTGCATCGCTCCGGTCGCGTCCGCGATTTTATTCCTCTCCTAACGACTGTTTTATTGTTACTGCTTAAGTCTCTGCGGCGGAAAAAAATACAGGGAAGATGATCTCGTTTCTATTGCCTCCATTATAGTATTGCAGTATCTACCGGTCGGGATGGTAACCTCACTAACTAGAGGTCGTTTGTTTGTTATCGTTTTCTTTATTGATTTGATTGGTTTGTTTTATGAAAAGTACACATTATATATGCTGTAAATTGACTCATATATAATTAATTGGTAACTCTCAATTTACAATTTAATGTGTCTCATCAGGAAGAATAAATATATCATCAATGTAAGAGAAACAAGCTAAAAAAAAAAACCCCGACTTCCCACCCCCATATAGCTATGAAGCAGAATCGAGAAGAAAGAGAGAAGAAGAGAATCTCGATCACATCAGTTTCAAACATTAAAAATAGTACCATCCGTTTGAGAGCTACGGTCGTCACCCACATTACTCCCTCCCCCATTTCCCCATCCACCCCTCCATCCCCCATTATAGCTATGAACCATCTCGTTTACCCCAGCTATCAAACATTAAAAACCACAGCTAAATCGGTCCATTTGTTTGGAAGCTACAATTTTTATCCCCTTTTCTCACCTCCACCCTCCCGCTCCACATATATCTAAGAACCATCTCAATCACATCACACACTCATACACAAACACACACGCAGTGGTACACACCCTAAACTTATAACACCCGTCTCTTTGTTTGGGGGTTAAAAACACGGCAAAAATAAACTATTCAATAATGATGAGGGATGATGTAAGGATTCTAACGATACCCCATACACCTAAATCTGTTCAGGCATTTAAAAGTTATGGTGGAATAAAGAAACTCACATACATACATACATACATACATACATGAACCCTGAAAACTGAAAGATGTCAGGCGCAGAAAACGTAAAAGAGGCTAAATAAGCAGATACAAAATTGAAAAGAAAAAAAATTGTTTTAATTTGAGTCATTACCACAGTTTCGTCGAAAACATCGTGTTTTCAGTAGGTAGGTATTTCATTATTTTTTACCCGACTGAGCAGAGGGTATTGTGTTATCAGACTATGTATGCTTGTTGCTTTGTGGCACTATAAAGACCAAACGTGTGGACCGATTTGGATGATTCACGGTCAGTTTATTACTCAAATTTAAATTCAAAATTTATTTATTTCATGATAAACACTTAATGATTCACAATAAAAAGTACATATAAGTTTAAGATTCACATTTTAGTGTACACAGAACCTACACTAGTTCTGTGTACACTAAAATGTGAATCTTAAACATGAGCTGAGATGTGATATCACACTAAGCTGAGCTTGTGTTGCAGGATTATTACGTCAATCAATGTGTTTAATCTTGCGAGTGCTACTAATGACATAACATTAATCAAAATTCAATATCATCATCATGTCAGCCTTTAGAAGTCCATTGCTGAACATAGACCTCCCCCAAAGAGCGCCATGACGAGCGATCCTGTGCCACCTCCATCTACCGACTTCCTTCGATGGCTACAATGTCGTCGGTTCATCGTGTGGTAGCTAGGGCATGCAAACTGGATACCCGAATAACCGAAAAACCCGAATAACAGAATGATTTGAAACTCGGAATTTAAGATTGAAAATCCGGGTATATCGGATATTTCGAGTTTTTTTATTTATGATGTTTTATGTAAAATACTACCACCAGAACTTATTTAATAAAGAATTAAACTTCTCAAAAAGTTACTGTTTCCCATATCTACTCTATTGACTGAAGAAATTGGACAGGTTGATCACAATCTATAATAATTATTTGGTATTAGAGAGTAATATATTGTTACTTCTTAGGCTTTGGTCTGACGTTGAATGAGTGAGGCGCTGCGAGCACTACGAGACTACGGGAGTCATCGGGTTAGTTTTTACTGTCAAAGTAAAAACTTGACTAGGATTACAAAATGTTCAATAAAATAGTATAAATGGTGCAGATTTATTAAAACGTTCCCTTTACAACTTGACAGAGAACTTTAATAATAAATTTGCACCATTTCTACTTTGATTTGATTAGGAATCGTCTTAGTTTTTTTTTACAAGAGTAACCTTGATAAAGAAATATTCATAATTCAATATCATCGGTAAAAAAAAATAAATAAATTAATAGACTTATTTTATGTGATTTACGATTCGATACGAAACACTTAAGTGTAACTACCAGTTAGAAAACACACACATAAATATTTAGAAACATTTTATTTTGTTGATTTTGTTTTTAAATGCTGATAAGGTGTTGCTTAGATTATCTCGTGTATTTGTGTGTGTGTGAATGTAGTGTACCTGCTCTTTATCTAAATGTGTTATCTATGAAAGAAAGAAAATAATATTTAGAAAGTAATATTTAATACATTTACCCCCTTACTTATAAAAAGTTATGCAATTATTAATCATTGCATAACCATTGCATAACTTTTTATAAGTAAGGGGGTTATTGGATACTCTTCTTCTACCATTTTGTAGATTGAATGATTTGACTTTCATTCGATTTGGACCTGAATGTAGAACTTTCAAGTTTGATTGAACTGGTGTAAGTTTTTTGAATAAAGTATAAAAGTTAACGCCTCTTAAATATTTCTTTACAAGCTTTGCCCGCGGCTTTGCCTGCATGGTCATTTCTCTGGTTTTAAACCAAAGTACCTATAATGTACAAAATTCCAAACTTCGTTCAGCCGTTAGATCGTTTTTTATCGATTGCTTGGCTTCTAATGATTAGGATACCAAGAACTTTAGGTTTTAAGTCCAAATCTAAGCTGTGCATTAGTTAAAATCGCATTGCAATCGGTCTAGTAGTTTTTACGTGATATGCAAACATATAAACATACAGACACCATAAAAAAATGTTATATTGAAATAAAATAAAAAATATATGTGGGACAAATTGAAACCAATTACTTAGCCCCAAGCTAGGATACCGGTACTAGACAAACGATAAACATACATGGATACAAATATTACATCCATGACTTGGAAACAATTATTTCTGCCCATCACACAAATTATTGCCTATATACCTAGCGGGATTCGAACCTGCGACTGTTAGTTGACTTCACAGTCAGCGTCACTAACCATTCGGCCAACCGGTCAGTATTCTTGTTCAGAAGCTCATTTTAAGTCCCTCTACCAATTTTATTTAAATAATCTTCATTGTACAGATTTTTTGTTGCATATTATAAATGTAAGTAGATAGATTTGCGAATGAAAATCTGATACAGTCTTTCTGCACCAAGTTAACATCTCGACTTTAATTACCATCCTCATAATAGCAGTAGTGTTAAATCTTTTTTGTGTGTGTGTGTGTGTGTGTGTGTGTGTGTGTGTGTGTGTGTGTGCTCATTTTCCCGAAAGCCTATAATTTCCCCTCTGAAATAAACCAGCACCCACCCATGTTTGTGCCACTCTATGCTGTTAAGTTCGTTTTCCCATTACATTCCCCAGACGAATTATTTGGAACTTTCAATATAATGTCTTAAAAATAAGTTGCTCCTAGTCTTCCTAGTCCACCCAAGTTTGAAAGCTAGTTTAAATAAGTAGAGAAAATTGGCTCAACGCCGGCACCGGCTTGAAAGTTGTGCTATCACTGCCGTGCATGAAATTTTTTGACAGAAATTGGCAAACTATCTTGATACTTACCAAAGTGTCAAGATTGCTTGGACTAGTGTAGACAATATTTGCGAAATATTGAGCCTGGGTTTATTAAGTTATTTTAGGATTGAGGGATCAAATATGAGACGATACGCTTTGATAGTTTGATTATTAGGTTAGGTTTTGTTTGATAGATTGAGGTAGAAACAATGACCATTAAGCGATAACAAAAAAAAATAGGGCTACGGCGAAGCAAAGGAAGGACAATGAGATTAACAGACTATGTATGTATGTATGTGGATGACCACCAAAGCGTCGCCCCTATTGGTCCGATTTTGACATGCGAGGTGTTAATCGATTTGTTTTTAGGTATAGTGTCATTAACCCCAAAACGGCAAGGCAAAGGAAGGGTTATGTGTACAAACTACGAACTTGATCTAATTTTGACAAGCGAGGTATCAATCGATTCGTCTTCATCGCAAGAATGTCAAAGGCTACTTTTTAACCCCCGAACAAAAATACGGGTGTTATAAGTTTAGGGTGTGTATCACTGTGTGTTTAAGTGTGTATGTGCGTGTGTGGCATTGAACATCCCAACGAATGGACTGATTTGGATGCGGTTTTTTCTGTTCGAAAGCTGATGTGATCGAGATGGATCTTAGATATATGGGGAGGGGGGAGATGAGAAAAGGGGGGTGAAAATCGTAGCTTCGAGCTCTTGATGTGAACAAGGCCAGTGGTCCTGATGGCATTCCAGAGATTGTGTTGAAAAATTGTCCGCCCGAATTGTCTCCCATCTTAACGCGTTTGTACCGCCCCTCCCTTCACTCAGGTAAAGTTCCGAAGGGCTGGAAGCTTGCCAATGTACAACCAGTACCTAAAAAAGGTAGTCGTGCTGATCAAGCTAATTATCGTCCCATCTCGATAACCTCCTTACTCTGTATGGAGCGTGTCATAAACATTAGGCTTATGCAATTGGATAATTGATTTCTTGAGGGAACGATATATTCGAGTAGTCAGGGCTGCTCGTCTTTTCAAATGGCTATTAATGCAGGTGTACCTCAGGGATCGGTTCTCTCGGCTACACTGTTTTTACTATATTGTAAGGAGAAAAAACTGGAAGTAGGCGGAGCCTAGAGGCAGGGCGTGATGACTGGTTTGCACAACACTGCCTGAAACTGGATCCAGCCGGGCGGACCTTTTCCTCAGTGAGGCAGCGAGAGTGGAGATCCACTTTTCTGCAAGCAGTCGAGGCAGCCGGACGTTCCTGAATATTTCTCGAGTTCCTTAAATTCCCCCATTTGATTTTGTAACAATGTTTAGTTTACTTTGTTGAGTTTAATAACAACAAAGGGGTTTTTTAATAAACCCACTTCTGGTTGCTAATAGTATATTAATGACCTTCTTAAGCCCAGTACCTTTGGGTATGCTGATGACAGTACTGTAGTTGAGAGATGCACTTTCAATGTTCAAGCACAGGTCCGATTTGTATGGAGTACTGCTGCCACCTCTGGGTTGGTTCTGCCAAGTATCAGCTCGAGTCTTTGGATTCAATTGAGAGACGTGCTATCAGGCTCATTGGGGATGACTCTCTGGTAAAGAGTAAGCTTCTAAGTCTGGCGCATCGACGTGAGGTGGCAAGCCTGTCGATATTCTACAGATTGCAATGGAGAGTGTGCACAAGAACTGCACAACCTGATTCCCCCATCACCTTTCCATCACCACTAGACGATCAGCAAAGCGCCACCCTTTTTTGGTTGAAATACCTCGCACAAGAACAAAGCGTTACGCTTCTTCATTTATTATAAGAACTGCATAGGAGTGGAATACCCTGCCCTCGTCGCTGTTTCCGGTAAATTATAACCCAGGTGTGTTCAAGTCAAGAGTGAATAGGTATCTACTAAGCAAGCGCGCTGCACCTTCGACCACATCATGTTTTCGAACAAATGGACCTGGAATAATTTAGCTGCGGTTTTTCATGTTTCAAAGCTGAGGTTAATGAGTATAATGGGCGGGGGGGGGGGTGGGGGGGGGATGGGGATGACGACCGTAGCTCTTAAACGGATGGCACGATTTTTATGTTTGAAAACTGTTGTGATCGAGATGCTTTCTAGCTATAATGGGGGGTGGGAAGTCGGGGGTTTATAATTTTTTAATTAGTGCTTGTTACCTAGTCGTAGTCGGGTTTTAGTTTTTAAACTTATGTCTTGTTTGGATCATCATTATCAACAGCCTGCATGAGCTTATGTCCACTGCTGGACATTGGGCTCTACTAATGCGCACCACCGAGCTCGGTCTTCGTCTCTTCACATGTAACTGCTGTCAGCTACTTTGCGTACATCAAGAACTCGCTTTTTTGCAAAGATCCAATAAATATTTTAAAGTCCGAATCATTAAACGCTCGAGTCAGAATTTAATATTAATTTCATGATGCTAGATTCTTATTTGTTGTTATTTTATCAACCCAGCCCATAGGCTGGGTTGATAAAATAACAACAAATAAGAAATCCTCTTATGAGCCTACATAAAACCAAAGCGAACCGAGCGAACATGTTACATTTATTTCAACTAGTATCGTTTCGTACATTACCATAAGCCTTTTCAATAACTCCAGCAGAGCATCTACATTGAGAGACAGTATTAAATTTCAAGGTTTTCTGAAGATAAGGAGAACGAGGAAAAGCTTAGAATTTAGTGTAGGCGGACAGAACCATGATGAGCTCAATTTATTGTCTGCGTGAAGTGGAAGAATCCATAATCTGTTGTTTATGTCTGTTTGTTTGTTTGTTTCTTTGGGAAGTTTTAACGCGAAAACGGCTGGATGAATTTTGAAGAAATTTGGAATGAAGATAGCTTACTCGTATACACTGGAATATCACATAGAATATTTTTTATCAACATCATCATACTTCATTCTCAAAGGACTGAACGGATTTTGATAAAATTTGGAATGGAATTAGCTTAGACCCTGCATTAACATATGGGACACTTTTCATCATCATCATCATCATAATCATTATCATCATCATACTTCATTCTCAAACAGTTGAACGGGTTTTGATGAAATTTGGAATGGAGATACCTACCTTGGAATAAACACAGACTTTTTACTTTTCATCATCATCGTACTTCACTCTCAAATGGCTGAACGGATTTTGATGAAATGTTGAATGGAGTTAGTTTATACCCTGGAATAACACGTAGGATAAATTTATCATCATCATCATCCCTCCTGCGGGGCGCAGCTAGTACCTAATAAAGAGCATAAAGAAAATATAAACCTCTAGTTAGATAACAGGACATATTTCCATGCATCACTTAGCACAGCAGCTTAAATGTTCAAAAGCTGTACAGGCTGATTCACCATTCTTTTTGCACGACCGCCCAGAAAGGGTGTGTATGTGTGTGTATTTGTTCCACCATAACTTATAAATGCCTGAACAGATTTGTATTTATAGGGTACCGTAACGTTAGAATCCTTACATCATTACGAGTAAAATAGGCTATAAAAATAAGTTTTTTTTTGGCAGGGCAGTCCTGTGTTTTTTTTTTGCACTGCTGTTTTGTTTTTTTCTCTTACTTTGATGATGTCCTGTTTTCATAACTAAGTTTGACGGAAGCTTGACAGACTCGCTCGTAGTTATAGCATTTATTATTTAGGTTGAACAGGCTAGAATGGGTACTGTCTTACCCTGTGATGACAGGACCGCTTGAAACAACTGACCCTGAGAACGTGCCCACCGACTTGATCCGCGATAAGAGCTTTCAAACAAATGCTGCGAAAGGAATAACGGCTTTATCCATCATCACGTAGACGCGCCCCGATTACGCCTCACTTGGAACTAAACGACGAAATTATTTGATGGGAATGTACCTGCTGTTTGATCTCATGTGTTACGTCGCTGAGCATGGCGGTTCACATCTGTATAATAACTGTCGTAGGTACATTCAATGGATGCTTGCTGAAACAGATGTAAGATCACATAATTAATTATAGTGGTAGTGGTTGTGGTATTAATTATGGTGTCTGTTATTACACGACTCGCAAAAAAAGGAGTGTAATGCTTTTAGGATTCATGTATGTATGTATATGAGTATCTTTATTCCACCATAACTTTTAAATGCCTGAACATATTTGGATGTATGGGGTATCGTAAGAGTCCTTACACCATCCCGAGTAACATTGTTTTTATTTTAATTCAACTGTTTTGGCGGCTTTATAGCTCCATTTTGGAAAAAAGAACTGAAAAAGATCATGATGGCACAAGATCGCTCGTCATGGCGCTCTTTGGGGGAGGCCTATGTTCAGCAGTGGACTTCTAAAGGCTGACATGATGATGATGACGATGATGATGATGATGATGATGATGATGATGACGATGATGATGATGAAAATTATGAAAAGTAGTTTAGAAGTTATGACGGAACAGATGAATCTTATATCATCTTTGTACAGACTTTTTCGTTCTTATTGTTTTAATATATGTATAGACCTAGATAGATAGATAGATTACAGACTAGGACATTGTTTGACCACGGTCTCATGTGATGGAAAGCTATGATGTGGTTAAAGGTGTAGCACGCTTGCCTAGGTATTACCTATTCAATCTAGACTTGACACACCTGGGTTATATATACCGGAAACACTGAAGGAGGTAGAGTATTCCATTCTTTTGCAGTTCTTACAATATAAAAATATATATTAATTAAGAATTATTTGGTATCAGAATCGCCTAGAATCTCCTCACGGGCCTTAATTACTGAAATTTCCTTTTACACTTCAACGGCACAGAATAAATTTAACGTGAGGGTGAACCACGGGCAAGAAAAAGTGCCCGTGGTCCACCCAGGTGAACTGAGCAGGTGGACCACCACCAATGCCCGCTCACATTCAACGGACCGTAAGTTAAAAGCGCAGCAGACGCTCGTGCTAAACTTGTGTTTTTTTGTCATGTAACTACAAATTTATGGTTTTCGGGGTTTCCCTTTATTTGTGCTATAAGACATTGCTTCTTGGTAAATTTCAGATTCTAGGTCAACGGGAAGTAACCCTGTCCATCCATCCATCCATACCAATAAAAGTGAAACGTTGTCTGTTAGTTTGTTTGTTTGTTTGGGGAGCTTTCACGCATTAAAGGCTGCACGAATTTTGATGAAATTTAGAATGGAGATAGCTTATACCCTGGAATAAAACAAGATACTTTTTATCCCGAAAAATTGTAATTTTTCACGGGATAACTGGAAAATGTTGATTACTCACTGTAAGGAACGGTTGCCATCACAGAATGGTCTGTAGTTGCCATGGAAACAAAATAACAAATCTGTCAAAAACATCAAGAGCATTGGTGCTATACATTGATCCTATTTAATGGGGTACCAACTTTTGCAATGGTTTTTAATATCCTAAAAGAAAATGGGATGCTTTTCGGCGATAAACAGTAGTCCGCGCGTACAAAATCGCGGGCGGGAAAGCTGGCATGTTATAATTCCCTTGTGAGTGTTAAAATATGCGGCTTATAAACGTTCGTAACTTTTGACTGCATTGACTTAGAATTCAAAATCTTTGGCAGCAACGATCGGAGTGTTTTTTGACCAGAGGCAACTGCATTATTACTCACGTACTTGAAAGACTTGTTATTATTTAGTTTTCATGGCAACATGTCATTCCGTTCCTTACAGCGAGTAATCGTCATTTTTATAAGCAACTATTTGATGCCTTGGGTTACAATATAGCATTTTTCATAAGAATCTCTAAATAATTGATAAATAAAATACCATGCTCATGTTGCTCGCTGATAATATAGCTTTATAAAGGTGAAAGAATTTTGAAAAATCTGTTCTGTACTTTTTGAGTGTATCCATTACAAGCAAACATACAAACTTAAAAAAAAAACTTTCTTCCGTATAATTTTAGTATAGAGGTATAGATCAAGATGTGTAGTGTGTTAGGATATAATTAAAAATGTGTGTTAAGTGAACAGTTATTACATTCGCGGCCATTTTACAATGTCTTCATCGAACTTTACCCGACTACCAAAAATGAGGGTTATGATTTTAGCAGCGTGTGTGTATATATCTGTTCACTCAATGCACCTAACTACTACTAAGGTACATAACTGAAATTCAACCTAAACCGCCTGACATAGCAAGCTAGTTATTTTATTTTATTAACAAGCTGTGCCCGC
Source organism: Alsophila aescularia (assembly GCA_946251855.1). Lineage (NCBI taxonomy): Eukaryota > Metazoa > Arthropoda > Insecta > Lepidoptera > Geometridae > Alsophila > Alsophila aescularia. The sequence goes on along the minus strand of OX276378.1, from coordinate 10,484,945 downwards.
GGCTTCGCACGCGAGTTCATTTCTCTAGGTTCAAAGTACTATAATATTATGTATTATTCTCGGCTTCTACTCATCGGATTATGATACCAAGTACCCCAGTTTTTAAGTCGAACCCCATGCTACTCAACAGTGAAAACCGCATTCCAATCAGTCCAGTAGTTTTTACGTGATGCGCGAACAACAGACAGACAAGATAGTATTTGTTTAAAAAACGCTTATTTTAAGTCCCTAGACGATTTTTTAAATTACTTCTTTTTATAGACTTTTTCGTACGTTATTATAAGTATAGATATGGCGTCGTCGGTATTTTCATTTCAAGAAGTCGGATTTTATGTCGTAGAAATATTAGCTAGTTTAAATTTTATCTGGTATATGCTTCGTGCAAACAACCAACTCTGTTTTGGTTGTTTGCTCAAAGGATAATTAAACATCATCTAATAGAAATTATAGAATAGGGTCTTGAATGTACCAATCAAATAAATTTCAATATCAATAAAAACGGTTTTTGTTCATCATCATCAGCCATAACTTTGCCAATATTTCAGCCATTTGTTCATCACTTTTTGCCATATGTTCATAACTGGACAAAGACGACTCCCAAGGCTCGCCCTTTGGCCCAATTTTCGGCTCTTTGCATCCATTTTTTCCACGCAGCAAAGGCGTATTAACCCTTAACCAGGACCACATTTTTTTTTTATTTTAAATATATTGTCATTCATCATCAGTAAAACTTTCGAAAGCAGGGTAAAGTACTAAAAGAGACCACATTTTATTCCTTACACTTACTTCCTCCGTAAACTATTGCAGGTATTCTCTTTGCTATAATGTTTTGTATAAAGGTTTTATATTGACGTACTATTTTGTCTGTAGTATTTTTCTGTATAACGCCAGGAGATTGAATTACTCACGCTTACTGTTATTTAAGGTTTAACGCCAGTAAGCGTACCTCTTTTGACTTAAAAAACAGGGTAGGAAGTAAGTGTAATTCCACCTCCTTATGTTTAAAAACCCGGATGGGGCTCTGTCAGGGCGCACGGCCGTTTGTTTGACGTGAAATGTCTACGCCACGTACAAATCGCGAGCTATAAAGAATTAAAGATCACAAAAACATCAATTTGGCTTATTTTGCTCCGTGCGTCTTGTTACTACAAACAAACAAACAACAAATATTTTTTTTTAAATAGTTAGGGTTTATTCGCTAGTAAAAGCAATTCAACCTACTTTTCTTTAAAAATCTGGCTAGGCCTGTGTAGGGCGCAGAGCCATTTGTTTGTTGTGAAACGTCTAAGCCAAATCTAGAATTTTTTAAAATTGTTTTTTTTTATGTATCTCTTGCGTTTATTGAGTTTATCGGTAATTTCCTTAATTTTATTATTTTTATACAAACATAATTTCTAAAAAAAACGCCAGTAAGCGTAATTCAAAATTATTGTCAACTGTGCCTATTAGTTGGCAGTACTTTTTGACCATAGACAACTGCATTACTCACGTACTCGAGACTTGTTATTATTTCGTTTCCATGGCTACGTTCATACAAAGTAGGTAATCGGTAATTTTCGCAAATTTTTGATACCTCGGGTTACATTATTGCCCTATGTTTTTGAAAAATTAAATATATCCCATGTTACTCGATGATAATGTAGCTTTCTACAGGTGAAATAATTTTTAAAATTGTTTCAGTATTTTTTGAGTTTATCCATTACAAACAAACAAACTAACAAACAAAGAATCAAATCTTTCCTCATTTTAATATTAGTGTAGATGTAGATGATTTGTCAAGAAAACTAATATGGCAGCTTACAGCTGCCACATTATATTAACGAAACAACAAAAAATACTAAAACCTATCGAGTGAGGTTGCAAAATGAAGGGCTTTAAAAGACCATTCCAAAATTATATATTACTTTAATCTAAACAGTAGCAATTGTCTTTCAAGCTGGTTACCACATTTTCAAATTTAGATTATTCAAGTTACCTATGTAACTAGTTTTCCCGCCTGAATCTTCGTCCGCGCGGACTACAGTTTATCGCGAAAAAAAACATCCTATGTTCTTCTAGGACATAGACACGAGTAGATGTACCTAGGATATTAAAAACATATGCAAAAGCATCCTATGTTCTTCTAGGACATAGACACGAGTAGATGCACCTAGGATATTAAAAACAAATGCAAAATCATCCTATGTTCTTCTAGGACATAGACACGAGTAGATGTACCCAGGATATTAAAAACAAATGCAAAATCATCCTATATTCTTCTAGGACATAGACACGAGTAGATGTACCTAGGATATTAAAAACAAATGCAAAAGCATCCTATGTTCTTCTAGGACATAGACACGAGTAGATGTACCTAGGATATTAAAAACAAAAGCAAAATCATCCTATGTTCTTCTAGGACATAGACACGAGTAGATGTACCTAGGATATTAAAAACAAATGCAAAAGCATCCTATGTTCTTCTAGGACATAGACACGAGTAGATGTACCTAGGATATTAAAAACTAATGCAAAAGCATCGTATGTTCTTCTAGGACATAGACACGAGTAGATGTACCTAGGATATTAAAAACTAATGCAAAAGCATCGTATGTTCTTCTAGGACATAGACACGAGTAGATGTACCTAGGATATTAAAAACAAATGCAAAAGTAGCTAAAGCACCAACGCTCTTGATGTTTTTTAACATACTTGTTATTTCGTTTCCATGGCAACCGTTTCTTATAACAAGTAATAAATTTCTTTCCAGTTTTCCCGTGGATACTTACAATTTCCCGGGATAAAAAGAATCCTATGTTTTATTCCATGGTATGGTACCTAGGCTACTTTTAATCATCATCATCATCATAATCCACGCAGATGATACCGCGGGGTGCAGTTAGTATCAAATGATTTTCTAAAGAAATAATTTGGATCACGGACGGGATTCGAACCCTAGTTGCCTCGGTGTCAAATTCTCCTCACTAACGCTGATGTCGGATATTTTGAATCACGATAAAACTTTTTGTCAAGAAAAACACAACATTAAATAAATTATGGTGACAAAATCCAGTCCACAGCGAAGAGGGCGCGTGTTAGATTGTGTGCGCGCCAAGTCGCTGGGGACTGCCATAATTTATTTAATGTTGTGTTATTCATGACAAAAAGTTTTATCGTGATTCAAAATATCCGACATCAGTGTTAGTGAGGAGAATTTGACACCACCTGACATCACGGAAACAGCAATGAACGTGACGAACGAGCTTTTACTAGAAAATTCAAGAAAATATTACGACTTTTTGAAGTGAAACTTCTTATGCGACTTCCAACAAGGTTGCGTTAAACGTTTAACGCTAGGCCTTCCTATTTTCATTTCCACATTACGAAGTTTCACTTCTTATGCGATTTCCAACAAGGTTGCGTTAAACGTTTAACGCTAGGCCTTCCTATTTTCATTTCCACATTACGAAGTTTCACTTCTTATGCGACTTCCAACAAGGTTGCGTTAAACGTTTAACGCTAGGCCTTCTTATTTTCATTTCCACATTACGAAGTTTCACTTCTTATGCGACTTCCAACAAGGCTGCGTTAAACGTTTAACGCTAGGCCTTCCTATTTTCATTTCCACATTACGAAGTTTCACTTCTTATGCGACTTCTAACAAGGTTGCGTTAAACGTTTAACGCTAGGCCTTCCTATTTTCATTTCCACATTACGAAGTTTCACTTCTTCCGCGCCGAGGGCCTCCACGATCGTTTTTTTTTTTCATTAAATGTAAGTTTCTATTGCATGAGTGTACATAAAGTAGTGTATGAAACGGCACATAACTAGTTATTATGCAACCGTTTTATAAACTACCATTAAAAAGCTTTTAAAAAAAAACTATATATCATTGCGTTTGTTTAGAAATGAGAAAAATAATTAACAAAAATTAACATAACACACGAAATATTTCATTATATACTTTGATTATTTTTAATTTTTATTAAATTTAGAGACAGGAACAGCAGGTCTCTTCTCATGCAGTAAGTGTCACATCGTCTCATAACAATAGGAACCTAACATTTCCATCCAGTACCACAGAATAAATAATTTTGATTGGATACCGCATTAAATAGCTGTTAAAATTACCTCTGATCATACATTCAAGGTAATGTTGATGGATAATGTTGATGGATAGATAAAAAAATTATAATAAATGGCGAAAACTCATAAACTTATCAGAAAATAGCGTGTATACGTTAAGGGACCATTTTCATGTCTTTTTTTTTAGTCTTTATTATGACGTATTGATCACGAAATAGTATATCTTACAACTAGTGACTCGCCCCGGCTTCGAACGGGTAGCGCTCACGCCGGGGCATTTTTATTAATGTTAGCATTTTTATACCCGTCGTAATTTTTAAATGAAAGGTCGGATTTGAATAATTTATGAAGGAACTTACAATTAGATAATCAACCTCGATTAAGAAACTATTAAGTCGGACAGATTTTTGCTTTTTGACAGACTTGTTATTTATGTTATTTCGTTTCCACGGCAACATGTCATTCCGTTGCTTATAGCCATTTTACAGCAAAGTAATCGACATTATTATAGGCAAATTTTTGATAACTTGGGGGCACGGAGGAACTCCTAGAACTTGGGTTACATTATTGAAGTTTCCGTAGAGCTCTCTAAATTTTTGATAAATAAAATACAGCCTTCGCTACTCGCTGAAGCTTTCAGTATGAGAAGAATTTTTAAAATTAGTTCAAATCCATTACAATGAGTTTGTTTGTAATGGTTATAATAGTTTATCCATTACAAACAAACATAAAAAAACAAATATATTCTCTTTATAGTATTAGTGTAGATGTAGATAGATTAAGATGTGTATATACAGGATTATTGGTAATTCAACATATTCCCGTTAGGAGAATCCCCTATCACGGGTGACTATTTGCGATAATTTTAACACCCCTCATGCATTATGCAAAGGTGAACCATTTTTGAGTTATCATGTTATTAGGTTTTTTCAAAATAAGTCAAAAATGCAATATAAAATTTATCAAAAAAAGTATCAATTTAAATCTAATTTTTTCTTCTGATTTTTAAAAGCGATTAAACACTGGTTATGTACTAAAACAACAATTATCGGTCCAAATTTAAAAATGCTAGACTAATTACGATATTACTTCAATATTTTTTTGGAGTTCATTTTCTACTAAAATGCCTTAAAACAAAAAAAAAACGATATGAAACTTGGCTTGCAGATTATTTTAAAAACAACCGTTTTCTTAGCTCTCCCACAATGCATAACAACTAGGAACTTACTTCAAAGAAACTTAAAAAAAAAACTAAGGAAGCAGGCGGAAATTCGTTTGTTTCTTTGAAATACGAGTAAGTTCCTAGTTGTTATGCATTGTTGGAGAGCTAAGTAAACGGTTATGTTTTTAAAATAATTTGCAAGCCAAGTTTCATTGTTCCAAGTTGGCATTTTAGAGGAAAAAAAACTCAAAAAATATATTGTAATAATATCGTTTTTTGTCTCGCATTTTTAAATTTGTACAGTCGAATCTAGGTCCTCTTTTTTTCGAAGACGGTTGAAAATTGCGTGGTGACATAATTAATAGGGTTGAATCTACTAATAATGTGAGGTTGAATGCTTTAAAAATTTGGTGACCCTTTATTGAGTCTGGACTATACTATGAGATACATAAAAGAACAAATATTACTGCAACCTTAAACCTTATAACAGCCTCACAATGTAGAGTATACATTCAAGAATGTATAAAATAATGTGGTGTCTCAATTCCATTTCATTGGATATTCAGTTACCACTCCAAACCCGTAAAAGAAAAGCGAACATAAAATCTGAATTTGTGAGCATTGTTTTTCCACTGACTAAGAACAATACCGTTTCGTAGTGCCTCTTGTTTTATAAAACTTCAAAGGCCAAAGCAAACGGCCGTGGCCGGGTGGAAGGGAAGGGAGAAAACTGGATGGTACTTGGTAAATACTTTTAGGAATTTGTAACTCAATCTTTTGTTTTAGCTGCCCTTGCCCTTGGTTGGCCTCTGAACATTTAAAGTGTATTTTTTACGGCTAATTTCGCGTGGGTTCGCCAATTGCCTCTACGACCCTGTACATTTTCTGAGGCTTTTCGCGACATTCATGTAAACGTATTGAGACCGCTAATATTCGGAACTAACCCTGCGGGTGCCGGGGAAGAAAGTGGTACTATTCGGAGAGAAAGATCTTCCATACCTATACAATAGTGCTGTGACCGTGACATACTGACTAATAAAAAAGCACAGCCTGAACCGGTGGACATAGAGATTTGAAATTAAGAGGAAATAAAGATTTTAGAAATAACGCCTGCTTAGCGGGTATATAAGTAATTATCTAATAATCATCTAAAGGAAAAAAAAACCTGCGTCATCCTTGCCTCCGCACGGCACATGCCTCTAACCAATTCGGCTATCGTGACCACTGCATCATCATCCATTGCCCAAAAAAAGGAGTGTTATGTTTTTAGCATTCATGTAGGTATGTTTCTATATTTTTATGTGAGTTTCTTTATTCAACTATAACTTTTAAATGCCTGAACAGATTTAGATGTATGGGGTATCGTTAGAATCCTTAAATCCCCCTGAGTAACATGGGCTATATATTTTTATGAAAACATTCAATATGGTGGCAGTATGGCTCCATTTCCAACCTCAAAAAAATATTTTTTTTCTTCGAAATTTACAGTATCAAATTGAAGGTATAATTAATAATAATAATAATTTTTTGGCAAAAGCTCTTTTTTGGCAGGGCTTTTTTTAGCTTTTAAGCTAGTTATTTCTCGTAGTTTTTGGTTGGTCAGTTCAAAATACTACATGGTATTACTGTCCCCGTTGTTCCCCGGGTTCAGAAATTAAGAAAATAATTGTATAGGCATGGATTTATGCTGGTTCGAATCTCGTGCGTGATCCAAATTATTCCTTTAGAAAATTATTAGATTTTATTCCTTGAGTACCCCTAGGGGCAAGTGGGTAATGCTGCGGCACAGCTAGTAACCTATAAATGTTTAGTCATTGTATTTGTAAGATCACTGCACAATGCAAATGGTATTAAACAAAATAACAACTAAAACTAAGAGGCTCCTGCAAAAATCATAATAACAAATGGTACAACGGAATTCATAAGGAGATACAAAAACTCTATATTAGGTGTAACATTTGTGTTCTTCGTGGATTTTAATATGTTTGAAGTAGTCCAATTTAGTGGCATATCGGAAGGCAATATTTTAATTTAATTCACATGACAAGCTCGTTTTCATTGAATCTGCCATACATAGTTTAATTCATCTGCAGGAACGAAAGGAAGTCGACTTGTTGAGCAACCGTGAAAGAATTAATAAAGAGAATCCGAAAGCGGCCGACATGCGAAACCTTTCCCGAACATACCCTGAAAATGTAATGACGCAAGGATCCCAACCGAGTTACAAATAGTCAGTCTCTTGAAAAAATAACTAGCTTTATTACTGTAGTACAAGCGCTATGAGCTTGATTTCACGCTTTGTTAAGTTTGCCGTTTGTTTATTCAAAAGCCTTGAATATTGTTGCCTTTTCGTTATTGGTTTTGTCAACTTTTATAAAACAGTTTTATTTTTCGTAAAAATATCTCAAATAGGCCGTTCGTTTTGAAGCAAATGTTCTAAAATAACAGTAAAAAACGCTAAATATGTTTCGGTCACCGTTCGTTTTTCATGTTTATAAAACGTGCAAAATGAACGGTAACAAACTTAAAATGACAACTTGACATCGGAAAAGGGACTTTAGAGGGCTGAAGGGGGTTTGGAAAGGATCGTTAAAGTCAAAAATTACAATCGAAACTGCCCAAAACGCTCTTTGGTTAATCCGAACTCAAGGAAATAATAATATTGTTGTAATGAATCGTGCACATAGCGATAACAAACATACAAAGTTACTCTGAGGGTATGTGGTGATCATTGTACGTAGGAAATGGTGGTGATCAACGGTCGTAACTAGCGTATATAATTCATCTAATGATAAAATTATTTATAAAAAGACTAGTAACTATTCAGAATAGAATAGGTTTCCTTAAATCGGACCTCTAAACTATAATGTGCTAACAATAAAGGTCTGCTGGACTCTACCTAGCACTATGCTCTTAGCCTCTCTATTCCGTAGATTTATGCTTCTATTAAAAAAAAAAACTAATTCTACACCGCCTGATTGAAAATGACCTATATATGCAGACCCGCTCGTACGCACAAGCCTCACGCACTTACATACACCATGTTATGCCGATCGGCTGCCGCATCGCAGTAAGATCTCGGCCTAGTTAGTCGTGTTCTTACGGTAAATCAATAATAACGCAGTATTTTGTGATGAAACTGTGTTTTAACTACACATTAGATAGATAGATAGATAGATAATACTTTATTGCACCTAAAAAGATATTATTACACATAAAATATTTCCTTTAAATAAGTACAATGGGCGGTCTTATCGCTAAGAGCGATCTCTTCCAGACAACCTTTGGATGGACAGCAATGGAAGAACAAGGAGTAGACGGCGGTGCATTAAAATAACATTCTATTACATAGATACTTTTCTAAAATACAATAAATCAATAACTATTTATATAATAAACTAATACATGTTATTACAATAAACTAATACATATTTATATTACAAATTAGGTTTAAATACATACTTTTACGTAGCAGTGCTTAGATTGGAGAGATAGTGATTCTTTACCATATTTTTAAATATAGGTAATGTTATAGCTCGTCTGATATCCAGCGGAAGTGCATTCCACAGTTTCACAGCTTTTACTGTGAATGACTTTTCATAGAACTTTGTAGCGAGGGGAGGTGTCTTGAGTTGAAGAGTTTCTGAGGAACCCAAACATCGGGAGTGGGTCATGTGCAGGAACACAAAACGTTCTTTGAGATATGAGGGAGTAGAAGGAATAAATAAAATATTGAATAGAATAGAAAGGATGTGAGCATTCCGGCGAAGGCGAATAGGTAACCACTTTAGCTTTTTGCGATATTCAGAAATATGGTCATATTTGCGCAAACCAAATATGAACCTTATACAAAAATTCTGTAAGCGTTTTAACATTCTCTTTGTTTAAACCTTCTTGCCTCTAGAATTAAGGTTCGCAGCTAAAGACAAGTTTGTGTAGAGATGTCGGAGAGGTCGCGTAGCGTTGTCAACTGCCACTTTGCTCTTCTTCATATCCAATTTAATTTTAATCCATTTTCGTCTTCATGCACATTTTCATAATTGTCAGAGCGAGCGCGAACCGCGAGCGAAGCGTTTCGAAGAGTTTCAGCTTTGTAAAAGCAAAAATTCAGCAAAAATTCTTTCGTATGTCCGAATGTCCCTCCATCTGTTCAGGTCGCATTTCTCAACCGATCTAGACGAAACTTGGTAAACAGGTTAAACAAATTTTTAGAATTTTTCTTTTGTCGGGAATTTTTGTTTGGGGATACTTTCTCTAAAAAAGGTTAAAAGGGGGCTATTGAATATCTCCGCCATATTAAATCCGATTTCGATGGTTCTTATTTTATTTCTAAGATAGTAACTTTAAGTTAGTCTCATAAAGAAATGGTAAAGATTTGACTAGGATCTTCGGCGTTATGAGCAGAATAGCTCCTCAAAATGCAGTAAATTTCTCACTTTTAGGTTTCTACCAGTGGATTCAGCCCTTTACCTACTAAGTAGGGATTAATGGAGCACCTTGGTTATTAATGTTAGTTGTACAATAGAGTAACTAGATGGCACTACTTTGCACCGCTAGATTGTTAGCTAAGTTAAGTTTGTACGCGCGAGGTCTACAGCTCACAGAGCCACTAGTAATTTATGTTCAGCTAAAATTAAATTCCACCTTCATTTTTATTTTCGTTACTTACATTTCTAGCAATTAAATATTAATTCATAGCATAAAATGTTCGGACATTACACCCTCCGTGGCAATAATACATCGCAGTTTAACCGTCCGAGCAAACGAACCTCTCGTGATTTTCCTTCGCGAGGAACCTTCGCGCAAATAACCTTTCGAGGATGTAAATGTAAACGATCGATAAAGAGACGTACATAATGGAATTCTGAATTTCGTTCAATTATCCCTAATTCAATTATCAATTATATTTGGCCACAGATTCACAGATTAGGTATTGCTACTATGACACACATGCCACGGCTGGACACTGGTTATTGTGCAAATATTCTGTCATGTATTCGCTTGTTGTTTATCGTGTGAGGTAGTGCTGGCCTCTGGTGTCTGAATTTGTCAGGCTTCTGAAATGGCCTGACAAACCATGGCATGTTATAAATCAATAACAGCCGGGACCGACAGCTTAACGCGCCCTCCAAATCACGGAGCGATGGAAAAGCGCACATAACCACATATTAAATAATAGTACAAGTACAGAAGGATAACTGAGTAAAGTCATTTAAATAGATAGCGACTTTCGCTAAAACGCAATAAAGTGCAATTTAACTCGCACAGCCCTGCGAGCTTTCAATTATATTTACCTAGAAGGCGCTCACCCATTGCGTGCAGGTTGGAATGTACCGTATCACAACGTGCGAGAGCTTCCATTGCTCTAACCGTTTCAGAATTGCTCTGTCACTTTTTCGCTCGGTAGGGTTGTATTAAGATGTGACTAGGTACATGTACTAGTAATTATTCTGTGATATGATCAGTTTTCAAAAAAAAATACAGCAAATAGAAACAATCTTTTATCTAAAGTACAAGTTCGACGTGCTTCTTTTATTTTCTCTCGTAAACGACGTAGTAAGGTGCAGTAGTAATCAGAGTTTATAGTTTGACCCCTTTCAAGATAATCAATCATAATCACACCTTTCGAGTCCCAGAATACTGAAGCCATCACCTTATTTGCCGGCAAAATCGACTCAGCCTTTTTAGGGGGTGGTGAATCAGGTCTTCTTCACTGTTTTGATTGTTTTCGATGTACATTAATGAACCCGTGTTTCGTCCATAGTAACAAAACAATTCAAAAAAACATCTGCATCGGCTTCAAATAACTCCAAAATGTCGCGTGTAATAATGTGTGTGTGTGTGTGTCGCGTGTGGCAATCGCGTCCATTTTTGTTCAACTGCAAGCAGTCGCGGAACCCACCTCACAGACACCTAGTGGAAACCCAACTTGTTGACTATAATGTTTTGAGTTCGTTCATAAGAGATGCGTATAATCCAAGCGCCTATCTGCGGTGTCCTATTATTAAATCAAGTAGTTTTTTATATTTTCGTCAGTAGTGGACGTCGAAGGCCTTCCAGAGCGGGGTTCATCTTTCACACTCTCTCTACCACGCTTAAATTCTGCTATCTTTTTTTTGATGGATGAATATGACAGAGCAGAATCTCCTAATTTACTGACCATATCATCACGGATGGATTTTGATGATAGCCCCTTCTGATGGTCGTACTTAATGACGGCACGTTGATCGATTTGTACCATTCGCGGAAATTATGTCCGATTGCTTTGTTAATACATTTATAAAATCACAACTGATTCTCGCACCCGTTTCAAACTTCATTCAATGAACTAGTCTAAACTTAACTAAATAATGTGGGTAGATTTGATTTTTAGAATTGAACGGATCTGTGTACTTCCGAGTACTTTTCAATCCACCCTCGTATTATTTCTTCTGTGCTTTAGTATGTGTTGTTACCCGGCTGCCTCAGTGAAGTACGTGTTGTCGTGGTGCACGGCTAAAGGCAAGTTGGTGTAGACCATGTCGGCGTGGTCGGCCCGCGTCTTGAACTGCCACATGCCGCCGAACAGGGTCTGCTGGACTCCGCCCAGCGCCGTGCACACCTTCTCTATCGCTTCGACATTCGCGTCCCCTACAAACATAATGACACCACGATACTTCATTACCGTCTTATATTTAGACAAGGATTAGCACACCAAAAAAATAGTTATTTTAATATTATTAACCGACTTAAAAAAGGAGGTTATCAAGTTCATGTGTATGTATATGTTGGTCTATATGAGTACCTGAACAAATATACCAAATTTTGCGAATGTAAAACTACTAGTCTGATTGCAATAACTCTGATTGAAATAGTTTCAGTATCTTTCAGCTTTGGGAATAAGTTCAACTCTCATCGCAATCAGTTCAGTAGTTAACTAAAAAGAAATAAAAAAGTAATTAAATAATAACGACTTTAAGTAGTAGAAAACTTAAAATAAAGAAAATATTAATAAAAATAAGGTCTGTGCTACGCCCAAACTGACTAAAGTAAGTAAGTAGGAACTTAGCTGGCACAGACCTCTAAAAATGTGTAGTATTTCCTTATCTCAATTTTTATCGACTACTAGCTGCACGCCGCGGTTTCGCGGTTGGATGATGATGATGATAATGACGAAAAGTAGCCTATGTATAAATCTAGGATATAAGCTATCTTGGATACCAAATGTCATCCAAACCCGTTCAGCTGTTTGAGCGTGAAAGAGGAAAACACATACACACACATACACATACACACACACGCATACAAATTTTCGCCTTTATAATATAGTGTGACACGTGTGATTTGAAGTCGTTTTTTTAATTTGTTTTCCATTACAAAAATCAATCCATACACCATACTAATTTATACTCATAAAAGCCAAGGTAACTATGTCCGTCTTTTTGTTAGGTACCTTTTCTCGACTAGGTAAATGGCTGAACCGATCTTAACGTATGGAGGGAAGGACTAGGATACTTTGTATTGCATTAAGCTGTACTCCTGCTGACAAAAGCGGGCTAGTATTACAATTAATTAGTTATTAATATTACTCGGGTTGTATCAACATCCAACTTGAAGCAAATATTGGAACAATTCAACATGTACCGCTCACACAGCGGAAATTGGGGGACGACTTTATTGGTAGACTCTCTAGGTGAGGCGGCAAGTGTGACACAACAGCGTTACCCGTCTGCTCAATTGGTGTTTTTGGGGGATTTTAACGCCCACCACAAGGAGTGGCTTGTCCCATACCAAAAAACCGACAACGCTGGTAGAGAGACGCGGAAGCTTGCTCTGGCGTTAGATCTCTCTCAGCGTGTGCAGGAGCCGACACTGGTACCTGACCGTGACGGTGACACTGCCAACTGTCTCGACCTGTTGATGACGACTGAACCAGACCGATAATCCGTATCAGTATCCCCACCTCTTGGTAGCTCTGATCACTGCCTGGTTAAGTCCGTCTCAGTGTATTCCCCACCTGATCCTAGCCTTAAGGGAAATAGGCGCGTGTGGAGATACAACTCAGATTGGGACGAGATGCGGCAATTCCTTGCATCATACCCTTGGCGGCAAACCTGTTTCATCTCCTAGGACCCGTCGACTTGCGCGTCTGCTGTTACAGAGGTAATATGTCACTGAATGGAATATTTCATTCCATTCAGTGACAAGACTCTTTCCATCAAAGCTCAGCCTTGGTTTGGATCCAGCTGTGGTCATGCTGTGGCTCTAAAGCGTGCGGTATATCTAGACTGGGCTGATGCTCGAAAGCGCAAGTCTTCTGATATTCGGGCTAAGAAGAGAAAATTTAACGTTGCCGCTAATACCTGCAAGAAGATACTTAGGAAGGCCCATTTTGATCATGTAAGTTGAATTGGGGCCAAACTGGCTTCATACCCCGTGGATAGCAAAGCTTTTTGGTGCCTGGCCAAGTCGGTCGAAGTAAACTTCTGCCGCCCCTCACTGCCACCATTGCTGAAACCTGGTGGATCACTAGCTCACACTGCTGGAGACAAAGCGAATTTATTTTCTTCTCTTTTTGCAGAAGCCTCGCATCTAGATGCTTCTGGCAAGACATCTTCCTGCCTTCCTCATTGCGGGGTTTTTATGCCCGAAATTCGCATTCGCCAGAAGGAGGTTCTCAGAACGCTTTGAGCTCTAGATGTGAACAAGGCCAGTGGTCCTGATGGCATTCCAGAGATTGTGTTGAAAAACTGTGCGCCCGAATTGTCTCCCATCTTCGCGTTTGTACCGCCTCTCTCTTCACTCAGGTAAAGTTCCGAAGAGCTGGAAGCTTGCCAATGTACAACCAGTACCAAAGAAGGGTAGTCGTGCTGATTCGGCCAATTATCGTCCCATCTCGATTACCTCCGTACTCTGTAAGTGTATGGAGCGTGTCATAAACATTAGGCTCTTGGCATACCTTGAAGACAATGATCTTCTGAGTGACCGACAATATGGATTTCGCCGAAACCGGTCTACCGGGGATCTTCTCGCGTATGCCACTCACGTACTGAGCGAAGCCATAGAGATGGTGAGGCGCTTGCCGTCTCCCTTGACATATCGAAGGCATTTGATCGGGTCTGGCACGATGGCCTTTTAAACAAGCTTCCCTCATATGGTTTACCTGTTGGCTTATGCAATTGGATAGTTGATTTCTTGAGGGAACGATCTATTCGAGTAGTCTTAGAGGGCTGCTTGTCTGATCAAATGGCTATGAATGCCGGTGTACCTCAGGGATCGGTTCTCTCGGCTACACTGTTTTTACTGCACATTAATGACCTTCTGAAGCCCGGTACCTTTGAGTATGCTGATGACAGTACTGTAGTTGAGAGATACACTTCCAATGCTCAAGCCAGCTGTGATGCTGTCCAGTTTCAGAGAGAGGCTATGGTAAACCGTTTAAATTTAGCCTTAGAAGCCGTGTCCGATTGGGGCGATGCTAACCTGGTTAAGTTTAATGCTACTAAACGTCTTTCCAAAGTGTAACAATACCAATAGGCGACCATTTGGAGGTTTTGAGTGTCGAACTCACATCAAACCTGAATTTTGGGTCTTATATTGAATCCAAAGCCAAGGTAGCTACAAAAAAACTTGGTATTTTGTCTAAGGTTAGGCGGTACTTCACACCGGGATAGCTTTTGAATCTTTATCAAGCACAGGTCCGATCTTGTATGGAGTACTGCCGCCACCTCTGGGACGGTTCTGCCAAGTATCAGCTCGAGTCTTTGGATTCAAGTGAGAGACGTGCTATCAGGCTCATTGGGGATGACACTCTGGTAAAGAGTAAGTTTCAAAGTCTGGCGCATCGACGTGAGGTAGCAAGCCTGGCGGTATTCTACAGATTGCACTATGGAGAGTGTGCACAAGAACTGCACAACCTGATTCCCCCATCACGTTTCCATCACCGTGCGACTAGACGATCAGCAAAGCGCCACCCTTTCATGGTTGAAATACCTCGCACAAGAACGAAGCGTTACGCTTCTTCATTTATTATAAGAACTGCAAAGGAGTGGAATGCCCTGCCCTCGTCAGTGTTTCCGGTAAATTATAACCCCGGTGTGTTCAAGTCAAGAGTGAATAGGTATCTACTAGGCAAGCGTGCTACACCTTCGACCACATCTTTGCTTTCCATCAGGTGAGATCGTGGTCAAACCATTGCCTAGTCCGTAATAAAAAATAATAAAAAAAAAAAAAAAAAACATACTCATTAATCAGAATTTATAATTTAATTAAAACATCTCAAACTGAAACAGAGTGTGCTATTAATTACATTATTGGAAATAACATCCAGCTAATGTTAATATTTGTTTTCCTTAGTTCCAGCGCGCGGCCAACACTCATTACTCTCGCCGCCGCCGATGCCATTACGAAGTAAAACAATAACACTGAACACTTACCCAATCAATTACCTACAAACAAGGTGACCCCGGACTTGAACAACTTGGAACATCCCTCGACTGCGCTTCAAAGAGGCGAAACTTTCGAAAAGTGGGCGAAATTTCAAACAATGGTAATGGTTCAAATAAGGTTCAAAATTGAACGAAAATTCGTTCAATTAAGTACAACATTTAATACGGGTTGTCTTATTTGTAGTATCGCTCTAATTAGCTAATCTTTAATGGAACATCTTCGAACTGTCCTCGGTAGAGCTTTACATAGTATTGAACGAAAACATTGTAGCTTGTGACTCTGCCGATCCGTATTCACGTTTGCAATCCAAGGACACAGGGTTCGATTCTCGGTCCTGCTGATAGAACTTTATTGGATATATTAATCGGGACCAATCTATCTATCTTCTATCTATACTCAATACCTACTTAAAATAAAGCAGCAAATACCAAAAAGTTTTTGTTGAATGCTTGGCTTCTAATCATCGAATTAAGATACCAAGTACTTCAAATTTTAGGTAAAATCCTATGCTATCCAACAGTGAAACCGCATCGCAATCGGTTTAGTATTTTTTACGAGATGCTTGAACATACAGATAGACACCACTTTTTAAAATGTTATATTCTTGTCATATATGCTCGTATTCATACCCGACTACGGCAAAGCAAGGGAAGGGTAATGAATGAGTTATGTATGAATGTATGTATATACCTAAATATGTATTTAGGTATGTGAATGTTCCACTATAGCGTCGCCCCTATTGGTCCGATTTTGATTAACGAGGTATCCATCGATTTGTTTTCATGTATAGAATGTCATAGACTAAATTTTTTTACCCGACTAAATCGATTACTGCTAAGCAAAGGAAGGGTTATGTGTTCAAACTAAAAACTTTGTGCAATTTTGACAAGCGAGGTATCAATCGATTCGTCTTCATCGCGAGAGTGTTCTATGCAATTTTTAACCGACCTTAGTCGGGTTTTAATTCAAAACTATTTTTTCTTTAACCTCCCAACGGTTCATCGATCGTTGCTGTTATCGATAAAAAACTTCGGTTATTAGCGTGTCAACAGTTCAATCTAAAGTTACACATATGCACTATTTTTTTTGTTGTTGATAGATTTGCTAAAATACTTGCTCGCGCTACTATACCTTACTCGTGCGTGAAAAAGTTACCACGCGCGCTAACACGCGCATGCTGCGTGTGCGCACGTGTAGCAAGCGACTAGCAAAATAAGTTTAAAAAAAATAAAGGAAATAGAAATATTTTTGAAATGTTTTTATTTGAGTGTTTTATATGAAAGCATAATGTTTTTTTTTACCTTATGTTGATACATCTGTGAAATACATATATTATATAAAAAATAATCACATTTTCCTTTATATATTATTTTTATGGTTGTTTTACACAGACGCACGGTGCGGTTCTGTGATCGCGCTAAAACATCTGTAGGAAGTTATTGTTTTAATCCTTACCCCTTAAACTCGTTCACTTATTAGTCAACACTTTCACTGATATAACGTAGTTATCAATTTTAATCACGCTTTTACCAATTTTGAAGAAATCTCAAGTTAAATGGGCCAAAGTGCAACTTGCCGCTCCGCAGCGTGCCGCGGCAGCTAAGTTGCGACCTCAAACCCTTTAACGGGGATTTCATTTTCGAGCGTCATACCCGTGCAGAGTTTAATTATCTACAATGTACTGACTTTTTGTTACTTATTGCTCTACTATAAGTACAGATACAATGATGATGAAAACATAATGACCTCCTCAATCAATGCGATTCCGAAGTCTAGCAGGGACTGGAAGACCCTCCGACTGCCCTCCTCCGACCCTAGGAACTCTTGACAGGGACTCTGGCGACTGCGCCAGCGACGCTAGCCCCGCGTCACAGCTTGGGCTTCAGCCGACGACTGTTCTTCCAACACTTCTAGTCGAACTGTATCAAGAAATCCGATGCGTATGTCGACTCGTGGTTGTCACTCCCTGAAATAATAAAATAAAGTGTACACAGTCATACCCCGCTCCCTGTGACTCCTTGTTTCTGTGGTATACAAACATCCAAGCCTCGACAACAAACAAGCTCATCAAACAAATGTTGCCCCAGCCAGGACTCAAACCTGGCGCACTCAGCTCAGCAGGCAGGGGTACTACTAAACCAGATGAGCCACAGTAGTCTTATCGTCCTAAAAAAATCTCCTGAAAATATTTGAAATTATTTTGGGATTCTTATCGTTCCCATAAAAGTAAATGGACATCATTTATAAAAACATATCTAGCAGTATAAAATCTTGTCTAGTTTAAATCATAAAAATCTACTTACATTTAGCAAAAATCTCGGTTTGTTCGTTCCGTACTTCAACGATACTGGCTTCGGGTATCTCCAGAAAATGCGTAGCTCTCTGGAACTTGTTTGCGTGGAAGCAGGACGGACACCTAAGCACTGTGGAAACAATCTTATGTTGGATTGAATCAGGATGAGACATAGCTTAAATTTTCATTCATCATCATTATCAGACCGCTTCAGACATAGGCGCGATCTTCGGCTTTTCCATTCCAGCCGCCGCCAGCCACTTTGCGTATATCGTCGCTCCACCTAGCTGGAGGGCGCCCTACACTACGTTTGCCAAGTTGCGGTCTCCACTCAAGAACACGTCAAATCGGTTGGGCTGTGTCAGGGCTGACGGCCATTTGTTTGTCATGAAACGTCTATGCCACGTACAATTTGATCCGGTCCTGGAACCCTCTCGTTCGCTCTGTGTAGACTTTAGGCTACCGTTGTAAGCTTCAGAAGTTTTTCTTTCCAACAATGTGCCTTCTTTATTTAATTATTATTTAATCTATATTTTAGTACGGATTTTCCAGGCGCTTATTGAGATATTTTCTTTTTTCCACCCCGTATTTTTTTTAGTTTACTTTGTAAACTTTACGTAAAAAAAAAACAATGTATAGAATTTCCTCAACGAGATCTTTACATTAACACCCAAGTTAATACGCTACCAAATATAAATTGCAAGTTATACCGAATTAAATATCACAAATACATCCATTTTGCTGATTTTGTATATAACATGATTTTGAACTAACAATTAGTTAATGTTGCCTTGAATGTTCTTTTACGTCTACTGTCTTAGACATTTCTTAATTTTCTGTTATTGCTTTATCTATACTTATAATAAAACTGTAACGGGTCCAATTCTGTACATTGAAGATATTTTGAAATTTTCGAACGATCTTATTGACCCGGAACCGATTGCAGTTAATGGTGTGCCTCTTGAAGTTGTCCAATAATATGTTTACCTTGGGCAAATATTGCAATTGGGTAAGAACAACTTTGAGAAGGAAGCCAACAGAAGAATTCAGCTGGGTTGGGCAACACTCGGCAAGCTTCGTCAAATCTTCTCGTGGTCCGTACCACAGTGCCTGAAAACAAAAGTCTTCAATCAGTGCGTCCTGCCAGTCATGACCTACTGTGCCAAAACGTGGACACTCACGGTCAAACTAGTCCACAAATTTAAGGTCGCTCAGCGAGCAATGGAGAGAGCTATGCTTGGGGTTTCTTTGAAGGAAAAGATTCGTTATGAAGATATCCGACAGAGAACCAAGGTAACCGACATAGCTCAAAGGATAAGCAAACTGAAGTGGCAGTGGGCTGGTCATACTTCCCGAAGAACTGATAACCGTTGAGGTAGACGAGTTCACGAGTGGAGACCATGTTTAGGCAAACGTAGTGTAGGACGCCCTGTGGCCAGGTGGAGTGACGACCTGCGAAAAGCGGCTGGAAGAAAATGGATGAGGAGAGCTGAAGATCGAGCTCAGTGGCGGCGTGCATTAGGAGAGGCTTACGTCCAGCAGTGGATAGATATGGGCTGATGATATATGTACGTTTGTATTCGTATGTATGTATTTATGTGAATTTCTTTATTCCACCAAAAATTTTAAATTTCAGAACAGATTTAGGTGTATGAGGTGTCTTTAGAATTACATCCCCCGAGTAACAAAGCCCATAATTTATTTAATAACTAATTTTCCCGCCCGCGACTTCGTCCGCGCGGACTACTGTTTATCGCGAAAAATAGCTTGCTGTTTTCTTCTAGGATATTAAAAACCAATGCAAAAGTAGGTATAGCAGCACTCTTTATGTTTTTTGACAGACTTGTTATTTCGTTTCCATGGCAACCACAGACCATTCTGTGATGGCAACCGTTCCTTACAGAGAGTAATCAACATTTTCCAGTTTTCCCATGGAAACTTTCATTTTTACAGGATAAAAGTATACTATGTTTTATTTTAGAGTATAAGCTGAGATAGCTTTATATCATTCTTTATAGCATTCTAAATTTCATCAAAATCCGTCCAGCCTTTATCGCGTGAAAGCTCCCTAAACAAACAAACAAACAAACAACGTTTCACTTTTATATATTGGTATGGAAAACAATTTGGCGACATTATGGCCCCATTTTCAGAAGAGAAAAAAAACTTAATTTTACAATATGGATTTTAAATTGAATGCCTTGATGAGCACATTTCAGTAATATATAATTTATTGGCATACAAACTTTTAGCTGGTTTTTGGCAGGGCTGTCGTGTTTTATTTTCTCTTACTTTGATGGCTTTTAACAAGTATAGTTAAACTTTCTTGCTTAAAACGCACTTATTTTAACAATTTTATCTATTTCTAAAAGGCTCTAATATTATTTGATATTATAGCAACACTATTTATAAATTTTCTTCTAACTATTATAAATAAGCTTGATTAAGTTATTATTTAACAACTTAACTAAAAATCTAATATACAATTAAAACTTATTATATACAAAACCTTAAATGACAACTATTTACAAATAAAAAACAGAATTTAGGTCGCCGTCTGCAGGTAAGGTGCCCAAAAAGCTGTCGACGTTACCTCGTTGAATAGCTAAGCTAATTCTTTGACCGAGGTAAGCGCCAGCTCTTTGGTCACCTGTAGTTTCTACTAAGCGTCTGGACATCTCCCTGGCAAAACCCCGTCCTTCCGGACCCCAGATCCCTATAATTTCTACCCCAAACGGAAGAAACATGTATCCATCACCGATAGATACATATTTCCTCCGCTTGAAGCTCTCTGCTGAGGCTGCCGCTGCACCCGCCACCCTACAATTATTTTGTAGGTGTGAAGCCGCTAGAGTGTCGGCACAAGTTGCGTCCCAAACCCAGCGGCTTCCCACGTCACCAAGGAATTAAAATCATACCATCAGGCCTCTTGCCATCGTCACGTGAAAGACCGTTCGGCTCTAAAATAGCCAGCACGTTAACGGTGGCAAGGGCCCGATGGATGACGTCATTCAGGGCGGCGCGGCGTGGCGCGAGAGTCGTCCTGCACTGCGGCGGCAGGATAGGCCATGGTGACCTAACCAATCAACCTCGCCTCCGCAGTGGCAGTTGTGAGGTTCTGTTCTGGAGATGCCCAGACGCAAACTGATTGCTATTGAGTTATTATTTATAGAAACAAATCCATGGATCACTTGTTTATGCTCCAAAAAATTACAAGCCGTAAATTAATCAGAACTTTTTTATTATTACTGTCTAGGCAATCGTTTGACCACGATCTCACCTGGTGGAAAGTGACGATGTGGTCGAATGTGTAGCACGCTTGCCTAGTAGATACCTATTGACATAACTAAACATTCCAAATAGTCGATTCCATACAAACCAAAATAATATTATGACGTCACAATAAGGCAAAGCTTCCCAAATTTTATGTTTATGTGATAAGAAAAAGTACCCACTCCTAGAACAACAAGGTATAGTGAGACCTACTCTCAGTGCTAACAGTGAGAAATCTTAAACGACAAATTAATGGTTTAACTTGTAAACAATATCTACTCATGTTATGAAACATGTAGACAACTCAGTAAACTCGGTAAAAAAAACTATAAGTGTAGGTACTTATTGCAGACTTTTATTTTTTCAATATCAGAATTATTTAAAATATATTATTTTTATATTATTATTAAGGTTAATAAGTGTGAACAATTCTGGTATATCCCGTTCTAAATATTATTAAGGTAAATAAATTTTAACAATTCTTGTATATCCCGTTCTAAATTATAAAACAAACCTGTTTTTTTGTTGTTGTTATTATTGTTGATGGTAATGAATACCTAATAATAATAATAATGGTAATGGCACCTATGTACCTTCGTCATTAAAATAAAAATAAAATAGGAAGTTAGCAAATAATTAGCTACCTATTTATAACTTAGAATACTAGGTAGGTATAATATTTATAACTTGCAAGCGTGCTACTCCTTCGGTCACATCGTCGTTTTCCATCAGTTGAGGTCAAACAATTGCCTAACCAAAGGTATTGAAAAAAAAAAAGCGTCGCGGGACGCCTGGCATCTGCCAGGCGTCCCGCGACGCTTATTTTTGTGACAACTGTCGCCTAACTGAGGTGGAAAGAGCCGACGAGCCACGAGCGGCGCGCCGCCGCGCCCCGTGGTGATCAATCGCCACGCCAAGAGTCGGCCTTATTCCCGTCTCCCGTACCGCGCCATTAGATTGTTTCATATCAAAAAGGTTTTTATCAGCATTAATTTGATCTGAAATATCTTTCTAAACTACCTTAGAGTATGTATTACTGTAATATTTAGTCTTGACTTAGTACTCGCTAATCCAGACTAGGTACACGATAATACCGAGTGACATTCGGTCAAAAGTCATAAGTGTCTTAACTCATAAACTCATATGTTCATAACACATAATAAATTTAGTCAGACCGAAACAACATGAATGTCGACCCATCAATAACTAAATCTCAGAAATATACCCTCTTTATCACCCATTTGTTTAGATGTTTCAAACAAATGTTTCGCAGTACTACGACTAAAACGATCCTAAAAGCTGCATCATTTCAGCAGAGTAATTAACAGTAACTGGATATAAAATGGTTAGATAGAACAAACATAAAAGCTACTCGACACACGAAGGTCGAGGGACGACAATATGCGGTATCGAGTGACAGCGGTCGCAATATACTTAAAATTCAACTTCACCGCCCGCCAACGCTGTACTCCCCCGTCGAAACCTCAATAAAACTCATATTTCGCTTGCAGAAGTGTTCAAATATTCCCTTTTGTAAACTAGCATTATGCTAACTTTAGGGTACGGTGCCAGGCTTAGGGGACCCGTCGACGGATCTCAACTATTGCGATAATATGGATTTGTAGGTACTAGTAAAGTCGCAAATGTGACCCTTTCTGTTTAATTAATCTGATGAGCTTCATGAATCTGGCTTTGAAAGGATATCCTGTTTTACTAACCTGCCTGACTGTGGAAGGATAGGTGGGTACTTATAAAGAGGATCTAGGAACGGATGAATAGAAAAGTTGTCTCCATAATTAATGGTCTGCGAATGGATTGGATGATTACAATGGAACTTTTTTTAAAGAGTCTTTATTAAGTAAAAGCTAACTTCTAGGAATTTTGGCAGGAAAACGAAATCGAGACGTAAGTTGTTCTCCTTTGAATTATTTTCTCAAAGTTTTGTTTCTCCGAGTGTTAATGTTTAATATTGGTGGAATAATAACCATTAAGTAATCGTTAACGTGCACGAGTGTAGGCAAATGATTCAAACGCAAAAAAAACGTGGCATTACGTGTTCTCTCCGACACTCACTAGGAAGTTTCAGTAAAGCTCCACCACTTTACCGAATCGTGACTTTGACTGTGATTTGACTTGACTTTTGACTATCGTACTGACTGGGACTCGACATTTTGACTATTTGGTGGAAAAAAAAACATACAACTTGTAATATATCTATACTTGACTCTGGCTAAATTCACTAGTCATGCGGAGCCTGTCAAAATAATAATAAAGAACTAATTTCTACAAAATATTTAACAACTGCATGAAACAGTTGGACAACCTACATAACATTACAGGCTTAGGTAGTTTAATTAAACTTTTAACACAGTCACTTTTAATCAGGTAAATTTGAACAGGAAGCGTGAAGTCATCTTATTTTTGCCCAACAAAAGATAATAAAGTAAATAAGTTAAAAAAAACGTTCAAGAGAACTGTTATTAAGTAGCCATGGCATAGTGAAACTTAGAACAAATCACAATTAAATGCGTATGCAACAAATAAATCACAAATAAATACGTATTCTAGTGAGCAACGATCTACCCGAAACTAAATAGTTTGTGTTGTGGGTTCTCTGCCTGCCAAGTCTTCCAACTTAGATTACTTTGTCGTTACACGTCGCCAGAGGCTGATACAATTTGCCCAACTCTCTTCTAACTCCAGCGACCTCTCTTGACCAACATCTGCAAATGTGTAGTTGTATTTTCTTTTCACCGAGCTGCAAGGGCCACTAGCCTAAGGTAAACATCGTTATTTAATATAACAATAACTGAAAATATAACAACTATTATAAAATACAAATTTTTATATTTATTTAAAACCGTACAATAATAAACTTAAAAACTTCTTTTTTTTAATAAAAACAACTATAAATATACCAAAAATATTAAAAATATAGACACCACCTACCTAATTTTGATTGCAGTCAATTTTTTTCTTACAAATTCATCTTTGTCTTACAAAATGGGTCGGCGATAAATAAACACAAACAACGAGCTTATTAGGCGCCTGAAAATGATCTTAATTTTTTTTTGTTTTTTGTTGTATCTAAGAGCTTCAATTTACTGTTAACAAAGGGTAACTCAAAAAGTAAAAGATTTCAACATATGTACGGCGGTTGATTCCTATAATTAGTAGCTCTGCCCGTACGCACAAGTACGAGTCCTACCTATGTGTTATTCCTAAACCAAAAGTACATAAAACTTCGTTCAGACGTCAATTATTTTTTGTCGGTGTCTCAATTCGATGAGTAGAAGCCGAGCTATCTTTATTATATATTTTTATTTTAATCTACTAAATAGTTTTAAATGTACTAAATGTTTACGCTACGCTTAGTTTTTTAGCTCTTATTACATATACAACAGTTTAACTTAAAAATAAACTTGTTTTTAGTTACGAGTATTTCTAAAGTGTGTTGTGGTATACCTGTCAAGCCCTATCATTTGATATCCATATTGAGGGGATTGAAAAAAAAGTAATCTGTCTTGTTGTGGTGGCGGCCATCTTAGATTAGAATTTTTTTCATGGTGTACTGTAACCTGCTAGTACTAGTAGTAGTGCTGGTTAGTGTAAAGTCCTTTCATTTGATACCCATATTGAGGGGTTTGAAAAATATATGTAATCCGCCCATTTTGTGGCGGCGTCCATCTTGGATTTACAATGAAATGTTTATACATAATTGTATTGTCATCAGAACTAAAGGTGTGAACCAAATTTCAAATCAATTGGTCAACAAGGAGGGGGTAAAATTTCAATTACTAGATTTGACACAAACAAACAAACAAAAATCAACAACAACAAACAGGGCAAGCTAAATAAAACATTTAGTAAAAACTACTGATTTGACGTCTGAACGAAGGTTTATTTAACGTATATTGGTACTTTTGGTGATAGCACATAATTAATTATTCATACCACCTGCTCGACAATGTCCAATCACGCAACCTCAACGTAAAGCAAGTCATTATATCTCAAGGGAGGTAATGATACATGAAACTCCCAAAGGATATAATGTGATTTGAATTTGAAACGTTAAAGGAAGATGCCAGCTTTCGGCTTCCAATAATTTTAAATGTTAAATGAAGCGGACGCAAAATCTATCCACATTATTGACTGTATAAAATAATTTAATTAATTATTTTTAAAACAATAACATTCTGGAACTGTTATTAAAATAAAAACAATTAATATAAATAGAAATGACCGGAAATTGCTGCGCAAGACTTTAAAAGTTAAATGCTACGGACACGAAATCTACGCACATTATTGACCATAATATAATAATAATTTAATTAATTCTTATTAAAACAATAACTTTCGGGAACTGTTAGTTAAGAAAAAAGAATTAAAATGAATAGAAATGACCGGAAATTGCTGTGAACTGATTACGAATTACAGTGTTGACACGATAACTAGTGCAAATAAACAATTAATAAATCAAACAAAATCGACCTAAAAAACTACAGGCTAACTTAGTTTATTCATCTGCTGGTGAATAAACTATTGCTGGTATTGGATCGTCTGCGGTTGTAGCTATATTGGTAAGATTATGAAACATTGTGATATTGAAAGTATATTCTATGTTATATTATACAGGTATTTAGTATAGTACCTAAATAATTATTAATTAACAGCCACAAAAATTAGAACAGTTAAATTGTAACAGTTAAATAAAAGTAGTAGTAAAAGTTAGTATAAATTATTCCCTCTCTCCTGGGATGTAGGCATGTAGGGTTTTTCTAATAGTTCGGGCGCCAAATGTCGTGGTAATTATTTGTGGAGTGCAATCTATGTGTTATGTGTCCGTCGGGTGGCAGCCGGGCGAACCGGGGGCGGCAAAATCACGACGAGGGTCGCCGCCCGCAGCGTCGCAGCAGGTGGTAGGAGTTCGGTTTGCCACCGACGGACGACACGATTTACTGTAGGGAAGGGTAGCCTGGATAGTGTACCAGTTGGAGAGCAATTTGGGCCTTATGACCAGGCCGTACTGCTCGATGGGCCTCAGAGGCCCACCCCCGTTAGAACGGGGATATTGTAAAAAGAAAACGGTATTATAAAGAGTACTTACAGATAATTTAATCAATGTTTCTTTAACAATGTTTTTATATACAAGGCTTAAAAACTAACACGTGGTTACGATGGTTAAGTCAAATAGTCTATGAAGAAGAGGGGGGCACGAAAAGGGGGCTTAAGGTTACGCGCGCGATTTTTGAATCGTCTATTTTACGCGCACTGGGAATAATTATTATAGGTACCTCAACGCCGGCCGGCTTACTTCACTAGACGGGAAGATTTCGGCAGCGCGAACGCTTGCTCACGTGCTCGGTGATCCTCGGGTCCGGGAGCGCCCTGCTCCCTCACGTCGTGTCGGCTCGCAGGCTGGTTGCGCTGCCCCCCTGGCCTTCTGGCTTCCCGCCAGCTCCGGCTCCTTTTCGCGGCAGTCTTCCTTCGTCAAAATGGCCGCCCACGCGGCTGTTGTACTACTCGTCCCTTTGGGACGGACAACACGCCCGCCCCAAAGACGTGGCTTGTCTGGTCTGTTCCTCTCCACGGGCGCGGAATCCTTATATATCGGTCTCCGCGGGGGTAAGGCACGGGGTGAGGTGCGGGGTGAGGCGCGTGCCCTTGTCCATCTCCCCCCCCCGCCCGTCCTTCAGCTCCAAGTACATTCAAGTTCGTATTACTATAAGTTTTACAACTAAATAGGGTTTTACTTATATTGCTAGACTACTAATAAATATTAATACATTTACGTAAAATCCTGACATATAGAAAGATGACAAAAAAGCTTTTATGAACAGCCGAACGATCCGATACGAAAATTAGAGGTCTAAATATATTTGAAACGATTGGGGAGGCAGAATGACCTGCTCGGTTTTGTTATTGATTTAAATAACAATAATCCATAAGTTTGTTGTCATGGGACACGTGGAGAGCACGCCTAACGCGGTATCAAACTACTCGATGCATTGCCTTGCTATGTGAAAGATCTCAGGCAGATGACGAGCGCTGCCAGAGCTACGAGTACAATCGGGGACAAGTTGCAGAGCTACAATCGGGAACAGGTTCACAGGTTGCCCATCAGTGAGCTCTTCCAGCTTGACGTTTAATATCGTGGCGTTCTTGTTAAAATTTCATATATAATTTCAGCTTGTCGTTTAACGTTCCTGGTTACAATGTCATAGCATGATTCATTAACTTATAACATTGTCGAGCGCTACCAGAGCTACAAACGGGAACGGGTTGATAGGTTGCCCATCAGTGAGCTCATCCAGCTTGTCGTTTAATGTCATAACGTTATTGTTACAATGTCATAGCATGATAAACTAACCTGTAACATTGTCGAGCGCTGCCAGAGCTACAATCGGGAACAGGTTTACAGGTTGCCCATCAGTGAGCTCTTCCAGCTTGTCGCTTAATATCGTGCCGTTCTTGTTAAAATTTCGTATATAATTTCAGATTGTCGTTTAACGTTCCAGTTACAATGTCATAGCATGATTAATTAACCTTTAACATTGTCGAGCGCTGCCAGAGCTACAAACGGGAACGGGTTGATAGGTTGCCCATTAGCGAGCTCATCCAGCTTGTCGTTTAATGTAACGTTCTTGTTACAATGTTATAGCATGATAAACTAATCTGTAACATTGTCGAGCGCTGCCAGAGCTACAATCGGGAAAGATTGACAGGTTGCCCATCAGCGAGCTCATCCAGCTTGTCGTTTAGTATCGTGCCGTTTTTGCAGGATATAGGTAAAAAGTTCTGTAGTATGTTGAAATTGAATGCCGGAGTCGGTGAGATGCCTTCCATCTCTGACCTAGAAGATAAATAAACAGCAAATGATTTAATAAAAGTAAACAGCAAATTTCATTTTGAGGAGTTGTTCCCATCTCGGCCTATCATGAAATTTTATACCGTATCCGAGTTGCCACATCATTAAATAAATATTATTGCATTCCCATTTCGGATGGTTTTCAGAGTTGCTACAACAAAAAATAATTTATGTATTATAATTTATGTTTTATTACCATTAACCACCTGTTTACAATAAACAAATTTGATATGATTTAATATGAAAAAAAAAAAAAAAAAAACTATTCCCAACACGGAAATAATTAATTGGTCCACCCAATGACCACCAGAGTCCACGGAAGACGTTGCAATTTTAAGGTTTAATATTACCTATATAAATAAAAAACATAATTTAAAGACCAATAGTTATCGGATAGATTCTGAAAAATATTCAAAGCAATTCTATTCCCATATTGTATAATTTGGTCAAAAATATCTTGCAAAGTTTACCTACCTGTAGCAGTCAGCAGACTGGTTCCCAACCAGGAATACAAAAAGTCGTGTAACAAAAGGTAGACTTTTGTTATAAGTTCAGAACTGGACACAATGTGCACAAAAAAGAAATAAATTAAAAATAAATAATATATTTCACAAGCTATCTGCGATCAAAGTTACATATTTTGTTTCGTATAACGCACTCGCTTAGCGATCATCAAAATTATAAGGTAACTAGGAGAAATTTAAGGTCTGGCACTACTAACAGACCTGCAAAATTGAAATAATAATATTACATATACTTAGAAAATCGTGAAATATTTTCTTGGTTGCATAGTTATTAAAAACACTCTACTTGCAGTTGGTAAACTATCGATACAAATTTCAATATAAATTAAATTTTCAAACCACTTCAAAAAGCAAAATTAGTTCAGATGTGCAGATTGTTCAGAGAGCTGAAGACTGAGCTCAGTGGCATGCATTATGAGAGGCCTAGATCCAGCAGTGGACAGATATAGGCTGATGATGACGATATTGTTCATAAAGCGCTTGAAGTGTATTGCTATTTTTGCTATACCCTGTCAGGGTCATATGTTGACACTAACACCATAATGCTTATGATTTTAATTATGTACATATGTTTGCAATGAATCAATTGAATTGAAATAGGCAACCTTATTTGAATAAAACCGCAAAAGAACTGCAACAACTGCAAATTAAATCTGATTCTAAAGAATTACATGCAAAAGGTATGAGATACTGTCAAGAGGTTGAATTACGCTTACTTGTGTATCCTATCAGGATAATTAGACCATCGTCTGTCATGCGAACAATTTGACAAATAAATAAGTTAATAAAAAAAAATAAAAAAATATGTTTTCATACAGTAGCCGTGTCATGGTGACAATTAGAACGAACTATCACAATTAAATGCGTATACAACATTTCATGTCTGTGCTGTTAACCGTAACTGTTGAGGAGTTCCCTTGCCAACCCTGAGTGCAGCAACCATGTCATAGGAAAACTTAAAACCGGATATCATAGTAAAATGCGTACAAAAATTTCATGTGTGAGCTGTTGACCGTTGAAGAATTAATTTGACCATGTCAATTTTTTTTCCGGTTCTCATGGTAAAATTTAAAACCGGCTACGAAAATAAAATTCGTAAAAAAATACCGTGTCTGTGCTGTAAACAGTTGAAGAAATGCGTTATCTGGAGCAAATCCTGCATGTCGATTCAGGTCACGCTTACCATAAAAATGCATTGTCATTGGAACTGAATCAACACGTAAACGTTCAACTAGGTAGGATAAGAGGAAGTGGTTCAAATTTGTTTTTTTTTCAAGATTTGACCTAAGCAAATATACTTACATAAATACCTACTTATTTTGCAAGTTAAATAAAAGCTTGTTAAACAAAAGGTATGCGTAAACAGCACATTCGACGGGTTCAATCAATGATGACTGTTAGAAATGACATATCTGAATCATAATTATACTAATGATATATGACAGTTCTATTTGATATTAATTGATTCAGTTTTATGAAAGTATTTAAGCTGGTCATGTTGTTAATTTTTATTTTTTCCTTATATTTGTGTTTTTTTTTTAGTGTCAATGAGTAATCTTGGTGGAATATTAATCATTAGGTGTTCGTTATCGTGTAACGTGTAGGCAAAGGATAAAAATTTAAAAAACGTGACTTTTTGTGATGTTTTCAAAACTCTCCAGGAAGTTTCAGTAAACGTCCACTATTTTACTGATTCGTGACTTTGTCAATTACTTACTGTGACATGAAAATGTTTGTAATTTTAAACTAAAGTTGACATTGGCGAAATTGCTAGTAGGCCAGTGCCTCCACAGAAGCCATTATAATAAAAAAGAAAAGAAAGAAAGATTGTAGAGCCTGTTGGAAATTTCCAAGTATGTTTGTGATGATGTACTCTGTGGTTCGATGTTTTTCAAGCAAATCTGTACCAAGGTTAACGAGTAGTCTATCACGCTTAGTTTATGTTTATGAGTTATTATGCACCCTCATGCTTCATTGCCAAGTCCGAGCTGTGTTCCGAGCACAGACAAATGCATATTACTCCGAGAGTCACCAAATGCCTGACTTGGCAGTACATCATATCCTAGAACATTTTACGGCAAAAGCAAAAGAGTCTCTAGTGGACAAAGGAAAAAATGCGAAGTCCAGCAACAAATACGCTGAGATGGTCTCATTTTCTTATGTTCTGACAGTCAACGCCTAGAAACCATTCATAGTTTTTTTTACTCTGTTTATTGTTTATGGTAGCCGCCAATCTTGCCAGGTATCGAGAAAGATCAGTGGCCCAATTCCATAAATTGGCTACAATCGGATTATCACTTTTTTCATAGCAAATACGACTCTATCGCAAGGCATTAGTGGTTGCAATAATGAGAATTCGATTGAAGCCAAGTTATGGAATCGGGCTGCTGGTTTTTGGTACAGAATAGTAACGGTTCCACTCAAAGACTACAGTATATACTAGATTCCACTTACCGTACCTACCCCAAATGCTAGCAAAGGTATTGCTAATTTACCGTGTTGGAAATGTTAAATATTTTTGTTCAATAAATTTATGTTTTATTTACCAACCTCGATATATTTGGGATGGCTCAGTATCACGTACGGACTTGACAGAAAGTACACAAGATAAGCATGTCCATATTTTTGCGACAGATTATGCAAAAAATTCAAAAATTCTGTAACAACGTCATTTTAACAAATCACCGTGGGGATAACATTCCAAACATTAAATCGGCATTACATTTTGAAAATGAAATCTCGTCGCAAATTTCACCTGGCATGCCTGCTTTTTGGTATCGTAAGTTACCAGGATCCCTCATATTTGTACGACAAGATAAAGTGGTTATCCGATAGCAAGAAATATTCTAGTAGGCATGGCTCTCAACAGTTATCAATACCACGGCACAGTACTACGTCTTTCAAAGGTTGCTTCCGCTATGCTGCGACAAAGCGTTGGAATAATCTGCCGCCACCAATCCGGGGGCTAAGAAATTTATACTCTTATAGGCGTAAACTCAGGCAATATTTAATTGATGAGCAGAGGCAACATGGCAATATTAATATAGACATATCGTTTTTGCGATATATATATACTTATTATTATTATTACTGTTTTTCCTTGAAATTCATTTCTTCTCACTTATTAGTTGCACGTAAAAGTAGAGGTTATTTCAATGCTACTCTCATGCGTGGTATTCTTAAAAGTCAGCGCACCTTTTACCTTACGCAATTTTGACGACACTTTCTTCGTCAGTTATTTGACACCATTCAGAGACTACATTATTTGATTCCTTTTTCGTTGCTATATCTTAAATATACTTTTTTATTTATTTATTTATCTACGTTTATTTAAATTACTAGTATGTAATTATTATATATATATATATATATATATATATATATGTATTTGTAAATGTATTCATATATAATTTCATTTTTATACTTATTCTTGTATGTTTATATTTTTCCGCTCCCTCAGGGCTTTAGCTGAAAACCAGCGCTGCGTAGCCTTGAATGAATGGGCCTTAACTCAGCATTAGGCTGACACCACTTTAACTATCTACTATTACCTTTTCTTTGTTTTTCTTTTCTATCGTACAATTATTCTAATTATTTGTATCATTTATTTTTGTGTGTTTTTTTTTTTTTTTTTCAAAATGCTTTGTTATCTAGTTCTGAGCCAACCTGAAAGTTTCATCCGGATAGCTTATCGTGAAGTGCTCGAAATTTGAGTTGCAAGATTTCCCCCGGAACGACACAAGATAAAATGTGGTAATGAAAAATAGTAACGCAAGATGCGCGCACGCAAGTATGCGCACAGATATACACACACAAACTCCATGTCAAACAGATAACACCTTACCTACATAATGATATACTTTTGATATCTAATAGTAGGTAGATACAAACGAAGATCGTTGGCTAAAATTAACTCAAATCCGCTTAACATACACAAATTTTATAGCTTTCAAATTACTCGTCAAAGATATTACAGTATAAAAGCACAAATTACCACCTCCACCCCCATTATAGCTAAGAAGAATGTCGATCACATCAGTTTTCAAACATAATAACCACATCAAAATCAATCCATTCATTTGGGAGCTACGACCTCCCCCCCCCTCCTCTTATAGCTAAGAACCATGTCGTTTACCTCAACTTTGAAACATAAAAAACCGCAGCTAAATTGGTCCACTCATTTGGAAGCTACGATTCTACTCCTCTTTTCTCAACTCCTCCCCCCCTTATAGCTAAGAACCATCTCGATTACATCAGTTTTCAAACATAAAAACCGCAGGGAATGGCGTTGAGAATCGTAGCTCCCAAACGAATGGACAGATTTTGAAGCGGTTTTTTATGTTAAAAACCACCTCTGCCCCCATTATAGCTAAGAACCATCTCGTTTACCCCAGCTTTCAAACATAAAAAACCGCAGCTAAATCGGTCCATTCGCTTTGAAGCTACGATTCTCACCCTACTTTTATCACCTCCCCCCTCCCCCTCCCCCTCGCCCTCCCTCTCCCCATATAGCTAAGAATCATCTCGATCAAATCAGCTTTCAAGTAGAAAAACCGCATCAAAATCGGTCTATTCGTTTGGGAGCTACAATGCCACAGACAGACGCACAGTGATACACACCCTAAACTTATAACACCCGTCTCTTCCTTCGAAGGTTAAAAAGACAATATTGATTTCAGATTTCCCCGAACTGTGAGACATAAATAATTATTTAATTAATTTTGATAATCATGTCATTGGAAAGAGTGTCAATTGGAAATTGGAAAAAGCATTGTTCTTTTTTACTTTTTACCTCAAAAATTTTCACTGTATCACTGTGGTGTGTATGTGTGACACAGTTACACAGTGATACACACCCTAAACTTATAACACCCGTCTCTTTGTTCGAAGGTTAAAAAGACAATATTGATTTCAGATTTCCCCGAACTGTGCCACATAAATAATTATTTAATTAATTTTGATAATAATGTCATTAGAAAGAGTGTCAATTGGAAACTGGATTGGCGGTTTTTAACATTGCCATTTTTTTCACTTTTTACCTCGAACAATGTCCAAGCTGCTGGGCGGCACCAACCACAGAATAAATACTAATGGTAGAAACTTATAACACCTCACCTGTAGATGTAACGACGAACAGATGAGCATTACCAAGTACTGGCAAAGGAAAGGGCCCTTTAAGGTTAAACCCTTGCCGTCGTTGGAGTATTCTGAACCAATCATTACCAGTAGCACTACCACAGAACATATTAATATTAATAAAATCATTTCGAACTCAAAAAGGCAATGGGACGTAAAGAAGCACGCGACTGCGCTCGAGCGCGTCCGAAGATTTACACGAGTAGAATATATAATTAAGGTACAATAAAAGTCAAAACAGACGAACGTTACGTAGCTACGACTTTGGTCAAACAAAAAGGAATCTACGATAAACGTATAAACAACTCATCCGTCTAATCCAACCAATGTTTGTGTGTGTGTGTGTGTGTGTGTGCTGTGCAGACATGTGTAAACATCATTTTAATCATGCTAAAAGAAGGTATAAATGAGACAAATCCTTGTACTATTATTTATTGTGTGATGGAGCCAGAACGGACGTATCAACAGCGCCAAAAAAACGAGTTCAAATGGCGGCTGCGTATGTGTGCGTGGGTGGATAACTGATGGTGTTTTGTGGTTGATACACTATTTCATCACAAAAGACTGCATTAATAGCATTGTAGGTACTTGTATATAATGTCAGGAATATGTTAAATGTGTAAACTAAGCCATTCGGTAATTACACGAATGCCCAAAAAGGGAGTGTAATGTTTTCAGGGTTTATGTATGTATGTTTGTATGTTTGTATGTGAGTTTATATATGCTTCCATAACTTTTAAATACCTGAACAGATTTAGATGTAAGGAGTATCGTTAGAACCCTTATATTATCTCGACTAAGACTACTTTTTCTTAAATTTTCACTTTTGGATCAATACTGCCCCATATTGAAATCCGAAGAATTAATAATCGAATTATGCATTATGGGTATCATTTATTGAAGGTCTTGATGAGCACATTCCAACAATATACATAATTATAAGTTCTTGGCATAAAAACATTTTAGTTCGTTTTTGGCAAGTCAGTCGTGTCTTTTTTGGCAGGGCAGTCGTGTCTTTTACCCGACTGAGGAGATTTATGTGTTTAGGTTGTATGTATGTTTGTTTGTTTGTTTGTTTGTATGTATGTTTCTTAGGCGCGTCCTACAGCCTAAACGGCTTGATGGATTTTGATAAATGAGGTATCATTGCATTCGTCTTGATTACGAGAGTGCTACAGGATATATGAAGTGTCAAGAAAACTAATATGGCGGCTTACAGCTGCCATATTGTATTTCCGACGGAACAAAAAATTACCAAAACCTATCGAGTGTGGTATAAAAATGAAGGTATTTAAAAGACCATTTCCAAAATATATAATACCTATAATTAAACAGAAGTAATTGTTTTTTAATTATTTATTAATACTTTAGCGGGCGGTCAACTCGCATCGCATTGCGTGCGTCCGCTATCACGGCTGAAAAGCAAAAACTCGACAAAACAACTGAGTTCTTTAAAATGTTATTCAATAGACACACAGTCGAGTCACACAGTCGGGTTTTTGTATTTTAATAACCTTTTTTACATGTTTTTTTTTATTATTATTTCTTGTCTAATAATCTGATTTTATTATCCTCTCAGGCTCATTTTGAAACATTTTCATTTCCCAATGTCATGAGAGTTCCGTTTTATTTTAGTCTTTAGGTTTTAACTGAACCTAAAAACTGGATGTCCAAGGCATACTTAGGTATTTATAAAAGACATACATTATGTTACTCGTATTTGATGTAGACTTGCAGATCGTATCCAGTGACCGGTTTTCCAATATTTCGCTATACAAAATCGTGAAATTTCAATTATGACTATTTTATCGGGTGGGTATCCCAGACACTTTTCGCAAACCATTTTTTTGACTACTTTATTGACCAACTTCAACAATCGTTTTTTTTTTTATTTCTAGCGATTAATTTAGGTACGGAATTTGCAGGAAAGAGCACAAAAGTACTCGTAGGCATTCGGGCGAATAGGCAAACATATAAACCTTAATAAATTTTTCTTTAATTATTACATACCCGGTGTCTAGGCACAGTATAAATAATAGTTTGTCCAAGACCTTAACGACATCATTACATAGGAAAACTTTGCCTTAACCGAAGTGCAGTTCATGAGATTACAACAGTCACTCCTGCCTAGCAAATTTCGGAAGAGACAGCTTCTTCCGAAATTTGCAAAGCCAGGAGTGACTGTTGCTTCCCCACCTTTCCCCCACCTCCCTACGCACTCCCTCCGCCCTTACCCAATATTCCCAGTCCTTTCCCACTTCCCCACCTTTTCCCTAAAAACTGACATTTTGACACCTGTCACCGAAATTCAATTGTTTTTATGATATTCACTTCATTTCTGATACTCATTTGTTTTTCTGGTGCAAATGTGAACTTTTAGTACGGGAACCATCTATTTTCAATGGCGGAATATTGTTTGCTTGGCGGCTATTCTTTTTGATCAGGTCCTGTAAGGATCTAGGTCCCTGAATAATTTTAGTTGCAGCACCATCCTCACCATCATCATAAACGTTTTTTGCGACCTTTGACCTCGTATAACTTAAGACGCAGACACGAGATTTTAGTAGACTTTTGAGACAACTTTTAGAATGTCAAAATAAAGGTTTATATAAGTTTCCAGTTTATTATCACACATTCCGAGGTTAAAACCTACTTTTACTGGGCTAATTGAGGCGGAGTCCTTTCTCGCGCTCCTTCACGGACATTCTAAAGTAACATAGTCTTTATAACAATGCTACAGAGGATAATACACAAGAAATAATCGAAAGTGCTAAAAACCCGACTGCGAACATAACTAAATAGAGACTAAAATTAAGGTCACAACGGTTGCTTACCAACTTTAAATCGTTATAGATCCTATATGGTCATTCGGAATGAAAAATCATGACACAAATATAGAGATGATTTTTAATACCTTTTTAATGATACCCCATTAACACAGTTCGTGGTCTTTTTTTCTATTTTACAATATGGTTGTCATTGTTGCCATATTGAATATTGAATAATGTAATATATTTATATAGTAGCACTCGCAAGATTAAGACAAATCGATCATCAAAATCGGTCCACGCGTTTGGTCTTTATAGTGCCACAAAGGAACAAACATAAATAGGTTGATAAAGCAGTCGGATAAAAAGTGAGCTGGACAATGACCAATCTACTGTCATTAAACAATCAACCAGCCGACTCTCTGACAGACGCTGCCTATACGGTAAAATATGAGCATTGGTGCTATACCTAATTTTGCATTGGTTTTTAATATCCTAGAAGAACATAGGATGTTTTTTTTTCGAGATAAACTGTAGTCCGCGCGGGAAGAAGTCGCGGGTGCGAAAGCTAGTATGTACTAAACAAGACATACGTTCAATAACTAAACCCTGACTTCGGTTGAGTCGATACAGCCTATTACACTGTTGCGATGAAGACGAACCGATTGAATGACAAAATCGGACCAAGTTTTTAGATTGAAACCATTCTTTACTTCACCGTAGCCGGCTAAAAAGTAGCCTATGACGATCTATAATCAAGACAAATCGGTTGATACATACTTAGCTTGTCAAAATCGGACCAAGTTTTTAGTTTGAACACATAATCCTTCCTTTGCTTCGACGTAGTCGAGTAAAATAATAATAACCATGACACCATTCCTGAAGACAAATCGATTGATACTTGGCTTGTCAAAATCGGACCAATAGGGGCGAAACATCCACATATGGAAGTGGAGATATGAGGTTCCACAAGTGAAGTGACCCGCGAAAAGCGTCTTGAAGTAACTGGACGCAGAGAGCTGAAGATCGAGCTCATCAGTGGCGTGTATTAGGAGATGCCTTCGTCCAATAATGGATAATAATATGCTGATGATGATTATGATGATGATGTCTCAGAAATTTGACCGGATAGTGATCCATCACAACTTCCTTTAGATCAGTAGCTAACACAACCTGAAGAAAATGCCACCTAAATTTAGGCAAGTGCCCCACAATTCCAGTGAAGTTACGAGCACCAGTCCACGTAAATCCTGGGCAACTTTGGTGCTTGCAGCAGAGGCTGATGGTTTAGCTTCAGTGCTTAAGTTCCCTGGAGGTTAGCTCGGCTAACTTTGTAGTTTATTAGCTGCGGTTCACACATGTTGCATCCTGATCTACTTATCTATGTTGCTTGGTGTTCTAGTGTGATCTACTGTAACCTGAGTAAGTTGAAAGTTATTTCCAAAAAGTTTATTCGTTTTTCCATTTTGTTGCTGATATTTGAGCACATCCTTTATGTTAAAATCATATGATTTTGTGATAAAAGGTAACATGAAACTTTTAAGTAAAATCAATGATAATCAAAACAAAGAACCCACGAACTCAAAAAAAAATATAGAGGTGTTATAATTTTAGGGTGTGTATCAATGTATCATAGTGTTTGTTTGAGGCATCGTAGTGACCAAACACATGGACCAATTTTGATGCGGATTTTTCTTTTTGAATGCTGATGTAGTCGAGATGATTCATAGAATTATTGGGGGGGTTAGTTTGTGCATGTTTTAAATTAGACAAAGAAACAAAAAAAAATATATGAATAAAATAAAATAAAAATGTGCATGAGCATTAATATCAATGACGAGAACATCTCACACTTACAACCAAGACCAAAATCATGTTTAACGATCTTGTTGACCGGGAACCGAGTGTAGTCAATGGTGTACCTCTTAAAATTCTCCAACGATATGTTTACCTTGGGCATATTTTGCGATTAGGTGAGAATATCTTGGAGAAGGAAGCCAACAGAAGAAGTCAGATGGGTTGGGCATCATTCGGCAGGTTTCATCAAGTCTGTTCGTCGTCCATACCACAGTGCCTGAAGACAAAAGTCTTCAATCAGTGCGCCCTACCAGTCATGACCTACGGAGCCGAAACGTGGACAATCGCAGTTAAACTAGTCCACAAATTTAAGGTCACTTAGCGAGCTATAGAAAGAGTTATGCTTGGAGTTTATCTGAAGGACAATATTCGTAATGAAGATATCCGACGGAGATCCAAGGTAACCGACATAGCTCAAAGGATAAGCAAGCTAAAGTAACAGTGGGCTGGTCAGATTTCCCGATAAACCGCTAGCCATTGCCGCAGTTCTTGAGTGGAGACCACTTTTAGGCAAACGTAGTATAGGACGCCCTGTGGCCAGTTGGAATGACGAACTGCGAAAAGCGTCCGGAAGAAAATGGATAAGGAGATCTGAAGACCGAGCTCAGTGGCGTGCATTAGGAGAGGCCTACGTCCAGCATTGGACCGATATAGGCTGATGATGATGATGATGATGTAATAAAAGTTATTTCAGCAGATCCTGAAGTATCACGGTTTAAGAAGGCAGCGCCCATGTCGACTAAGGAGCTGAAAAACAGCTTTCAATGGCAAAGTCTCAGTTGATACCCACAATACTAATTTTTGAAATTATCATACCCTTTGAGAATAAAGAATTCTATTTACTCAAAGATCATAACTATCGGTTTAGTAAATTAGTACTAGTAATTAATACAGAGCTGACTTACTGGCTGACTGACTGGCTTCTCGCGAGGTCTACCAGTGCTAACTAGTAGCTCTGTGAACTGTAGACCTCGCGAGAACAAACTTTTTTGCAAACAATCTAGCAGTGCACAGTAGTGCCATCTAGTTACCTTATTGTAAAACTAACATTAATAACCAAGGTGCTCCATCAATCCCTACCTAGTAGGTAAAGGGCTGATTCCACTGGTAGAAACCTAAAATTGAGCAATTTACAGCATTTTGAGGAGCTATTCTGCTAATCACGCCTCATCAGATCTTTACCTAATTTTTATGAAATCAATTTAAACATACTACCTTTCATATAAAAAAATAACCATCGAAATCGGATCTAATAAGGCGGAGATATTCAGTAACCGCCCCTTTTTTTGCCTCTTTTTGGGGGTAGTACTCATCATATCAATAATCACCGAAGATTATAAAATTCAAAAAATCGTTAAACTTGTATACTAAGTTTCGTCTAGATCGATTGAAAAATGCGACCTGTAGAGGAGAACAGCCGGACAGACAGACATCCCGCACATACGAAAGAAATTTTGCCCAAACTGAAACGGAGATGCTTTGCTCGCGCTTGGCACTCGCTCGGTAAACAATATTAGAATCTGAAAAACCATTTCGCTGTGGCGGTCGAGATACGTTGTGTAGTTATGAAAAAGATAATAACCTTATACAAAGTCTTGAATGTGCTCTTAAAATTTAATCACACATTCACGCGCGTATCTTTGAGTGCAAATGTTTTTAGACTGTAATTTTTGAAATGTCTTCTTAGTGGAGTCCACAGGCGAGACAGCCATGAATTCATGTCTATCTAAGCTTTTGTCATTCATGGACAGATTTTAGAATGCAGCCTTGCCATGTATTCAAAGACCGTTTCGTTCTTCAATATGTTCAATATTCGGAGTGCGTCTAAATGCAGTGCTTCTTTACTTGTTCTGTGTTATACTATATATATAAGTTACATGGCTAGAGATCAAGGGGCATGTTGACAGCGCTCGTTGATTCCTGCTCTCCGGCTTTATGATCAAACATAGTACGAGATGCCGTTTATATAAGTAGGGAACGGAACCTCAGAGCTCCGGAGCGTACCTTCGTCGTTCCTGGAACTGGCACTAAATTCCATCATCCTGTAACAATTTGGAAAATGTTCAGAGGAACGGAATATCAGAAATTAAAAACCGATGATTGGCAAGAAAGGATAACAGTGGATTGTTCCCGATTGCTGTCTAAATCCAATCAAATTATCTCATAGAATCCACGCGTGACTAATTCTGTAATGGCTCCCGGGGCTCATTCCCGGCAGCATTTGTTGGATTCCTGAGACTGCGTACCAGCCAAGTAGAAAACGACAAAAATACTTGAAAATTTGATGAGAAACATTTCTTTGAATTGAGCTTTCACTCATTTTGTGAACACCTTTTGAGAAATGTCAGCACTATTTATGCGCGGCAAATGCTTAACTAATTGAACTATATGTATACCAGTATACCTCACATTCGAAATTCATCATTCGATTAAATAAATTCATTTAATAACTATCTTATTGAAACGAAACGACGTCTATTGATAATGCATTGAATAAAACAACCGATATGGCTAATTGTAGCTTTGAAGGTTAATGAAAAAGACTTATTAATAAAGGTACCTATTTAACTAAAGGGCTTTAGTTAATTTGAGTTGATTTTTAATATAGAAAAACGTTTATTTTGACAACCAACGGTGTCGCAGAATTTATTGTAGACAAAACAATGACAATGTTCTACGTTATTTATATCCGACTACGGTGAATTAATGGAAGGGTAATGAGTTTAACAGTCTATGTATATATGTTATGTATCGTGTTGTAACGTGGTCTCCACTCGAGAACTCGTCTAATCCAACGATTAACGGTGCTTCGCGAAGTGTGACCAGACTACTGCCTCTTTAGCTTGCTTTTATTCAGTTATGTTGGCTATCTGGATGCTCTGTCGGGTCTCTTTACGGTCTAACTAATAAGTCTAGTTTTTGCTAGTAGTTGGATGTGCAGCGTGTGAAGCCTAAGTTTGAGGAAAATAAAGATGCCTGAGGCTCAGCAGATGTACTGAGTGGTGACTCTTGTGACCAAGTGTTATTGGTCACTAAAGTCACCGACTCTTCGACCAATAGCATAAATTTAACTATCCTTAAAAATGAATTGAAAAATCCAGCTAAAATAATTTAGTTAATTTTAAAGTAAATGTAACTGGGGCAACGGGACGCACTTGAAAACAAACTTCTAACATATGAAGGTACTTAATATTATCGTTAAAATACCTAAAAGTGGGTACATTGCAATTAACCAGTATTTTTTCCAGTGAATTTTTAAATTCTGTGGGTAATCCGAATAAAAAATGTTTTCCAAAAATGTTTTTAATTAGCAACATTTTAATATAGAAAGGGTCGTTAATCCTAAATTTTATATCAGACACCACAGTAACAGCTCTCTACGGGATCGTTAAAAAGTTTCATGATTTTTCGTTTTTTTTTTTTAACTTCTGTGTTCATATTAATATTTATAATGGTCTAACGTGTCATCTGTGGGGACACAAAGTCCACTAGTTGTTACCTTACCACCTTAGTATCGCATGCGTGTCCGAATGTCACGCCTTGTCTTACATTTTTGTATCGTGTGACTGTGTAATTAATCAGTTAATATAGAGTGCTAATTGAACTGAGGAGAAACTCTTTCATTTCCTTTCCGGTAGTGTAAACAGTGAACAGCTAAGTCTAGACATGAATAACAGCTAGGTAAACATCTGGCTCGGTCACGTTGCGTACATCTTATGCATAAAGGATGAGGTTCCTCTGGATTGTCTGGCATTTATCTACACATAATTTGCCTACTTATACTTGTGCAATAACTAGGTACATAGATATAAGGCGTTGGTTTCTATTGGTAACGAAATAGTTCTGTTGAACTAGTTGGTAAATTAGGTCTATGGATATAAATAACTATGCCATGGATAATTGTTTCTAATTTGTATTGTTCAGTAATCATTTTTAATGACTACTTACCAAAAGAAAAGGTTAATTGCATTACAGGTAATGAAATTTAATAATTATTTTCATCACCTCTAATGCAATTACTTAACTTTTTCTTTTGGTAAGTTTTTACCGATCAGTTTAATACAAAATTCAGAATAATAGATATTTTATTAAATGAATTAACCTACCTACGTAAGTAGGAAAACTTCTGTTTTCTCTACGTGATTAGGAAAAGATTCAACAGTTGTTTTATATTTTGGATCGGGCAAGCGTACTAAGTGTAGACCACAATAATGCACTTGACTTTATCCAATCACTGGATTGCTGTAGCTCAGTGACCTGTATCAGATCTGTGCAACTGCAACACGGCTGAGCGGCCCTCCGCGGTCGCTTCAGCCTACCCTCCAATCCAAGGCGTATTGATCCATCCAATAGTATTGCTTCCATAAAATAACTAGAAACTTTATTTTAGATTTTGACATATATTAGCAAAGCTTCCACACACTTCACTCGATCGTTGTACGGTAAGTGGCGGTCGCGCTATATGTTATCCTCTCTCGCAACCTTCTTTTTACCATTTGAAGCACTGTCATGCCGTGTGGCTTAGTTTTTGAGATATTTCAATTGCACAACATACCTCCATGCTTAAATAGCCCCGCGCTACCCTACATACAATACACTGCTATGAAATCCAAACTCTTGGTGGAGACTCTTCGGCTTATGGAAGAGAGACTGAATGATGTGCAGGCCACTTTGTCAGAGAAATATATGGCTATAGAAAAAAATCGGTGGACCAACGTCTTCGATCAGTAATTGAAGAGGAGAGCTCAGATGAGCTGAGGAAGCTAAAAACATCTGGCGAGACCGTCACTTCAAGGTCGGATAATCTTTCCGAGATAAAGGATTTCTATGGCCGACTGTACAACTCGTATGCTCTACGACCTGAACCTAGCAGTGAGGATTCCCGAGCCACACTGATCCACCACTACACCGATGATCTGCCGGAAGTCAGCCTAGACGAGATAGAGATAGCCCTCAAACATCCAAAAAAAACAGGAAAATCCGTGTTTCGAGAGGTCCAGAAGTTGTTTAACTTTGTTCTAAGTAGTTAAGTTTTCTGTACGGTGGGAGAACCCAAAGGCGTGGAATAGAAGCATGGTAGTTTTATTCTTCAAAAAAGGAGATAAAACTGTCCTTAAAAACTACAGGCCCATCTCGCTTCTGAGCCACGGCTATAAGCTGTTTTCGAAAGTAGTCTCTAATCAAATCAAATTGTTTATTTGCCAGAACACAGTCATATAAAAAGATCTTACAATAAATTATTTTGTTGTAACACTGTATTCAGTCTGCAAGCAGACTTGCAAATGTTTACATTACCTACCTAATTAATAATTTGTAGTTTCATTGTATACATATATAATTATTTCCAAAAATCTCTAAATTCCTTAACACTATAAAAACAATTGCTGAGAAGCCATTCAGTCAAAGATTTTTCAAATTTGTTGTCATCTAATATTTTAATGTCTGTAGGTATAATGTTATAAATCGAAATGCACATATGATAAACATTTCTCTAGTACAAGGGCAGTAGTTTGATATAATATGTTAGTAAACTTGTCTCTTTTTTGGCGGGTAATTAATTAACTACGTTTCTTAAAAAAAACAGAGTGTTGTTTAGTGAAAACACAAATGTCCTTAATGTACATACACGGCAAAGGAAGTATATTGCAAGCTTTAAAAAGAGATATATTTTTAACCATCGCTTTTGTATCTTAAATACTCTGTCTAAGTCAACTGAGTTGCCCCACATTAACAGGCCATAGCCAAGCAGAGACGACACATGATCATGGTATGCCACCAATGCAGCCACCAATGCAGCCTCCATAGAAACGGTATGCCTAATTTTTTTTAGGGCAAATACAAAGCATTCGAGTTTTTACACAATGAATCAATATGTATTTTTCAGTTAAGATGTTTGTCAAGAGTCAGTCCTAAAAATATATAATTGTCAACGTTATTAACTACTTCATTGTTATAAGTAATGTCAAACGGCAAATGTTTAGAATTAAATGAATTAAATTGAATCTATTTGGTTTTATTAATATTAATAATCAAATTATTAGTTTCCATCTAATGGATCACGT
Source organism: Alsophila aescularia (assembly GCA_946251855.1). Classification (NCBI taxonomy): domain Eukaryota; kingdom Metazoa; phylum Arthropoda; class Insecta; order Lepidoptera; family Geometridae; genus Alsophila; species Alsophila aescularia. The sequence goes on along the minus strand of OX276378.1, from coordinate 10,440,509 downwards.
CTAATAGGGCTTTATTTACCATTTGCTGAGCATGTTTTTTTTTATCGTCACATTTAATAACTATTGTAGTGTCATCTGCAAAAGTATACATTTATGCGCCGTAGCTTCGGGAAGGTCATTTATGTAGATTAAAAAAAAGCAATGGACTCTTCAGTATTGTTAATTAATGGCTCTGATCCGAACTTCTCTTTTGTAAATCTATTAAAAGAATTGGTGTCAATTTTTGATATTTCTGTAAACTGTTTTCTATTTTCCAAATAACTAGCTATCCATTTATAAGCTGGACCACGTATGCCATAAAAATCTAATTTATACAAAAGCATAGAGTGATCAACAAAATCAAAAGCTTTAGTCATATCTAAAAATATTGATATTATCGGAGTACCGTCATTGATATTTTCTGAAATAAATCTTACTTAGTTAAAATATGCAAGTTTTGAATGGAAACAATTTTGGAATGGAATCCGATAGGAGGATTCAGCTAGGATGCGCAGCATTTGGTAAACTACGTCAAGTCTTTTCGTCGTCCATACCACAGTGTCTAAAATGTTCATCGCGTGCGTTCTACCAATTATGACCTACGGAGCCGAAACGTTGACACTCATTGTGGGATTGATTCATAAATTTAAAGTCGCTCAGCGAGCTATGGAGAGAGCTATGCTTTGAGTATCTTTGAAGGACAGAATTCGGAATGAGGTCATCCACCAGAGAACCAAGGTAATCGACATAGCCCAGAGAATAAGCAAGCTGAAGTGGCAATGGGCTGCTCACATTTCTCGCAGAACCGACAACCGTTGGGTAAAACGAGTAACACCACCACGACGAGTGGGCACCACGTTTAGTTAAGCGTAGTGTGGGACGTCCACCGGCCAAGTGATCGGGCTCAGTGGTGTTCATATAGGCTGATGATGATGATGATGATGATGATGATGATGATATTTTGTTACTTTAGCACTCATTTGTAATTGGCTTGTACCTACATCACCTTTTTATTTAAATTTTTCTCAGATTTGTCAGACTAGTTGCGCAGACTACGTACCTATATAAGTAAATTACATCATCTCCCTACCCTTATCCCACTAATAAGTGGGGTCGGTCGGTATAACTACATGACGTGGTTAGTATTATTTCTAGAAACGTTACCAATGTGGAAATATCTGATGGTTGGAAATTTTGCAGTCATCAGATATTATATGCTCCAAAATTTACAAGCCGTAAAACCGAACTTATCTCAAAATTCCAAATAATCGATTCTATAGAACCGAGATATGACGTCATAAAGAGGCCTTTTATGATTTTTACGACCACTGTAAAACCTTACCAGATTTTATATTGATGTGATAAGAAAGGCACTCACTCGTGGAATAAGGAGGTGGAAAAATACCTCAGTGCCAACATTAACTTCACACAATAGTCGTATAATGAGGTATAGTCACGGTCTAAAAATGTTTATCAGTTTTCAAATTAGATTCTTTACCGCACTATGTCCAGTAATGTGTAATCCAGGTACTACTTTTTAATAGTCTCTGTGTTTGAAAGCTGGGGTAAATGAGATGGTTCTTAGCTATAATGGGGGAAGTAGAGAAGGGGAGGGGGGGGGGGGGGTTGTGTTTATAAATTGATTTGATCGAGATGGTTTTAGCTAAATGGGGTAGAGGGGGAGTAAGTAAAAGGGGGTGAGAAAACGAATGGACCGATTTAGCTGCAGTTTTTAATGTTTCAAAGCAAACGAGATGGTTTTTAGCTATAATTGGAATGGGGTGAGGATCGTAGCTCCCAAACGAATGGAATTTATGTTTGAAAACTGGTGTGATCGAGATACTTCTTAGCTAATAATGGGGGGTGGTGGGCCGGGGGTTATATTTTTTTTTAATTTGTGCTTTTTGATGATGAAACTCATTTATTAATTTTAAAGTTGATACATTACATAGGATCAACACAGTTAGTATTTAACACAGTTACATAGTTTTACTTCTTGTCACTGATCTGTATTGTACCTACTCACGTAATCCCAGCTCAGTGCTCTTTGCATTAACATAATTGCAATTATCAAAAAATTTAATAAAAATAGATAACACTTTATTGCACCAAATGAAACACTTACAAAAAAATATACTTAAAATTATAGTACAATCGGCGGCCTTATCGCTAAGCAGCGATCTCTTCCAGCTCGTATTGAGACACATGACTATAAAATAGAGCATTTTGTTATGCAAAGTTTGAGTATAATACCCAAAAAAGAAAATAAAAGAAGTTTACAAACAAATAAAACAAAAATGAATTTGGTCAAAATATAAATAGCAAGATAATACTAATAAATATGTAAATAGCAAATACTAGTTAATATATAAACATTATAATAAACTAATAAATATTTTATGGTAGGTACGTAAATAATATATATGAGGTATAGATAGTTTCAACCAAAAGAAAAAAAAATACAATGATAACAAGTAAAAATTCTTAACCTGATGTTTGAAACTTTGCAACGATTGTGATTTTCTTACAGGATCCGGTAAAGAGTTCCATAGTCGTACTGCTTGTACGGTGAAAGATTTATCATAGTAAGAGCTTTTATGCAAAATAAACTTTAGGAGATTTTCTGATGACCGTAGGAAGCGGCGATTTGAGCAATGCAGAAATCCAAAAAGTTACTGAAGATATCTTGGAGAAGAGGGATTAAACAGTATGTTATAGAGAAGAAAAAGGATATGAGTATTCCGGCAAAGGCGAATAGATTGATTGAAATAAAATGGAAAGTTTAACCTTGCATCAAAGAGCTGAAATTTTAATCCTCCGTGAAGGTGGGTTGAGTATTAGTGCTATATACCACGAGAACTCAATATCTCGATTCACTGTGAAATGTTGGATGCGGCGTCATGGCGAAGAAGGACAAATCATAAAAGCAACTAATCATAGAAGCAATACAGGATGATGGCGGATACTAACCTCCACTCAAAAAACTGATATGGTTTGACATTACCAAGATCATAGCTTTACAGCATTCATTTTGCAGCAATCATTTTGCTGCTTTGTATGACGACGACGACGACGATTGCCCTCGGACGATTCGGCGAGCTTTGCACAGAGCGGGGCTACACTACAAACATCATGCTAGTAAAGTGGAAATCAAACCTCAACACAAAACTGCCTGACTTAATTTTGCGCGACTATATCTTGATTTTGATTGGTTTAATGTTATATTTACCGATGAAAAACTTATAAAAAAAGTCAACGACTAACTTTATGGCGTTATAATCACACTCGGTATGGTGAAGCTCATATCTTGCCTCAAAATGGTAGCATAACTGTCAACTTAGAGGGCTGGATGAGCCACGACTACGTCGGAGAACTGACGTCATTAGAAAATAGGGCTACTACGAATAATTATGTGTATCTTTTAGAAGAGGTGATCCTGCCTACAGTGCGTGCTGTGTATCCTGCAGTAGAATTCCCACAAATTGATTATGTTCAGGATAATGCACCGATCACGGCCTGGGCTGCTACGACGTGATTAACATAGACCGTAACATTCATCTCATTCAATGGCCTGCTCGGTCAGCAGATATGAGGCTCATTAAAAATCTGTGGGGCATAATGGTTCAACGCTGGGACAGTCAGAACGAAAGAAATCCTGAAACTTTTAGAACACATTGTGTACAGGGTACAGGTATGGGATGATATCAGGGGGCCTGATATATGCGCGCGCCTTGTCGCATCTATTCGAGATAGACTATGTGCCGTCATAGCTGCTGATGTAGGCTAAACAAATTGGTGATGGTTAACAAGTAAATCATTAAGGTAAGAGAAAAAACAAGACCGAACAAGAAAAAAAAAGAAAAAACCTAGCTTTTTTCACTCGGGTGATTCTAACGATACCTATACGTCCAAATCTGTTCAGGCATTTAAAAGTTTAGGTGTAGTAAAAAAAACACATACATACATACATGAACCTTGAAAACATTACACTCCTTTTTTGGGCAGTCGTGTAAAAAATAAGGATGTTTTGTCTATTCAATTCGTCGTAGTTTTACATTTTTAGTATCAAGTTCGACCTCGTTTAGTGAATGTCAGTAGTTTTTGCGACTGCCCAAGTCAGGAGTGTAATGTTTTCAGGGTTCTTGTATGTATGTGAGTTTCTTTATTCAACGATAACTTTTAAAAGCCTGAACAGGTTTGGATGTATGGGGTTCGTTAGAATCTTTACATCATCCCGGGACATAGGCTATGTGTATAGGTACACCGTGAAATTGAATTCGATATTTTTCTATACTCTAAACACTCTAAACACCAGTTACTAAAATGCACCAGCAGGTACGTAGTATTATTAGGTATTCTGTGCGCCAGGCGCGCGATGACATGTTTGTACTTACCCATATCTGCCGCCCTGCTTCCACGATGTCGCAGGGATAACAAGTTTGAATTTGGACTAATGTAATTATGCCCAGTTTTATGTTTTATTAGTTATTTACAATTTATATTTAGTGCTACCGATACATTCTGTTGCATAGACTGACACCCGTATTCACAAACGTTACTAAGAGGTCTCACAGTGCTCACGAACGCACAGGGTCCTACAATCTTATTCATAAACGACACTTGAGTGCCGAACACTGCCGAATACTGTGCGTTCACTTGAAGCAGTGCATTCGTAAAGTAGCTGTTTTAAGCAACGCATAGTGCCGAGCTGCCAAAAAAGAATGAACATATTTATTACACGGACCTATCAAAGCGCAGTATTGGACGCACTGCGTTCTCATAGTAAAGAGTCGACTAAGTAGAGTTTGTGAATTAGAAGGCTTGCAATGACGAACGCATAGTGAAATGGCTTACTTCGCATAGTGTGCTGATTTACTTAGGCAAGTATTGTTTGTGAATACGTCTGTGAGCACATTCATTTAAGAAAAATGTTGAATTTAATGTCACGGTGTATATTTTTCTGAAAAGTTCGTTTTTTGGCAGGTAGTCACTTTTTTCTCTTTGATAATGTACTTGTTGTCTGGTCTCTAGGTCAGATAATATTTTATCGTTTTTTTTACCAAAAAGGTTCTTTATCCTAGACGACTATCTTGAGTGACGGATTTTCGTGTTAATAAAAAAATACTATGCTCTATACCTAATCAAATCACATAATATCATCGACCTTGTGACATAGAATATGTGCACGCGATTATAAACCTTCATATGGTACACATTCTCTGACCGCGACTGTATGTAAGACTAATGCAAATTATGATACTCTAGAAACTTGAAATACTCAGCAAGAAAGTTTAAAAAAAGACGGATTCTACACATCCAAACAAAAGAGTACTACAAATTACGGCTGTGTATGTGTGCGTGAGTACGAAATTTGTGTCTGATACAAAATTTCACCAGAAATTACTGCATTGTTTTTGATTTTTTGTGAGAACTTAACAGAATTAACACGACTAAAAAAGTCAAGCTCTTGCTGTGATGTGGCGGCCGATCTGCATAACATGGTGTATGCGTGTGCGTGAGGATTGCGCGTACTAGCATATCGGCATATCTTGGATGCTTCACTTTCGATTTGGCAGTGTAGACTCCGTCTTATTAAGCCCCGACGCAAAGAGAGGTGTGCATGTGTGCTATAAGTTTGAGGAGTGTATGTGTGTGTCTGTCTGTGGTAAAGTAGCTCTGAAACGCGTGAACTTGTGAAAATGATATATTAACAAAGTACGACAATAGGCCTGATACAAATTTCGCACACTTTTTATCATATATGGATCAGTTTGGGTCAAAAAAAATGTATTAGTATTGGTATTAATATGATTGGCTTAATCAATATAATTTGCACGTTGTGAGTCAATATCTTTATTGGTCATAATATTTCAATGAAAAATCTATTTAACTATTCGGCAAACTGATGTTTTTATCATAGTCTTCATTTAAAATAGAATAAGTTTTTTTTTTTATTTATTTTTATTACGGACTAGGTAATCGTTTGACCACGATCTCACCTGATGGAAAGCGATGATGTGGTCGAAGGTGTAGCACGCTTGCCTAGTAGATACCTATTCACTCTTGACTTGAACATACCGGGGTTATAATTTACCGGAAACACTGACGAGGGCAGGGCACTCCTTTGCAGTTCTTATAATAAATGAAGAAGCACTTTCACATGGAGATATCTGCGATTATCAGCGTTCATTCGTCAATTTTCTGCGCCTTTAAGATACTTTTTTTAAAGAACGGCTTGGTTTTGAACTTTAGCTCTCACTGACGTGAGGATTTAAGCCCTCACATTGATCAGTGCCTACATTTTGAGGCAGCCGCAGAATCCCGGCTATTCCCCAAATGGCTAAGAGAAACCCATGCTGTGTCTCCGCCTTAATAAAGCTGCCTTTACCCCATTACCACGTTTACAACCCACCCGTTAAGTATTACGACGTGCCGAACACTAAACAGGCACAACTTTGTGGATTTTGGTGTGCAAAAATAAACGTGGTAGGTTGTTTTTGTACATTTGAGAAGATAATATTGTTAACAATGTTTTTATATATAAGTATTTTAGGAACGCCGATACATTTTGAGCAACATAGGACTACTAGCAGTGCCAACGGCGTTGCCCACATGTCATTTTTTCTGGGATATAAGAGTCCTATGAGTTATCCTAGAACCAAAAGTACCAATATATACCATATGGTTCAAATGGCCATTATATAATTTAGTACGTGCCTTTCCCCAACAGTGGGAAAGAGTAGGCTAAAAAAATGCGCTTTGCAACTTAGGGCAAGTGCCCCGGTTCTGTCCAGTGCCCCGGTTTTGGCCACTTGCAATTTTGAAAGTCATTAAATAAGGCATATAAAACATATTTGTTTACAGTCTGTGGTAAAAAAACTTTGTCTATGGTCCGTTTTGAAAAGAGACTGTTGTTGTGGCACCGTGAGCATCTAGGCACTTTGTTGTGAAGTTTTGAACGCAAAACAAATAATTTACGATAGTTAACCATATGAGCGACTCTTGGTAAGTAAACGATAAATATCTTAACTATCTTTTTATTTTTTCTTTGCATTTAATCTAAGCATACTAATTGAATGTCTAAGAGCATGGTGTTATGGTTATTTTGGTGTTCATTGAATTCTTGTGCTGGAACTTGAGGTGGCCACAACTAAATACAATAATTTAGTACTTTGCTTGGGTTTTGGCCATGCTTGTGACCACAAGTGATTTCAATACAACATGAGTTTTGGCCGCATTATTTTCTTTTCGTTTTTTACTAACTGGTTTAGTTTTACAAATTGCTTATTATCTTTAAAATTAGATTAGGCACACTGGCCACCAACAAATAAAAAATAATAATGAAGCCGACAAAGTCAAGAGAAAGGTTTTTGCTTATTCACCTTCCAAAGTAGCTTTGGTCTTAAAATCTATTCAAGGTGGTATGAAAGTAGCTACTGCTGGGCGAACTTACCATGTACCATGTTCCACATTGCGTTTAAAAATTTCAGGACGAGCACCAGATACGTCAGGCTATGTTGGACCACCTGCTGTTCTTGGAAATGACTGACAATTCTTTGGTCATTTGGATAAAAGAGTGTTCGCGTGCCGGTTTTACCATAAACAAGGATGATTTACTAGACTCTGTTAAGAAAATTGTAACTGTGGGTAACCTCGAAACTCCGTTCATAAATAATCGACCTGGAAGATCCTAGTTTTTGTCTTTTATGGCAAGACATCCGGATTTAAGCAAAAAACACGCTGAATATATTAATAAAGCCTGTGCAATGATAACAGAGGAAAGGATCAGAAGATTGTTTGAGAAATTTATTAGGCTATTTGTAGGCGATGGATCGCAAGGTCTACACGATGTACTGGATGGAGACTTCGGTTCGTAGCTCCTAGTAGTTCAGGTTCCTGGTTCGATGTGGACTGTAGTTCAATTAAACACTGTTGCTTGTTCAAGTTCCGTTGATTGAATGGTCGGATCCAATATTTATTTCAAAAAACTTATCGCTATATATACAGTTATACGGTCTTAAAACTAATGCGGTATACACGCCGCAGTTAAAAGGGGCGTGGCCTATTTTGCATGTTGTCTGCGTTCATGCTGTCGCGGGCAGGCTCGGCGTCCACAACATCTCTCCCCCCGGCGCAGCTCGCGTAGCCTCTTCTTCCCTTAGCAGGACGGCGAGTTTGCTGGTAGGGCGTCGGAAGGTACCGCTCTTAGTTTTTACGTCGGCGACTCGAACGCCGCCATCTGGTCCGGGATAGGTGCGCTCAACAATCCCGATTGGCCAGACGTTCCGGGGCAGCGTGTGGTCGACCACAACCACGATGTCGCCGGCTTGCAGTTGTCGTCGGAGGTTAGCTGGCTCCCCCCGTGGTACAAGCGTGGGGAGGTATTCCCGCAGCCAGCGCTTCCAGAAATGGTCAGCGAGCGCTTGGCTTGCTCGCCAAGTTCGTCGGTCAGCTTCATCGCAGGGGCCTGTGGTAGGTAGGCCGATCGATGATCCCAGCAGGAAATGGTTCGGTGTGAGTGCTTCTGGGTCGAGTGCACTCACGCTGACGTAGGTGAGGGGGCGAGCATTGATAGAGTGCTCGGCTTCGATCAGGAGGGTCTGCAGAACCTCTTCGGAAGGTGCCTTTTCTCTTAGCGTCGTGTGCAGAGCGGTCTTCACGGAGCGTACTAAGCGCTCCCACGCTCCACCCTGGTTGGGCGCGCCTGGTGGGATGAAATGCCACTTCATCCGGTGTAATAGCCCTTCGTCACTTAGGGCGGGTGCCCATTCTGCGTATGCCTTCTTCAGTGCCACGTCGGAGCCCCGGAAGGCCGTTCCGTTGTCCGAGACCATAAGACGTGGCCAGCCTCGACGTGCAGCCATCCGTCGCAGCGCCATCAGAGCTGAGTCAGTGGACAACGAAGCTACGAGCTCTAGGTGCACGGCGCGCGTCGTGAGACAGGTGAATAGGGCACCCCATCTCTTTTCTCGGCGGCGCCCCACCTTGACCTGCATTGGCCCGAAGTAGTCCACCCCGCAGTTAGTGAACGGACGGTGAAATGGGTCAAGGCGGGCGCGTGGCAGGTCCCCCGTGGCGGGCGGCCGCGGTCTTGCTCGTCGTACTCGGCAGAGGGCGCATTTACTTTCTACGGCGCGTACGGTAGGTCGAAGGTGAATGACCCAGTACCGCTGCCGTAGGTCGTTCGTCACGCGCTCTCTGTTAGCGTGACCGGCGGCGCAGTGCTCCCTTAGCACGATGAGCTTTGTCACGTGGTGACGGCCGTCAAGGATAACCGGTCGCTTGGTTTCCAGGGGCGCGCTGGATGCGTCGATGCGCCCCCGCACCCGCAGAAGTCCGTCTTCGAGCACCGGGTCTAGCTTGAATAGTCTGCTTGCTCTAGGGACGGGGCAATCAGACTCGATCCTCCTCAGTTCGGTCCCGAAGTTGTCTTCTTGGGCGCGTCGTATGAGCGCTTTCTCAGCGCGTTCAATGTGATCTGCTTCCATGCGCGTCGTACGGCGCCGGCATATGTCGACGAATGCCAGCACACGCGCGGCTGCCCGCACCAGCGTCTCGTATTTAGAGAAACGAGTGGGTTCAGGCAGCCATCGGTCACTATATTCATCCCGCTCGTTCGTGTGCGGGATCTCTAAATGTTCGTCCTGCTCGCTCGTGTGCAGGACCTCTTGTTGGTCAGTGAACGCTTGGTGTGTGGGCCATTCTTCTTCGGGTTCGCGAAGGAAGCTGGGCCCCTGGAACCAGCGATCGCTAGCGGCTATGGGCGTGCGGCTCAGTCTCGTCGCGTCGTCGGCTACGTTATGTTCGGTAGGCAGCCATCTCCACTCACGTCGGTGAGTTAACTCCGCTAACTCGCCCAGCCGGTGCGCTACAAAGGGCGTGTAGCGCTTCGCGTCGTTGTGCACCCAATGGACTACGGTCGCAGAGTCGGTCCAGTAGGTGGTTTTTGTTACTTGCACGCGATGCTCCTTTTTTATAACGTCCGCGAGCCTCGCGCCGATGACCGCTGCCTGAAGTTCTAGGTGCGGTATGCTCTGCGCGCGTCGCGGCGCTACCTTGGCTTTAGCAGCCACCAAGGCAATGGTCACGCTGCCGTCGTGGTGGATGGCCCTCCAAAAGGCCACCGTAGAGAATGCCTGCTCGCTCGCATCGCATAGTATGTGCAGGTCTACGCGCTTGTGTCCCTCTAGCGCGTAGCTACGGCGTAGGCGCAAGCGAGTTATCTCGCTCAGCTGGCGTAGCCATTCTGCGAAATGTTCGGCTTCTTCTGCAGGTATCGGCTCGTCCCATGGCATGTGAAGACGCCACAGGCTCTGCAGGATGATCTTCGCTCGAATGGTGTACTGACTGAGGAGACCAAGCGGGTCATAAATGGACATGACCGCGCTGAGGGCCTCTCTCTTCGTGGGTGCGCGGATCTGCGCGCGCACCTCAGCCGGTACGCGGTGCATTGCGGTGTTGAACCCCAGTTCGTCTCTGTTGGAGTCCCAGCAGAGCCCGAGTATCTTGCTCTCAGGGCTCCCTGCTCCCAACTGAGTGGGCGTAGTCGCTCGTAGCTCTGGCGGTACGTCTCGTAGCACGTTCGTGTTGCTAGCACTCCAACTGCGCAGAGTGAAGCCAGCGGCCGCGTGCACCTCGCGTAGTTCTTGGATGGTGCTACGGGCCTCCTCTTCATTGGCGTAGCTGTCTACTAGATCATCCATATAGTGGCTGTTCGTGATGGCCACTAGAGCGCGTGGGTGAGTCTGTGCATGTGCGCGCGCATTGTGGTTGCGCACGCTGTGCGCCATAAACGGTGAGCTGGCGGCGCCGAAAATCATGCTCGCCATCTTGTAGTGGCGAGGCGGGTTAGTTCGGTCCCGGCCTCGCCATAAGAACTGCTGTGCGGGCTGGTCTTCAGGTCGGATCTTCACTCGTAGAAACATCTCTTGTATGTCGGCGGTGACGGCGATCGGCCGTTCTCTGAATCTGAAGACGATTCCTTGTAGTGATAGTAGAAGGTCCGGGCCCTCCAGCAGCTGGTCGTTCAAGCTCACGCCGTGACATTGGTGAGCTGCGTCAAAAACAAGCCGTTGTTTACCAGGCTTGTTCGGGTTCTGTACTGCGAAGTGCGGGAGGTACCAGCAGATGGAGCTCCGTCGTTCAGTCCCGTCGCATGGCACCGCATAATTCTTAGCCAACAGATTTTCTATTTGCGCGGCGTATTGGTCCGCGAAGTCTGGGTAGGCGTCCATCTTTCGTTCGATGCTTTGTAGACGCCGTAGAGCCGCGCCGTAGTTCGACGGCATGGTGACGTCATCTCGCCGCCAAGGCAAGCCCACTTCGTAGCCGCTGTCTGTTTTCTTTATTGTTTCTTCGAAGATCTTCGTAGCTCGTAGATCTGCGTCGCTCACTCTCGAATGGATAGCGACGCCGAGCGCGTCGATGCGGAAGTGCGCCTCCACAAGCTCGTGTAGGCGCTGGTCGTGCTCGTTCGTACGCTGGTCGGGCGCGTATACGTGCAGCACGCTCTCGTTTTCGTAGATCAGGCTGCGGGGTGCGGTTCCATGCATCACCCAGCCAAGTCGGGTCCTCGACGCGGCCGGTTCATTTGGCCCGCCAAGACGAAGCTCACGGGATACAATGAGCTCCCAGTGGTCGGCGCCTACTAAGATGAGGGGGTGTGCTAGGTCGTAGCACACCTCTGCCTCCATCAAGTCCCGCAGATGATTGTGTCGAAGAAGCGAGCTTGGGACGGACTGCCGGTGTAGCTTCAGATCGCGCACCGTGCGCGCTTTGATGTCGTGACGTGCCTCCTTAGCTCCCCTTATAGAGAGAGAGACGGTTTGGCTGTCTCCCTCTCGCTGCGACATGTTCACGCCGTTCAGATGTAGGGGCTGCGTAGGGCCTTCTGCGCCGATCTTCTTCGCTAGTTCATGGTCGATGAGCGTGATGGTGGCGCCTTCGTCCAGCAGCGCGTAAGTGTCGACCTCCCCCCGTGGACCGGTGACGACCACGGGGCAGATCTTAAGCATCACGGTCTTCAGGCCAGTAGCATTGGTGGGTGCTACCGACAAGACCGCTGCGTTGTGGCTCGGTGAATGTTTGGGTTGCGCAGCAGATGGCTCGTTAGGTCGCGCAGCTGATCGCGTATTATGTCGCGTGTCTTCGTGCAGTGTTGAGTGGTGCGGGCGGTGGCATTGGTTAATGCCGCACAGCTTCGCCTTGCATTGGTACCGGCGATGTTTCTTGTCGGCACATCGGAAGCAAACGCCTTTCTCTTTGACCAGCTCCCAGCGCTTATCAACGGTCAGTGCCCGGTAGGTTGGGCACTGATGTAGCGCATGGGCTTGGTTGCAGCTCTGGCATAGGTCAGTCTTTGTTTCTTGTTCTGCGCCCTCGTCGGTAGTGTACACGGCGTTCCCTTTCTTCTTAAATGCCGCTGGTCTCGTCTCACGGGCGGCAGAGGTCGCTGCCGGTGCGTATGTAAAACGCAGTGCCATGTCTGCTTCTCGCATGAGGAATCGAGATAGCATGACAATTTCTGGCTCCGAAGGTGACTGGTGTTCGTTGGCGTAGTGGCACCACTGCGTTTTGATGTGCGGGCTTAGCTTCTCCAGCACCTCACGCGCCAGCATCGGGTTATACAGGTACCCCCGCCGGTCGATGTTCTGTAGCACGCAGACGACGTTCTGAAGTTTGACAGCGAACGTGTTGAGGTCGGTCGCTGTCATCCCTGGCTTCGGGAACCTTCTTAGCTCTTCTAATGCTCGGTCGATGATGAGCTCCGGTCTCCCAAAGCTCTGTTCCAATGTTTTGATGATGACGTCAGGATCAGTGGCTGTGTGCAGTAATGCAGCCACGGCGTCACGTGCGTCGCCCTTGAGGCAACTTCTCAGCCGCTGTAAGTTCTCAGCGGCTGAGATGTGGTACAGGGCTGTGGAGTCCCGTACTGCTGCCTTGAATGGCAGCCACTCGTTTGGTGCCCCAGTGAAGACGGGCAGGTCGGAGTTGTAGCGGGCCCGAGGTCTGGCCATTCGTTCAATGGCCTCGGCGAGTTGTTCGATCCCGGATCTGCGGTCAGATCGACCCGGGGTAGGTGATCTTGTAGAACGCTCAAAGCGTGCTCGTCGTGGTTCTTCTTGTTGCCTCTCGGTGTTGAGGCGCGGCACATCCCCGCTCTCCCCCCGTAGGGTGGAGGGGTTTGTGCGTTGCAACCAATCATCCACCTTCTGGTGGTTGTCGTTGTTCCGCACGGTTGGCTCGTCGTGAAGGCTCTGATCTTCTTCAATATTCGCGATCTGAGCCGCCAATCGCTTCTTCACTAGGTCCGCTTCCATTTCCAACTCCTTTCTCTTCAATTCAGCAAGTTTCTCGGCCGCCTCTAACTCCGCCAGCCGCAGCCTTAGGGTGGAGTTCGCAGTTCGTTGCGAGTGCGCCGGTGACTTGCTTCGTTCGATGTTGCCGGACGGGCCGGCGGTTGTGCCAGCAGCCGTGTCAGCGGCCGGCACAGATGGTGATGCCGGCGGCTCTAGGGATAGCCTTCGAAGGCGCTCTTCGTCCAACCGCTTCCGCTCTTCCAGCTCTGCCAGGTCGCTTTGGCTCCTCGTGAACACCATGTTCGATGGGCGGCAGACGTTCACTGGATAAGCTGTTGGTCGCTTAAGTTCTTCTTCTATCCGGCTCCGATGGACCAAAATGTAGGCGATGGATCGCAAGGTCTACACGATGTACTGGATGGAGACTTCGGTTCGTAGCTCCTAGTAGTTCAGGTTCCTGGTTCGATGTGGACTGTAGTTCAATTAAACACTGTTGCTTGTTCAAGTTCCGTTGATTGAATGGTCGGATCCAATATTTATTTCAAAAAACTTATCGCTATATATACAGTTATACGGTCTTAAAACTAATGCGGTATACACGCCGCAGTTAAAAGGGGCGTGGCCTATTTTGCATGTTGTCTGCGTTCATGCTGTCGCGGGCAGGCTCGGCGTCCACAACACTATTAAAGTTACTGACCTATTAGGGCCTAAAGGATGTGAGGTTATGAAAGAACCAGAGCGAGTATGGAACTGTACGAGACATTATTTTTTTTGGCACCTAAAGGAGAACATGTATAAAATACCTCTAAAAATAGTGACAAAGAAAACGTCACGACTATTTTTTACTGTCAATGCTGAAGGCGAAAAAGCTCCACCTCTTCTAAATAACTTGAAATATATATATATAAATACCCTATTAAATTGAGTTTTTAAATTGTCATTTTATTCATTTAAGCAATAATAGCAAATTTTTGAACATACAAATTTCTTATAGTGGCCAAAACCAGGGCTCTTGCGACTGGGTGTGACTAGTTGGGAACCCTCCTGGAAAAAAGGTTGCAACTAGTCACACTGTGACATGATTAGGTGTGAATTGTTAGGACCATAATTTTTTCTCTTTCCATCGTGTCACACTGTTACTCTTTGCAATCTTTTTTTACAGGAGAGTTCCCAACGAGTCACGCCCATTATAACAGTGTAACCCGTTGGGAAGAAAATTCCTAACAAGTCACACTGGGACACGATTTGGTGTGACTCGTTGGGAACCCCCCGAAAAATCGCACTCATCTATTCGCGGGCCTAGCGAATGGGATACGTACGAAATTTAGAATGACGTTCTCGTCTATCGAATGTATGAGCTTTATATGACGCAAAGAACTTCCATCCAAAGGACGCAAGGATTTTCCTCCCAGATTAAATGCTGCAAGGAATTGAGATGCGAAATTAAGTAAGTTTTGGTAATAAACTTGGCAGCAACAAATCCCTAGCTCTACGTGCCTCTACTAAATTACAATACGAGTATAGCAGCTATAGAGACATAAAAAGAGACTGATGGACAGATTTTCTGGTATTTAATCACATTTTCTTTGTCTCTAACTATCTGTGAGTTAGCAGCACTATCTCTTGTGTGCCGTCTAAACATCTATTTATTAGGTTTTTTCAGTCATTGTACCTAATATTATTTTTATCTAGCTATCTGTAAGTTACCCAAAACTAAATAGGTAGTTAAACGAGTCAGGTTTCAATGTCTACCTCCACGAATAATAATTCTTATTCGTAGGTCTACCTACTTTGTTTGTCGTATGAGGTAGTACTGGCCTCTGGTATCAGAGTTTTTCAGGTCGCCTTTGACATGACTAAGCGACTATTAATCAATAACAGCAGTGACCGACAGCTTAACGTGCCCTCCGAAGCACGGAGCGATGGAAAACCGCACATAGAAAAGTCATTGGTGCGGAGCCTAGGACCGATCCCGGTATACCTACTGAGATTCAGTTTCCGTTTTGTTACGCACTATATAACTATAAAAGATCAGTGACAACATAAAAGTCACTGCACTGCTCACAAATCTTACAACTGAAGAGCATATTTAAACACCCTATGAAAATACCTACTGAAATGTACGTGTAAGTATAGAATTTTCCACCTGGAATCTCCGTCGCATCGTACCTACTTAGCTTAATGCTTCCACTTTAATGCTCAGTGAACGTCAAAAACAAAAACCCAAAGCTTTGGGTCTTGTCAATCTCGCAAAAAATGGATGCATTAGGCTCACTTTAATGCTCCTCTAATTAGCCCACTTTGCTTCACAACAGTGGCAAGTGTGTTATGAGTTGTTTAGATAATGGGATGATGAAGGTACATAAGGTAAACACGATGAAACAAAAACTAAAGAAATATTGATGAGGTGAATGATGCAACTCAAAATTTCGTTTATAGTGATAGTATGCGAGCACTGCCCGCAGTTTCTAACTCAATCATCATCATCATCAGTATTCGTCCACAGCTGGACGCAGGCCTCACCTTTTCAACGCCACTGAGCCTGATCTTCGGCTCTCTTCATCCAGTCGCTGCAGCCGCCTTTCGCAAGTCGTCACTCCACCTGGCCGGTGGGCACCCCACACCACGTTTCCCTTATTATCGTCTCCTCTCTAGAACTCGTTTACCTCAACGGTTGTCTGTTATTCGAGCTTTGTGACCGGCCTGTTGCCACTTCATCTTGCTAATTCTTTGAGATATGTCAGTTAACTTAGTTCTCTAGTGAATCACCTTAATTCGGATTCTGCCCATTAGATAAACTCTGAGCATAGCTCTCTTCTTAACTCGCTGAGTTTAAATTTGAGGACCAGCCTCACTATGAGTGTCTACGTTTCATTACCTATATTACCTATTAGAATAGTAGGATATAGAAAGAACAGTACTACATACCCAACAAAGTACTGTTGGGTATGTTGTACTTTGTTGGGTATGTATTACTGTAATCCTACTGCATTTTAGGTACATTTATTACTTAAAAAAATTGCTAAACAAGTGTATGTGACAAAATGAACTGGTATTCCTTTGTGACGCTAGCCACCTTCCACTCAGAAGGATGAATTTCAACGTCCTGTATTCTGAAGCTATTCAGTCATTCCTCGAATCCCACTTCAGTGCTCCAACTTAGTGTATAATCAAATCTTCAATCGATCTGAGATCCTCTTATAATGTAGGTAAAGTTTGATTCACATCCTATAACAGCACGCAGCGTGGCCGACACGGCACAGATGCAAGTTTGTTTGTTGTGTTTTATACAAAAAAAACAGAAGCGGGCATGTCTGTGACGCTCCTACGCTATAAGACTATGCCCAAAAATATGTATGTGGGTAAAAATGTGTTGGCTGATGCCTCCCGACGTATTGTCTCCGCATGAACATTGACAAAACAATATTGATGATCAGCCATAACATTACACCGGAACAAATAGCGTCAGTGACATAGGCGTCTTGAAGTTGTGCAAGACTATTCAGTTAGATTACAACTTCAAAAGCGAAGCCGATAGGCGAAGGTTGGGCTGTATTTGGGAAACTTCGACAAGTCTTCTCGTCGCCTATCCTACAATATGCCTGATGACAAGTCTTCAATCAATGCGTCCTTCCCGTTAATGACATATGGAGCTGAAACTTGGACACTGACATTAGCTGCTTCACAAATTAAATGTCGCTCAGCGTGCTATGACTATGGAATTAGCTATGCTCGGGGTTTCTCTAAGGGATATAGCATCTGAATAGAGATGATCAGGAAGAAAACTAAAGGCACAGACGTAGCTCAAATAATTAGTAGGCTGAAGTGCCGCCGGTCACATAATAAGTCAAAGAACCGATAACCGATGGGGTGAGTGAGCACTTGAGTGACCACGTGTAGGCAAAAGTACCTAATGTAGAACGCCCTCTGGCTAGATGGAGCGACGACCTGCGTACTGTAGCTGGGGTACTTCCCGCAGCAATTACAAGAGAAGAGCAGAAGATCGGTTTCAGTGGCGCGCATTTGGAGAGGCATAAGTCCAGCAGTGGACGAATACATGCTGATGATGATGATGTGCTGTGTCGTGAATCCCACGCTACATGTGAGGTAGGTACGCTACGTGAATCAAGTTTTACACTTGCCTACATAATTATTATGTTAGTAGGTAAGTATACCAAAGGTTCAAATCCTTTGGTTAATTGCTTTCACTTTGATTATAATCATTTGTTTTCAGTCGTCTCGTTTGTTAAATGTTTCAATGTCAGAAAGTCAGACGCGGGCATGTTGCCGGTGTAATATATACCTACCTACGTCATTGACATAAAAAATATATTTGAATGACATCCGCTGAAATAATACGTACCTAAATTTACATTATTGTGACATTGCTTTGTGAACCCAAACTTACGCCTGCTTCACACAATAAAGGCAGCGCACTACCTAAGGCTGAACAATGAACAGTAGGTAGGTACTGCTACAATATAAACGCGCTAAAGGAGACAGAACAGTCTTATAAGGGCAGAACACTAACAGTTTACAGGCAGTACATACGTTTTCGCTAACTACACTGCCTCGAAACTGGACTCGTGTTTCGGGCAGTTTTGGTTTTGGCGGTGGCAGAACAGAGACAGATGAAGTAAGGTGTTAGGTACGACGAGATATGACGTTGATATTAGAATTTCCGTGTTTTTTTCGTTCGCTTGGTATTATAATACGCAAACGGACAGTATACTTAACTGTCCGTTTGAACGCCCGTGTTCTATCCTTATCCATAGCTTTATCAGTAGACTATTATATCCACTGCTCTGCTATTAGTGTGAAACGGGCATTACCACAGTTTATCGTCCATGTATGTATGTATGTATGTAACTAAGTAGGTACTATACCTAGCTGTGTATATATATATATATATATGTATTATTTTATGCCTCTTTAGTTCATACACCGCGGAAATCCATTTAGTCATGACCTTCCTTATCACTTATGTGCAACAATAACATCAGGGCAGTCAAGTCAATTAGGTAGTTAGGTACCTACTTCTGAGTTTGATATCAAGAATTCAAATATTTAAGGGTCACAGTACTAAGTTACTCACCATGACCTTTTTCGAGAGTCAAGACAGCCATTCTAAAGCGACGGACTCGTTGCTCCCCTGAATTTCCCTGCTCCCATTAGGATTGTTCAGTACTGGTGGCTCCCAGAACTTCCTTTAAATTAATATTTTGAGAACTCGTATAGGTAGCTATCAAGCATATTTTTTTCATTTTTTTATATTTAAAAAAAGGAAAGTTGTTTTGATATAAAAATTATTTCTTTATCAAATGTAAATAATTTCTATTTGATTATTTCTTCCTATTTTTGGCAACGGACTCGTGGCTCCCCTAGTGAGGCAATCAGAGGAGCCACGAGTTTGTCGTCATATTATTTCATAAAATGTTCTGATATCTCTCCCGGACTAGGGGAGCCACCAGGACTGAAAATCCTAATGTGTCCCCGAGGGGGGAATTCAGGGGAGTCACGAGTATGTCGCCCATTCTAAGCACTGATATAAATAGTAACTGATCTAGCACCTGTACTGGCCTCTACTACCTCTATACCCTACTACCTTCACTACCTAAAATCCCCTACTGTCTCTACTGCTCTCTACTTTAGCCTCCATACTGACCCGACTTGAGCATTCTTCAAAGAAAATATGTTTTCTCTAATGAAATGGAACCTGTTTAAATTGCAACGCTCTCACAAAATTAAACCTACAACTCGCTTTATTAAACAGTTAACTTACCTACTTCGTGAGTTTAGACGTCGCAACCGACATCCACTCCCTCCCCTTAACACTATTATTTATCCTGTGCTCCTACGTAATATCACCAAACTACGACAAACATTTGCGGGTGTATCGTCACACAAACGCAGCTCTCTCGTACCTACATAATGGAGCGCTACCCGCAATGTTTAATTTTCACGGAGAAAGATCACGTTTAGAGCATCCAAGAGCACAATGATGAGATAAATTCCCAGTCGGGTGACGGAGGCCGTAAAAGGGAATTACTCCGCAGGTTATAAGCGCTTCATTAAGCCTGCGGTTGACACGCTCCCCCGTACATAAAGATACAAACTTTATGACACTCTGGAGGTGTACAGATGTGACTTTGGAGTTATGACTCTTTACCTTAGAATAAGCTTTTTACATCATTAACTATACTGCCCTTCAAAACTTAGTACCACACTTTTAAAATTATTAGATGTTTTATTGAATTGCTTGGCTCCTACTCATCAGATTGAGATATCAAGTAGTTTTAAAGTCAAACCCTAAGCTATCCAACAGGGAAAATCACATTGCATTCGGTCCATTAGCTTTATTCAAAACTCAGTACCACACTTTTAAAATTAATATATTTAGTTTTTTTTTAATTAATTTGCTTGGCTCCTACTCATCTGATTGAGATAGAAGGTACACCAGTTTTTAAGCCAAATCCTAACCTATCGATGTGTGAAAATCGCATAGCAATCGGTCCAGTAGTTTTAACGTGATGCGCGATCAGACAGACATTAAAAGTGTGGTACAAAGTTTTGAAGGCCAGTGTCAAGGGCGTAGCAAACGAAATTCCCCTCCGTTTATACACGGAAAGACTAAAAGTTAAACTATAATGTTTTTTTACTATACTAGTCTGGCCATAAATACTGTTACAAGTGGTCGGAAAGGTACAACGTGGTCATCATCCTGCGTCAGTGTTGGTTTGGTGGGGCGTATCATATCAAGGCGTCACAAAGCTACATTTTTGTGAAAAAGGAGTGAAAACTTCAGCCAAAGTGTATCAAGAGATTGTCTTGGATCGTGTTGTGAAACCTCTCAGCAATACACTTTTTAGAAATGTACCGTGGACTTTCCAGCAAGACTCTGCAACTGGTCACAAGGCACGAACTACCCAAGCCTGGCTTGAAACCAACGTTCCGGACTTTATAAGAGCTGAAGACTGGGCCCCATCTAGCCCAGACCTCAACCCTTTAGACAACAAATTATGGTCAGTTTTAGAGGACTTGGCCTGCTCTAAACTACACGCCGAAATTGAGTCTCTTATAAAAACTCTGGAGCAAGCAGTGGCGAAATTTCCCATGGAAACAGTGCGTAAATCCATAGATTCAAGGCCAGACAGATTAAAGGCCTGTCTATAAGCCAAAGGTGGCCATTTGGAAAAGATTTTTATTTCTATTTTTTGCTGATACCTTAATAAATATGTGCATATAAGTTGCATCAGATACGCTCTCGAAACCTAGGTCGATGTTTTCGACTATATACACGTGAGTAATAGCCAGTAGTGATATTATAAATACCTGCTACTGTGGTGCTTAAAATTGTGGCAATTGTTTCAGTTTTTTCGAAAAAACTACGCTGAAGACCGAGCTCATTAGGAGAGGCCTACGTCTAGCAGAGGATAGACATAAGCCGATGGTGATGAGTTATTGGTGTGTACAGTCCTGTTTCTTTTATTTTTTATATTATTTCTGTTTCGAATTTTATTAAGTACTGGAATTGCTTGACCAAGTAATATCTTTCAAAATATCTAACTGAATAAAAACATTATATGCTCATCTCACCTACCTGCCCACCTGCCTGTGTTAGTCGCGCATTTAAACACATAGTTAACAATATGACAATTTCCGTTTCTTTACGAGTACCTCCGGCTTCCAAACGGTAGCGCTCCTTTGATCCCGCCGGCGGCGCACCGCGATGCTGTGTGATATATTAATACCGCCAGCCTTTCCCGACGAATAAATCACGTTAACTTTGGAATTACGTCTCCTAGTTTCTTCCTAAAAAACTAGGAGACGTAACTTAAGGACTGTTATTTAAGGCTCAAAATTAAGTATTGATATTTGTTAATTGGTGATTCAGTGTCAGGCTAGCAGTTGTAGTATTTAATGTTGTCTGGACTTACATGATTAACGCTTCATAATGTTATGTTCGGAAAGTTACGTAACGAGGCATTTAAAATGGTAATATAGCATGCATGCTCACATTAACTACTACTTTTTGTAAAGCTTTTGTAGGACACTTTCTAGTAATATCCGCTCTAGCTGCCCCATCAACAGAAAAGTGTTGCCAAGCCCTTTTCGGCGACTTCTGGCAGCAGTTCTTGGGAGTCAGTCCTTTTCATACCATCAGGACAGGTTTAGTACAACCATATTTGTGTCACTTCACTTCAAATTCAGCTCACTCCACATACATCATAGTGGAATTAACTGAGTTGGACATTAGGCGACTTATTTAACTTTGTCTTCGGGTACTTTTAGCGTCCGTCTGATGTTATGTTAGGTAAAACGATAGGTTTTGTTTATTCCATTCCCCGCTTCCCACGCACTTGCTAAATACCTTTTCAGGGCGTACCTACTTATCTAAGTATAAAACATATTATCTATGTACAGCTTTTGACTGCGAACTACTAACTTCATGCAAAACGTAAATTATGTAGAAATCCCGTGTGAACTTTCCCTTCCAAGTTTTTTATCAAACAACGCGAAAAGGCAGCAGAATACGATATGAATTTGTGTAGTCACTTCTTTCAATAAATGAGTGCTGGGCCTGATATATTAACCAAGAGTTCAGATAACTCTAGCCACGTTCTGACTTTGTAACTGAATAATGCTTTGAATACTTATTTTCAGTTGAGAAAAACTTGCACGTTTTTTTTATTGCATCTATGCACGGGGTCATTTATATTGGGCGGGAATTCCGTTACAGATCTTCACCTTCGTGGAGGAATCTGGCACTAACTTAGTTTTATTGATCCTGATAATAAAATCACACTAACATTATAGTCTGTAAGTAAGTGAGTGAGTGTGTGAGTGAGTGACTGTGAGGGTGTGTGTGCGCGTGTGTATGTCTGTTACTTCTTTACGCTGAAACAGTGCAACGGATTTTGATGAATTTTGCATTAAGTATCTTATGTGGTCCTGGAATATCACACAGGATACTTTCCATCATCATCATCATCACCACAGAGGCGCAGAAAGCACTAATTTTGGAAGAAGTGACGTGTCAAATTGAAAGTTGTCAAATTGACAGTTGTCAACTTGACAGTTGTCAACTTGACAGTTGTCAATGTGACCGATGTCAAAGTAACCGATGTCAAAGTGATATTATTTTACTAATATTATTTTAGCCCAACTTAAAAAGTGATAGGAGCCAACGTATCACCATCATCATCATCATCATCATCATCATCATCAGGTCGTGACTCAATCTGGCCACAGGATGCAGGGCTCAGGGCTACGTTTGCGCGGTCTCCACTCTCGTATCGGTTATCGGTTCTTCGCGAAATGTGACCAGCTCACTGCCACTACAGCTTGCTTATCCTTAGAGCTATGTTGGTTACTTTGGTTCTCTGTCAGATTACTTCATTGCGAATCTTGTCTTTTAGATAATCTCCAAGCACAGCTCTCTCCATAGCGCGCTGTGCTACCTTATATTTGATTCCTAGTTGGACTGTGAGAACAGTACATTATATAGTCCTACGGATATATATATGGTTTGTGCCGTGAGTGTCCTATTTTTTTCATCCCCGTTAGTCATGACTGGTTGTTTTTTTTTGTCTTCAGGCACTGTGGTATGGACGACGAGAACAACGTATCAATCTAGTTAAAAAAATCAGTGTCAAAAAAATACCTTTCAATGGATTTAATAATAAAAATGAATTTGAAAAAAATACAATTATTACAAAAATAAAATTACAAAAATTTCATAATGTATAAAACTCAAAAGTAAGAAAAAAATGGTCTGCGCTACGCCCAAACCGACCAAAGTAAGTAAATGTGCACTTACCTGGCACAGACTACAAAATATGTGAATTATTTCTTTCTTTTTAGATTTACACGATTTCAAGTCGGTTTAATTTGTACCACGTTATTATTAAGTCACTTTCTTGTTAGTTGTTCAGAGTGGAATCTTGCAACTCAAATTATGAGCACTTCCCGATTAGCTATCCGACTGTAAATTTCAGGCTAGTTCACAACTCGATGACAATGCACATTGACAAAAAAACGTGGTTAACTGTTTGCAGTATGTTTTTTTCTTAGCGAACTGAATAAATACTTCATTTTCTAAGAGCTACTTTAACGAAATTAATAAGTAAATAAAAAAAAATATAAAAAAGAAACAAATCAGTTAAAAAATGAGGTCTGTGCCAGATAAATGCCTACCTATTTACTTTAGTTGCATTTGGTGCAGGACAGCAATTTTTTTTTATGTTTCGTAAAATTTGAAGAACTAAGGTTTATTTTATTTTTTATTTTAAAGTCTGTTAAAAAACTAAAGTGCCAATTTCAAAGAACTTTAAATGATACCAACTAGATTTTTATTATTTTAAATAAAAAAAACCATCTATATTGATTTAGTAATCCAGGACCATAAACACAAAACAGAAATAGAAGATTGGCGACGAAAATTCCAAATAATGTGCCTACACTTTTGGCGTAATTTTGGCATGCTATGTTTCTAATTTAAGAGGCAGGTACTCACGTACTCATTCGATGGGTCAGTGTAGTAAGCATTATATCGCAAAGTTTCAACTCCAAAAGCAGCTTAAATGGCTATTAGTGCTTATAATAACAATGCCAAGCGCTCAAAACTAAGTAAGTACTAAAATCTGCATAATATCCAACCATTATAACATCAGTTACGAAATCCACTTCATTCTGGTAGAAATGTGTTATACATTTCTACCAGAATTATATCAAATAGAACAAGAATATCACACCCACGCCTAATTTTCTAACTTTATTACACTTCACTCCACTGCCCACCCTCGACTCCGTAATTCTTCCTCACAAAACGTCGTAAGAAATAATCGGAGTAAAAGAGTCTGGTACCTGCTTACTTATGCATTGCCCTTCGTGCTTACAATCCCGCAAATGAATTATACAAAGGAACCTTTCATCACGTGAGGCATTCCTTATTTATTCCGTCTTCCATTACGGACTAAGCCGCTCTTAGCGGCATTAAGAGGATGAACGCTTTTAGTCGGAATACAATGTCGTTCGACTTCGCGATATGTTAAGAATTCAGTTCCTTATTATGAAGATAGTCTTTATATTTTTTAGCATGTAAACCATAGATCTAGTTAATAGAAGTTTCTGCACTCTATAATATTACGTAAACAAAAACTAGATAAACTACAGGCAAATACAGCCACACTTTTACAATCGCACCATCATGCTTCATGTGCATCAACAACAAAAATGAGAGATACGCAGACTGAAGCGCGAATAAGAGTCACTGCTAACACGTGCTACACAAATGCCACTTCGATTGTGACTAAGGCTGAGGAAGGCCGAGGATCTGGTAACTTATCTTCTCACTCTTTGGCTCCTCCTATATCCTTTCTTCTCTTTCCTTCTTCTCTCTCTTCCTTCTCTTGCCTTAGATCTGATATAGATCAGAACAAATTTTCATAGACAATCCATGGCACTTTATTCTGAGCAGCAGAGATGCATATTTTTAGGAAGTTGTAATTGTTGTTGTAGTTGTTTTTTTATTAATAGCACAATATTTTACATTTAAGGGGACGCTTTGTGACCTACTGAATAAAACAGTGACGCTAATAACAATCGAATAATCGTGATCGAAGAACAAGGGAACTATTAACAAGGCTTTGGTAAGCCAGAAAAGTTATCGAGAAAATCTTTCGCACAAAGAAAAGTTGTTAGTAACCATAATTCTAATTGATGCCTATTTAGGACAAAACTAACGAATACCCTTTACTTACTTGCTGTATAAACTCTGACAGGTACAGCTCTGATGTATTTAAACTCTAATTAAAGTACCAAGTTGTACCGCAGAGTGGTCCTGATGAAATGGATACGGGTCATCGCTAATCCGATTGGAATACTTTATGCTCCTGCCTCATGGCTTCATTTGGCGTAACATATTACACCTTTCTGGACTGTAGGTAGTTATAAGTTTATACTATCAATATATTTTATCCTTTAATTTTCAGCCAGCATAACAGTTATGCTTTTTAATCGAATTCAAAAAGGAAGTTCTTAATTATACAGGTTTTACATGTTTGTTGCCTCATTTCTCTAACAAAGCAATCTTTGGGATCTCAGAACAGTGATTTTATGTATATTTTATTTATTTCGAAAACCCAACAACTTTTTTTATGTGTATAATATTATGTTGACAAAAACAAGGCCAAGAAATGATCATACAGTTATGTTATGCTTGGATGTGCTTCAACTAGCTTATTTACGAAAACTAAACTAGGTAGGTAATTTTAACATTCTACAATTTAATTGAAATGTAGACCTTCGGGGTAAGTAATCCCCATATATTTTATGAAAATCGGTTCAGTAACTTTTTAGTTAAACCATTTAAAGTTAATTATATGTTCAGAAACGGTTTTTAACCCTACTATGTAGGGTAAAAAACAGTTTCAGTCAACAAATCTCAGTCGTTCAACAGATGAAATAAAGTTTAGGTATATCGAAAACAATATGCGAAATGCAAATATTATCAGATGCTAGAACATGTAGAATCTACATCACTCATCTCCATCATTTGCATCTAGTTTTTAGATCCAGATAAGCGATGACACGATAAATCTGCGTCAATGTGAAATATGGCTTTGCATCAGAAGTACAAAAGGTAGGGGCGACCATAAAATGTAACGTTATGCTGTAGATAAGCGTAGCGCAAACAATTCCATCTCGGAATAAATGTTGCCGCTTTTCTTGGGTCATTCGTCTCCTGGAGTCATTCCGACAATCTCGACCCGGCCGCTTTCTGAAGAAACTTTTCTATTGGTAAAGGGTAAGACGGTGAATGTTTGGCAAAGTAATATTGCATTGAGTAGACTAAAGCCAGGTAATAAATAGCCTGTAGCACAAAAGTCGTGATGATGATGAAGAGGACGGGCTTGAGAGAAATGCTGTAGTTGTGAATTGGCTGCCGAGTTTTAAGATTTGCTTTATGAAAGATTTCATAATTGTTTATTGAAAGAAAATCTTACCAATTACTGTATATAGAAATATCCAATCTAACTAAGACTGACGTTAATAAACTACTAATTTAAGTCATTGTATTCGCCTCAAATTGGCTCAATAAAATTAATTTGGATCCGCTTCAATGCGATTAATTAGTTAATCGCAATGAAGCGGATCCAATAATACTGTCTAGATTGAATTTATTTTAAGCATCAATCTTACGTCTAGGTTCAGCCGCTTCAAAGAAATCCACGCTAGTAAATTGTTAATAATAAATAAAGGAAACAATTTCTGAGAAAACTCATTACGGAGCGTCAAAAGATAGGTGGTGATAAGATGGTGGTGATAAGATGATGGAGTACGTTTCTATGTAGTATACCAACTCATACACAATTACTGAAACAGTAGGCGTGGGTATGGTACACACAAGAGAAATATTGTCGTATTTTGTATGTGTAACACTACATTTTATAGTCCCGGTTGGAAATACTCGCCTACATACATCGAATTGTTATTGTGATGGGATTTGCGACTGATATTCAAATAGTTGTTAATGTCCTGCAGTACCCATGGGAGGCCAAAATCTGATCATAAATAGAGTGCTTCGTTATTTTCCATCATTTCTAACCTCCATTTATACCCCCATACTTATAATTGTAGACTAAGAACATCAGACGGAACGCTAGATCATGATTCATTATCGGGGAACGAACACGCATAATATTCTCTTAGAAGGAAGAATTCTGCCTGAATTCTCATTACTGCCGCAGCCATGACAGGAATCTGACCCATTGTCTTAATGGTGATTTGTAGAGACTTCGCTCTACGTTTGGTAGATTTCAGTAAGGGCCCTTATTAGCCATGTCCATTCAATGGTAATTTCATTGAATTGTTTTTATTTTCATTGAATTGTCGATAATATTATTCTCTATGCTGCTGTAAAATTTGAAAATCGCTACAAGGCGAGTACCGCGCCTGTAATGCTGTTTAAATAACGTGCTTCATGCTTACGTGTTTTGTACAGGTAGAGGGTGAGTAGTCAACGGGAAGGCTTCCCTTGTTATCCCTAAGTCCTGCTGTGATGCTTTTTATGCTAACCTTAAAATACCTATAGACTTTTATTAATCATACAACTTATGATAGCAAGTGCTGCAGCGCTGTGGAAGTCAGTCCATTTGCCCTTGCGTAACAAAGTGCAGACAGAGGCACCCATTCTCTGTCCACACACCGGATTTTTTTATACACCTGAAAAGATAAAGGTTCTGTCGTACATACATCGTCAAAAAAATATCTATATAAAAGTAACAGACATGCTGTGTAGTTTGTTAGTGGCTAAGTGGGAATGAATACGTATGGATATTGAAAAACAAGTGTGTACTTTAAATTCTTTCGCTCAGCGTAAATTTGTCACAAATTAGATATACAGAAAGCGAATAGATCACAGAACAGATACAGCTTTTTCCCTCTAGTTTATGTTTACTTTGACTTGATATTGCTTGAAAATTTGACAAGCTTGTTCCTATACATATAGATATACAGGATTATTGGTAATTCGACGTATTCCCGTTAGGAGCTGATAGGGGTGACTATTTGGGATAACTATAACCCCCATATGCATTATGCAAAAGTGTTTTTTTTTTTGAGTTATCATGTTTCCTAGCTTTTTTTCAAATTAAGTCAAAAACGCAACAATATCTTTTTATTAAAAAAGTATCAGTTTTAATCTATTTTTTTCTTCTGATTTATATAAACGATTAAACACTGATTATTTATCAATATTAAAACAACAATTATCAGTCCAAATTTAAAAATACGAGATGAAAAAGACATTATTTCAATATTTTTTGAGTTTTTTTTTTTTTACTAAAGTGCCTTATAAACAAAAAAAAACGTTTTGAAATTGGGCTTGCAGATTATTTTAAAAACATAACTGTTTTCTTAGCTCTCCAACAATGCATAATAAGTAGGAACTTATTTCAATGAAACTGAAAAAAAAGAAAGATCACAAAGGAAGCAGGTGACAATTCGTATTCGAACTAAACATAAGGTCGTTCTTTAAAATTTCGTTAAAATTAATTAAAGACAATGTAAATAAAACCAAAATACAAATTTAAAATAAAATTTAGAACCAGTAACAGTTTAATAGTAATAACAATTAACAATTAATAATATGTAACAATTAAGACATTTTGTAATTTAGCCTAAATAAAGTTCTTGCTCGAAGTGACTTTCCCTATTGCGTACGCAAAGTTGCATTCTTTTTCCGAGTTGTGACTTAACTACCGAAGTAGTCAAATTATTCCGCATCGCATTTGCTGCGTTTATAATTCTTGTTTTGAGTTCTTCCACGGATGACACAGCTGAGACGTAAACTAGGGATTTCATGTGACCCCAGACAGAAATCAACTGGCGTTAAGTCCAGACTCCTTGCAGGCCATGCAATGGGTCCTCCTCACCCTATCCAACGATTAGGAAAATGGCTATCGAGCCATCGCCATTGACGCCAAAATGTGGCAAAAAAATGTCTTGCTGGTATCTAATTTTTTGCCTTGTAGCCAAAGGCACGTCTCGAAGACGTGAGTCGGAGGTCAAACGTTTAATTTGTCAAAAAAAAACATCTGCATCATTTAGATTGCTCGTTAAATATGTGGCCCGATTCAATTGTCGATAATTATTCCCATCCACACATTGACCGAAAAACGGCGTTGCGACCTTTTTGGCCTCTTTTTATTAGGAGTTTTGTGCACTTTCTCACTCCAATAAAGTTCATTGGGGTATTTAGTAATCCCATCTTGATCAAATTTGGATTTGTAGGTCCACAGGTTTTTTTTTTAAAAGACGCGTCTTTTAATTCTTCATTTAAAATACGCGTCATTAACATGAATCTACAGAAAGCAATTCTCCGTTCAGGGTCCTCTTCGTGAATAACTCGCACAGAAGTATAATGGTAAAGATAGAATCCTGCAATATGCACTGTAGACCACGCTTTCCATTGTGTTACAGAGAGTCGTAAGGCGACGGTGTTTGTTGAAATTGTTGGTTCATCGATAAATTCTTGCAGAATATCCTCTGCGTAATTAACACCATAGACTAGGGGTCTTCTGGCATTAATTTGTCGTCCCTGAACACTACCAGTTTCTCGGATTCGCCTATACACTCCATTAAAAACTGATACATGGGGTAACCGGTGGTTAGGAAACCGACGCGAATAATCTTGATGAGCAGCTTCACTGTTACAGTTGCAAAAGCCGTAACGAAACAATATCGGCGTATTCTTCATTTGTGTAGTTTTGAAACATACGCTTTTCGTTTTGATCACGCTCTTCCATATTTCAATTCAAATAAAAATTAAACTACAATTTTGAGTGTATTTACTTCAAAAAACACGGCGCCAATTTGTAAAACAAAACCAATGCACGCGTGAAAAGTTTTTGAAAAAGAATTCTTTGAAAACTTTGTTTTTTTTCCTTAACCTGCCAGTTTGCTTTTTGCATTGCACGGTACGCATTCAACCTATATGCAAGATATTCAAACAGCGATTTTTAGTTTAGTTTGAATACGAATTTCCACCTGCTTCCTTTGTGATATTTTTTTTCAGTTTCTTTGAAATAAATTCTTAGTTGTGATGCATTGTTGGAGACTACAGACTATTTAACCTGTGATGATGAATAGTTCTCTGAGCTTCGTCATCTCTTGCTGGCTTGGATAACGGTTTGAAATCTTTTACGAGTAATTTTGTACAAAATACTACAAAAAGCTATTCTGTAATTGAATACATATTTATCTTCAATTTAAATAATCTTACCTAGTGAAAAAACCCAAATATTGGGGTATTTTTCTGATACCCTAGGGGTATAAACGCCGACCAGCATGCTGCCACGGGTCTGTGGACACCTGTCCCCCGGGAGCTGCTCTGCGCACTGCTGCATTACTTCTTGCTGTACCTCTACTTCTGCACCATCTCACCGTGGAACGTCTTTCAAGTCCTCTCAGCGAAGTTCCAATCCGTGAGGGACAATAACACGAACATCACCACCTCCTGTAACTCACAACCTGAGAAACTTTCTTCTGAATACACTGATAGTTACTATCTATATCTTTTTTTCTTTTAATACCTACCGCCATTTCACAAGTAGGTAGGATTCTTAATTATTATATTTTTTTCTTAAACCTAACTGCCAGGTGACACTATCCAACAGTGAAAACCGCATCGCAATCGGTCCAGTAGCTTATTTTATGTACCCTAGACCATTTCTTTTTTAATTATTTTCTTTGTACAGACTTTTGGTTCGTATTGCTTTATTAAAAGTATAGACAACCAATGTTTAATCATTTTTATTTATCTAAAGAAAATATGAGATTTAAATTGATACTTTTTTTTTATAAAAAAATATATGTTCCATTTTTGACTTATTTCGAAAAAAAAAAACAAAAAAACATGACACAAAAATTGAATTGAATTTTGATGACTCAAAAATTGTTTACTTTTGCATAATTCATATGTGGGTTAAAATTATCGCAAATAGTCACCCCCTATTACCTCCTAACGGGAATACGTCGAATTACCAATAATCCTGTATATATACCCTATATAGGAAACCCTTCGGAAGTGAGATGATTACTTATGCGCCACCAGGAACTATATTTGTAATGAATAAAAATTGAAATTTACCTTAACAACGGCCGCCTGCCCTATCGGGCCCTTAGTTATATTCAAAAGTCCCCACGTGAACCCCGATTTGTATTAACCGAATTGTTTTGGTCAAAGTTCAGTAAAAGGGTCCACTTTTTACCCTCATCTTATTAACTATTTTGGTGTTCGAATCAAATAGTTTACTTTTACTTTGCAGAATTTGGTCGGAAATTTGACCGGTACGGTGGCAATTCATTTATTTGTCATCTTGAACTTTTCGGTATCATTCCCACCACCGTGCTTTGGTATGTTTGTACTAACGTTAATAATTATTATATATATATATATAAAAAAGAAATAATTATAATATATATGTATATATATATACATATATATTATAATTAATTCTTTTTTGTTGCTCATGAATAGTCTACAATACAATACAATAATACAATACAATAATAATAGACTACAAAGAAAAAAAAACTTAAATATATAATAATATAAAAAGTGTCAGTAAAATAAAAAAGAAAAACAAGTAAACAAGCTATTTCTTAATTTTACTTATTTTTGTTCGTACTTATTGCTTTATTATATATATATAGCAAAATAAAAAAAGCAATAAGTACGAACAAAAATAAGTTAAATTAAGAAATAGCTTGTTCACTTGTTTTTCTTTTTTATTTTACTGTCACTTTTTATATTATTGCTATTTTGCTGAACCTTTCAGCGTAGCTCACGAATAGACTACAAAGAAAAAAAAACTTAAATATATAATAAATTATTATATATTTAAGTTAATCGAGAAGTGCTCGAAATTTGAACTGCAAGATTCCAGGACAGACATAAATACATAGATACATATATAGATACATACATACAAGTGAAGTTAAATCTTTTAAATTAATCGTCTAGGGTATTCAAATTAAGCTAGTGAACAAGTATATAACATTTTAAAATAACGTATCTGTATGTCTGTGTTTTTTGTTCGCGCATCATGTTAAAACTACTGGACCGATTGTGATGCGGTTTTCACTCTTGGATAGCAAAGGGTTCGACTTAAAATTGCATTGCTTGGTATCTCTATCCGATGAGAAGAAGCCAAGCAATCAATGAAAACTTTATGACGGCTGAAGGTATTTTCATCAAATGTTGGTACATTGGTATTTTAGGTCTTGGAATGGTACATAGAGTACTTTTAATCTAGAGAAATAACCACGCATGCGAAGCCGCGGGTACAGTTAGTATGGTAATAATAATGTTAAATTCAAAAACAAAGCCATTTTTATTGCGGTCTAGGTGTACTGTGGCTTTGCCCGGTTGGTCATATCTGTGGGTATAAATAACCTATGTATTATTCCAGGACCAAAAGTGTAATGTAGGTACTACATTTCATCAAAATTCATTCAGCCGTCAATAGTTTTTTATTGCTAAATTATGAAAAACTTGACAATTTTTTTTTTATTCTGGCGTTCAACTAAACCAGAATTTAAATCAAAACCTAAGCTTTTCTACAGTGAAACCCGTATTTGGATAGGCCCAGTAACAGAATAAATTATAGTATTTTTACCTGATGCATGATTAGAATAGAAAGAAGTTATTTGCTAAAACAATACCTATAGTATGATGGTGTGGCAATTGTTGGGAAAGGCCTCCGATCATGACTTCGATTGCGATCTTTTGAAATAATTGGTCAATCGTTACTAAAGAGGTCAAGCTCGTCCCGCCATGTTTCCCAAGGTCTGACGTCGCCTCGCTGTATAAGGTCTCCATTTTGTGGGGATTTTGGCCCACAGCTCATCCAGCATGTGGCAGGCGTGCTCTGGCCAGCCCCACTTCAGCTTAGCGGCTTTTATATCTACGTCAATTTTGAATGCAACAGCCTAACTCAATATCATTAAAATAAAGACCATTTAGTTTACAAATTCATAAATAAAAAATAAAAATAAAACTAGTTGTGCCCGGGCCAGGACTTTGCCAGTGTGGTAATTTATCTGGGTTAAAAGTAACCTAGAACCAATGGTACAAAATACTAAATTTCGTTAAGCTGTCAAATAGTTTTTATCAATTGATCGGCTACTGCTCATCGAATTGAGTTACAGAGTACACCAGTTTTCAGTCAAAACCTAAGCTATCAAAAAGTGAAAACCACAAGTCAATCGGTCTAGTAATTTTTAAGTGATATGCAAACAGACAAACAGATAGGCAGAGAGACACCATATAAAAAATACTTGTGTAGTGGCTTATTTTAAATCCCTAGACTTTTTTTAATTACCTTCTGTGTATAGACTTTTTGTTACTAACTGTTTTATTATAAGTACATAGAAATATAAAACTTCCCTTTTCAGGTACCTATGTATCAACTATCAGGCCAAAATTACTTAGTTTACCGTGAAACCTACATACAAAAACTACTGCGAACTTCTCCAAGACCGTGTTTGGTTCCACGCGAGCTATATTTATTAGGAAAGTTACTTATGAATAGGAGTATTATATAGTTATTCTATGCTTATGATGAATATATCAAGTCTCGTAAGCGAGCCTCGGATCCGCAAGTTATTGGCGGCGCGAGAGCCTGATGGATATTGAAACGAAACGAGAAAATAAATAATACTGACACTCGTGAAAAAGGATATATTGCTAAAATTATAAATAAGGAAATGGTCAACAGAAGGCTTTTAATTAGTTAAATTTAGGGATAGATGCAACATTAAGAAAGATATATTAAAAGAAAAGTACCTAATCGAAAAATATATATGATATAAACAGTACGTTTCTGTCAATTTAGATATTTCGATTTCAATCAATAAGAACAGCAAGGTCAGAATGATTACAGTGCAACGGTTGTCTGTAATTTTATCATTCGATGCGAAACACAATATTCTGTGCTCACTATACCCTGTTATATAGTTTGCTGTTACAATTTGAAAGTAAAGTTTAAATAAGATTAATTTAAAATGTAAATTTTAAAAGCAATCTCTGATAGTCGCTTGAAACTTGAGTAAGATCGAGAAAAACTCAGATGGTCAACGTTTGCCAGTATAAGACGTTGTGGCCACCATCCGTTTCAATTGAAGTTGAACTCTTTTATAAGAATATCATAATAATAATGTGCAATTGAAACAATGAAACCTTTTATTAAAATAAAATCATGCGCTATGAAAACCCATCGTTTCAGATTTAGGTATATGAAATAAACGATTATCTGAGGAAACTAGGATATTTTCTAACCCTAAAATTGTATTCAATCTTATTGTAGTATATATTTTGAAGCATCGAGTGTTTTCGCTCTTATCAAAAAACATGTTCCTGAAAATCTTGATCCTCTTTCAATTATTGACTAAGAATTAATAGGTGTATCACCACAGCCCCTTTGTGGTGCGGAACCAGAAATGTAAAAAAGTCAGATAGTGTCCATGGAACTTGTTTCTCAAGTAGATCGTCAAACTACGAGTATTTCGGAATTAGGTTAAGTAGTTTGACCCGTACCAATCTTGTTTGTCTGAGATGCTGTAGGGCATACCATAATACGACAGATTGCTCTCTAGCTCTGTTTCAACTTGAACCTAAAATACTTATACTGTATCTTGTGTAAAGTTTCCGCAGTTTTACCATTGGATATTTTCTGATTTAGTTTAAACCCATTGCGATCAGTTTTATCAACTTGAATGCCAAAATTATTTATGTAATGGTATTTCTCGAACAATCTCCTGGTCAACATAATTTAAATGTTGTTAGAGAAATCCAGTGCATTGAAAACAGCTATCGTTTCAAATTAATAACCATACAACATACAACAGTACATTTCTTCAAAATTCGTTC
Source organism: Alsophila aescularia (assembly GCA_946251855.1). Taxonomy (NCBI): domain Eukaryota; kingdom Metazoa; phylum Arthropoda; class Insecta; order Lepidoptera; family Geometridae; genus Alsophila; species Alsophila aescularia. The sequence goes on along the minus strand of OX276378.1, from coordinate 10,405,796 downwards.
AGCCATCAATTAGTTTTTTATCGATTGCTCGGCATCTAATCATCGCCATAAGGCTAGCGCGCACTGCCTTGCGTTTTTATAACGCATATTCTGTGAAGTACGGAGTGTCATAGAAGTGCACGTTTTGCTGTGAAATAAACGCATATAATTAATGGATTATTTAATTCATCTAAAAGATAAAGTAATCGTAATGATGGTAAAGCAATAAAAATTAAAGTAATTATATAAACGGTAATATGATATAAACGGTAGAATAAACGCACCGCGTTCCACCGCAAGGCAGTGCGCGCCAGGCCCTAAGATACCAAGTTACCCAGTTTTTAAATCACACCTTAACAAACCTTAAACTTTTTAGTTCATAATGCTTTATTATAAGTACAAATACTACGCTCTTTAGTGTAGAGGTCCTACAATAAAAATACTTACACCCGTATTAAGGAAGTAGGATACTCCATTGTGCTATAATCGAACTCTAATATATACCCGTTTTAGACTCTTTATGCGTGATGGCTTGAGAATCTATCTGTGTTGCATTACAGTAGCGTTGTGTGGACCTCCACAAAAAAAAAGTAAAAAGGTGAGGTGTAAATTTTCAAATTACGCCTCGCTAAATTTTAAATTCAAGAGTATACCCGAACTTAACTCGTCCAGAGCAACGTGAGTCACGTTGTTCGCCTGCACGCACGGCAGTGACAGTTCTGTTAGTACACAAGCACAAATGAAAAAAATGTATTATCCCGACTATAACTAAGAAGCATCTCGATCACATCAGTTTTCAAACTAAGGAGCTACGATCCTCACCCCCCCCCCCCTCTCCTCCCCCACCTATTCTACCCCAGCTTTCAAACATAAAAAAAACCAGCTAAATCGGTCCATTCGTTTGGTAGCTATGATTCTCACCCCCCTTTTCTCACCTCCCTCCTCTTTTCTCACCTCCACCCAATCCCCTATATATCTAAGAACCCTCTCGATCACATCAGCATTCAAACATAAAAATCCGCAGCTAAGTCGGTAAATTCCTTTAGAAGCTACGATTCTCACGCCTCTTTTGTCACCCCCCCCCCCCCCTTTCCCTCCCATTCCCCATATATCTAAGAACCATCTCGACCACATCAGCTTTCAAACAAAAAAAACGCACACAAACACACACACACACACTTAATTAAATTGGAGGCAGAACTTTGAGATGTTTGGTTTATGCGCTGGAGTTGTTGACCATCCCAATCACATTAGCTTTCAACCAAAAAAAAAACGTAAACACACACATACAGACACACTCACACACATACAGTGATACACACCCTAAACTTATAACACCCGTCTCTTTGTTCGGGGATTAAAAAATGTAAAAATAACGGATAAGATATGTAAATGCTTTTAATTTACATATCTTATCTCACAAGTTCTTTTCGATGGCACACATATCAAAATAAGTGAAACTGTTAAAAACTTAGGTGTGCTTATTGATAGACAACTATATTGGGGGCCTCAGTTAAGTGAGGTAAGCCGTAAAGTTTATGCGTCAGCGGGTTGACTTAGAAGACTGTGCAATTTTCTTTCCACTACCACCAAACTTGCTCTAGCACAGTCTCTTCTGCTGCCTTTACTCGACTACGCCGACGCCTGCTATTTGGACTTAACCGAAGAACAGCTAAATAAGCTAAAACGCTTACAAAACTTTTGCATTCGGTTTGTTTTTGGCTTACGCAAGTATGACCATGTATCTGATTTTCGCACAAAGCTCATATGGTTACCAATCCGACGTCGCCAGGATACACATGCCCTCTCTCTTCTGTACAGTGTCCTATTTAATCCATCGACCCCTCCCTATCTCAAAGAGCGATTTGAGTTCATTCATCTTTCCCATTCCCGTATTCTTCGTTCCATCAATACTCTGCAGTTGAAAGTGCCTGACCAATCTACGATGTGTTATCACAACTCTTTTACTAAACGGGCTGTAAGACTGTGGAATGCTTTGCCCATCAACATTAGAAAAGCTAAGTCGATAGCTGTCTTCAAATACATGTTGAAGAAGCACTACCTGTTATAAAGCTGGATACTATGTTATTCATACATAATTTATACACTTTTCCTTTGTGAATATGCTATTTATTTATGTATATTATATTATAAATTTGCCAATATATATGTTATATTATTTAATTATAGTATATATATTTATGTGTTTAACAAAATTTATGATAACACATTATGTAAGTATTTATACAAATATTAAGTTATATAGTTGTATAGTTATATAGTTTATAGAGTTGTTATTTATCTATTAACTTTTTTTTTCCAAAGTAAGTCTCCATCACTGACCGCAATGTTTATTTTATATTCCTGTCCATCCAAAGGTTGCCTGTAAGAAATTGCAAATAGCGATAAGGCCGCGTACAACATTAGATTTTATATATAATTACTGTTATGTTGTTTTTTTTATTGTAATGTGTTCAATAAAGAGTTATTGTATTGTATTGTACGTGAAGCAAACAACGAAATTTGGTACCGTTATTTAAATGGATGTTTATTACTTTAATTTAACATAAACTTTGGACCCTTATCCCTTAAAAACCCTTTATTTTTTCGGGAATAAAAGTATTCTAAATTTTAACACATAATATAAACTTTGACTATGCCCAGTTACATCAAAATCTGTCAAGTAGTTTCAGCGTGATACGTGTTCTTTTAAATAAGTTTCAACTCTTATCCTGCGGGAACTCTTTATTTTTTCGGGATAAAAAGTATTCTAAATGTTAATACATAACATCAGCTATGATTGTACCTAAGTTGTATCAAAATGCGTCTGGTAGTTTCAGCGTGATGCGTGTTCAAAGAGATAGACAGATAGACAGACAGACAGACAAAAAATAAAAAAATAACCTTTTTGCACTCCATAACGACTTTGAAGTTTATCTCAATTAATATTTTCAAAAAATATTTAATGTACAGTATATGTATATTATGGGACGTAGCGAAATTCACCAATCTCACCAAATTCAAAACAATTTGTGCTACAAGCTACATAACAATCAAGAGCACTTCCTGTTTCAAATGCGGCGCGCACGAAATCGTACTGAATGTTTTCATACGTTCACATCCCTAATGTAGAGGTAGAGAATTTTTTCGTTCAGAAAATTATTACATAATTTATTCTATCTCTACATTAGGGATGTGAACGAAGGAAAACATTCAGTACGATTTCGTGCGCGCCGCATTTGAAACAGGAAGTGCTCTTGATTGTTATGTAGCTTGTAGCACAAATTGTTTTACTCCATGTTTCATACGAGAAATTTGAAACATGGAGTACCTGTCACGGTAGCCGAACTTGGTAAAAGGCATGTGCCGCGCAGAGGCATGGAATGATGCGGGTTCAAACCTAGTCCGTGATTTTTTGTTTAGAAAATTATTTGATATGTTCTCGCTAAGCATGCGTTAATACTAAAATCATATAAATATTAGATTAAGTTAGTTTGCCGGTTCACAAACCCCATTAGCAGTGTATATCGAAACTCTGCAGAGGTTACTATTGATACGATTCGCGGTTGCCTTACTTAAACACTGGGAAGGTAATCCGCCTGATCGATTTCCTATTTGAGTGTGTACTTTAATCGATTTTGAAGATAATATTTCGATTACTGAGCTTGAATAACAAGATAAAGATATTAGTTTTACCCGACTACGCTAAAGCAAAAATGAGGGTTATGATGTTAACCGGTATATGATATGTATGTATGTATGTATGTGGATATGTATATGTGTATGTTTTTGTGTTCATCTGTTCTATCATAACTTCTAAACTATGTTATAATATTAGGGTGATATGTAATAGTAATAATAATAATAATAATATATCGCTGCCTTAATTCGACAGTGGCATATATCCAAATGTGTCGATTTTGAGATAATGATGCAATTCGACGCAAAATGACCTGTATTGTATTGTGAGTAAAGTTCATATTTCTATTCGCTAAATTGGCGACTTGGCGCCACTAAATAACGTTATCTAATTGGTGGGATTTAGACACAATGTTTGGTCAACATCGGCGCATGACCGGTTGCTTCACGTTTTTGGAACCAAACGCATCGATGTTGTCCAGAAAATAGTCATACCTCAAAATATTTCATAATAAAGTGTGCAATTTTTCTTGTTTAGTGGCATATTTTGAACTGTGTCAGTTTCTAAGAAAAGATTATGTGATTTAACCTGCAGTTATTTTAAAGAACTTGTGTTTTTTTGGTTATGCGACGTTCTTCTAAAAAGTAACTACATGAACATATTGGCGTATTTAGTGATTGTGTTATTTACAATAAACATATTGTTTTGTTATTTTATCTATACTGAAATGTGACCCTATAATAAAAAAAAATACAAAATTTATTGCAAACTGTTTGCAAAGTACGACTTTTTTCCATCAAATTTCGTAACATTTTTTCTAATAGCGCCAATATTGTATAAAAGCTAATTATTATTTATTTTTAGTTAAGTCCTACTTTTTGAAAAGTTAGAACTAATTTATAGTATTTACCTGCAAGTACAATCTTAGTAAGTGTTTTCTAATTAAGTTATCCTGTTTTTTCAGTAGCGAATCGACGTACCCTCCAAATATTTCAAAACTAGCTTTCTTGCTCGCGATTTCGTCCGCGCGGACTACTGTTTATCGCGAAAAAAACATCCTTTATTCTTCTAGGATATTAAAAACCAATGCAAAAGCATTGCAAAAGTAGGTATATAGCACCAATGCTCTTGATGTTTTTTGACATACTTGTTATTTCGTTTCCATAGTAACCGTTTCCTATAGCAAGTAATAAACATTTTAACCCTAGAAACTTTCAATTTTCCGGTATAAAACGTATCGTTTGTTTTATTCCAGGGTATAAGCTATCTTCATTCTAAATTACACGAAAATCCGTTCAGCCGTTATCGCGTGAAAGCTCCCCAAACAAACAAAGAAACACTTGCACTTGCGTTGCACTTTTATGTATTGGTATGGACATAAATATAATGATACAGAATAACCGGGTGACGGATACCCAGAAAAACGAGAAAAAACAGGTAAGTTAAGTAAGTTATCACTACATAATTACAACGTCTTTCTATCTGTCTGTCTGACTGTTTAAATAACTTGTAATATAATTAAATTGTAAGTCAGTCAACAAACTCGCGTGTGGAAAGTTTTTTCTCTAGAATCTTCAATTGATAAACGACAAACAAGGACATGACAGGAAGTCACCGTTGCCAGTTAGAAATAACAAGATCGACAATGATTTAACTGCAGACGGGCAAAATTTTGGTTCCGACAATAATGTCAGAGATCCGAACTACGAAAATATTCAGATATTCCTGAGACATCTTCCACACATCAGCGCAAATTAAAAGTTTACCAAAACCAGAGGAGCAACTTCATAAAACACAAAGTGTTGGTCGTCTCAAGTCTTTACCTACTAGGCCAAACGAAGATTTCTCCGATTTTAGAAGTGCTGAATCAGGTTCATCTAAAGAACAGATTGCTCATACCAGTATTTCGACAGAGCACACTACCGCAGGTCTCTGTATGGAATCGGTGTCTATTGAGACAGTCGAGCCAAGTATTTCAAATTTATTAGAAGAATCTCAAGAACAAAACGCAGTCGAGCCAAGTAATTCAAATTTATTAGAAGAATCTCAAGAACAAAACGCAGTCGAGCCAAGTAATTCAAATTTATTAGAAGAATCTCAAGAACAAAACACAGTCGAGCTAACGAAAACCAACGCTTTCGCTTCATGAATGGAAGGCATGCATTTATGCCCCTCGCGTCCCCGAGCATTAAGTCATCATTTTTAATGAATATTAGAGATATTTTAAATAGAGTTTACTATATCATGTCTTGTTATTTTAATTTGGTTTTATAAGTATTTTGGTAGTTAGTTAGTTTGATAGTTTATTATAACACTATACAAAAGATAATTAGTCTATTATCTTCTTCACTCTAAGGTTTTCTGGTAGTAATTCTATCGTTGGCAAAAAGTCCGACGATGGTACTTTTGATTATATTATTTTAGAAAGTACATAATACATATATAAGTTAATATTCTGAACAATATAATCATTAATTTAAAAGTAACTATTATGTTTTTTTTATAATCAGTAATTATTAATTATGTTTTAAAATATCTAATGTATGTTTTATGTTTTTTTTACAAATAACATTTATTCGCTATTTACTTTGTTCTCTTTAATGCGTTCCTGTCTTAAATCTGTTGTTTCTTTCCCACGGCTTTAAAAGATACGCAAAAACTTACTTAACTTTTCGAATAGTTTCAAGTGTTTTTAAATCTATACTAAATCAGATATCATTTGAAGTTTTGCCATTAAATTATTTATTTATTATCGTTTGAGTGTTTTTGTTGCTTTGTCCTGTTTGATATTATTTTAAATTATGGTCTACGTTACATGTTCCTTTGACAGGTAATCAATTTAAATATTTATAGGTTCCCATTAGTTTTTGTCATTTTTTAACCTCTATTTTGCGTTTGTGTACATATTTTAGCATGTCACATTATTTTCGTATTTATCGTTTTTAAGATTAGCTTGCAATGTTTTGTTCAACAAAAAAAAAGCTTTCGTTTCCTAGGGGCTCTTATTAGATCCCTTACAATACTGACCGTACTGATACTGATTATAGAGCGTTCGTGTGTGTAAGCACTATGAATTCATGACAAGCAACCAATTAATGTCAGCTGATCAAATTATTTGATATCTTCTCTAATTAAAAAACCTGTCCCGAAGAGGTTGAATTACACTTACTCGCGTAAAAAACCTGCCCAGTATCTCGTTAACTGAACAATTTTAATAATTAACGGAAAAAACGGTTTCCCGTTGAAATGTTAGTCTGTTGTCGACGGGAACCGGGGAATTATATGATCAGGACCATTAATTTGTTTGATTTTTAGGGTTCTGTAACCAGAGGGTTCAAACGGAACCCTATTGCTGTGATAACGCTGTCCATCTGTCTATCACAGGCTTGTAGCTCAGAAACTAAACTGGGGTCCACAATATTATACATTATTTAGTTGTTAAGGTAAATAGTAAACAAAATGAACTTTATATCTTTTTTTCTATGTTATGAGGTATCGTTGAAGGTTGTACTATACTTTAAACTACTGAAGTATCTATTGACATACGGCAGTGATGACATGCACTGAGACGTGGTTGCTAACTATTGGTCTCATACACAAGCTCAAAGTCGCCCAGCGTCCTATGGAAAGGGCTATGCTTGATGCGTAGACAGAGAAAGTCTACGGCTCGGTGTTTTACTACGTGATAGAATCCAAAACGAGGAAATCCGTAGAAGAACCAAGGTTACTGACATAGCTCTCAGACTTTGCAAGTTGAAGTGGCAATGGGCAGGCCATATAGTTCGCAAAACTGACAACCACTGGGGCCTATGTTCAGCAGTGGACTTCTAAAGGGTGACATGTAGATGATGAATGCACACACATATTTTTAGTTCAATTTTACATTATCGAAAACAGTTTTGCTAAGAAACGTGAATTTAACACAACAAATATTAGAACTAAAAGCTTGTATATTTTCAACATATAACTTAAGATTTTAATAATTTTCTTTTACCAATCTACAAAATTTTGCATTTCGTGATATTTTGTCTTAGAAATACGTTTCACACAATTCGCTCTTGACCAGTTATTCTATGTCTCAAAATGAAAGATTCATCTCCAACGATACATTTTAACTCTTAGTTCCAAAAGTACCTTTCTTTAGAACCTTTTGCCCTTGCTCTTTTGTTACATTAAAATATTCTCCAATTTCAACCTCTACCTTTTCAAACTTGTATGGCATCAGCGCAGATAGCATTGACTGATTCCATACAAGTATTTCTACACTAGCATTTTGTACTGAATGAAACTCGGCGACGCCTGAACATGGGTATTTAACAACTTCAGAATATCCTTGTAATTGGGGAAGCCCAATTCGACTTATTTTCATTAGCGAAATTACTGTTCGTCTTGTGCCTTCAACTTAAGTTCCAGTAATTGATTAAATTCACAGGATGTAAACAGAGTCGGTCTGTATTTGGTAATAACATATCGGATTTTTTAAATTAAGTTTATAGTCAGATAGAAGAGTTGGAAGTAAAAATGAGAATAGCACCAGGACTTCTATTCAATATTCTGGTCAGCATTGGAATTTTAATCTAGTCTCGTTTTATGAAACAACATAATTATAGTTTGCAATGCCAGACTATATTCCTACCGATATTTTATACGGATCCTAAATTTGGAGCTCACTCGGATGGTCTAGATATGGATCATAATATGAAGATATAGTCTTTATTTTTTGTTTTTATTTATTTATTTATTATTTATTTACAGAACATTAATACAATATTGTATCATACAAGTCAAGAGTATTATATTTAAATATAAAGATATGCTAAGCATATGTCCTTAAAAATCAATTTTAATTTATCACAAGGTATATATTATGCATGTATACCTATGTAAGTATATTGTAATTATTATTCTCAGGATAAGGATTAGCGAGTGACTTGTCAGTGAGGAACTCATCAACAGAATAGTAAGCTTTATCAAGCAGTAGCACTTTAAGTTTTTTATAAACAATGTATAGTTCTTGGCGTTTACTATGCCTTCAGGCAGTGCATTGTATACCTTCACACCTTTATTTAAAAAGTTAAGGTAAGTTAATTTACCTAAAACGTTTATAAGCCTGCCTGACTTATTGAGTCGTTTTTACGGGAGTTTAAGGCGGTGTCGCTTTATTGTTCAATATCGGTGCGAATCAGCCAACGTTGGGAACTGCACAATGTTCTCTCTCACGTATTTAGCAACCTCTAGGATGATTAGGCAGGGTAACGTTAGGATCTTCTGTTTTATAAACAGTTCCCGCGCAGGATGATCCCACTCAACATTGCACATGATACGCACGGCACGTTTCTGCTGCCTGAACAGCCTATTCCTCTCGGCTGCCAATCCCCACAAGTCGACCCCATAGGATAAGATAGAGAGAAAGTGTTGAGTCTCGAAGCACTTAGGGAGTGGGGACGCGACCAGTAAAGAAGACTGCTAAATGCGTACTGGTTTATTTGTTTAGGCAAAGGCGCGGGCGCCGCCGCGCGTAGGTACAACTTACACATAGGCATACATAACAGGAAGTATCCAAAGTAAACTTTTCTTACAATGTCTATGTGAAGACTGCCAACGAGACGAGACAGAGCAAAACTTGCTGATGACAGCTGTCCGCACGCGTTGTACAACACAACGTCTGACGTTGAACAAAACAAGACGTTGTTGTTTGGTGGTTCCACGTTAATTCCTCGTCGATTATGAAGCCTAAGTATTTGAGGTAATCGACTTGAGGTACTTTTAAGCCATTACAGGTGACATTTAATTTTGGTTTCGTTTTCGTTTTTTGTTGGTCAATCAAGAAATTTTAAAAATCATTGGACTAAACATTGAAACTTGTTTTGAAAAAAAAAAAAGTTAATCAGAATTTATTGGAAATACATAGAAAAGAGGGACAGGAGTTGAGGAGGGTGGGGAGTGGAGAGGGTGGGGAAGGGGAGAGATGCCCCCTTCTACTCATCCCCACAGGTGACGCTTAGTTTATGAGTGTTTGAGATATATCTTAGATATATTAGATTTATCTTTTCTCGTTATTAAGATAAATCTAATGATACCTTATTTATAAAAATCCATCAATCCGTTTAGGCTGTAGGATACGCCAAAGAAACGTACAATAAAACATATATACAACCCAAACATATAACCCTCCACAGTCCAGTAAAAAAGGCAGTGTAATCGGAACTTGTATATTTCAAGCGGCCGCTTACTTCCTTCCCTCACAAATAAAGATATATCTTTACTACTTAGAGCGGATGTGACCCACAACAAATGTGGTAATTATAGACTAAGGATTTTCCCTTCAATGAGTGCGTATAATGGCAACCTGTCTGCGGACGAAGGTTTTACGGAGAGGTTCCTGAGAGGTAGATTGCTTTTTGAACTGATCATTAGTATCCTACTGCAACTTCAGTTTTGAGTATTGTCTATCTTAGTCTAAGCATGTTTTTACACTTTAATGAGAAATCTTGACCAGCTTTTCTCGAAAAAATACCAGTAAAATATCACTAGCTTTATCAGGTGTTCTGTCTCTTACTCCTTTAAAAAGCGAGTACAATTACTTGTGTTGCTTTCCCGGATCTTTAACTGGGAATTTTTACCAAGGATTTTCATTTAAGTGTTTTATTTTACTTTACTGGCATTGCTCGCGTGGGTTAAAAGTAACCTGTGTGTTGTTCCAGGACCAAAAGTAACTATAAAGTACAATATACTATATATCATGAATATTCTTTCAGCCGGCAAACAGTTTTAACGATTGCTCGGCTTCTACCAATTGGATTGTCATACAAAGTAGGTAAACTAGAATATAAGTCGAGACGCCACAGGTAATAAAAAAGCAAAGCCTTGATTGGACGAGCTCTTAAGTAGGTACTGCTGCCAGAGCCGCTGGAAGGACTTTGGCAAGAGATGTGCTGGTGGATGGAGCCAGTAATGTATAATTGATCTAAAACTAAGTATGTTTTCAGGAAAATGTGGCTTTCCACGTGCTTTGGGTGGTGAGATGCTTGACGTTCATGGCACTGGAAGCGATGGCCATGGTCTACTCCAATATACTTAGAGATCATGTCAACAAGGTAATTTACAACCTCATAATTTCAACCTGTTTGTATTGATCATGTCAATTAGGGTAAAGTACCAAAACGTTGTCACCCTCCCAGATATTGGCAGCCACATAACACGACTTTGAAGCCAGATGGCGGCGAGATGAGCCGACGATATTGTAAAGTTTGCGGGTCGAACCTGGATCTGATTGGCACAGGATCGAGGTGAAAGGCATGCTAAAAGAGAGGCCTATACCCAGCAGTGGGTAAGTAAGGGCTGTGGATGATGATGATGATGAATGAAAAAATGAAGCCATGTGGTAGATTTCTATACTTTCATTGTGAACATTTGATCTACTGAATATGGCATCACTCTAAATTTTTGACTAAGATAGGTATAGGGTGTGTATCCGTGTATCTTTCTGTGTCATCTTAGCTTCAAACGAATGGATCAATGTTGATGCGGCTTTTTATGTTTGAAAGCTGATGTCATTCGAGATGCTTCTTAGCTATAATTGGGGAAGGGTGCAGTGTAGTCTCGTTGTTAATTTATTTTCTACCAGTTGTGCCTGCGGCTTTTCTCGCGAGGTCAATTCTCTGGGTTAAAAGTAACCTATGTGCTATTCCAGGCCCAAAATGTAGTATAACTGTACCTACAAAGTACAATGTAATACATTTCATCAAAATTTGTTCAGCTTTCAAATAGTTTTTATTTATTGCTTGGCATCTACCTTCTAATCGGATTGAGAGACATAGTACGCCAGATTTGATGTCAAAACCTAAACTATGCATCAGTAAAAACAGCATATCCATCGGTCCAGTAGTTTTTACGTGACGCGGAAACAGATCAACAGACAGACCGACACCATATAAACATATGTATTATTCTTGTTCAGTAGCCTAATTTAAGTCCCATAGACCATTATCTTAGTCGTACCGTTTTTTTTGTGAATTTCTAATTTGTTATAAGTACAGGTACAGATAGATAAAAGCACAGTCCATATATAGTTCTGTAAAGACTAATATATGTACAGTGATAAAAGTCATCTACATATTAAGTACATTTTGGTTCCTGTCCAAAAAGTGCAATGAAAAACACGCTCTCGCATGAAAATCTTTTTAGTCTCTTGGTCATGGAACAGTTTTCCTGATTATAAACAATAACGAGTCTAATCAAGTACAGATTAATATGAAATAACTAGCCGTACGCGCGGCTTCACACGCGTGGTCATTTCTCTACGTTAAAAGTACCCTATGTGCTACTCCAAGACCCAAAATACCAATATTCCAACATTTGATCAAAACTCTTTTAGGTGTCAAAAAGATGATTATCGATTGCTAGGCTTCTACTCATCGGATTGAGATTCCAGTTTTTAAATCAAACCATAAGCTAGCCAACAGTGACCGCATCGCAATCGGTCTAGTAGTTTATACGTTATGCGCGAGTAAAAATACAGACAAACAGACACGATTTTTAAGAATGTTATATTCTTATTCAGTAGCTTATTTTAAGTACCCTAGACCATTTTTTTATTATCTTCTTTGTGCAGACTTGTTCGTACGTATTGCTTTATTATAAGTATAGATAGATCTATAGATATTTATTACATGTAAAAACATAAAAAACGGATATTTACCATGGAAACTGTTTGTATTGAGTTCCCGATATTTCGGCACTGTTGCAAGCGCCATGATCACGGCGATTAAACTTGAAAGGGCTCAGAGGTCAGTGCTCAAGGTCATGTTACGGAAACCTTTCAGGTATTCCACTAAGTTTATTTGTTTTTATTTGTAATTTTATTTTCGTTAAATAAACATTAATATTTTTTTTAATAAATGATGTAACTGCGGGTGGAATAGTTTTTAAGGGCAGAGGAAATGGTCTGCCCTCTTTCTCACTATTTTATTACGCGCGACACCAGTACCATTGTTCACACTTTCGTTAGTAACTCGATCGCGACACTCATCACTAACAGTATCACCTCGCGTATTAGGGATGATATTTCTTCGGTTTTCACATAGACGTACCAATGGACTGCAGACACTCGAAAGTTTAAATCCATCCTCACGATTGAATTTGGAAAAAAAAAAAATTTGGTAATTTCAATCACTTCTCTAACCATGGTATAGTATCCATGGTAAATATCCCGTTTCTAATGTTTATACTTGTAGTGTTTTGTAACGTTATACGTAAATGTTTACATTAATTACATATTATTTATAAAATTTACAAGATTATCAATAATTTAAATTAAAAAAATACTTATGTACGTATACATTATGTTAGTTTATATATCCAACATGTTTTAAAAACAAATGAAATTATCATTGGTCACTTGTGTAATAATCACAGGTGCCTTGTTTATGAATGAGCACGTCAGCAATATGTATTAATTCTGTTGTTGTTGCTTAGGTGTTTTGGTGAACTTTAATAGGTTGAATGTATGATGATGGTATGAATGTGTAGTGCTAATTTCAGTTCGAGGTTAGAAGACGGGTTTTATTTAAGAACAAAACCCTCTCCGTGATGTAACGTTATACGTACATGTTTACATTAATTACATTTTATTTATAAAAAATAGAAACTAAAAATCAATTTTAATTTTAATATCTACAAAACACTATTTATATAAATTACTTTACCTACTAATCATACATTAAATATTAAATAAATAGCTGTTGAAATTCATCAATACGTTCCGTATATTCGTTATATCCACTCCTAGCTGGCTTACGATCATCCTGAGAACCTGGTTTGCTCGAATGCCCACTTCCACCTGCGGCCACCTGCGGACAGGAGAGTACTGGACCAGGACCAGGGAAATAGAATCAGAAATAATGTGTCAAGCCGAATACTACCACTTTGGTGTACCCCTACTGCAGAGCGACCCTTGGCAAATTAAATTTTACATGCCCGTATGATTCTGCCTTATTTCTTACTCCCCATCCTGAGAGATAAAGCAGGTAAAAAGTATATTATAACGGGACAGTTTGTGACCATACCAGTTTAAAAAAAATAGATATTTATTACTTCAAAATTAACATAACTTTGGACCCTATCCTGCAGGAGCCCTGTTTGTTGGGAAAATATTATTCTCAATGTTGACTCATCATATAAAGTATGACTGAGCCAAGTTGCATAAAAATCCGTCCAGTAGTTTCAGCGTGATACGTGTTCATTTAAATAACTTTCAACGCCTATCCTACGGGAACACTTTTATTTTTCGGGATGAAAAGTATCTTATGTCCTACCTCGTAGTAAGAGCTCAAATCATACCAAGTTTCATTTGAATTCATTTAGTAGTTTCGGCGAGAAAGTATTACAGACAGACAAACAGACAGACAGAAAAACAAACATGAAAAAAAAACAGTTTTGGCTTCAGTACCGAATACAGATACCCTTAAAAAACGAATATCTTCAATATACAGAATTTGACTAGTTACAGTTTTATTAAAAGTATAAATTACAAAATACTTAATCATAGATTCGAAATAGATGGGATTCAGTGGAAATAGCTATCGTTGAGTAATTAGATATGTCTAACTAGAGACTAATGACACAAATGAGAATCTATTTTCTTTCTTTAAAAACCTAGATAACGAAATCATACCTTACCAGCCTAACGAGATCGTTAATAAGAGATGTTCATGATTTATCGCATAAATCTCTTTATCTCTATTAGCAATCTGTAAGAAATATTTCATCATAATGAGATAGTATGTTATGCGAGGTCAGAATATTTTCAGCGTAGTAGGTAGGCCTTCTTCATTAAGCCTTTATTTCTTGTAATCTACGAAATAGGGTATTAGGAGTAGCTACGTAGCTAGTTTGGTAGTTAAGGAGGTAGTAATCAATTGCAAATCGTGGCTTCGAATATGATGATCTTTGGTGCATACCTAGATATTACTCATGATAGACTGCTTTTAACAACCAGAAGTAACGTTTTCACATAAATCTTTGGCTTTAAATGGGGACTAATTAATAAAAGCTTTCACATTACGAAGTCAAATCCATTTAATCCATTCTTTGTAGCCACCGCACAAAATAAAAGACAATAAGATGACAACAAAATTCAAAAATTGAAAACGTTTTTTGTTACCACAGATTCTCACACTCTGTTAAACGTTAATTTCAACCGAAAAATACTCTTAGGTTACATTACACCTACCAATCTCTGCAATCCGATCCAAGCTCGCATATACACTGATTCCTCTCAGATTGCAATATTCCCAGTGTGCAATCAGAGACTATTTGAGCCGCTACTAGCCGCGAAGCAAATGCTCATAGCTCCCACACACAGGTGCAATTTGTCGATTTGCACTTGTACAAACAAGGTGGAACTCTCACATAGCTAAAACTAATAATCTGTTTGTTGTGGCAAATATATACTTTTTGAAGAATTTGCTGAACAACAACTAGAAATATGGATTGCAGTTGCGTGAAGTTTTACCGTTGTAACCGGTTTCGCAGTACTTGGTTTGGCGATATAGCCACCAACGACGAGCGAGTGTGTTTCCTGCACACACAAAAAATACATTATGAAATGATATACCTAACCGTAAATCAATTATTTTTTAAATTTGTTATTAATCCACCACCTTATTTGTATCCGGATAAGATGCAGTTTACACTGACATCTAACTCCTTACGCAAACACCCAAAAAAGAAGATAGAGTTTATTAAAACATATTAACGAGGCCTCTCTAAAAATTTTTCACCTTCACGGCGATTCATTTTCTAGATTTTAATTTATATTATATTTTCTATATTGAGTCCAGAGAAACGTCTATTAATGATCTTGTGAGGACGTTGAAGCTGTTTCCAAAAATCATATACTCATCATCATCATCATCATTGGCCTTTTACATCTATAACAGATGATTTAAGCAGCGACAGTATTCGGAGGGTTTTTACTGCACTTCCGCTGATGGCGGCCAACACGGGAAAAGCAGATTCGGCCACACAGTGTGCAGAGGTTTGAGTGCTGTGTACCCCTGGATGGTAAGGGATTTTTAGCGCGTTCGTTTCTTTTCGCGCGTTTATTGGCAAGCACTTCAAACAAGGCATTGTCATGCACAGTTACGCCGTCGGCAAGGACCTTTCTCCAGAGGTCTCGAACCTCTGCAAGACACTCCCAGCTGGACCAGTCTATGTCAAACTTAGTCAAGTCACGTTTGACGCTGTCTTTATACCGTAGCAAGGGGCGTCCTCGTGGGCATTTAGCATTTGCGATCTCTCGAGCAATCTCTCTGCGTTTGAGAGTTTGACGGGGCAAACGAGAAGGTACCATCCTATACACATGACCTAACCAACGCAGCCTTCTCTGTTTCAAGAGAGCGGTGATACTAGGCAGCTGTGCCGTCTTAAGAACCTCCTCGTTGGTGATTTTGTCCCTCCAGGATATGACCAAAATGCTCCGAAGGCAACGCATATGGAATGTGTTGAGTCTTCTTTCCTGTTTGGCGTACGATGTCCAGGTCTCAGCTCCGTACAAGAGTATGCTTAAGATGCAGGTCTGATAGACGATCATCTTAGTCTTTATTGTCAGGTGTTTGTTGTCCCATACTCTTGTAGTAAGCTTCCCGAACATCGTTGCCGACTTGCAATGCGGCTGCTGATCTCAGCGTCAAGTGAGAGATTGCTCGACATAGTCGATCCCAGGTAGCAAAAATTATCAACACATTACAGTGGTGCACCATCCAACAAGATTGTAGGTATTTCATTGCACCCTTGCGACATTACCACCGTCTTCTTTGCATTTATGGACATTGAAAAGAGTGCTCATGCTTCCGCAAATTTATCCAAGATGTTCTGAAGCTCGTCTTGCGTAGTGGCTACAAACGCTGCGTCATCGGCAAACAAGAGGCTATCGGCAAATAAATCCTCACGGTGTCTTTTGGATTTTAGAAGAGCGATGTTATAAAGCTTGCCGTCAGCTCTTGTGTGCAAATGAATACCCTGTTTGGTGTCACCAAAAGCAACTTTAAGTAGAAGCGAAAAGAAAATGCCAAACAAGGTAGGTGCCAAGACGCAGCACTGACGCACACCTCTGCGCATATGAAATGGTGAAGATGTGTTACCATTGAAGACATATCCCTTCATATTTTCGTGAAACGATTTTACTAGAGACAATATCCTGGCAGGGCATCCTATCTTCTTCAGTACAGTGTAAAGACCTTCTCTGCTGACTGTATCAAAGGCTTTGTTCAAGTCAACGAAAGCTATAAATAAAGGTGTTTGTTGCTCTCTACACTTCTCCTGCAGCTGCCGAAGTGTAAAGATCATGTTAGTAGTGGAGCGTTGAGTACGGAACCCGCATTGTGCCTCAGGATATATGCGATTGGCTAGCTTTTGTAATTTGCTTAAAATAACGCGAGCAAAAAGCTTACCCACGATGCTTAGAAGGGAAATGTCACGGTAGTTGTTGCAGTCACCGCGGTCGTCTTTTCCCTTATACAGAGTGATTATATTTGCATCTCGCATATCCTGCGGCACGTTACCCTCGTGCCAACATTTTACCAATCAGTTTTACAAGAGGCAAAACGCACTGCACTTTTATGAGTTCTGCAGGAATGCCGTCATTGCCAGGACTTTTTCTGTTTTTGAGCTGGTTTACAGCTTTATGAAATTCCTCCAAGGTTGGTGCCTCGTCAAGCTCTAGCCAAGTTGCAAATGTGGGAATCTTATCTATGGCAATTGGATGGACGTCTACAGGTTGTGAGTAGAGATTGGAATAATGTTCTGCCCACCTGTCAAGATGGCGGATATTGTCAGTAATAATAGTACCATCAGTCTCCTTGAGAGGGGCTGTGGCTGTTTTTAGGGATCGGACCTAGAGCCTTTTTAATCCCACTATATACGCCCGCAAAATTGCCAGTAGAGGCACATGCTTGAATGCTACTACAAATTTCTGTCCAGTAAATATTGGTAAAGTAGCGGATGTTACGTTGCAGAATTGCCTCATACTCTTACTTACTTATTATTAATATGCGGGCGTTTTTTTAGAAATATGAATGTGCGGAAAATAAACATGTATTAAAATAACTTTAACGCGATAATCCATTTTTTTTTTACTTTTCGTCTGTGCCCGTGGTTTTGCCCGCGTGGTAATTTCTCTGGGCCTAAAGTAATCTATGTGTTATTCCAGAATCAAAATTACCCTTAGTACAAAATAACAAATTTTGTTCAGCCGTCAGAGAGCTTTATATCGATTGGTCGGCTTCTACTTATCGCATTGAGATGTTAAGTAAACAAGTTTTTAAGTAAACCCTTAGCTATCCAACAGTGAAAACTGCATCGCAATCAGTCTGTAGTTTTTACGTGATGTGTACGAGACAAACATATAGACACGATTTAAAAAAATGATATATTTGTGTTCAGTAGCTTATAATGAAGAACCTTCTTTGTACAGGCTTTTTGCTACTAACTGTTTTTTTTATAAATAAAGATAGATAGATATAGATAGAAGATTAAACAGAGTTTTGTATTCTATACCTAAATACATAAATGTTTGGCCAGGTACATTACATTCTAGCACGCTACCAGCGCACTTTAAATTAACTTAACTACATTATCAAACGAGTAATGATTAATAGAAATAATATTAAAGATAGCATAGCACGTGCTTGAACAATGAGAAATGATTCGGATGCCTGACGCGCTTACTTTCTTGTTCTTCTGTTGTTTGTCCGTTCGGTACAATTTGCTTATAGCCATAGGCATACAATTTATAGATTTTAAACTAACTTCTCGATACTTGAAAATAAACTTCAAACGCAGCTCAAAACTGATTGACAATGAAAAACCAGACATAAGTTCAAAAACTAAAACCCATTTACAATCGGGTAAAAAAGCCTATGCCTATGGCACTCTTGCGATGAAGACGAATCGATTTTCAAAATCGGACCAATTGGGGTGACGCTATGGTGGAACATCCATATAACCAAAGAATATGTATCATCATACATACATAGACTATTAAACTCATTACCCTTCCCTTGATTTGCTGTAGTCGGGTAAAAAAGGGATCGCTAGATTCCATGAAAGATATGGAGATGAATATGTAAGAAATTTGTATACAAAATTAGAGTAGTTTGAGAACAGTATTTACAAAGTAACAGCTCTTTCAAAAAATCTATAAACCTAACCTATATTAAATAAAAGTAGTACTACTTTTACTTTTACTTAATGTAGGTTAGGTTTATATTACACAAATTATTAAAAATAGTACAATAAAATTTTCATACATTAATACAATATTTCATGGACTCGGCCGTTACCTTGCCGAAATCAAAAAAAGGATGCATAAATTAAACTAAC
This sequence comes from Alsophila aescularia, assembly GCA_946251855.1. Lineage (NCBI taxonomy): Eukaryota > Metazoa > Arthropoda > Insecta > Lepidoptera > Geometridae > Alsophila > Alsophila aescularia. The sequence goes on along the minus strand of OX276378.1, from coordinate 10,386,793 downwards.
GCGTTTCTTCCATATTGAAAATATATATATAAAACTAAGTATTATTTATATATTTTCATTACCCCGAGGAATATTGTTATGAGTCATAATATGTATTTTTTTTCAACTCCTAGGAATACATTCTTCTCAATTATCCTGTTTCATACTCCAACGGATCCAACTCATAAACTGAACCAATTATACCAGCACACGCTCCACGTTGTTTCGGCAGCAAACAAAGGACAAATTGTGTTAGTTTAGCGTAACAATCTGTTTGCGTCCGTAACAAGTGGAGACTACGGGACGGGTACTGTTCTGTTGGGAACAAAAAGGAAGTACAACTTAACCGGATTACCCCTTTCTATATTCGACGTAAGTACTTATTCAATGGTTACGTTCCCGCAGCCATAGCTTTTGATTATGAAGGACTTTAATCGTTAAACGTTTTCGGGGGCAGATTGTATTCGTGCTGTATGAAAAAAAGTATTTTTTATTTAGGTTGTATTTTTTTTACATTAAGGCTTTGGTCGGGATCAAATTGAATATCAAAGATTTTACGTGCTTTATTATGATCATTTTTCTTAGAAAGTAATGTAATTACATCAAATATGTTTACTTCATGTAATGTTTGATGTACGTAATATATGCTGCAGCTCAGTTTTTTTTACTTTCATTTTGGTAGATAAGTAAATCAAACGTTAAATATAACTCTCTCGCGCCGTGCAGCTTTTAGAGGTATGTTCGCGCTCAAAGTTAGAATCTATAAACAATAAATTAAAAATTGTATTCAGCGCATAAGTAACCCGAAATTCTCTTCTTGAATATGCGTTGAATAGTTTTCATAACTTTATATTTTTCTTAATTTTGAAGCCACAACAATATCGAAATTTTTCTCATTTTTTGAACTGATTTTATGTTGATATTATATATTTATATATATATATATATATTTATTTTTGATTCATTATAAATCTTGTCAGCGTATTGAGGCAATCAATTGAATTTCATAAAGATCAAATATTGAATGACTGAATTACATGAATAGTATTTATACAGAAGTATATTAAAAATAATTATAACAACCATAAATAATGCATTTTTATACAAAAATCACCGACAAAATTTCTTAGTGACCGCTCAGCGCCACTACTTTACTTACTAGCTAGTACTTCATATTAAATGTTCTTTTGTAAACAAACACTAAAAATAATAAAACAATTACAATTGAATCAGAACAATATCACTTTTCCAAAATAAAAAATTGTAATACCAATATAAAAATGCAGCATCAGATCATTTTTTGAAGTCGGTACCAAAGAAAGCTATCATTTAATTATTTTATATTTACAACAAATAATACCTACAATCTATTCTTCTATTCTTCTTTATCAGAATCTATGCTTAAAAGTTCAGTTAAAACACACCAATTTACTAATATTTGAAAAACACCACGAACGTTTTTATATAGCTTCGACAAAGTTAACGTACAGATTGAGCAACATTCAAATTGTGAATGAGCTGTAACGCCCGTTGTTCAATAGGCAAAAAAAAGGGTCACAGGTAGCTAGCCCGGGCCCTTAGCTATTCCGGAAAGTTCTTATATAGGGTGAACAACTGGATTGGTAACAATGAGTTTCAGCCTACTTTTTAGATCAAATACCCGTTAGTAAAAGAAGAACGGTGGTTGGAAAAGAAGCGCCGAAGATCGGGCTCAGTGGCGTGCTTTGAGAGAAGTCTATGTCCAGCAGTAGACTGATGCGGGCTGATAATGAGGGAGTAAAATTACAATTTTTCACTAGAGTTCGAAAAATGTGCTAAATATGCAATTTTACACATTTAAGTATTTTGTGTTGCCTAAACGAGCTGTTAATACAGTTTTTATATGGTTTGGATTGCTTTTCACCAGATTTCTGAGCCGATACTAAATTATAAAAATCGACTTCATTTTTTATTTATGGTTTTTAATACCAACAAGAAAGGAAAAATTTTTACTTCTTCCTATTTTTGTAATGAAATAAACTTTAATTTAGTTTTTATATTAAAAGGATTGCTAAAATGTTTTAAAATGTATCGCATTTTTAAACAAATTTATTTATCTTGCCCCGTTTGTTGTTGTTGATTCTTGTTTATTTGTTTATTTGGGTCAAATCTAGTAATTGAAATTTTATTTATAGCCGGCCCGCTCTCATAGCGGCTCAGTTTATTATTGTGCATACAAACGTATTACCAAAATCATTTTGTAGTTGAATACTTATCTTGGTCAGTAAGGATTTATATATAGGTTTTATATATAGGTTTCTAGTTAGGTTATGTCATCATCATTGAAATTAGTATGTATGAAACACGTTTTTTTAATAAAACAAACACATACAACAAATTTGTTGATTAGACTAACCCATACTTACCGAATCTTTCAGGTTAAGTATGTAGTTTAGAATAATGCTAATAGGCATCGTAGCTAATTCCATATATTATGCGTCCTAAAAAGCTTACATAATTTGTATTCATTTTATAATTTCATGAAATGTTTTACATGTTATAAAAATATTTTATAAGCCCTTTTCAGGGTAAAGCGTTTAAATAAAACTGACGGAGGTGTACTGTCACAATAATAACAAAGATATGATGTATAGTAATTGTATGTTTTGCCTTTAAAACATTTCTCTTAAATACTGGGACCCGTCTACTTTGCAAATTTTGAGGGTGGAACCATCATGCAGGGTTGTCAAACATTCTTTCCTGTATTATTTGCCTTTAATTTTGATGGCAAAGTGACCCAAAATTATATTTCTCAGGTAAATATGGTTGGAAATTTAAGTTTTCCTGTTCTACATTTCGAAGCCAATAAGCCTACAAACAGCAATATGTACAATTTATTAATTTGTTTAATATATTTTTTGCTCTAAGAGGGTACAAAAGGAGGAGAAAAATCTAAAATTTTATAGTGAAGTAATGACTAATAAAAAAGTAACATAGGTAATCACAATAATAATACATATTTCATATATTGATATTATTAAAGATGTTATGTATGGCAGCTCCACGTAAAGTGCTACCCTGCATTATACTTCCGCTGAACCAGTGACCTCAATGCAGACCACGAGGCGCTGATGCAACACGCGCTGCTCGGCGGCGCATCTCCCAATTCTGCCACTTCGATACCTAGCATTGGGCCGGTAGTACACATTACTTTAGGTTAGAATGTAAAATTTAAATGTATTAATAAACCTAGTTATAGCACATTTGGGTTTCTTTGCATCCTCCGGCTGCGGCCTCCGTAATTAAGACACTTATTATATAAACAAGTAAAATTATTATAAAAATACACAAAAACCTGACAACAAAATTACTGAATACGAGCTGACTGCCCGCAAAAATAATCACACTAATATGATAAAGTCGAAAATTTGTATTATGTAATGGTGCGTGTGTATGTTTCTTACTTTTTCATGCTTTAATGGCTGAACGGATTTAGATAACATTTGATATGGAGATAGCTTATAATCTGATTAACACAGGCTACTTTATATCGCAGCTAGTATTTATATAAATTTAATGTTTCTTATTTACACATAATTATATTACTTTACTTTAATACTTGCAACTGCAACATTAGACTAAGTATAGTTATTACATTAACTTGAATAATCTTATATTGAAAATATTGTAAGAAGCTTGTAAGACAATTGCTACTGTTTAGTTACAAGAATAATATATTTTTGAAATGGCATTTTATTACCTCCATTGTGGTACCTCATTCGATAGATTTTGGTATTATTTTTTTCCATTGGAAATACAATATGACACTTGTAAGCCGCCATATTGTTTTTCTTGACATTTCATATATCCAATAGAACTCTCGTGATCAAGACGAATCCAATGATACCTTATTTATCAAAATACATCAAACCGTTTAGGATGTAAGACACGCCTAAGAAAAGTACAAACAAACAAACAAAAATGCATTTCAACCCAAACACATAACACTACAGGCAGTCGGGTGAATACATACATTATTTATGAAAATAAATGAGGTTACTGCTATAATAACTATAAAATATACATTAAATAATAAGATAATATAATGATATGAGTGACAAAAATTTAAGAAGGCAATGAATGTATTACTAGCTGCGACCCTCAGCTTTTTATAAAGGATATGTGCTGTTGGTCTATAGCTGACCTCTACAGCGTCAACGGACGGTGGGGCGGGCGCAAAAGCGCTCCGCCGCAATGCGTGACGCAGAAGGCGCACGCCAAAGTTAAGTTTTGGCCACTTGCTCAAGGGCACCCAGGGTGTACGAACCTCGGCTTGGACAGTTGCCATTGATTACTTGGGGAGAATCGAACTAAGGACTAAGGCTTTGCCCACGTGCATTATGTCACGGTACTGTTGTATATCTATCATTTTTACCAACGTCGTCATACAACCAACCCAATAATCTTGAAAATGGTGGTAAAATAAACGAATGGATTTTTTGTTCAATTTTTTGGTGCTTATCCCTTGGCGGAAAAGAGTCGACCTATTATTGCTTCCAAATTACTGATACATACCTAGTAAACCTACTTATCTATTTATTATTTTACTAGTGACTCGCCCCGGCTTCACACTGTAGCGCTCACACCGCGGCATTTTTCTTACTTTCAGTATTTTTATACCCGTAGTAATATCTAAAAAAAAGATGCCAGTAAGCGTAATTCTAAATCTTTGGGAGCAATGATCGTGGTACTCATTGACCATAGACAACTGCATTATTACTTACGTACTTCACAGACTTGTTATTATTTCGTTTCCACGGCAACATGGCATTATTGCGTTCCTTACAGCGAGTGATCGTAATTTTTGCTAATTTTCCATACGTTGGGTTACATTATTGCAATTTTCAAAAGGAGCTCTAATTTGTTGAAAAATAATATACTGCCCATGTTACTTCCTGATAATGTAACTTAATGAAGGTGAAAGTTTTTAATTTTATTTTTCTTTTTTTGTTTGTCCATTACAAACAACCATAAAAACATAAATACAAACATACAAAAAATCAAATCTTTCCTCCTTATAATATTAGTGTAAGTGTATATAGTGCGAGTTAGATCAGTTTTTTCCATTTTCCATTTTAATTTTGATTGTAAAAAAAACACCTTCAATAAGAAAAAAAATACGTCTTCGTGACTAAACAAATCCAGTATTTTTATAAATTTTATTTTATTTATGCATAGTTAATACATAGTTTTTCATTTTGTGGTAGCCCTAACGTCCACGTGAATAGGGCCTATTGTTGCCTTAATAACACGATCCGGGGACATGGTCCAATGAATACGATGTCAAAATAATGGACGATGACAATTTACAAAGATATATTTTACAATGCTCGCATTGTGTCCTGCGCCGAAGGAATTCTCTGGAGATAAAACAATTGGACAGATATATTTTTTAATTTCAGTAAGAAATATGTTTAGATTAAAAATAGTTTCATATTAATTTACCGTTGAATTTATTTTTAGCATTGAAAAACAAGAGAATTTAACTCTCTTTTTGTTTGTACGTTTCTTACGCGCGTCCTGCAGCCTAAACGGTTTAATGGATTTTAATAAATGAGGTATCATTGCATTTGTCTTGATCACGAAAGTGCTATAGGATATATGAAGTGTCAACAAAACTAACGTGACGGCTTACAGCTGCCATATTGCATTTCCGACAGAACGAAAAATTACTAAAACCAAAATGCGTGAGGTATCAAAATGAAGGTACATAAAAGACCATTTCAAAAATATAATAATTCTTCTTACTAAATAGTAGCTATTGCTTTTTAAACTTCTTACAAAAAAATATATTTTAGATGATTCAAGTAAATGTAAAAAAAATATATATTAAAGAAATAAATATAAAATAAATAATAATTAATATATTTTAGCAAATGAAACTATTAAAGTAAAGTAAGTAAAAAATTTATATTTTTAAATTAATACTAGCTGCGGCCCAAGGTTTCATCCTCGTCCCTCAGGAACTGTGCATTTTTCTGGGATAAAAGTATTCTTTAAGTTAATCCAGGTTAAAAGTTTTCCATACAAAATTTCATCCAAATCCGTTCAGCCGCTATAGCGTGAAGAAGTATCAAACATACACATACGAGTATATACAAACTATCGCCTTTATAATATTAGTGTGATTATTTTCGCGGGCGGTCAGCTAGTATTCAGTAATTTTGTTCGCAGTCGGGTTTTATGTATTTGTTTATAATAATTTTACTTGTTTACCATATTAGCTATTGATAATTAATTATTCGGCTATATTAGAAACAAAAAAGCATCTTTGTTCTGCTAGGATATTAAAAACCAATGCAAATTGTACTATTATTTATTCTGTGGTAGAACACTAACAGCTTCTGATGTTTTTTAACAGACATGTTATTTCGTTTCCATGGCAACTGTTCCATACAGCGAGAAATCAACATTTTCCAGATTTCCCGTGGAAACTTATATTTCCAGGATTAAAAAAAACTTATGTTTTATTCCAGGGTATAAGCTATCTCCATTCCTAATTTCATCAAAATCCGTCCAGCCGTTATCGCGTGAAAGCTCCCCAAACAAACAAACAAACAAACAAACAGACAACGTTTCATTTTTATATATTGGTATGGATAGATAGTCATCTTTTCATTTGAGATATGTAAAGCTTTGTGTTCAAAAACTACAAAAATATAGACAGTTGCAACTTGCAGATGAAGTTCAGTTTCATAAGTTCTGAATGTGAGTTGAGATTCAGATTTCTGGACTTATTTTAGCCGAGGTTAGGATTTTGGTACTCCTAAATATTCCTCTGTTTCTTGCTGATCATCATCCAGATCTCAATGAGACATAGCGTAGAAAAGTATTATGCTAAATTTAAATGTCGGTTAGGTGTTGACAACTGCACTGCACAAACTCCATGTCAAAAGCATATTACCGCTCGATTTTGAAGTCGAGTGTAAACAAAACTAAAAATATTAAAAAAACTCCCCCATTATAGCTAAGAATTATCTCGATAACATCAGCTTTCAAAATTAAAAACCTGCATCAAAATCGGTCCATTCATTTGGGAGCTAAGATACTCAAACTAGTTTTCGTGCAAGAAAAAAAGTCGTATCTTGTGATAGACGCTAAGAATTTGTAGGGTCTCCGGTTGACTTTTTTTGAGATAAGCATAGTTTTTTTTAGCATTCAATGTGGTACCAGATAGCATTTTGAGCTGTATGGTTGTCAATTTATAGTTACTTGATTTAGCTGGTATTGGGTATGGTCCACCAACCTCGCAATGCGCCTGTGGTGACTATGCGACTGGTGATGGGTTTAGTTAAAATGTTTCAAACGGCCGTGTAGACGTAAAGTCAATAGAAAAAGCCGCTGAAAATTAACATGAACTTCCAATTTAGCTTTACGCACGCATTACTCAAATTTAGCGTCTATCACAGTTTTTTACAAGTTCAGCAACATTTGTTGCTGACAGTACACGGCTGATGACAGCTATAGAAAGGCACAAACTTTGCGTACTTGTACTATTATATATAGAGTGGTTATACCTCCTGGCTTTGCTGCTCCCCTCTAGAGCTCGCTAACCACAGGTGCATTGCGAATGAAACCTCTTTTTGAGTCCACATTGTGTATGCACAATGTGGAATTAAAATGAGTTTTCATTCGAAGTGTTTATTAAGATTTTTGTTTCAGCAATTTGACGATATGTGCAAAGCAGAAATATCATTTTAAATACCAAGGATAATTTTAAATGTAAGTATTTTCACACTTTTTTTAAAAACAGCATGTTGTTGTATTTTGTAATTTGTATTAGGTTACTAGCTGTGCCCACAGCTTTGCCTGCATGGTCATTTCTCTGGGTTAAAAGTACCCTATGTGTTATTCCAGGACCAAAACCTACCTATATAATACAAAATACGAACAAATTCGTTCATCCTTCAGGTAGTTTTTTATCGATTTCTCGGCATCTTTTCATCAAATTGAGATACCAAGTACATTCGTTTTTTAGTCAAACAGTTAAAACGACATCACAATCGGTCTAGTAGTTTTCACATGGTGCGCTGACAGACAAATAGAAAGACACGATAAAAAAATAAAAAAAACTTGAGCATATTGTAAGATCCCTAGACCATTTTTTTTATTATCTTCATTGTAGGTAGACACTTTTTGTTACATACTGCTTTTATAAGTATATATCGAAGATAGAATAGCTGCGTGAGGCCGGAGCGGAGGATCGAACCATAGGCATTTATGCGATATGTGATTTTTTGCGTCGTAGTCTATGCACGCACGAAACAATTCATCACAATACTTCAAATAAGTTTGCAATGTTCTAAGTAATTTGTATGTTGTACTTAATCATCAAAATTAATTATTCCGTTCCTTAGGTTAAAGAACAATTCTAAACAAAAATCCACATCTACTTTTATATTCTGTGCCCGCTACACTTATACTGAATGCATCCGTACATTTTACGTGTCGGGTATGAAAACAAAGTCAAGCATCCATTGTTCCAGAGAAAGCTAAGCGAAAATACCTGCACTTTACCCTGCCTTTTACTTTTAACTTACACATTTCGTTCAACAGAAACAGCCAGCTATTTTTAAAACCCGACTTTACACTCAGCTGTATGACATGATCTTGTTTTTTTTTTCAAAGTTGTGTGCTACTCGAAAAGTGTGTTTAGCCTTCGTTTTGGAAAGGACTTCACATAACTTAAATTAACTGTAAAAGTAGGCTTTCAGTCTGTTTTCATCTTAATAGGCTTATTAGCAAGATTAATAGATACTTAGTTGAAAGACATGAGCGGGTGCGGGTCGCAAACAAGCTCGTTTTTACCTGTTGCTTAAAATTGGTAAGAAATAAAAATGCCACGCGTTTAAAACGTAAACAAAGGATAAATAATTATTTCGTTTGATTGGACGCCCCACGAAATTATGACAACGCTGTTATATTTCTCTTATTTTCCTCATAATCTTTTAAAATACTCATAAGAGGCACTACTTGAAATGGCTCGTTACATTACACTGATTACACTCGGGGTATGAGGGATGATGGATTTGCTGCTCGGTAATTTGAATATTTAACATTTGTTGACAATGTCTGATGATGTCATGAGCGATGATCTGAAAGGAATATGCTGAAATCATGATAGATTATTCTATGAATCAAACATCACTTTCTAATAAATTTATTAAAAAACTTACTTAGCTAATTGTAATAAAATGTATATGTTGGTACTACAATGGAAGTTTGAACTTTGAAATAAAAAAAAACATTCAAATCGGTTTAAAGATTTTGGAGATATTGGATGAATATCCAATAAAAATATTAGTCTGGTTGTATTTAGAATCTCCTTGTGGAAATCGATTAAATTAAAAATGTTATTTTTTTTTAAGATTCAAATATATAAACGTTTAATAACCTGGGATAGTCCATGTTCATTCTTATATACAAAATTATAATATTATATAGATTAATAAGACCTGGTCGATTATACCACTTTTTGACCACAACACAACCGCGTCCTAGCCACAACGATATATAGCACCGTAGTACTAATATTTATTCTGTGATATGACGCCGTATATCGAGTTAAAGGCGCGCGCTTGAGGGGCGTGGCGAATGTAAACAAGTTTTAATGGTTACAACCGTTACATACCCGTGGCACAACTACGTTACACTACCAGCTGTTGTGCCTTGGGGAACTGCCATCACTACTTGTTGTGCCAAAAGGATATATATTATCCCAATGACACAATCAAACGGTGCCAGTAAGTAGTGCCTTGGGGGATACAACATCTCAGCCAAAACAACCGCGCAACCACCTGGTTGCGAAGTGGTGGGTGTGGTCAGAACTTTTGTAGGCATAAGTAATATAAGTTGAAGCAATCTAAAAAAAAACTGCAGTGATCAGTATAATTATGTCCTTAATTTTACACTGACATGCTTTATAATCGCCATGTCAGCTCTCGTGCCAGCGAAAACAGACTGACTTTGCACTTTATGCTAGCCGTGACTCATTTTCATTTATTTTTCAACAGTGTGTATTCATCTGGTGCGTGCTCCGACTGTACCATCTTCTCCGAGCCGGTGTGACGTGGAAGGGCGTAGCTGCCATCGAGTTGTGACTACTACCCGCAGGGGCGAACGCGCAGCCGGGCAAGCCCCGCCCTCCCTGCGAGTCCACGCTGCTGCTCGGTGGCGCCGAGAGCGACACCGATGCTAGTCTCCATTTACTATAACCTGAATAAATGTGCTTTACTGTAACTATAGAGGAAGCATCGAGCCATGAATTCTGGCCACCGAAGCGGACAAACAGCCAGGTCCACCCTGCGCGCATTGCCAGGTTACGTTGCTGCTCGGCGGAACTAACGCTAGTTTCATGAACTACCATCTAACGTGGACAAATGTGCTCTATTGTAACTACAAATGTAACTTCAGGCTTTTACTTCTGCTTTCTAGCCTAGACTGTGGGGTGCAAAGAGTTACGAAAACGCAAAATCTATGATTTGTCACTTCATCATTAGCATGTATTTTTCCACTGATGAACCAATCAGTCAATCAGTGTCATAATATACCTTTGGAGAGCCTATGTCATCCATTAACCATGTATATCTTTTAAGTTTCGGCACTGTAGCAAACGCCATGATCACGTACTAAACGATGTAAATGCGGTCTGCCCTCTTGCGTATTCGTTCAACCTGGACATCGGTGTTTTATACTTGTAGTGGCCGTAAATAGAGCTATTACTATTTTCAGCCGATTAGAAGCAAATATGTCAAAAGTGCTAAGCAGCGCTTTGTCATCCCCGGTATCGCAATCGTCAGTGAAATTTAGTCAGCCACTCATTGATAATCAAATAATATAAAACAATTTTACAATTTGCAATACATAACGTGCATTTGGCAGTACTTTTCATCACATAATAAAAGCTTTAAGACTATATTTATAATAGGAATGTTTGTCATCAAAGTTATGGTCACTACTGTTAGCAAAATTAATCCACAGAAGCCTTCACAAAAAACAATTTCTCAGTCACTCTGACCACTTAGCGTGGCGACGTTCCGGCCAAGCCTTGTTAATGTTTCAAACATTTTACCAAAATGCCGCAAAAATAGAATACCAACAAAGAAGCACAAAAGGCGAGACAAGAGTAAACTTTCTCTTACATTGTATTTCTAAGCATATATCAACGTTTGAAAAGCTAAGCTAAATAAACCTTTGATGTTCGATTGTAAGCTCGTTCTAAAGTGTCTGTAAATAACTGTACATAAAAGTATTGTAATAAGGTAGAAAGGCTTTTTATCGCGTGTAAATAATGGAAAAAATTGAATTGAGCTTTAGTATGTTAAATTAGAAAAAAACAGACTGGGCTATTTAACAATTCGATTCGTATCAAAGAGAAATAATGTTTGAGTTCATAAAAGTAAAATTGTATCGCTGGGGCTATTAATTTGAATGCAAACTTGTAGACTTAGATTACCTTGGTATAAAATTATTGGCGGATTTCATTTCAGATAATTAAATTTAAATTCGTTTTTATGTAATTAAGTTTAGAAAGTGCGTCCATTTCTAAATGGCTAATTTTATAGAAGTTCAAAACATCTTCGCAAACGTATCTTGGTTAGTTTTTAGTTGATAAATAGCTCTCTCTGTGGTAATTTAAAGCAAATACGGTCGTGTTCATAAATTTAAGCCAAATTTACGATGTCAAGGTCAGGAAGGAAAACGTATAATGGCTTCATTAATAAATAATGCCGAACAAACTCATGGCAAGCTAACAATTTTTGTATATGAACTCGACTGAACTTCTGTTGTCCATAATAAAAATGTTTTTAAGTTTGATAATACAATAAAGGAAATAATTAAATTAATAAGCATCTAATAAAATAAATATAGAAACTACATTTTTTTTTAATTTATTCTTATATTTTGACCAAGTGCATTAGAAATGTCGTCATACATAGCCTTCACTTCATCGTCCGGGCGTTTCGAGTGTGGGGCGTACACCTGTATGACCTTCAACGAATACCGTTCGGTAATTCTGAGTAATAAGGTTTGGCACTCTGCTCGAAATGCTTTTGATCTTCACAATTTTGTTGACGAGGGACTTGTGAAAGAGAAACCCGATACCGTGTTGGGACTGCTGGTCGCCCTCCCGGTAAAAGAGTAAGTTGCCGGAATTGGGGGTCATCGTATCCTCTCCCTCTTTTTAGACTTCTGATAACCCTATAATGCCCCAACGCAACTTACTACTTCTTCTAGCTCTATCAAATTCTCATCGGTCCTCATGAGATCTTTGGGTGGTAACTGGGTATCTCTGCCGGGGATTCTTAGCACCCCCTGCTCCGCCGTTACCATGGCTGCTACTGGTGCCAGGACTAACGGAGCCGACGAGGACTGGGGGCTGTTTTTGTGGTGTGTCTATCATATTTTTGCCATAGTCACCACGCTTGGCAGGCGGATTAGTGACCGCAGTGTAGGTGATCGGAGGACGCTTGCTGCCCCCGGTGTGTAATCCCTTAGTCGCCTCATACGACATCCACGGGAGGATTGGGAGGGGTCTTATTCTAAGCCGAGACCACCACGGCACAACACAATTACTACAAAAGATAATTTCTAGAAGTAGGTAAAACGTTTCTAAGTATTTTTGCATTATTATGTAAGTAGATACGTACAACAACATGCACAGGCAGTCCATTAAATCGACTCCTTGAACCCTCAACACCTTGAATGAGGGCGAAGGCCATAACCTTATTAATTATAAAAATAATCTTAAAATGCAGTTCTTCTAGATCTATAGGATCATTGGCATCCCTTAAACGTCACTTAGTAATCCTCGCGAACGTTCTGACGCCTCCTTCTTTGGGCTTCCACTGTGATAATATTACCAAAATCCATTTACTAAATATAATAATGTTTGTCGTGTAACATTGGAAAGCCGATAAAAAAGTCCTACCCTTTCAAATATAATTATTCAAATCAGTTCAGAAGTTTTAGAGATATGAGGTAACAAACATACAAACAAAAAACAAAAAAATAGAGATGACTTGAAAACCTCGTCCTTTTAGAAGTCGATTATAAGTTTACTACTGAACAAGTGTTCTTTTTTTAAATAGTGTCTATATGTATGTTTGCGCATGACGTAAAAACTATTAGACCAATTAAAATGTAGTTTTCACTGTTGGAAATTGGATAGCTAAGGCACAATACATATATAGTCTTTACAGACAGTAGTGTATCGAGGAGTAAACGGCCGATTTGACTCACGCGGCGCGGGGGCCGGGAGGCAGGGGTCTCAGCGTGGTTTTGAAAAGAACGCTACGAGCGAGTTTCGCGCCTGAAGTATCTTCACGTAAAAATACGAGAAAGAGAGATTGTTTTCTGCAAGTAGGATACCAGTACCAAAAATATATTAAACCAAAAAGTATTGTTATATAAGTATATATCAAGATTGGACTCATTAGTCCAATCTTTTCGACCTATAGAGATCTTTTCGTCACTATAGAGATCCGAAAAAAAATAACTTCATTTATTACCTGACTGCGGAGGGTTATGTTTTGGGTTGTATGTATGTATGTATGTTTGTTTGTTTCTACGTTTCTTTGGCACGTCCTACAGACTAAACGGCTAAATGGATTTTGTTAAATGAGGTATCATTGGATTCGACTTAACCGCGAGAATGCTATTGGAAATATGAAGTGTCAAGCGGCTTACAACTGCCATGTTTTGTTTCCGACGGAAAGAAAAATGATTGTATAACTCTAAAAACTCACAAAATATATCGTTTATAAATATATATACTTCCATCTGGCAAAAAAAAGCGTAAGATAAGAATAAACTAGAATAATATAGGGATAGAGTAGATTAGATTTTACTCGTATATTTCTCGTTTTTAGTCCTCTGCGGCTTTTCCCGCGTGGATATTTTCTGGGGAAAATGTAGCCTATGTATTAATGTAACCATTACCAAATTTCATTCAGTCATCAAATATTATTTCATCAATTTGGATACAATGTTGGAAATTCAAATTGAGATACAAAGTAGTAAAATTCGTTTAGATACCTACACATATAGACATAATAATTATGAATACTACTAATAAGTAACAATTTTTAACAATATTACATACTAGTGATTTACCCCGGTTTCGCACGGGTAGCGCTCACACCGCGCGCTCATTCTTACATTTAGAATTTTTACATGCATCGTAACTTACTAAAATACTTAAAAAAATACGCCAGTAATTCAAAATCTTTGGCAGCAGCGATCATGGTGTTTTTTACCCATATACAATAATTGCATCATTACTCCAACGACAGTAAGAAATGTCTAACCATTGCTCACGTATTTGACAGACTTTTTATAATTTCGTTTTCATGGCAACGTGTCATTCCGTTGTATATATTTAATCGACTTCACAAAAGGAGACGGTTATATATTCGACTGCATGTTTTTTTTTTCATTGATTTACTCCGATTTCTTTGTAAATTCTTTTTATGTTTGAAAGGGTATATATACTCTCCAGGTGGTCCCAAATAAATTGTATAAAAATTGATTCAATAGTTTTTCGAGAATAAATAGTTTTTCTAGTACATCCATTTCATTTTGTGTTTATATTGCCTCAAATCTCTAAAATTTATTAACCTTTTTTGAATGGTTGTTGTTTTATTCAGAATGTTATTTTAATGGGATAATAAGGATGAAGGATTTCTGAACCAATTTGAATGATTCTTGGTTTATTTAAAACGATAGAGTTTTATTGCTGTCCCACATCACATTTTATCAAAAATGGTTTAGTATTTTTTTATATTTTTTTGATGTTAATGTTCGTTCATGTTTTAAAGAATAAACCTATAGTGTGGTACTGTATAAAATTCATCTTAGTAGTTAATTTATGTAAGACTAGCTGATGCCTGCGGTTTCGCACGCGTAGTCTTTCTGCAGGTTAATAGTACTAATTGTGCTATTACAGGACCCAAAATACCAATATACCAACATTTGAACAAAATTCCTTCAGCCAACAAAAATATTTTTATTGATTGCCTGGCTTCTACTCTTCGAATTGGGATATAAAGTACCCCAGTTTTTAAGTCAAAACATAAGCTATCCAACAGTGAAAACCTCATTGCAATTGGTCCAGTAGTTTTTACGTTATGCATGAACAAACATACAGATAGACAAACAGAGAGACACGAATTTTTAAAATGTCGTTTGTCCATTACAAACAAAGATACAAAAATACAAACATACAAAAAATCAAGTCTCTCCTCTTTATAATATGAGTGTAGACATACGCGTGAAATCGATAGCCTCCTTTTTTGTAAGTAAGTTTTTGTAAGTAGCTTAAAATCTCTGGTTTTACTAATAGAAGATTCCTACAAATTTAAAAGGTTAGCTGTAAATTGTGGTCATGTACAAACAGACGAACATACGTACATACATTTATTCATGCATACATAGGTATTCTGATAAAATTATAACCCTCCTTTTTTGTAGCCGAGTAAAGACCCGCCAGTAGCAACCCTCGGTCCCCGATTGACATTAGACATCAAACTCGAAAACAATGTTTCGATACACTACTGTCTGTAGACTACCCCCTTACTCATAAAAAGTTATGCAATAATTAAGCAATGATTAGAAATTCCGCGCAGTACAAAATTATACTGCGCAGAATTATCTATCATTGCATAACCATTGCATAACTTTTTATAAGTAAGGGGGATAATGTACAGTGGCTAAGGTTTTGACTTTAAAGTTAATGTGCCTAGTTTCTATCTTAATCCGATAAGTAGAAGCCGATCAATCGATGAAAAAATATTGGACGGTTGAACGAAATATGGTAAATTATTGTACTTTGCACTATGTATGGTCTTGGAATACAAAGGTTACTTTTTTCTCCAGAAAAATGACCACGCGGGTGAAGTTGCCGAGGGTAATGTAACCTACTCCATACCTAGATTATTTGAGTCTATTCATAACTTACTTTTCGGTGTCAGGTGGATGTAAATAAACGATATATTTTGTGACATTTTAAAAGTGAAGTTTCCCAAACATCCGAACACACTGAAAAATGTATGGACAATTTTGCCCGGTCAGGGGTAGGTGACATGCCAGGAGGCCCGCTGGTAGCCAGAAGCAAGCAAGCACGACCAAAAAAAAAACAGACCGGCAGAATCACAAAGATATGAAAATATTCACAAATGTTTGTCATTTAAACGGAGTTGGATACGTTGTCGAAGGTTAGACAGAAAAAATAAGTATATTTTTCGGATTCCTAGCCTAATAGTGGGTCAAAAAAAATTGACTTAAGAGTCCAATACTGATATTTACCTATATTACTCGTTTATACTCTTTTGTCAGGACATCCTTCTTGCTCAGCACGCATTCATTCTTGCATATTTACGTGAAGATACCAAGAAAGTACTCCAGTTGTAGGTAACGCGGTTCAGGTAACGCGGCGCAGTTGTAGGTAATTGTAAGAACTTCCTTGGAAGATACTCGCTCGTAGCCGTCGTTTCAAAACTCAAAACAAAACCACTCTGATACCTATGCTTCCCGCCCCCGCACTGCTTGCGTCAACTCGGCCGTTTACTCCTAGATACACTACTGTCCGTTAGGACTATATAATGTACTGTGGTCCGGGATGGCCAAGCTGATCCACAATTTTGCCGCATAGGCAGCGATGTGGGACTTGGCAAAAAACGCCCAGACGGCATAAAGTAATGTTAACTTCGAATTAATAATTCAAAATAGATAAAATTATCGTTGGCATTATTATTGACTCGTTTTTTAAAAAAAACTAATTATTTTTACTGATTTGTGAAACGATTGAACCTTTTTGCAGTTGTCATTTTGCAGATTGATCGCTACTTGTTGTCTTTCCGGGAAAAATATTGTTATTGCCAATAAATTGACTGATTTTCAACAAAATTGTTTTATTTTTTATATATCGATAAGTCTGAGGTAAGAGTGCATATTTTTGTTTTAACTGTTGCATATTTAGTTTAATAATTTACTTAAAGAGCCGGTACCTATAACCTCAATTTTTTTGTTAATTATTTTCAATAATAGTCGGGGGCAGAGTGAAACGGGGCTCAGTGAAACATGTTTTAGTGAACCCTAATAAAAAATCATATTCCTTGTTACTGATTAATATTATAAAACATTTAATATGCCATTTAATTTAATTACCTAAAGTTATTATTTTTATATACATTTATATTTTTATTCATTCCTGCCTCAAACATCACCTTGTCTGTCAACATAGGTCTCCTCTAGATATATCCACCTGGTTTGGTCCTGTGTTTCTCTTTGCATCTGTATCCCATTTTCATCACCTCGTTTTCAAGATCCAGTACCGATTCCATGAGTTTGTGACTCATTTATCCACTTTGTTAGGACATAGCTCCCTTACTTTACTGTACTCCAGACTTGAAGCACAGCACAACAAAAATTTTAACTCGGAGATGTTTCAATAAGTTTAGTTTCTATTAATCTATTACCTTAACATTCCTTTAATTTAATAATGAAAAAATTAAACATTTTTTTATAACCCAAAAACACTTTTCTGTTTCACTGTGCCTCACCTTACCCTACATTAGCGACGCCCCTATCGGTTAAGATGTACTTTATACCTTCTGAATAAATTAAGATCTGTTCTCCGATGAAAATTGAAACACGTATTATGTGAATTGAATTCAATTTTAAGATGAGTAGATTATAAAACCCAAAAACTATTAACATATGATTTCACCTATTCTGTCAAGCTCAGATAGAATCTTCCCAATCTTCTACTGTCGTAAAGACTTTGACTCATGAATAGATATAGATATGAATAACAAATCATGAATATCAATCTGAACCTAAACTTTATTCACCTCAATTTATTGATAATAAATACTTGAAATGACTGGCAGATGTTCCCAAACAAAACCTATTGTAAGTTAGATTGATGTAGGATTGAAACACTTACATAGGCAAAGTTATTATTTGGAGACTTTTTATAATATTTACCATCCGTTCTTTTTAAACCTTTACCATAGAATTACTAATACAGGGTCAGTACTCGTCACTTATACCAATAAACTATTTATAACAACGCGGGAAAATTTGACAGACCGCAAGATTGCTTTCTTGTTTGCAACCCGACAAACAAATAAAAAAGAAAATTGATCACAAAAGATATTAAGGTGCTCAGCACAAGTAGCAACTTTGAGCTCCGGCAACTCGCAACTAGCTGTTTTTACGATTTTCATTTAAGTAATTTTGAGAAACTGCGCAGACGTAGCAACTTGTACGTAGTATTTAAATAATATTTTGCACATGCCTAGGTGCGATTATTATATTAAAAAATAGTATGAAGACATCAAGTTTATCAATTTATTGACAGATATTTAGTTACATAAAATAGACAAAAATGGTTAAAAAAAATATGCGCCGAAGTTTTTACGAATAAAATACATCTCCCAGAATTCAGTGATTTTCATCACAATAGGTAATTGTATGATTTATATGATAAATTATTTACTAGCTTTGCCCGCAGCTTTGTACGCGAGGTCATTTCTATGAGTTAAAAGTAACATGAAAGTAGTATTCATGAACCAAAAAGTGCAATATACTACATTTTATCAAAATTTGATTAGCCCGCAAATAGTTTTTATCAATTGCTCGACTTCTACTAATCAGTTTTAGATAAAAAGTACCCCAGATTCAAAATATAAGCTATCCATAAATGAAAAACGCAATTCAATCATTTCAGTAGTTTTTACGTGATGCGCAAACAGACATCCAAACAGACAGAAAGACAGAGAGACACCATTTCAAAAATGTTACCTGCTGTTTTGTGTCAGTAGCTCATTTAAAGTCCACTCTACCTTATTTTAAATCCCCAAACGCGAAAAGAGAGGGTTGTTATAAGTTTAGTGTGTGAATGTGTATAGATGTCTGTCTGTGGTATCTCAGCTCCCAAACGAATGGACCGATTTTGATGCATTTATTTCTGTTTGAAAGCTGATGTAATTGAGATGGTTTTTAGCTATAATATGGGGGGCTTAGTATAATTAAATCTTGCTAAATAAGTCTTAACTCAGATGAATTTATCTATATAAAAATATACCTATATGGATACGTACACACTAAAGTTTTTATTGTTTTATGTTCTTACATCTATACTTCGATCTATAAAGCAGTATGAATCAAAAAGTCTGTATAATGAAGATAATTTAATAATATTGTCTTGGGTTCGTAAAATAAGTGTGTAGCGTTATTAAAATCATGTTTGTTTTGTCTGTCCACGCATCATGTAGTAACTGCTTGACCGAATGTGATGCGGGTTTCACTGTTGCATAGCTTTGATGTAGACTTAAAAACTGATGAACTTAATGTCAGTCCAAAGAGCCGAGCAATATAAAAACCAATTAATTGGTTAATTTTACTTTATATGTAACTAGTTTTCACCTGCAACTTCGTCTGCGCGGAGTAAAGTATATCGCGTAAAAGGCATCCTATGTTCTTCTTAGATATTAAAAACTAATGCAAAAGTATAGCAACAACGCTCTTGTTGCTTTTTGACAGTCTTGTTATTATTTCGTTTCTATGGCAACCGTTCCTTACAACGCGTAAACGTCATTTTCCAGTTTTCCCGTGAAAACTATTTTCCAGGATAAAAAGTATGAAAGGTCTCTACGTTGTACAGTACCTATTTAAAAAGTTTCATCAAAATCGGATAAGCCGATTTGACGTTAAAGCTCCCCAAACAAATAAACAGACAATGTTTTACTATTATATATTGGTGTGGATTCCGGTTCTGTAATATCACAACGGATACTTTCCTTCCTGAAAATGACCACGCGGGTAGTAGTAGATAATACATAGTAATACTAACTTAGTACCTTCCTAAATTCTAATCTAGTGCGAATAAATAGACTACTTAGTAGAAGCAATCATTCAGCTGTTGCCGTGAGATGTGTCGAGGATGGTTCACTTGAGCCTCTATTTATTTATGCTCACCCACCATAAGCAAATCTTGCCAAATTGCGCCCCGGGCAGTTCCCGAAAATATATTTCAATTTCCTCGCCTGAGCCAACCAAATAACAAGCTTATTTCTAACATAATGTATTGTAGAAGATGTTAGATTATTATCTTGCTTTTGTGTCCATCCGTGACTATGAGAGAGAAGGTCATGTATTCATAGTGACAAAAACTGAAGTGTGACTATGCCCAAATAAATAGGTACGAGTATATCTTGCAATATTGGTTTTAAACAAACATGTTCTTAATCACTAGAAATATAAACATTAGGAACGGGGTATTATCAGGACTAGCTTTCGCCCGCGACTTCGTCCGCAAGGACTACAGTTTATCTTGAAATAAAAGTATCCTATGTTCATTAAGGAAAATAAAATCAATGCAAAAGTATAGCACCAACGCTCTTGATGATATTTGACATACTTGTTATTATTTCGTTTCCACGGCAACCGTCCCTTACAGCGAGTAATCGTAATTTTCCATTTTTCCCGTGGCAACTTACTATTTTCCGGGATTAAAAGTATCATATGTTGGTTTCTATATTGCACAGAACCTATTTACAAAGTTTCATCAAAAACGGGTCAGCTGTTTTGGCATGAAAGCTCCGGAAACAAACAAACAAACAGACAACGTTTCACTTTTACATATTGGTTTTGATAACATTTTTACATGATCACGGATAAAATTAAGTGGGGTGAATAGTCTTAACGAGAAAAAGAGTGGTCCCGTTTTAATGTTTATATTTCTAGTATATCTTACAAATAAACATGTAATTATATAGGTTTATTGGGCTTGCAATTTTAATTTTTAGTTACCTATGCATTACTAAATGCTATTGCGCCCTTGAGGTCCAGTCATTTTTGAGTTTTGCTTGTTAAATAACTAAATAATAATATGGAAGTTAGCTTGACAGATATGTGTGTTTATTTTAAGGAAGTTGCATGTACTTCTAGCACAACCGGAAAGATTTCTGCATAAAACCTGAATGCGAACAAAATTATTGAATACGAGCTGACCTCTGCAGAAATAATCCCACTAATATTATAAAGACGAATGTTTGTATGTATTTAAGGGGGTATGTGTGTGTATGTTTGTTACTTCTTCTCGCTTTAATGGCTGAACTGAATTGCATGAAATTTAGTAATGAGGTAGCTTATATACTGGATTAACACATATGCTACTTATTATTCCGGAAAATGCACAGTTCCTGAGTAACGCGGGCGAAACCGCGCGGTGCAGCTAGTATTTTTTTATTACTTATTTATTTTTATATTTTACTTTACTTTAATAGTTGCAATGCTATAGTCTAATGTTGCACATTAGACTATAGCATTTACATTATCTAAAATTGAAAACTTTTTAGGAAGCATATAACACAATTGCTGTTTTGTCATAAGAATTATATGACGGGGGACAGGCAGGTAGGCCATGAAGCAGTGCGAGGATAATCAATGCTTCGTCAGGATGATCAATGGTGGTGTCCTTATTTGTGCGCGCTAGGTTCAATAAATCGTATGCACTTACGGCTATAAAATCTAAAGAACTGACCCGATTTGTAAAACAACCTAAAGGCACACTGATTGTGCACATGTCTATCCACTTCTCCACTTCAGCCCTGGAGCTCCGAAGCCCTGGATCCCTGAAGCTCTCAGCGCCAACCTCAATTCCTGGCTTACTGATCGCAGTGTGTACTCAACGCGTAATTCCACACGTGACCGTATTTGAAACAGGAGTTAGATGCAGGGGGCGGTCGGCAAGGCATGGATGGATTTTAATCTGCAAACATAGCAAACGCAGTAGCTACGCATGCACTCACATAGCAAATCTATGTTTCACTAAGAAGTAGGGAATTATAGATGCAACATCAACTACCAAAGCTAATTTAAAAGGGCCATAACATTATCCAAGAATTTACAACCAAAAATGTAGGTAGGTAAACATTTCCGACTCAATATTCTTCCGCGCCGTTGTTTACGAGTTTCATTGGTTATTACAATTAAATGATTCGATGTGGAGCTTGCGCTGTGCCGAGGGGATAATCTTGGTAGGTACCAAAGGCAACGGTTTGGAAAAATATCTCCTATTGAATTTTGACAAGTAGGTATGGACTAAACATTCATGTAAGTCATGTCTCGTGAATGTTTGGTACCGAAATACATTTAGAAAGACTCGCCTGATTTAGAGGGGCAGTTTCACGTGACACTCATCAATCATAAAGCAGTAGGCTCGATTAGCCTGTGCTTTGCAAACTCTAGTCAAAGTCTACATCCTCTTTTCTTGCCAAACATTCACGAACTTAGCGGCACAACACAAATAGTACTTCGCTTCAACTATACAATCGCCATCGTATGATTTTCCATCTTCATTTGCTCAGGGATTTTCTGTATTGTGGACCTTTATCCCACCTTTTGACGACGGGGACGGTCAGGAAGGCCATGAATCAGCGTCAGGATTATCAATGTTGGTGTCCATAGTTGTGCGCGCTTTGTGTGTGGGTTCGTTAAATTGTATGCACTGACGGCGGTTATGAAAACACTGGCTAGAATCACACGTTTAATGTGAACACTGAACAGGTATATACAATTAGAACAGTCTACTAATTCCAAATCACAATTATTTTCTGTGTAGGTAGGTAGAATAATTGGAGTCGAGAAAACGCGGTATTCCCGACGGCGCGTCCAACACGACCACCCTGCTCCATGGTTCTCCCTGAAGTGTTTTCAATCGTCGCTGTTTTTGCACCGTCACAACCATCGCTAGGTTAGGTTAGGTTAGGTTTTGGGCATTTTTCGTTCCGTTAGAAATACTATATGGCAGCTGTAATCCGCCATATTAGTTTTCTTAACACTTTAAATATCCTTTAGCACTTTCGTGATCCCTCGCGTGACGTAACTCCGCCGCGCAACTTCCACACTTTACCTTTTGTACTGATACAACTTACTTACAATCATTACAATATAGTTATGGTCTTAATATTTTGTTTTTGTGTTCAATATATTAGTAAAATGGCTGCCAACACAAATAAACTAAGAATACGAAAACCTTTAAATAGCCAATTAAAATAAATTTTGTGTAATTTAAATAGTTATATTAATGACATGAACGATAAAAACATGTCAAGTGTCACTACATCAGCTCAATTGGTAGTGACATCGACTTTCCGATGATCGAGGAATTCCGCTGTCCACTGTTAAAAGAGTTTTATTGGAAAGTAAACATGTTTTGGAAGACGGAAGCAAATTTAAATCTCCGAAAAAGACCAAATGCTGGAAAAATATCATTATCACTGACGATTTTGATAAAAAAGTAATCCGAAGAACTATTTACAACTTTCACATTACTGATAAAGAGGTGCCAACTATGAAGCGAATACATGAAAAGTTGAAGACAGACATAAACTATCCAGGTTCAATTTGGTCATTGCGTAAAGAAGTGTCTCTTTTAGGATTTAAATGGAAAAGGACAGAAAGTAATAGGAAAATTCTAATGGAAAAATATGAGATTCATCTACGTATAACTTTTTTGATTAAAATTTCCGAATATCGCATTCAGGGCCGGCCAGTCGTACAAGTACAAACAAACTATCACTGTACAAGAATGGAAAATATCCGTTATTGATAATAATAATATAACGGAACGATTCATTATTAACACAAACGACACATCAGATCAGATTTTTTTTTCTTAACTCCAGACGAAAGAGAGATGTTATAAGTTTAGGGAGTGTATCCGTGTATCGTGTGTGTGAGTGTATCGTGTAGTGTTATTGTATTGTATTGTATTGTATCCGTGTGTTTGTCTGTTGCATCGTAGCTCCCAAACGAATGGCTCGATATTGATGCGTTTTTTCTGTTAAAAATCTGATGTGATCAAGCTAAGATGGTTGAGGGGGTGGGGGTAGGGAGAGGGGGGCGTGATACATATTCAAATTGTACTTGTTGGTTATTTAATTGTTTTTATTTTTAAATCAGGAATCAGCATCTGTTGAGGAATTAAAAATATACAGATATTCAAATAACTTCTCCAACAGCCTTCAGCAACAGTAAAAGTGGCCTAAATTACTTAGTCCAAGCTGTTATCTCTTCCCAAGTTGCAACTAAGTTGCAGCGCTGAACACTACATTAAACTAACTTTAAGTGCCCGTCTCGTGGATCCGACTTCTTTGTAACTTTATGATTTATGGCACTAAGTTTTTATCTTAAATGGCTATCAGCGCTCTGTCAAGACCTCGACCTTATTTTCGATTGGATAAATTGCTTTTCTTTGAGGTTTTTTGTGTTAATACTTCTAAGTTTGGCGTATGACCTTGCCACTATCCTGTTGGCCTACATAGCTAACAACAAAAGCACCGATTACCCACTTAACATTATAAACGGGATATTCACCATGTGTATCTTTTGTTTTGAGTTTGCGATATTTTGGCACTTTTGCAAGCGGAGTAACGGAGTATCACGCAGTAACTGAAGTAAGTGTGGAGGGTTGTTAATTTCTACAAGCAGAAAAAACGGTCTACCCTCTTGCTTGATTTTTGTTATTCTCAATGTTACCCCTGTTCACAGTATCACTTCCAACTCGATTCATATCTCGACAAACAAAACTCGCAGTATCCGCTTGCACGTTCTGCTCTGCTGTTCTTATGTTCTTAGTACATAGCCGTACTGGATTCTGCGAGCATGGATCTTATCGATCGATAAAATTCGATAAATTTATCGACCGGTAAACAGTTCTTTTTTTATCAATTTTATCAAAATGCGGTAGCATGGATCTAGCCTCTCGGTAAATTTTATTGATTCGATAACACGTCAAGAGTTTATCGATTTAAAAAATGGCAACTCGTGGACTATACCATATATCAGATAGACGACTAATAGTCTAAAAAATATTTTTTGACACAATTTGGCAGATTTTTATTATTTTGAGTTGTTACGGAGAAACTTCTGTCATTTGGAATTCTACTTAACTACCATAAAGTAGTATATTCTTTGAATCTAACCTAAAGTATAACTAGCCATTACTCGTTGCACAATTGCTTCAGACACCTCCCTGACAAGTCTGACAGTGCGGTGTCCTAGTGCTATATTATATTCCTGGCCGATGCATCGTTGGTGCAACTGCCCTCGGTGAAAAAGCGTACAGCTAATAGAACCTACAACAATGATTATACAGGTAGTTTTTTAGACTGAGTACCTACTAGGTACCATAATAATTAGAGCATTAGACACAATCACAAAAAAAGATAATTTCTGGAATTAGAAAAAACGTAACTAAGTATTTTGGTATTATTATGTAAAGTAGATACTAAAACATGCGCAGGCAGTCCATTAGATTGACTCCTTCTCAAACGCCTTCAACATCTTGAATGAGGGCGAAGGAAATTTCCCTAAAAATTTTTAAAAATAATCTTAAAATGCTGTTCTTCCAGATCGAAAGGATCATTGGCATCCCTGAAACTTGCCTCACGATGTTCTGACACCTCCACGTTTTGGCTTATAATCCGAAAAGGAATTTACAAAAAAAAAGTTTGTCGTGTAACTTTGGAAAGCCGATAAAATTCGATAAATTCGGTAAAATTACCGACATTATATCGACAACAATTGTCAAAAATAAGATTCATGCTTCTTTTTGTTTATATAAATCTATATATTAAATATAATTTATCGCATTTATGTCGTTGTCGATAAGTACGTTCCGTGCTACTGAACTCGTATTATCGAATATTAACGTGAAACTTAATTTAAAAAAGTCGGTAAATTTATCGATCGATAAGATCCATGCTTGCACTGCAGGCCCGTGACAATTGAAACCAGTCTTCTGTATCTAGTAATTTTAGTGTTAGTGACCATGTCAGTTTAAAAACTTCTACTAATTAATGTCACATACTACGTACAAAAGTTTGTTATGAGACATTACACGGACATAAGTACCAATTTTTTACATCGCTTTATCATCCGTCCACATCCACGTCAACTGCTGAATATCGGCCTCCTCATAACCCACCACAACAAGTGGCAGCTTACCGTACATAGATACATAACTCTGTTTTGGACTAAAAACTTAAATTATAGAACGTCAACATTGACCTTAAAATAGTACAATCGGTGGCCTTATCACTAAGCACCAATTACTCCCAGGCAACCTTAGATTAGATAGCGAGAACATGAGCACTTTCGAACGGTAGTGTGCATCGTATTTTAATTTGTTTCTGATCTTTTGCCTCACTGACTTGGCAGGCGTCTGGGTGACCGCAGTAGTCGAATTATATACAGAAACGTGCTGCTTCTCATTCCTTGAATTTCTGTAGTGGTTCTGATACTTCTGACCGATGGTAGCCTAACAGTTCAGTAGTTTGCGTGATACGCGAACAGAGACACTATTAAATAAACTGCAGTAGCTAATTGAGGTAACCTAGACCTTTATTTTATTATCTTCTTTGTACAGACATTTGTTGAAGACTGCGTTATTATAAGTATAAATAACATAGAGCATTCTATTGTTTATATGATTTTTAGCATTAACGCCTGCTTAGCGAGAACATATTATGTAATATTTTTCTAAACGAACATGCATGGAGTACCTGTAATGGTAGTCGAACTTGGTAAAGTCATGTGTCGCGCTGAGGCACGGAGTGATGCGGGTTCGAACCCCGTCAGTGATTCAAATTTTTGGTTTAGATAATTAGTACATAGTTAATTCTAAGTTTAATTCTAAGTTTAGGTTACTTAAGACCTAGTGGTAAAAATTTATAGCCATTGGCCACAGGATTAATAGAGTATAAGGTCAAAAGCTATCTGATATATAAAAAAATGCTATATAGTTACACTAAAATGATTTTATACACAATAGATAAACAATATTCAAATTTCATTAGTTGAAATAATAGTAAACTAGATAATATAAATAGGTCACAATGAAATTGGAAACACCCGACAAAGCTTAGATAATAACCAAATAATTAATTAATTGAAGAAAAGTTTGAATACAAACGACTTAGATGAATTAGGATGGTTGCAAATAGCCGTTCCAATTAAAAAAAAGGAAAGCTGTGACAGGAATATAAAGTGATTACATAATGTTTGTTAAAAACATGAATTTTCTGATACTTTTTCTAATTAAAAGTCCTTATTCATTACTTATAATAAAGCAGTAAGTACTAAAAAGTCTCTACAATAAAGATAATTATTTAAAATATGGTCTAGGGTAATAAATATGGGTGTTTCATAATAAAACACTTAAAAATGGAGTCAGGCTCTCTTTCTGTGTGTTTAAGCATCTCATAAAATAAACTGGATGTATTGAAATGCTGTTTTTACTGTTGGATAGCTCAGTTGTGACTTTAATTTGGTGTATTTTGAATCTCAATCCAATGAAAGTTGCTGAGCAATCGATAAAAACTATTTGACGTCTGAACGATATTTTATGAAATATCGTCTAATGGTTCTCTTGGTTTTGGAATAACGCATATCCCAGGAAGATGACCAGGCGGGTAAAACCGCTGGCACAGCTAGTTAAATTAACAAGTCGGGCCATAAATACTGTTACATAAAACCTTTTATTTTTTTCGACTTCTTAATTATTTTGAATTTGGAGCGCGTTTATTTATTTTAAAAACTTCTTTCGATTTCGCGCCATTTCACATATTTTTTCGTGATCATTATCAAATTACAATAAGGGGTGTTAAAGAAAATAAGATTGAAGTGATTACCTTGCACAAAGTGGGTGTGGAGACGTCGGTCATATTCCAGACACTTCAAAAACTTGGTATCAGCCGTATGTTCGTATATCGTACTATCAACAGATTCAACAACACTTCTTCTGTCGAAGACCATAAAAGATCGGGCTGGCCGCGTGCTGTTAGAACTACAAAGGCTGGCTCTGTCGAAGACCATAAAAGATCGGGCTGGCCGTGTGCTGTTAGAACTACAAAGGCTGGCTCTGTCGAAGACCATAAAAGATCGGGCTGGCTGCGTGCTGTTAGAACTACAAAGGCTGCTCTGTCGAAGACCATAAAAGGTCGGGCTGGCCGCGTGCTGTTAGAACTACAAAAGCTGTCTGTTGTTGTATCTGTTGATAGTATAACAACACTTTAATGCTGTTAAAGCCAGAATTTGTCGAAACCCCATTAGGAAGCAAAAAATCTTATCGCGAGAAATGAAGATTCCCGCTAGGAGTCAGTCGCGTATTATTAAACAAGACCTGAATGAAGCTCGGTGCTTCTCGTCATTATACAGGACATGCCATAAATCAATCTTTACAATTAAAGAGAGAAGATCGATCAAAACGCCATCTGTCGCGATACGCAGGTGAAAGTTACAGAAATATCCACTTTACCGATGAAACAATTTTCAAGATTGAAGAGCACTACAATAAGCAAAATGATAAAGTTTACGCTCACAGTTCTAAAGAAGCTGCTCAAGTGGTCGGAAAGGTACAACGTGGTCATCATCCTGCGTCAGTGATGGTTTGGTGGGGCGTGTCTCAAATAGACGTCACAAAGCTACATTTTTGTGAAAAAGGAGTGAAAACTTCAGCCAAAGTGTATCAATACACTTTTTTTAAATGTACCGTGGACTTTCCAGTAAGACTCTGCACCTAGTCACAAGGCACGAACTACCCAAGCCTGGCTTGAAACCAACGTTCCGGACTTTATAAGAGCTGAAAACTGGCCCTCATCTAGCCCAGACCTTAACCCTTAAGACATGGTCAGTTTTAGAGGACACGGCCTGCTCTAAACGACACTGTGACATTGAGTCTCTTAAAAAATCTCTGGAGCAAGCAGTGCCGAAATTTCCCATGGAAACAGTGCGTGAATCCATAGATTCATGGCCAGACAGATTAAAGATATAAAAGCCAAAGGTGAACATTTCGAATTTATTTATTTTTTATTTTTCCTGTAAGTCACAGGAAAAATATATACATATAAGTATTAGTAAACATTCCTTCATAAAAATGCATTTTCATTTGTAACAGAACTTATGGCCAGACTAGGTATATACCCTGATGTCAGAGCCCGTTTATGCAGGTAATCACATACATTGTGCAAGCTACGTTGAACTAAAAACATCATGTAGATGGTAGCATAACGGTTCAAAAGTGCAACTTAGAATCCAGCGATTAGTGCGTGCCACCGACTTGGAGTTGGTGACACGCACCAACATATATTTTGCTGACCAAGAGCTTGCATCGAAGTATCTTTATGAGGGCATTTCATAACAGTGTTTGATTTGCAACTTAACATTAACATAAGTAACAATTTTGTACATATTATGATTACTATATTTTTAACAGTAATAAAATTTATTTATCATCTCTCAATTTGGGGCCATATCCTAGAGAAGATTCAAGTCGTGCAAGATTCTTGGAGAGGCGTGGTGAATATAGGTGTCATGTAATGGTTGCTGAAAGCGACCACAAGAGGAGTTGGTATAGACCACCTATATCATATCAGTGACATCGAGACGGAAATATACGGAGGGGATCAGTTACAGGAAAGAGCTGGTTTGTCTTGGTGCAGTCGAGAGACGAATGGCTAGGGTGCTAGGGCGCTAGGGTGATGCTCAGCAGTGGGCGAAGACAAAATGACGATAATCTATCTATCTATCTATACTATAATAAAACTGTAACTGGCCTAAATCTGTACATTAAATATTTTTTGAAAAGTTTAATTGAGTTTTCTTCTTTTTTTTTACGGACTAGGCAATCGTTTGACCACGATCTCACCTGATGGAAAGCAATGATGTGGTCGAAGGTGTAGCACGCTTGCCTAGTAGATACCTATTCACTCTTAACTTGAACACACCTGGGTTATAATTTACCGGAAACACTGACGAGGGCAGGGCAATCCACAGAAAAACTTATTATGGCAGATAAACTTCAAAATCGATATGGAGTGTATTTTTTTACTTCTTGTATGTCTGTCTGTATGTATGTTTGTCTATCTGTCTGTCTGTCTGTCTCTTTGAACACGCATCACGCTGAAACTACCAGACGAAGACGAATTTTGATGCAACTTGGCACAATCATAGCTTATGTATGGATTAACATTTAAAATACTTTTTATCCCGAAAAAATCTAGGGTTACTGCAGGACAGGAGTTGAAAGTTATTTAACATAAACATATATCACGCTGAACCTTCTGGACGGATTTTGATGTAACTTGGCACAGTTAAACTGTGTAAAAATCAAGAATACTTTTTATACGAAAAAGAAATGGTTCCTGCGGGATAGGAGTCTTAAAATTATGTTAATATGAAAGTAATAAAAATAGTACATCCGTTTATATCACAAGCCAGTGTGGCGCAGCGGAAGCGCGTCGGCTCTGTAACCCAGAGGCCTATAGATCGAATCCACACGCCTATAAATGTTTTACCTCAATATTTATAAGCATTTACATATTTTATGTGTTATTTTTACATTTTCTTTGATATTTTTAAGGCTTCTGTAACTTCCGTCAAGTTTTGTTTGAAAACAAGCAGATAAACATATACATAGTTAAATATTTAAACGGGACTTAATCGCTAAACAACTTAATTGACTTAATTGTTGAACATATACAGATGACCGCTATATCATGGGATATTGATAATTTATAATCCTTTTAACACAATATACCAAAAACGTAAAATACCAAAGACGTAAAATGGTACAACTAATGCCAAATTCTTATTATGCCATTATACGCGAAAACCACGAAATATCAATTGCTTGACGATGCCAATGTTTTAAATCATCACAGTCACAATAATTCCACAACGGATTATTTTGAAGAAAAAACCTCAAAAACAGTAAATAATTCTGACAATTTACTTTGTAATATAGTTTGACTTTGTAAAATTTTACTTAAAGTATATATTTAATTTACAATCCCACATAAAAAAGAGTCCTCTTGCGGCTGTTTGTATTGTTAACCAAACTGATATTTTGAAAATATACCTCCATATAACGCTATTGCAACACAGATAGATTTCTGTCAACAACCTTCAGTGGCGACCCGACATGGCCGTGATAGGTTAGAAGACAAAGTCGGAAGCAAAGCGAAGCGTAGCGAGCATCCCTTACCTAGTAGACAAAGGTACCTTAGTACCTTTGTCTTTTCTAACCTAACACTTTTTCTAACCTATCACGGCCATGTTGGGTCGCTCCTACAAAAACTACAATATCGATTGAGATGCATTTTTCACTATTGGATAGCTTAAGGTTTAAATAAAAAATTGGTTACTTGGTATCTTATTCTGATAATTAGATGCCGAGCAATCGATAAAAAACTATTTGACAGCTGAACAAATTTTGAACAAAGGTAGTATTTGTACTCGTACTTTGTAGGTACTTTTGGTGCTGGAATAACACGTATGAGTTACTTTTAAATGAAATGGCCACGCGGGCAAAGCCTAATTTACATTTCCTTCGGTATTATTTTGATTGATTTAAAGACTGGCTTGCAAGTTGAAAAGTTGCAAAAAGAGAAAGAGTTTGTAAGTTGAAGTGGCAATGGGCAGGCCATATAGTTCGCAGAATCGACAACCGCTGGGGAATAAAGGTTCTCGAATGGCGACCACAAACAAGCAAGCGAAGTGTGGGGAGACCCCCCCCCCCCACACGATGGACTGACGACATTGTAGCCATCGCAGGAAGTCGGTGGATGGAGGTGGCATAACATCGCTCGTCATGGCGCTCTTTGGGGGAGGCCTATGTTCAGCAGTGGACTTCTAAAGGCTGACATGATGATGATGATGAAAGACTAGCTTATTCCCACGACTTCAACTGCACGGACTATATTAATTATCGTAATAAGAGTACTTATCCTATATCCTTCCCCTGGTTTTTAACTATCTCCATACTGAATTTCATCAAGATTGGTTCAGTCATTTAGTCGTGAAAACAGGCAAGAGTTACTTTCGCTTTCATAATATTAGGATGGAGTATAGATGAAACTATAGGTAAATATTTCTTAAGACACTAGCTTTCGCCCGTGACTTCGTCTAAACGGACTACCTTTTATCGCTAGAATAAATAATAGTTTAA
This sequence comes from Alsophila aescularia, assembly GCA_946251855.1. Taxonomy (NCBI): domain Eukaryota; kingdom Metazoa; phylum Arthropoda; class Insecta; order Lepidoptera; family Geometridae; genus Alsophila; species Alsophila aescularia. The sequence continues at coordinate 10,354,755 of OX276378.1, read as the reverse complement.
AAAAACTAAAAATCACGCTTTATATAGAAAACCAAACTAAAAAAAAGAAAATAAATTTAAATAATTTTGAATTAAGAATAGTGTTTGAATTTCAAAAAATATCGTGGGGTGCATGGGTCAATAGTTATAAATATTTCATTGACAGATATGAGAAGAAGGATTATCATTGCGATAATATCTTAAAAAGCACCCAACGCTTTTTTTTAAATTCATACACTATTCATAATTCAAAATTATTAAAATTTATTTTATATTTTTTAGTCTGGTTTTCTATATAAAGTGTTTTTTAGTTTTTTAAACTATTATTTATTTTCTACTTTTTAGTTTGTTTTTTTTTTATTTTTATTTGTATTGCATTGTCATTGGTTTTAGATAGGTGTGCAAAATTTGAATGAAATTTGACTGTTTAAAGTGGGTCAAAATAGCGTCCAAAGGAGTCGGTTACAAAAATACAAGTGAAGTGGTTGCTGTGCCCAACAGGGTCTATAATGATCTGTTACTTTATTAGTTATGTTTACCACCTTATTGGTACATTATGGAATGCAATAAACAATTTGAATTTGAATTTGAATTTGAATTTGAAAAAAAATATCCTCATCAAGTCCTCATCATCAAGTATAAAAAGCATCCTATGTTCATTTAAGACTTGGGTGGGCATACTTACCCCATCGGATCGGCGATCTAGAATAGTAAAATTGAACGGCAAACAATCGACTCGCGAGCAGTTTTATTATGTAAAGGCATTTATTGTAGTTACGTAGGTATATAGTATCATAGTACATATATAGTTCTTACGGCTGTCCGTAAGAACTATATATGTACTATGGTATCGAGGAGTAAACGGTCGAATAAACGCATGCGGTGCGGGGGCCGGGAGGCAGCGGTCGCAGTGGTTTTGAAACGAAAGCTACGATCGAGTGCCGTGCATGAAGTATCTTCACGTAAAAATGCAAGAAAGAGCAATTAGGAATTTATTTTACTGTGCAATTAGGATGCACGTACCACAATTGCCAGTAAGGGAAATTTAAAATATTTGCATATAGTTATATAGTATATAGGTAATAATAGGTAAATCAGGATGGACTCTTTAGTCCAATCTTTTTACCCGCCCGCCATCGGAATCCGAAAACATAACGCAACCAACTCCGTTTTGAAAACGATTGTATAAACGTTTTCAATTACTATACCAAAAAAGCGTTCATGCAACGTGCCGCCCGATAGTGGATTTGCGAGAGGCCAAAATGTCTATCGGCTTTGGGCGGCCTGTATATCGGCGTAAATCACAGGTAAGCCTTTAAAAAGCTTGCACTTGGCTGGTTGTAGCACTTTCATCTCTTGAGACGTAGAATTATATTGAAAACAGTATCATGGTTCATTTGAAAGGTGCAGTTGAATACCAAATACCTACATAGATGTTTTGTTTAATTATCATCCATAGTGCAGCTTAGAATCCAATGATACCGGGTTCGTTCCTAACCTAGGCTCTACACCAATAACTTTTCTATGTTATGTGCGGTTTTCTGCAATTTGCTGCAATCCGATTGATCGATGATCATATCACATTGATATAATCAAACTAATCCATCATTGAACTAGATGTATATATCAATGTAACAGTAGCCTAACACTGGGCTTAAATAACCATTGTTTAAGTATGAAGCAAGAATCATGATTTCACTAACTAAAAACTGCCTATACAAGGTAAAATAGGCATTAGGTTGGTAATTAGTCTATAAAGTTAAACTAGTTCATCCGTGTGAGCTGAAGCAAATCAGAATAATACGTTACCATCTGAAAGTACAATACTGGCTTAACACATTCTACGTCCCGTCCATTTGACCGTGAAAACCCGTTTGTCTACAATGGGCTGAAATGCCGAGCCCGTTTGCGACGGACTGTAAATCTCATTGTTCGCAGACCGAATTAGAGGGGACTCGGTCGTCTAACACCTGCGTATTTACGGTCAGGCTGTTTTATTGTATTGGGTCCTTTGATTTGTTAGCTATACGTTTAGGTTTCAACGATATAGTCAGTATTAGCTGGCCATTTTATAAAATAGAACTATTTCATGGAATTATCGACCATTTCATGAAATTATCACTTCTACGATATCGCCACGACATTAGTAGGGGAGAAGGAGACACCTTAGAACAAACGAGTTCACGAGGTCAGTTTGAATGCAAATGTATCAAAAATTTAAATTGTAACACCGCAACACCAACCCCCACACCTGTCATTAGTAGCATCTGTATCTGAGCACGATTGCCTAGTCCGTAATAAAAAAAAATAAAAAATAAAAAAATATGGAAGATTTGGAGATATTGGTAAGTGGAACTTTGGTTACAGTATGGATTATTTTATTGTATAAATATTAAACCTGAAGTTCGCTGTCATTGAGTGTGTTTACGTAAATAAAATAACCATTATTCTTCATAATACCCATTGGGGAAGATTTGAACAAAACCAAGGGGGCACTATTGAACTATGATTTTTACTAAGCAGATTTATTAAACTATTTATATGTACCTAATTCCGACTGAACGTAACATAATGTGATTTTAGATTTAGTAATTATAAAGTTAAACTGTGTTCTAACTGTTCCTAAAAATGTAAGTAGGTAATTATCTTCTAAAAATGTATTGGTTGTAATGTTTATGATAACTGTGTATCGCTTTATTAACTACCACGATTTCTTTGTCACTGTTCCTAGTTTCACATAACGTGTTGTTAACATTATAGAATACTTGATTTAATGATCGTTATTTTTTTTCAAATGTCATCAATTCAAAAGTGCCCCAGGTAAGTTCAAAGCTGCTTCAGGTAAGGGGCAACTTTGAACATTTGTGTTACTTCACTAAACTAATATAAACAAACTAAAATAACTAAATAACAATAAAAAAATAGATATTAGAGTCACGAATGTAAAAAAAGTACAAAGGTGCCTCCTTCTCCCCTACTATATTAAAAAAAAGTTCAATATTACCTTTTTTAACAGTATATATAAACTGTAACTGTTGGTCCATTTTTTTTCTATATGTGCTAAGTAGTAATTTGAAAGAAGCTGTAACTATTTTAAGATATTTAGTAAGTAATTATTTTGTTATAGTATTCCTTTCGAGCACTATATATAAATGAGTACAAAAGCCTGTATATTTAGCTTATATGTCAGTAAATAAATATAGGAGACCTTTAAGAGAGCCCTAGAGTAGTAAAACTAAACTTTCTAATTTATAAATAAATAGTTGAGCGATTAAAAATCAATGTAACCAAAGTATTTCATCTTATAATTGCGCTATAAAATTTAATTACAAGTTATCAAACTCTGTACAGGTTTATTCATTTATTTATTTAATCAATTATACGGCCTAAGCCAATTACTATAACTAATTACAGAAAAAATAACACAATAATTGAATAAAAAGGAAAAGAATGGACATAATCAGTGAATCGAACGGTCGCGGGTTCGAATCCTGCAAAGTGCAATCATTTGTGTGATGAGCAGAAATGTCTGTTTCCGAGTCATGGATGTAATATTTATATCTATGTATGTTTATCCGTTATCTAGTGCCCATAGTACAGGGTATCCTAGTTTGGGGCTAGGTAATTGGTGTGGAATTGTCCCGAATATATTTATTTATTCATTTATTTAATAAAATAGGAATGCGAAATAATATGATGATATGAATAAAATGACAAATACAAAATTAATACATTTATTCAAAATAATAAACATAAGCAGTCATTTAATATATTAGAAAACAAAATTATAACAACGTCAAGTTAGGCATGTAATAGGTATGTAATAGTCAAACAATAATTAATACAATTGCCAACATGGACTTAATAAAATAAAACATAATTATTTATAACACTCTTCTTACAGAATTCCCGGCTCCCAGACTGAATCACCTTTCATTCATCCGCAAACATCAAACTCAGGTCTTGCGTCCAGGAGGGCATTAAGGGCAGCGAGGATTCTCGGAATGGGAGACCGAGCATGAGCCTTAGTTTGGCACAACGGCACTGCGAAAAATTTACGCTCGTGATAGCTCATTGTGGAGATTTTTTACCTCGAATAATCTTGCAAATGGTCATCAGTTGGTCATTTGCTCTTCTTACTTCTAAAGAGTTATAGTTTAGGCAGCCTAAGAGAAACCTTGTCGGGTACATGTACGGATAATACCCATACATGCATTTATAAAGAAAGCGAAGAAATGCCTTTTGAACCTTTTCCAGTAATAGAGCATAAGTACTCTTATGCGGATGCCAAACACATGAGCTAGCCTCAAGCTTGCTCCGGACCAGAGCCCCAAAAATGTGCCTGATGACGCGGTCACTTTCAAAATCACGACAATTTATTAGCACAAACCCCAGCCTTCTGAAAGACTCTTTCGCAACTGTGGTGATACGATCATGAAATGTTAGCTTTCAGTCGAAAGTGATACCCAGGTCTTTCATGGTATAAGATCTTGTTAAGTCTATGAAATCTAAGTTGTAGTTAAATTCAACTGGGTGCCACATGCGGCCGAAAGTCATGGCATAACATTTGGAAGCAATAAACTCCATCCCATTTGACACTCCCCATTCGAACACAGCGTCCACATTACGCTGAAGTAACATTTAGTCATCCATGGGCTTTATTTCTAAGATCAACTTCAAATCGTCAGCATACAAAAGAAACTGAGCATGTCTAATGACTTCTGGAATGTCGTTGGCCATCAGAAGAAAAAGAAAAGGTCCGAGAATAGACCCCTTATTGACTCCAGAGCGCAAATAATATGTAGGCAATTCATACACGCCTAACCTTACATATTGTTGACGATCTCGAAGATAATCCACTACAAGTTTAAGTAGTCATGGAGCAAAACCCAAGGTATTTAATTTAGTCAGCAGAAAGTCATTATTGACTCGATCAAATGCCTTACGGAAGTCATTTGATCATTCATTCATTCATTTTTTTTTTTTATTTTGATCAGTCATTTTTTACAAAATATTTGGAAAATCCGGCATAAGCCGTATCTTTGAGTTGGCGATTAATTAGATCAGAAATTCAGAGGGTAGCGATTGATATGTCAACAATAATTTACACATACAAATCGCTTGCAATGGTCACACCATGGAATGTTTTGACGGGTCGAGTAGAACACAAGAAACTTCTAGTTCATTTTGTTTTTCTATATGGAAATGAGATAAAAAAAAACAAGTTAATCACAGCGGAACTTGACTGGATTGCACCGGAGCTTGCTGAAGGACTGTGACCCGTATAGCTAAGCCGACAGGGTCTGAGTTGCGAAGCAAGCTGCAGTGTTGTTTCCAGAAGCTTCTGGAACCCGGATGTTGTGTTTCGGGGTGCAGTTTGCTACTTATCGTAAAACCAGAATCCGTATAAATACAAAAAGGAAGGCCTGCATTGGGCACTTCAAATACGGACAGTGAATTAGTTTGTTTCACATAGTTTGCACGTGATTGAGATCGGCGTAGCCAGCAGCGGGCTTGCAGTCTTTTGTATAAACGGAGCGACCGAGAGACGCAGTGAGGAGCATCCTGAACAAGGCGCGGAAACCGTGACTACTTGGTAACCGGCGAAATAAGTATACGAGAGCAAAAACCAGGAAGTAGCCGAGCATCGTCAGACGACCACTGCCATCATCACTGCAAGCTGCTGTTGCGCCGATCTGGGGCACCAAGTCGATCTCTGGGGCGCACCATCTGTCCCGTGGAAGGCACCGAACATGAGAAACACCAGACGCCGACTGTGAGAAACGCAGAAACCGTTTGAGAGGAGCGGAAGGAACCGTTCGTGGAGAGCACGAGGAGCTGAACGAGTGGAGTATAGGAGGTGATCCACGGCGGCACGCGAGTCGAAAGTACGGCGACCAGGGAAGCATCATTCATAAGTTCCAAATCATTTCGAGTCAGCGAGCTGCGGTAGTGAAGGAAGCCTTCGCCTTGTTGCGTGTTAGGATACAGTTTGAAAGATACTTTATATTTCAAAGATTTACATTCCTCTGGGAAACTCAACCTTACACACACTCACTCCTGTTTGCACAAGTTTATTTATTTAGAACGTGCTTAGGCATAGACGACAGTATTCCGTTGCGTTGTGACCGTATGATGAACTGCTGACGCTGCTTACTCTCTCTAAGTTTTTACTAGCCTAGGTTTCTGCAGTTCTAAATGTAAATTCATATTGGACAGGCCGAACTTATGTACTTTCTTATGTAAGAGAATTTTGTAATCATATTTGAGTATTTAAATCTTATGATAAGAATAGCTGAGTTGATCAAATTTTTGATGCAGAACAAACATTGTTAAGTAAAAAATACTTTTTGAATTCCTCAGTTAAGAGGAGAGAACCAAGCTTTGATAACATATGTGTATATTTTTTACTATAATAAAGCCGTTTGTTATTGAATTAACCATCTTGTTTAAATTACTTCGCATTTATCTGAGAAGGAGGACCGTTTCCTTAGCCGGGCAACGGTCTTTCAATATGTATATAAATATATAAGTGTTTTTTTGGCCTCCAGGCCTTAGCTTTCATTTCATTTATATTTTACAATTTGGGTAGGATTTGTTTAGCGTGGGGTTTTACTTTTCTTAATTTTACCATTTATCATTTGTCTGACTTACAGTTTTGGTGGAAGTAAGCTACATATTTTTATTTTGTTATTTTTTTAATATTTTTTTACAATTTTTTATATAATTTTGAGTCAGTGCGTCTTGTTTGCAGTACTTCAATAGATACGCAAAGTAAAAAAAAAACATTGGTACGTCCTCGTATCATGAAAGTTTGCTTCGCAATGATAACTCAAAATTGTATTAGCTTTTCTGGCTCACTTACGAGTTCCACGCGTTACATCTGACTTTTTTTATAATCTGAGGCTTGTATTTTTCTCGTGCAACAGATTTTTTTCAATACTTTTACATAATAAATCAACTAATTGAGGTTCACTCATAATTAAGCAAACAAAAAAAACAAGAGATTTATTATTTTTATGGTTTTGTACCTCAAAAGAAAAAAGTACTCTTAAAGGATCACTTCATTGATCTCTGTACTGTAGTTTTATAGGCATGATTATAGGCATGATTCCCGAAGAACCGATAACCTTTGGGGTAGATAGAAGAGTACTCGAGTGGAGACCACGTTTAGCGATCCTTCGCTAGACGTGGTCGCCCTGTGACCAGGTGGAGTGTCGACCTGCGAAAAGCAAAAAATGGAAAATGGAAGAGGAGAGGTTAGACGTGTGGCTCAGTGGCGTGCATTAGGAGAGGCCTATTTACGGCAGTGAACAAGTGTATAGGCTGATTATGATGGTATTTCTTGTCAAATATTTAATGGATAATATTCAATTCAATCTTATTTTGTAATATTTTTTCTATCACTTTAAAACAGATGCTCCACATTTTATCAACTCAAGCTATTTACAACCTTAACATTAAAAGGAAATACACCTCAGTGTTAGAGTGCATTCTTCGGGAAGTTTCTAGTCATTTTTTCAATCCGCACGGCTCTGTGAAGGTCCCCGGTCCCCGATACAGGACCTTTGGATACCTAACTCAGTTGTGGATCGATTCGGTTTAATATACTTCGATTCAATACATTTTTAATATGAAATTTGTCGATTCTTTTCACTGTCGAAAGGTTCTGAATCGGGGGGCCGGTTACATACCATTCTATCGTCATCCGGTGTTGAATGTGACCAATATCGACTTTCAATGTCAATTAGTTTGAAGATAGCCTCGAAATGGAATTTTGCAAAATAAGACGCATTGTCTTTAGTACGTTTTAATTTTACAACAAATATTCCTGCCTGACGCTGTAAGGACTTTAGCAATGCTTTTTTAAATATTGTAGCCTTTTATTTTAAAAGATTTTAATCGTATTTTACTTCACTTGTATGTATGTATCTATCTACCAGACCTATTCTTCTTATCTATGTATCAATGTATTTCTGTCTGTCTTGGAATTTTGCAACTAAATTACTATCCGGCTAAAACTTTCATGTTAGCTTCCAATTCGATTACAAAGAAGAAAAAAAAAATACTGATCTGACAATTTTTTTTTATCCTCCACATAAAAGATTATATACTTCACTTTTTATTATTTTCATTTATACTTATAAATAGTGAATATAATCAAACAGGTACTACATATTCTACACTATCTACGGCCCGTGGCTTACCTCGTCCGCGTGTAGACTTTGCCACCACCGTTCCTTCCTTAGTGATGGAATTTAATAAAAACCGTCCTTAGCATTCCTAGGGTACCTACTCAAGAAGTGTTTCCTCCAAATTTCAAATCTTCAGGTCCACTGTGAGTTGTCTGTCAGTCAGTATGTCATATGCTGTTTTATTGACCGAACTAGTAAAGCGAGCTCAAGTCTCTGCTTCAAATACAATATGACATGCCACAGAGGCCAAGAAGTCAATCAATTTGCTTTTATCTGTCAGTATGTTGGTAGTAGTACCAAGTTACTCCTGTTTAGGTCATATAATACAATCGATCTGGACAAAACTTGGTATACAGCCGAAATTACAAAGACATATGCCGCGCAGAGGTACGGAATAATGCGGGTTTTAACCCAATGTGTGATTAAACTTTTTTGTGTAGAAAATTATAAGATATGTTCTCGCTACTAAAATCATATAAACATTAAAAGGGCTGGCGAGATCTACTGTTCGCAAAACTACTAGTAGTTATGTGTTTTATATATATAATACTTAAAAGCTGTCTGGGACATTTTCCTGTATCATAAATTCAGGATACCCTCATCCATGTCAACCTTAAGTAAGCTTAATGTACCTACGTTAACCGCTCTAAAAATAAACCCAATATTTCAATACCAAAGTTTTATATGGAATCCTTTGGAAACTAACCAATACAACCTTTCATCAAAACAAAACAATGCCTTATCATTGGAAACGATCTCAATAAATGACTTCTAAAATATTGGAATGAGAAACGATCGTCCTGAAAAATTTAATTGACAATTATAAAAAAAACAATGGATAATATCTAGAATGATTCACCTTGAGATAAACAAAACTACTCATAGTAGGTTAACTACTGTCCTTAGTAGCATAGCATAGTCAATAGAAGCATAACAAATACACTTTCTGGTGTGACATATTTATTATAAGGTAAATATGGTAACAGTAGATCACTTTTTCTAAAGAGGCGATAGCTACTCAACTATCAACCTGATCGAATATAATATTTTACTACACAATAGATAGTAACATTTTGTTCATTGAGATTAACTTTGTATACCCTGTAGGTTTTCAATGAACTACCAGTTTCAAAAAAATGGGAAATGATCACTGTGAACTTAGTGGGATACAGAGTGAATCAGGTATAGATGCACAGTAGTTCGGATAGAATTTAAAGAATAAAAAAGCATGACTGTTATTTTATTTCCGCAATTATTTAAATCACTTGCATGAGAAACCATAGAAAAATGTTTCTTTTTAACACATTTCACATAAAAATGTAATAACTTTCGCTGTTTATTATTTGTTAATGCAATATATATTTTATTAATCAATATAACAATGATTTCTAAGCAAACCATAGTGCCATAACAAAATGAAGATTTGTTAACATATAAAAATTCACAACTTTCTCTTATATATAAATGCACAATTTTTGCACTCTAATCACAGTCCACTGTATACCCCAAGTTCCTAATGGATCCACTTTGTACCGTACGGATACATTTACTTTGGCACAAATCGTTATGTTTTTCTACAGTCGACATATGATTGAGGTTACCGTCTAATAAAGTACAATACTTGACTATTAGGATGAAATAATGACTTCCAGCAAATATTGAATACATTAGAAAATATAAATCAACAAAACTTATATGGATAATCAACTTTTGACCACCGAAAACACAAATATTCACTTCTCACAAACTAATGGCGCGTGTGTGGTCCGATGATTAGTTCATACCTATTTGCATTCGAACGAAACGCTTATGTGAAAGAGACAGGGATAATATCTTCCTATCCATCAGCCAGATATAGCTAAGGTTCACTGTACCCACATGATCCACCGTTCCCACAATGAACTTACATAAAGGTGCGAGTTATTATCCATCTATAGCATCCACCACACCGTGCTTCAGAGTGCACGTTAAGCTGTTGGTCACGGTTGTTATAGATTAATAGCAGTCGTTAAGCCATGACAGAGTACCAGATAAAAGTGTGATAGAGTCCCTTGAGTGGGGCTTGTCAAACCACCCAAAGATCTCTCTGACACCCTCCTATAAATTTTGACATCAGAGGCCAGCACTACCTCATACGACAATCAAGCAAGCACTGCCTTTCATAAAACAGCAATCGCGTGTGTCTGTCTGTGCAGAAAGATCTCAGAAACCGCCGCACCGATTTTGTTCTCGTTTTATATAGCACGTAGGATGATCCCTGTTTTTTTTTGTGTATTTTTTTGCGTTATATGTACCTTAATTACATAAATTATGAAGTTTTATCTCAAGGAAGTCAGATATAATAAGTTTAATTTAAAAAATAGCATTAAAAATAAGCGTTTATGCAGTAGTTATGCCATGGTGTAACTTATAAAGCGCTTACACAAAAACTTAATACCTATAAAAATATATAAAAAAATGCTTACACAAAATTTCATGTCTGTGCTGTTGGCCGTTGAAGAAATTCTTTATCTGGAGCTTATCCTGGATGTCGATTCAGGTCATGCTTGCCATAAAAATGTATTGTCATCGGAACAACCAACATGTTAAATTTGAACTTCGTAGGATAAGATGAAGTGGTTCTAATTCAGCTCGCAAGATTCCAACTTAACAAACATACATTAATCCATTGCAATTTAAATAAAAGCTTTTGAAAAGTCATAAGTGGTTTTAGCATAAACTGCGTAAACCATTTTATATACATGATGAAATTATCGCTGTCTTGAAAAGTCTACCATTAGTATAATATGGCGCGACAAAGAATTACGTGGGTGCGGGCGGGACGTGAGCGCACGCACTACCATGACGTATTTACTATAAAGTTCACAAATGTTCTGTTTTGTGTGCCTTTTAATAAATAAATAAATTCAATTACATTATATACCAAAAGCGCTATTCTAAGGGCTGTGACGTCACTCCCTATTTATTTTTTTCCTATGTATTTTCCGTAATCTGGTGACGTGTACCGCCCGTGATACACGTGAAGGGCAAGGTTGCTCTCTAATAACTATAATGGATATACCCCTACTCTTTTTTTTTTTCTTATTTTTTTTTATTATTAATGTTCCTCTGACGTGATCAGAGACCGTGGTACTTTATTCTATTTATACATTTTTTTCTTAACTATTACAATTTTCTTATTCTAATACATATTATTTATTTTACATTTCCACATTCTAATACTAGTTTACATGTTTTGCTTTTGCGTACATTCTGTTGTTATTTTTCAATTTTACAACTTCTTACAACTATGTTATTTATATTATATAACTATTATATAATATTAAACATACTATTTGTTTCTTTTTTCACCTTACTTGCTATTTTGACACAAAAGTTTACAAATTCTTCTCTTCTTTTTTACTCAAAAAACGTAATATTACGAGAAAAAAATTGCAAATTGAAATATACTAATATAATTAACAAACAAATAAGTTAATAATTAATAAGACATGTACAATATTATGACAACGTTGTAGAATCTTCTTTAAATTAATGCGTAGATGCCTATTTATTACTATTTTAAGATTACTTTTGACTTATATACCTGAGTGACCTACGAAAAATTTTAGCCCATCAAAAGGTATTTCATAGAGAAGCGGGGAAAGGGGCTAGGAGGGTTTTTAAATACCTTTTATTTCGTAGCAGCTGTAACATTACCCCCCCCCCCCTAAAAATAATACTGCCTGCGCCTACGAATAAATAATAAGTCAGGAACTCTAATTCAGAACAAATGTCACAATAAAAGTGCCCCTACTTCAAACCAAAACGACGTAAGATTCAAAGTACGAATCATTTCCGAGGTTACAAATAGACATGCTTGGTGATTGGTTTAAATTCAGAACGAAAGCAGGAATTGGTTCACGCGCGTAATGCAATGTCTGCTATGACAGCTGAGTCATAGCGGCGTGGACGATGCTATGCAATAAGTGGACCGGACCAAGTCAGTAATAAAACAATATTACTGTACAATGTTTTTCTTTGGCTCACTTTTTACAATTCATTAAATTCTTTGTCCCACGAAATATAATTAATTTATTAAGTTTTTGTCCAGAAGACATGAAAAGAGAATCTTTCTTCGCAATGTAGTGAAGACGGATACTGAGAAATTTAAAACGGAATGTCCTCCTGTCAGCCTGTGAGTTTAGAGCTGAGGTTCAAGTTCAGTAAATTATTTTTATATATTTCCATAAACTGTCAGGCGTTTGGGTTATTGTTGCAACGGCCGTGGTTGCAGATCACTCCAAAAACAACTCAATATGATCTTGACTTAATATGGTTAAATAAATTTATATATTTGTAACTCTACTAGCCGTGCAAAAAGTAATTTAAAACTTGAAATACATATGAGGAGTCCTAGGAGTCCAGTTTTGGACTGAGTTTTGGTCACTGGTTTCAAAGAGTTAGTATATACTGTTACTCTTTGTCCATTTACTGTTCGAGTTTTTTTTTGACTGCACATTGATTTAGAGACCTTTAATATATTTTTCGCTTTGATCCAAAACGTCATGTAGTTTTGCTTTTTCTACCACTGAAAAAGGGTGTTTAAACCCGTATCGGTCGGTCTTGAATTTAGTATGTCAAAAAGGTTGTTAAACGTTTCTAAAAAGCTAACAGTTGCATCTGTTTCTTGAAAATCAGGCATGTTTAACTGTTGCGAACCAAACTTAATCGCATCAGCTACACTTTGACTTAAGGTTTGAATCGCTAGTTTCACGTTCATGATATTATTTCGGAGTATAGATGCCGATTTGACAATTTATTCCCAAAATGCAATCCAACGATATCTTGAACAATTTTCAGTTTCTGCAAATGTTCCTCATTTTTTTTTCTTGTTTTTATCTACGAGTGTATTTTTCCTCTAATGTGTTACGCACAAGTTTCACCATATGAAATGGATCTAATATTACAACTACTGGGTCTCCGGTAGATGGGTGGCCAAAAAACGATTTTGAATTGTTTGTGTCTTCAAAATTGCAACCCAACATCTTAGCCGTAGCGATGTTAGATGCACAGCCATCAAAGATCAAAGTAACTTTTGACTTTTTCCTTTTAAGGGCTAAAACTATATCGTCCGAAAAATCATTCAATGCAGTATTTTCTGTAGTATCGCCAAATCCATTTTTCTTCAATTGGGATAAAATATTTTAAGTGAAATATTCTTCATAGTTAATCTTTTATTTGGGCGTTGTAGATTTCTGATCTGTGATAGTCGTTATACTGCCAAAATAGTTTTTTTCTTAGTTTTTGCTTTAAAATGTGTGTTTTAGGAGTATTCAGAGCAGATTCAATATCTGACGATGGTATATTTATCGGCGTAACGCATGATCCTCTTTCTTCAAAACTAAAGACTTCGGTTGAAATAAGATTATTTTTTAATTTTGTTTTTCTTGGTTCTTTTTCTTGGTTGGTAAGGTTATTTTCAGGAGAATAATATCAACACTGAATCTAATGACGGTGTGAAGATCAGTTTCAAATCTATGAAAGACTGTCTCTAATTGAAATAGATACACATATACAGCTAAAATAAAAAATCCTATCAAACCTAAATATTAAGTGCAAAAAAAAATAGTGAAATCTTACAAGTTTTTGTGCCTTATTCCTTGAGGGTTTGCATTATTTGTTTTTTGAGCAACTCAGGTAAATCAAACACTTCAAAATTTCCAGAAGGTGAATTTTCATTAGCCTGAAAAATTAAACGTGCTTTAATTCGATCAAACTATGAACTGTTTTTTAATGCTATTGTAATTACCATGAGTCGAAAAAGCCGAACCTATATTACATACCAACTGTAATCGTTCATTATTGTTTATTTGCTAATTTTGTTTAGTATTCTCCTAAATATGTTGACGTTTCTTAGGTATGAATCATCTGCGTGAAAAAAATAACAGCTTAATTTCAAAATTTCATCGAGTAGAAATTAAACTTTAGTGCAAAAATTGACTGACTTCATTTTGCATAGTATTGACCATCGCGGTTTGATAATATATTTGAACGTTTTTGAATATAATTATAATTTTGCAACTACTACTAGTAAAAAGTGATCCCTGGACATTTTAATCTTGTATGGCTCCTGCACCACTTCAAAACACATGCTGGCATGATGATTCACAGCTGTAGTTCACAATGATAAAATTAAAACGTACGCGAAGATATGACGTGTCCTCGCTTGCATGAAAAATGTACGACTGATGACGCGCTGGACACGACTTTTAAGCCCCACCTACTTGGGCACGACTTTTGTTGGGTCATTTTATTAACGCTGTTACGTTTCCTGACTTATTACTTATTCGTAGGCCTGTGCCCATGGTGATTATGGGCGAAGAGAGACAAATATGAACTATTTTCATGGGTACCAATTTTTCAAAAAAGGTTCAATGAAAATATAAAGATCAAAAATGTCAAAGATGTTGAATTACGCTTACTGTCATAAAATACCATAGTAATTCAATTTCTTTGAGTTACGTTAGTGTCCCGAAAACAGAAGCTATCGATTTTTATCGGTATCTATCAAGAAGCATAAACTTATGTATTATAAGGTTCTTGGTATCTGTACTTTGCAACCAATTTCGGTTGTAAAGTTATTGCTATCGATGTTGAAACTTTAGCACCAGGTTTTTGTACGCTTTGTTATACATCAAGCGACTGGTGGAATCGAGGGCCAGCGAATAAGGGCGACACCAAAGAGAAAAGAGAATATAAACGCTGCGCGGCGACACTAGACGTGCCGAGCGTGGATAGTATTGGACCACGCCTGGAGCACAGTATGCAAAAGACAGTGACTGTATTTCCTATAAGTGCTAATAGGCTGTGGTATTACGTACATTTTATGACAGCCGTTATTGATTATAGCATTATTTATGACGGTTTAGCTAGGCAATAATTTGACCATAATCTCATCAGGGCGCTTATTTGCTATGCCACTAAACCTACAAAAACACAGGTAATAATTCTTGGCAGCTCCAGAATGATATCAAAAGTTGATTGGTCAGTTCTACCCAAAGTTGTGTTTGGAGGGTCCACTATTCCATATAGTCAGAGTATCAAAAATTTTGGTCTAATTATAGACCAGAGCCTTGCTTGGATTCCTCAGATGGAAACCGTCAGTCGAAAGCTATTTGCTTCTGCAGGTTCCCTCAGAAGACTCCGAATTTTTTTGCCCACTGCCACTAAAATTGCTCTTGCGCAGTCACTTCTGCTCCCAATCTTAGACTATGCCGATGCCTGCTGTCTATATCTTACTGAGGACCAGCTAAACAAACTTGAGCGTCTTCAAAACTTCTGCATTCGATTTATATTTGGTTTGCGCAAATATGATCATGTCTCTGAATTTCGCACTAAGCTCAAGTGGCTTCCAATACGCCTCCGCCGGAATGCTCATATACTCTCTATTCTTTATACAGTTTTGTTTAATCCCTCCTCCCCGCGATATCTTATGGAACGTTTTAATTTCCTGTCTGATTCTAACAAGTTGTCACTCAGGTCATCAGAAAATTTAGCTTTGTTGATCCCTCTACATAGAAGCTCTTTTTATGGCAGTTCATTTACCATCCAAGCAGTTCGCCTATGGAACGCTCTGCCAGTTACTATAAGGCGAGCCCAGTCACTCCCTGTTTTTAACCTTCAAGTAAAGAAGTTTTATCTCTCTAATTAATATCACTTCTTGCTATTTTGTTGTGGTTTCACTGTATATTATTTTTATTATGTTTGTATATATTTTGTAAATGTATATGTAGTAAATGTAATTTATTATAATGTATATACTATGTATATGGATATATATTTATATATGTATATATATATATATATATACTGTACTAGATATTTACATATTTATGTGTAGGTATATTGGAATATATGTGTATATATGTTTATTCATTGTATTCAGTTTTTATTATTTATTTGTTAGATTATAATGCACCACCGTCTTTGCCGTATATTAATTCCTTTCCATCCAAAGGTTGTCTGGAAGAGATCGCTTTTTAGCGATAAGACCGCCCATTGTCCCATTTATTTTGTATAAATGTTTTAGTTATTATTGTATTTTTTGTTCTATGTGGTGTACAATAAAGAGTTATCTATCTATCTACGGTGCTGCAACGCTCTGCGCTACAACGTTCTGTACATCTACCATTTTCGTTGTAAATGGAATACAGTGAGCACAGCGTTAGCATTTCTGAGTTTTCTGATGTAGGATGGTTGGACAGTATCTTATCTGATGAAGTTTTTTTTTTTTTTCTTAAAATTCTGCGTCAATTTTTGTTTTTGAATACAAATCACCGTTTTCGTGCAGCAAGATGTCGCACAGAGCTGCACGTCTACACGCGCGGTGTGAAATTAACCCCTTATGGGGTATCGTTAGAATCCTTACCTCCCTCCAAGTAACAAAGTCATTGAATGCCTAACAAGGCCTGTGCAGTTTATTTGCCGATAGTACCTTATTTGGGTTAATACTGTCAAATTGACTATCAATTCAGGACTGACGCAAGCATAACTTTTGTTCAGATTAAATAACTACTATGCCCGAAGTTCTCCCAGCTATTTTTTAATTTTGTTTATTTCAGTACTTAACTTTAACTATAGTACTTATCTATAGTTAAAGTAAAGTACTGAAATAAACCAAATTAAAAATATAATTTTAAAATTTTAACAAAACCTACTCGCAATAGAATGGTACAAATATTTTTGTGAATCCATAAAATCTTTACAATAAGGCAGCTCATTCAAAAGTTCAACAATCTAATTACGAGTTTTTCTAACAAAGCGAATACAAATTCAATAAATTACTAATAATATGTAGGTTTTTGCACCCTTTAGAACCAAAGAACATTACGGAATGAGGAACCTAGCTTCACTGACAAACGAGGCTATTTTGGACCCTGCACAGTACTACAGCGAGTGGCGGCGTCTTTTGCAAAAACCTAATTAAAAGTTCTCCCATTTTTTCCTCTAATCGCTACACGATCGAAGCAAACATTAGCCTCGAAAAGCTCCATAAGTATGCAAATCTAATTTACCTTACCTTTTCTCCGGCGTCCAACTTTAAATGAGTAGGTATTAACACACTAAAACCGAGAACCACAAGAAAGTTGATACAAAGTTCAAAATTGTCTACATAAAAAGAAATTGCAGTCATTTATTTCGCGAATTGATTAATCATCTTTTCAGTAGCGTAAAGTTTTTTTCATTAAATATCGCGGAACTTTTCTGTGAACAACTTTAACCATAAAAAATTGATCGATGCTGTGATGAAAACACAGACAAAGGGTCATGAAATTGATAATGATAAAATGTGTGCGGTCATTAATGTCTAGCTAGAGGAAGAATTTGTTAGATTTAACTTTGTATTGAATGTTAAAAACAAAAAGGTTTTAAAAAATATAGATTCCATACCGCCAAATCTAAAGTAAAGAACCCAAAATATGGCGATCTACTCGTAAACACAAGCCTAATGCACACAGTTACACCATGATAAAACTGGATATACCGATCGGCCGTGACATTGCATCGATATTTCGACTTTGTATACAAAAATACGACGCTATGCAATGTTAGAGGAACAGTGCTGTCAATATGTGTGCATTTATGAGAATTTGCATTATACGAGGGTCGTATGCGTTATAAGGTTTATGTTAGTATGTATTAGAAATAGAAAATAGTCGAACAAAATTTGTTCTTTTGGTAGTGGAGCTTGTTTGCTTAGGATTGCTTTTCCAAAGTTTAGGTAAGTTAAACTAATATCTTTAAATAAATGTAAGTTTTCTATTTCTCTGTTGGTAGGCTTCTAATTAGTTTTAATTGGGTTGGTACCAAACAATCAAACTTAGTTCATTAGAAAACTACCACCAATCTTCAATCCTGCAGATAACGATAGTTACCGTCATAGTTCACAGAATTAGCATACTAGGCCTTTATTCGCTATGACCCACGTAACGCATCGCGTTATGTTATCTCCGTGGAATCGTCCGATAATTGTCGCAATGACTCCACACGTTTTGGGCAAGGAATTTTGTGTG
This sequence comes from Alsophila aescularia, assembly GCA_946251855.1. Taxonomy (NCBI): domain Eukaryota; kingdom Metazoa; phylum Arthropoda; class Insecta; order Lepidoptera; family Geometridae; genus Alsophila; species Alsophila aescularia. The sequence goes on along the minus strand of OX276378.1, from coordinate 10,336,526 downwards.
GCATAGCGAATAATTGCCCTAATTTGGCAATATATGTCAGTATATGATAGGTCACATAAATGTTGAGAAACCGATAAAAATGGGTAGAGAACATGTATATATGTAGACAAACGAAATGAAGGAAGCCCTCTAGCCAGATAGAGTAACGACCTACGCAAAGTAGCTGTCAGGAATACCCGGCATATAGATTTTCTGTACCTGGGATAAAGATTTTCTTGTCCGGGTTCTAATATGCCATATAAACTACATACTTAAATAAGTTTAATAGTCATTTTGTTACACTATTGTACATAAGTTTATTTAACTGTGCTTTAATTGTGCCATATTATGTAAATTGAACAAAATTCAAGCGAATACATGAGAAGAGATGATGATCAGGCTCAGAAATGCCCAGGCTTTAGTCCAGCAATGGACTAATGCAGGCTGTTGATGATGATATTACATATAAAGTTATTACATTACATATTTTTATTACATTACATATAAGAAAAATAAAGAGCCATAGCCATTTTTTAGGTTAACTAATAAAATCAAGAATGTTTGATTGTATCCAGCAGGCAGATAAAAGATGCTTGAAACTATGCTCCCGTCATTAATAATCTTTAATTAGAAATTGGAATACAAATGCCATATTTAAGAAGTGAAGAGGTCCCAATTATTACTATCAATAACGCGTCATATTGCTTATAATATGAACAAATATGAATAATTTATGTTAAATCATGTTTTTTACGATAACTTTGGATATTACATTAAAGTCCTCTTTCACGAACTACAAGTAAAGCGTTGATCACTTACTTGCTAAATAACGTTGCTCGGCAGGTGAAAGTAACGAGTATCTCTTACCTTTAACTTTCACTGGCCTTTCACAGGTCCTGGGTACGAATACATTTGAAGACACATAATCACTGAAACTTCATCACATTAGATAGACAGATAGTTAGATTATGACTTTATTGAACACCACAAATACAACGAGCAATTATAACTAAAAATACAGTTTAACAATAAGTAACACAATGGGTGGTCTTATCCTTCAGAACGATCTTATCCTGACAACAGTGACCGTAAAGTATCGTACACTAGGCCAGTGGACGGTCAGTGACTGCCCATATCAACTGAATTGACTCGAAAACTGGCATCGTGTCCAGACCGCATATTACCAACGATATGATTAATGATGATATTACTTTTTGGGGTCGGAAAAAACACGAAAATTTACATAAATAAAAGGTGTCACACGAAAATTTACTGTTTATTTAGACATCACTAACTGCTGGTATAACGCCTACTATAACCTAAAATGTTGATATGACAAGGCAGCGCGTCCTTTTTGCACCACAGTGAAAAACGATACCGATTTCCCTTCGACCGCGCCGTAATATCTGTATTATTTATTAGCTTGATTTAGTACAGGCACGTCTTCGTATCGATGTATCTAAGGGTAGTCATATTTTACGCTTTCTTTGCATGCATCTAAGATAGAACGGTTAAATTTAGTACCGTTTTCAGTGGGAATGTCAATTACCGTGTAATTTGGATAGATTGTTGATGTGAATAGTTTAGTTTTGGATACGCTCGTGTCGCTGGAGAAGATATTGGAAGCAAGAAAAAAACAAGCCAAGTGCGTGTTGAACACGAATAGACTCAGGGTTCCGTTGTAAACTACCCAAAAAAAAACTTCTTCGTTTCACATGTAAGGAAGCGGTTAAAAAAAATTTTTTTACACCATTGCTGTCATACATCTGTATATGTGCCAAATTTCAAATTTGTAGTGCTTTGTAGTGTTCGTCTGTGACCACAGAAATCTTAATAATTAGTCACAGAAATTACCTTATTATTACAATGTCTGTGGCTGTGACAAAGAGACGGAAGGACAAACGGACAGATAGACAAGACGAAACCTAAATGGTACCTGTAATGAATTTGTCTGTATGTACTCGTATGTTTGTCTGTTTGTGGCATCGCAGTACTTTTTATTTAAAAGCTGCAGCTAGCGAGATGATTCTTCTAGTGGTTTGTAAAAAAAACGGTGCTGTCGTCCTCAAGATATTCCTCTCTAACCATTTTTTGTTGAGGGATCTCGTGGCTGCTACTGCCGCTAGAAACATTGAGTTTATGCTCAAATGTTCAGTCCTCGTTCGTACCTCTATTGTTGGTTTGATGATAAGCTATTATATTTAAATAACTTAATTTAAAAACATTAAAAAAAAGCTTTTAAGCTGTCGCCATGTCATGATGAAACTTAGAACTAGCTATCACAATTTCTGATGCTGTTAACCGTTGAGGAGTTCCCTAATCAGGAGCCAACCCGGAGTGCAGCAACCATGTGTAGCGGGTGAAAAATAGGATTATAAAATTAAATATGTCAGTATCTTAGCTTTCTTCCTCCAAGCTGGTGCTCTAAGGTCCTCAGTAACGCGCTAGGTAATTGTAAATCTAGCCAGAATGCTACTGCAACATTGAGCAACAATGTTGGTGTATATTTTGTATAACCTATTGCACTATTGCAACAATGATTACCGAAAAACTATCCCATTTCAGAGATTAGCTCTCTCGGAAATGGGATAGATTTTCACCAATTATTAAGGTATTACGCAATCATTTTTTAAGTGCACAAAATCCTCATTGTTTTAGTAAATTTTGCTTACCTACTTATATTCTAGCACAAAATCAAAAACAAAGGAAATACAGAAAAAATATTATAAACGCTTCCACAGATTTATATCGATACTAGCTGAGCACCGCGGTTTCAGCTGCTGTGATGATGATACAAATTATTGTGTGATATACCAGGATAAATAATAAATTATCTAGATACTAAATTTTATCAAAATCCGATGAGCCGATTCAGCGTGAAGACCGGACAAACATAATTACACAAACACTCACTTATTCGCAAAATTAATACCCTACTTCAATAATAACAACACAAAAGGTAAGAGCTGTATATACAAAAGAAATGAAATTAAAAGGAATAATCCACATCTCATGTCACGTACTGTGAAACTCTCAGTGGAAAACCATTTCGTTCCTAGACGCGTGACAGTGGTACAAATAATACATTTCCTATTATTTTTCTGTACGGTGGTCATTTTATATCCTTACGTGATTGTACTTGGCGAATCGTTGCTGCGGTTTGCGGATTTCTGATATCTTGACCTGCTGTGTGCGCTCTTATTTCAGAAATAACGTGGAAGAAGTAATCTTACAAAGTACAATGTCGCTTCATAAGGAATATATTTTCTTATTTTTTAATTCATTTTCGATAAGGTCTCTAATAAAAAAGATTATGATCTAACGATGATGAGTTCTGAGGAAAATCCTTAGCTCTGTCTCCTTAAAGCACTGCTACTAAGAATGCTCACTTCCCTTATAATATTTTCCTAAGCCCTTGGGTCAACATTTCTAAAGGCAAATTGATTTTTTCTTTTCTGAAGGAATCCTGATACAGCCCTTAAGAACTCCTTTGCTTTTTTCATTTTATTAAAGCTTATTGTGGTGGGAAAGCAACGCCATATTGGTGTTCTTTGAAAATTCTTTTGGCGTGTTTCCAGACAATTTTCCTCATACCTTTTATTCATGGCAGACAATAAATAAATAATCTAAAGTTGACTGTGTTTTTGTAAGTGGATTATTTTGGATGATCATGGATAACTTATGCATATAATCTAATATAGCGCCTTAAGTAGGTTTTTATAAAAATACTAGCTGCGCCCCGCGGTTTCATCATCATCAGCAGTGATGATGATGATGAATAGTATCATCACTGCTGAACAAACTTTGTGTTATACTAGGGTATAAGCTATCTCCATTCCAATTTTTATCAAAATCTGTGTAGCCGTTTGAGCGTTAAGAAGTAACAAACATGTATACATACAAACTTTCGCCGTTATAATATTAGTGTGATTTATATAACCTAAACACATTTTTGTTTGTTTTCCCAAGATATATGCGATGCCTAGTTTGGAACCCGCTGCTAATATTTATAGTAAGTATGTTACTATCTTAAAATGTATCAATTTAATTCCAGTTAAATATGTAACTTTCTGAAAACATTTTTTTAGCTCTTTTGGTTACAAATTGTAGCCGTTTATTGTTGAGAGATTAGGACCGTGGAGACTGGGAGGTCATCATATTTTCAAAAGTCTATCTGAACGCCTGAACAATGCGACGCGTAACCAAAATTTTGGAACTTATTTGACTCAACAAAATAGCAGAGCAATTCAACGGGGCAATGCCGCCTTGTGTTTGATGTTGAAGTTTGATTTTGTAGTAATTATAATTATAACAACTACAAAATATTATTACTAAAACTAACGTGGTTTTATACATTTAAAAAGTCAAAAACGGGGTATTTCCGTGTACTAGTTGAATTATTCCACTATAGTGGCATTCATTGGGAGAGGTTTAAGTATAGGTTGAGGATGATGATGATGAAGAAGGGGCTCTTGGCGTACTTTTCAATGAGAGCGAGATGGCACGAACGGCAGATGTAAATCATGATAGGAAGCCAAGTTTGGCTTGAATGTCCGCAACTTCCGCAACAACTGCACCAAATGACTTCCGATAGTACTCAAAAGCATAGTAAAATTTAGAAGCAACCGCATTGGTTACAGCTCTAAGGCCTAAATAGTAGATTGTATAACAAGTGCATAAAACAGGCCATTTTATTCAAGACATTTATGTGCCCTAGCCGTAGGCGAGGGCTTATATTGAAGTCGAAGATAAAATGCCTTGTTTTATAAAAGAGTTATTTAAAAAAAAAAATAGAGGGCTTTTTCCCCCACTGTTTTAAACTTTCTTTAAACATACGGTTTCAGACACAAAAGAGTATTAAAAAAGTAAAACACGTTCATGCGCTAGAGCATAAAATGCAGTTTTATGCCTCAAACACCCAACATAAACAAAAAAATTACGAGCATGAGATGTGGAAATGATTTTCCATTACACACAAAGAAGTCTTGTACGCAATCCAAATTAATAAAAATATGTATATAAAATGAGTTTTATCTTGAATTATGTCCATGTAAATAAAGCAGTTATAGTAACAAAAAGTCTGGAAAACGAAGATGAAAAAAAAAATAAGGTCTATTGGGACGTAAGGTACTGAACAATATTTTTGAAATTGTTTCTGTTTGTTTGTTCGCTCATCACGTACAAACTACTGGACCGATTGCGATGTGTTTTGCGGTTCTGTTGGATTGTTCGTTGGAGCTTAGGTTTTGACTTGGTGTCTCAATCCGTTGAGTAGAAGCCGAACGCTCGATAAATACTATTTGGCGGATAATCAAATTTTGATAAAATGAAGTTTTTGTACTTTAAAGGTACTTTTTGTACTGGAACACATCGGTTATTTTTAGCTCAGAGGAATGAACACGCTGGCACAGCCGCGGACACAGCTAGTGGACAGATACTTTTTTGACCTAGCGACTGTTCCGTTCTGTATAATATGTACCTTCTACTCGTATTGTAGGATTTAATTCCTGCTATTTTTACACGACTGCCCAAAAAAAAAGGAATGTAATGTTTTTAGGATTTATGTGTGTTTGTATGTATCGAATCTACGAGAGGTTGATTTTTACTCGGGCCATAGTCCAAACACGGTTAATTTTGTGATGAACTTTTAGTGTGCTCTTGCTATGTTACGTTAATCGTGTGGCTTTGCACATAAGTATATATGTACTGAGTTAGTTATGCAGTCAGCATGTAAATACATGGAGATACGGAATTCCATGGCTATTCTGTTGATTTATGAAAGTTGTGCGCAGTTGGCATAACAGGCAGTGAATCACTGACATGTGTGAATGTGACAGCAGGAATTGCTGAATCTAATAATCTGTTCTAGGGAGCTGAATCTGCTGGATTAATTAAAAAACCAAGATAAAAGTTCGTAGTCAATAATCCTTCTAATGTTACTATGAATAGAGATGTCGGTATTTACATTTTGTCTGTAACCCCACGGCTGTAATATTGCTTTTGAAATAGAAAAAGTTTGAAAAAATTGCTTTTATCCCAGTTGGGAAGTTGGCAACCTCTCGTTCAAAGTAGTCTATCAATCAAGCACGATAAAATCCTTTACAAGTATATCTGTAGCGAAAAAACTTGGAAAAACTACAATATTTAATTCCTTAAACAAAATAACCGACTTGAAATAAATTTACCAACAAGACATAAGTTCAAAAAGTAAAACCCTTTTTTTCTATATTTTTTTTAGAAAAGATATGTGCTGTTGGTCTATAGCTGACCTCTACAGCGTCACCGACGGTGGGGCGGGTGCAAAAGCGCTCCGCCGCAATGCGTGACGCAGAAGACGCACGCCAAAGTTATGTTTTGGCCACTTGCTCTAGGGCACCCAGGGGGTACGAACCTCGGCTTGGACAGTTGTCATTGATTACTTGGGGAGTATCGAACTAAACACCCCTGGATCTCTACTGTTAGGTAGTGATCGAGGGGGCCCTGATGAAATGGCTGCAGCCCTTTGAATGAATTGCATAACTGACCACCGATTCGGAATACACCTTCGAGAAGAATCGGCAAGAAACTAGAAGGTGAATAAAATCGACATTAATTACGGGACCTTCGACCTCGCCGGCGAGGTCGGTGTTTGTGTCTAATTGTGTTGAAAGATGGTGAAGATGACGAATCGGGAGTAAAACCCGACTACGGTCCGGTAATAAATACCCTATGACCATAAGACAACTGCACATTACTCAGTACTCCCTATGTCACTCTTGCGATGAAGACTAATAGATTGACACCTCGCTTGTCAAAATCGGACCAACAGGGGAGACGCGAGGGTGGAACATCCACATAACCACATACATTTTATATGTATACATACATACATAGACTGTTAAACTCATTACTCTTCCCTTGCTTTGCCGTAATCGGGTAAAAACACTAAAATTTTATTGAAATTGATATTAATACCTTTGTTAAAAAGTGTAGGTAAGGTACATACTTATATTAAGTGTAGCTCATATCTCGAGGTTAAAAGAGGACATAAAATACCAATATACCAACATTTAATTAAAATTCCTTCAGCCATCAAAAAGTTTTTATTGATTGCTCGGCTTCTACACATTATTTTGAGATACTAAGTACAACAGTTTTTAAGTCAAACCCTAAGCTATCCAATAGTGAAAACCGCATTACAATCGTGGCTATACTTTTAACATCATGCGCGAACAAACAAACAGAAGCAGACGATTTAAAAAAAAATGAGGTATGTAAATAAATCAAATTTATTAATTTGATGTCATTTTAATAACATTACAATAGATAACTGTGCAATATTAAGAACAAATTACATTTCTTGAAAAATCCGATTTCCTTAATTTTTTTATTTTATCCAGATTAAAGGAGAACTTTTGGTCCTATAAAGTTTCACATACGAGTATACTTTATTAAAGAATCTTCTTAAGTTCTTGTTCTTGTTGGCATAACACTCCCAGATAAAGGACTTCAAAATAGTCCAAACTGATCGGAGTATTTCCGATCTTCTATTGTGTGAGTTTTTAGCCGTTTTATTTATATTTAATATGAATTTCACTCGTGTCAGTTTTCAAAATCAAACATGGTTTTCCTCGTAGAATGAGTGCTATAGCAAATATTCTGCTCGGAAGGTGGCTACGTGTAAAACCACAATTTCGAACTGTTTAGGAAAAATGGCCAATGTTTGAAGTAATGCATCTCTCAGGTGTATAAAAATAAACAGAGCTGTAGTTGGGCTCAAATTATAAGAAATTTAGTTTTCTTTATAAGCGTTACACATAACTTTTCCTTTTAGAAGTTATAAGCCAAAATCTGAAAAAAGGACTGAAAATTTCGATGTTTTTCGAGCACCACGAGCTCAGGTATTTCAAAGTTGCAAATTTAGTTTTACTCTTCTTGTATCTATCTTAACAACGTCCCAAAAAACAGGACGGTACAGATTTTTGCGACCTAACCACAGAAAAAGCCTAACGCTAGTTCTGTGTCTACATAATCACCATCATCATCATCATCATCAGCCTATACCAGTCCACTGTTGGACATAATCCACTCCCAATGAATGCCACTGAGCCCAATCTTCGGATCTTCTCATCCAGTCGATACCAGCAGTCTATTGCTAGTCGTCTCTTCACCTGGCCGGTGCGCGTCCCACACTACGTTGTGTTTGTGTCTACGATGACCGTTAATCCTTTATGATAAAGTACGAAGGCTAGCATAAGATGAGCCGTACGTTCAAACGTTCCTGTACATTTGGGGTTTCAAGTTATTTGGACATATTACTGAGGGTTGAGCTATCTGTAATTTACATTATTAACTACAAACCCGATAACCTTGAAATATTTACATGACAATATTTAAAGTAGGTACCTCCTTTCTAACAAAAAAATAATGTTTGAACTCGGACTACGCTGTCATGAATTACAAATAAGTATACATTTTGACTTTCATCCCCTCTCCCAAGGGAACCGGGATGATAAGTATCCAATGTCATACCTCGTAATATGAACTCAAATCATACCAAGTTTCATTTGAATTCATTCAGTAGTTTTGGCATGATGCGCGGGTAGGATATAGTCAGGCAGACAGACAGACAGACAGACCGACAAAAAAGAAAAAAAAAATTGGCTTCAGAATCAAATATAGAGCAACCTACGAAAAAAAAACACGTGCTTTACATAAGCCGTATCCCGCAGGAACCTTTTATCTTTTCAGGATAAAAAGTATTCTCAATTTTAACGCATCATATAAACTATGACTTAGCCAAGTTGCATCAAAATCCGTCCGGTAGTTTCAGTAGTAAGTGTTTTTTCAAATAACTTTCATCCTCTATCCTGCCGGAATCCTTTTATTTTTCGGGATGAAAGTATCCTAGGTCCTTCCTCGAAGTATGAACTCAAATCATACCAAGTTTCATTTAAATTCATTCAGTAGTTTCGGCGTGATGCCTAGCCAAGATACAGACAAACAATCAGACAGACAGACAGACAGACAGAGAGACAGACAGACAGACAGACAGACAGACAGACAGACAGACAGACAGACAGACAGACAAAAATGCATGTAAGAAAGTATGTATGAAAGTTATTTAGCATTTCCCAATTAACTAATCTATCTATAATTATAATAAAGCAATACGAACGAAAAAGTGTGTACAATAAAGATTTAAAAAAATAACTCGGGTACTTAAAATAAGCTACAGAACAAGAAAATAACATGTTTTTAAATCGTGTCTGCCTTTTTGTCTGTTATTTTGTCTCTAAGTTTATTCGTGCATCACGTAAAAACTACTAGACCGATTGCGATGGAGTTTTCATTGTTGGATAGCTTAGGGTTTGACTTAAAAATTGGGACACCTGGTATCTTATGCCGAGTAATCTATAAAAATTAATAGACGGCTGAACGAATTTTAAAGAAATGTAGTTGATGGTCCTGGAATAACAAGTATGGCACGTATGCATGTGAGCAAAGGCTCGGGCACAGCTAGTCTTTAATTAAAAAAAAACGTTTGTGTGTTGTGGCCTCCATAAGTACTATCGCTGTCCAAGTGTCATACTGTTGGCTGAAAATAAAATACCTTCCTTCACACTGTTTTAAGAAATTTCCTCTAACACAGCAGTCAACTCAGCAACGTTAAGAAGCGGACCGCTAGTTCCTACAGAAATTGCGAAGGCACACGCGCTGCGAACAATATCGAACATGTCTCAGATGTGAGTGTGCTCTGTAGCGATAAGACCGCCACTTGTACTCTTTAATTAAGATTTATAATTTATATCCTTATTTTTATTATTTTTTCGTGTGCAATAAAGTGTAATTGTATTGTATTGTAAGCCGACCGTGATGGCATATCAACAAGGCATGTTCCCTTATATTAAAATATCTTACAAATAGTTGTATCTATTTACTTGGTTGGACGAATCGTTGTAAATTTAGAGAGGTCATTTTAGGCTTTAAAACAAATTATTTTATGGTATAAACAAAGTCTCACGTCTAGGTATAGAGCTGGTGGCAATGCAGTAGTATCCATAATTCAACGACTCCGGGTTCGATCTTCGCCAGCACCAATCACTTTTAATAAGTTATGTGCGGATATGCCGTCTTTCCATGCTTCGGGAAGTCACGTTATGTCCTCTGCCCCAGCTGCTACCAATCTATTTATACTTATAATAAAGCAATAGGAACGAAATAGTCTGTACAATGAAATTACTTTTTAAAAAAATGGTCTATGGTACTTAAAATAAGCTACTAAACAAGAATATAACATTTTTTTAAATTCGTGTCTGTCTGTTTGTCTGTATGTTTGTTCGTGCATCACGTAAAAACTGCTAGATTGATTGTGATGTGGTTTTTACTGTGGTATAGTCACAGAATAAATAATAGGTATAGCTTAGGGTTAGACTTAAATTAGATTACTCAATACGATGAGTAAATGCCGAGATATAGATAAAAACTTTTTGACAGCTGACGGAATTTTGATCATATGTTGGTATATTGTTTTTTAGGTCTTGGAATAGAACATAGAGTACTTTTAACCTAGAGGAATGACTATGAGTGCAAAGCCGCGGGAACAGCTAGCCCGCGGCTTTGCAACATATTGTAACCATTAATTTTAATTAATATTTTTATGTAACTTTATTTAACTAGCCCTAGCCCTAGCCTCATACGTTTGAAAGCCACTTGTTTGTCACAAGCCACCAAGAAGACCATTGTTACACTTCAGTTACTTTAAGTCTAGAAATTTGTTAATTTTCAACCGATTACTGCGAAGTATTGTGTCTGTATGTCTGTCTGTGCGCGTCTATCTTCATAAAATTTGCCAGGCACCTACCTTTTAGCACTAGAGTAAATTTTCGGCAGGCTTAAACAAAGCTTGCTAAAAATACACTTGGTGATATTCTGTTTTCAGACCTTTTAAGGTTAATAGAAGTTTTGTGCTATAAGTTAGGTATTCCCAGTTTGACCATAAAATTCTGTAAACAAGTAACCTCATTACTGTTTAATCAACAGAGGATTCACTGTACACGGATATCCATTCCAATATATAAAACTGAAACGTTGTCTGTCCGTTTGTTGGTTTGTTTGGGGAGCTTTCACGCGATAACGGCTAGACGGATTATGATGAAATTTGAATTGAATATAGCTTATACCCTGGAATAAGACATAGACTTTATATCCCGGAATATTGAGAGTTTTCACGGGAAAACTGGAATATGTTTATTACTTACTGTAAGGAACGGTTGCCATGGAAACGAAATAACAAGCCTGTCAAAAAACATCAAGAGCATTCCTAGATTGCATTATCCTAGAAGAACATAGGATGCATTTGCGCGATAAAATTCGCGATTTCACGGAAGGCTTAGAACGGAAGTTACGTCTAAATTTGAAATAGCGTGATTGGATGGTCGGAACACCTCTGCTAACAGTGTGCTCGGTTGGTTGGTAGGTACACCAACATAGTCATCATAATCTCATAATTATATTTGGGTATTTATGTATTCATATAATATATATTTATTTATATATGTATGTATATATTGGAAATTTATATTTGAATGTATATTGTAATAATATCTATTATTAATCATAAAATAGTTTTAGTATAATTAGAAATTTGATTTACTATTTCTCACTAAGTAGTATTTTTATATCATAATGCACCCCGTCCCTCACAACTATAACAAATCCTCTCCATCCAAAGGTTGCCTGGAAGAGATCGCTTTTAGCGATAAGGCCGCACATTGTACACTTCTTCTGCTATTGTTCCTTTATTTTTTGTTGATTTTGTTTGTGGTGTGTGCAATAAAGAATTTATCTATCTATCTATCTATCTACACCTTTTCTACAGTGTGCTGGCTTGGTTGGTAGGTACACCTCTTCTACAGTTTGCTCGGTTGGTTGTTAGGTATACCTTTTCTCGATTCGATTTTGTCGATTTAGGTATATCTTGTAAGCTGAATAAGAATATCTTCCTCTTATCCTACGGAGTGGAATTTTTGCGTGTTGGGTCAGTTCCGATGACTATGCATTTTTATGGTAAGCATGACCTAAACCGACATCCAAGAATTAGCTTTAGATAAAGGATTTCTTCAACGGTCAACAGCACAGACACGAAATTTTGTATACGCATTTTATTATGGTTTTAAATTTTACCATGTCATGTGGTTGCCGCACTCAGGGTTGGGTTCGTACTAGGGAACTCCTCAACGGTTAACAGCACATACATGAAATGTTTTATACTTACGCAATAAATAGTAATAGCCCGTTCTAAAATATGGCCATGTCATGGCTAGGTAAGAACTACACAAATGTTTTTTTTATTAACTTATTATTATTAGTTGATATCATCGACAAGTCAAAAAAAGTCCGAAAGATTAATTTCAAAGGTATCGCATAACAAGCAAAAAAAAAAGATTTGAGCTATTACCCGTGGACCCGGTGTTTTGACCCGTGGAGGATGGGTCCACGGGTAATTTTATTTACCTCTAGACCCATGATAGTAGAAATTTCTATATTAAAAAATAATATATATAATTATATAGAACTATATTTTAGTGTATCTAATTTTAACCCAAAAATCAACTAAATAAATTAGATTATTGAAGGTATCGCAGAAACTAGCTGCTGGAGGAATGTATCTCTTGACGCCCTGTTTGAGCAATTATCATTGCTAATGACATAGCCATAAGAGTTTATTGCAAGTATTAATATCGACGACGTTTAATATGTGAGATTGTTTCCGGATGTAGGAACATGTTTTCGGTCTTCTGACAGAGCAGAGTGTCTCACATAGCCAGCTGTACTCGTAACTGTTGCAATCTATTTTGTTTGTAAATATACTAAGATTGTTTTCGATCTGAATCTGCCCCCTTACTCTCATCTCAATCACCATTCCGATTCAATCACGATCCCAACAGTGCGATTCAGCTAGAAAACCCAATCTGTATTGCAACGTGATCTTTACCTTTCGGTATGCCAAAATGTCCGCCAACTTGGATTTAAAAAATTACGTCCTATCTCCACTTATCCATCTTTATCCCACTTCCCCCACTTCCCCCACTTCCCCCACTTCCCCCACCTTCCCCCTTTCTTCCAACAACCTTCCTCCACTCACACAAATTGACTGAAATTTGTGTGAGATTTGTACAGCGCAAACCCTCCTATCGTTCCTAGTAAGAACAAGCTTCGCCCTGCGCCGCCGAGCTGAGCGGTCGCCTTCTGTCTTCGGTCTCCGGTCTCCCAGCTGCGCTCGCCCGCAGCTATCGCCGGTCCAGTCCGCGCTCGCTCCCCCGCATAGGCACTCGTGTCTAGCGGGGCGCTGTCATCACACCCGACGGTTTAGCGAGGCAATCGCTCCTTACGGAGCGCTCTTTGTCTCGGTAAGCCAGACGGTACCCGACGGCTTGCTAGGGCAAACGTTCTTTTAAGAACGGTGTCTCGGCAGTCGGAGGAGTCATCTCGGTGGCAAAACTATTTATTCATTCCTTTGGACGGAACTATAAATTCACTTTGGACTCTTCTAGTCGCAAATTAAATCCACAGTTTCGTGGTCCAACCTGAGGAACGGTTGGGCGCTGACCCAAGGCGCTTGTTTTCACTCCTCTTCCAGGGGGGAAACAAGAATTTGGCTGGGCGTGGGTAGTCATTCTCCTTGTGTAGAGCACTAGAGAGCACCCACGTATCTCCCACCTCCCACCCACCCTTACCCTACCTCCTTCCCCTAGCGATTTGTTTGGACTGGTGCCTCCGGCTTGCCGGTCACCTTTTCTCGGTCGCTAGGAAAGCACACATCCCTCTGCACAATAAGATCGGCAGAGGGCCACACTAGGGACTCACTATAGGGACACCCCCTCTGTCTATCCCGACGGAGGGGACCAGGTTTATCAAACTCACTTCCCGGTTTACCCCCGGGTCGTAACCCCCCGCGTAGTCCACTATGGACTCCGACCGACCCCTTACCGCTAAGGATGCCTGCAAGGGCTTCCTAAATTGGGCACAAGAATGCGGCCTTCTGTCGCGTTACGCCCGTGATCAACGTATCTCCTCCGAGCAGGAAAAACTACTGCTCGACTTTTTCCGCCCCGCGTCCCCCGCGTCTCCCTCTTTCGCTAAGCCCCGCGCTCCCCCCGCTCCCGTCGCGACTAAGGCTCCTAAAGCCACAAAAGCTGAAAACTTAGACAAGGCCGCTCGGGCCTCAAACTCAAAATCCGATCGCAAATCGGACAGGCGCGCGTCGTCAGCCGGACCGCGCCGGTCTCGCTCTCGCTCTCCAATATTATGCCCCATCCCAGACTCCCCGGCCAGCCCCGATCCACCTCAGGCCTCCGAACCCGAGATGGAGGTCGAATCCATACCCGCGTGCACGGACGACGGCTTCACCCTCGTCTCTAGGAAAGCGAAAGGAAAGCGTCCACATGACGATTCCTCTAGCACGGACGCCCTTAAGGCCAAAGCGGCTCGCCCTGCCTCCAGGGCAACGCCTCCTACCACTCCGATAACCGCAAACTCTGTGGCAAAAGAGCCCGCGAGGACCAAACTCCCGCCTCCCTTTTTCATTACTGAAAAAGAGAAGTGGGACGCGGTCACGCGACTCCTAGCCTCAAAGGGGGCGGCGTTCACATCTGCACACAATACCCAACTGGGCATTAAGGTGCAAGTCCCTACCGCGAACGACCACCGCGAGATAACAAAGATCCTTCGCGACGAAGACGTGCGTTTCTACACGTACGCCCGCGAAGAACAAAAACCCCTCCGTGTAGTATTGCGCGGTGTCCCCAGCGAACTTGAGACAACGCTCATTTTCAAGGACCTTCAGTCTCAGGGATACCCCGTAGTGGAGGTTCATCGATTATACAGGGGAAACCCTAAAACACCCCTCCCTCTTGTCCTTGTCGTTCTTGAACGTACCCCGGAGGGGAAGGCCATCTTTAACATAAAGACGGTCTGCCACCTATCCGGGATTTACGTAGAGCCCCCAAACCGCAACGGAGCACCCAGTCAGTGCCACAAATGCCAACTCTATGGCCACGTCGCGCGTTTTTGCTTTGGCCATCCCAGGTGCGTAAAGTGCCTGGGCGACCACGGCACGTCCGATTGCACCCGCCCCCGCGATACTCCCGACCCACCCAGTTGCGTTCTTTGCAAGTCCGAAGGACACACCGCGAACTATCGCGGCTGTCCAAGGGCTCCAAGGAGCGTTAAAGGGCCCGGACGGCGAGCGACCTTCAGTCAGCCTCCAATGTCAGCACGTCTGCAGAGGTACACCCCTAAGGTGTCCTTAGCCCCCCCCATGCCTCTCATGCAGGCCCCGCTCTTTATGCCGGCACCTCAGCCGCAGGTCAACGCCTGGGCTCCGGCCATGACCAAGCCCACCCCAAAACCGCAACCCGCGCCCGCCGGTCCGTACCGGCCTCCTCAAGCCCGCGCGAAAGTCCCAACCCCCCTCGGGCCCTTGCCCACTCCTCCCCCTCCTAAGGCAGGTCAAGACAACCTGTCTTATGTACTCGGCTACGTAAACGCGGTCGACTTGAACGAAGTGGACGTACTCGCTGCCAAACTTCGTTCGTGTAAATCCGATTTGGAAAAAGTTCACTTTTTATATGAGCACCGTACGCTCCTTACTGCCCTCCGTAACCTCAATTAACGAACCAAAATGAATAATACACCAAAACGTTTTAAACCCCGCTCCGTAGTGTTAGCGTTCTTTAACGCTGACGACCTAAGAGAACAGCGTGCCCCAGTGCACGAGTTCTGTAAGACCCATCAGGTCGACATCATGTTAATACAAGAGACCTTTCTCAAACCCTGTAACAGCGATCCCGGGATTGCCAATTACCGCGTCCATCGAAACGATAGAGTCACCAAATTTGGCGGTACTCTAATTTATTACAAAAACTCACTCCACTGTATCCCGATTGACACCCCTACTCTGACCAACTTAGAAGCCTCCTGCTGCCAACTTGCGATGACCGGTCATCAATCAATCGTCATAGCCTCCTGCTACCTCTCCCCCAGTAAAAGCTTACTAAAGAGTGATCTAGAGGCACTCCTCTCCATGGGAAGCGCAGTCATTCTGGCTGGCGACTTCAATAGCAAAAACCCTATCTGGGGGTGCCGAAGACTCAACACAAACGGCACTAGACTATTCGAATTTAGCGAATCTCTCGTCTTTGATATAATCCCACCCTCGGAGTGGACACATTACCCCAAAAATCCCGACCATTTACCCGACATACTGGACATACCTCTCCTAAAGAATATAAATCTTAGTTTTCGCTCAATCGAAGTTTTCCAAGAACTAGAATCCGACCACCGTCCCGTCGTTATGCGCCTAGGACCCGACCCGACAGACCCATCCTCCCATCCACCGACAAAGACGATAGTGGACTGGAAGTGTTTGGGGGAAGCCCTAAAAGCTATCAGTTCACCCGACCTCGACCGTATCCCCGACGACATAATCACCCCCGATGACGTTGCTTGCTCGATCGATGCCCTCACCAGCCACCTCAACACCGTTATCGGTGAGTGCTCCAGGGAGGTCCCAGCGGAGGATATCCGCCACTGGGTCCTACCTGAGGACGTGAAGAGGCTGATGACGACACGAAACGCAGCCATTAGAGCCCACGATGCATTCCCCAACGCTGAACGCAAAGCCACCTTGAGCTACTACCACCGTTTGGTCAGGACGCGCATTAGCGAGCTGCGCGCACAGCGTTGGGAAGACCTATTATCCGAAATCACACCGACCCACCAGGCCTACTGGGGGTTGGCGCGAAAGCTTAAATCCGACACCATCACCGTAATGCCCCCTCTCAATAGAATCGATCTCCCGCCAGCATTCGAAGACGAGGAGAAGGCCGAATGCTTGGCGGAGAGCCTCGCAGCCCAGTGCACCCCCGCTTACGATCACGTTGATCCCGTCCACATCGCCGCGGTGGACCGCGAAATAGAACGTAGGAATTCTCTACCTCCGACTGACCCCCCCCCTCGAGCCCGTTAAAGCCGCAGAGGTTGAGTCGATCATCAAGGGCCTCAAAGTGCGAAAGGCCCCCGGTGCTGACGGCGTCAGTAACAGGGTCCTCAAGCACTTTTCTGTCCCGTTAGTTTATCTCTTAGTCAGCATCTTCAATGCAGCCTTGAGCAATTGTTCCTTCCCCGACGCTTGGAAGAGTGCCGACGTCATCGGCATTCACAAACCAGGCAAAAAGGCATCCGAGCCTTCCAGCTACCGTCCTATCAGTCTCCTCAGCTCTCTGGGGAAGATCTACGAGCGAATCCTTCTGAATCGACTCCGATCCATCGCGAAAATCAAAAAGCTCATACCGGATGAGCAGTTCGGCTTTAGAGCGAGACACTCTTGCCCTCAGCAAGTGCACCGCATCACGGAACACATCCTAAAGGGTTTCAATAGGAAACCAAAACCCCAAACCACGATGGCCGTCTTCCTAGACGTGGCGAAGGCTTTTGACAAGGTCTGGCACGCCGGGCTGATATACAAGCTGTATCAGCTCGGGTTGCCAGATCGTCTTGTGCTCATAGTACAAGACTACCTCACCAGCCGGAGCTTCCGCTATCGTGTCGAGGGCAACCGATCATCCCCCCACCCCATCAGAGCCGGAGTCCCTCAGGGCTCCGTGCTGTCTCCACTTTTGTTCACGCTTTACACAAGCGATTTCCCCCGCATCCCCAAAGTAGAGATCGCTCTCTTTGCGGACGACACCGCGATTTATACCACCGGATGGAACCCAGCTATTCTACAAAGAGCCATCCAACGAACGCTCCGAGCGCTCGATGAATGGTTTCGTAAGTGGCGAATAACGATTAATCCCGAGAAGAGCGTAGCGATGCGTTTCACTCACGGGGTTAAACGCTATTTCCCAATTAAACAAGTCAGGATCAATGACCGACCCATACCGTGGGAAAAGTCAGTTAAATACTTAGGAGTCACCCTTGACTATCGACTCAACTTCAATGATCACATCCACGCCGTCCACAAAAGGGCGGCATTCTACCTATACCGCCTCGCGTTACTCCTAGGCAGGCGCAGTAAAATGTCTCTTAGAAATAAGTTGACACTCTACAAAACCTGCGTCCGACCGACAATGACATACTCGTCCGTAGCATTTGCTCACGCCTCCCGCATCTCCCTAGAGAAACTTCAGATTTTACAAAATAAATTCGTTCGCGGTGCATTAGATGCCCCCTGGTATCAGAGGAACATCGACCTGCACAGTGATCTCGAGCTTCCCTCGATAGTTCAATATATGAAAAATGCCTCTCGCCGCTACTTTGACGCGGCACTTCATCACCCCAACCCTCTAGTAGTTCAGGCCTCTGACTACACGACAGACGCGACAACAGACGCACGGCCCCTTCGTAGACGCCCTAGAGACATCTTGAGCGATCCGGACGATGAAATCGCTGCCGCAGTGCAGGCAGCGATGGATTCGCCCACTCCGTCATCTTCACCATCTTTCAACACAATTAGACACAGACACCGACCTCGCCGGATGCGAGGTCGAAGGTCCCGTAATTAATTTCGACTTTATTCGCCTTCGAGTTTCTTGCCGATTCTTCTCGAAGGTGTATTCCGAATCGGTGGTCAGTTATGCAATTCATTTAAAGGGCTCCAGCCATTTCATGAGGGCCCTCTCGATCACTACCTAACAGTAGAGACCGAGGGGTGTTTAGTTCGATACTCCCCAAGTAATCAATGGCAACTGTCCAAGCCGAGGTTCGTACCCCCTGGGTGCCCTTGAGCAAGTGGCCAAAAACTTAACTTTGGCGTGCGCCTTCTGCGTCACGCATTGCGGCGGAGCGCTTTTGCGCCCGCCCCACCGTCCGGTGACGCTGTAGAGGTCAGTTATAGACCAACAGCACATATCCTTTCTAAAAAAAAAAAAAAAAAAAAAAAAAAAAAAAAACAAGCTAAGTAAGAAGTGAGCTCACTTTAGTGTCCGGCTATCGTATTGTAACTATGGTATCTTCTGATATTAATGTAGGTATGTGATGACTATTCGATGTTTGTTTGTTTGTCGTGTGAGGTAGTGCTGGTCGCTGGTGTCGGAGTTTTGTCAGGCCGCCCGTGGGCATCTGACATGACCTAAAGACTGCTACTAATCAATAACAGCCGGGACCGATAGCTTAACGTTCCCTCCGAAGCATGGAGTGATGTAAAACCACATCAAACTTAGAAAAGTCATTGGTGCGGAGCTTAGGATCGAACCCGGTATCTATTGGATACCGGGTTCGATCTTATTGGATTCTAAGTTGCACTATTTAGCCGTTAGGCTACCATCTACTATTCGATGATTGTTGAATAGTGAAAAAATACTATCAATCGTTTGAGTTTTGTGCTACCAACTTCCGTCAACCTCCGTAAACTCAATCTCAAATTCAAACTCAACTGTACTCATTGGATTAAAATACAAAGCACACAAGTTTTAGAGCCAAACCCTAAGCTATCCAACTGTGAACCGCATCGCAATCGATCCAGTAGTTTTTACGTGATGCGTGAACAAACGTACAGACAGACAGACAGAACGTATTTCTTTTTATGTTATTTTCTTTTTCAGTAGCTATTTTAAGTACCCTACATTATTTCTTTTTTAATTATCTTCTTAAACGATATCCGACTGAAACTTTCAGGGTAGCTCACAACTCGATGACAACGCATATAAAAAACAAAGAAGTTTATAAAATTTAAAAAAACTTGCTGTTTGTAATGTTCATTATTTTTTATATATTTAATTTTGGTTTGAAACTCTCTTTTAATTTTACGTGCTACTACATTTGTAGGAATTACTAGATCGTGACAATTATTCTTTAGAAGCAGTAAAATACTCGTAATACTTTAACATGTTATTAATACTTATTAGTACTTCAACAAACAGTACACGCGGTCGTGAGAAATATATATACATAGGTTATATAGTCACTTTAATAGTATCTGTTAATAATGATAAGTACCTATCTACTTCCTATGTAAACATAGATAGATAGATGTGAAAGTACTCGTAACTAAAAAAATTAGTATTTTAGTATGTAAAACGTAGATAAAGATATTTGATAAACATTCTGTGGTGTTGCTACAATACTCTTTTCTATCCTGTACAATACTCTTTCGTATGTGTACATATCTATGGTGATGGTGCCTAACAAGTGCTAAATGACAACTCTCTTATTATAAATATTGTAAGTTCTACAAATTTTCTCGTATTAAAACCATATATCCATGGTTTATTGGTTTTTTGTTTTTTTTTCTCGTATCAATTTAATCTTCGATCTATATATATATATATATATATATATATACTTATAATAAAACTGTAACAGGACCAGTTCCGTACATTGAAGATATTTTGATATTTTTTTGGAACCTGTTCTTGATTCGATACTGAAGCCAAAACTGTATTTTTTTTCATTTTTGTCTGTCTGTCTGTCTGTCTGTCTGTATCTTGGGTAGGTATCACGCCGAAACTACTGAATGAACTTATATGAAACTTGGTATGATTTGAGTTCATACTACAAGGTAGGACATAGGCTACTTTTCATCCCGAAAAACGAAAGGGTTCCCGCAGGATTGAGACTACTAGACGGATTTTGATGCAATTTGGCACAGTTATAGTTTATATGATGCGTTAAAATTCAGAATACTTTTTATCCCGAAAAAATAAAGAATTCCTGTGGGATAATGTCCCAAATTCTGTAATTTTTTTATTTTATTTTTGTTGCCGTTCTATTTTCAATACTAAAGCCAAAACTGTATTTTTTTAAGTTTTGGTCTACTGTCTGTCTATCCATCTGTCTGTCTTACCTTGGAAGTGCATCACGCCAAAAATACTCAATGAATTCAAATGAAATTCTGTATGATTTGAGTTCATACTTCGAAGAAGGACATTGGATACTTTTCATCCCGAAAAATTAAAGGGTTCCTGCAGGATAGGCGTTGAAAGTTATTTAAAAGAACACGTATCACACTGGAACTACTATACGGATTTTTTGAAACTTGGCACATTCATAGTTTATATAATGGGTAAAAATTGAGGATACTTTTTATCCCGAAAAATAAAGTGTTCCTGCGCTATAATATCCAAAATTCTGTAAATTGAAGTTAATATGTAATTTTTTTTGGAGGTTTTTCTATATTCAATACTAAAGCCAAAACTGTATTTTTTTTATTTTTGTCTGTCTGTCTGCCTGTCCGACTGTCTTTCTGTACCTTGGCAACGCACCACGCCAACTATACTCAATGAATTCAAATGAAATTTGGTACGATTTGAGTTCATACTTCGAGGTAGGACATTGGATACTTTTCATCCCGATAAAATTAAGTGTTCCTGCAGGATAGGGGTGGAAAATTATTTAAAAGAACACGTAGTACGCTCAGACTATTGGACGGATGTTGATGCAACTTGGCGCAGACATAGTTTATAAGATGGGTAAAAATTATGGATACACTTTGTCCCGAGAAAATAAAGGGTTCCTGTGGGATATGGGTCCAAATTCTGTACATTAAAGATATAGTGTTTTTATTTTAAGTTACTCTATTTTGAATGAAGCCTAACCTGTATGTTTTTTCATTTTTGTCTGTATGTCTGTCAGTCTGTATCTTAGCCGCGCATCGCGCCGCCGGAACTACTGGATGAATTCAAATGAAACTTGGTATGATTTGAGTTCATACTACGAGGTAGGACATAGGATACTTTACATCTCGAAAAATGTATGGGTTCTCGCAGGATAGGTGTTGAAACTTATTTAAAAGAACACATGCCACGCTGAAACTCATGGACGGGTTTTGATGAAACTTGGCACTGTCTAAAGTTATATGATGGGTTAAAATTGAGAACACGTTTTATCCCGAAAAAGTAAAGGGTTTCTGCGGGATATGGGTCCAAAGTTATGTTAATATTTAAGTAATAAAAAATATTTTTTGAATGGTTCTCTATATTCGATACTGAAGCCAAACTATTTTTAAGCCGTCTTTGCCGTATATTAATTCCTTTCCATCCAAAGGTTGTCTGGAAGAGATCGCTTTTTAGCGATAAGACCGCCCACTGTCCCATTTATTTTGTATAAATGTTTTAGTTATTATTGTATTTTTTGTTCTATGTGGTGTACAATAAAGAGTTATCTATCTATCTATCTATCTATTTTACTTTTTAATTTTGTCGGTCTGTTTGTCCGTATCTTGACCGCGCATTGCACCCAAACTACTCAATGAATTCAAATGAAAAAAAAAAAAACTCTTGAGTGCTTAAAAAAGGTATTGAACAATATTTTTTTTGTTAATCGTGTCTGTCTTTCTGTTTCTCTGTATGTTTGTTTGTTCATGAATCACGTAAAAACTACTGGACCAATTGCAATGCGGTTTTCAGTGTTAGATAGCTTAGGGTTTGATTTAAATCTGGTGTATTTGGTATCACAATCTGGTGAGTTAGAAGCCGAGCAACTGATAAAAGTATTTTTGATGGCTGAAGAAACTTTGTTCAAATGTTAGTATATTGGTCCTGGAATAGCACATTATGGTACTTTGAACCTAAAGAAAAGATCACGCGTGCGAAGTTGCGGGTACAGCTAGTACGATAATAAAAACATAGTTTACCACAATGGCTTCCATAAAGTGACTACTGAGACCAGACAAATTCGACGTAGACCCGGGGTCTCCATCTGCCGACTTAAAATATTGTCACTGGAAGGAGACGTTCGAGAACTATCTTGCTGAAGAAACGGAGGTGACAAAATTTTCTGATAATACCAAACTAAAGATACTGCTCATTAACATATCTTCTACAGCTTAGTTTTTTATAAGAGAGACAAAAAATTACAAGAAAGCTTTGTCTCTGTTAGATAAAATTTATCTGAAATCTAAAATTGAAATTCACGCTAAATACCTGCTAACTTCAACTAAGCAGAAACCTGATGAAACAGTGGCAGTTTTTTAAGCACGCTACAACAGCTAGCATTTAAGTGTCACTTCAAATCAGTCAATGCTGAAGAATACAGGAGCGACACGTATTCGCTCCTGTATTTTTCAGCATTAATTACTGGCATACATTCCCAAAAGATTAGACAAAGGCTGCTTGAAAACCTAGAAATAAGTTTAGAAGAGGCGTCTAATCAGGCCATGTCACTAGAAATGGCTGAGAAGAATTCAAATGATTTTAAAACTAACCATCACTACGTCAAATTGAAATGTTGAATTTATAGAACTAAATCGATTTAAAGATGAATCAGAAAAACTTTCCCAACCTGGCTGCTGCTCCATCGCGCGTAGGCGCTGTTTTTTCTGCGGTGGAAACGTACACCAACGGATAAAATGCCCGGCTTGACGTTACTTGTCAAAAATGCGAAAATAAGGTCATTTTGTCAAAGTTTGCAGAAGTGGGACTGCCATAACCAAGCTATCAGCTATTAACGCTGTAACAGAATCAAGGGAACAAGAGCTAGCAGCAATTTCAACAGCATGTCCAGCTAGTTTTCATAAAACTATGTGTCTATCTCTGTCAACAATTACAAAGCTGATGCATTGATTGATAGCGGAAGTTCAATGAGTTTTATTGATACAAATTTCGCGCTATTGCTGAGCCTGAAACGTCATCCTTGGAATGAAATGGTAACATTGGCGTCAAACACGTCAAAGACTTTACGTGTAGATGGATTTTGCTATGCAATTATTAAGCAAAATGAGCATATTTACAATCAAAAGCGACTATTTATCCTGGAAGATCTTTGTGCTGTGATTTTTGGTCACGACGACATTTTAAGCGACCACTCATCTTTAGAAATAAAATTTGGAGGTCCAGAAAAACCGCTAAAGATTTGCAACGTTGTGTCATATTGGGTACAATCTGAACATCTACCCTACACTGTAGACCATATCAAGAAGACACCAGAGTGTCGTATTTGTGCAGAAATAAAACCCAGATTTTCAAAGAAACAACGAATTCTTATAAAAGCAACTGCACCATTTGAAAGACTCTAAAGGAAATGTGCCTTCTAATACTCATAATCGGTACATCTTGACAATTATTATTCAAGATTCCTCTTTGCTTACCTATGCAAAGACCTATCTGCAGGTTCTATTATAAAATGCTTAAAGGATTTATTCTTCACTTAAATCCTTATGGTGCTCCGTACTGTGGATACATTCAAAACGTGGAACTGTCCTCTTGTCAAATGAATGAAGGTGCTACTTGATATCGAACGGGGTAACATGTTATCGGACCTGACCATATAATCCAAAAGGAAAAGGACAAGAAGAGCGTCTTAATGACACCTTATGGAAAGCAGTGAAGTTCTGCTTGAGAACCAAAAAGTTTGACACACCTTGCTGGGAGCAAGTCTTATCACCGCTCTTCACTCCATCCGTTCATTACTATGCACGGCTGCTAACACTACACCTTATGAAACATTTTTTAATCATCCACGTTGGACAGCAAATGGAGAATCTGAATCAACGTGGATCTTGGAATCTGGCCCAAACAGGATGCGAAACAATAAAACACGGTCAAATTACGATTCCGTGGTGGAAGAAGTAAAGTTTCTAAAAGCTAATACATCAAATTCTCATGTGAAATTTCCGGATGTCCGTGAAACTACTATATCAAATAGACAACTAACTACTCTTCCACCACTAGAGAGTCCACCCTAATTTGGAGATTACTTTGAGGATGCCGAGAGTGACGCGGAAATATCTGTTCTTTCGGTTCAAAATTTACCAGCTGCTGAGAATGTTGAACCAGATACAGAAGCACCTCGGAGGCGCTCCACTAAAAAAAGAAGACTCCAGTCTGATATAATATTCTGACGGAAGGGTGAATGTGGTGTTGCTACAATACTCTTTTCTATCCTGTACAATACCATTTCGTATGTGTACATATCTATGGTAATGGTGCCTAACAAGTGCTAAATGACAACTGTCTTATTGTAAATATTGTACTTCATATTTTATCGTATTAAAACCATGGTTTTACTCGCTTTCTCTCGTATCACATTCATCCAAACTTAACTTCAGTCAAACTTAAGCACCCACCATCTCCGTGGATCAATAGTCCAATTCGAAGAGCTATTTATTAGAGCTAGCTGTTAACAAGAATAAGAGGGATATATCTGACCTAAACTGGAATACCCACAAAAAATTACGAAATCTGTGTAATAATTTAGTACGCAATGCAAAGTGCCTTCATATCGCGCAACTAATTGAATTTCCAACCTATGCTAGTCATTGGTTTTTTTTCGGCCTCTTGGGATTGACAAGCCAAAGTCGCTGGATTCTACAATCAGCTTAGACATTTATACCCTTAACGCTCATATTTCCATGTCTTCTAAATTTTTGTCTAAAATAAAACTTAGCACACTCTTGAAGATTGGCTCCATTCTAATACCTGATATAGAAGCATTTAACTTTTCTCATGTTAGTGAGGATAGTATTTGGAATATTCTTGGGTTCCTCAAGTCTAAAGCCGTTGGCTGTGATGATGTGGGGCGTGTAATAATCACGTAATTTTAAACCATATTCTGCCTTCCATTTCTTCTTTACATCTGGACAATTGCCGGACTTGTGGCCCAAAGCCCACGTTCTTCCTATTCCGAACAAATACCATCGTGATCGATAGCTTGCGTCAACTAGTTAAAATTAATCTCTCCTCTTTTCCTTCCGTATCCTTCAACAACTGTGTCTTTCCCTTTTCTCCAACTCTCAAGGATTTGGGTGTTAATAAAGATTCAAACCTGCGCTGTTGGAGCAAATAAAAGATTTATCTCGCAAGTTCTACGCTTCAAAAACAATAACAAAAACTTTGTACTAAAACAAAAATAAGTCTTGTCAGCGCTATTTTTCTGCCCTTCATTGACTACGCTGTTTACGCGGGGTAAAATTAAAGTTAAATAATGCAAAGCTGATCCGGTTGATGCGAATTAAAATGGACGGCGATAGAACTGCGTAGGAGTTTGTAAGACTAGAAGCAGTTTTACGTAGAAGGAAGGAGCACAATACCTTAACAACTATGTATGATGTGTAGCAATCCTTTGAGGAGATGTTAGTCCTTTTCATCACAGATCACACGCGGGTTTTCGGTGTTTTTATTCGAGGGGCGCAAGGATGGACTCGACAGCCGCCATTTCAAATTCGAACACACCCAGCCCACTCAAGTTAGAGGGCGACACTATCGCGAGTATGTGTCGCAGTCTCTCTCACACATATGCGAAAAGGATATGTGCAGGAGTGGGATGGAAAATAGGGAATTAATTGCAAAAACCAACGTTCTAGTTCACGATGAAATTAACATTGAATCAGCGCAACCATATGCTGAAGTTTATTTCATTGACCTTGATGCTGAGCTTTTGAATAAACTCGACTGCCTTCTTAATACATGTATCAGGTTTGTATGTGGTCTCCGGGAGTACGACCACATTTCTGCTTTTCGAGCAAAACTCAAATGGCTTCCTATTCGCGAGCGCAGAGATGTCAGGATCTTTTGTCTTCTGTACTCAATACTTAACTTTCCTTACACCCCCATGTATCTCAAGGACTCGTTCCAGTACCTCAGACACACATGATCGTCAGCTTAGATCTTTCAGTAACCAACTCCTCGCTACTCCTCGTCACCAAAAATCATTTCTCGATAACTCGTTTTCATTCGTAGCAGTGAGACTTTAGAACCTTCTACAGAAGGACTTAAAAAGGCTACCACTATAGAGGCGCTTAAACGTCGGTTACGTTATATTATTAAATTGGTCCATAATGTTTCACATGTTAATCATCAATTTTTTATTAATGTTATTTTCTTATTTATTTGCACCCTCCGGGCTAATTGATTCCTCTGTTTAGTCTGTGGTGATTCTTTCCATTCCTTTTGATTATATTATTTTATTATTTATTGATCATTAAGTTATAGTTATTTATATGTTTCAGTTACACAGTGTATCTACAGTTTATCATTCATTTTACGTTTAGTGATATGTGAGGTCGCAAGCCTGTCGGTATTCTATAGATTGCCTAAGGAGAGTGTGCACAAAAACAGCACAATCTGATTCCCCCATCACCTTTCCATTACCGTACAACTAGACGATCGGCAAAGCGCCATCCTTTTATGGTTGAAATACCTCGCACAAGAACGAAGCGTTACGCTTCTTCATTTATTATAAGAAGAAGTGGAATGCCCTGCCCTCATTAGTGTTTCCAGTAAAATATAACCCTGGTGTGTTCAAGTCAAGAGTGAATAGGTAGGTATCTACTAGGCAAACGTGCTACACCTTCTACTTCATCATCGCTTTCCATCAGGTGAGATAGTAGTCAAATAATTGCATAGACAGTGATAAAAAAAAAGTGATTTTACTGCACCGCCATGGCACCCACTCTTTTTCTTACACATCCAGCTTGACTAGTTAAAATGCTTCTTGGCATTAACTCCTCTTTGTACACATGTTTTTTGCTGAAGTATAAATAAATAAATAATTTACAAAGATGGTCTAGTTTAATTATTAAGATAATGTACAATATAATATTTTTAAAAATGTGCCAGTCTGTTTGCATGTATGATCGCGCATCACGTTAAAACTACTGGACCCATTTATATACAGCTTTCAATGTTGGATATACATAAAATGCTATTGAACGTAGCAATAAGGATAAGTAAAAATAATGTCATATGAATAATGATTTTATAAACTACAGCAGTTATATTCGGAAAAAATATTTTTATAGATGGGTGGGTCAACTATTTTTGTCATGAAACAACTTACATACATAAGCAAAAAACAAATGTTATTTTGTGATAATGTTACCCACTTATATGTTAACTTCTTACGTTTATAATTTTTTACAGAGCCTCAAACTTTTTGGGTTGTTTCTCATAATTTCATGCATGTGTTTGAAAACTTACTACTTAAATGTCTTTTTAGTTGTCTAAATAAATATAAGACAAATTTTAATAAACAACTGGCATCCTGAAAAAAATGAGTTTGGAGTGCACTGTAGTATTCACAGCAGCTTATTTGAGCATACCACGCAAATGCATGGATGAAGTGGATTCGATTTCCTCTTCAATGAGATATGATTTTGCAAAGCAGGTGTCATCATTCTTAATAAGTAGGTTACTGTTCATAATCCAAAACTCCACTTTCGGTACTTATTCCAAATTAATCAGGAATGTTGTATCGCATTATAATACCGAGTTACCTATTCCGTCCCAAACCGCTACAGCACACGCCAATTCCGTGGAGAATTTCCAGGCTCATTCCGAGATAATTGATCCGTAATCCAGAATAATTTGTTGCGCTAATCCTCAACATTTGCCCCCATCAGCATGCAATAAATCCAAACACATGGTTCCTGGCAAATTTTCGTGTAACCCAAGTTATAATTCGTAATTTATGTAAATTACAACACTTCGCTGGGATTTTACGACTTATAAAGTACCGTACAATTGTAAAAGTACAATGTATAACAGTGATGTTTCTCTTTGTTTATTCTGGTTGAGGATTAAAACGCACTCTTATTCGCTATGACCATTCAGACACGTCGTTATGACGTCACATATTTTCAGCAAGGAATTTTGTGTAGTATAGTGAATAAGCGCCGTGGACTTGCGAAAGCAATAAATACACATAATTAAACCTTTAAACGCTCTCTACATCATACTGAGTCAAAATTCACGATGACTAGAAGTCCCACATAATTGTTTTTATTTGTTGTTTGTGCTATTCAACTTAAGTTAAAAATCTTTTAAGAACAAAATTACTTTTAAAGGAAAAAACTACTACACTACTACTAAATAACTACTGAACCAATTTGATGTCAACATAGAAATAACTGGGCGCAATCTGGGATATTTTGCATAAGTGATCAAACTTTCCATCCCCTCAACTTTCCATAACTTCAACTACCCTCCCCTCACTGTCTCCTACCCTCCCATCACTTTTTTCCAACTTACCACACCTTCACTATCATCTATCACTTTGACACCTGTCACTATAAATTTTAAAGAGTAATATTATAATAATTCATTAGTTGGGGACAGTGCAACTCATTTCGGACTAACGTCAGTAGTACCATCAATGGTACTGATCAATGGTACTTCTGATGTAAAAGGGAAATGTCCTATACAATATAGAAGTTGGTTGCTAGCAATATAACTAATTGAAAGAAATAGCCTCGTTAGTTCCATTCTTCAATAAACAGTAAGTAATGGAGTTTGGTCATGAGGAAAAATTATTCCTCCTAGCCAAATCAGTTCGCAACCTAGCATGGCTTCTGCGGAGGCACTGGCTTACTAGCAATTTCGCCAAAGTCATGAGAAAAACAGAACAGCATACTTAATAAACAAAAACAAGATTCGAACTAAAAGCACAGAATAAATAATAGTACAGCAGCAAATAGTTCAGTAAATAGTACAGCAGATTTTCACTATCGTGAAAATAAAATACTTTTATATAATCTTTGCCCTTTTTTTCTAATATCCCCTAGAAGTGTTTTTAGTGTGTTTTAAGTACGATGAGCACTATTTAGAAGATTTCCTGGCCTTTCTGGGTATAATAGTCGTCTGGTTTAATATGTTAGCTGCATATTTTGACAGATAAATAAAATTTTACTCTTTTTTGGTATGATTGATAACCAAGTATTTCTTCTTTCGCCATCTTTCGGGAAGCTGAAATATAAAATATATTTAGTATTTCAGCTCATAGAACTTGACTGGATTAGAATGGAACCCTGAGTCTGGGTTACAATAATTAAAGATTAAGCACAATATATTACGGCGGGTAAGGATGATCTTGTAAGTGCTGCAAGATTATATTAATGACTTTTGAATACTTATATGCATAGTTTAGTATTATATCCTTCCTTAGAAAATCTCAAGTACAGTTTTAATGGTCACCCTACATAAATTAAACTGTTAATTTATATTTGATTAATTGGATCTAAAAACATGGTATGGTACAGAATAATACACATCAAACTAAAATTAGGTTTTAATAAGATTCTAACGTAAAAACGTATGAATATGGTTAAATACGGTTAATAGCGTAAAAATACAATCACCTGTGAAACTAAATGTTAGAATTTAGTTTCTAAACACTTCTGCACTTTTGCACAATACAATACATTGTTTAAATTGCGAATTTATCAAGAATACGCTTTTATTTATTCATATAAATATAAACATTCGAAGCAATTGAAAATCTTTGTCAGTTCGGCTTAATTCAGTGTTGCTATAAATATTTAAATGGCAGCTACCAACAATCAGGGGTGCGTTTAAGTAAACAAGTAAATGGTAAAAATTTCGTCAGATAAACGTAATACGAGTGAGGTTTCACTTAACGGTTTCATACATTCAGATTTTAGATCAATTTAAGCTGTCAAATTCAATTGTCATCTTATTATTTAGCTGCTCAACTCAACTCTCAACGTGTTTTTAAAGTTAAATACTCACACAAAGTAAAAATAAACAATTTAACTACTACTGTGTTACAAATTGCAACAAATAGTATTCTCCTTATTTACGAACAAAATAACCGTCAACACATTGAATCGATTAAATAGAATTATCAAAAGCTGTCAATCCGACAGCAGACGAAGCTATAGTGAGCTCAAAATGTCACTAATATTTATCCTAGTCAAGACTACCATCGGACACCCAAAAATGGTTCAAATTTATATCTAAAAATGGTTTAATTTTACCCCTCGCGGTGTCTCTGAACGGGGTACTTGACTACATACCCCGTTCAGACGACATTGTAAATTTTATATTAGACTAGCTTTCGCCTGTGACTTCGTCCGCACAGACTATAGTTTATCACGAAAAAAGCATCCTATGTACTTTTAGGATATTGAAAACCAATGAAAACGTACAGTACGAACGCTCTTGATGCTTTTAGAAAAAAATGATATTTTTTTGTTTCCACGGCAACCATTCCTTACAGCAAGTAATCTACATATTCCAGTGTTCCCGTGGAAACTTACCATTTTCTGGGATAAAAAGTTTCCTTTATTTGTTTCTATATTGTACTGTACCTATTTACAAAGTTTCATCAAAATTGGATCAGCCGTTTTGCCGTGAAAGCTTACCAAACAAACAAACAGACAACGTTTCAGTTTTATATATTGGTGTGGATAATTAATTAACTTAAAAACGCACACCCATAAAGTGCAGGGCTGATTGTATTTTTTGTTTTCTACATTTTTTTACTGACGTCTCAAAATCGCAAGTTGACGCGTATAAAATTTATCCAAAAAATCAGAACAGAATCCTGACCTTACGAAATCTTGGCTTATGACACGTTCTTGTTGGGATTTTTTGTTTTTCATGGCAATGTGAGAGGAATAAAAAAATAGGAGGGGTGAATGACCTTGTCATCATTCTATATTTCTGGGTGAAATCTCTAGTGTAGGTATAAGCTTCTTGGTACATACATATACTTCAATGGTGCTGTCTGTGTACTTAGTTTGTTGTTTCGTGCGCGCCTTTTTTACCACTATCAAACAATTTTAGGAAGGAATCTGAATTTGAAGACGATGTCTTACGAAGCTTTCATGATGAAATTGAAGAACTAAGGAATATCTAACATTTTATTTCCTTTTCTTATTTTTTCCAATAACAGTTGGTAACTGTTGGAATTTCCATTGTAGTCAAAATATATAACACAAGCACAATTCAATTATACATTGTCACTCTTATTATTACCCACTATTTTGACAATAAATCCACAAATTACAATTTAAAACGATGAACCAACCGACAATTTCTGAATTAGTTGAACGTTTTCAGATTTTCATTGCGTTGATGCGTTCGAGCGTTCGCGCCAAAATATTCGTATGTTGGCGCAGTTTGGTTTGATGTGATGCATGGTTCGTTTTGCCATCGTTTCGCACTATCGCGCCCATACAATAGATAAAACAGCATTAAGTAAGAGCGAGATAGAATATGCAAAAAACGCAAGCGAGTGAGCGAGGCAGTTATACAATGCTGTCTTCACCTTCAACATTGGGATTGCGCCTGAAAAATACCAGTTTGCGCAGTGACTTGCAGATAACTTCCGAGTCACATACTTCCGCTGCGACTACTATACATTAGTTATTCGTGCCAATGCCACCACTTTTAAATTAAAATGTTGACATTTGTCTGGCGGTAATAAAGAAGACTATCGTGAAAATTACACTCTACGGCTCAATAAAAATCCTTCGAAATCCAATGTTATCAGAGTAATATATTTAAATGTTTACTAGCTACTGATTAACTATTTAGGCCCTTATTAACGTTTAAGTACGAACGTTTTTGAATACAAACAGAACGCGACGCAAGTTTGTAGTCGTTTTTAGTTAGCTCGCAACAAATAAATTGCGATTATATGTTTAAAGTTGTTTTCGACATTATCTGAGTGCTTAACTTTGTAAAATACTGTGCAAGTGTTAGTGTGGAGTTATTGGATTATTGAATTTTGATTTGTGTTAAAAGTATTTTCGGAAATAATATCTATACCGAAGGTATTTCTCTGTACACAGGCGTGCACTGTGTCTGCTGTGTTTGCTTGTTGGAACAGATCTGTATCGGTTCTGTGTCATTGCTGCGGTCAGCTGACCGAGCGCTATCGCCTGTAGTACTGCTGTGTATTCCGTGGCGCTACCTGAGCGAAGCCATAGATTTGATAGCAGTTACTACGTCCGAGAGATTTCATTGATTTAATTAGATTTCGTAAATAAAAATCGAAGAGCGAGATACGAACTCATCAAGTTTGGTACTTTCTACAGAGATGTAGACTAAAATTCTGTCTTGTGCTGGCTGCCGTGGTACTATAAACTCAAGGCGTTACTTAATTTGTAGTCTTTGCGCACTCGTATATGATCTTGAGTGTGCGAATGTATCAGAAACACGCTTTTTTGGTACCTTGACTGGTGAGAAGAGGAGCTCGTGGGAATGCCCAGGGTGCGTAAACAGGCAGCCTAAGATTGGCAATGTTAACATGCCGCTAGGCGCAGCGTACAGCTCTGGAAAACGTGCCCCAGTAAACTCAGCAGCTAAGCCCGCAACAGACCCTAGTACGGGAAATGTTTAGTGGTCCTAACCAGGACAACGATTCTTTTATGCTGGGATCCCACCTTGATCAAACTACTTCAGGTGGTGGCTACGTTAACAGTTTGCTCACCGTCAGCCATTAAGTCAAAATTCCACTGTGGCCGATGAGAACTCGTACGCGGAGTATACTGTATGTCTTGATAACATACGAACAGTTATGCGCGAAGAATTTCAACACATTATTGACGAACGTCTTACGAATTTGATTAGCAAAATAGTAGCTGACAAAGTTTCTACTGCTGTTCAAGCAGCCGTTGTCAGTGTATCAGACCGTGTGTCAATATTGGAAAAGACAGTCACAGGCCTTGTAAATAACACACTAAGGAAGCAGCAACTGTCTGAAAATTACTTAGTGGTGAAATCTGAAGATGCTGTTATCAATGCCATTGACGTTAGC
Source organism: Alsophila aescularia (assembly GCA_946251855.1). Taxonomy (NCBI): domain Eukaryota; kingdom Metazoa; phylum Arthropoda; class Insecta; order Lepidoptera; family Geometridae; genus Alsophila; species Alsophila aescularia. The sequence goes on along the minus strand of OX276378.1, from coordinate 10,303,067 downwards.
GCAATTTCCTCTGGCACTGCTGAGGCAAGCGGTAGCAAAAAAATGAAGAGTGCGAAAGTTAGCAAAGCTAAATCGCAGCCAAAACCGGCTTATTTGCGTGTGAACATTGATAACCCCTCGAAACCAGGTGTACCTGCCACTGTATCTAACATCCCAGGTTTTTTTTTAATATTGCAACTAATGCGTCATCTGATGGTGAATTCATGTCGTTCGCCCGTGGGAGTTAGGCGCGGTACTGCGGCTCCTGGAGTGACTCAACTCGAGGCCTGTGAGCGATGGAGATATTTGCACTTTTACTTCGTCAAATTAGGTACAACTGAGGACCAAGTACGCGGTCACTTGAAATCTATAAGGGGCACTGAGGTATGTACGGCTGAGGCTTTGAAAGCCCGTGGGCACTACACCAAGCTTGAATGATGCGTAGTGCCCACGGGCTTTCCATCTAAATTAGCCGATATATTATGGCTCCCGAGAACTGGCCTGAAGACCTTTGTGTAAAACCCTGGAGGCAGAAGTTTCTTGCGATCAACCAAAAAGGGCAGCAGACGTAAAGCCCCCAAAAATATTGAAATATATTATCAGAACGTGATAGGGTTGAGAAGCAAGACTACTACATTTCAAAATAACGTAACAAGCTCATGTACATCTGACTTCATTGCCTTGACCGTAACATTTTTAAATAGCTCTGTCTACGACGCTGAACTGTTTCCAACGGGTTATGTAGTAGTGCGTAAAGACCGAATTGGAGATGACGTCCATCTCGCGGTCAAAGACACTTATTCAGTTCGTGTAATCGCAGATGTGGATGGGTTACGTGAGGACAAGGAGCTACTGTTTGCTATAATAACCTGCAAAAATTTCAAGAAGCTTGTAAGTGTGGTTTATTTCTTGCCCAGATACACTGAAAGACAGTATCTCGATGTCTTAGCTTGCCTGAAAAATGTTATATATCAATATTCTACACTTGATGATGATGATCAAGTGTAGAATGTTGTTATTATTGGTGATTTTAATCTCAATTCTTATAATGCTACTGTTAAGAACCAATTTGATTGTTTTATTGAATATTGTAATTTGAAACAGCAGAGCAATTCTGTAAAAACATCGTTTGGGTGAGCGCGGTCACCGAGTGACCGTCCTCACTTCACTTAAGCTGTATCGAGTTTATTGAATTGGTATTCAGAACGCAAAATCTCGCCAAGTGATGCGAGATCGAGCTACGAAAATGACGTCACGATCGAGTTTCGTAGCATAATGATACCAAGATAAAAAATTGTTGCTCGGCAAATGCCGGTTTTTTCGTTTGACTCTTAATATTTAAAATAAGGTCTACAAAAATATTATCTGACTGTCGTTACATTATTTTTAACAAATTGAAATTGTTTCCGAACAAAATCCCAATAAAATTGATCAATTCTAATAAAAATGTGGCATTATTATGTCATGGCAAGTAACGTAAGCTTTGATGCTTGTCTAAAAGTGTTGCTATTAAAATTAATTTACCGACAAATGCGGTAAAATAGTAAGATGTTGTATGGTGGATTTATTAAACTAATATATATAGCAGTATTAACTGGCGATCTTAATAAATTGCACTCGGCAATGGCATTATGCACCAGTCTAGCCTTTATTCTGTCTGCATCATGTATGTTTCAATCATTTTATTGGTGTAGGTAAGTATCTAATTTACATCATTATTCCCACTGTTGGGACATAGGCCCAGAAACATTTCACAGAAATAGTTTGTAATGATTTAAAAATTCAATATTGTACTTATTAACATTTTATTCTTACCCCGCCTCCGCTTCATTTAAGTTTCACGGGCTTTGAGATTTACTTTCATAAAAAAATAAGTAAAACTCATCATGGAATACTATTGTAATGAGATTTAAGTACTCAGGCTAAATGTTTTAGTAATATTTGGTCTGAGTGTAGTTACCCTAGAATAATGGTAGTGTCGGTGTTTGATGAAACATTCGGGAAATTATTCACTGTGTTGGGTAAACATTCCAATCCAATCCAACCAAAATTACCAAAAACTAATTCTACGTCAAACAAAAACAAGTGAAATCGTGCACCTTATTTGAACAATTCCCGTCTGTGATTCCAGTCCAGTCTGTCAGAATATCTAATCTAACTTACGCCTTGCTTTGTGTTGTCTTGACTTCCTCCAAGTGTGAACTCTTACCTACAAAGAAATAAACCTGACTGCACTAAAATAGTACGTGTTCTTGTGGATTATGTACATGGAGAGAAACTCAACGCTGGCCAAAGGATTTCTGAGGACAGTGAGTGGAACAGACAACACACGGAGACAGTGGGAACATCTTTTTTGAGGTGTTTGCTGGTAAGTACTTACGTGAGCTATTGCGGCTTCGCACAAACCTCAGAAAAAATGATTTGAAGTTTGCTTTCTAAGAAGAAACCCTTCCTGGAAACAGCTAGCAGTCTATATCTTTAAAACGATTGAACCGCTTTTTATTAAACTAACTTTTCCCTAAGTTAACAGATACCGAAACTATACCATTTTTTTATTTGCAATAACACTTGTTTTTTTCCTGAGAAATATGTGGACAATCATATAATATAGGTATATCGTACAACCATAATAAACATTCGCAAAATTACACTTGTTTAGATACCCATAAAGACTAGGTAACATAATATTATATATATAAATATTATGTATTTTTAACAATGTTTTTTTTGCCGTTTGAGGTAGTCCTCTAGTGTTAAGAGTTTTTCAGGCTACCCGAGGGCCTCTGACATGGCTTAACTACTGCTATTAAGTTATCAATAACAGCCGGGACTGGCAACTTAATGTGCCCTCCGAAGCACGAAGCGATGGAAAACCTCACATAACTTAGAAAAGTCATTGGTTTGAAGCCTAGGACTGAACCCAGTATAGTTTGATTCTAAGTTGCACTGATTGATAACTAGGCTACCATCGTTCTTTTAACAACATTACATACCTAGATACGCATGATAAGCTACCTAACCCCAACTCATTACTACCATCTTCATTGTCACCTCCACCATCTCTGTCACTGGAGCAGTTGTGCCAGCGACCCATGACCACACTCCGCTCTAAGTGCAGACCTTACCGCCCTCGTCTTGAATAAAAATCTCACCTTTCCGTTTAAAAATATACATTTCATTGAAATATATTCATATTGTATTAAGTTTTTCTGATTAACTAACAACAAGCAGAGTCATGAAAAATAATATTGTAGGTATCCATTAAAAACACATCTTCTTAAAATAAGTTTTTTGGGTTATTTACAAATTATTACAAAGGTTACATTTCGTTTTCAGTTTTCAAATGATGCAACAAGACGCACAGCATGCCGGCACAGTTACTTCAGGAATAATTACTGAATCTAGGACTATACTATACTATACTATATATATATATATATATGGCCAATATATATGATAAAGCATTAAGTAACAAAAAGTCTGTTCAATGAAGACAATTAATAAAAAATAACTTAATAAAATAAGCCACTACCAACTTTTCAATACAACAAGAATATAACTTTTTTAGAATGGTGTCTGTCTGTATTTCACTCAAAAACTGTTGGATCAACTGAAATGCAGTTTTCATTGTCAGATAGCTTAGGTGTTGACTTAAAATCTGGTGTACTTTTTATCTCAATCCGATAAGTAGAAGGTGAGCAATTGATAAAAAAATAACAAATGTAGATTAAAAAACTAATCTAAAAACCGTGTTATATATATATATATATTATATTATATGTATAGTTTGTATGAAACTATACATTGGAAGTCAATCTTTCAATAAAAAAACATTTAATTTAAAAAGAATTATCCAAATCGGTTCGAAATTCCAAAGACTTTTATGTTGATCAAAAATTTGCTCATATTTATTTTTCTTTTCAGCTCCACGCCACAGTTGTAGAAGTTCGACTTCTAGCTTCTCACCGTCTCAACGTCGGAGTTACTTGAGTAGCCTGTCTGAAAGATTTTTGATGGGAACAGCGGCTGCAATTGGATAGCTTGGTGGAACCATGAGCCATGAGCGAGACCGAATGCTAAAAGTGGCGCTTACGCGGATGAAAGCATAAAATTGTGAGCAGAGGCAATAAAAAAACAAATCTCAGTATATGACTTTTATTTATACAGTACAAAATAGTAATAATGAAATATATTTATTTAACATTGCTTAAGTAGGTACAATTTGTTTGTTACATTATATTTCACTAGCTGTGCCGGCGGCTTCGCAAGCGTGGTCATTTCTCTAGATTAAAGTACTCTCTGTGTTATTCCAAGACCCAAAATACCAATATACCAACATTTGATCAAAATTCTTGCAGCCGTCAAAAAGTTGTTTATCGATTCTACAGCTTCTCATCGGATCGAAATACCAAGTACCCCACATTTTAATTCAAACGGTCAAACCCTAAGCTATCCGATAATGAAAACTGCGTCGCAATCAGTCCAGTAATTTTTACGTGAAGAGCGAACAAACATACAACCAGAAAGACACGATTTAAAAAAATAAAAATCTTGTTCAGTAGCTTATTAAAAGCAGGTACACAAGACAATTAAAAAAAAAACTTTGTACAGACTTCTTCGTAAATATCACTTTGTTAAAGATAAAATAGTATAGATAAATATAATGTATGTCTATTGTCTGTATGTACCTGCTTATACTATAGTACTGACTGGCCCGGCTTCGCACTGGTAGCTAAGGGTTTCTCTTTATTTGTACACGATTCTACCCGAGTTTTGACTAATTTGAACAAAAACCGGTTATTGTGACTTAACTATAATAGTTAGGTATATAGCCTCGCGGTCTTTTTTGTGGATAATAATGAGTACTAAACATGTTGCACATTATTTTATGCATCATTAATAGTGTTCGCAGCGCACGCAATAATATGGCGTGCGCTGCGAAAACTCATTATATTATAATGACTTTTATAGGCAAATGTTTGATACCTTGGGTTACATTGCAATTTTTGTTGAGATCACAATTTTTTGAATAATATATAATTATATGTGATAATGTAGCTTTGTATTAGGTGAAAGATTTTCCTTATTTTTTGAGTTAATCCATTACAAACATACAAAAAGTAAAAAGTAAGGATCAAGAAGAATGATTTACAAATAAATTATTTATTTGTCCGGTTGATTTTAGAACAAAAGATCTTAACATTTGATGTAAACAAGCAGCAAATGTAGACTATAAAACTAATCTAAAAAACGTTAATTTTTTTATTTTAATGCATTGTCATCGTTTAGTGAGCTACCCTGAAAGTTTCAGCCTAAATAATAAATAATAATAGGGTAGTGCTCGAAATTTGAGTTGCTAGATTCCAGCCGGAACGTCAGACAAACAAGAAAGTGACTTAATAAAAACGTGGAAAAAAGAATTATATTCACTGTTCATCACTTTTTTACTTTCATATCACTAATCACAAATTTATTTGCCGAGCTATCCAGAGTGACTGGACTAACTCTTGACGATGTACAATCATTTTTGCCACCATATTGGGGTGGTAATGAAGAACTCTGGATGCACTAGTAAGTATTTGAATCAACCTATTAGTCAACCAATATTTCTCTCCACTGTGTTTCGGGCGGTAGCATAATAATTATATAGCTTATTGCAATGGCCCTCCGGTGTAACTTCAAGCTTAAAGACATAGTCGTCACCATACGGACCCTTTGCATATCCCGAGTTACCTGGAAAGTAAATAAAAAGGTGTTTATAGGGAAGTGTATAGGGTGTATGTCGATGTCATATCTATATGACTGTTTTTTGGTAACAGCTTTGGCTAAAAATGATAGTGTGCACAAAATATGAAATTTCGAAGAATAATGGTAAAAATCAATAGAGTTAGTACCTAAGTACTTGTTTATAAACAAATGTATAGATCATGTCTCGCCTTCGTTCTTATTGATATTCCTCTTTGTAGGAGCTGTGTTCAAGGTTTGGTATCACATTCCAAACTTTCAACTAACTCTTGGAAGAGTCTCCACATAATCCTAGTAGCGGCATTGTTACTGCTGCCTTCTATTATTACCTACGTGCTTGATGTTGGGATTATCAAGGAAAATTGCTGCTTCTAACTAGTTGCCAATATGTACAAAAATCGAGCAATACTATTGTCCTATTATAACTTAACACTGTTTATTACACAAATAACAATAAAAACAAATCACACAAGAGTCTTATTAATGTTCACAACGGGTTTTAGATTTTGCGTCTTCATAGTTCACCAGCGAATTAGTAACTTTTCATTTGACAGCTCAAACTCGAACGACGGGCTCCAAGGTCAAGCGAACACAGCTAGCTTCGAGATTACAGAATGCCAGTAAATCTGTCATCCCATACAAAACGAGTCGAGATTGCTACGAAGCTCGAACGTGATCTCGCTGTCGAGCCCGCTATCGTATGATCGATGTTACTGAATGCCAATCTGGCCACAGCGCTGCGACAGCGCTGAATCCGCGCTGCGGGTTCAAATGAGTTGCTTACAGAATCGCACTGCAGCACAGTGAGGTCTGTAATGAGTATGGCGGTATTTTGGATCTATCTTAATCAAATGTCAAACTTGGTAGTATAAGTGTTACCGGCTGCGTTGAGCCGCTTGTGCCAATGGACGCCTATCACCCACCGTTATCAGTGGTAGTATCTATGACTTGCGAGTCATCCACCTCCAGCTGTAATGCATCTCTGCCAACTCCAACAACTTGCCCAATGGTTCCTAATTGGAATTTCAGAAAAGATAAGAAGAAGAGAATTTAAGATTGGTCTGGTGTGTTACATCAAACTAGTATTGATTCTGCTGTTGATCTTTTTTATTCAAAATTAAATATGACTATTAATGAGTATATACCCACAAGGAAAAGTTTTAACTGTTCGATACAGAAATACAATTACCCAAAGTGATACATACAAATTAAATATTTCCATTTTAAACGTTTCAAATCAAATGGACTTGAATTTAATTATGAAATGTTCAAATATTATAGAACTAAAGTAAAGGTACTAATTGATACTGCTCACGACCAATATACGCAGTTTATAGCGAGCAATATACGCCAAAATCCTCCCAGTTTTTGGACTCACGTTAAGGATAAACGGAAAGACATGACTCAACAACGCGAATATATTTACAATGATAAGGCTGTAGTAGGTCAAGAAGCTGTAGATGCTTTTGTTAATTATTTCAGTTCCGTTTTTTTTTAATGATGCTCCTTTGCTTAATGCTCAGGCAGCTGAAGTGACGTCTCATGAATACCCATATGCGATGTGTGTGACAATGAATCACGTTACTGTTTCTGATTTGAGCCGTGCTGTCAAAAATATTAATGCTTTTTCGGCCGTTAGTCCCGACGGTATACCTAGATTTCTCGTTAAGGACTGTCTTCATGCTCTTGAGTCATCTATTCTGCACATTTAAAACTTGTCCTTACAGGGCAGTTTGTATCCTACTAAGTGGAAAGTCACTAGAGTTACTCCGGTACCGAAAGGTAGTTCTTCAGCGGATATCAAGTCTCAGAGACCTATAGCCGTTCTTTGTGTTTTGGGAAAGTATTTGAGACCATTATAAATCATTGTATCACTGCTCAAATCGGTCAACTGATTGACAACTCGCAGCATGGTTTCCGCCATGCGCGCTCTACTACGACGAATCACATTGTGTTCATAGATTACGTGACAGCTCAGATGGACAATGGTATGCAAGTTGACACCGCATATTTTGATCTGAAAAAGGCATTTGATGTTGTAGACAACGACATTTTACTATCTAAGCTTTCTTGTATTGGCTTTTCCCCGAGTCTTTTAAGTTTTGTAGCTGATTATTTAAGAGACCGAAGACAATATGTGCAACTGGGTAGATATTTCTCCAATGCCTACTACACGAGATCGGGTATCAGTCAGGGATCTACACTGGGGCCAACTCTATTTCTGACAATGATTAATGACCTTCCCAAAGCCCTAAGTAAAGCCAAGTGTTTAATGTTCGCGGACGATATGAAGCTTTTTCATGGAATTAGCAGTGCCTCAGATTGTGTAGAACTCCAAAGCGATATAGATTCAGTTTTTGAATTGGCTAAAATAAATAACCTAAATTTTAATGTCTCTAAGTGCAAAGTGGTCACTTATTCCAGATCTCCTGTGCCTGTAAGCTATTCATATACCTTAGAGGAGAATAGTCTTATCATGGATAGTGAGCTTAACTTTGTAGAACATATTACAAGTATATGCAAAAAAGCGAACAAAACTTTGGGGTTTATAGCTCGAACTGCCTCTCAGTTTGAAGATGTAAACATTGCCGTTATACTGTATAACGCGTATGTTCGTAGTTCCCTTGAATTTGACTGTAGTGTGGGATCCTAAAGCCAAAAAGTATACACTTATGATGGAAAGAGTACAGCGCAAGTTTGCAAGGTACCTCTATAAAAGAACATACGGTTACTATCCCTTTCTCTTCCTCCTTTTTTTTTTCTTTTTTTTTCTTTTTATCTCTCGGGGCTCCTCTCCGACTCGAACTTGGCCGGTTTTTATTTACATTTATGTACGTAGATATGTAGACAGATATGTATGTAGACTTCGAAAGGAGAAGGTTCTAATCGTACATTGTCACTGCTCACACTCATGTTCACAGTTTTCTCCAGGTTTTCTGAATCAATTTGGATGATAATTTTTAAAAATGCTAAGGAACTTGCAGACTGCTCCCAAGTAAATTACATCAAAATTGGTTTAGTAATGTTTTAGTAAACACATTTGCAGCTAATTTTAAGGCTATATTGTAACTTCACAACCTCACTCAACTTAAAAATCTTCGTCCAATTTATGTTTTAAGACCAATCATTCATTTTTTTTTTATAATTTAATAAGGGAAGCATCAATGGATAAGGCCCCGCCACCGCCATTACCAGTGGTCTCGTCTCCGTACGGGCCAACCTCCTATGCTTTCTTATTGAGATTTTGTAAGATCAATTTACATTAATTAATCGTCCATTGTCACTAGTATGTCTTAGGTAGGTCGCAAAAACAAAGAGGGACAAGAGGGCATAATCTTTTATCAAAATGTAATGTACGTAAGTTTGTCAATACATTCAAGGAAACTTTACTTTAAAATATAATTATAAAATCCAAATACTCGCTGTTCAAAACAGATGCGACTCAATAAAACGCATTTTACCTGTTTGAACCACATACTTCATCGCCTATGTGTTTTCATTTCGGAATTTTCCCAAACCTCCCAGATTTAGGAAAATTCCTATTCCCCAAAACTATTGTAACCTAAACCTATTTATTATACTAGATTATATAATATGAACTAAATTCCTTATAGCCGAGCTGTGATCGTCAAGGATGCTCCATACGTTATCCATATAACCCTTTGGTCCTTTTAGAGGTACGTATTGAGATATAATAGTTCCTTTATATATAATTTTATAGCCAATTTTAAATTAGGTTAAGCTGAAATCAGTACAATTTCAAGATAGATACTTTAACTGCCAGATCAGTTAATCATGAAACACATCTAACACAGAGATGTATTGAGATCTGTACCCAAGGTACTTGCAACATAAAACAATGTACAAGGGTACAAAATATTTGAATCGAAAATTTAATAAAATAATAATAAATAACTTTGACATAGCATGTACTTGCTAGTACATAACTAGATCAGTGAATAAAATGAACCTACCAAAGTAGGCATAAATGTTGTACAGTGTACAAACAAGGTATATAGTAAGGTACTCCTGACATGAAGTAACTGTAAATTATACTGGGTACAAGTAATATAAATAATAGATTTTATTCAAAATCTATCGAATAATGAATTTACCAAAATAGGCGTAGGTAAATGTTGTACAGTGTACAAACAATGTATATGGTAAAGTAACTCCTGACATGAAGTATACTGTAAATTGTACTAGGTACAAATAATATAAGTAATAGATTTTATTCAAAATCTATCGAATAGCTTTGAGTTAGTGCGTACTTGATAGTACGTTAACTAAATTAGTGAATAAAGTGAATCTACCAAAGTAGGTATAGGTAAATGTTGTACTGCGTACAAACAATGCTTTGATCCAAATTAAACCCATCCACAATATTTGATGGTGATATAATTACTCACAAGTGAATACTCATCAATGAAATTACTTGTTCAAGTATATTTATCCTTAAATAAGGAATGTGAGTATTAGGTAAGTAAGTGTACATTTACTCAGGCTACTATATTAGTAAACCTAGTTCATCCAACTTAGTTTTGTTGAATATTATAATATTTAGACAGGTAATAATGTTAATTGCAAGAACTGTCGACCTAACTCCCAATAGAATCCGACAAGGAAAGCTAAGCCAAAGGTTGAATCAAAATTGAAACAACAGCAAAATTAGTCGTGCAATCTCAATAACCTACTCCTGCTGACCAAAGACCAAACAGGGATCCAGCATTAAGAAGCATTCCCAATTTCCTCTCCATCGGACTGTAATTAGGTATCGAAAGCCTGTTCAGATGTTTGCAAAACGACACTGCCAAATACCATAATAGGTATATGTTTATAGATAAATATGAAAAGCTTTGCATGAGCCAAGCTCGCCAACATAGCAGCCCGGTCCTTTTTTCATACTTCAAAGGATAAGTTCAAAGTGGATATTAATTTCATAAACTTGCACTTAGGCCAAACAAGGTAACTTCATTGACTAATGAATGACTTGGGTTCTGTTATAGAAATACCTATTTAATTTGAATCAAACCAACAACATCTATATTGGAATACTAGGTATTCGTTAAGTACTCAAAACATGTATCTACCAATCAGTTCAATAGTCAAGTTATATTAGATCCGAGATCACGGAATAAAACGCCTGTAGGTACAAACGATGTGTTAGAATTTCATTTTAAAACTCCAAATAATAAATCTAATTGCAATTCTATTTTGTATTACCTCTGTAATTCGTTAATAAATTGTCAACATACTTTTAATCATGAAGATCAAAGGACCTAAATAAATGTATGATAGATACAACTTAGTTTCATTAACGCCTACATAAGTCATATATGCAAAAATAGAACATTAGTTCACGCAATGGAAGTGTTTATTTTAGGCATTTACGCGTCTATTTCTATACCCTGAAGAATAGACTGTTATACCTAATGTTAAATGAGTGTATCTATAATATTATATAAATAATAATATATTGTTTTCGGGACAATTCTACACCCAGTCCCAAACCAGGACAAACTACACCATGACCCGGAAACCAACACTTGTGCTCATCACACAAATGATTGACCCCCGCAGGATTCGAACCCGCGACCGCCCTACTCCGCGCACAGGGTCTCCAGCCACTAGACCAACCATCCGTCTACCGGTTGGCTTGTCTACGTAATAGGCTGTCATTCCTAATGTTAAATAAGTGTATCTATAATATTAAATAAATACTATTCGGGACCATGTCACACCAATTACCTAGTCCAACAAGGACACCCTGCACTATGGGCACCAGATAACGGATAAACACATAAATACGAACATCGCCTCCATGACTCGGAAACAAACATTTCTCATCACACAAAAGACCGCACCTTGCAGGAATCGAACCCGCGACCGCTCGATTTCGCCCCCAGGGTCTCCAGTTACTAGACCAACCATCCGTCTACCGGTTGGCTTGTCTACGTAATAGACTGTCATTGCTAATGTTAAATAAGTGTATCTATAATATTAAATAAATACTATTCGGGACCATGTCACACCAATTACCTAGTCCAACCAGGACACCCTGCACTACGGGCACCAGATAACGGATAAACACATAAATACGAACATCGCCTCCATGACTCGGAAACAAACATTTCCCATCACACAAAAGACCGCACCTTGCAGGAATCGAACCCGCGACCGCTCGATTTCGCCCCCAGGGTCTCCAGTTACTAGACCAACCATCCGTCTACCGGTTGGCTTGACTCGGAAACAAACATTTCCCATCACACAAAAGACCGCACCCTGCAGGACTCGAACCCGCGACCGCTCGATTTCGCCCCCAGGGTCTCCAGTTACTAGACCAACCATCCGTCTACCGGTTGGCTTGTCTACGTAATAGACTGTCATTGCTAATGTTAAATAAGTGTATCTATAATATTAAATAAATACTATTCGGGACCATGTCACACCAATTACCTAGTCCAACCAGGACACCCTGCACTACGGGCACCAGATAACGGATAAACACATAAATACGAACATCGCCTCCATGACTCGGAAACAAACATTTCCCATCACACAAAAGACCGCACCTTGCAGGAATCGAACCCGCGACCGCTCGATTTCGCCCCCAGGGTCTCCAGTTACTAGACCAACCATCCGTCTACCGGTTGGCTTGTCTACGTAATAGACTGTCATTGCTAATGTTAAATAAGTGTATCTATAATATTAAATAAATACTATTCGGGACCATGTCACACCAATTACCTAGTCCAACCAGGACACCCTGCACTACGGGCACCAGATAACGGATAAACACATAAATACGAACATCGCCTCCATGACTCGGAAACAAACATTTCCCATCACACAAAAGACCGCACCTTGCAGGAATCGAACCCGCGACCGCTCGATTTCGCCCCCAGGGTCTCCAGTTACTAGACCAACCATCCGTCTACCGGTTGGCTTGACTCGGAAACAAACATTTCCCATCACACAAAAGACCGCACCCTGCAGGACTCGAACCCGCGACCGCTCGATTTCGCCCCCAGGGTTCTCTAGTTACTAGAACAACCGATATAGATCTACTAATATGTGTTTCTTGTGGCTATTCATCTCCACATGCATTGAAAGCACTTCAATGCTGTAGACCCAGCTGCCACCATTCTCCAGCAGTCGCCAGTAGATTCAGATATCCCGTCAACCTCCGACACCAGAGGTCAGCACCAACACACACGACAACAAACATCTATTTCTCTTCGATCAGTTCAGTAGCCATGTTTACATACATAAATACAATATCTCATAAAATGTCTATACGACATCAAAGACAAATTTCATCCCATTTTGACACTTGCTAATAATAAATATTTAGGACAAATCCACACCAACTGCCCTGCCTAACCTAGGTCATCTAGTGCCACGGCACCAGATAACGGATAACCATACCTAGACAAAAATATCACATCCATGTCCCGGAAACACGTACTTCCGCTCTTCACACATGCCACTGAATTCTGCAGGACTCGAACCCGCAACCGTCCAACCGGTTGTTATAGACTACTCATAATTCGGTTGACGCCAACTCTAAACTTACAGACTGGACTTATTAGATTATAGTTCAACATATAATTTTTCGCCCTCAACTGATTAAAAATACCGCAGGAATTGAACCCGCTCCAAAGGCCTTCTAACCCATGACGCCTTAGTGTGATAAATAAATGACGAAACTAACAAGCTTCTACCTATATAGAATCAGAGAAAGCTACCTAGGTAGACACATTTATAGTCGGGTTGACGCCTACATAAAGATCTAAAAGCATAAATGGACATACCTACCTATAATTTGCGCCCTCAACTGTTTAAGGATTCCACAGGAATTGAACCTGCATAAAAGGTTTTGTTCTATTGATTTAGTATGACTAATAAAAAAACAAGTTAACAAGTTTATACGTGTAGATATATAATCAAATAAAGTAACATAGACCTATACCATAGAATAAATAATAGCACATGTACCTATACTCATAATTGGGTCGACGCCTACACGGAAAGTTGTTGCAATGAAATTATTTTATCACACCTTATCTACACATAATACCTACCTAGTTACGATGTTGAAAGCAAAACAATGTTTAATTTTCTTCCTTCCTTTAAACACCCTGAAGGATAAGTAATTTGTTATAATTTACGACTCCCTCTATACTGATTCATGATTCCGCAGGAATTGAACCTGCTCCAAATGCAGTCTAACCCATGATGCTTTAGTGTGACAAAATAAAAAATAAACTAATACACTTCTGCCTAAATAGAATCAAAGAAAGCTTCATAGGTAGACATATTTATAGTTGGGTTGTCGCCTACATAAAAGCTAAAAGCATAAATGAACTTATATGATTTGCGCCCTCGCCTGATTAGAGATTCCGCAGGAATTGAACCTGCTTAAAGGGATTATTCTATGGTTTTAGTATGACTAATAGTAACAAAGTTAACACGTTTATACCTATATGTATATAATCAAAGTAACATAAGACTTATACCACAGAATAAATAATAGTACATGTACCTATACTCTTTGGATCGACGCCCTCACGGAAAGTTGTTGCAATGAAATAGTTTTATCACACCTTATTTACACATAATACCTACCTAGTTATGATGTTGAAAGCAAAACAATGTTTAATTTTCTTCGTTCCTTTAAACACCCTGAAGGATAAGTAATTTGTTATAATTTACGACTCCCTCTATACTGATTCATGATTCCGCAGGAATTGAACCTGCTCCAAATGCAGTCTAACCCATGATGCTTTAGTGTGACAAATAAATAAATAAACTAACACACTTCTACCTATATAGATTCATAGGGAACTACATAGATAGACATATTTATAGTTGGGTTGACGCCTACATAAAAAGTTAAAGCAACAAGAAGTAAACATACAGGCCCATCTATAATAATTATGAAAGGAGTTACTCGGTGATATTTTATTATGCTTATCTAAGAGATCTAGATTTATCTAGGTTGGGGAACCTTTGAATACTAGAAATTCTGTTGAATACCTAAACCGTGTTGTTTATCAATAAGTTTAATAGTCATGTTGAAATATCTAAGTAAAAATCGTATTCCCATAGATAGACATATTTATAGTTGGGTTGACGCCTACATAAAAGTTAAAGCAACAAAAAGTAAACATACAGGCCCATCTATAATAATTATGAAAGGAGTTACTCGGTGATATTTTATTATGCTTATCTAGGAGATCTAGATTTATCTAGGTTGGGGAACCTTTGAATACTAGAAATTCTGTTGAATACCTAAACCGTGTTGTTTATCAATAAGTTTAATAGTCATGTCGAAATATCTAAGTAAAAATCGTATTCCCAAAACGTCTGTAAAACAATGTAGGAATTAAGGTTTTATCTTGTTTTGATATTATTTGCTCTCCACTGACTAATAATCCCACAGGAATTGAACCTGACTCAAAGGCTTATTCTAAGCCTATGCATTAGTGTGTCAAATACATAGCGATTATTATAACTGAAAGTGACCAGCACTAACTACCTCATAACTAATAATCAATACCTACTTAAGTATATTATATCTTTTGATATGAAAATTTCAGCACGTAAGTATACATATTTATTTATTAAAGAACCTATGTAATCCTATTTTTAGTCTTGTTGACGTAACCCTGTACACAATTTACACGACCATTTTTTCCCAAAATGTAGTGAAGTGACTTTGAATAATAATAAAACAATTATTACCTAATAATCACAATTTAAATTTAATATTACACATCACAACCTAATCATTACTAATCATTTATGTATCTTCAAGGGCCTATAAAAAAAATATCCAATACTAGTTAACTAACCAAAAAGTTTAAAAATTTCCCGGTTAAAATGACCTTAAAGTTCACGAATGAAACGCTTGCGTGTTTTAGGTACTTGCAACGCCATCTAGTTGAACTTGGTGAACCATACAAGACAATGTCGCTTTAGTAAAAGCAAAGACAATGCAAGTTTTGTCTATTCGTTGTAGATTTACTCTTGGAACAAGGAGAAGCAATTCAAGCGTCAATACGCTTTAAAATTACATTATTTCTCAAATGCCTTTCTAAATACAAAAAGGAAATTTACGGAATAATCATAAGTTTCATATAAATACCTACCTTCCTACAATGACTGATTTATCAAATTGGGTACCTACTCACATCAATACTTAGCTTGAAGTCATATTGGGCCTAGTTTTTTTTTTATTGTATTTTTTTTTTTGTAATATAAAAGTGGGTTCATAATTTACGATCAGGAATTAGATAGGTACGTCAAGTAAAATTATATACCTATTTTGTCTTATATTAAATCCATTTAGCATTTTATATAACCTAGGTACCGATAAATAGGTACACTTTATGTACATAAAATTATTAATTTCATGAATCTGGAACAACACGTAAGTTTCTTTCCAAATACCTGAATTACCATAAAATACACCAGTTATCACCAACATTCTACCTCACTTCAATGGACCTTCTTGGAAACAAGTAAGTTTCTTTAAAAATCCCTGAAGCTACTCATACAGGTCCAAAGACACTTTAATTACCGTACTCTAATATTTTCTAGCATGAATCCAAAACCTATAAAAATAAAATTCGTTCAAGATAAACAAGACAATATCGCACAGCAATTTATATTAGACATAGACCCATCAACGTACCTACCTATAACCTAATAGTGTCTAGCATGAATCCTAAACCCTAAAAGCCTATGAAAATATTAAAATTCATTCAAGATCGCACAGCATTTTAAAAATCCTAACCACAAAAAAAACCCAATACCAGCCAAAATCTGTCCAATAACTAGGTAGTGTCTGCTTGTTATGGAATTACTTAGGTACCTAGGTACTTGGACAAAATATAAAGTATCATTAATTAAATATTCATTCAGATTCTTGGACAAAAATTTGCTGGTAGTGAAGTCTTTATTCCTAACCCTTTTGAGAAAAACCACTCTACTTACGTGCCTCGAAGAATAAACCTCACTCGATTATTCACAGACACAAACACAAAAAGGCCATAGAAGTCACTGAAATTAAATAAAACTTGAACTGAAGCTACACCTATATAAAAAAAACTACGGTTTATGGTATATTACGAAACATCTGATTTTATTTTATTGCGACACTTTAAACTAGACTCTAGTAATCTTATAACAGAAGATTAACAAATACGCGCCCTATCAGATGTTTTAAACTTAAGTAGGTAGGTATATTCCGATCAGCAGTGGCGGTAGTCGCTTAAAGTCCAGCTGTTAAATTCGCGTAGCTACGGTAGATGCCCTATAGGTACTAATGACCCGGGAACCAGCCATGTGGTTCCTGAACAAGGTCAATGAACTTTCAGGCACAACCGACTTTTTACAGTCAGCTGGAACCTTCCAGTTCTGGGAAGAGCCAGCAGTCTTACGACCAGCTGTTTACAACTCGACCCGATGTGTGCTTAGGGCCCATTGACCTTTCGGTCAACGGGTTGAAACCCTGAGACTTGGTATAGATGGCAAACCATTACTTGGTTTTCGACCACCCCGTACGCGCACTTGTTCACTTTTCCGAAGTTAAAATTATACTGTCCCGAATTTCCTTGAGTTCTGACTTTTATAAGGTTCCTAGACACTCTCGAACAATGGGAATTTGGAGGGAGAATTTTAGGGATGGAAAGTCGCAAAAGATCTTTCTGTGCCGATCCCAGGTTAATTTTTAGGTTTCGACTTTTTACTCAACAATTTTATCTATAACAACCTAATTTCTTTTCAAGAACTGTAGTCAAATTGGCCTGGCTTCATATTCCAGTATTTGTAATTATAGATTCAAGTCCCGTTTATTAAATAACGCCTAGGGCTTTGTATACACACTAACCATATCCTAAAAAAAAAACACACTTTTCACATCTCTAGTAGTTTTTACAAGAATTTTTCGAGTATACCAACTTATGAAGTTTTACCCTATTTTTTTGGGAAATTAATGTAAAAAAAAAAACCCGATTCATTTTATTATTCTTATTATGTTTATGTTAAAAAAAAACCCCGAGTATAATTTACTCCAAGAATCCAATAATAACCTCTCTTGTATATTTTTTTTTTTTTATAAATAAAAATCGCAAATTATCCCATCTTCTCCCAATTTAAGTTACAGTGTGTTATTCCATCAATTAGGCAGAAAATAATCATCGAATAAAAAATCTGACATTAATTCCCGCTTAGTAATGTATTTATTTCAAAATTAAAGGCTCGCTCGGTGTAAAATCAGCCCAGTAATTTAGTACTTTGTGTGTATTTCCCCTGGTATATAGAAAAATATATTTTAATCTATTCTCTGATGCATTAATTTAGTTATTTAATACAAGATAACCTAATTCTAATAAAAATAATATATTTCAATTTGCAATTTCAGTTAGCTTTGATAATACGTATGGCAACATTTTAAATCTCCCATACTTAACCTAACAAAACGTTTGTTCAGTTGTAATTTTTTGTTTAATAATATTTCAACATTAGATCTATTTCTCCATCTCCGAATCATTGCTGACAAGTGACCATCTACCTGTTCCGATGGAAATCGAAGACACAAACACCCCTAGTTTATGCGGAACGGCTTCTGTAGAATTTGTATATACCTTTCGCCTGCTTTCGTGCTACCTCAAGCAAAATCAAGGTATTTACCGATATACTGTGAAACCATACTCTAACTCAAGCTACATCAAAGTATTTACCCATTTCAATGAACTTGACATGTAACAGGTGTTTACCTATCTATTTCTTTATTCCAGCTCTGCGGTGAATTCAAATGTGAAACAATATTTTACCTTCTTCTGTACATATTATGGTACAACAGCTTGGTGTAATTGAATAAAATGTAGCAGGTACCTATCTATCTAAACACATTTCACATAATCGTTCTTATAATTTAGTAAATTTTATCAATTTTCTTTATTCCAGCTCTGCGGTAAACCAAAACTGTGAAAATATACCTAACCAAATGTGAAATCATTCAGCACATAGCATGGTATAAGACCTTGGAGCACCTGAATTAAGGAGTAACCCTTTGAAATACAACTGGATGATGCAAAACACATTTTTATGTGTTTTCCACTTTTTCTACTCCGCATTTCAACTAAATATGATAAAATGTTATGTAATTTATTTGTGTGAAAATCTGCATTTTAGTCTAACAATAAAGAAAAGTATTTTTTTTTCATTTCTTCTGGCTCACATACAAACAATTACAAGATAAGGATTTCTTTTCGTTTAAAAGGTATTATTGTATTTCCATACTGTATGGGCAAAATGACTGGAATCTCTATGTTTGTCATTTTAATGCAATCAAAATTTAGCACATAGGCAACTAAATTCCTGTAATTTTTTTTATATATTATTTTCCTCATAATTTCCTACTTTGCTCTTGAAAACAAGCTATACTAATCTCTTAGTATTATTTCAAACCATTAATTTGTAACAGAGCCATCTGCTGGGCCTTCTTAAAACTAATTAGTTAATGATAAGTCATCGATTTAGTGAATCAACATAATTCAGATCAATTCGCATAGGTGGCGCTAATCCTAACCAATTCACGCAATCGTTAGAGATTCTACTATACACGGATAGGTGGTGCTTACTTAAAATTAAAACCATACTTTGTTATGTTACAATATACACAATAAATACGAAAAAAATCCTCTTACATTTCGAAGCCGTTTGGAAAAATTGTAACAACCACGCAGAAGCCCGCAGATAAAAGATGATGTTGAAAAATTAATGTTTGTGTAATATATCGGCCAAAGCTTACTTTGAACCATACATTACTCTAATATTATAAATGCAAAAGTTTGAAAGTGAAATTATATCATATATAATACCTTATAGTCTTAGGCCCCAATTCTGTTAGCTATTGAACCCCAATAACCCATGTCGTCTGCATGTTTTTTTTTGGGAAATTTTCTCTTTTACCACTTAAAAGTGCTTAAAGTAAAACTGGTGTACTTCATTTCTCTATTCGATGAGAAAGAGCCAAGCAATTTAATAAAAAAAAAACTAAATCTATTTATTTGACAACTGTGGCACAAAGTTTTGTATAAAACTACTGGATGGATTGCGATGCGATATTCACTGTTGGATAGCTGAGGTTTTGAACTTAGGAACTGGTGTACTTGATATCACAATTCGATGAGTAGTAGTCAAGCAATTTAAAAAAAAACTATTAATTTTAAAATTGTGGTAATTAGTTTTGAAGGCCAGTGTATATTATTGTGTCATTTTCACTCTTGTGCAAATAACATACCTCACTACATAAATCCAGCGATATACAAAAAGGGAATAGTGGCAAGTAATCGCTCATATCATTTATGTAGGACACACTAACAACCTCATAAATAAACGAACAGATCTCGATGGGACACGTCGGAATGCTTTTTCCTGTGGCAGTATTCAGTTCATTGAAACTTGATGGTTTCAGGAATAAACTGAACTAATCGTATGTATTGGACAAGTGCGTGTAAGCTTTGGGCATTTTTATATGTGCAAGATCTGAACTACACCGAAAGACCAATCATAAATATGCTGTTTTTTATTATTAAGGTCTTTAGAAATTGGCTGGAATTTTGGTAATGATTGCCACAATTGTATAGCAAGTGCAATAGTTAATGCAAAGTGGACCCCATAATTGTTGCTCTATTAGCATTTTGGCTAGGTTTACAATTGCGGTATTATCTAGACGGTTTTTGAGAGGCTTTGGGCTATTTGAATTGACGTCGCGAGTCATCTAATCAGTTAATCTGTCGCTACTCAGTTAATCGTTTGACCATGATATCACGTGATGAATAGCGATGATGTGGTCGAAGGTGTAGCACAAAAGGTGTAAAACACTACAAATTACTTACTTACGCACCTATGTAGGGATTGATGGAGAGCCCTGGTTATTAATGTTATTTTTACAAAAGGTAACTAGATGGCGCGGCGCTACTGTGCACCGCTAGATTGTTTGCAAAAAAGTTTGAGTTCGCGAGGTGCACAGCTCACAGAGCCACTAGTAATTAATGTTTTAAACACATCTTTTTTATTCTTCTATTTGTTTACAAGTGTCAGCCTTATCTACTATTTCACGTCAAAAGCGAACAGTTGCGTTTCTGAAACATTGCGAAACAGTCGTGTAGTCGCGCAGTTGCAACTGGAGCCACAGTCCATATATAGTTACTGATTAAAGGAACTTACCTGTAAGTGAAGTTCTATCATAATTATAGGAGCGCGTAGTCCGATGAGATTGATATTTAAACACATGTAGTATCGCCACCCGGTCTCACCATTTTATGCACAAGTTGAGAGTAAAAAGTTGAAGAAAACCTCCTTGCTACATTAACACCTTCCCGTATTTTCCTATTTCTAGTTATGTCATTTTGTTTAGAGCTGAAAAAACCTGCTGTCATTGATAATATTAACGCTAGAGTCTGGGAATATGAAATATAGGGAGGGTGGGCTATCAATCTCTTGGGACTAGGCGCTCCTATAATTATGATAGAACTTCATTTACAGGTAAGTTCGTTTAATCAGTAATTATATTTCGCGCCTAGTCCTCTAGATTGATATATAAACATATGTAGATCTGGAGAGATAACGGTAATATCATCAATGCAGAAGTTTGTACCTTCACAGTACATTTTTATCACTAATTAATTTGTGATAACGTTAATGAACAATTAACCTTTGAACTTTGTCTACTAATATAACATATTGAGACCAATAACCGATATTCTTGAGATTGTGTCAACATTATCGTTTTAATTCTTAAATTTACTTCTATATTTATTTATTTATATTTAAATCCCGCTCTCATCTAGATTGCTTTTAATTAAGCAATTAAATGTTTGCACAACTACCAGTTTGCGAGGCTCATTAAAACATATAAAATACATCTTCAGACTTCCATTAAAAAACAATGAACAATACAACAATGTAAGAGCTTTTCAGCTGAGCGTATTGACGAAAAATAATAATAATAATAATAATAATAAAATATCTAACTATAACACACGCTTATCCATGTGTGAAATATTATATCTACCATAATAAATATCTGAGATTTCATCGTAATAAGGTAAGGCAATATATCAACATTATCAATTTTTATAGACAAACTGAAAAAATATCGGAAACTATCATAATATAATTATAATCATCGGCAGAGCTAAAAATATCAAACAGCTTCATTCAAAAGTGTAGCTTAGACAAAAACTTCTAATTAGAAATTATCATTGAAATTATCCAAAACAAAGTTAATATCCCATGTGCTACTGTAAGCTTCGAACGAAGTAATAATTTAAAAATACTGTTACGTATCATCAGCAATGTGAAGTCATTGAATTAAGGTCCTTTAATTGTTCCTTCTATTCCATGGTCCTATATTAGGAGACATAATCAAACTAAAGAGTTCAAAAAATACATAACTGTCGATATTGAATTCTAACTACTTGACAGTCTTCTAATAAAAGTTCCACCATCACACACATCTCAGTATATACAGTATTAAGATTATATTTTCTATTATAATATCAAGATGCGACCCGGAATAGCTTCTCTTTGACAATAATACGAATACATTGCTAAATAAAAGAAGAAAAGAACAGGAGTCTTCAATCAGTATTGTAAGAAAACAAAGGTGGAATGGCTCAAAAAACTGAATAAAATAACATCTTATTAGTGTAATCGAATCACCGACTAAAACTTCCGGGTCACTATACGATATGAAGACTAGGCACCGAGTAACCGTTGAGTTTTCAACGTATATATCTAAAACACCGAGAGCTAATATATGGTCAATTGTCTCCAAGCAATAATTATGTGGCAAACAGCCCCATACTCAAGTCGCCACACTGACGAAACATCACCTCACGATGAATATCGGCGCGAATGTCTACGCGCGTGCATACAGGTATGATACATACGGTGCATCACTAGACATTTCAGTAGTTTTGATCTCAGTTGAACCCATCATTCCTTATTTGACGTCAGGTCAGGACGAAATGACTCACGGGTAATAATCATCCGATTATATTTCTTGTGTGTCTATCAGCCGTTATTAATGAAATAAAAACATTAAAATTCTGATTTAATTTGTGATATATGTCTGGCGATAAGATGAATATTAACTCTATGAATATTCCCAAAAAAGTATATACATTTAATATACACAGTTTTTCAATAAAAAAAATATGGTTTAATATCTACTGATAATAGAACAAATTGAAGGAAGTGTTGTACAAAAGCTACCAGCTGCGACGTAATATTGTTTAAATGAACAAAACCAGGCACCATAATATGGTATTCATAAATCAGGCCCGCAGGTCATACTAAATTAGCAATTAGGTGACATCAAAATAAATAAAAAATAAGATCAAAATTGAGACTGAGTTGTTGAAGCTATTTTATAGATTCCGTATCTCTTTCTGGTACATTAACAGATATAGGCAATTATATTAATGAGGAAGTAGATAATATAATGAAGAGGATAAGAGGTAGAAGTTTAGGTTTGCCCTAAATGCGCTCTAATGTGCCCGTAAAAAAATACTCAAAAGATGTTTTACTTCTTTAATCACTCAGACAGCGCAAGGCAATCTAACGTCACGGTACAATATCTTCGTGAAACCGTTCGGCAATTGCCGCAATGACGTCATACGCCATCCGCAAGAAATCTCGCGCGGCACAGAGTACGAGCTCCCAGGAGATCTTCAATTCAGACAATGGACTGCAGCGTGATCATTGTCCCGCCTGCAGCACCCTCGCCGCCAGCGCCACTGACGTAATGAACGACACGTGCGGTAGTCCGCAGTTCACGTCACGCCCTTGCTGCGCAAACTCCCGAGGATAGACGTCTTTAACGTCCGAACACCGGTCAAATTGAATTATTTGACGAAACAACTCGTGAGATATCTTTCAAGTCGAAACAGTTTTACAATTCAAAAATTCTAGTGATTTGCCTAAATTAAATTCAAAATGATAGATTATTTTTGATAAACATGGTTATTTTTATGATTTTTATAGCAGTTAGCGCCTGCTTAGCGTAAATATATATAATAATTTTCTAATTGAAAAATTTGGGTCACGGACGAGATGGTTATTATAATATTTAATTAAAAGGAGTCGAAGTTTACTGCAGATACTTTTCAGCCCAAGAAAATTAAGTGAAATAAGTGGCTTATCATACATGTTAACAATGCATTACTCGTATACTCCGATATAGCACCCACTTGTATAGGTTATTAAGGACTTCTTAGAATTGTCATAATAAATCATACCTCATCAGCCGAGTTAGAAAGTTTTTACATCAAACTACGATTTTCGATGAAATTACGATCTAAGACCCATAAATGCAAAATAAAAACAGAATAACGACCAGAGTACTTAGCTGTGTCTTTGACTCGGCGCCGGAGAGTTTGCAAGAGGAAACATCGTGCGCGCTGCTACTCGCTGGAGCCTCCAGAATGCACCATCCAACTACACACCTGGGGCGAAGCTCGAAGGGTTTGGTACACTCGTTGTCAATAATAACCCCATTTGTTTAAATCGGTGTCCGGCCGCCCGATCTGTCTACTATTTTAGCAGACTTCAGTATTTTCTTTATTTTTTTCAAAGTTTCTGCGCACGTTGAATGTAGTACCTACATCAGAGTAGGGGACACTTTTACAAACAAAAAAGTACAAGTTGTAAGCCCTTAAGTGTGACGTTCCCAAAATATTTGGACGTAAAAGTTGCCATATGAGAACAAATATAATGATTGAAAATGCAGTAATTACAAATATAAATATTTGCATGAAGAATACACTTAATTAGTTAATTAATTTACTAAATCGCACTACATCGCAAAAAAAAACGCTATTAACATAACTGGTAACTTTAAATAACTGGTGAAAACTAAAAGAAAACACATAGTAAAGATGTTATGTAATAATCTTTTATTATTATAGCACTGTAGCGTGTCAAATCATGATTCCCAGGGAGTTTTGTTATAATCCCGATTAAATAGAATATATTGGGTACAACGCCAACTGGCGAGGAGGGGCGTCTTCTCTCCGAGATCGCAAATAATGCCGGCGTTAGCAAGACCTATTGGTAGAAGCGCCATCTATTGGATCAAGGTGCGTTTTCTCCTCAAGTGGAATCCAGTCTCCAAGTTTGGTAAGAAACGCCGAACGACCGTTCGCTGCGCCACTTACTTCGATGAAGGATCAATGAAAGCGTTTCTTTATTGAAGACTGAATGATGATTTCGCCTCTCTAAAAATCAATGGATAATGGTTGAATCTGCCTCTGCAAGTGGAAGGGCAAAGTTTTCATCTCATAACTCAAAATGCTTGAAATGGTAAATCCACGCTAGTGCACGCGACACTAGCTGGCAGCTAGTGTCGAGAGTCATGAACTGGAAGGAAGGTGTAAACGATGCGGAAACCTCTGTCGGGAAGTAGTGCAACTTTTGGATGATACCATTATAATAAAAGTTTCAGGAATTATTTCCGGTCCTGGATAGCTTCAAAGGGCAAAATATTTGGAAAATCCGGAATAAGTCATATCTTTGAGCAGCGATTCATATGTCGAAAATAATTTACACAAACATATCGCTTGTGATGGTCACACCATGGAATGTGTTGACAAATTGAGTAGAACACAAGAAACTTCCAGTTTGTTTATTTTTTTTCTATGAAGTTGAGATAAAAACATCTTAATCTTGGCGGAACTTGACTGGAATGTACCAGAGCTTGCTGCAGGACAGTGACCTGTATAGCTAGGCCGACAGGGTCTGGATTGCGATGCAAGCTGCAGTGTTGTTTCCAGAGGCTTCTGGAAAACCGGATATAATGTTTCGGAGTGCAGCCTGCTATTCCAGCCATATATATTATAGCCAGAAATAAAATAATCCGTATAAATATAAAAAGGAAGGCCTGGTGTGAGCATTTCCAATACGGACAGTGAATTAGTTGGTTCACATAGTTGAGATTGGCGCAGGTGAGAAAATTGTTTGTTTCTGGGTTCTAGTAGATTCTGTGCGAAATCGACATTGTCTTACAGGTTTTAAATTCGCAGGCAGCAGAAGACACGCAGTCTCATGTGTGGACAAAACAACCGAGATACGCAGTCCAAAACGGAGCGCGGAAACCGTGACTACTTGGTAACCGGCGAAATAAGTATACGAGTGCAAAAGCCAGGTTAGTGAGATATCCCGTGATCCAAGAATTGTTCTAACGAAATATATGTTTAGATGGTCGCTCTAAGGCGGGCACCTCGAGACACCATTTAAACACACAGGAACGTGGGTTTCAGGAAGTAGTCAAGCATCGACAGACGGCCACTGCCGTCACCACTGCGAGCTGCTGTGCGCCAATCTCCCCGGGGTCACCAGCGTCTCCAACACACCATCTGTCCCATGGGACGCA
This sequence comes from Alsophila aescularia, assembly GCA_946251855.1. Taxonomy (NCBI): domain Eukaryota; kingdom Metazoa; phylum Arthropoda; class Insecta; order Lepidoptera; family Geometridae; genus Alsophila; species Alsophila aescularia. The sequence continues at coordinate 10,276,891 of OX276378.1, read as the reverse complement.
CCATCTGTCCCGTGGAAGACACCGATCGTGAGAGACACCAGACACCGACTGTGAAAGACGCAGAAACCGTTCGAGAGGAGCGGAAGGCACCGTTCGTGGAGAGCAGGAGGAGCTGAACGAGTGGAGTAAAGGAGGCGATCCGCGGCGGCACGCGAGTCGACAGTACGGCGACCCGGGAATCTTCCAGGTTGGTCCGTTCCAAATCATTTCGAGTCAGCAAGCTGCGGTAGTTAGGGAAGGCTTCGCCTTATTGCGTATTAGGATACAGTTTGAAAGATACTTTCCGTTTTAAAGTTTTACATCCCTCTGGGAAACACAACCTTACACACACACTCCTGTTTGTACAAGTAATTTTGATTTTAGAGCGTTCTAAGGCATAGACAACAGTATTCCGTTGCGTTGTGACAAATATATTATGATGAACTGCTGACCACTCTCTCTAAGTTTTTACTAGTCTAGGATACTGCAGTTCTAATGTAGATTCATATCGTACAGGCCGAATTTATGTACAATTTATGTATAAGAAAATTTTGTAATCATATTTGAGTATTTAAATCTTATGATAAGAATTAGCTGTAGATCATATTTTTGATGCAGAACAAACTTAGTTAAGTGAAAAATACTTTTTTTAGAATTCCTCAGTAAAGGGAGAGAACCAAACTTTGATAACATACACTACAATTTAGCGCTGCCAGTCAGATTCACTTGCACAAGAGATAACAAGGTTCACCGTTGACGGATACGTCAAGGAGGACATCATCATCACAGAAAGCCACCACATACCGATATTGGTAAGAGAAACAATATAAATTACTAAATTCATAAAAATCTATCGTGAAGATTGATTTAAACTGCTGAGAGTCTGGAATCCAGTGCTACGTCAACGTGAAAACCGAAGAAATATTGTCCCAAGAGTCTGGAATCTAGTGCTACGTCAATGTGAAAATCGAAGAAATATCGTCCCAATTACGCGAGGTGATACTGTTAGCGTTGGGTGTCGTGATGGAGATAGTAATTAAAGTGTGAATAATGATAATGGCCATGCGTAACAAACGAGTGAGAAAGAGGGTAGACCATTTGGCTGCTCGTAAAAACTTATCCGTCCACCCGCAGTTATTTCAGTTATCCGTCATGATGCTTGCAACAAATATCGGGAACTCATTAGAAATAGTATCCATGGTAAATATCCCGTTTCTAATGTTTATACTTCCAGTATTTGTGACCGTGTAAGTTTAAAACCATATATCATAATCTGAGATTGAACTGAAAACGTTATCTACAGATAAAAGTTTTGACACAAGAAATCAAAACTTTACTCACTTTGTTTCAACTCCAGCAAACAACATGTCAGACGCCATTATGTACCCCAAATCTTGGTTTACCTCCAATATCTTTTGTGAATGCCTTTTTCATCGTCCTATATGTTTATTTTTCAGTTCTTCTATTATCTTGCTTTACCACTTAAATGATCAGCTAGCCTAAAACATACAACGATGACACTGTTTCAATAAAAGGAAAAACAGATATTATTTTGTATTATCCTCAAATATTGAATATACAAGTGTCAGGTAATAAAGCGGCAGGCGTTGGCTGAGCGAGACAGTCTTTGAGAGCAACTGCACTTCCACTCGCCCACTCGCTCTCGATGGAGAAAAAAATAAATGAGTATATGATAAGTGAGATAGAGAAAAAAAAAAACTTTAATTTCCATTATCCACTGGATATTCGTCAATTCGTGTCGACGACATTGAGCTATATGGAGGAACTAGCTGTAGCTGCGGCTTCTCACGCGTGGTCATTTATCTAGGTTAAAAGTACACTTTGTACTACTCCAAGACCTAAAATAGCAATATACCAACATTTGATCAAAATTCCTTCAACCGTAAAAAATATTTGTATCGATTGCTCGGCTTTTACTCATCGGATTGAGTAATCAAATACCCCAGTTTTTTAGTCAAACCCTAAGTTATCAAACAGTGAAACTGCATTGCAATCAGATCAGAAGTTTTTACGTGATGCGTGAACAAACATACATACAAACTAACAAAGAAACAGATAAACAGACAGATACGAATTAAAAAATATATATATTCTTGTTCAGTAGCTTATTTAAGTACCCTAGACCATTTTTTTTAATAATCTTCTATGTACAGACTATTTCGTTTCTATTGCTTTATAGTAAGTGTAGATAAGAAACAATATTGCTGAAATAATTGCCGCATTTTGTTGAAATTGCTGCCGATTGCTCCACTTATTGCTCCAGAATGATCCATACGTTTTTCCCAGCGATAATTGCCCTTAAAGATGCCCTTGTAAGAGCACTGTTAGCAACGACTACGATCTAGGTGATATGAAGCGAATAATTTATAGTGTTGAGTAAAAAAGTAATTTAGTGTTATTTGTTGTTTTTTTTTTTGTGGTTTTGCTGATTAAAGTTCTCATGTTTGGTTTAATGGGCGTTAATTAATTGTATCTGAACCCCAGCTCGTAACAATAGTTTCCTACTTAGATTTATAAATAGTTAATCTAAAGACAGATATCAAAAATGCAAGTAACTAAAAAAATGTATTTAACTCTTGCAGAACAGAATATTCCCCTCAAATTTATTATAAAAACGGCACGGCAGCATTATTTTGCAACAGAAATCCAGGAATTATTCCACACAACTAATGCAGACTTAAACTATGTATACTTATAGTAAAGCAATATGAACGAAAGATTCTGAACAATGAAGATAATTAATAATAAAATGGTCTAGGGTACTTAAATTAAGCTATTATACAAGAAAAGATCATTTTTATAAATTCGTGTCTGTCTATTTGTTTGTTTGTTAGTTTGACTAAGTAGTTGGCTCATCACGTAAAAACTACTGGACCGATTGCAACGTGATTTTCACTGTTGGATAGCTTAGGGTTTATGTGCACTAAATATCTCAATCTGGTCTGTAAAATCCGAGCAACCGATAAAAACTTTGAACGGCTGAAGGCATTTTGACCAAATGTTGGTGTATTGTTATTTTAGGTCTTGGAATAGTACATAGAGTACTTTTTACCTAGAGAAAAGACAACGCGTGCGAAGCCGCGGGTGCTGCTGGTATTCAATAAAAACAAAAGCTTTTTCTTACTTTATTAATCAGGACGAAAGCACTAAATTATTTGGAATAAAAATATGACGCACACCACCCTTGCTGTTCATTAAGATTCATAGCTTTTTTAAAAGTCGGATTTCCATATATTTTCCATAGACATTAATTAATTCCTGCTCATTAGCTATCGAGAACAGTTCATGGACAGCTTGTATTATTCTTCTAACTTTTTTTTATCGCGGTCTATGCAATCGTTTGACCACGATCTCACCTGATGGAAAGCGATGATCTGGTAGAAGGTGTAGCACGCTTGCCTAGTAAATACCTATTCACTCTTGACTTGAACACACCTGGGTTATATTTTACCGGAAACACTGACGAGGGCAGGGCATTCCACTCCTTAGAAGTTCTTATAATATATGAAGAAGCGTAACGATTCGTTCTTGTGCGTATAGTCGTACGGTAAAAGAAAAAGTGATGGGGGAATCAGATTGTGCAGATCTTGTACATACTCTTCATAGTGCAAAATCAGGGAAGTTTGGAAGTTAGGGTCTAGGCAATTCAGCCTGCAGCTTATAGCCAACACGCCGAGGGACTCCAGAGACCACAAGCTAATTTCGTAATCAAACTCCTCGCACTCCTAACTGGCAGTTCCCGTCTCTCATTGATTTAAGTCTGAAATAACCGAATCAAATCATCAGGGATTCAAATGTGCTGGAGCTTTACTTTACAGTTCAATAATTTCGTTGTTGGTTTAAAGACCCATGAGGAAGGAAGGTGAAATTGTGCGGCAAAATCAAAGTTTCCCCTGGGTTTCCATACAAAATAACAAAGTTTTTTAAAGAATCATGCTCACATTCCATACATGCGATGACTTGTCATTCTTATATTTTTTCTGATGATGTATAAAGACGTTTAGTGTATTTTATCAATTATTTGTGCTTTTAAAACAGCTGTGTAAATATGGTTCGTTTTCTAAATAATAAAAAAGTTATAGTGAAATTTGTTTTGAGGTTATGTTAGCTATCAAACGGAAATAAAGTACATTAGAGCTTGTTCAAATTAACTTGTCCTACTAATGAAATGTATATTGATACAAGTTTCCAATAGCTACTCTATTATGAATATACAAAAAATGCATTATATGTAAATTATAATGCATATCAACCTTTACTTCATTGTGAAATACACTGATTACTTGAAATTATAGTTAGTCCCGCCCGCGACTTCGTCCGTGCGGACTACTATTTATCGCGAAAAAAAGCATTTGATGTTCTTCTAGAATATTAAAAACCAATGCAATAGTGGGTATGGCACAAAATTAAATGCTCTTGATGTGTTTTGACAGACTTGTTATTTCGATTCCATGGGAACCACAGACCTTTCTGGGGTAGCAACCATTCTTTACAGTGAGTAATCAACATTTTCCAGTTTTCCCGTGGAAACTTATAATTTTCCGGGATAAAAAGTATCTTATGTTTTATTCCAGGGTTTAAGCTCTCTCCATTCTAAATTTCATCAAAATTCGTCCAGCCGTTATTGCGTGAAAGCTCCCCAAAATAACAAACAAACAAATACACAACGTTTCACTTTTATATATTTGTATGGATTAGCTTTCCCGCCAGCGACTTCTTCCACGCGGACTACAGTTTATCGTGAAAAAAGAAAAGGAAAAGTAGAACACTAACAGCTCTTGATCTTTTTAGACAGATTTGATATTTCGTTTTCTTGGCAAACGTTCCCTACTTTGATTATTTAGTTCCCTACAGCGAGTTATCAAAAAGAACATAGGCGTAATTTTATGCGATAAATCTTGCAGTGTCTTGACATATCATTTCTACAGAACTTAAGTAATTATTTTTCTACGTTTTTTCAACATAGCCTGTAAGCTAGAAAAACGCAGGTTAACAAATCAATTACAAAAATCATGAAATTGTAACTTCATTTCCTTCCTACAATGTTTAACAGGCCATGTTGCCTGCCCAACGGGTGAAAAAATATATATAATACAATGACGTTTCCGGTTTGGACGTCAAATTGTCAACACAGTATACATCCCACCCAGTTTTTTAAACCAAAGGAGGGAGGTTTTTTGCAAAAATTCAAAATGTTGTGTTGTAGAGTTTGATTTTATTCTCAATATTGTGTTTCTTCGAGTATTGATGTGTAATATTGGTGGAATATTAACCATTATGTGTTCGTTAACGTGGACGAGTGTAGGCAAAATAATCAAACGCAGATATAAATGGCATTTTGTGATTTTACCAAATCTCCCTCGGAAGTTTTAGTAAATGTCCACCATTTTACTGATTCGTGACTTTGACTTGACAATTAATGACTGTGACATGACTTAATTATAAACTATTAAACTTGACATTGGCGAAATTGCTAGTAGGCCAGTGCCTCCGCAGAAGCCATCTAATAAAAAAAGAAGAAGAAGAAACCAAAGGAGGTTGAATTAAGCTATGAATTATTGAAAACTTAATAATTATATATTATATATATTAAGTTTTCAAGTTGTAGCTAAGGCTTTTGACAAAGTCTGGCACGCCGGACTGATATACAAGTTGTACCAGTTCGGAGTGCCGGACCGTCTTGTGCTCGTAGTGCAAGACTTCCTCAAAAACCGTAGCTTTCGCTATCGTGTCGAGGGAATCAAATCCGACCCGCACCCCATCCAAGCTGGAGTCCCTCAGGACTCCGCGCTCTCCCCGCTCTTGTACACTCTGTACACCAGTGACTTACCGCGTCCTCCTAACGTAGAGATCTCCCTCTTTGCTGACGATACTGCGATCTACACGACAGGGTGGAGACCGACCCAGCTTAAGAAACACCTCCAACGGGCGATGATCGCCATTGGAGAGTGGTTCCTAAGGTGGCGCATATTGGTGAACCCTGAGAAAAGCGTACCGATGCGCTTTACCGAGGGAGCCAATCTTCGGTACCCATTATTATAGCACATTATGGTACTTTGAACCTAAAGAAAAGAACACGCGTGCGAAGCCGTGGGTACAGCTAGTAGTATAATATAAATGGGCTCAGGGCAATTACCAGCTCGGTTTTTCGATCACAGATAATATAGCATTCAATATTTTTCTATAGCGCCGCGTTAACGCTAGAACCAAATAAATAACCATTTATGCAAAAATAAGTTTAAAATGCAATTTTGCTCAGTATTTTATTCTTTTTCTGCTGGTGAAACCTATTAAGTAATGCGATGACTAGTTTAGAAGATATTGAAATTGAAGAGCATATAACTTGATGATTTTGACTAAAAATGGCGAGTCTTAAACGAATATCGTTAGTTAATCAACACATTTTTGATTTTTCTCATAGTAAAAAATAATATCTGTTTATAATTATTTTTATGGGCAGGAGTTTCCTTGAATAATACTTAGTCTTCAAGTAATTAAAAATGCTAATCCATCATTACTAGTTTTATCAGGGATCATTGAGGGGGCCCTGATGAAATGGCTGGAGCCCTTTGAATGAATTGCATAACTGACCACAGATTCGAAATACACCTTCGAGAAGAATCGTCGAACTAAACACCCCTCGATCGCTAGTGTTAGTAATGACCGAAGTTCGATGTTTCCGTAAACGAGACGATCGTCCAAGCCGAGGTTCGTACCCCCTGGGTGCCCTTGTGCCGGTCATCAAAATTTTAACTTTGGCGTGCGCATTCTGCGTCACGCATTACGGCGGAGCGCTTTAGCGCCCGCCCCCCGCCCGGTGAAGCTGTAGAGGCCGGTAAAGGCCACCAGCGATATCCTTCCTAAAAAAAAATGGTTCTTGCTCTAGACGAAACATGAAAAGAGATGAAGATGAAAAGAGTAATAGCTATTAAGATGAGATAATATTTATTACTTGATTACGACAAAAAGAAGAATAACATCAACAGGTAAAATGTAAAGTTTGGATTTGCTGTAGAATTTCATTGGTAATTACAAACATTGTCAAATGGGAAAATATATTAGAAATAGCAGCTTCGCCTTCAAGTTTCTTGACGATTCTTCTCGAAGGTGTATTTCGAATCTGTGGTCAGTTATGCAATTCATTCAAAGGGCTCCAGCCATTTCATCAGGGCCCCCTCAATGGTCCCTGATAAAACTAATAATGATGGATTAGCATTTTTAATTACTTGAAGACTAAGTATTATTCAAAGAAACTCCTGCCCATAAAAACAATTATAAACAGATATTATTTTTTACTATGAGAAAAATCAAAAATGTGTTGATTAACTAACGATATTCGTTTACGACTCGCCATTTTTAGGCAAAATCATCAAGTTATATGCTTTTCAATTTCAATATCTTCTAAACTAGCCATCGCATTACTTAATAGGTTTCACCAGCAGAAAAAGAATAAAATACTGAGCAAAATTGAATTTTTAACTTATTTTTGCATAAATGGTCATTTAGTTGGTTCTAGCGTTAACGCGGCGCTATAGAAAAATATTGAATGCTATTTTATCTGTGATCGAAAAACTGAGCTGGTAATTGCCCTGAGCCCATTTATATTATACTACTAGCTGTACCCGCGGCTTCGCACGCGTGTTCTTTTCTTTAGGTTCAAAGTACCATAATGTGCTATTCCAGAATCAATATACCAACATTTGAACAAAATTTCTTCAGCCGTCAAAAATACTTTATCAATTGCTCGGCTTCTAACTCACCGGATTGAGATACTAATTACACCAGTTTATAAATCAAACCCCAAGCTATCTAACAATGTAAACCGCATTGCAATCAGTCCAATAGTTTGTACGTGATTCGTGAACAAACAAACATACAGACAAATAGAAAGAAAGACACGATTAACAAAAAAATAATTGTTCAATACCTTTTTTAAGCACCCAAGAGCATTTTTTTCATTTGAATTAATTTAGTAATTTGGGTGCGATGCGCGGTCAAGATACGGACAAACAGACAGACAAAATTAAAAAGTAAAACAGTTTGGCTTCAGTATCGAATATAGAGAACCATCCAAAAAATATATTTTTTATTACTTAAATATTAACATAACTTTGGACCCATATCCCGCAGAAACCCTTTACTTTTTCGGAATTAAACGTGTCCTCAATTTTAACCCATCATATAACTTAAGACAGTGCCAAGTTGCATCAAAACCCATCCGTTACTTTCAGCGTGGTACGTGTTCTTTTAAATAAGTTTCAACCCCTAAATAATAACACATACATTTTTCAATATGTAGAGTATCCTATGTCCTACCTCGTAGTAAGAACCCAAATCATACCAAGTTTCTTTTGAATTCACCCAGTAGTTCCGGCGGCGTGATGCGCGGCTAAGATAAAGACTGACAGACATACAGACATAAATGAAAAATATACAGTTTAGGCTTCGTAATCGAATATAGAGTAACTTCCAAAAAAAAAACACTAAATCTTTAATGTACAGAATTTGGACCCATATCCCACAGGAACCCTTTATTTTTTTGGGACAAGATGTATCCATAATTTTCACCTATTTGATAAACTATGTCTGTGCCAAGTTGCATCAACATCCGTCCTATAGTTTCAGCGTGATAAGTGTTATTTTAAATAAGTTTCAACCCCTATCCTGCGAGAACCCATTAATTTTTCGGGATGAAAGTATCAAATGTCCTACCTCGAAGTGTGAACTCAAATCATACCAAATTTCATTTGAATTCATTAAGTATTTTCGGGGTGGTGCGCTGCCAAGGTACAAACTGACAGATGGACAGACATACACACAGACAAAAATTAAAAAAATACAGTGCTGGGTTTAGTATTGAATATAGAACAGCATCCAAAAAAATACATAATATTTTCAATTTACAGAATTTTGGACATTATCCCGAAGGAACACTTTATTTTTCGGGATAAAAAGTATCCTCAACCAAGTTTAATTTAAATTCATTCAGTAGTTTCGGCGTGATGCCTAGCCAAGATACAGACAGACAGACAGACAGACAGACAAAAATAAAAAATAAACAGTTTTGGCTTCAGTATTTAAAAAAAAACTAAATATCTTCAATGTACAGAATTGGACCCGTTACAGTTTTATTATAAGTATATATATATAGAATATAGATATACAAGGAATCTGTGCTCTATTAAGGGTTAAAAGGTATCGTGTATGCTTGCAGTGATAAAGTGTTAGCCTGACTTAGAATTAGGCCCATCCTTTCTCATCTTGCGGGTGCTGTGAGAACCAGAAAATTAATTCAGGAAAAGGGCAGCAGCAATATTCCTGTCCTAGGTAGACATACTCTTGAACAAATTCGAGAGGCATTGGCATTGCATTGTTAAGGACTATTGGTTCAGGTGTTATGTGTTGATTTATCATCAATTTTGTTTTGTCGATGTTCATGTAGAGGCAAATACGTTGGGGGGCATCTGTCACAACTCTTGCAGAGACTCCGCCAAAAGGACAATATCTTCTGAGAATCTCAAGTGTGAGACGTACTCACCTCATGTTGATGCTCATTCCATTCCAGTCCAATATCTTGAACATATCCTCCATTGCGTAAGTAAACAGTTTCGGGGATATGATATCCCCCTGTCGTACTCCCTTAAGCAATTGGATTTGTTCAGTTTGCCGGTCTGGACTTGGACGGACATCGTAGCAGCGTTATACAAGAATCTTAACACTTGAATATATCGCCAATCCACTTAGCATTGCTGCAAAGGGTCTAAAACAGACCAGGTTTCGGTGGAGTCAAAGGCTTTTCAGATTCATTACCCGTAAAGTCTAAAAGCTTCAGCTACCTCTGAAATAATGTTTTCGTAAAATAAACACAGTCCATTCTGTCCAGCGCTGGGAAGTGCACTTCGTGAGGTGGAGACTAAAACTTTATCTTTATACTTAAGAGCTTGCTCAAAAATGCTGAGATGCAGTATTTTATTCAGTGGCCTTACCAACGAGTCACCGTAACTTTTAAAATGTCTAGTTCTAAAATAAAATAGGAAACTAAAGTTAGAGTTTTATTTCTTCTTCTCCTTACTTCATAAACATTAGGTATTCTCAGAAAATGTTTGCCTATAAGTAATTTATTTTGTAACTTGATTTACTTACTAAGTATATTAAAATCTAGCTGCGCTCCGCGGCACATCCGCGACGGAATTTAGAAAATTATTGGATTAGGATAAAATATGTATCTGTAAGTAGAAAATTTTATGTTCTTTTCGATCATTGAAATCTTACATGATCGTTGTTCAAACGTGAGTTAATGATAATGCGTTATAACACTATTATATTTTATTTAAACAATAACTTAAAAAATGTAATAATAAAATAAAGTAATTAAAGCGCATAAATGTAATTAACACCCAAGTAAAGACATATTATAAACGCCGAAGTTATTATCCTTTCACACTTTTTAATAATCCACCTGTAGATAAAATGTAAATGCAAATGAGAAAGTTTTAGAATTTTTATACCCAGAAAAGAATCACGAATATTAATCGCATTAACTCCAACTAAAGATAACTCCGAAGTTGTTATCGCATTGAGAGCCTTTGCACCTCCAACCAGTTCAAAAATATTCAATATCTTACACGTTTCCAAACACGTGTTGATTGAAATTTGGCATCTCTAAGGACTTTCCAGAAGGGACATTACCTATTATTTAAATTTGGTTTCATTTCCAAGATGTTTATTTAATTAATTATGCACGTAATACCGAGGGGTGCAGAGAGTAATAAATAAACTATAGTGCCAAGATTTTTCATACTTGTTATATCATAAACCCGGATCTAATATGAAAGTTAAAGTTGGAGGAAACATATCTAAAAGCCTTTGTTGTTATATAAGGTAGCGTACGCATTTGCCTGCGCTCATGTGGAAAAGTGTCTGTTGTCCATGCGAGGTTAGTAGCAGGCGCAGGCAGGTGAAATGGAATAATATATTTTTTTGCGAACATTTTCACCGAAGGACCCCCGAGGGTGTACTAGCTCACCAGCTCGAGGGACTCCAAGCACACAATGTATATAGTAGGTACAAGAGGAGGTAGCGTAGCAGAAGAACGTAGAAGTCAACAGACTCCTGGCATAGCTGCCCAAGCAACACCAAGTTCTGTGGTCCTCCTTCGAAAGGCAGCGGAGGCTTTGTAGCCTTAAAAGTCTTCATATGAACACCTTCACAATTACATGGCATAGATTTCGTCTACTGCACACTATTTACAAGCGTTTCCTTCAGCTTTGTTCAGTAAACCTTCGTTTTGAAATTATTAGTCGGCATGTACGAGTAGGTATATATTTCGTATTAACTGTTTACTAACGGTTTTACAAGGATAAGTAAAAACAGACTTGAGCGAATCCATATTTTTTAATGATCATGTCAGGATAATAGGTTCCAATGAAGGCTGCGATAATGTTTGAATTAGAAGAGGATTACAAACCATGAAATGAGGTTTTATAATTTTGTTGAAATAGGATGACATCGTCACAATATTATTGGATATAATTATTCTCTGAATAAAAAAAACACCTTCAATTGGATCACACTTATACGGGACTACATCACCACCTAAGGTTTCATTTCAAATAAAAGCGATAGTAGGCTAACGGTTCTTTAGTGCAATTTAGAATCCAACGATATCGGGTTCAAAACCTAGGCTCCGCACCAATGACTTTTCTAAGTTATGTGCAGTTTTCCATCGCTCCGTGCATCGGAGGGCACGTTTGTCTGTCGGTCCCGGCTGTTATTGATTAATAGCAGTTGTTAAGCCATGTCAGGGGCCTTCGGGCGGCTTGACAAACTCTGACATCAGAGGCCAGCACTACCTCATACGACAAACAAACATTTCATATTAAAAAAAAAACTAATATCATGTCCAAAATTTTTATTATTTGCTACTTATCAAATGACCTCACCAATAGACAAATCAAAATATCACTTCACACTAATATTACGAAATGCGAAAGTATCTAATTCAAATCTCTGTCTCTTTGTCTGTTTGGTACATTTTCACGGCTAACCGGCTGAAGAAATCTTGATTAAATTTGAAAAGTGTGCGTGTGTATCATAGGGGAGGAAGGGACATATACTATTTTAATTCGGTTGTTGAAAAACTGTAATAAACTGAGCCAAAATGTGCATATTTTTGAGCAAATATATAGGTACATAATTTATGAAAATATCTAATGAAAATCATTAGATTTTTGCTCATTTGATAGTCTTTAAATTGAATCGCGCCTACCGTATGACGTTATTATGTACAATAAGAAGGAACACAACAGCGAATTTATAAAGCACTAGCTTTCCCGCCCGCGACTTCGTCTGCGCGGGCTACTGTTTATCGCGAAAAAAAGCATCTAGGATATGTTCTTCTAGGATATTAAAAACCAATGCAAAAGTAAATAAAGCACCAATGGTCTTAAAGTTTTTTGACAGACTCGTTTTTTCGTTTCAATGGCAACCGTTTCTTACAGCGAGTAATCAACATTTTCCAGTTTTCTTGTGAAAACTTTCAATTTTCCGGGTTAACAAAGTATCCTGTTTTATTTTAGGGTATAAGCTATCTCCATTCCAAATTTAAACAAAATATGTCCAGCCGTTATCGCGTGAAAGCTCCCCAAACAAACAAACAAACAGACAAGGTTTTACTTTTATATATTGGTATGGATGACGTCACGTGTACTGCGCAGTTTTTATTTACAAACATACCTATATTCGGAAACAATATATTATAGTCTACCGATACAATGAACTGTTTTTTTTCTTTGACTGACAACTACACAATTTACTATAGACCGAAAAAATGTCCGCAAAAATGAAATAATGTCGACGCGGGAAAAACCGTGGGGCGCAGCTAGTTTTAAATATATAAAATGTGGAACATTTGAAATAATCCAAGCTTTCTCCAATTAATAATCTATACGCGTTTGTATAAACTCAGTGTCTTGAAATGCGTTAAACATAAACAACTTTTTTACATAATATTCATATAGATAATATACCTATTTACATTGCGACCGACAAACAATATTTTAGGCATGTTAACGAGTAAGGAGGCGTCAGCTGAGGTCGGGCAAAGTTAGATTGGGATCGTGACTAGCCATATTCTAAATTCAGAACTTCTAACTAGTTATCTTGTAACTTAGTTATTTCGCGCCCTCAATCCCCAGTGCTGTTTTTGGAACGTACGTTACCTGGATCTTGGAATATCATGTCTCTGAACTTATTAAGAAGTTCAAATGATCTAGACTTGAACTTCGATTAACTTTATACTTACCTACATCAATTATTGCTAAAAGGTCAGAACTTGTTTTTTATTGTTTTACCTATTTCAACCCACTGCTGGACTTAATAAGGGGCACGTGGATGTTCCACTATAGCGTAGCGCCAATTGATGCGATTTTGACAAGCAAGGTATCAATCGATTCGTCTTCAGGTATAAAGTGTCAGTTATATTTTTACTCGACTAAGACGAAGCAAGGGAAGGGTTATGTGTTCAAACTATAAACTTGGTTCGATTTTGATAAGCAAGGTATCAATTCATCGGAATAGTGTCATAGGTTATTGCTTTACCCGAATATTGCGAAGCGAAGGAAGGTGTATGTGTTAAGGTAAAAACTTTTCCGATTTTGACAAGGGAGGCATCAATTGATTCGTCTTCATGTACAGAGCGTAATAAGCTATTTTTTTACCCGACTCCCGTGAATTGATGAATGGGTTACGTGTTCAAACTAAAAGTTGGTCCGAGTTTGACAATAGAATTGTCTTCATCGTAAGAGTAACAAGCTGATTATTACCCAAATTTATGTCTTGTTAATTAATATTCAAGGTTAAATAATCACAAGTCATTAACAGTACTCGTGATGATGATGACGTCGATTGAGATAGTGCACGCCAGTAAGTGTCATTCAAAATCTTAGGATAGTGCCAACCTTTAGTATCATGGTTTATCAGGCCACCCTAAGGCCTCTGAAATGGGTAAAAGCTTGATTCACTTCTATACCAGCACGTAGCTTAAAAAGTTTATATCACCATCATCATCAGCCTATATCTGTCCACTGCTGGACGAAGGCCTCTCCTAATGCACGCCTCTGAGCTCATTCTTCAGCTCTCCTCATCTACTTTCTTCCAGTCGCTTCTCGTAGGTCGTCCCTCCACCTGGCCACAGGGCGTACTACACTACGTTTGCCTAAACATGGTCACCACTAGAGAACTCATCTACCCCGTTTGTTATCGATTCTTCGGGAAATATGACAAGCCCACTGCCACTTTAGCTTGCTTATCTATTGAGCTATGTTGGTTACCTTTGTTCTCCGCCGGATAATACATATCGAATCTTGTCCTTCACTCCAAGCAAAGCTCTCTCCTGATAACTCGCTGAGCGACCGTTTTGGCTCCGTACGTCATAAAAAGAAGGACGCACTGATTGAAGACTTTTGTTTTCAGGCACTGTGTTATGGACAATGAGAAGACTTGACGAAGCTTGCCAAATGCTGCCCAACCCAGCTAAATTCTTCTGTTGGCTTCCTTCTCAAAGTTGTTCTTACCTAATTGTAATATTTGTAATATTTGTATGTGTTTGTTTGTTATTTTTTTATTTATATTATTTGTTTATTTTGCCCATATTTGTTGACAACTTCAAGAGGTACTCCACTGACTGCAATCGGTTCCGGGTCATTACGATCGTTAAACATATTCTTGGTCAAAGTTGACTTAAGTAAGGAAGTTAAATATCTAGGCATCTGGCTAGATAGTAAACTTTTGTGGGGAAAACATGCACGCCTCTGAGCTTATACTTTCAGATTTATGAACCACGTTACCACAAAAAACAAATATTTTGTGGTAAAGTACCAGAGCAGTCGGAAAGGACTGGGGCCTGAAACCAAAACTTTGCCACTGGCTATACACCGTAATAGTGCGGCCAGTTCTCACTTATGGATGTGTAGTGTGGTGGACGCGAACAAACCTGATGACAACAATCACCAAACTACAGCAAATTCAGAGACTTGTGTGCTCTCTCATTAGCGGGTGTTCGAAATCGACACCTTCAGCTGCTTTGGACATGGTCCTGGGTCTGACTCTTTTGCACCTGCACATACAGCAGGAAGCAATGGCATCAGCACTTAAGATAAAGTACACAAACCAGTGGAAGGGCAACGGACCCATTACAAACCACTGCGGCATCTTGGATAGAGCAACAAGAATCATCCTAGAGGCAAAGACCGGTACAGACAGAATGGCCAGCACACACCTTGATAGCAAGAGGTATGAGCTGACTACGATGGAAGGTGACCTGGAGGGTCTCTCAAATTGTTGTAACATCTACACAGACTATCTCTGTGGTCTATGGTGCTTCATCATCCGCGAAGCCCAGCCTATTCAGCAGGCTGAAATGAATGGCAAAATTAATGCAATAATTCAAAAGACTTACATACCTCACCTGTCTTGCTGTGTTTTCCTTGCTTAATTTACTTCACAACACGAGATTTTATCACTTTATTCACTGCATTACTAACTCCCCAAATCTCCAATATGGATGCCACTACTTTCAAACATTCCATGGAGGCTTTGATGTCAACTTTTTACAAGCGGATGGACAGCTTCGAGGGCAAGTCCCTTTTTTGATGGTGTGGCTCATCCGAGATTTAAGAGTTCATGCCCGTACGCTGCAGCTGACAAAATCTAGTGCCTACTTATTTATTTCCCACAATTTTTTGGAGTTCCTCATCCATGTTATTTGTGGTTTCCAAGGCAGCCAATCAATTTTCCAACATGAGTTGGAACTGTTCTGATCCAACAGCGGCCTGGAGCAGGTTGGGTCGGAGAGTAGACTTCACCAGACTTCTTTCAAGCTTGTGGTCGATATGCAAGGATCAAGCCTCAGACAAGTTGGTGATCACTACCGATAAACCTGTTTAAACCTGCTGATCACTGAGACATCCCTGAATATGTGCTTATTGTCTGTCATGATAAAGTCAATCTCATTTTAGTCACAATGTAAGGGCTTTGTCAAGTCAACTTCCTCAAAGGTTCAAATGTTTTTTTAAAACCACACGTATAGCCACTGATAAAAACTCAGAATAAATAATACTTTTTTGACACAACTTTTCATATCGACAGACAGAACATTACAAAACAACACGAAAAATAACCCCCACCCCAACCTCCCCTCAATTATAGCTTAAACCATCTCGATCACATCAGCTTCAAATAGAAAAGGCCGCATTAAAATCGGTCTATTTGTTTGGGAGCTACGATCCCGATACCCTATTATAGCAAAGAACTATCTCAATCACATCAGCATTCAAACAGAAAATACCGCATAAAAATTAGTCCATTCGTTTGGGAGCTACGATGCTACTACAACCTACTTCCAAAATGTCCTACTGAAGTTATGTACCTACTGAAATAGTACAACCAAACAGTGTTGCGCGTTTGAAAGTTTATTAATAAGTATAGTACTTATTCCCAACCAAACGCATAACAATCACAGCTTGCTTTCTATTCGTACGACTTAGGCCTCTGGTATCAGTTTGCATCGTTCTAGTTTCCATGTGCTCATATGATGGGCGTTTTTCCATTCGCCGGCACGGCACTGGCATGGCGCCGGCAACTGCATCAGCCCGGCAGACGGGGAAGCAAAAATGTATGAAATAATATATTATGGCATGTTTTTCCACTCCCACAGCACCGGTGGGAATCATACCGGCGCCGGCCACGGCAAGGCGATGACGGGCAAAAAGGCACGCGATAAAACACGAACTTGCCTTGTGGCTCGCTGTACATAAGTGTGTTCATCTGTACGTTTCATGTGTGTTTTTGCTTTCCTTGTTATGGCATTTAAATATAACGTGGTATTAGAGTAAGTGGAGCCCAGCCTTGTCTCTGGGACAAAACTAGTGATACCAACAAAACTTGATTTTTGCGGGAGAAATGTTGATAGATATAACAAATAAATACGACAACTTGACATTTTTACGTGCTGTAGAACTGAAGTTAGTGTCAGTACTACCCAAAAGCTGAGTGTAGACCGGCACCGGCACCGGCCCAGTGGAAAAACGGAGCACCGGCACAACGCTGGGATGGTGCTGGCACCGTGCCGGTGCCGTGCAGTGGAAATACGCCAAATTAGATGAACGGGGTATTAGGCATACCTGATGACAATCCTCTCGATAATAATAATTCGGTTATAATACAGGGATGTTATTTTTTATTTGAAAATAAAATCCTCCAGGTTGGTTATGTGTTTTTATTTAATTTATCTAGTTTATACTAAAGGTCTCTTTGACCCTTAATATGGAAATAATACACTATTATTCTGTAACTAGCTTTGCCTGCGGCTTCGCACGCGTGGTTATTTATCGAGGTTAAAAGTACTCTATGTGCTATTCCAAGACTAAAATACCAACATATCATTTGATCAAATTTCCTTCAGCTGTCAAAAAGTTTTTATCGATTGCTCGAATTCCACTCATCGAATTGAGACACCAAGTACCACAATTTTTAAGTCAAACCAATAGTGAAAACCGCATCGCAATCGGTCCAGTAGTTTTTACGTGATCCTCAAACAAACATACAGACAAACCAACTAACAAACTAACAGACAAACAGACAGACACGATTTAAAAAAAAAAAATATTCTTGTTCGACAGCTTATTTAAGTACCGTAGACCTTTTTTTTTTTAATTATCTTCTTTGTACAGACTTGTTCGTTGTTATTGCTTTATTATAAGTATAGATAGATAGAAGATAGATAGATAGAAGATAGATAGATGATACATTGGGAAAAATTATATGACGCAACTGAATAAATTACATCCCCGTAGAGTTTATCTTCTCTAATGGGTGTATTTCCGAAGCACCAGTAGAGTCAGAAGATTCAGAAAGGTATCCTTTTTACCCGACTGCACGGAGGGTTATATGTTTGGGTTGTAGGTAGGTATGTTTTTTTGTTTGTTTGTACGTTTCTTAGGCACGTCCTACAGCCTAAACGGTTTGACGGATTTTGATAAATGAGGTTTCATTAGATTTTTCTTGGTCACGAGAGTGCATGACTGCTGCCATATTGTTATATGGCAAGGTACAGCTGCCATATTGTTTTTTCGACGAAACAAAAAATGACCAAAACCTAACGATTAAGGTATCAAAATGAAGGTCTTTAAGAGACCATTTTAAATATATATAGGTAATTCTTATAACTTAACAGTAGAAATTGTCTTATAAGCATGATACGAAATTTTCAATTTCAAATTATTATTTAAGTTAATGCAAATAATTTTGCAATTGAACTATTTGAAGAAAAGTTAAATATGTAATTAAATAGGAAAGATTAAAATTTATATAAATACTAGCGATGCCCCGTGGTTTTACCCGCGTCCGTCAGGAACCGTGCATATTTCCGGGACAAAAAGTAGCGTACGTGTTAATTCAGGGTATAAGCTAGCTCCATACCAAATGTCATCCAAATCTGTTCAACCGATAAACGTAAAGAAGTAACGAACACATACGTATACATACACACACCCTTACATACATACAAACTTTCGCCTTTATAATATTAGTGTGATTAATTTTGCGGCCGGTTAGTAGGCCATTGCGGGAAAATATGAAGCTTTGACCTATAAATGGTGGTGTAGAAGATGTTTTGATTTGTATTGCTTATTTATGAAGTCTTTACGAAAAAACAAATTATCGACCTCGAGGGGGCGCCAACTTGAATTGAAGGGGCCAACATTTTTTTCTTCTAAATAGTTCTGTAGCGCTCGTGGGCCACTGCGAAAATCTTGAAACACGTGTAAGTTTTTTTCGGGAGCTTACTTTCAAAATTTCAATTGTTTAAGTGTCTTGAGAGATTCGAGTATTTTGTTAAAACGTTGACCCCCTTTTTAAACTCCTTGATATGCGTTTTTTTAATTCATCTTGTATGTTGCTACCTTTTTATAAAAATACTCTCCAAATATAAAGTATCTACATTCAGCGGTTAAGAATATACGTTGCTCCGGCATAGGACCATTTTTAGTAAAGATGTTTTTTTTTCGCTTCTTGTAACTTTTTACCTATGATACTAACAAAGAAACAGTGAATGCAAAAAAAATATCAAATATTATCTGCTTTATACTTTTGCCATAGAGCTAACTGTTAAAGAACGATTTTGAAAAAAAAAAACTAATTTTACCCCTTCGATTAAAGATTATTTGCGTGTTTCAACCCTGCATTTTAATCACATAATGACAAGTTAACTTCTTTTTCAAACTTTTTATGTATTATTGTATATTAATTAATACTGTGGCAACCCTCGGTTGTACGTGACGTCAACACCGGCCTATTTTCAAATAAAGGCAAACCTGTTTATGTGCAATTTGATTTGAAATAAAAAAAAGAATTTCGAATGGCAGAACGGAAGACGTCAAAAAGGACTGTTGTAATTTCTGCAATAATAATTTGATATCGGGAGAAATATTGTTTATAATGTTTAAAGTTTAGTTCAGTTAAAGTGTAGGTTATGTACCCGACGTGTTTGTTTCTTTTAATCGGTATGGAGTACAGTTGGAAGTGAGCCCTGTAGTTGAAACTTGAAACAAAGTGTGTAAGAAAAAGTAAACAGTGGAAAAGTAAACAGTGGACAGTTACTGTACTGAACTAAGTTGTGACAGGACACTTGTACTGTGCAGAACTCAATAAATTATCTCTCCATCCATACAAGTTCTTTCCTTCCAACCCTCACCGTACCCGCTCCCGTAACAATATCATCTAAGCTATACCTGGTTTTGATATACGAACAGACCTAATATTGTGTCGAAGTCAATACCTACCTACATTCCGCTCATGTTCTCTACATACTTATACTCGAAACTGAATACATACATATGCCCGAAGCTCGAACCCTCCAATTCATTATTATAACAGTAAAAAAATATGATATTTTCATAATATCCCAATCCAACCCTAGATTATTAATATCGAGCATCCACGTCTAATAAAGCGCGCCCGACATTTGGGCCAAATCACTGGGAAATATTTGGCCCATCTTGATAGGACCCTTAGGAATAATGTCCGTTGAGCTAATAACAAGCCCGGATTTGAGATGAGATTTTATTGAATACCGCAGCTTAAAGGTAGGGTTAGCAGACCTTTTTAAATTCGTACTTAGTTCTTAAGGTACACTTATCTATACATTAATTTTAGCGATTGGATATCTTCATCATACAGACGGCGAAGGAGTTGAAATATCGGCCTGCGTCTGTTTCTCGATAAATGTTATATGGGAATCTTCAACGTGAGAATGAATAGGTACATTATAAGCAAACATACTCCACCGTCGAACGCATCTATACCTATACAAATAATAAAGCAGTCAACACAGATCATAGAAAGTAATTAAAAAATATATGTCTAGGGGACTTAAAATACCGCCGAACAAGAATATAATTAACAAATTTTTAAACGGTGTATCTATATCTGTTTGTCTGTCTGTCTGCCTGTCAGTTATAATTAAAAACATAAAACTACATGATCAATTGCGATGCAGTTTTTGTATTTGATATTTTTCCTATTGATTGGTTTTATTTTCATTTCTGGCCATGTTTTTTTTTTTATAATCCTGCACACTGATTACTTTTCATCGTCATTCGCGTGGTAAAACCGCGAGGCGTACCTAGTTTTTCTTTTTTATCCGACTGCGTGGAAGATTATATGTTTATCAGCCTATGTATGTATGTTTGCTCATTAGTGGCACTATATAGACCTAACGCATGGACCCATTTTTATGATTCTTTCATCAATCGATTTGTCCTAATCTTGCGAGTATTAATAAAGACATGGCAGTAATCAAAATTCAATATGGTGACAACCAGACGCCATATTGTGATAAAGAAAAGAAACAGTCGACGAACTATGTTAAGTGGGGTATAATTGAACATGTATTTGAAAATCATCTTTAGGTTTCTCTTACCATTTTTCATTTCGAATTACCATTTAGGATAGGTATATTAGCAACCATCCTTACTTAATTTTTTGCCTCTATGTAGTTTTGTTCTCAGTCGTTTATTTAGCACTTTTGATTATGTCTTGTTCTAAACCTACCCTTGATCATAGCTGGTAACGGTAAAAATAACTGAAACTTTAGTTATAATGATTGACATAATTCCTTACCAAATTGTTAGACTGACAACCCTAGCTAATGGATCTTGCAACACCTGAGAGAGATTTCAACTTTAATTACTTCTAAACTCTTATTTATTAAGCGGATTTGCTTAATGTAAAATCAAATTTAAGCTAATTTGCATTTAAGTTGCTTCAACTTACGTAAATTGTAACTTGATGCCTTTGGAAGGGTAAGAGGCTTTAGAGCTTGTCTATAATAATTGTTTGATGAAAGCGAATGCTATTGTAGAATTATTTTGACGAAGCTAAACGTTAACGTTGGATATTATACGTAAGTTTATTTCCAGCACCATCCCACGGCAATTTGTACTTTTTGAGATATTTCCAAAAAAAAAAACATTTTTGCGACCTTTGACCTTGAATAACTTAAGACACAGACACGAAATTTTATACGTCATTTGAGACGACATTTAGAAATCCAAAATAAAGGTTTATAAAAGTTTCCAGCTTATTATCTTACATTCCGAGGTAAAAACCTAATGTTACTGGACTATCTTGCCAAATTTCATCATTCTAGGTCTACGGGAAGTACCTCGTAAGTTTTGATTCCCCTGCGAGTGTCAAATATACGGCATAAACGGCCGTATCTTTTGTTTGCTTCACAGCCCCAAAGGATTGCAGACTTGAGTATTTGATAATTATTAATCTCAACCTGTGTTCCTGAGAAAAAAAGACATACGGATAAAGAAGTGACCCTATAAGGGTTCCTCCTTACCTTTTGAGGTACGGAACCCTAAAAATAGCAGAACGATTAGCTTCCTCAGCCAGTAAGCGTATTCATTATGATAGTAACTGACTAAGACTCACGTTTTAGGGTCGAAATGTCCACCTAGGCTTTGAGCTTATCCGACGCTCTTCGTTTAGGTCACGCTGCGAGTTCGAGACGCGCACCGCGGGCCATGGCTCGTGCATCCCGGCGCGTGCGGTGACATATTTTTGTTACAGGAATGACCAAAAAAGGAGTGTAATTTTTTCAGGATTCGTGTATGTTTGTATGAATGTATGTGAGTTACTTTATTCCACCGTAACTTTTAAATGCCTGAACAGATTTAGATGTATTGGGTATCGTAGCGTTATTGAAATTCTTTGTTTGCAATACATAAGAGACTCAAAGAGATGGCGAGACGAGCTTAATACCTTTTAATAAAGACTGCGACCAAATATACTGAAGCTGAAGATCGAGCTCAGTGGCGTGCATTAGGAGCCTAAGTCCACTGGGTGTCCACTGGCTGTCCACTGCTTGACGTAGGCCTCACCTAATGCACGCCACTGAGCTCGATCTTCAGCTTCAGTATATTTGGTCGCAGTCTTTATTAAAAGGTATTAAGCTCGTCTCGCCATTTCTTCTACTCTCTTATGTGTTGCTATAGGCTGATGATGATGATGATGATGAAATATACCACACGATTGCAATGTCATCGTGCCTTTGCCTAACAATGGGATACTAGATGCTCATACCTAGTAATAGTATTAATGGGATTCGAGCCCATGACCATCCATGCTGCATTTTAAACAATTTTACCTATGTTTTTACCTACTAAGTCACTTTCTCTGTGTTTGTCGTTCCGGGTGGAATCTTGCAACTCAAAGTTCGAGCAGTTCCCGATTAGCTATCCGGCTGAAACTTTCAGGGTAGCTCACAACTCGATGAAAATGCATTCAAAAACAATACTTTATTTTGACTTTTTTTTTTAAACTGACGCTGGTATTTATCATGTTTTTTTATACTATTTTTTTTGTTGTCTTGGTCAAGCCACTGGATCGAGTTACATAACCCTCAGATACAATCTACAGAATGCCACTACATACCAAGATCGGTCAGAGAAGCGATTGAAATTACCAAATTCAAAAACTTCAATCGTGAGTATAGGTTTAAACTGTCTTGTGTCTGGAATCCATTGATACGTCTATGTGAAAACTGAAGAAATGTCGTCCCTAATACGCGAGGTGATACTGTTAGTGTTGTGTGTTACGATCAACTTACTAACGAAAGTGTGAACAATGGTACTGGTGTCACGCGTAATAAAAGAGTAAGAAAGAGGATAGACCATTTTGTTTGCCCTTAAAAACTAGTCCACACGCAGTTACTTCAGTTATCCGTGATCATGGCGATTGCAACAGTGTTGAAGTATCGGGAACTCAATACAAATAGTATCCATGGTAAATATCCCGTTTCTTATGTTTATACTTCTAATGTTGTTTTTAGATTAGTTTTTTAATCTACATTTGCTGATTGTTTTCGCTTATCTTCGAATCTATTGCGAAGACTCTATGGAGATTCATCGTGCTCAGCTATAAAACGGCTTTATGTTCACATCGGATGCGAAGCTGTTCACAGATTTTATAGAAGAATTTTGGATGACCCGTGTCTGTTGAATCTATCGGGTCATCAGCTCCTAGCTGCTTTCTCTGATAGTTACAGTGGCTTAAATGTCGATTTATTAAAGTGTAAGAATGAATTTTGTTACTATTGGTGTTACTTCTTTAGTGTGCCTATATTGGTTTTCTTGTAGGTTTCAGTGAGTTCAGAGTGGGAGCATTTTTCGCTTTTGAGACGCGTCTTAGTGTATATGTAAAGTATATTTGTTTTTGTTGTAGAGTTAGTAACTTTTATCGTTCGTTATATTTGTAAGAATTGAATTCAGTTTAGTGCTACACTATGCTTTTCTAAGCCAGTAACAATAGCGTTTAAATATAATATGTAGGTACAGAATAGTTTTTATGCACATGTCATTGTGTTAGCAAATGTTTACACAAACGAAATTTGGTATACAAATTAATAATTTTTTTTAGAATTTTTTAGTCGTCGGGGTACTTACCCCAAAAGGAGGTAAAAAAGGAGGCTACTGAATATCTCCGCCTTATTAGATCCGAGTTCATAAGTTCTTTTTTTATTTGAAAGGTAGTAACTCTTAAATTGATCTCTTAAAAATATGGTGAAGCTCTGATGAGAATATTCGGCTTGATGAGCAGAATAGCTCCTAAAAATGCAGTAAATTTCTCCGTTTTAGGTTTCTACCAGTGTAAGTTTTACAATAAGGTAACTAGATGGCGCTAATGAGCACCACTAGATTGTTTGCAAAAAAGTTTGTACGCGCGAGGTCTACAGCTCACAGAGCCACTAGTAGGTATAATAATTATGTTAGTTTAACTTTTGAAGCTGTGGAACTACGGTGAAGAATTTTCTTCTACCAATTATAAGAAACAAGCAGCCTTTTCGGCTTCATTAGTAACTAGCTTTTGCCCGCGACTTTTCCGCATGGACTACAGTTTTTTGCAAAAAAAGCATTTTATGTTCTTCCAGGTATTTATTAACAACCAATGCAAAAGTATAGCACCAACGTTCTTGATGTTTTTTGACAGATTATTTCATTTCCAATTGGCAACCGTTCCTTACAGCGAGTAATCGTCATTTTTCAGTTCTTCCGTAGAAACTTGAAATTTTTCGGGATAAAAAGTATCCTATTTTGGTCGCTTTAGTATAAAGTACCTATTTACAACGTTTCATCAAAATTGGATCAGCCGTTTTGGCGACAAAACTCCCCAAACAACCAATAAAACAAACAGACAACGTTTTACCGTTATATTATATTGGTGTGGATAATTTGAGGCAATGAATAATGTTCATTCACCATTATGATGATTATGTTTTGACAAAGTTTTTGACACAGTATGACAAACAACGTGCAAGATTTTGCTATCTTAACCCTTGAGTCTTGCTCATTAGCAGTTACTAAAGGTGCTACATTACGTCATCTCTGCTCACTTCCAACTCCTGACCATCCTTCTTTCGTCTTTAATCAATTTTCCGATTGTGATGTTAAGAAGAACGTAAACGCTATTTCGTCAAATGCAGTTGGTAGTGACTGTATCAGCTGTAAAATGATCGTCCTCATTCTTGATGAATTACTGCCTGTCATTCAGTATATCCTCAACACTTCTATCTCCAGCAGTATGTTTCCTTTCGTTTGGAAGGAAGCCCAAGTAAATCCTCTCCCTAAAAAGATTAATCCTTCCTCATTAACGGACTATCGTCTTATTTCTATTCTTCCTTTCCTTTCAAAGCTGCTTGAACATCTTGTTCATCAGCAACTTACTTCCTTCCTTATCCAAAATAATCTACTGAATCCATTCCAATCCGGTTGCCGACCTGGTCATAGTACTGTCTCTGCACTAGTCAAGATTACTGATGATGTTCGTTGTGGCATGGATGATGCGCAATTAACGGTACTGTCACTGCTCGATTTCAGTAATGCGTTTAACAGCGTAGACTTTGACATTTTATTAGGACTTTTGCGTACTCTTAACATGTCTCCAACGGTAATTGATTGGTTTCATAGTTATCTGCGTGGTCACCAACAACGTGTTCGCATTGATGAGAATTTCTCATCTTGGTGTTATACGACTGCTGGTGTGCCTCAGGGCAGCGTCTTATCTCCTCTTTTCTTTTCAATCTTTATTAACTTCTCTCAACAGCTTTCTAGTTCCTATCATCTTTATGCGGATGATTTACAAATTTACACTCAAGCTCCTTTGGATAAATTATCTGTGGCTATCGATACAATTAACGCTGACCTACGAATGATATCCAACTGGAGTAACTCGTATGGCCTCAGAGTCAACCCAGCAAAAACACAAATTATTGTAATAGGCAGCTCAAGAATGATTTCAAAACTAGATTGGTTTCGCCTACCACAGGTTATTTTCGACGCAACACCACCAACTAATTGATAGAAAGCTTTCTTGGGTACCACAATTAGCAGAAACTAGCCGTAAAGTTTTCGCCTCCGCTTTTTCTTTTAAGAGATTACGTAATTTCCTACCTACTACCACTAAAATTGCTCTTGGACAATCCCTTTTACTCCCAATATTAGATTATGCTGACGCCTCATACCTAGATTTAACCAAAGAACAGCACAATAAGCTTGAACGCTTACAGAATTTTTGCATAAGGTTTGCGTTTGGTCTGCGCAAATATGCCCATATTTCTGAATATCGCAAAAAACTGAAGTGGTTACCTATTCGCCTTGCTCACATCCTTTCTATTCTATTCAATATTTTATTTATTCCTTCTACTCCCTCCTATTTTAAAGAACGTTTTGTGTTCCTGCACATGACCCACTCCCGATGTTTGCGTTCCTCAGAAACTCTTCAACTCAAGACACCTCCCCACACTACACAATTCTATGAAAAGTCATTCACAGTAAAAGCTGTGAAACTGTGGAATGCACTTCCGCTGGATATCAGACGAGTTAAAACATTACCTATATTTAAAAATATAGTAAAGAATCACTATCTCTGCAATCTAAGTACTGCTACGTAACAGTATGTATTAAAACCTAATTTGTAATATAAATATGTATTAGTTTATTGTAATAACATGTATTAGTTTATCGTATAAATAGTTATTGATTTATTGTATTTTACAAAAGTATCTATGTAATTTAATGTTATTTAATGCACCGCCGTCTTCTCTTTGTTCTTCCATTACTGTCCGTCCAAAGGTTGTCTGGAAGAGATCGCTTTTAGTGATGAGAGCACCCACTGTACTTATTATAAATAAATATTTTATGTGTAATAATATCTTTTTAGGTGCAATAAAGTATTATCTATCTATCTATCTATCTATCTACTTTTGCAGTTACAGTTACTGACTAAATCAATTGTAGATCATTCGTCCTGCCTGTGGAGTTTAAACAGCGGTCCGTGGTTTAGACAAGGCAAGGGTATCGCTTCCTTGAAACAACTTTTCAGAGTACTGGCCTCCCAAAGTTTCAACACCAAAGTTTCGGACGCCATTCAATCTCGAAACTACTACTAGTTTGAAACATATCACACAAACACATATGTGAAACTGCGACCTAAAGTAACGTTTTCATTTGCTTTGCGTGTCGTTGTCAATATATTTTTTCCGTGAGTGAGGGGATAATATTCGCTTCGTCGTTTCTTTGGGACCTCATTAAAAGCAGCTAAAAGCGCTGACAATAAACAAAACAGATATGAGAAGGACGAATGGTTCCGTATTGTAAGATCGGTTACTGTTACATAAGTAATATATTTATCGTACCAGGTGTGGATCGTGCAAGAGCCATCTATTACGGCCATGACTATGGACGACTATCTATGACTTTAATACAAAGGTATGGTAACTATATTGTGCCTAAAAATTAAAACGAGCAGCTATAAACATAACTTGAACTCACTTTTCTAGATTAAACTGAATATAATTACCTAATTTTCAATATATTTAGGATCAAAACCATATCGAGCACAAAGTTCGCGCAGTGTATATTTTCTTTGCCAAGGGCAATATATTTTATGTGTCATGTTTTATGTATTTGTTTAAACTAATTTTTCTCATTCCTTAAAACTCATATTGTCTGATGGAAAAACATAGAACCACGGTAAACAACCTATAGACTCCAAGAAACTGCGTCCTCCAACTGCCCTTCTCCACTACATAATCATGTTATGCGAAAGAAAGGGTCAAGCCCGCAACTGCGATTCAATTTGTCAAGTTGTCGTCCTATCTGCGATGTCGCCCGATACAAGCCCGTCTTGTCGCACGGAGATAAATCTTATAACGGTCTAGGACGGCGTTTATCTATACAAAATTTATGACTTGCCTATCTTGTAACATATTCACCGTAACTTACCTTCGCGGTGAATTTTACCTTAGACAACTTTGTTCATACCTACTCGTAAGATGGCTGTTAAATATTTCAATTATGTTTTGGAAAAATTTCAATGACATTAAATTACTAATAGTTAATCTTCACTATTATAATAATCATTGGTGTAAAATGAGCGATTTATATCACTTTTAAGAAAAAATATTTAAGAATAAAACTGGTGCCCGTTAAACTTAAGGGTGTGCTCGTTAATTCTGTCATTAGTCTCATTTTATCTCTGGCTTATTGGCACGAATCGTTCATTTAGGGATAACGCACTTACTCTAGAAGATTGGAAAAAGTGACGCTGGTAGTTAAGTTCATTAGAGCTTCGATTGCGTTGAATCATCAGCCCGTAAACATAGTACTGTATACTACTACTGAACCACAGAATAAATAATAGAAACTGAACACACTGAACACTGAACTTCAACCTCCCCCATAAAATAAAACGCCACGACGAGCAGTTGCTCGCTGTTTGACTATCTTAAGGGGTTTCGCCCATTGAATTTTCGATTGCGTAAATGAATAAATTAGTCTTCTAGCTGTGCGCAAGAGTTTCACGACCTAATTCCATCTTCTACCACATCACAGTATTCATACAAAAAAATGACCACCCAAACAACAATTACTAGTTGCTTTACCTAAACTTCTCGACTGTTCACGTTTAAAAATGTTTTTTTGTCGTTTGTGTTAGGGCTGGCCCCTGGTGTTAAAGTTTGTCAGGCCGCTCAAGGGTCTCTGACATGGCTTAACGACTGCTATTGATCGATAATAGCCGGGACGGACAGATTAAGGTGCCTTTTGAAGCACGGAGCGGCATATCTTAGAAAAGTAATTGGTGTGGAGTCTAGGAACGAACCCGGAATCGTTGGATTCTTAGTTGCACTATTGAAACAAGGCTACCATTGCTCTACTAATGTAAATGTCTAACAGGTTGCATAAACTACCTGTATCTTTCAATAATAACTCAAAAATAAAAGACACAGATATACGTGCATTGTTAACATAACTCTAAAGAAAACCCCTTGGTCGCTGGCTTATAATTTGCAGATTGAGGAAAATTCAGGTTAATTATAACTTAATTTGAAAATGGATTGGTCTACGCTATTTTTTAGTTGGAGACGCAAACGCAACCTAATAAAGGATCTGTCATCAAATTAAATGAACAAATTGTGCGAGTAAATTAAGTTTTGTTGGAGTTATTTACGTAGGTATATCACGATGTTGATTTCAATAATGTAGTTTTGCACAAAACTTAAATGAGTTATATTCGTTCTTATTAATTTTGATCAATCAAGTCGATGCGACGCGGTGACACGTGAAAATGCGGAAAATGCGGCAATGCCGCCAGCATGTTGGGTACGCTGCCAACTGGTAGTGGGCTAGAACATTTGGTCTACCGGTGTGTGCCAATAATGGCTTGTAGGTTGTCTCAATGTTTAATTAGTAGTTAGCTAGTTATATATTATTTTAGTTGTTTGCTAAGAAAGGCAAATGCAATGATAACATATAAAAAACTGGCCCAACACTTTAAGGGTTTCTTTATTGATATCAAAGTCTATTTTATTAGAACAGAGAAAAATTTACAACATTCAACTCCAAAGTGACCAAAGTTCATCGTTACAATGTGCACAAGAAAGTTAATTTAGAGAGAAATAGATATAACTATGTAGCGCCAAAGTAATTTTCGTTTCTCTAATGGTTTTGAACAAATAGAGATTAAATCATGTTAAGAAACTGTAATTTTGAAATGTGCCTAAATCACTTGGACTTTAAAACAATACATAATCGAAAGTCCTGAAAAAACAGACTGCGAAAACAACTAAAAGAAGCTAAATTTTAAGTGAGACTGGTTTCTAACCAACTTTAAATGGCTATAGATCCTATACATGGTCATTCGAAATGAAAAATGATAAGAGTAACCTTAAGATGATTTTCAAATACCTACTCAATAATATCCCACTTATCATAGTTCGTTCACTTTCATTTTTTATTTTACACAGCTATGGCGTCTGGTTGTCGCCATATTGAGTTTTGATTCAAATGATTTACATCAAAATTCAATATGGCGTCTTTAGTAGCACTTGCAAGATTATGATGAATCGATTGACGTCAGATTTTTTCAAAATCGGTCCACGCGTTTGATCTATATAGTGCTACAAAGGAAGAGACATATATACGATAGAAATTTTATTGAATATGTTGAATATGACGCATTTTTTTTCGATGGTTAATTACTTTATTCGAACTGTAACATCACGCAAACGTCATATACAGCACACGTTGTAGATAGTCGGTGGCATAAGTCAAGAGTAAGGCTGTCAGTTGTCAGTGTCAAAGTTGTGTATGACAGTAGTGCGTTTGATCGAGGTTCATTGCGCACCCGTCGCAGGCGCGACTCATTGATAAAATAACATCATGGCTGACACGAACAACGAGCCCGTGAATTCTAATCCGTTATAATCTACGAAATATACATAGGCTGATAAACACATTACATGGCCTTTGCGTTGCGCAGTCTAATAAAAACAGGGGTTTAATAAAAACAAATTTAAGTAGAAAAAACATATATTAGAATTTTTGTACATTAAATTATTTACAAAAAATTACAATTTATTATACTTGAATTACTTACAAAAACTATTAATTGCATTATTGCTGTTGTGTAAAGAAATAAAAATGTATTTAACAAAAAAAACGTAAAATTTGATATTTTTTAAACATATTTACACTATGATAACGCTGATCGATGCTGTTTATAACATTTGGCAATATTAAATAACTCTCTTTTGACATAGAATATCATGTAATTTTAATTTTAAATATCATTGATAGATTCAGGCGTTACTTCTCTCAGTCCAGCATTCGACGAGTCAACATCACCCGAAGATGCCTCGTGCAGAGGCGAAACACGTGTCGTATTGATGTCAGACGTTTGGTATTTGGATCGAGGTATATGTTTTTTATTGTGTTTTTATATTATATGTATATGAATATATAAGTGTTTCGATACTTGTATTTGGGTAGGGTTTGTTGAGCTTGGGGGTTTTTTATTGTGTATATATATTTATATATATTATTTGTATATAAGTGTTTTTTCTGGCCTCCAGGCCTTAGCTTTTCTTTCATTTATATTTTTCATTTGTTCAATGTGGGCTACCCCAGATTTTGTTTAGGTTTTGTTTAGCGTGGGGTTTTACTTGTGTTAATTTTACCATTTATCATTTGTCTGACTTAAAGTTTTGGCGGAAGTAAGCTACATACTTTTATTTTGTTTTTTTTTTTTAAATATCACTATTAGGTAGGCATTATGCGAATTAGAATATAAGTATATTTACAATATTATTGCACTACAACGGTGGCTACGATTAGTTTATAAGTAAATACTAAAAGTTCTATGTAAATTACAAGATTGACTGAAAGAGTAAGTATATTATTATGTAGTTACTTACGTAAAATTGCTTCTCAATTGTCTGTGATTATTAAATTACGTTTTAATTCGTAAATTTTGGAATCCCGTCCGTGATCTAAATTTTAGCTTTAGAAAATTATTAAATATTATGTTCTCGCTAAGCAGGCGTTAATGACAAATAAACATTATGTTTACAGCATGTGCTCTGTCAGGAACTTCTTCTTTCTTCAGCGCGTGGTAGAGGTGAGGTCTTACACCGACCAGACCATGGTCTTCGTTTTTATAGGTCTGTAACAAAATGTAAATAATTGAGTGTTACATGATGTATGTATGTTTGTATGTATGTTTATATCTAAGCAATTTTGTGGGAAATTTGGTACAAATCATCGTCATCATAAGCCTATATTTGTCCACTGAGGTAAGAGGCCTACGCCTCTTCTAATGCAAGCTGTTGAGCTTGGTCTTTAGCTCTCCTCGTCCATTTTCTTCCTGCCGCTTTTCGCAGGTCCTCACTCCACCTGTCCATAGGGCGTCCTACACTACGTTTGCCTAAACTTGGTCTTAACTCGAGAACTCATCTACCCCAACGGTTATTAAATCTTCGTTACATGTGGTACAAATCCTGAACTAGTAATTCAAGTATAGTCTGTCAATATTGGAAATACACTTTATTAGGCAGCAGATTTTTCAATTGCCTACTTCTACTTGACCAATTTTCGTGAAATGACAAATTTCGTTATCAACATTATGATAATGTTAACCTTCGATCCTCTGATCCTGATACTGCATCTGGAGCACCAGGCACTACACGAAAAAGAGAATATGCTGAGCTGATATTAAATATAAATAAAACGCCTAAAAACTCACGGAAAAGAAGATCGGAAATACTCCGACCCTCTTTTTTTTGACGAAAAAATCCGATTTGCTATTATGGGAAACAATCTAAATTATTCTGAATTGTAGTTTTTCGCTACCTGTTGCCTGGGTAAACATAAACAATTGATATATATCAAGATAAAAATCAATTGATATATATCAAGATAAAATCAATTGATATCTATCAAGATAAAAATCAATTGATATATATCGTGATATATATCATGATATATACCCGCTGATATATATGCGTGGTCCCTGGCCCTAATAGACTTATTTACATTGATATCTACATCTACACTAATATTATAAAGAGAAAAGATTTGATTTTCTGTTTTTTGACTGTTTGTTTTTAATGGATAAATTCAAAAAATAATTAACCGATTTCAAAAAGTATTTCACCAAAAAATACAAATCAAATTCAATTCAAAATCAAAATCAATTCCAATTTTTTTTTTTTATAGAAAGATACATTATCAGCAAGTATTTTTCTCATAAAATTAGAAATCCCTACGAAAATTGCATTAATATAACCCAAGGTGTAAAACATTTGCCTATTTAAGTCATTATTTGGTGTACGCAGCTGAAGTCCATGAAGCTATAGGTCTCTATTATAGTTAAGTCACAATTACCCTTTTTGTTCAAATTAGTCAATCAAAATACGAGTAAAATGGAAATATGATGACATTCATATATATGATAATACTCGTATATTAATCCTTCCTGCTAAATAGTTTTACAATTAAGATTAATTACATACACATCAAAAAATTAAAAACACCAGTGTACATGTAAAATACTCTTTATTATTCGAATTGGACCTCGCATTTACAAGTTACGACGGGTATGAAAATGCTATAAGTAAGAAACATGCCGCGGTGTTAGAATGTTAGAAATGTTAGAAATGTTAGAATACCCGATGATTATGTACATAGAAATAAAAGAAAAGCAGTTTTTTTTCTTTAAGAATACCCGAACTCAAAAAGAGAGGGGTGTTATAAGTTTAGGGTGAGTAGGTATGTGTGCAGATAAATGTCTGTCTGTGGCATCGTAGCTCCGAAACGCATGGACTGATTTTGATGCGTTGCTTTCTGTTTTTGAAAGCTGATGTGCTCGAGAAGTTTTAATTTGTGCTTGTTTCTCGTTATAGTTGTATTTCTGTTATAACTAGAAGTGTTAAGTACATATAAGGTGATACGTCCAATAAGTATCTAAGAAACTTACTTAAACTTTACGTCTTATTTTCAATACAAGATAATTTTCCGAAAACTAAATATTCCAAACTCTAGCATTATTACGACAGTGAGTTATCGTCACATTTTGAGGTTACACTCGGGAGGATTCCGCCAACAATTCAGACGACAGGACGGGTGGTGTCCGACACGACGTTTAGATAAATTATGACCTCTTTAGGACATTAGCCCTCTCAGCGAATTGAACCTTTGGGACGGGCTACTGCGATATTGTTGTTACGCTGAATACGCAAAACGATCTAAGATGTTATTAGTATTATTAAAGTGAGCATTGGAAAAAATTAAGTTCTTTTTACCGGACTACAGCGAAGCAGACGAAGAGTGATGAGTTTAACAATCTATGTATATATATATTTTTATATTGTGTATGTTTCACTATAGCTTCGCCCCTATTGGTCTGATTTTGACAATCGAGGTATCAATGTATACGTCATCATTTCTAATGTGTCATAGGCCAGTTTTTTACCCAACTCGGCGAAGCAAAGGAAGGTTTATATGTTCGAACTAAAAACTTGGTCCGATTTTGACAAAAGAGTTATTAATCGTTTCGTCTTCATCGCAAGAGAGTCCGATACAATTTTTTACCCCATCGTAGTCAGGTTTTAGTTTTTTAACTTAAGTCATGTTTTAAATATTATTTTCAGCATTGGAAGTGTTAAAGATAATTTTGAAATATTATTATAGTGAGCATTAGGAAAGTTTAAGCTAATTTTTCATCGTCATATTTTTAATGTACCTATCTTCTCACTGTATTTTATATGCATTGTTTTATCCACAAAACGTGGTAATTATCTCTATTTGTCATAGAGCACGTTGTGGATATCATAAAATCTATAATTATTATTTCAAATAATATATTACTTATAAGATGACAGTACTTCGTCAAATGTAGGAATTATATTTCTAAATTGTGTGCAGATTGTTTCTAAAGGAAAAGTTTTGATACCGGACGGGACTTGAACCCGCATTATTCGTGCCTCTGCGCGGCATACGCTCTTTACCAATTAAGCCACCGTAAGCACCACTGCCGTCCAAGTTTTTAACTTCTATGTATGAGTGGTTTCGTTAAGCTAAAATCAAATAGTAAATTTAAATGATTGCGTTCCTTTACCGGCAGTAAAGCTAATCGCTTAGCCTCAATCACAGTAAACATAATATTTTATCATTCCGGGCAGTACAGTAACGAGGAAACGGCTGAATTGAAGTACGCGGTGCGCCCGATTAGCGAGTGCCAGAGAATTATCATCATTCTTAACGATGTATTTTTATTCTACAACTAGCTGCCAGAGAATTATCATCATTCTTAACGATGTATTTTTATTCTACAACTAGCTGTGCCCGCGGCTTTGCCCGCGTGGTTATTTCGTTCAAAAGTAGCCCATAAGTGTTATTCCAGGACCAAAAGTATCTTTACAGTACAATATAGTATAATTCTTCAAAATTCGTTCAGCCGTCAAATAGATTTTTATCGATTGCTCGGCATCTAATCATCGGATTAAGATACCAAGTACCCTAGTTTTTAAGTCAAACCTTAAGCTAAAACTAGATCGCAATCCGTTCAATCGATTTTACGTGATGCGCAAACAAACATACAGACAAACAAACAAACAGACAGACAGACACTATTTAAAAAAATACTGTATTCTTGTTCAGTAGCTTATTTTAGGTACGTCAACAAACGTTTCAGAAACCCGAGGTATATCTTTTTGAATTATCTTCTTCGTACTGATTTTTTCGTTCTTATTGCTTTAGTATAGATAGATACATCATTCGAAATTCAAGTGTAAACAAAAAAATATTAGTTTAAAAAAACTATAAAACACGCTTTATATAGAAAACCAAACTAAAAAATAGAAAATAAATTTTATTAGTGTAAATAAGAAAAAAATGTTTTATTTAAATAAAAGCGTGGGGTGCTTCTCATATCTGTCAATGAAATATTTATAACTATTGGGTCAATAGTTATAAATATTGCACCCCACGATTTTTTTACGACGACGTTTTTTTACAGCAAGTGGTACACACAAGCATACATAATTTTCTCTATGCCCGTGTCCACCAGCACCCAAATCACCGAGAAGTTAGGGTGCACAAGATTTCGGAGACGCAGACAGCAAATGTCATCACGGGCGCCGGCATTTGGGATAAATAGATGCTCCAAGATATAGCCTGGGTAATCCAAGTATGCCGTATCAGCTGGACATGCTATTTGCGTCTCTGACAAGAAGAACAAGTGGGGCTTAAAGGTCTCCAGATGATAATGGACCGGTTGGAGATTGGAGTAAATCCCGCGAACATGCATCGTGAGGACGTGCATCTGCCGTTTTAATTTATATCTTCTTTGGACTTTTTTCATGATGAATAGTTGTGAATAGGTTTGACGAGTAATAACAAACGAGATGTCGGAATGGCTAACCCACGCCATTAAAGGCATAACTACGCCATTGAAGAACTTGCGCGGAGACTGCGGGGACGCCCGAACCCCCCTGAAATAATTCATCAGTTCCTCACATCCGGTTGCCAGCCGGCCCAATGGATCATTTCAGGATTTTTCACAAGCGGCGGGGCAGCCTTTCGTAGCTGGCTAAACTACTACTTGGGCCCCCTACAACTTGCGGTCGGCCAGCAGAGAACGTGTTTCGGATCCCGCTACCCTCCAAAGCAAGGCCTCCGACGCAGAAACACCATGATTCCGATCACGGTCCAATCTTCCAACACAACTGCATCCTACAACTCATCCGGACGGCTTCCCTGAACATCATGATGGAACACGACAAATCCTTTGGCATCAAGACTTTGTCCAGAGGGTGGTAATATAAAAAAGCCGGCGGCCGAAGCCTACCACCAGGTGATTCAGTTGCTCTTTTGGCTCCACCCGAGGGTCACGTGTAGGACATCGAGGGCTAAATCCTACGGACGCGAGCAAACAATAAACCCTCAAAAACATTTATAATAATAAATAAAAAATAGTACATTATTCCATAATTGTTTATTCTGTTATAATATCTAAGTCATATCATATCACAGAATAATTACTAGTACAAGTACTTAGTTATATCTTGATACAACCCTGCCGAGCGAAAAAGTGACAGAGCGATTCTGAAACGATTAGAGCAATGGAAGCTCTCGCGCGTTGTGATACGGTACATTGTAGCCTGCACGCAATGGGTGAGCACCTTCTAGATAAATATAATTGAAAGATCGCAGCGCTGTGCGAGTTAAATTGCACTTTATTGCGTTGTAGCGAGAGATGCTATATATTTAAATGACTTTACTCAGTTAGCCTTCTGTACTAGTACTATTATTTATTATGTGACCTAGATAGGGATTTATGGAACAACTTGGTTATTAATGTTAGTTGCACAATAAGGTAACTAACTAGATGGCGCTACTGTACACCACTAGATTGTTTGCAAAAAAGTTTGTACTAGTGAGGTCTACAGCTCACAGAGTCACTTGTTGTACAATGTACAAAATAAACTGACGTAGAAGTAAGTGGTGTGTCGGGCAACGAACGCGAAACGCGAGAGAAGCGTCTCCGTTTTAGCTTGGCCAAATAAAACGGATGTTCGGCTGTTCTCCTCTACAGGTCGCATTTTTCAACCGATCTAGAAACTTGGTATACAAGTTAAACAAAGTTTTAGAATTTTTATATGTTGGGGATTTTTGATAGGGGTGGGGGGAAGGTAATTTTTCCATAAAGGGGAAAAAAGGGGGGGCTTCGCCTTGGTTATTAATATTAGTTTTACAATAAAGTAACTAGAAGGCGCTACTGTGCACTGCTAGATTGAAAAAAGTTTGTGATTGGGAGGTCTGTGGCTATAGCTCACAGAGCCACTAGGTCTACAGCTCCCAGAGCCACTTCACGCATCACGTATGAACTACTGAACTGATTGAAATGCGGTTGTGACTGATGGGTAAGCTTCAGTTTTGACTTAAAATTTAGTGTACATTGGATCTTAACCAGTAGATCATCAGGTGGCGCAATATCTAACATTGCACAGTACTGAGCGCATACATGCGTATCTCTGCACTTTATACGTAATTTTGGTCCTGGGATATCAAATAAGATACTTTTCCCCCAGAAAAATGT
Organism: Alsophila aescularia; assembly: GCA_946251855.1. Classification (NCBI taxonomy): domain Eukaryota; kingdom Metazoa; phylum Arthropoda; class Insecta; order Lepidoptera; family Geometridae; genus Alsophila; species Alsophila aescularia. The sequence goes on along the minus strand of OX276378.1, from coordinate 10,239,394 downwards.
CCAAGCGGGAAAGCCGTGGGCTAGCTAGTAATATAACAGTAATTTCAAAGCAGTAAAAAAAAGTCTATACAATGATGATAATTTCAAAAATGGCCTAGGGAATTCAAAATAAGCTACTGACGGTGAGTTAGAAGCCGAGCAATTGATAAAAGTATTTTTGACGGATGAAAAAAAATTTGATCAAATGTTGGTATATTGGTCCTGGAATAGCACACTATGGTACTTTCAACCTTAAGAAAAGACCACGCGTGTGAAGCCGCGGGTACAGCTAGTATATAATAAATATACCCTTTATTTAAATTATATTTCCGTCTGTCTGTCAATTCGTGAATCAAGATAAAACTACTGGACCTATTGACAGTGGCGTAGCTATGTAACTAAAGGCCCTGGTGCAAAATAACTATTGGGGCCCTATTATCCATAAGCGAGATGTTCCACCATAGCAACAAATAATTAAAATGCCTATTAATAATGTAGCTGTGACCAAAATAAACAAACATTTTTATTTTTTTTATAACGGGTTTTTTACGGAAATGCAAGTCTGACTCGCACTTGGCCGCTTTTTGGATTTACCTAACCCCTTTTTAATAAATCGGCAAAGTCTAGATTGGGTACATATCTAATTATTCCGAAATCTGTTTGCCATTATACTCGTAATAGCTTCTTCCGTTTATTCTTGCCCTAACCCGCTAAATCTGACGGGGAATCCATCAAGTTGGCAAAACTGCACAACAAGAAATTCCCCTGAAACAGAAAGAATTCAGGGGAATTCCCTACAAGTTATGAATTTCTTTCAACTGAGTTGCCACAATTAAACTCGTGTTGCTATCGGTTATATTTATATTCTTAGGATGGGACAAATTTCAAAATGTTTGAAAAGTTTTTTTGTTTGAGGTTTTGCTGGTCAGGCTCCGAGGGCCCCCTGAGCTTGAGGGCCCCGGTGCACGGCACCGCCTAGCCCTCCGATAGCTACGCCACTGCCTATTGAAATGCAGTTTTCACTGTTAGGTAGCTTAGGTTTGGAGTTAAATTCAAGTGTAGTTACTCACCTCAATCTTATAGGTAGAGGTCGAAAAACTATAAAAAACGAAGTATATGCCTACTAACAGAGTTTTAAAATAAAACTAACATTTATTTAAAAGTTATTAATATAACTCACCCAAACTTTTGATAAGCAAGCTCCACGACAGAAGGAACAAAATTTGTTCCACTATTTTCTATTTCTAACACTAAAATAAACCTAATAACGGTTTCGCCCCTCGTACTCGTATAATGCGAATTCTCATAAATTCACACATATTGACAGAACCGTTCCTCTTACATTGGATACCCTCGTATCTTTTCTTGAATGTTTCCCAAATATAACGAAAAATTCATAAAATGCTTCACCGCCGTTCTAGATATTGGACCATAGGGTCATTGTATCCCTGGAAGAAAAATGACCCTTATCAATCGTCTTGGGTTGGTATTTTAAGAATTAGGGACTTTCACTTACGTGTATTGCCAATTTGGTATTTCTTTATTTGAAATTCCTAAGTTTGTACGTTGTTGTTTTTTTTTGTTTGTGTTGTGTAGAAGTACTAGTAATATGCAGTTGTCTATGTGTTTGCAAGGCACAGGTTTGCTTAAATAAACATTACTGTCACGACCTCAGTAGTTCCTCACTGAAACTCACTGCAGTGAGTTGGTTGTAACTTGTACTGTATATTAAGTTATGTTCGCCAAAAAAACATCATGGATCCAAAGAACTTTTATTCGACTCCTGAAATGTCTCAGCTTATGATTTATCCTTTGCTAAATAATCTAAGTTCTTCAATATGGTCCTAACTTTGCAATCATTTATGCTTCGAGATTTTAGGAGGGCGGAAAGCGCTCAACCACGCTCGAAGTACTTTTCTAACTTACAGCCAAAGGAAAAACTTCCCAAAATCTGGCGTTGTCTCAAGTAAACAAGATTAATCCTAAGCTGAAGTTAACTGACCCGAATAATGGTCGGAAAATGTCGGTGGCCTCAGAGCGAAAAAAGTTAATGAAAATTAATGCCGGTTTTTATATTTGTCATGCTGGGTACGGATAAGTTAGGGGCTACAATTATTTTTAAATCCTTGCCAGAAAAAAATATGAAAACTGAGCCTGACATTTTAGAGCTTACAAAATTCAAAATTTCGACTGTCTCAATGTTAACAGTGTCTTCAAAACAGAGGTATTTTAAAAACTTTGAGCCCCTTTTTATCTCTTAAAATGCGTTTTTTTTCTAAATTCTTCTTTTGGTGTTCGTTGTAAACTATTTTTAAACATACTCTCTAAATATCAAGTCTCTACATTCAGCGGTTAAGAATATACATTGTTCACGCATTAGACTATTTTAAGTAAAGATGTGTTTTTCGCTCTATGTTTTTTTTTTTTTTTTTTTTTATTATTACGTACTAGGCAATCGTTTGACCACGATCTCACCTTATGGAAAGCGATGATGTGGCCGAAGGTGTAACACGCTTGCCTAGTAGATACCTATTCACTCTTGACTTGAACACACCGGGGTTATAATTTACCGGAAACACTGATGAGGGCAGGGCATTCCACTCCTTTGCAGTTCTTATAATAAATGAAGAAGCATAACGCTTCGTTCTTGTGTGAGGTATTTCAACCATGAAAGAGTGGCGCTTTGCTGATTGTCTAGTTGTACGGTGATGGAAAGGTGATGGGGGAATCAGGTTGTGCAGTTCTTGTGCATACTCTCCATAGTGCAATCTGTAGAATACCGCCAGGCTTGCTACCTCACGTCGATGCGCCAGACTTTGAAGCTTACTCTTTACCAGAGTGTCATCCCCAATGAGCCTGATAGCACGTCTCTCAATTGAATCCAAAGACTCGAGCTGATATTTGGCAGAACCGTCCCAGAGGTGGCAGCAGTACTCCATACAAGATCGGAGCTGTGCTTGATAAAGATTCAAAATCTGTCCCGGTGTGAAGTACCGCCTAACCTTAGACAAAATACCAAGTTTTTTTTGCAGCTACCTTGGCTTTGGATTCAATATAAGACCCAAAATTCAGGTTTGATGTGAGTTCGACACCCAAAAGCTCCAAATGGTCGCCTATTGGTATTGCTACACTTTGGAAAGACGGAGATTGGTGTAGAGGACTCTTTTTAGCAGAAAACAAACACGCTTGCGTTTTAGTAGCATTAAACTTAACCAGGTTAGCATCGCCCCAATCGGACACGGCTTCTAAGGCTAAATTTAAACGGTCTACCATAGCCTCTCTCTGAAACTGGACAGCGTCACAGCTGGCTTGAGCATTGGAAGTGTATCTCTCAACTACAGTACTGTCATCAGCATACCCAAAGGTACCGGGCTTCAGAAGGTCATTAATGTGCAGTAAAAACAGTGTAGCCGAGAGAACCAATCCCTGAGGTACACCGGCATTCATAGCCATTTGATCAGACGAGCAGCCCTCTAAGACTACTCGAATAGATCGTTCCCTCAAGAAATCAACTATCCAATTGCATAAGCCAACAGGTAAACCATATGAGGGAAGCTTGTTTAACAGGCCATCGTGCCAGACCTGATCAAATGCCTTCGATATGTCAAGGGAGACGGCAAGCGCCTCACCATGCATCTCTATGGCTTCAATCAGTACGTGAGTGGCATACGCGAGAAGATCCCCAGTAGACCGGTTTCGGCGAAATCCGTATTGTCGGTCACTGGAAGCTTGCTCTGGCGTTAGATCTCTCTCAGCTTGTGCAGGAGCCGACACGGGTACCTGACCGTGACGGTGACACTGCCAACTGTCTCGACCTGTTGATGACATCTGAACCAGACCGATACTCCGTATCAGTATCCCCACCTCTTGGTAGCTCTGATCACTGCCTGGTTAAGTCCGTCTCAGTGTATTCCCCACCTGATCCTAGCCTTAAGGGAAATAGGCACGTGTGGAGATACAACTCAGCAGATTGAGACGAGATGCGGCAATTTCTTGCATCGTATCCTTGGCGGCAAACATGTTTCATCTCCCAGGACCCGTCGACTTGCGCGTCTGCTGTTACAGAGGTAATATGTCAGACAATGGAATATTTCATTCCATTCAGTGACAAGACTCTTTCCAGCAAAGCTCAGCCTTGGTTTGGATCCAGCTGTGGTCATGCTGTGGCTCTAAAGCGTGCGGCATATCTAGACTGGGCTGATGCTCGAAAGCGCAAGTCTTCTGATATTCGGGCTAAGAAGAGACAATTTAACGTTGCCGCTAAGACCTGCAAGAAGATACTTAAGAAGGCCCATTTTGACACGTAAGTCGAATTGGGGCCAAACTGGCTTCATACCCCGTGGGTAGCAAAGCTTTTTGGTCCCTGGCCAAGTCAGTCGAAGTAAACTTCTGCCACCCCTCACTGCCACCATTGCTGAAACCTGATGGATCACTAGCTCACACTGCTGGAGACAAAGCGAATTTATTTGCTTCTCTTTTTGCAGAAGCCTCGCATCTAGATGCTTCTGGCAAGACACCTTCCTGCCTTACTCATTGCGGGGTTTTTATGCCCGAAACTCGCATTCGCCAGAAGGAGGTTCTTAGAACGCTTCGAGGTCTAGATGTGAACAAGGCCAGTGGTCCTGATGGTATTCCAGCGATTGTGTTGAAAAACTGTGCGCCCGAATTGTCTCCCATCTTAACGCGTTTGTACCGCCTCTCTCTTCACTCAGGTAAAGGTCCGAATAGCTGGAAGTTTGCCAATGTACAACCAGTACCAAAGAAGGGTAGGTAGTCGTTTTTACTTATGAAATTCACGGAACAACTGTTAATGCAAAATATGTGGCAAATATTGTCTTCTTTATACTTTTCATAGACAATTTTGCCATAAAGCTAACTGTTAAAGAACCATTAAAAAAAATACAAGTTTTGGCCCCTTCAATTCAAGATGGCGGCTAACACCTTGAGGTCGAAAATTTGTTTTTTTCGTAAACACTTCATAACTAAGCAATACAAAACAAAACATCATCTAACTCAACATTTGTAGGGCAATGCTTCATATTTTCTCCCAATGATTGGCCTACTATGCGCCTTTCATTAATCATTAATTAGAAGTTCAAGTACATAGATTAGAATACAAATGATAAAAGAAATGAAGAGGTCATAATTATTGTTATCAAAAACGCGTCATATCTATTATATGAATGAATGTGAATATTTTTTTATTAAATCATGGATATTTTACGATAACTTTGACTGTGAAAATAATTATTGAACATCTGTATCATTTTAACCTCAATGATTTCTCTCCGTTTGGCCTCTAAATTCAAGCTAAAATTAAATGCATCTACGGCCTAAGGACACAAGGCTAGTTTGCGAGACTCAGTGAGTCAATTAAGTCACTGGGCTTTCACTGGTCTTGTGTACGAATTAATTTTAGGACACATAATTACTGAACTGTCATATGATAGATTAGATTTACTCCTTATAGTTCAATACTACAATACACACCTAATGCCCTGGAAGATATATTTAAGACGCAGGATTGGAAATGAATGGGCATTAATATCAATGCCGAGAATATCTCATACTTACGATTTGTCGATGGTATCGTCCTAATGGCGGAGTCGCTGCAAGACTTGCAAATTATGATGTCCAACCTAGATGATGCTTTTCGACGCATCGGTCTCGGAATGAACATAGATAAGATCAAGATCATGTTTAACGATCTTAATGACCCGGAACCGATTGCACTCAACCGTTTGTTGTCATATTGGTTTCCTCTCCATCCAAATGTTGTCTCGCTTCGCAAAAGAGATCGCTTTTTAGCAATAAGACCGTCCATTGTACAATAATATTTCCTAAGTTTTTGATCGTAACTTTTTGTTAATTTTTGGTGTGCAATAAAGAGTTATCTATCTATCTATCTATCTATCAATGTGTACCTCTTGAAGTTGCCCAAAAATACGAGTATGTCTAACTTGGACAAATATTGCAATTACTTAAGAACAACTTTGAGAAGGAAGCCAACAGAAGAATTCACCTGTGTTGAGCAGCATTCGGCAAGCTTCGTCAGGTCTTCTCGTCGTCCATAACACAGTGCCTGAAGACAAAATTCTTCAGTCAGTGTGTCCTACCAGTCATGACCAACGGAGCCGAAACGTGGATACCCATGGTTAAACTAGTCCACAAATTTACGGTTATTCAGCGAGCTACTGAGTGAGCTATGCTTGGAGTTTCTCTGAAAGAGAAGATTCGTAATGAAGATATCCGACGGAGAACCCAGGTAATTGACATAGCTCTAAGGATAAGCAAACAGAAGTGGCAGTGGGCTGGTCATATTTCTCAAAGCAGCGATAACCATTGGAGTAGATGATTTCTTTAGTGGAGACCATGTATAGGCAAATGTAGTGCAGGATGTCCTGTGGTCAGGTGAAGTGAAGAGTGCGAAAGCGGTTGGAAGAGAATGGATAAGAGGAGCTGAAGAACGAGCTCAGAGGCGTGAATTATGCGAGGCCTGCGTCCTGCAGTGGACAAAAATAGGCTGATGATGATGAACACCACAATTCATTCAAACCACAAGTACAAAGAGCAATTATATCTAGAAATATAGTTAAACAATAAGTGTCCAATAGGCGATCTTATTGCTCAGAGAGATCTCTTCCTAACAACTGTAACCGTAATGTATTCGTACACGAGACCAGTGAAAGACAAGTGACTGAACCTATCAACTATAATGGCTCGCAAACTGGCCTCGTGTTCAGAGCGCATATTACATATGATAAATGATTATATTACTTTCTGGAGTTGGAAAAAAACCGGGCAATAAATAAAACCATTTAAACATTAAAAAATCTTTATGAGGCATTTTATTTGAACTATTTAAACGAAGGAACAGACATAAGTTTTTATTAGGGAAATGTCGCGTGGCACAACGACAAAGAACAGTGTCAAGCTCCAACCGGTGTTTTTTGTAAAATATTGAGAGACATTAGCGTAAATTGCTTTTTACGGCACAAAAACTACATTAAAATACCTTTAATCCTCGCTCCGCTCCAAATAAAAACAATAAAGGTTATTTCAAAATTTTCCCTCTGTCTTATTTTACCCCTGAGTAACTTTTTTCTCAATGAAAATGTCTACATTGAGTGTTGTGCAAATTTTATTTTCAGATTCAATTATGTAATTTTAAATACTGCTTGGAATTAAAAAGGAATTAGACCTGCATTTTAATAGAAATATAGTTAATTAACGTACTGAATTGACCGAGCAAAGCGAGGTTTTGAAGCGATTTGGATGAATCAGCATACACATATGTATGAAGGTATGTATGCTTGTTCGACGATAACTTCTGAACTATTTGCCTTGTAGGTACAGTTTAATACCACCACCGCCGCTCTCCCGCGGGTGCTGTGAGGACCAGCAGGGAACTCAGGAAGTTGGCAACAGCATTTACCTGTGTAAGTATCAACATCTCCTGTGATCACCAAACCGCATGTTCATGGCAAAATCCCTCCTATCATGGTGCTGTTTCTGCATGTTTAGCAGTGCATCTTCCGGATAACGATGATGAATTTTTGAACCATTTTGAAAAGATCTTCAAGAAATTTGATAGCTTAGTCTAATAAAGCAATAAATACGAGAAATTCTGTGCAAAGAAGATAATAAAAAATGGTCAAGGGTACTTAATATAAGCTAAATACGAATATAACATTTGAAAAAAACCGTGACTCTCTGTTTGGCTGTCTGTTGTTGGTATGTTTGTTCGCGCAACACGTAAAAATTACTAAGCCGATTGCGATGAAATTTTCACGGTTGGATAGCTTAGGGTTTGACTTAAAAACTGTATCTCAATCCAATAAGTAGAAGCCGAGCAATCGATAAAAACTTTTTGTATATAGGTCTTGGAATAATACATTAATTTTAATCTAGAGAAATGACAATGCACGTGAAGTCGCGGGTATACCTAGTAATGAAGTAAACTATTTATACTATTCTTATATGAACTGAATAGTTTTTGGGGTTGTTGTTGAGATATCGGGGTCTGAAATCCCAAAAAAGGGAGAGGGGTGTGGGGGGAGGGGATGGGGCTAAAGGGTGTCACACGAAAATTGAATGTTTTACCTAGTAATGAAGTAAACTATTTATACTATTCTTATATGAACTGAATAGTTTTTGAGATTGTTGTTGAGATATAGGGGTCTGAAATCCCAAAAAAGGGGGAGGGGTGTGGGGGGGGAGGGGATGGGGCTAAAGGGTGTCACACGAAAATTGAATGTTTATATTAGGCATCACTAACTGCATTATAAAGAGCACATGAACAAAGTGTCTTCGTCTTATTGGAGACGATAAGAAAAGTGTTAATGGACACATTCTTAGTTAAGACATTTTTTAGTTAAAATTAAATTACTTATTAGCCTAACTCAAGGCTAGATTTTAATATTAATAGGGGCCGTCTTTACGATGTACCCTGGGTAAACAGGGAAAAAAACTAACTCCCGGTAACAGTAGAATTACTACTATAACCCGTAATGTCGATAAGCCATGGCAGCGCGTTCTTTTTGCGCCACAGTGAAAAACTATAGCGATTTCCCTTCGACCGCGCCGTAATACCTAAATTATTTACTAGCTTGATTTACTATAGGCACGTCTTCGTATCGATGTAACTAAGGGTAGTCATATTTTGCGCCTCCTTTGCATACTTCTAAGATAGTATGATTAAACCGTATTCAATGGTAATGTAAATTTACGTAAAATTAAGATAAATTGTTGATGCGGATAGTGTAGTTATCCGCCCGTATCGCTGATCAAGATATTCGATATAAGAAGCTAGAAAAACTGACCAAATGCGTGTCGGACACGCATAGACTGTTCCGTTGAAAGCTACCTAAAAAAAACTTTTCTTCACTTCACCATGTACCTACGAAAGACATACAAAAATATTTTTTGTACATTGTAGCGGTCATACATCTATATATGTGCCAAATTTCAACTTAGTAGAGCTTATTCAGTATTCGTTCGTATCTCCATTGTTGGTTTGATGATGGGCTATTATAATAAAAAAACTGCAGACTGGCATCGAGGGGACTTGTTACATCAAAAAACTGCAGACTGGCATCGAGGGGACTTGTTACATCAAAAAACTGCAGACTGGCATCGAGGGGACTTGTTACATCAAAAAACTGCAGACTGGCATCGAGGGGACTTGTTACATCAAAAAACTGCAGACTGGCATCGAGGGGACTTGTTACATCAAAAAACTGCAGACTGGCATCGAGGGGACTTGTTACATCAAAAAACTGCAGACTGGCATCGAGGGGACTTGTTACATCAAAAAACTGCAGACTGGCATCGAGGGGACTTGTTACATCAAAAAAGTTTTGAAAGAGAGTTTTGAATAAATACGATTATAAACTATGTTAGGTAAACTTTTTAATTTTTAATTTTCTAGTTAAGGTAGTGAGATGCTATAATTCAAGGTACACCACAATTGAGGTTACAGAATTATTAGAATTTTACGGATAGCATCAAACAGAATTATTTTTTGTACTGTCTTTCAAGCTTCTCATCCAGTTACCTCCACCCGGATGTATGCTGGAGGCGCTATAACCTATTGCGCTTGAAGTTTCATCAACATCATTTCGTTATCGTGAAAGATATCCATTGACACAGGCATTCCCCTTAGAAGCACACTACCTACAATCGCTCACTGTTTGCGTCCAGCGTCTCCCTACTACTCCTACCAGGTTGTTGGTCCACCTCGTCTTACGCTCCGTTTTTTAGTCCAGAGGTCCTGCATGAAGTTCACTGAACCATAAATCAATAATTGGAAAAATAAATACAAGAATATTTAAATCAAAGTAAGACAAAAAACACGACTGGCCAGCCAAAAATGAAATTATAGCAAAAAATTGCTTACGTCACTCAGAAGGACGTAAGGATTCGAACGATATCCCTTACATCCAAATCTGTTTAGGCATTTATATAAGTTATGGTGGAACAAAAAAAACACACTTACATAGATGTATAAAGGATCCCTGAAACCATTACTTTCCTTTTTTGGGCAGTCGTGTAAAAAGACGGATTCCACACCGGCAAATCAAAAGAGAAGCATCCAAAATCAGTTTGTACGCACGAGCCTGATGCACACACTTACACCTTGTTATGCCGAACAGCTGCCACATCACAGCAATATGTTGACTTGTTAGTAGTGTTAATTCTGTCAACTTCTCACGAAAAATCAAAAATAATGCAGCCTTTTGTGATGTAATTGTGTATCAACCACAAAAAACTAATTAACCACTCACGCACACATGCGCAGTTACATTGGCTATGCTTCACTCGTTAATTTGTTTGGCGGCGTGGACTTTCGACGATTTTAAATCTTCTTCGGTCAGACATAATATTATTATTATTATTATTATTATTATCACAATATTGGCTCTGATATTGGATCTTATCGAAATTGAACCACACAAAATGGATCATCGGTAGGCGATATATCTAACATTGCGCACAGTCTGCGCGGACTACTGTTTACCGCGACAAAAATCATGCTATGTTCTTCTAAAATATTAAAAACCAATGCAAACGTAGGTATAGTGCCAATGCTCTTGAAGATTTTTGACAGACTTGTTATTTCGTTTCCATTGCAACCGTTCCTTACTGCGAGTAATCAAGATTTTCCAGTTTTCACGTGAAAACTTACAATTTTCCGGGATAAAAAGTATCTTATGTTTTATTCTAGGGTATAAGTTATCTCCATTCGAAATTTCATCAAAATCCGTCCAGCCGTTATCGCGTGAAAGCTCCCCAAACAAACAAACAAACAAACAGACAACGTTTCACTTTTATATATTGGTATGGATTTGCATATATTGATGTGTTTAATATTTACATTATTTAACTATTTTACGGATTCAATAACGTTTGAAACTGTTACTCGTTATGATGATATAGAAGAATGTAGTCTTCTTCCAAAGTTGGTTGAAGAGATAGCATCATACAAAAGTGTTGTAATGAGGATTATGCGAGAAGACAACATTTAAATGTTTTTAAGACATGATGTTTCATTGAGTACATTTTTTCATCAAAAATCTTTGGAAAAAGTCACAAACGAGCACACATGCGGCCAATCTACTGAAGAGCTCAGCTATCAGATCTTTTCGCTGACATTAGAATAAGTAATAGCTTATTCGAAAATCGCTAGCTCCACAATTTATTGTCATTTTACTTTCATGTTCAACGAGTGGAAGTGAATCAAATAATGTTTGCAAGATTTGAACAAAAAATCAACCAACGATCGCTAGTTCAAATCCCGCTAGGTACAATTATTTGTGTGATGTGCAAAAATGTTTGATTTCGTGTCATGAAGTAGTATCTATGTATGTTTTTCTTTTGTCTAGTACCCATAATACAGGTTTATTGGTGTGAGTTTTCCCGAATATTATTATTTATATTATCATTATTTTTAGCCACATTCGTGCCACTGCAGGGCAAAGGCCTCCCTTCCCTCCTTCCATTCCTCACGGTTGAGAGCTTTTGTGGTCCAATTGTGACAATAGGAATCGAGCTCATCCCACCATCTCCTTTTGGGTCTGCCGCGACGTCTTCTGATATTCTGTGGCATCCACAATGTTGAGGTTTTTGCCCAGAGATCGTCCAACATGTGACAGATGTGTCCGGCCCAGTTCCATTTCAGGCTGGCGGCTTTCTGACCAACGTCCGCAATTTGTGTTTTGGAGCGCAGTATTGTGTTTCTAATACGGTCCGATAGTCTGACTCCCAGAATACTGCGCTCCATGGCTCGCTGGCATACTCCGAGTTTGGACTTTTGCTGAATTGTTAGTGACCAAGTTTTTGCACCGTAGGTGAGGATGGGGAGAACACACATGTCCATGAGCCTTTTCTTGAGTGTTAGTGGTAACTCACCTTTCATTAGTTCTTTCATCGACCAATAAGCTCTTCCAGGCGTTTTCAGTGCGTTTAGCAACTTCCGTGTCATGTCGCGCCTGAAAAGAGACAATTTGGCCGAGGTACAGGTATTCTTGGACATACGCGATCTCGACCCCCTCAATGTCGATCCTATATTCTATGCCGTTTGACATGAGCTTGGTCTTCGACATATTCATGCTAAGTTCAACCTCGAAGCTTGCCTTGTTGAGTTGTTGGATCATTCATCAGACTCTAACGATAACCCATACGTCTAAATCTGTTTAAGCATTTCAAAGTTATGGTGGAATAAAAAAACTCACATACAAACTTACTACATACAAACATACATAAATGCTAATAACATAACACTCCTTTTTTTGGGCAGTCGTATAAAAACAATAACACTAGCCTCCGCCTGCGGCTGCGTGGGTGAAGCTGAGGGTGGAGTATAGTCTACACGAGTATTATAAAGAAGAAAAATTGTATTGGTTGTATGTTTGTTTGTTTGTAATGGATAAAACCAAAAAATACAGAACCGATTTTAAAAATTATGTCTCTTGTAGGTAGCTACATTATCACCGAGTAACAGGGGCAGTTTTCTTATATTTTTTTTCAAATATTTGCGACATTACAATAATGTAATCCAAGGTATCAAAAATAAAAAACGGAATGACGTTACCATGGAAACGAAATAATAACATGTCTGTCAAGTAGATAAGTAATAATGCAGTTGTTGATGGCCAAAAAGCACTGCTGCCAATGATTTTGAATTACGCTTACTAGCGTTTCTTTTTTTAGAAGTAACGTATATGAAAATCTACACCAATATATGACAGTGAAACATTGTCTGTTTGTTTGTTTGTTTGGGGAGTTTTAACTCGATAACGGCGGAACGGATTTTGATGAAATTTGTAGTGTTGATAGCTTATACCCTGGAATAATACATAAGATACTTTTCATCATCATAATCATCATCATCACACATAGTTACAGATAAAATTATATCCATTATTAAGATCCAATCATGCTCATTCTGCCCTTCTATAATTTGTGTGCGCAATCTATCGTTTTAACAAATAACTTTAATGTAAGTGTTTATGCAGAACAATATAACCGGTGCAACGAATGCTCAGTGCTTCGCATTTTACATCGGCATACCATCTTGCATACCCGGGGTTCATACTATTTACTATAATATTATAAATCAGAGCAGTGTAGCTACTGTCGAAAACAGGCCTTAGAGATTAGCGAGTTTACGTCTTATCACGCGGAAAATTTCGTATGTGCGATGCAGAACTCCATACATTAGAACTGACAGACCATAGAAAATGTCATAAAATGTATTAACACCTTCACGCTCAAATGACTGAACGCATTTGGATGAAATTTGGTACCTGGATAGCTGATATCCTGGATATACACATGGGCTAATTTTCATCATCATCATAATCCACGCGGGTAAAACCGCAGGCCGCAGCGTGTATCTAATAATAATAAAAAAAAGAAAAAAAATGGATCACGTGCAGGACTCAAACCAGTACCATACAAAAAAATGATGGCGATGTAGTTAGTGGTCACGGTAGCCGAATGCATGTACCACGCAGAGGCACGGATGACACGGGTTCGAGTCCCGTTCATGATCCAAACTTTTCCTTTCAAATATTAGATATATTCTTGACATCAAAATTGGCAACCTTTTAAATTCACCAGAACCTTATACCACAGTACATATTATAGTATAAGGAATATATCTGTACTGTGCTAATACTGTAGCTAAAGCACTTGATAATTAACAAGAACAAGTTAACGCATAGTATTGTCAGCGAAAATATCTTATATGTTTAAAAACTGGGGATGCGGGTCAAGCTCCTTTAATATGATATAATACTGGAACTGAGCTGAAGGTACTTTACATGCGCGCGACTGCATGATAAATCGTAGCCAGATTTGCTATATAAAACTGTAAATGTTTCAATTTTACAGCTTTTAGTCAGCTCATTATTAGTCGCCCTACCTACCCCTACCCTGCCAGTCCTCATTATATGACTTATGTCCCCATATTCCCCATCCCCTCACCCCTCCCCTTTCCCTCACCTCCCGCAGCCCCTCCCCGTTCCATGCAATTCCCTTATCCTCTCTTAGCCCTCTACCTCCGTTAATATCCAATCGACTTCCCCTCCACTTCCCTCGCCCTCTCCCCTTCCCAACCCCTTCTCTTTCCCCTGGGCCCTGATGGTCTATGGGCTAACTACACAACTGTGTCTGAGTTGGAAATAGAAATAATAAAATATTATATGTGGCAGCACGGACACGAAATCTGATTCTATAATGGACCGTGACGGGAACAACTCGCTTGCACACGTCCGCTCCGCAAACTCTGTTTTTAATAGTTACTGAGTACGTACGTTGATGAATGTTTTCTTTGAAGTCGGCATCCAAAAGAAGAAGGTTCGCTATTTGACTGTGTTTTGTTATGTTTTGTTAAAATCAATTTGATCAAAATAAGTAAGAAGTTTAGGGTGTGTATATGTGTGTGTATCTGACTGTGGCATCGTAGCTCTCAAGACCAACAAACAGACCGATTTTGATGCGTTTTTTTTCTGTTTGAAAGTTGATGTAATAGAGATGATTCTTTGCTATAATGGGGTCGGGGGTTATATAAATGTTTAATATGTGTTTGTTGGTAAATTCATCCGAACAAAATTATTTCGGTTCAAATAATTATAAAATTGTTGGGCTAACACCGACGATAAGGTTGCACGGAGTAGTGCGTCATTTTGTCATGTATACAAACTTTGTTTTAGTTTCTTTGAAACATTTACAAAAATAAAATAAAACTATGATATTTGTTTGATGTAGGTATGAACCTTCAAAAAATACAGGCCAATTAGAAGTCGTGACTCTCGCAATGGTCTACGTCAGATCTACTCGTCGTCCATACCACAAGTCCTAAAGACAAAAGACTTCAAGGCGTGCTTTCTACCAGTTATGATGACCTACGGAGCCGAAAAGTACAAACTCACAGTAAGGTTGGTCCACAAATTTAAAATCGCCCAACGAGCTATGGAAAGAGCTCTATGCTTGGAGTTTTTCTAAAGGATAGAATCCGAAATGAGGTAATTCGCTAGAGAACTACTCGTAAGGTAACCGACATAGCTCAATAAATTAGCAAGCTGAAGTGGCAATGGGCCGGTCACATGGCTCGAAGAACCATCAACCGATGGGCTAAATTAATTCTAGAGTGGAGACTGCGTTAAGCAAATGTAGTGTAGGGCGCCCACCGACCAGGTAGAGTGCGACTTGCAAAACGCGTTTGGTAGCGACTAGATGAGGAAAGCCGAAGATCGGGCTCAGGGTGTTCCCAAGGAGAGGTTTACGTCCAGCAGTGGACGAATACGAGCTGATTATTACTGTCACAATCAGTGTTGTTCCTGAAAGAATAATTTTAATTAGAATATTCATAATTGAATATTCCATTTCATTATATTTTTGCGATTCATGAATTACTCTTAACTTGAAGATTGCGAGAGTTGGGACTCGTAATCAGCCAGTATTTTAAGATGGAATTTCTTCCTACCTACATCTCACATGTCGGTAGGAACCTAGAAAACCAACTGTTGTTAATGTTTCATGTTCATGGTAACGTCCCTCGAAACCTAAGCTCTTGTAACATAAATTGTCTAAACAACAGCAAGTGCAGTTATTTGTGACATAATGGGCCTTATATGTTATTTATATCGCGAACGATATTGTACGCGATTGGATGGTAACGATGCGATAACAGCTCGACTGACGCGTGACCTTGTGCGGGTCACACGCGAGCTTCAACTTGTTCTACCACCGGCTTTTTTTACCTTTTATTTTGGATTGGATTAACGACAATCCTCAAGTCTAAACAAGTGAAATCACTTTTTGCCCCTTTCCATGTCTGGAAGTCCCATAGAATTTCAATGTGTTTTTGGAATTAATATATGAGACAAACAGACAAAAACTGACTGCTGCCCGTTAAGAAATAGTGATTAACTACTCTGATACAAACACATAAACCCAAATCTTAAGAACCACAACTCGCACTAACTAATTTACATCATTGAAGTAGAATCCATAGACTAATACTAAGCAAGTACAATCGACGGGCATGAAGCTGACTTGCTAAGGTAGGTAGTACCTTAGCAAGTCGTATCCATTAGTGTTATTAGAGAGCAACCTTGCCCTTCACGTGTATCACGGCCGGTACACGCCAACAGATTACGGAAAATACGCCTCCACTCGTGGAAATGATAGGAGTGACGTCACAGTCCTAAGAATAGCGCTTGTGGTAAAAGATGAAATTGAATTACAAAACAGAAGACGGAACAAGATCGCTGCTTAGGGTTAAGGCTACCGATTGTACTATCTTCAGGTAAATGTTGGTGGGCTATAATTTAAGTTTTTAGTGCATTAATGTGTTACCTAACTATCTCGTATGTATCAATCTAAACTTTAAAGTAAATGCGTCCTGGTAGTAACGTCCGCTCACGTCCCAGCCTCACCCACGTAGTTTCTTTGTAGCACCACATAATACTAATAGTAGATTTTTCAAGAGAGCGTTATTTTCATAGATTACTTTTATGTATATATCGTAGATATTTTGTCAAAGTCGAGATATTATAATTTAACTATAATTAAACGTTATATTGTCAATCGACTCCATAAACGTGTCTATTTATTTCTTGGTCAATATGGCGTCGGCAAGCAACAATATTGTTGGCGTTTCTCACAGTTTGATTGCGTTTACGCAAAAAAATAGTACAATGTAAAATTGTAGTGACTAAAAGTAATGTAAATTTAGCCATTACTCGTCTGTTTGCAAACTACTATGTTTTATAGAATTGCTTGTTTATTGGAAAAGTAGCTGGGGCGAGCCGAGGATCGGATCATCTCATCATACAACAGTAGGTTCATACCTAAATCATGTCAAACCAGTTTTTTTTTAATGTTTCTTTAAATTGTAGATACCTACGAGCAGTTTGTTTACCTCAAGCCGATTTATTCTCGATACTAGTTGTGGCCACGGCTTTGCCCTTGTAATCACTTCATTTAAAAGTAGCCCATACGTGTTATTCCAGGACCAAAAGCACCTATAAAGTACAATAAACTACATTTTTTCAAAATTTGTTCAGCCTTCAAATAGTTTTTTATCGATTGCTCGGCATCTAATCATCGGATTAAGATACCAAGTACCCCTGTTTATAAGTCAAACCCTAAGCTATCCAATAGTACTATATACAAACCACATTGCAGTCGGTCCAGTAGTTTTTACGTGATGCGCGAACAAACATACAGACAAACAGCAAGACAAGATTTAAAAAAAAACATTCATGTTCAGTAGCTTATTTTAATTACCCTAGACCCTTTTTATAATCTTCTTTGTACAGACTTTTTCGTTCTTATTGCTTTACTAGGTTTCGCCTGTAACGTCTTCCGCGCGGACTCGTTTATCGCGAAAAAAGCATCTTATGTTTTTCTTAAATATTTAAAACCAATTCAAAAGTATAGCACCAACGCTCTTGATGATTTTTTAACAGACTTGTAATTCTTTCGTTTCCATGCCAACCGTTCTTTACAGAGAGTTATCCACATTTTCTAGTATTCCCGTAGAAACTTAGAATTTTCTGGGATAAAAAGTATCTTATGTTTTATTCCAAGCTATAAGCTATCTTCATTCCAAATTTCATCAAAATCCGTTCAGCCGTTATCGCGTGAAAGCTCCCTAAACAAACAAACAGACAACGTTTCACTTTCTTAGATTGGTGTGGATACTCGTATGTAATAGATTATCTATTGAAGAAAATTCATAATTATCAATTTATTTTTCAGGACGATAGTTTCACATTCCAGTAGTTCAGAGGTCATAATATGAGATTCCTTCCGATGATAAGGCATTTTATTGTTTTGTTGAAAGGTTATCATATTGGTTTGTTTCCAACGAAATCCATG
Organism: Alsophila aescularia; assembly: GCA_946251855.1. Taxonomy (NCBI): domain Eukaryota; kingdom Metazoa; phylum Arthropoda; class Insecta; order Lepidoptera; family Geometridae; genus Alsophila; species Alsophila aescularia. The sequence goes on along the minus strand of OX276378.1, from coordinate 10,221,523 downwards.
CAGGACTGAAATGCCGGGTTTATTATTAGAGAGGACAACGTAGGTACATTAAGCTTACTTAAGGTTGATATGGATGAGGGTGCCATGAATTTATGATACAGGAAAATATCACAAACAGCTTTTAGGTGTTATATACACTGGGCTTCAAAACTTAGTACCACAGTTTTAATGTATGTCTGTTCGCGCATCACGTTTAAACTACTGTACCGATTGCGATGTGATTTATATTTTTCGATATCTTAGTTTTGAGTTCAAAACTGGTGTCCTTTGTATTTCAATCCAATTAGTAGGAGCTAAGCAATTTAATAAAATAAATATTAATTTTAAAAGTGTGATACTAAGTTTTGCATAAAAGTACTGAACCAATTGCAATGCGATTTTCATTGTTGGATAGCTTAGGGTTTGACCTAAAAATTGCAGTACCTGGTATCTATATCCGATGATTAGATTCCGAGCAATCGATAAAGAATTAATTGAAGGCTGAACGAATTTTAAAGAAATGTAGTACTTTATAGGTACTTTTGGTCCTGGAATAACAAGTATGGGCTATTTTAAAATAAACTGACCATGCGGGCAGAGCCGCGGACACAGCTTGTAACATAATATGCTTAAAAAACTTAAGCCGTTCCGATTATTCATTAAGTTTTCATATAGGTAGGTATGTATTATATCTGCATCCAACCATCAGTACATACATGCAGTTTATTCGATAGGTGTATCATCCGAATCTGATGTATTTATGAGAGAGATAAATTGCATAACTTATTTCCATTTCTGTTGGTATCCTTTTTCTACGGGTCATATTATATAAAAAAGACAAATCGATTGATAACTCGCTTGTCAAAATCGGACCAATAGGTCTATGCTATGGTGGAACATCCACATACATAGACTGTCAAACTCTCTACCCTTCCTTTGCTTCGCCATACTCGGGTAGAAACCATGACAAGAGCAACAATGGCAATTTCAAGTCACGTTCCTTTAGGGTAAGTATCAAACCGAAATTAATGCACTCTTCCGAGGAGTTTGTCGTCCCTAGATAACTTCCAATCGGGGAACTTGTACCTCTAGTAAACAGCTTCGTTTGTTAATGTCGTCTCCGTGTTCCGAACGACCGAACCTAATTTACAAAACTCTGCACTGAGCAAATGTCTGGAAACTTTCTTTGTGATAAAATTTGCAAAGTCTTGTTTATTTATTTCCGAACGGGCAAGTCCCTTTACTAACTAATTACTACACAGAACAACAAAGATAAATTTTAATTTTAATATTCAGACAAAGTGAAGGTTATACAAAAACGATACGGTTAGATCTATCGCGCTTGTGTATGTATGATTTAGGACGAATTATTCAAGACAAAGGTACAGCAATACTGTAGACTATTTAGTACAAAATCTAACATTTGCTTTAACTTTTATTAAAATGTGTGCCAATGTACGAGCTATGTGGCCTGCCGATAACAGTTGGGAAGAAAGGTTCCCGAATGATGAAAGGTTCCTGAATGTAGTTGTTTGTTAAAGGAGCCATATAATTTACAAACGTTTGCCATAGAGACTAGGCCTTCTTACCTTTTTATTTTTTTGCCTTTCTACCCCTATGTTATTCCATATAATTAAATGTGTGGTATATAATAGAGCAAATATACCTAAATTCAAATTAAAGGTTTGAAAATACTGAATATGACAAAAAAAAACAAAAAATCCAAAGTGGGCGAAAGACTGAGGCCGGAAACAAATATAGAAATTAGCGTCAAAATCGATTTTGATACGGTTTTTTTTTGTTCATAAGCTGATGTGATCGAGATTGTTTTAGATATATGAAGAGGGGGAGGGGGGAGGGGGGGAGGAGGTGAGAAGGGGGGGTGAGAAAGTGAGAAGGGATGAGAAAGGGGGAAGGAGGAGGTGAGAAAAGGGGGGGAGGAGGTGAGAAAAGGGGGGTGAAAATCGAATCGAGAAGTTTTTTAGGTTTGAAAACTGATGTGATCGTGATGGTTCTTAGCTATATGGGGGGGAGGGCAGTCGAGAAAAGGGCGGTGAAAATCGTATTTTCGAAACCAACCAATTATGAACCAATTTAGCTGCGGTTTTTTTATGTTTCAAAGCTGAGGTAAACGAGCTCTTCTTAGCTATAATGGAGGGGTGGGGGGAATGTCGTTGGCGAACGTAACTCTCAAACGGATTAAAAAATAAAGATTTTATTCAGTAGCCATGTCATGTGGAAATTAGAACTGGCTATGACAATTTATCTAACATTGCGCACTGCAGCGCGCATACTGTGCGTGCGCGTCGCGGTAAGCGACTGGCTAGTCAGAAACCAACTCTGAGTGCAGCAACCATGTCATGGTAAAAATTAAAACTGTCTATCGTAATAAAATGCGCACACAACATTTCGTATCTGTCCTCCTGAACTGTAGCTAATCTGGAGCTAAACCTGAATGTTGATTCAGGTCATGCTTACAATAAAAATGCATTGTCATTGGAACTCAACCAACATGTAAAAATTCAAATCCGTAGGATAAGAGGAAGTGGTTCTAATTCAGCTTGCAAGATTTGACTTAAACAAAGTAACATACAAACATTGCAAGTTCAATTAAAGCTTTTAAAATATATTATTCAAGTAGCTTTCACTCGCGCGGACTACAGTTTATCGCAAAAATAACATCCTTTGTTCTAAGGTAGAGCACCAACGCTCTTAATGCCTTTTGACATACTTATCATTATTTCGCTTCCTTACAGCGAGTAATCGTCATTTGTCAGTTAACCCGTAGAAACTTACCATTTTCCGGGATAAAAAGTTTCCGATATTGGTCTCTATATTGTACAGTTCCTATTTACAAAAAATCCATCCAGCCATTATCGCGCCATTATCATTCAGCCATTAAAACTCTCCAAAAAAACTGACAACGTTTCACTTTTATACTTGTATATTGGTGTGGAGATAATTACGGGTCTTCACCGTATGGGCCTTCGTTACAGTACCACCGTTTTTCATCCCACGGGTACAGTTAGAACCAGCAAAGGAAACTTGGGAAATGGTAAGCAGCATTTTCCTGTGTATTAACATCTACTGCGATCATCAAGCCGCCTGCCAAACGAGGTGATTATAAAAAGAACCACTATTAAAGGGGAGGCTCAAAATTGTGATGCGACAGAAATGGCTCAGTTACCGATTGTAGTATGTAGTATAGACAAAAGCGAAAAGGTTCTTCAATGATTTAATAAGAGGAGCTGAATGGGCCGCTCTAAAGATTCCATTACCGAAATTTAATTAAAGCCTTTTCAGTTTCAACGCCCTCTTTTCAGTTCTACCTTTGATAGTTTTTCGCAATACCTTAGGCTATTGGGCGTGTTTTATCTACCGTGAAAGTGCTTTAAGCCTCTTGACCCGACGCAAAATATGCAGCAAACGGCCCCAATGTAAGAATGGAGGTCCATTTGTCGTCTGTGGGATGTGGGCAATGCACACTGTCCCAGTACAAACACTAACAGTAGGGGTACTTCGTTAACTTATGCATTGGAATTTAGTCTTATCTTGTTTTCTGAGAAGTAATTTCATCCGATTAGTGTTCGAAATGCTATATCAGCGTGAGTAAACCTTGAGCCTGCACTGAAAAAAATCTTGGCTAATCAAGTTCAAAAATTGCTTGATTAAAAACATTTGATTAAAACGTTAAAAAAAGTATCAGAAATGATAAACGGCCATTTGTTGCATCAACAAAGCTAAAATGATCAAATTTCTAACAAGTTGAACATATTTAATATTATTATTCTGCTTATTAATTTTAAGAACATATTATTTACTATCATTCACCTCATACACTCCAATCAAGAAACATGATTGAGTCACGGTAACAATTGCACTTGATAGTTTTAGTCAAGTTGGATTATCGATGCTATAATTACTAAATTATTTATTCAATAATTCGCCTGCATAATACAAGTCGAAACAAGTCCAACGAACGTCCATTTTGTTTGAGTTGTGGACCTCGCACCCATTCTATTTCTTTAAAATGATGTTAAAATATAATAAAATAGACTTCATAGTGTTCTGTGCCTTATGGTTTACGCCGCGTTTTATATATTAAGTATTTTAAGTTTTCCTATGTAGATGTGGTTATATGTATCTATTTATGGTTAAGTGTACAATACATATAGGTTTGTGTAGTGTTAATAGACCAGTGAAGTTCAGTGAAGGAAATAAAGTTAACTTAACACAACAAATGGATGAAGTGTTCAATCTACGCCAGCTTTGGGGGCTGCTATAGCGGGTACTTGTATCAGTAAGTATACTATAGACCTACCTAACGTTACAAGAAATTTCAAAAACAACATCGTACCTATCTCCTTTGATTTCACTACAATACTACTGTCATGGCTATATTTTTGCATATAATGGAATAAACATTTATTTATTTATTTACAAAACATACAAGCACTGGCTGCTCTTTCTCATGAAGATATTCCTCAACTAGATTCCTAATGTTTGAAGGTCTGGCAGGCTGATATCAGCTCCTGCCGACTTGACCTTAGGACCTAGTAAATAGGTATACGTACATAATCAAAATTTCTCAAAAGAATCTACAGCAGCGCGTCTGCAGGCTGCAGAACATCATTATGATAAGTATTTCCATCCAGGGCTTTGCGGGCTGTAGCCTAGGTTCCTATCGTTAACTAGTGATTGAATAAGTGAGATATTTGACTCTGGTATCGATGATAATCAAATCAATAAAGTTACATAAATAAAATAATCAGGTGCTTTGTTAAATGACTATATTAACTTGTAAGATAAAATCAATTATCTATATTTGATTAACAGGCACTTTCATTCATCTAAAAAAGCAGTTTTGTGAATTTTAATACATTAATGATTGATTCTGATATCGAACATATTTAAATCAATCAAGTTACTTGTTTATAGGAATAAGGTGCTTTGTTAACGAAATAAATTAACTTATTAAAATTAAACACGTGGCATCAGTAGAACCACTAAAATACTTGTTATACATTATAAAGCTCTTGGTGACATCAATAAAGCAGCAGATTATCGGCACAATAACCTGACTTGACAGAGTTGACAAATTCTTATTTGGTTTTGATATGTGTGCTTGTTACATCGCTTAATCAACGTAACTTTATTACTGAAATCATATTAATTTATGCGCTCGTATATAAACAAGTTGCTTGATGGCCGATAACATTTTTTTTATTAATTTTATCAAGTATTTTTTCAGTGTGAGGAGCGTGTCTGTGGTTTGTTATTCTGTGGCGCGGGTCTGGACTATTTCAATAAACTCAGGGGTGACGGTGTTTACACAACCATTCTATCCTCGGTAATTACTTTAGTTATTTTTACTGTGAGCTAAGTAGAAGGTATTTATCAGGTAACCACAGGTTAGTGTTTTTTTTTGACTTTGTGACTTGAAAATTCAATTATCTACTATCACAGAGTCCAATAGTTTATTGGAACACTTTTTTCAGATGGAATCTTGTATTTTTACCCGACTACAGCAAAGTAAGGCAAGGGTAATAAATTTTACATTCTATGTATGTATGTATGTATGTATGTATCCCCCTTATGGTCTTTATGTATTTAGCTTACAGTTTGTTTTGTTTGTTGATGAGCTATAGGGGGAATACGCAATGAAACGGACGCGCTGTGAAACGGACACTATAGCATATATATATATACGGATTTCATAGCGTATCTCCCCTACTGCTGGCCTCTGGTGTCAGAGTTTGGCAGGCCACCCAAGGGCCTCCGACATGGCTTAAAGACGCTATTAGTCAATAACAGCAGAGACCCATCACGATGGAAAACAGATGGAAAAACGCACATAGCTTGGAATCATTGGTGTGCCCAGGGCCAAACCCGGTATCGTTGGATTCTTATTACTCACACAAGTATACCGCTAGGCTACTATTACTCAGTTTACAGGCGAGTCATTTATCATAGTTACACCTAAATAGGCATTTTAAAAGATTAGTGTGTTACAAAGCGAACGTAAATTGGTGAGCTTTTGACTTGTGCAAGTAAATTAATCAAGAAAAATTATGTATTCTAGAATATAAAACCCTTTTTTTCATCAATTTGTAGCCCGTGAATAATTCAAACTTAAATGATCATATTTTTATGTTTAAGCAGCGCGTATGTAAATTAGGCTGAAAGCTGAATTATGCAAAAAATTGCATTTTATTATATCTAACGATTTTGATTAGTTGCCAACCATATGTTGATTAGTTGTCCAGTGATCCAGCCTGGTCTGTCATCTTTACCATCATTCACAGGCCTCACCTATGCACGCCAAGTAGGTCGATGCCAAGATATCTTCGATTCTCCTCAACCATTCAATGCCAGCTGCAAGTCGTCACTTCACAGGACGGCGCGGCGTGCTTCCACACGCCACGACCGAGTCTAGTCAGTATTTAGTAGACCACTGGAGTATCAAGTGAGACCAATGGAAGGCACTGGAGACCCCCGCCGGAGGCGTTACGCTAAGAGAGATGATACGTACGCAGTATATTTTTAGTTTTTTTTTTATGGCTTTGGTAAACATTGCTCATTTTAGTGACGGAAATAGCCAGGCAGACTGCAAATAATCATATAGTTTATTAAATGATTATATATTATATAATTTATTTTATATAACTTGCAATGTTTGTATTTATTTATGTTTGTTTGCGTCAAATCTTGCAAGCTGAATAAGGATTATAAGAACCACTTCCTCTTCAGAAGGACTTATTTTATTTGGGATTTTAAATGATAAAATAATTATAATTTATTTCTTATATAAACATGCACTTCAGGTGAAACTAACAAATTTACAAATTAAAAAAAACAATATACCTAAATTGACAGAATTGTTTTCTGTTTTTGATTTTTTTCTAAATTATCCGAATTGAAATTATTGTGACCTTGAAACGAACGAAGACAGACAAACAAAAAATATCCTTTTGCACTCTATATCGATTTTTAAGTTTATCACAATTATAATTTTCAAAAAATATTTAATGTACAGATTTAGCCCAGTTACAGTTTTACTATAGTATATATTTACCTTTCTATTGGCAGATCCCGCGTTTTTAATTGACCTGTATTTTGGCAGGTACATAACCTTTTTGCGATTCAAGTTTTTAATATTACCTTTGATCATCAGATTCCAATCAAATACTGAAAAATTACTAATGTACACACTGCTCCGGTTAAAATACGGAAAACCAGTCAGGACATAAAGAAGGAAAGAGGTGTGTTTGAGAAAAATACGTATCAGGGTGCGAAACGCTGTATTTTTGCACAACTACCCAAAAAAGGAGTGTAATGTTTTCAGTGTTCATGTATGTTTGTGAGTTTCTTTGTTCCACTACAACATATAAATGCTTGAAAGGATTTGGATGTATGGGTTTCGTTAGAATCCTTACATCAACACGAATAACATAAGCTATGAAAAAATATTGAAAAAAATTTTGTTTTTACAGGTCAGACGTGTTTCTCTCATACTTTGATGATGTTGCACCTTTAATAATAAAGTGAATCAAGTCAAAAAATTGGAATTCGCAGTTTTTGTTATAAAACGAATTATATGCTCCTAAAGAATAGGTACAGTTTAACAACCGCTGCTTTCATGGCTATACGAGAGAGATAAAGGATCGTCCGTCTCTTTTTGATTAAATCGTCGATCCCGTCCGAAATCACAGAACGAACCAATTAGAGATGCTCCAGCAGTGATCAAACTGAGACGTGTGTTCGAGAGGAAGAATTCAAAATAATTCAATATATCTCTAACAGGTAACGAACTTCATAGTTCGTATTTTGAATGTAAAATGTATAAAATTAGAGTTAATTCTCCTTATTTTTAAAAATAGTACCGATTTCTTTGAACAAGTAAAAGTCATTCATTTTATGATTAAAGAATGTTCCTGATTTGAGATTTAGTTCGATTTGTTTCATTTTATTTCTAAAAATATGAAAATTTATTTAAATAATTTTATTATGACTCATTTTATCATGAAAACAATTCCAAAATCAAATCTTTTTATGTTTTATTATTTGTTCAATTTCTATGCCGTATTTTGAATTGATTTTGATTAACCAGGCACCTATCACTACTGAAAGGAATGAGTCATAGAAAACACTTCGAAAAGCGGAAAAATTTGAGCTTAATTCCAAATACGGCTACAAAGCCATAGATCTCAAATGGGAGAAACTGTTCCAACGTGTAAAATAAGGGTGATGTCAACAAGGTCATAGTTAGTATTTATTAATTATTTAAGCGCGTGGTACCACAGAATAATAATGTCGTATATTTTATAGTAATGGGTCGCACCAATTGCTATTACGAGTAGGTACCTAGTTCTTAATCTGGAATCAGTCCTTTTCTGTAAGCTACTTCATGAACGCATAAGTTTGTCACAATATAATTAATATAAATGAGCGTGTGTTCATTGATTTCAGTACCTTAAAAAAATACAAATTTTGAACGAAGTATTGATTGTGACACTCAGAGTTTTCTTTTATAATTAGATAATGCATTTCTCAGACCCAGTAACAAAATTATTATATGGCAACAAAAATGCATGCTCATTTAGCTTCTTCCCTCACTTACGATAATTTTACTCATACGCGGGATAGTACTAATAATTTCTTTATTTTTAGTGCTCTGTAAACAATATTTATAAATTTAAAGAAAATCCGTTAACTGATCCCCCTCAAAAATGCAGGGAATCAGGGTTTGTTATTGCTGACTTCTCTGGAGACAATATTCAGAAACTTAAGGGAAATACGACAGGAACACAATCACTGTCTGATTCACCTCCAAAATGTAGCGAAATATACTCCATCTACTTATTTCAATGACCGAAGCACTACCAGTGAGGTAGCAAGCCTGGCGGTATTCTACAGATTGCACTATGGAGAGTGTGCACAAGAACTGCACAACCTGATTCCCCCATCACCTTTCCATCACCGTACGACTAGACGATCAGCAAAGCGCCACCCTTTCATGGTTGAAATACCTCGCACAAGAACGAAGCGTTACGCTTCTTCATTTATTATAAGAACTGCAAAGGAGTGGAATGCCCTGCCCTCGTCAGTGTTTCCGGTAAATTATAACCCCGGTGTGTTCAAGTCAAGAGTGAATAGGTATCTACTAGGCAAGCGTGCTACACCTTCGACCACATCATCGCTTTCTATCAGGTGAGATCGTGGTCAAACGATTGCCTAGTCCGTAATAAAAAAAAAAAGAAGTAACTGAAGTAACTGCACACAAAATAATAAACCTTGTACCGGATTACGACAGTGACTCGTCCTCTTCCAGTTCATCTTCCTCAAGCTCATGTTCTTCAAGCTCTACTTTTTCGTCAACGTTGAGTCCAAAAAAATTCAACCAAAAAATATCGAGAAAACAGCACAGAAAGTCATCCAATGGAAAATGCAAACCTAGAGAATTCCAGATCTAATATTACAAACGGGCTCTTCCAAAACAAAATCGTGTGGTAAATCCCAGTTATAATTTCTCCCATTTACACTGATGAGAGTGATTTTGATGATGATGCAGACTTAGAGGACAAATTTGATAACAAGTCAGGGCAAAAAAAAACTCTTATTCCTCAAGCTCTAAAAGCGACACCAAGGACCAAGACAATACAAAAAGAAACCGCAAGTGGATAAAGAACCCTGCAAACTGGAAGCAAAATTGGATCAAAAGATGCGAAATACAGGAAAGTATTATATAGCTATGTACAACACTCGCAAAAACATGCATGTTTGATGCCTCAAGACACCCTGTTCTGAAAAGTGTAAATTGAGTCTTCTCACGATGCCCGTGTTGTCGAGGAGCTGGATAGCCTCGACGTTCACATGATGATGAAGTCTTTGTTCGTGAGCTTCGGCAACTTTTTTAATTACCTTAGTAACGAGATCCACCTTCAGGTCGTTACTTCTGATGTACCACGGTGCATTAACGATGCTTCTGAGTACTTTATTTTGGAAACGTTGAATGATCTGTATATTAGTGGATTTGGTACAGCCCCATAGCTGGATACCGTAAGTCCATATTGGCATGAGGACTTGCTTGTATAAAAGTAATTTATTGCAAACTGACAACAAAGAATGTTTTAAAAAATAAATATAAATATATTCGGGACATTTCCACACCAATTATCTAGCCCCAAACTAGGATATCCTGTGCTATGGGCACTAGGTAACGGATAAACATACATAGATAAGAATATTACATCCATGACTTGGAAACAAACATTTCTGCTCATCACACAAATGATTGCACCTTGCTTTTCCCAGAAGCCAATACATTTTTGTGTAGCGAAGCTCTATTTCATCGCGTTTCTTTTTGACATGGGCCTTCCAGCGAAGCTTTGCGTCTAATGTCATATCAAGATACTTGGCCGTATTTTCGTGTGGTATTACTTTATCGTTTATAAATACAGGTGATAATTCGTTTTCTTGTTTGTAAAATCTACATGTGTGGATTTTGATTGGTTAAGTTTTATTCGCCATTTTTTAGTCCAATCGAGGATGGTATTGACGGCTGTTTGCACTTTCTCGACGGCTTCCTCTTGAGTAGCCCCAATAGCCATGATTGCTATATCATCAGCAAAGGTGGCAATGGTATTATTTTCTAAATCTTGGATATCGCAAGTGTACAATAAGTACAGGAATGGACCTAGGACACTCTCTTGCGGTACTCCAGCTTTTATTTGCTTAAGTTCTGAATACGCATCTTCTTGCCTTACTCTGAATATTCTATGTGTAAGATAAGACTCAAGAATATCTGCAAACTGTTTTGGCAGCATTTTTCTTAATTTGTGCAGCAGACCTTTATGCCAAACTTTATCGAATGCTTGAGCTACATCTATAAACACAGTTCTACAAACTTTTTTCTCCTCTAAAGCTTTTTCAATAACATTAGTGATTCTATGCACTTGGTCTATTGTAGAATGCTTTTCTCTAAATCCAAATTGATAATCCGGGTTTTTTTTTCTTCTATGATGGGCTTCAATCGTCTCAGTAGTCGTTTTTCAAACAATTTCGATATTATCGGCAGCAATGAAATTGGCCTTCATGATGTGTTACTTCATGAGGTGGTTTACCAGGTTTGGGTATCATAATGACTTCGGCTACTTTCCATTCACTTGATACATGCTGAAGTCTAAATGATGCATTGATGAGCGTTGTTATTTTAACTAAAGCTTTAGGAGGGAGATTTTGTAGAACTTGCCAGTGATTAAATCATAACCAGGAGATTTATTGGAACTTAGATGTTTGATCTCGTTAAAAACCTCCTTTGGTGTAACAAATCTTATGTTTAGCTCAATTTTAGAAGTTTCTTCCTGTATAAAGTCTTCATCATCTGCAAGATCTCCATTTAATTGAAATACTTGCTCTAAGTGCTGTGCGAACCTAATAGCTTTCTGTTCGTTATTGATTTCCCACCTTCCATTATGTTCTTTTATAGGTGGGATATGCATGATTGGCTTGCTAAAGTTCTTTATTGTTTTCCAAAGAGAATAATCTGTTGTCCGATCACTTGTTAGCTGACTTAGATTAGAATTTATAGTCTCATCACTGAAGTTCTGTATTTCCCTTTTAAGTTTTTTGTAAGATTGTTAAAAAGTGTCTTGTCTTGTGGAGTCATCTGCCACTTTTGTCTTTGAAATATTTTTTTAGCAATCAAGTCCCTGATTTCTATAAGGTACGACTTAACTCTGGTTCTTTTTTATATTCCGGTATGTTTTCCCAAGCGCATTGTTGTATGTCTCTTATAAGTTTTCTTACTTCTATGTCTAGCTGTAGTGCGTTCTTTAGTGGGACTTTTAGATCGATTTTTCCTTCTAAATCTAGTTTAAAACTTTCCCAGTCCATTTTGTAATTAACAAGAGTCGGAATATTCTCTTTTTGTACAATAGTATCACTTAAAGTTAATATTATTGGTGAGTGATCTGAGCTCATATCATAACCTTCCTCAATTAAAAGAAATCTGGGTGATATAATTTTAAAGATGAAGAAATCGATGAGATCTGGTAATTTAGTAGGGTCAGTAGGCCAATAGGTGGGCTTTCCTGTTGATATTACATTACAATGTATTTCTTTTGATTGCACATAAATTCTTTTCCTTTAGTAGTGGTAAGGCGAGACCCCCAGAAGGTGTTCTTAGCATTAAAATCACCGCCCAGTAAGAATCGATTACCAAGTAGTTTTAAAAACTTATATACTGTTCTGTTTTCAGCGCATGCTTTGGTGGGCAACATATTGCTGCAAGGGTTACAGGATAGCGCTTAGTTCTGACACTAATAAAACTAAAATTAAAAACATTTTGTTAACTGTGTAATAATGTGATGGCTTGGAAGCAGTTCTGACTTACCGCAACTGCTATAATATGGCAGTTATTGTTCAGTTCTAAATTGCTTTTGTCAGTTTTATGTTTGTGTGTAAGATATTATTTTGAATACTCGGCACAGCTTCAGTGTTGAACGTAACGTCACTTGTGAGTAATTAGTTTCTTTCATCGTTACACATTCGTTGTAAAGTATGTGAAGATGTGACGTGTGCTATTTAGTATACTCACATAATAAAGATAATATGCTTATGATTATGGCCTTCAATTCAACAGGTAGATTGTCACCTAACGTAACGCTTAGATTAAAGAGAACGAGAGTAACACCTTCTCAAAAGGCTGCAGACAATTTAACTGAAAAGAATAAGAGGTATGAAGACTAAACATCCATTCCAATATATAAAAGTGAAACGTTGTCTATTTGTTTGGGGAGTTTTAACGCGATAACGTCAGGATGGATTTTGATGAAATTTGGAATGGAGATAGCTTATACCCTGGAATGAAACACGTTTTATCCCGGAAGATTCCACGGGAAAACAGGAAAACGTTCATTACTCGCTATAAGGAACAGTTGCCATGGAAACGAAATAATAAAACGTCTATCAAAAAACATCATGAGCGTTAGTGTTCTACTTTTGCATTGGTTTTTTTATATCCTACAAGTACTTAAGATGTTTTTTTTTGCCATAAACTGTAGTCCACGCGGACGAAGTCGCGGGCGGGAAATATAGTCATTTATAAATAGTAAATGACTGAAGATTACGCACATAAAAGATAAAACAAGAAAAAGAAAAAAAAATGAGTGAGGCACAAATTACTAAAAATACAGGCACTACCGTTTAGCCAGGACATTAAGATCAATCATTTCTGATAGGTTAAAAGCAAATAATTATTTATAATGCTTAGTCAAAAGAAGCTATTTTCAAAACAAAACGCCATCATTGTCACCCCTGTACCACAGTACATTAGTCTTTTAATATATGTACTGTGCCTGTACTATACATAACAAACTACCAACAAGAAGTCAACGCTGTAAAACCTCGTAATTGTCTCTACTAACAAAGTAATAGGAAATAATGTTCAAGTCCTGAAACAGGCTCTCGCCTTCGTAGTACTATAGTCGAGCGAGGTTTTCAACTCGGTCCTTAGTAATTAAATTAAATTAGTTCTACAATTAAATTAGAGCAATAAGGTTTATTATCATTGAAGCTTCGAGTGAAATCTCAATAAAAAAATATTTTTAAAAATATTTAAGGTAGATATAATTTCAAACTTAATACAATAAAATTTAAGCATCGCATCATCCGGTAAACCCCCCTAGATCACATCAACTAGCGATCACTCGCTGTTTGGCTTCCATACAAAAGAGCACGCGCTGGCGTTTGCTTAGCGCAGTTTCAGTTCAGAGTTTTGGTGGTTTATTACCACAGCGTAACTTTATTGCCCTAGCTTGCGACCGATAAAATAACTGCTGGATAGAAAATTGACACCGCGCTTGACAAGCTTCATTTTGATTGCAGTAGTTAGCAATAAAGCACAGGAAATATGCTCCCTCCCAATTTCGCTGGCTGGTTCTCACAGAACCAGAGAGATAAGGAAGTGTTGTCCTATTATGTTATGAGAGCATACGATGATACCATAAAAGAGTTGTACTTACCTTAACAGTTTCGTCAAAAAGGGTAAATCGATGTCCTGTTCCCATGGTAAAAAGTAGGTTCGCTCATAAGCAGTTCGGAGTAGTTGTTCCCCACCTTTATAATAAACTTTGCAAGGACATTAAGGATTATAATGTGAAAAAGTGAAGTAATAAAAATATAAAAAAGATTGTACTGACATTGCTACATAGATTCAATGAAAAGGGGATTGAGCAAATGTTAGCAAATTTTTATTTCTGTTGCACATTCCATCCTTTCATCAAATTTTCACTCTCTTACACACACACACACACACACACACACACACACACACTCACACACACATACACACACACACACACACACACACACACACACACACACACCAACGTACATGCTTATTTTTTTAGTGTTAATAATATTAATATTATGTTTTGAATATTTTTGTACTTTTTGGCTTAGACAAATTTATTTTTCTGCTTTTTCTTTTAGGAGAACCAACTGGCACTGAAACACAGTTTTTAACTAGTTTAGGAGCCTATGGATTCAATTTTATATTCTGTGTATCATATTTATGTCAATAAATTACTATCATTATTATACCAGGCACCATACGGTATCAATCAAATTGATTACTTTGTTAGAGATTAATTTATTTCTTTCAAATTATCAATTTGATTCGTTACATTGAGTACCTACAATCTACATTGATTACAAGTGTTTGAGTAGCAATTTGAATTTGTACCTACATTGATTACATTTTATATCTAATTATCAATTTAATTCATTACATTGAGTACCTACAATCTACATTGATGAGATGTGTTTGAGCACCAATTTGATTAAGTACCTAAATTAATTACATTTTCTATCAAATTATCAATTTAATTCATTACATTGAGTACCTACAATCTACATCGATTAGAAGTGTTTGAGTACCAATTTTATTGAGTACCTACATTGATTACATTCGCTACATTAATTACAAGTACGTACTTTTTATCTTTTTAAAATTTTAATCCAGTAAAGACTAATAGGTAGGCGTGGGGTTCCTAGTCAATAAAGTTCTCATTGAAAATGTAGTAGAAGTATCAAATGTGTCGACCAGGGTAGCGTACCTGCTTCTTAAGCCGACCTATATGTATAGCCTGAAGGTCTTACAGGTTTACGCATCGACCTCGGCACACTCGGATGAAGAGGTAGAAGATATGTTTGATGGCATAATTTTTAATATTTTTTTTTTATTACGGACTAGGCAATCGTTTGACCACGATCTCACCTGATGGAAAGCGATGATGTGGTCGAAGGTGTAGCACACTTGCCTAGTAGATACCTATTTACTCTTGACTTGAACAAACCGGGGTTATAATTTACCGGAAACACTGACGAGGGCAGGGCATTCCACTCCTTTGCAGTTCTTATAATAAATGAAGAAGCGAAACGCTTCGTTCTTGTGCGAGGTATTTCAAGCATGAAAGGGTGGCGCTTTGCTGATCGTCTAGTCGTAATATCTTAAGCACTACATAACACTATAAGGGCCCACTATAATGTGATCATAAGAGACTTTAACGCCAAAGTGAGAAAACAGACGTGCAGTGAATGTTTTATCACAGTAGGAAATGTAAGCCAACCTTTGGAAAAAGAGGGCTTCGTTTTAATGAATTCATTCTTCAAAAAGCATCCCTAGAGAAATTGGACATGGCAAACTCCCGCCACTATGACTAAAAATTAGATCTACTTCATAATGACGGACAATAAGCACATATTCGAAGATTTCTTAGTAGAATAGAAATATAGATAGATAATACTTTATTGTACAGCAGGTTCAATACCGGTAGTTATCACCAATTTGTCCGAGGTTCCTTGAATATTGACCACAATAAATATAAATAAATCGGCTAAAAAATTCGTGAGTATCTTCTATTTCGTGAGTTTTTAGACGATTTATTTATATTTAATATGAATTCCACTCGCGTAAGTTTTCAAAATCAAATTGAAAGTTGCCATCTGGTTCAGTCTTTGCACCAACCGAACCTGCTCCAAGCCACTGTTGAATTAAAAAAGTTCCAAATTAAATTGGAAAATCTATTCCCTCGGAAACAGCAATTTTTAGTTTTTTTTCTGTTATAAAAATGAAATAAAACTCTTTTAAAGAACCGACATATTTCACTCTTAAGCCATGTCTATTAGTTGTTTTCGAAGGTCATCTCAAATCGTCTTGCAAGAAGACCTGATGAATTCCAGCCTCCTGAACAGGCCGGGTTTCGCCGAGGACACACAGTGAGGCAGATTATGCAGAAGTATGAAGAGTTTAATCAGCCTCTGTGTCTTGCTTTTGTAGACTTTGAGAAGGCCTTTGACTTTGTTGAAACCAGGGTGGTTCTGGAGTCTTTGCAGCATTGTCATATGGATTGGCGATACATCGAAGTACTGAGGTTTCTGTGTGACGCCGCCACTATGAGAGTCCAATTACAAAACTATCAGTCTAAACATATTCAACTCAATTTGCCGATGATATTGTCCTAATGGGGGAGTCGCTGCAAAACTTGCAACGTATGATGACCAACCTAGATGATGCTTCCCGATGTATCGGTCTCGGAATAAATATAGATAAGACCAAGGTCATGTTTAACGATCTTATTGACCCGGATTGCAATCAATGGTGTACCTCTTGAAGTTGTCCAACAATTATAATTACGAGTACCTTGGACAAATAATACAATTATGTAATAACACTTTGAGAAGGAAGCCAACAAAATAATTCAGCTGGGTTAGGCATCATTCGTCAAGTCTTCTCGTCGTCCATACCACAGTGCCTGAAGACAAAAGTCTTCAATCGTGCTATCCTTACGGTCAAACTAGTCCACAAATTTAAGGTCGCTCAGCGAGATATGGAGAGAGCTATGCTTGGAGTTTCTCTGAAGGACAAGATTCGTAATGAAGATATCCGACGAAGAACCAAGGTAACCGACATAGCACAATGGATAAGCAAGCTATTGTGGCAGTGGGCTGGACACTTTTCCCAAAGAACCGATAATTGTTGAGACAAGTTCTCGATTGGAGTGCACATTTAGGTAATCGTAGTTTATGATGCCCAGTGGCCAGGTGGAGTGACGACCTGCGAAAGGAGGCCGGAAGAGAATAGATAAGGAAAACTTAAGAACGAGCTCAGTGGTGTGCATTAGGAGAAACCTATGTCAAGCAGTGGACAGATATAGGTTGATGATGATGATGATGAAAGACTAATAAAACTATAAGCCTTACTATAAACTTTAATCTACATCAAAAAAGTATCGTGACTTACATACTGCACTGACAAGCTGCTTACATACTGCAAAGCCTAAGCTGATGGACCTAGAGTTTTGAAATTCAGACATAGACCCATGCATTTTTTTTTAAAACATGAATCTTATCAGTCGACAAAAACTTCAAAAGTAATATTACAATTCAGTGTTTCAAGCAAGCTCTGCATTAAAACTAAAATGACGAGTAATTGAACTAAACAAGAACATGTCAAAAGTAGCAAAAAATAAGTTGTTTTCTTAGAAACTTTTGCACTTAGCTAGAGCAGTTATCATGGTCCTGCCTCTTGAATTGATCCACGATCTGACTAAGAAACTTGGTCAGTAAGTTCATAAAATAGCACTAACTGTGTCCCTACCATTTATGTGACGATTTTACTCGTGCAAATCAGTTTTATTTTGCTGCCTAGTGGGAATTCAAAAATATCATTGGGTTTTTTTTTAAAGTTGCCCGCCTTCCTTTATATATTGCGGAAATAATAAATTGCCCTTTTATATTATCAGCTAGCACTCACCTAGATGTTACGAAGTGAGCAATAAATCTTGAATAGACTACACATTCACAATGTAAAACAGGTTTGAGTGTGAGGTCACTTGAGCATCATCGGTGCCAGTTAAATTATTCAAAAACCTTCGGCAAATTTACAATATTTTCACGAAGCATTTCAACTTTATTGGCGATCTTACACTTAGAGTTGAATTAAAGTTTTTAACATTAAAGTGAACAACTTAAATTTTAGAGATTTTCATCTAAATTCTATCTTAAAAATTAATCGTAAAATGCTTCTTTCCATCAATTGATTCATGAATATTAACTTTTATAAAGCTTTTACAAACTTTTCTTTGAAATAATTCAAATTATCTTCAGTTAAAACAGACTGAAATAATTGACCACAACCCGTTCCTCAAAAAACGAAGTTATTTAAGTTGTCAGAACTCTTTATTCCAAGTTTTATTGGTTGAACATCAAACGAGGGTTTCCGAAAAGATTGGGAAGTTCCATTCCGTTTCGGAATTGTGAGTGTTAAATTGAGTTAACGAATAGACATAACTTTTCTTATTTTCAGTACGGTTGTTAAAAAGTTTTCGTGTTAAGCTCAATTGTTTTTGAACTACGATATCGCGCCGAATGTAAGTAACTATTGCTGACGTACAAGGGATCAGTGCTCTTAGAAGGTTACGCACAAGGTATAAATAATAATGGAGCAAAACAGTTGACGGCTTTCAGAGATCCAATTTTATTCAATGCTTAGCCTAGTGTGTTTACAACCGTTTGGTCAAACACCAGCCTAAATTAAAAACCAATTCAATTTATTTACACCATTGGAACACAGGGAACTCTTAGTATCGTCAATTTAGTACAGTATTAATTAAGCAGCTGTATTGGGGCTTTGTCAATTAGGACATGTCATGAACAATTAGGTATGCCTTCGAGTCACTCTCGATAAGGTAGGCAAAACAAGCAGTTGAATTTTCACTCAAACCGCATGGTTACGCATGTTCACTCGCATATTAATCACGTAATCATGCTTCAAAAATCCATACGCGGATGAGCAATATGAAAATGGTCAAACTTTTCCAATCGGTGTCGCGTAATTTGTTCGCAATCAATGATCGGGACTACGCACGCACCAGGCGCGTAATCTCAGTTTATAATGTGACAAAATAACAAGATGCGTGTTTGGGAACAAATGCGTCATTACCATAGAGTAAGGAAAATTTTCCCCATCATAATATAGACATTACTTAATATCGTTGGCGTAGAGTCTTTGATAACTATTTTACGAAAGAAATGTCTATCTATAGACATTGCCGAGTCTTTTGAAGCTACACAGCTTTTGACACTTGCCACTTGTAGTTCACTCTTTGTAGTATGTTAGTGTGCGATACACTTACAGGGATAATCTCCGGAGCTATGTTCGTTATATGGTTTATGGCAAGTTATAGTGTATTTGTGTGATGAGTAGAAATGTTTCATTTCGAGTCATGGATGTAATATTCGTTTCTTTATATTTTATCTGTTGTCAAGTACCACCCATAGCACAGGGTATCCTAGATTGGGGCTAGGAATTGGTGTAAATTAACCCATTATTTTTATTTTATGGTTTTATTCGCAGATAAACAAAAGCGGTGCTGCTTTTCATCTCCTACAAAGTTTTAACGTCAGTTTCATTATGAAACGGTGAAAATTGAAAGTAACGCAAGACTCAAGTTTCACAGAAGCATTTAAGTGTCGGGTCACATGAAAATAGAGGAAGTGGCGTTTGACACATTATTAGCAACTGTCAGACGAGCAACAGCGTGTTAATGTATATGTTAACTCGCTTAAATTATAGAGAAATTCCTTTCTTCAGACTTTATTAGTTCATGTTATATTTCTGATTCAGTTTCTTCTTACTACTACTCGAAGTTTATATTATTATGATAAGGTTTAACATAAGTATTAATTAAATAGCTAAGCCTACGCTGAAATTTGAGTAAGCATTGTTTTTTAGTTAGTAGAAACTTTTAGTGTATCCCAAATTGTTGGTTTATTTTGTATATTATTTGTTGTTCTTTTTATTTCTTTCTTTTTTTCTTACGAAACCCTAAAGAATAAACCATAACCTATATACATTTAGAATATTACGTTTGTTGCCCGTGGTACTACCAGTATTACTACCAGTAGTACCACGTGTAAAAAATATATGATATTATAGCTTTCTAACCGTAAAAGTTATTTGCGAAACATTAGAATTAGTTACCCACCAAAAATGTTTGCAAGTGCGTTTTTTTAAGCTTCCACTGAAAAAACAATGTGTGTTATGCTTTTGACATGAAGTTTGCATGTGTGTGTTTGACCATAAAACTACCAAGTTTTAGATTTAAGTAAGGTGGCATCAGACATCATATAACTTTATGTTAAATGTGTAACAGCCCTTTTTTAAGTCGGGGTGAACATTGTAAGGATTTAAGTTTTGTGGCTTGTATACGTTTTGCTTACAGGAACAACACCGAGCTTCTTAGCACCTTAGTTAAAATGTTAAACTTCAAGCGGAAATAAAAAAAACGATTTCAAATTAACCATAGTTATAGATTGACTCTTCCCCTCAGAAAA
The DNA here is from genome assembly GCA_946251855.1 of Alsophila aescularia. Lineage (NCBI taxonomy): Eukaryota > Metazoa > Arthropoda > Insecta > Lepidoptera > Geometridae > Alsophila > Alsophila aescularia. The sequence continues at coordinate 10,201,144 of OX276378.1, read as the reverse complement.
ACAGATTTCATATGGCTTAAACCCCACCTGTCAGGCAAGGTTAACAGTTTAATTGACATACAATAGAGCAACACAATCACGGCAACTACTTTCACATTACCATCATGTTGGGTCCATTGTTCCAAGAATGAATTGCTATTTTACTGTGTCAATATTTACCTTAATGTGGTTGGCATTGATCTAGCAGAAAAGCTTTAAAGCAAAATATGTTTTTACTTTATGGTTATTGGCGGTACAAGCGTCTCATTTGACATTTCAGGACTAGTCTACAACTTTGTAGTCATAGCCGTTCGGTATAATATTATACTTCTCACAATCCAACTGTTCAAAATCTTGGCCCTGCCGTTCGGTATAATATTAAGCTTCTCACAATCCAACTTTTCAAAATCTTGGCCCTGCCAGTTTTAAGTTATGTGTGGATTTCAATGCCATCGCTCAAAAAGCGAAGGAAAATATAACGAGGAAACCGAAGATCATGTGACATGTGACGTTCACCAACACGCACTGGGCCAGCATAAGTTCTTCTTTATAAGTAGGCAGGCCTGTGTCTCAGCAGCTTGTACGTAATAGTCTGATTATGAAAATGTGACATGTCACATCCACCAACATACACTTGGCAGCATAGTTCTTCTTTATGAGTAGATCTATGTCTCAGCAGTTGATACTTAATAGTCTGATGATGTAGATGTGACATGTGTCATCCACCAACTCGCACTGGGCCAGCATAGTTCGTCTTTATGAGTAGGCCTGTGTCTCAGCAGTTTGTACGTAATAGTTTGATAATGAAGATATGACATGTGACATCCACCAACATACACTTGGCAGCATAGTTCTTCTTTATGAGTAGGTCTATGTCTCAGCAGTTGGTACTTAATAGTCTGATGATGTAGATGTGACATGTGACATCCACCAACTCGCACTGGGCCAGCATAGTTCGTCTTTATGAGTAGGCCTGTGTCTCAGCAGTTTGTACGTAATAGTTTGATAATGAAGATGTGACATGTGACATCCACCAACATACACTTGGCAGCATAGTTCTTCTTTATGAGTAGGTCTATGTCTCAGCAGTTGGTACATAATAGTCTGATGATGTTGATGTGACACGCGAGATTCAGCAACATGCACTGGGCTAGCATAGTTCTTCTTTATGAGTAGGCTTGTGTCTAAGCAGGTATGTAATAGTCTGACGATGACGCTAATGTGAAAGCTTAAAATTTGAAGTTATTCTCATCATGTATTCCTGCATGGGGCAATAATTTGTGTGATGAGCAGAAATGTTTGTTTCCGAGTCATGGATGTTGATAATCATATTTATGTATGTTTATCCGTTATCTAGTGCCCATATTAAAGGGTATCCTAGTTTGGGGCTAGATAATTGGTGTGGAATTATCCCGAATATATTTATTTTATTTTTATGTCGATTCTCCTGGACAAAGAAAATTGAATATTGGAGATCACTTAAATAATAGCTATGAAATTCCACTTCCAAAAATGCAACCGATTCTTCTTAATAGTTTTATAATCATCATCGTCTTCATCAGCCCAAAGAAGCCCACTGCTGAACATGGGCCACCACAATAATGAAGGATTGAACGCTTCGTGATAGCAATGATGTTGATACATAAAAAGAAAAATGATTCTGCCCATTTCTTGAATTCCCTATGCTGAATGGGCCCAGCTAAATAGTAGGTCCGGTCCACCCCTTCTCACTCCACAGGTGCTGCGAGAACTAGTAAGGTGTTATTTTAGTTAGGTGTTTGATGGTTTAGTACCAGAAATATGGCAGTTCTCTCATAACCTTAATATTTTATAGTCTTGAACAAACTTTATAATTGTCCGGGATCTATTGGATCGTATAACTAAAATATCTTAATTCATGAAACAATTAATTGTTCAGGAAATGTTCAGGAATACTAACGAGGTTAACCTCGTTAATATTCCTACGCATATATGAGAAAATATAAAACTCACGTAAGCTTTTGGTTTGTAAGTGAATACAGTCTACATCATACAAACGTCACTTTAAAAGGCCCAAAATCCGCCTTTTTTGTTATAACTTTATATTAGAAGCACGTTCGTTATACATTAGAAACACCTTCGTTACGTCATATCATCAGATTGATACAGTATGTTGATGGGACAAGTAGTGTTTTCGTATAAGATCTATATCTAGTTAGTACGGCTCAATAGCTCAAAAATCAAATATAACGGTCCCATACGGCAAAAAGCTTGAAACGTGGCATGCATGTAGCTTTTATATACTCGTTTGCTTCAATATCAGATAATAATATATAAGAATAAACACGTCGGGAAATGATTGTTTCCCACCTTCTCTGTTGTATCCACATTTTTTTTATAAAAACTGTTAGGCTTACTCGAAAACTTAATTTATTCTTTATCTTTCGATGTATTTTCATAGGTCTTACCGTTTTCAAAATAAGCTAACATTAATAGTTGTACAGGGATTGGTGTGTTAGGGGTGAGTGTAAGTCCTAAAACGAAAACTCCAGGTCAAGTCGATTGAAAATTATGTTCACATCATGTATATAGGATTATTAATATATTAACTCTTTCAGATAATAATAAAATCATTATAATCGGTTCAGTCCCGGAGATATGAGTTAAAACACACAAAAGAAACAGCTGAATTTAGAATTGTAATGCAGCTGCGGTAGGGTAGGAACACTTCGTCACGCCTTTGTTGTTTTGCTTGTCCAGTAATGGCGTCTGGTATCAGAGTTTGTCAGGCCCACCTTGGGCCTCTGATGTGGCTTAACGACTGCTTTTAATCTATAACAACCGGAACCGATAGATCAACGTGCTCTCCGAAGCAAGGAGCGATGTAAAACAGCACATAACTTAGAGAAATCATTGATTGGAGCCTAAGACCCAACACGGTATCGTTGAATTCTAAGTCACACAATAGAACCGTTAAGCTATCATCGCCTTTATGGAAGCTGTGGCTTTATTTTCGTTCTCCATAATGGAGTCCAAACAGCATCTTCTTTCTTCCATATCTAATCCTCGAAGTTAGAATATTCAGTTTGTTATCAAGCTCTGAATCCCAAATCAATCCTGGCTGCAAACATGCTCGTTGCGTATGCTGTAGAAGGGCACCAAGTTTTTGTCTATAGCGCGTCACTTGATAAATAACGCCATTCTTGCTTGGTCGATGGCTTCCACATTGTGTTGTGAATCAGGATAACATATCGCTAAAAGATCCAAATTATAGGCATATTAACTATAAGTGCTTTAACTATAACTATTCGTAAACTGTAACAGAGATTTACCTGGCTTTCACGGGTATCGTAGAATACGTAGATACTCGATTCTGTGTGCAAGAGCACATAATGAAAGCCGATAGTGTTGGGTACACAAACGACTGGAGGTTACTAATGGTGCAAGATATTATTTGTTCTATTAAAATAGATTTTGGTTGCACTTGAAATAGGTCTACAGATAGGTCTATACGTGTCGTGGCGATATCATAGAATTGATCATTTCTTGAAATGGTTGGCTATCATGAAAAAGTTCTATTTTATGAATTCATCGGTCACATTATGCAATAATTTGGCTAGATGAATGAATTATCAGCATTTGACGATATGAAAAGCTAAACGCACGTTAGTGATCATGTCGTAAAATAAAAAGCTAATGCGGAAGCCCAACTCGGCCATAATAGCAGTTCTACTATTATTTCTTCTGTGGTGATAGTTTAGATAGCAAAGGCGCCTTCGCCTTCGTGTTTTATTTTAGCCTTGAAAACCTATTCTGTTTTTCAGGGGAGGAATTTAGTAAGTATAAGATTTTTAACGAAGTATATTTAAAAGCTTTTCGGGATAAAACTTAATCATAAAAACAAAATCATTAAAATATACAAAAAACACTTTATTGCATGCTTTAAATAATACACGCGAGGATCAAAAATAATAATGAATATATTATATTACAATTATCGGTGGTCATATCGCTAGAGAGCGATCTCTTCCTGACAAACTTAGGATGGAAATAATCAGAGATGACATTAAAAAACATCTATATACCTACCATCTCCACAAGCAAAAACCCGTTCGTTGAATCAGGGTGGCAGAGGTATCCCCAACAATAGATATCTCAATAGCACGCTCAATCCTATCTCCCGCAGCTCCTTATTGAATGCTCGACAAGCTATTATCATGGAGATTCTTCATCCTAGTTTCATAACAGATAAGATTTTTTGCAGCAATGATATTGAGTGGCCAAAAAGATCTTTGAGAGCCTCACGATTATATAGTCCAAAGACGTGGAACACTAGTTTGGTAGTACATTTTTTTTTCGAAAAGAGCACATAACTTTTTTAAAGATCTACCGACCTTTTTTACCCTTGAACCATGTCTATAAGTTGTTTTTGAGGATCATGCCAAATCGTCTCAAGAGAAGACGACGAATTTCAGCATTCTGAGCAGCATTCTAATTTTTCCCCTAATTAGGTAATTAGGTTTGAGTTACCTAATTAGGTAAGAACAACTTAGAGAAGGAAGCCAGTAGAAGAGTTCGGCCAGATTGGGCAGCATTCAGTACTTAAACTTCGTCAAGCCTTCTCGTCTCCATATTGCCTCCAAAGTTTTCAATGAGTGCGTTCTACTAAGTATTCATGACCTGACGGAGCCGAAACTTGGACACTCACGGCCAGACTAGTTTACAAATTTAACGTCGCTCAGTGAGGTGGGAGTGGTATACTGTAATTTTCTCTGAAGAACAAGATTCATAATAAAGTGATCTGACAGAAAACCAAGGTACCCGACATATTATCTCTATGGATATGCTAGAAGTTGCCACGGGCTGATCGCATTTCGCGAAAAACCGACAGCAGTTGAGGTTAACGATTTCTCGAGTGGATACCACATTTAGAGAAGCAAAGCTCAGGACGCCTTGTGGCTAGTTTCTGTGATGACTTGCGAAAGGTTGGCAGAAACTGGATCTGGAGAGCTGAAGACCGAGCTCGGCATGCAACAGTGGGCAAGTATAGGTTGATGATCAAAGATTGCTAGTAAAATTTCACTGTAATATCCCGTTCTTTGAATATTCTTAGGTGTTATGATTAGAATTTAGTAAATGCTAGATTTCACTATTGATATCTGGTAAATGTTGGTTTTGCTTAGGTTAGGCTAGGTTTTATTTTCGTGCTAGGTTAATCTTCATGGATACCGCGAAAAAGCGGTTATGTAAAGGTTACGTAAAGTTATGGTTAGGTCAGGTTAATCTTTTTCAACATTTACCGTGTCTCTCAGGTAAATATTAAAATTGTATTTATTTAAAATTTCGTAATGCCCATTTTTTTGGCAAAAAACCTCAATATCATTTTCTATTGAAAACCAAGCAATGTAATATCTGTTCCAAATATTGTTTTCCTTTCATTTTTTTTCCACGTTTCCCATGGAACACAACAACATGGAATCTCTTATTATAACAACAGAGAGTGGAGAAACAATATTATAAGAAGTAACTCAAGGTGCAAAATATGTTTATCACTAGGCAGTGTAGTTTTTTGTTTTTACCACCAAATATATTCAAATTTAGTAACAGAAGATATATATATATACTTCATAAATATTATTCAAAATTATGAAAAACACAATTGTGGAAATTATGGCCTGGAAACTTCAATGAAATCCAATCATAAGTGTATTGTTGATTTTTAGAGTTTCGTACCCGAATGGTCCAAACAGAAGCCTATTGCTCACGGCAACACTGACTATTCTGTATTCCTATCTGTCCATAACAGACGAACAGCCTAAACGAGATAATAGATGTGCTTTCTTACTCCAATATGGGAATCGTGTTTAAATTTTACAATTAAAAATTTTAATCGGCCACCAAAATAAATGGAAGGGAAGACCTATTTTTTTACCTTAGTTTGTGAAGTCAAAATGAACTAGTTTAGTATACAAAATATACTTTTTTAAGGTTCCGTATGTCCGGATGAAAACAAACGGAATCCTTATTGGATCATCATGTGTCTGTATGTCCATTTGTAACAGCTAATTTGCTCCGAATGTACTGGACCGAATAGGTTGAAATTTGATATAAATAAATAGATAATTAATAATATTCAGGTCAATTCACACCAATTACCTAACCCCAAACTAGGATATCCTGTGCTATGGGCACTAGATAACGGATAAACATAAATAGATACGAATACTAAATCCATGGCTTGGAAACAATCATTTCTGTTCATCACACAAATGATTGCACCTCGTAGGATTCGAAACCACAACCGTTTGATTTCGTAGTAGGGTCTCTAGCCACTAGCTAGACCAACTGGACGTCTACGTATAGGTATAATGTTACGAATTTTTGTGATCCAATCACGGACATGTAACGTAAATAAAAATGAATTTTGAATATTGGGTTGGTTAGTATAACAATACATAAAAGTGAAACGTTGTCTGTTTCTTTTTTAGTTTGTTTGGGTAGCTTTCACGCGATAACGGCTGGATGGATTTTGATGAAATTTGGCATGGAGTTGCCATGGAAACGAAATAACAAGTCTAAAGACAAACAATGGATAGTATTTTTCGCGATAAACTGTAGTCCGCGCGGACGTAGTCGCGGGTGGGTAAGCTAGTTATCAAGCAATGGCTTGCTGTGATGGTCTCATTTTTTTAAAATATTTTTTGTCAATAGTAATAATAGTATTAATCCATACCAATATATAAAAGTGAAACGTTGTCGGTTTGTTTGTTGTTTGTTTGGGGAAATCTCACGCGATAACGGCTGGACGCATATTGATGAAATTTGGAATGGAAATAGCTTATACATTAGAATAAAACATGGGATTCTTTTAATTCCAGAAAATTGAAAGTTTTCACGTGAAAACTGGTAAATGTTGATTACTAGCAGTATGGAACGGTTGCCATAACAAATCTGTCAAAAACTTCAAGAGCATTGGTGCTATAAAGTAAATATATATGTCTATGGTGCTATACCTACTTTTGCATTTAATATCCTATAAGAACAATGGATGCTGTTTTTCGCGATAAATAGTAGTCCACGCGGACGAAGTAACGGGCGGGAAAGCAAGTATAATATAATTTTAAAAAATAGATTAAAATTTTACCTTTATTTCTTCCTATTGTCTGAGTCCTGAATTGATCTATTTCCTGAATTGTGAGGTTTCCAAAGTACTGAAGATTTATTTCAACCTATGCCAGATTAGTTTAACGATTAGTTTCCAACATGCTTAGTTTCTATCACTAAAGTTGACTTTTACACCACAGCAGCGCAGCGTATCTGTAAAGTTGAGATACTGTCATAATATTCTGTAGGCGTTATTTTAGTACAGACCCCAAAGTCAGTTACATTATGACGAGGTAAATCGTTTGCCATTAGTTTATTTAAAGGGAGGAAACAATTCTCGTGGTCTGTGCTGCTCACTCATTTAAGCCACTTTAGAGTTAGTTTTGCTTTTTCACTATTTTATTACTGAAATTACTCTTTAATAAATTCTTATTTAGCTAAGTTTTCGTAGCAGTATCTTATAAATATAGAAACACTACTTTAGGTATTGAACCCTTGCCTGTCACGCGAACACTTTAACAATATAATGACTAAATAGATGTGCAATTCAATTATCAATTTTGAAAGCTAAACAATGTTGATTTGGTAAATAAACATTAGCTGGTCCAATTAGTACATCTATTTTAACACTAACTTCTAGGTCTACTTTTCAAGATGGTTTTGACAGTATTCATAATTCACTAGTCTTAATATTACCAGCTCGTGGCATAATTTGATGACTTAATTTTTAATCATATTACCGGGAATAAATTTATAACTAAGCTAATATACACAGGTAAAAACACATAGTTATAAGTGATTCCCAGAATGTTAGCCAAAGCTATGTGGTTCATTTATCAAAATATATGATTAAATAGCTGCACCCGCGGCTTCGCACGCGTGATATTTTCTTTAGGTTCAAAGTACCATAATGTGTTAATCCAGGACCAATATAACAACTTTTGATCAAAATTTCTTTAGCCGTCAAAAATACTTTTATTAATTGCTCGGCTTCTAACTCACCAGATTGAGATACCAATTACACCAGTTTATAAATCAAACCCAAAGCTATCTAACAATGAAAACCGCATTGCAATCGGTCCAATAGTTTGTACGTGATGCGTGAACAAACAAACACAGACAAACAGACAGAGAGACATAATAAAAAAATACGTGTTCAATATTCTACGTGTTCTTTTACATAATTTTCCATCCCTATCCTGCAGGAACTCTTAAATTTTTTGGGGTGAAACGTATCCTCAATTTTAACCCATCATATAACTTAAAGCGGTGACAAGTTGCATCAAAATCCGTCCATTAGTTTCAGCGTGGTACGTGTTCTTTTAAATATTTTTCAATCCCTATTCTGTGAGAACACATTAATTTTTCGGGATGTAAAGTATCCTATGACATATCCAGTAGTTCCGGCGGCGTGATGCGCGGTCAAGATACAGTCAGACAGACATACTGACAGAAATGAAAAAACATACAGTTTAGGCTTCATTATCGAATATAGAGTTACCTGTAAAAAAATAATTCACAATATCTTTAATGTACAGAATTTGGACCCATACCCCGCAGGAACCCTTTATTTTTTCGGGACAAAAAGTATCCATAATTTTCACTCATCTTATAAACTATGTCTGTGTCAAGTTGCATCAACATCCGTACAATAGTTTCAGCGTGCTACGTGTTATTTTAAATAATTTTCTATCCCTATCCTGCAGGAACTTTATTTTTCGGGATGAAAAGTATCCAATATCCTACCTCGAAGTATGAACTTAAGTCATACCAAATTTTATTTGGATTCAGTGAGTATTTTCGGCGTGTTGCGCTGCCAAGGTACAGGCAGACAGACGGACAGGCAGACAGACAGACAAAAATTACAAAAATACAGTTTTGGCTTTAGTATTGAATATACAACGGCCTCCAAAAAAATACACATTACCTTCAATTTACAGAATTTGGGACATTATCTCGCAGGAACTCTTTATATGTTCGGGATAAAAATTATTCTCAATTTTTAACCATTATATAAACTGTGACTGTGCCAAGTTGCAACAAAATCTGTCTACTAGTTTCATCATGATACGTGTTCTTTTAAATAACTTTCAACGCCTATCCTGCAGCAACTTTTTAATTTTTCGGGATGAAAAATAACCAGTGTTCTACCTCAAAGTATGATTTCGAATCATACCAAATTTAATTTGAATTCAGTGAATATATTCGGCGTGATGCGCTGCCAAGGTACAGACATACAGACTGTCAGACAGACAGACCGACAAAAATTACAAAAATATTGTTTTGGCTTTAGTATTGAATATAGAACAAAAATTAGGACAATATCCCGCAGGAACCCTTTAATTTTTCGGAATGAAAGTATCCTACCTCGTAGTATGAACTCAAATCATACCAAGTTTCATTTAAATTCATTCAGTAGTTTCGGCATGATGCCTAGCCAAGATGCAGACAGACAGACAGACAGACAGATAGACAAAAATAAAGAAACATTTTTGGCTTCAGTATCAAATATAGAGTACCCTCCAAAGATATAGATGATTTATAAATATAATGTATCCTGCAGACAAATTAAGTTTTATTGGAGGTTTGTACTATTCTTACCTTCACAACCTTTCATTATATTTTAATTAAATATAGAAGTCCATAAGTAAAAAATAATTTTAAAATGATGTTACGTTAATGACGTAGCCACCATAGCCATAAAGTGGTTGCTAAACTGCGGCCTTTGTTTATCTAACCTAACCGTAGTCAAGGCTGGCACGACTGGGAGGTTTGGCGAAAAATAAATAAGCGAATATCTATGAACAGCAGTGGAATGACAAAGCCTGCACAAGGAGAAGAAGAAGAAGACAAATGTAGGGTTTTCATTAAGACCACAATTATAAAGCCGGACGACCAGAAGGACGGCGATAAGCTATCGTTAGAAATAAAATGGTAGATATTCCACTTAGCACGAAACATTATGTTTCCACTTTTGATTTTTATCAGACTGCGCAATGCAAAGGACCGGTAATGTGTTTATCAGCCTACGTATGTATGTCTGTCCTTTTGTGGCATTATATAGCGCAAACACGTAGACTGATTTTGACGATTTTTACGTCAATCGTTTTGTCTTAATCTTGCAAGTCCTACTAAAGATATTATGACAATAATCAAAATTCAATATGGCGAAAACAAGACGCCATTTGTGAAAAGAAAAATAACACAAAGTAGACGAACTATGTCTAGTGGGATATCATTGAATAGGTATTTAAAAATCATGTTCAGGGTTTCGAAGTATTTTTCATTTATAATGACCATTTAGGATCTATAACGATTTAAAGTTGTTTAGCAATCATTCTCACTAATTCTTATAAATATAGACTTAAAAGCTGCGATGAAATATAGGGTAGATCCCCGATAGACTTAAAAGCTGCGATGAAATATAGGGTAGATCCCCGATAGACTTAAAAGCTGCGATGAAATATAGGGTAGATCCCAGATCGCCGCTTGAAAAACGGCACCGTCAAAACAAGGCATATGCCTTGTTTTGCTCTCAGTCGCAATAAAAATCTCTCTCTCTCTCTCTGCTTATGGTCTCCGCTTGTGGACTATTTTTATATTAGCTATAGAACTCTCACTCTCTCTCTCCACTAGTGGACTATTTTTATATTAGCTGGAGAGGTCTGTAAAAGCAAATAATAAATAAGTACAAGTAAGCATTGACGCGGGGACACTTTTGAGGTTTGATTTTCATAGAGACTGTATATCTATAGTTTATTTCATTGAAGCTTAAAATTTTAAAATAAAAATGAGGTATTATAAAAATAAAAAAACCCGACTGAGAACAAAACTAAAAAGAGGCAAAGAAACTTAAAATTTCATGTAGTTGGAGTTATGAAGAGTAAGCTCGCCAGGTTATAGCTGATCCCTTCAAAGGAGTAATGAAATGTATGATGCCTCCGACTGCACCTTATATTTCAAAATCAAAAATGTAAATCTTAATTGCCTCTTTTTAGTTTTGTTCGCAGTCGAGTTTTTTGTTTTTGATAATAATTCATTTTTATATCACGCGTACTGCTAGGAAGTAGGACAGTAGATATGAAGATAGATTGATAGATAACTCTTTAATGCATACTTTAAAAGAATAAGAATAAGAATAATATATTCTTATTCTTATTCTTATACCTTAAAAGTAAGTCGTAAGTACATTGTACAAAAAAAAACTATACTTTTAGGTAGGTATGTAAATAGTTCGTCTATCACGGTAATTGAGTCTTGAGTTATTTTTTGTGATGTAACTGCAAATTTACAGTTTTCGTATTGTTCCCTTTACTTGTGCTTTAAGACATTGCTTGTTGCCAAATTTCATGATTCTAGGTCAACGGGAAGTACCCTATAGGTTTTGATTCCTTTGCGAGTACCAAAGTAGGGGGGCATAAGCGGCCGTATCTTTTGATTGAGTTGACAGAAGTGTGTTTTTTTTACAGCTCCAAGGGTACTTACTTGAGTACTTAATATTGATTTCAACTTGATACCTCCACGCGTTCTAGATAAAAAGGTTCTTGTCAGACAGACAGACAGACTGCTGGACAATGAAGTGATCCTACATGGGGACCTTTTTTTCTGAGTTACAGAACCCTAAATCTCTTGTTTGTCGTTTGCAAAATTATGAACAAACCATAATGAGTTGATTTAGAATGTAAAAGTTTTTTTAAAAGGTTGAAACATTAGACCTATGCAGCTGGTTTTTATGAACGTAAATGAGATTATAAGAAAAAGGCGCGAAATTAGAAAATGAGGCCACAAAGCAAATACAAATCGAACAGCTGATACAATTAAGAGTAATTGCGAAGCAAAGTATCCTGTTTCGAGTAAGTACCTGAAATTTGTTTTTTTTTTGCCATGAATAGTGACGCAGACACAACCAACTTACTCAAAATTATAGTAGATTTTCTATTCTGTATTTGATTTATTGGATTTAATTTCGTGTACCGCGCGTGACATCTGTCTATTCTGTTTCTTCTTATCTGAGGTACATTTATACAGCATACTCCAGATAAACTTAGCAATGTTTGTGTATCAGACCTCGGGCTTGATATTAATGTTGATGGACGTGTCTAATATTCAAAATATGAGTAATTTCTGGAGTTATTGCCATTCATTACGCGACTTTTACAAAGCTCCACTCGTGAATCCGCAGTTAAATAAATTAGTTGTGAATTCTTCTGTGCGAATACCATCGGGTGGCAGTGACATTACTCAAACTGTGCAGAATTTGATAACTTGTAATTAAAATTTATAGTGCAAATAGAAAATGAAGTACTTCGGTTACATTGACAAAGTTGAAGTCGCTCAACTTCAGTTTATGTTTATGAATTACTAGTTTCTCGCCCGCGAGTTCGTACGCGCGGATTAATGTTTATCGCGAAAAAAAGCATCCTATTTTTTTTATGATATTAAAAGTAGGTATATCACCTCTTGATGTTTCTTGACAGACTTTTTATTTCGTTTTCATGGCAACCACAGAGCATTCTGTGGTGGAAACCGTTCCTTACAGTAAGTAATCAACATTTTCTAGTTTTCCCATGGAAACTTACAATTTTCCGGGATAAAAGTAACTTATCTTTTATTCCAGGGTATCCAATCTATCTCCATTCAATTTTATTGAAATCCGTCCAGCCGTTAGCGCGTGAAAGCTCCCCAAACAAACAAACAAACAGACAACGTTTTATTTTTATATATTGGTACGGATAAAGTTTGGTTCTACTACTCTCGGGCTCTCATAATGGTCTCCTATGTATATTAACAGACATACAGGCTTGTTTACTCATTTACTTAAAGTGCTAAAAAGGAGTACTACCTATAACAAAATAATCTTTTACAAGTCGTTGCTAAATATCTTAAACAGCTTCGTTCAAATCACTACTTTGCACCTTTTACAAAAAAAAAAACAGGGACGACTGTTTATAACTGTTAAAAAAAGGGAATTTTGAATGTTTATATGATTTTAGCATTAACGCCTACTTAACGAGTACATCTATCTAAACTTATAATCTATCTATACTTCTAATATATACTTACATTAAAGCAATAAGAACGAAAAAATAAATTAAGTAAATACAGCCCTGAACGATACCTGCCGAATAATAACCGGATGCCTCAAACCCGGTGTGGGTTTAAAACCTACTATATTTACTGGCAGGTATTGGCACCACCCGAAACACGACGGAACTTCGCGTGTGCCGTCGAAAAATACAAACAGGAACATGACCACCGACACCCATTTTACAATCATACGTAAAGTAGATTGAAAAGCCGTAAGAGCTTTCTACATTTGACAAAAGGTTTGGAGAGGTTGGACCCACCCAACGCGAGGCTTAGCCTATGGGCAGCTGAGCACCCTGTTCCCACCAACTACATAATGCCAGCAGAACAACTTCCAGCTTGCCGTAACCTACAATGGCCGGCTTGGAAATCCTTGAATCGGCTCAGGACCAACATCAGCCGTTGTAAGCGTAATCTGGCCAAATGGGGTATAATAGGCGAGTCCCAAACTACATGCAATTTCAGTGGAGACTCAAGACAGTCTATGGACCACCTGCTGTCTTGCCCGTCTTGCCCCACTACCTGCACTGCGGAAGATTTAAATAAGGCAATCCAAAGAGCTGTAGACCTGGCAACTTATCTAGCAGCTTTTATTTAATTTAAAGTCGAACCAGTGACAGGATAAAAAGAAGAAGGATGAAAAAGTCTGTACAAAGAAGATAATTTTCAAAAAAATAGTCTAGGGTACTTAAAATAAGCTACTGAACAAGAATATAACATTTTTAGAATTCGTGTCTGTCTGTCTGTTTGTTTCCCTGTTTGTCTGTATGTTTGTTCGCGCATCACGTAAAAGCTACTAGACCGATTGCAATGCGGTTTTTGCAACCGTTTCTTACAGCGAGTAATCAAAAAAATCCAGTTTTTCCGACTGGAAACTTGCAATTTTCTGGAATGAAAAGTATCCTTTGTTTTATTCGAGGGTATAAGCTATCTCTATTCCAAATTTCATCAAAATCCGTCCTGCCGTTATCGCGTGAAAGCTCCCCAAACAAACAAACAAACAAACTGACAACGTTTCAATTTTATATATTGTTATGGATAAACACTGTTAAACATATTTTTTTGCCTACTTTTTTGTAAATGTACCTACTTACTTCATCAGCTTTTGTTAGTTTTCATTTAGTACGATGGTTTTCATTTATGTAATCTAACTTTTAGAAATATTTTAAGTCAGAGAGAACCAGGCATTGCTCGGTACTAAAAGGCGCGAGGAGGGATACACTGAATGAAAGTCTCGCTTGGGTAATCTTAATACAATCTAGGATTTAAAGAGGTAACGTGTAAAATATTTCATGCCTAATAAACCTTAAAGAAAGGTTTTGTGAATTCCAAATAATTCTGTTGTACAGTTAGCAGCTTTAAAAATATCCACTCTGGACACTTTTATTTTATTATCTATAATAAAGCAATAATAACGAAAAAGTGTGAACAATGAAGATAATTAAGAAATAATGGTCTAGGGAAGTTAAAATAAGCTAATGAAAATGACTAGAACATTTTTAAAATTCGTGTCTCTCTGTTTGTTTGTTAGTTTGTCTGTTTGTTTGTTCGCGCATCATGTAAAAACAACTGGACCGATTACGATGCGGGTTTCACTGTTAAGTCAAACCCTAATAGCTGTTTAAGCTATTAGGGGTTGACTTAAAACTGGAGTACTTGGTATCTCAATCCGATTAGTAGAATCCGAGAAATTGATAAAAACTTTTTGACGTCTGAAGAAATTTTGATCAAATATTGGTAATAGCACAGTACTTTTAACGTAGATAAATTTCCACTCTTGCCAAGCCGCGGGCACAGCCAGTTATATTTTTAAAAACATTCTTGACAAACAAAACTCGGTCTCACTACTTCCAGCGCAGGCAGTCAGCAGGTTGAGCTTCAGTAGAGGTACTGTTCCATTCATTACTGTTATAGAGGCCACAAGGCAGGGCGATCAACAGCCTATCGCTAGATAGGATATACGGATATATGCAATGCTACGGATCATAGATTCACCCGAAACATATAATCCTCCTTCTGGACAATCGGTAACATGTCGCCGGTCGGTATTGTACGCAGTTATTCCGCTTGAACCTTATTATAATAATGGTAATATTCTGATTAAATTTATCCCATTTAAATTTCGTTAAATAAAGCATAAAACGGATCAAAATTAAACAGTTCTATTCTTAGGTCTACATAACAAAAAAACAAAGGACCCAATACAATAAAACAGCCCAGCCGTAAATACGCAGGTGTTGGACGACCGAGGCCCCTCTAATTCGGTCTGCGAACAATGAGATTTACAGTCCGTCGCAAACGGGCTCAGCATTTCAGCACATTGTAGACAAACGGGTTTTCACGGTCAAATGGATGGGACGTAGAATTTGTTAAGCCAGTGTTGAATCTATATCTATATCTATATCTTTATCTATCTTCAGATGGTAACGTATTATTCTGAATTGCTTCAGCTCACACCGATGAACTTGTTTAGCTTTAGTAATGTAATTGTAAAAGACCCGAGTTATTTTGCAATGACACTATAAATAGCCTATACTTAACCTTGTATAGATAGGAATTTTTAGGGTTCCGTACATCAAAAGGAAAAAAGGAACCCTTTGTTGTCCGTCAATCTGTCTGTATGTCTGAGGAACGCGTAGATGTATCAAGTTGAAACATTGATCCTATTAAAGAAAGGGAGTTGAAATTAATATCAAATACTCAAGTTTACAATCCCTTTGAGATCTGTGAAATGAACAAACTTTTAAGTCAACGCAAACAAAAGATACGGCCGTTTATGCCGCATATTATCCCTGTCAACGGAAGTGTCCACTTCCGTTGACCTAGAGTCATGAAATTTGGCAAGAAGCAAAAGGGAAAAATTCAATAACCATAAATTTGTAGTTAAATAATAATAAATATTTTTTTTAATCTTCGATGCTCGATTCCCGTAATAGACGAACTATTTATATAGGTGCAAGTTTGTACGGAATCCTCAGTATGGGAGTCCGACTTGCACTTGGCCGTTTTTTTTGTTAGTATCCATGCTTCGTGTTTTAACAACTGATTATTTTAGCCCAGTATTAGGCTACTGTTACTTTGACTTACACATCTAGTTCAAAACTAGATTATATTGATTCAATGTACTCGTAGATCTTCGAACAAACGAATTGCAGTAAACTTGAAGACATAGGAAGTCAATTAAATAAAACCTAAAAGTAGGTATTTGGCATTCAAATGTGCCTTTCAAATGAACCATGATACTGTTTTCAATATAATTCTACGTCTAAAGAGATGAAAGTGCTACAAGCAGCCAAGTGCAGGCTCTTTGAAAGCTTACCTGTGATTTACGCTGATACAGGCCGCCCAAAGCCGATAGGCATTTTGGCCTCTCGCAAATCCACTATCTGTGCATGAATTCTTTTTAGTATAGTAATTGAAAACAAGTTATCGTTTATACCTTTTAACAGTTCAGGGTTCTAGCATATAAATCACCTTCTTCTGTCAAAAAATAACTTTCTTATAATTAAAGCGGCCATTTGCAAACATCCCCATTGTATATAAGCCTTTCTTCAATTAATTAATTCTTTGGTCACTATCTAAGCTTTGTCGGGTGTTTCCAATTTCATTGTAACCTATTTATATTCTTATCTAGTGTACTATCGAGGTGTTCGGGTGCTGACCTCGATATTAATTCTAGCCTCGTGTACGATAACTGAACTGAAACTCATTTTGAAACTTGAGTATTTGTTAATATTATTACTGAAAATTGAATATTTTTTATCTAATGTCTATCAAAACATTTTAGTTTAGTCATATAGCATTTTTTTAAATTATAGTTACGAGAGAATTTGACCACTTTTGATACAGTAGTCATACTCTATTGATAAGGTGGCCAAAAGGTGATGTGTCCAAAGGTTAAATAAATTAATGAAAAGGTTAAATAAATATTTACCCCTTGGTGTTAAGTATACTAAACCTAGAATATTCTATTTTATATAATCTTATATTATATCAGTTAGTAACAAATTAAATAAAAAGTTGTCTAGGGTACATCAAATTATCTATTGCACATTTTTTTATATGGTATGCAACAGCTATATAGCTAGCTAATAACATAAACACTACTGGACTGATAATGATGCGGTTTTCATTTTTGGATAGTTTAGGTTTTGATTTAAAAACTGGTGTATCTGGTATCTCAATCCCATAAGTAGTAGGCGAGCTGTAGATAAAAACGTATTTGACGTCTGAGCTAAGTCTTGTGAAGTTTGGTATCACATATTGGTACATTTGTTTTGGATTAACACATAGGATCATTACATCCCTGAAAAATTACCACGCGGGCAAAGTGGAGTAAATTAGGACTTACTTCGTAGATGGGTAAAAATAGATATGCCGTGGTCCTGGCAAATAGATCCACCCTTACTCATCCCACGGGTGCTGTGAGAATCACTAAGGAAATTCAGGAGATGGGTAGCAGCATGTTTATGTATATAATCAACTGCGATCACCAAAACGCCTGCCAAGTCAGTGAGCCAAACGATGAGCTACCGCTTGTTGTGGCATGTTGTTGGGAGGCCGATATTCCCATCCCCCGGCGGTAGATTAAGTGATCCGAAAAATTGGTACTTGGTAAAATGTCCCCTTAAGAAACTTTTGTACGTACTAGGTAAAATTAAGTAGGTAATAGACGCTTTTAAACTGACATGGTCACTAACACTAAAACTACAATTTTTTTGAAATTTCAATCGTGAAGACGGGTTTCAATTTTCGCGGACCTGGAATCCATTACGGGAATGTAATAAGAACAGAAAAACAGCAGAAAAGAACGTGAAAGCGGATACTATGAGTTTCGTTTGTCGAGATATGAATCGAGTTGGAAGTGATATTGTGAACAGTAGTGGCCTTGACAATAACAAAAAACGAGCTCGCAAGAGAGTAGACCATTTTTACCGCTTGAAGAAATTAATACCCACTCCCCTCCGGCCGCTAGGTTCAATCGCGTAGTTGGATCAAGCGAACCACGAGGATTTTTAAGTCCTTATGGTTCGATCAATAATCGACCTGTCGATCAATTGAACTACGAGGATTTGTAATTTCCCGTAGTTTGATCATTGAAAATCAAGCGAACTACGAGGATTAAAAGGTCCTGGTGGTTCGATCAATTGAACTACGAGGATTTGCAATTCCTCGTAGGTCGATGATTAAATCGATATTTATGTAGTATTATAACCTCTTCTATGTATCTGACATATACCTCTACTGACAGATGTTTACATGCACAATCCATACCAATATATAAAAGTGAAACGTTGTCTGTTTGTTTCTATAGGGAAAGGGGGGGGGGGGGTTAACTCGATAAGACCTGGACGGATTTTGATCCATACCACAATCACAATCCATACCAATATATAAAAGTTAAACGTTGTGTGTTTATTTGTTTGGGGAGTTTTAACTCGATAACGGCTGGACGGATTTTGATGAAATTTGAGATTGAGATAGCTTATACCCTGGAATAAAACATGGAATGCTTTTCATCATCATCATCATCATCATCATCATCATCATCATCATCATCATCATCACACTTAACGGATTTTGATGAAATTTGGAATGGTGATAGTTCATACCCTGGAAAAACACATAGAATACTTTTCATCATCATCATACTTCACTCTAAAATAGCTGAACAGATTTTTTCCTTTATCATGGAAGGCTTCTTTATTTCAATAATGATACTGTATTTAATAAAAATATTTTATTTATTAGCGTTTTGCTTATTTCCCTCTGGGCAAAGACTATTTTTACATTTTTTTTGTATTTGTCTATTTGTACTAGAAATAAGTACTTAATATAGGCCCTAGTAGATGACCAATAAACATAATAGATTTTTATTTCTTTTGAAATAACTAACTGTAGGCTACTCCCACATAATATATGAATATTACTATTTAAATTTAAGTACAACTTAATATAATTGGTAGAAAAGCGCCACCTTTTATTATTTTCTTTCTTAATTTATTTGTTCCTTTACCTACCAGCTTGCGAGTAACGTTTTAATTTTTTAGTTATTTCTTTTCAATTTTTTTAAGGGGTTCTTTGCCTTGGAAAATGTTATGGATACATTCACAAATACAATTGATTTCTTCTTGATCACATGCTTTTAATAGTGCTTGTCGATATTTTGGTTTTAATGTACCTAGTGCACTTAGTAAGTTCTTATGCGTCTTGAGACTTCGATGCATTATTTGTAAATGATGAGAATTTGTTGATTATTGGCTTATTTAAACCCTTTCGTAGGGACATATACAGGGCAATAACCATCCGAGGGAAATATTTTCGATTTAATACGACACGTGTCACTAGTGTCTTGTTTAAGATCTATCATTAAATATCCATGAGCTTCTTTAGTGGCATCCCTGTAAGCATCTTCAATAAATTTTGGATTTTCTGGTGATACTTGACGTGCTATCGGATTTGTGTTTTGTCACGAGGATTTTTGAAATAAATAATATAGCTTGAATTCAAAGAAATGTCCCTTTGACCTTTACCTTGATGGAATAAATTTTGTGTAATGTAGAATACACTAAAGTTTCTATGATTACTACCTACGAGTATAGTAAAAATATCAACAATACGACCATCTCATTTTCTCATAAGATCATCGCTAATTACAAGGGTTGCATCCTTTCCATCAAACATGTTTAGATCTGGTATACCTTGATAGTAGGTTACGTTTGGTAAATTGTACAAAGGTTGCATTTCATCGAAGCACCAAGTAATTTGACTAAAATATCTACTACATATCTCCCTAATATATTTAATAAAGTTTGTAACGAATATAGATTTTCCACAACCACCTGACCTGCAACTATGGCAGTAAAGGGATGAATAAATTGAAAAATTTTAAAACACGTGTAGGTGCTAGGGGGTTTTTGAAATGAATACATATTTTAGAATATAATAATATTATATATTTAATTAAGAAATCAAGTCTTAAAATTATATCATTACAAACATTATTTATTACATCATAAAACAAAGTATACATATATTATATAATACTAATTAACATACAATTTATTTTTAACATATCTATTAACAATACAATAGAAAATTATTTCTTACAAACTAAATTTATTTACAACAGTTTCTTATACAACTCCCCAATCCTTTGTTTTCTCTGAATAAAGTTAAAATTATACATCGGTATCATAAGATTTCATTCAAGTTTATAATGACCCCAAGCTAATGTATCAACATTATTCTCTAGAATATGCCTTTTAGTATCATTATATGTCAAAAAAGGTTTGTTTATTTTTTTAGTATAAATCGTGTGTTTGATAGATTTGAACCTCAACATGGTACCAAACTGAACATTTTTGTCAAAAAGACAGGACTGATAATTTTCCATTTGTATTTTTTTTTGTGACAGACTTATTTACACCTTTGGCTTTGGCTGTAAATTTATTTTCAACGTCAACTGCATACAATTATAATCGAAGTCCTACAAATTATTTTGAATATCTGTCCTTTATTTTCGTCTTTGAAAGAAACTAATTTCTTTTAATTTAATTTCGGATAGCCAAAAACATTATCAGAGGGATAATCGGATGTATCATAATAAGTTTGGAGATCTGGTTTTATATCACTATAAAAGTTATATGTATCTACTATGAGCAGAACGTCAGTTTTAAGGTATAAATTTGAATAATCTAACATATTTTGTCAATGAAAATGTTCCCAAACATCTATAGCCCGGTTTTATTCACAATCAGAGACCCTAGAGTCAGTTAATCAAGACAAAAGCTTATAATCCGTGCGTGTTACCAGTGATGACATACGGCACTGAGACATGGTCGCTAACTATTGGTCTCTTAAACAAGTTCAAAGTCATGCAGCGTGCAATGGAGAGAGCTATGCTCGGTGTTTCACTACGTGATAGAATGCAAAACGAGGAAATCCGTAGAAGAACCAAGGTTACCGGTATAGCTCTCAGAGTTTGCAAGTTGAAGTGGCAATGAGCAGGCCATATAATTCGCAGAACCAACAACCGCTGGAGAATAAAAATTCTTGAACTGCAACCACGAAAAAGCAAGCGAAGTGTAGAGAGACCACCCACACGATGAACCAACGACATTGTAGTTCTCACAGGAAGTCTTTGGATGGAGGTGGCACATGATCACTCGTCATGGCGCTATTTGCCTATGAGGCATATGTTCAGCAGTGGACTTCTAAAGGCTGAAATGATGATGATATTATATGAATTGAATTGAATTATTTTATGACTCGTAGATTATAGATATGTTCCAAAAACTATTAAAATATGAATTCACCTATTCTGTCAAGCTTACGACCCAATCTTCTTTGATTTTATTCTGAACACTGACGTAAAGTATTTGACTCATGAATATCAATGATATAGATATGTTTAACAACTCATGACTATCAATCTAAACCTAAACTTTATTCACCTCAATTTATAGATAAAATACGTGCCCCATATATATATAATTATGTCTATGACTTTCTAGTAAACATTAAAATCATTGGAAAATCACTTGTACAATAACTAAGATTACCAACTCTAGAGTGGTAGACTCATATACATACCGATATTTACTTGTATTCATGGGCACACTATTTACTCATTTATCGAGCGATGGTGGCTGAACGATATGTGTGTGTGCACAACACACATACGTCAACGAAAACCATATTCTATCTTCGGCTCCGCATTTAAAGATGGATGTGTGCCTTACCATCACTTCGTGGTTTAGAGGGCACGCTCAGCCGTTGGTTCTGGTTGCAAATAATTGATAGAAGTCATTAAGCCAACTCAGAGGCCCTTGGGCGGCCTGACAAACTTTGACACCATAGGCCGGCAGTGGCAATACCTCATTGACATTGATACAACTACTCATGGTGTGAGCACTAATACTTATATGTGTATATACGACACGCACCATGAAACCTACTCTACTCTGTTCTACTCTGTTCTACTCTGTTCTACTCTTTTCTACTCTGTTCTAGTCTGTTCTAGTCTGTTCTACTGTGTTCTACTGTGTTCTACTGTGTTCTACTGTGTTCTACTGTTTTATACTGTGTTCTACTGTGTTCTACTGTGTTTTACTGTGTTATACAGTGTTCTACAGTGTTCTACTCTGTTCTACTCTGTTCTACTCTGTTCTACTCTGTTCTACTCTGTTCTACTGTGTTCTACTGTGTTCTACTGTGTTCTACTGTGTTCTACTGTGTTCTACTGTGTTCTACTGTGTTCTACTGTGTTCTACTCTGTTTTATTCTGTTCTACACTGTTCTACTGTGTTCTACTGTGTTCTACTGTGTTCTACTGTGTTCTACTGTGTTCTACTGTGTTCTACTGTGTTCTACTGTGTTCTACTGTGTTCTACTGTGTTCTACTGTGTTCTACTTTGTTCTACTTTGTTCTACTGTGTTCTACTCTATTCTACTCTGTTCTACTCTGTTCTACTCTGTTCTACTCTGTTCTACTCTGTTCTACTCTGTTCTACTCTGTTCTACTCTCTTGTCCTCTGTTGTCCTCTGATCTACTCTGTTGTCCTCTGTTGTCCTCTGATCTACTCTGTTCTACTCTGTTCTACTCTGTTCTACTCTGTTCTACTCTGTTCTACTCTGTTCTACTCTGTTCTACTCTGTTCTACTCTGTTCTACTCTGTTCTACTCTGTTCTACTCTGTTCTACTCTGTTCTACTCTGTTCTACTCTGTTCTACTCTGTTCTACTCTGTTCTACTCTGTTCTACTCTGTTCTACTCTGTTCTACTCTGTTCTACTCTGTTCTACTCTGATCTACTCTGTTCTACTCTGTTCTACTCTGTTCTACTCTGTTCTACTCTGTTCTACTCTGTTCTACTCTGTTCTACCCTGTTCTACCCTGTTCTACCCTGTTCTACCCTGTTCTACCCTGTTCTACTCTGTTATACTCTGTTATACTCTGTTCTACTCTGTTCTACTCTGTTCTACTCTGTTCTACTCTGTTCTACTGTATTTTACTCAATTTTACTGTATTTTACTCAATTTTACTGTATTTTACTCAATTCTACTGTATTTTACTCTGTTCTACTGCCAGGCATCCCGCGATGGCCCATTTTTTATTATTATTATAAACACTAATTTAATACATTATTTTAGCTGTTTTTCTTGCACCTAGCATTTTCCTCGCTGTAGTGAGGTGAAAAGTTTTGTGTTGCGCACGGCAGCAAAGTTACTTGGCGTCTCGTACTTTTGAAACCCTCGCTGCGCTCAGGATTCTATATTTGAACTCGCTTCGCTCGTGGTTCAATCCTAGAATCCTTCGCTTGCCCTGGTTTCAATACAAGTACTCTCGCCAAAAAAACACTTTGCAGCCTTGCATAACAAATAACTATTTCAGGTTTGTTTTATTTACCCGCGGGAGCAGTGTTGAGGCATTTTTCATTTGAAAATATAATGTTGGGGCATGTGTAGAAGTTTGTTTTTCACCCGCTCATTTTCCTCGCAACTTCTGCTATTTCATCAATTTAAACTCTGTTGTTCGGTTGTGCGTTCATCATCGTAAATATAAGGTGTACTAAATATAAACTAGTTGGTAGACTAGTTGGCAGGCTTTACTTTGCGAACATCCATATTAAAATGATCGAAGTAAAATAAACTAAAATAATTAAAAAAGACTACGCGTTACTTCGGGCTAGGTGTGGCACCATTAGAAAAAGGAGTCAAAGCTCTTCCCAGCCACCCCTTATTCTAAAGTCAACCCATGTAGTCTACTTCCACCAAACTGAAATCAAATCAATGATAGAAAATAAAAAACCGGACAAATGCGAGTTAAACTCGCATGGAGAGGATTCCGTACGATGAATATATTATCTCACAATATGCAGATGTTTACTATCTATATCTATATACTTAAAATAAAATGTGACAGGTCTAATTCTGTACATTGAAGATATTTTGTAAAAATAAATGGAGGCTGTTCTTTATTCCATACTGAAGCCGAAACAATTTTGTCTTTTATTTTTGTCTGTCCGTCTGTCTGTATGTCTCTCTGTATCTTGGACGCTCATCATGCCGAAACTACTGAATGAATTCAAATGACGTCTCCCTGTCTCACCCCTTTTTGCAACTGGATAGAATTCGTGCTCCGATCTTGAAGACGGACAGTCATGGTGGCCTTGCTGCACAAACAATTCAACACTTCGATGTACCGGTAGCGATGCACTGCCCATAACCATCAGATTTATAGATGGGAATAAACATGTTTTATTTTTTTAGAAATTAATTACATGTACTTTTGTCATAAAATTAACTGTTGAAGCATTACATCAAAATAAACAAATTTCAACACCATAATTTCAAGATTTCGGCTAACGCTTTCGAGCGTCCAGGTTGAAACTACTACTAACTATTCTACTCCATCTTTTCTAGGGCAAATCCTTTTTTTACCACCATAGACTACATTAATGGAGTAATGGCAAAGAAATGATGTACTAGCTACGCGAGGGCATAAGAAGTATCAACGGAGCGGGTTAAGTCTGTCAATATATCACGGTACTGTTCTATAGGTAAAGAAAATAGATTCACTCTGTTAGATGCATAGATAAATTGGTAAGGTTAGGTATCAGTTCCCCGGGCGGGGACCGCATAAATTAGGTGCTACGCACACAATTGGCCTTCTTTGGCCTTAGTCACAATCGGAGTAGCGTTTGTGTAAAACGTGTTAGCTGGGCCACAGTCTGCTTGTGTCTCTCTATTTTTGTTGTTGATGCAAGTGAAGCACGACGTGACGGTGGGAATAGCAAAGTTTATTACACGACTGCCCAAAAAGGAGTGTATTGTTTTTAGCATTCATGAATGTTTGTATGTATGTGAGTTTCTTTATTCCAACATAACGTTTAAATGCCTGACCAGATTTAGACGTATGGGGTATCGTTAGAATCTTTACATGCCCTCGAGTAACATAGGCTATATTTTTTTGAAAACATTCAGTATGAAGGCAGTAACTTGGCATGAGTTCATACATTGGATACTTTTCATACCGGTAAATTAAAGGGTCTCCCGCAGGATAGGGGTATTTTATTTGGAGTTGGTATTCATAATTTCAAATACCTAGGTCCACCGATTTAGGCAGGGCGTTGTCTGTCAGTCAGTGAGACAGTCAGTTGGTATGTCACGGTACTGTTTTATGGGCATGATTAAAATAATGGAATAAAGTACATATTTTTATTTTCTGCCCGAAAGTGAAGGGCATCTATACTTATAATAAAGCAGTAAGTACCAACAAAAGATATTTATAAAAACTAGTGTACCAAAACATAAGCTGCTGAAAAACATTTTTAAAATTCCTGTCTCTCTGTTAGTCTGTTCACGAATTACGTAAAAACTACTGAACCGACTGCAATGCGGGTTTTCATTGTTGGATAGATAAAGGGTTGACTTAAAAACTGGTGTTCTTATTATTTCTATGCGATAAGTAGAAGCCGAGCAATCGATAAAAACTTTTTGGCAGCTGAAGGAATTTTGTTGAAATGTTGGTATATTGGTATTTTAGGTCTTGTAAAAGAGTTCTTTTAACCTAGAGAAATCGCCATGCATGCAAAGCCACGGGTACAGCTAGTGTAGTATATAGGTACTTTTGGCCCTGGAATAACACGTATAGGCTACTTTTAAATGAAAGGACCACGCGGACAAAGCCGCGGGCACAGCTAGTGTTATAATAAGACCGTGTTTATGTAAAGAACTATTTTCTGTATATTATCATAATTTTAGGCTCAGCAGTTACTACAGCAGTAGACTAGTGTCAATTTTAGCTATTTTTTCAAACAATAGAACTTGTACAGGCTCCAAGCCTGTTCTCTCAGGTCCTCGTGAAGGTACTTGATATAGGGTTAAATGAAACGAAGCTGTCACGTTCCAAGTATTGCCCACTTCGATCATAGCAAAATACTTTAACTTACGTCCCTGTGCAAATAGTGTCACCGCGATTCAGCGAAACGCGTCATCAAAATTAGCCATCTAGCGGCAGAGATGTGAACCTTTTTACATGTTCGGAAACAGCTTGAGTAAAATCTATTGAACGGCGCTGGGTGACAAAAGTGGCTTATACATAACTGTTAATACTAAAATAAGTAAAACAAATAGATTCTCACAACAAGCCCTTTCATTTGATATTTCACACGGTACAGTTTGCATAACTTTTTTTTTGTTTATAATTTGTCCTCAAAAGTGGCCCTCATTTTCAAAAATCATTTATTTACTTTACACGTCCGTGTTTGGGTCACAGGAATTCATAATGTGAACCAAATTTCATCATTGCCGGTTCAGTAGGTTCCAACACACACACGAGTGATCCAATAAGGGCTCCTTTTTCTATTAAATATAAAAAAAAAACAACCTACCCTGGTTTTAGAGTACCGTAAGTCCGAATAAAAATTAGTATACTCTTTTAACAAAAATAACCAACTTTAAATGAAATGGATATGGCCAAAGGGCCTTGACTACCAATTTTACTTCCTCATCAGTATAACATCCAACACGGAATATTACAATTAAGCGAAAATAAAAACAAGGAAGTTATCAAAGTAAGAGAAAAAACACGATTGACCTGCCAAAAAATCGAACTTTCCAATAAAAGCCCTATGCCACCACAAAGTCTGACAGCAATACGACAGTGTTTCGCCTCTGCACGATATATAATCAGGAGCTCATTGATCAGACTTACAGTTTGGCGGTATGTTTACATATATTTTTTATATTCTCTTTTCGCCAGACTGCGCAACGCAAAGGCTCGGGAATGTGTCTTTATCAGCCTATGTATGTATGTATGTCTGTTCCTTTGTGGCACTATATAGACCAAACGCATGGACCGATTTTGATGATTCTTACGTCAATCGATTTCGCTTAATCTTGCGAGTGCTACTAAAGACATTAGTAAAATCTCAATGTGGGGACAACCAGACGCCCTATTGTGAAGAAAAAAATTCGAAGAACTATGTCAAGTGGTGTATCATTGAATAGGTATTTGAAAATAGTCTGTAGGTATGTGTGATCATTTTTTATTTTGAATGACTATTTAAGATCTATAACGATTTAAAAGTAAAGATAAAGTAGTTTTTGGCAGAAACTGATAGTCATAATGTAATAAGAAAATTACCAACTTCAATTGTCTAATGTATAAAACTAGATAGTTGCGCTTGATAACAGTTTGTTATGTGGTTTACAAAGTACTAGATCAAAGAAAATAACAATACCAAAGCGCTGAGCTCATAGATCTAGTTACAAGGGGAAAGATACGGCACTCTTTAATATCAAGTAAATAAAAACTGGATTAGATACAACTACAGGCAAGCACATTCACAGTCCGGTGATTTGTGGGCATTAACAATAAAGATACATAAGCAGACTGTAGCGCGAACGGGAATCACTGCTAACACGTGCTGCACAAACGCGATTCCGATCATAACTAAGGCCAAAGGCAAATTGTGTGCTTTGTACCTAATTTATGCGCGGTCCACACCCGAGGAGCTGGATGTGGCAAACTGAGATTTTAGAACGTAAAATTATTGAATCGATTATGGAATCAGTCGGCACTGACAACATTGTACCTTCCCAAACGAAAAACGGAGGTCGCACAAAAATAACATGTTTTGACTTGCTGAGAAAAAAAGTCACGACAAGTCTGTTTCGTGGCGGTAGACAGACTAGAAAGTGTGAAAAGCGTTTTTAACTGATTTCCGGGCAGTCGTTTCCGGGAATGTAGAATGTACACCTCAAAGGGTATAAAGTGTGAAATATGACTGTATGGGCAGTGTAAGTGCTAAAAAAGGTGCCAATGAGAAAAACCTTGGCGCCACAGAAGACTTACAGAAGAGAAGGCTGGTGTAAGACTCCTAGCGAGTGTGGTGAGAGTCGAGAAAATAATCAGCGGTAAATTTGGTAAGTCTGTGTACTAATAAACTAATAGCAAATGCCAACCAACCTTCTTGGAGGCACAGGGTGGCTGTACGGAAGTAATGCCACTGGTTAGACCCGAAAATACCTATAGTAAACTTTTGTCTAGATAGAATAGGAAAATCAGGGAATAAGGCATATAAATTGAATAACTTGGAATGAAATGGCACAGAATATAATCCGAATGAAACGAGCTTGAAGTACCAGGCTCGTAGTGGAATGGATAGGACTAAAGGGTAGTGTGGAGGTCTTTCTTAGGGACTTTAAGACCCGAAACTGAATGGAACGTGGGACAATGTTGAAAAACACGTTCTTGAAGACGGAATAAGCCTAGAAATGCCTTATTTCTTAGTAAACCTACGCATGTAGTGAAATTAAGTTATTATCACTATTTGTTTTAAGTACCTTTAGGAACCTAGGCAATTGAATACATTGCCGACACTGGTACCTAATCTTCCCACTTTTACATAGATCTATGGCTCAACTAAATACCAGTCTATAACTTGATAACAAAGAGCAACGAACCTAAATATAACTCTGATTGATTCAACTCAGCCCGAATAGAATTTTATTTTCAATGCAAACTTTGAACAAGTTTCCATTCAAGTAATTCAAATGTGAACAAATAATGGATAAACTAAGTGTGTATACATCATTCGCTTTATCGTTAGGCTGTTAAGTGATCTTTTAAATAAGTTCAGAATGTCCTTATTATTTATTGAACAAATATAAGGTACAAAGTCTTTTCAGTTATTAATCAAGATTGTGAAATAAAGGTCAAAATCTTAGGATGCGATCACGTAATTATTTATTAGTTAACTAACCCCTAAATCTTGTAGACTATTTTTCTACCCCTTTAACTAAAACTATAAAATCTTCACTTAAAGCAGTAGGTAACAAAAAGCTAGTACATTATACATAATAAAAATTAAACTTGGGGCTTTAATTATGCTACTGAACATGAATATATATGTGGTTTTCACTTTTTGGTTCTGGAACATCATATAGATTCCTTATAATTATCCCAGAAATATTACCACGCGGGCAAAGCTACGAGTTTCTACAGTTAGTATACTATAATACATCACGATCACATACATAGGACATCCTGACCCTAAATTACGATCCCCTGTACCTAAGGAAAAGAACTAAAAGGATAACGGTCCCAGAAACACACAAAAATATATAATAAACAACATAACCAATCAAATATATACAGATCTATCGGAGCGTATGGTCGAAGCAACAAATGACCAAACTGCTGGCCTATATTTTGCCCAACGACTAAGCAATGCCATACAACGTGGCAATGCTGCCAGCATATTGGGAACGTTGCCCACAGGTAGCGGCTTGTTAGACTAATTACCGAGCGAGCGCGAAGCGTCAACGTTTCAGCTTGGGCAAAAATGCTTTCGTATGTCCGGATCTCTGGTCCTCCTCAACAGGTCACCTTTCTCAACCGATCTAGACGAAACTTGATATAAACGAATTTTTAGAATTTTTTACTTGTCGGGGATGTTTGATTCGGGAATTTTTGATTTCCCCCAAAAGGGGCAAAAAGGGGGCTACTGAATATTACCTTACTAGATCCGATTACGATGGATTTTTTAATTTGCAAGGTTGTAACTTTAAATTGATCTCATAAAATTTTTGGTTAAGATTTGATGACCTTCGGCATGATGAGCAGAATAGCTCCTCAAAAGGCAGTAAATTTCTCACTTTTCGGTTTCTACCAGTAGAATTAGCCCTTTACCTACTTACCTAATCCTAGGTAGGGTTTGATGGAGCACGTTGGTAATTAATATTAGTTTTACAGTAAGGTAACTAGATTGTGCTACTGTGAGATTGCACCGCTAGATTGTTTGCAAAAATTTGTACGCGTGAGGTCTACAGCTCACAGAGTCACTAGTTTTAGTATTCATCAGCTAGGGTTTTAGGTTAGCAAAGTTATTGTTTAGTTTTAATTTCTTCATTGTGAACAAAACAAATATATGGCTAATGATGTAGTTGGATAGTAGTGACAGTGCGCCTCAAAAATTAAGACTCCAAGAACTGTACTTGACGGGAACTAATAATATTATGTGATTACTCAAAGGAATATAACCTATAAGGAAATCACAGGTTAATTAAAAAAAAACAAAACCTTTGTTATTTCAACATTTATTTTATAAGATGCTTATTAACATGGATTTAGTCATTTCATTTAGTGTATTTTACAACTTAATAATATTTATATTATGGACAACAGAAGTACAGTCAGGTTAATTCACAAAACTGTTAGCTTGCCATGAGTTTGTTCGGCATTATTTATTAATGAAGCCTTTATACGTTTTCCTTCATAACCCTGACATCGTACTTTTGGCTTCAATTTATGAACATGACAGTACCTGCTTTAAACTTCCATTGAGAGGGCTATTTATCAACTAAAAGCTAATCAAGATATGTTTGCGAAGATGTTTTGAATATGTTTATGCGAATTGAAAATAAATTGTCTAAAATGAAATCCGACAACATAAGAAGTTAAACCAAGGCAATCTAAATCTACAAGTTTGCATTCAAATTACAAGCCCGAGCGATACAATTTTACTTTTATAAATTCCAACATTGTTACTATTTGATACGATTTGAATTGTTAAATAGCCCAGTCTCAATGTTCTCTCATTTTTCATACTCAAACTCAATACATTTTTTTCCATTATTTACAGCCAATATAAAGCCTCTCTATTTTATTAAAATACTTTTATGTACAGTTATTTCCTAAACAAATAGTTACAAACTCTTTTGAACTAGCTTACAATCGAACATCAAGGGTTTATTAAGTTTCGCTCTTCAAACGTTGAAATATGCTTTGTAATATAATGTAAGTGAAAGTTTACTCTTGTCTCACCTTTTGCACTTCGTTTTGGTATTCTGTTTTTGCGATTTTTTGGTAAAATGTTTAAAATATTAACAAGTTTTGGCCAAACGACGCCTCGCAAAGTGGTCAGCGCAACAGAGAAAAAGTTTTTTTGTGAAACTGAAAGCTTCTGTGGTGTTATTTTGCTAAAAGTAGTTACCATAACTTTGATAACAAACATTCCTATTATACCTAAAGACTTAAAACTTCTCTTTTGTGACGAAAATTTCTGCCAAATGCACGATAGGTATTGCAAATTTCAATTAATAAGGTCAATTTCAATCGGAGTTGTCATGGCATTAATAATTCTAAGAGAGGCAACTTTGACTATCGAAGAGAGGCTGATTCAATTTCACTGACGATTGCGATACCACCGATGACAAAGCTCTGCAGCTGAGCACATGTTTTTAAAAAAATACTTACTGGGCAATCGTTTGACCACGGTCTCATCTGATGGAAAGTGATGATGTGGTCGAAGGTGTAGCATACTTGCCTAGTAGATCACTCTTGACTTTAACACACCTGGGTTACATTTTACTGGAAACACTGACAAGGGCAGCGCATTCCACTCCTTTGCAGTTCTTATAATAAATATAAGAAGCGTAACGCTTCGTTCTTGTGCGAGGTATTTCAACCATAAAAGGCTGGTGGTGGAAATATTCGCTTGTAATCGGCTGTAAATAGTATTAACTCTATTTACGACCTCTACAAGCATAAAACACCGATGTTCAGGTTTGAAATGGATTGCCATACCTTGTGATAAAAAAACAGCAACTTAGAAGTTTTTGAAAAGACTTGGTTCAAAAACTACTATACTATATATTGTTGTTTTAGAACAAACAATAATATATAGTAACACTGTGTTCGAATCTCGAAAGTTTAAAAGTAGTAATTAATAATATGATATTAGGAACAGTAGTAACATTGACAATAACAAAAAAACGAGCATGCAAGAGGGTAGAACGTTTTGTCTACTTGTAGAAATTAACATCCAACCGCATATAGATCATTTAATTCATGATCATGGCGCTTGCAACAGTGCCGAAACACAAAACAAAATATAAACATGGTAAATGTACCGTTTTAATGAAGAGCTGACGATCAGACTATATAGCATTTCTTAGGAGAACATTAGGCTCTCCAAAGACATATAACTTGTATGACAACGATGGACTATCAGTGGAAAAATACATGCTAACGATGTAGTTACAGCTCATAAATTCTGCGTTTTTGTAACTCTTTGCAACACACAGTCTAGGATAGCAAGCTGTAGTAACAGCTCGATGTTCCCTCTGTAGTTAAAATAGCGCTCAGTTGTCCAGGTAAGGTAGTTCATGGTAAATAGCGGTAGTTCCTCCGAGCAGCAACGTGAACTGGCAATGCACCTGCGTGCTGGTGGACCAGGCTGTTTGTCCACATCGTTGGTAGGCAGAAGTCATAGCTTGACTCTTCCGCTATAGTTACGGTAAAGCAAAGTTCATGAAGTCACAGTTCATGAAGACTTGCGTCGGTGTCGCTCTCGGCGCCACCGAGCAGCAGCGTGGACTCGCAGGGCGGGCGGGGTGCGCCCGGCTGCTTGTCCACTCCTGTGGGCAATAGTCACAGCTCGATGGCAGCCGCGCCCTTCCACGTCACACCGGCTCGGAGAAGGTGGTACAGTCGGAGCACGCACCAGATGGATACACACTGTTGAAAAATAAATGTAGATGAGGTACAGCTAGTGTAGAGGGCAAAATCAGAAAAGCCGTGTTGAACAGATACAGGTATTCCGCTTGCATGAGCGGAAACAGACATGTCAGTGTGAAATTACAGGACATACACTGATCACAGCCGTCTTTTAGATTTTTTCAACTTGTATTTCTGAGGCCTGTCTAGACATTACAAGTTCTGACCACACCACATTGCAACCAGGAGGTTGTGCGGTTGTTTTGGCTGAGATGTTGTATTTCCCAAGGCACTACTGGCATCGTTTGGTTGTCTCATTTATCTATACTTATAATAAAGCAACAGGAACGAAAAAATATGTACAAAGAAGATAATTAAAAAAGAAATGGTCTAGGGTACATAAAATAAGCTACTGAACAAGTACTCTGTTCTACTCTGTTCTACTCTGTTCTACTCTGTTCTACTCTGTTCTACTCTGTTCTACTCTGTTCTACTCTGTTCTACCCTGTTCTACCCTGTTCTACCCTGTTCTACCCTGTTCTACCCTGTTCTACCCTGTTCTACCCTGTTCTACCCTGTTCTACCCTGTTATACCCTGTTATACCCTGTTCTACTCTGTTCTACTCTGTTCTACTCTGTTCTACTCTGTTCTACTCTGTTCTACTCTGTTCTACTCTGTTCTACTCTGTTCTACTCTGTTCTACTCTGTTCTACTCTGTTCTACTCTGTTCTACTCTGTTCTACTCTGTTCTACTCTGTTCTACTCTGTTCTACTCTGTTCTACTCTGTTCTACTCTGTTCTACTCTGTTCTACTCTGTTCTACTCTGTTCTACTCTGTTCTACTCTGTTCTACTCTGTTCTACTCTGTTCTACTCTGTTCTACTCTGTTCTACTCTGTTCTAATCTGTTCTACTCTGTTCTACTCTGTTCTACTCTGTTCTACTCTGTTCTACTCTGTTCTACTCTGTTCTACTCTGTTCTACTCTGTTATACTCTGTTCTACTCTGTTCTACTCTGTTCTACTGTATTTTACTCAATTTTACTGTATTTTACTCAATTTTACTGTATTTTACTCAATTCTACTGTATTTTACTCTGTTCTACTGCCAGGCATCCCGCGATGGCCCATTTTTTATTATTATTATAAACACTAATTTAATACATTATTTTAGCTGTTTTTCTTGCACCTAGCATTTTCCTCGCTGTAGTGAGGTGAAAAGTTTTGTGTTGCGCACGGCAGCAAAGTTACTTGGCGTCTCGTACTTTTGAAACCCTCGCTGCGCTCAGGATTCTATATTTGAACTCGCTTCGCTCGTGGTTCAATCCTAGAATCCTTCGCTTGCCCTGGTTTCAATACAAGTACTCTCGCCAAAAAAACACTTTGCAGCCTTGCATAACAAATAACTATTTCAGGTTTGTTTTATTTACCCGCGGGAGCAGTGTTGAGGCATTTTTCATTTGAAAATATAATGTTGGGGCATGTGTAGAAGTTTGTTTTTCACCCGCTCATTTTCCTCGCAACTTCTGCTATTTCATCAATTTAAACTCTGTTGTTCGGTTGTGCGTTCATCATCGTAAATATAAGGTGTACTAAATATAAACTAGTTGGTAGACTAGTTGGCAGGCTTTACTTTGCGAACATCCATATTAAAATGATCGAAGTAAAATAAACTAAAATAATTAAAAAAGACTACGCGTTACTTCGGGCTAGGTGTGGCACCATTAGAAAAAGGAGTCAAAGCTCTTCCCAGCCACCCCTTATTCTAAAGTCAACCCATGTAGTCTACTTCCACCAAACTGAAATCAAATCAATGATAGAAAATAAAAAACCGGACAAATGCGAGTTAAACTCGCATGGAGAGGATTCCGTACGATGAATATATTATCTCACAATATGCAGATGTTTACTATCTATATCTATATACTTAAAATAAAATGTGACAGGTCTAATTCTGTACATTGAAGATATTTTGTAAAAATAAATGGAGGCTGTTCTTTATTCCATACTGAAGCCGAAACAATTTTGTCTTTTATTTTTGTCTGTCCGTCTGTCTGTATGTCTCTCTGTATCTTGGACGCTCATCATGCCGAAACTACTGAATGAATTCAAATGACGTCTCCCTGTCTCACCCCTTTTTGCAACTGGATAGAATTCGTGCTCCGATCTTGAAGACGGACAGTCATGGTGGCCTTGCTGCACAAACAATTCAACACTTCGATGTACCGGTAGCGATGCACTGCCCATAACCATCAGATTTATAGATGGGAATAAACATGTTTTATTTTTTTAGAAATTTATTCCATGTACTTTTGTCATAAAATTAACTGTTGAAGCATTACATCAAAATAAACAAATTTCAACACCATAATTTCAAGATTTCGGCTAACGCTTTCGAGCGTCCAGGTTGAAACTACTACTAACTATTCTACTCCATCTTTTCTAGGGCAAATCCTTTTTTTACCACCATAGACTACATTAATGGAGTAATGGCAAAGAAATGATATACTAGCTACGCGAGGGCATAAGAAGTATCAACGGAGCGGGTTAAGTCTGTCAATATATCACGGTACTGTTCTATAGGTAAAGAAAATAGATTCACTCTGTTAGAGGCATAGATAAATTGGTAAGGCTAGGTATCAGTTCCCCGGGCGGGGACCGCATAAATTAGGTGCAACGCACACAATTGGCCTTCTTTGGCCTTAGACACAATCGGAGTAGCGTTTGTGTAGCACGTGTTAGCTGCGCCACAGTCTGCTTGTGTCTCTCTATTTTTGTTGTTGATGCAAGTGAAGCACGACGTGACGGTGGGAATAGCAAAGTTTATTTTACACGACTGCCCAAAAAAGGAGTGTATTGTTTTTAGCATTCATGAATGTTTGTATGTATGTGAATTTCTTTATTCCAACATAACGTTTAAATGCCTGACCAGATTTAGACGTATGGGGTATCGTTAGAATCTTTACATGCCCTCGAGTAAC
This sequence comes from Alsophila aescularia, assembly GCA_946251855.1. Taxonomy (NCBI): domain Eukaryota; kingdom Metazoa; phylum Arthropoda; class Insecta; order Lepidoptera; family Geometridae; genus Alsophila; species Alsophila aescularia. The sequence continues at coordinate 10,165,508 of OX276378.1, read as the reverse complement.
ATAGGCTATATTTTTTTGAAAACATTCAGTATGAAGGCAGTAACTTGGCATGAGTTCATACATTGGATACTTTTCATACCGGTAAATTAAAGGGTCTCCCGCAGGATAGGGGTATTTTATTTGGAGTTGGTATTCATAATTTCAAATACCTAGGTCCACCGATTTAGGCAGGGCGTTGTCTGTCAGTCAGTGAGACAGTCAGTTGGTATGTCACGGTACTGTTTTATGGGCATGATTAAAATAATGGAATAAAGTACATATTTTTATTTTCTGCCCGAAAGTGAAGGGCATCTATACTTATAATAAAGCAGTAAGTACCAACAAAAGATATTTATAAAAACTAGTGTACCAAAACATAAGCTGCTGAAAAACATTTTTAAAATTCCTGTCTCTCTGTTAGTCTGTTCACGAATTACGTAAAAACTACTGAACCGACTGCAATGCGGGTTTTCATTGTTGGATAGATAAAGGGTTGACTTAAAAACTGGTGTTCTTATTATTTCTATGCGATAAGTAGAAGCCGAGCAATCGATAAAAACTTTTTGGCAGCTGAAGGAATTTTGTTGAAATGTTGGTATATTGGTATTTTAGGTCTTGTAAAAGGGTTCTTTTAACCTAGAGAAATCGCCATGCATGCAAAGCCACGGGTACAGCTAGTGTAGTATATAGGTACTTTTGGCCCTGGAATAACACGTATAGGCTACTTTTAAATGAAAGGACCACGCGGACAAAGCCGCGGGCACAGCTAGTGTTATAATAAGACCGTGTTTATGTAAAGAACTATTTTCTGTATATTATCATAATTTTAGGCTCAGCAGTTACTACAGCAGTAGACTAGTGTCAATTTTAGCTATTTTTTCAAACAATAGAACTTGTACAGGCTCCAAGCCTGTTCTCTCAGGTCCTCGTGAAGGTACTTAATATAGAGTTAAATGAAACGAAGCTTTTACGTTCCATATACCGGCCATTTCGATCATAGCAAAATACCTTAACTTACGTCCCTGTGCAAATAGTGTCACTGCGATTCAGCGAAACTCGTCATCAAAATTAGCCATCTAGCGGCAGAGATGTGAACCTTTTTGCATGTTCGGAAACAGCTTGAGTAAAATCTATTGAACGGCGCTGGGTGACAAAAGTGGCTTATACATAACTGTTAATACTAAAATAAGCAAAACAAATAGATTCTCACAACAAGCCCTTTCATTTGATATTTCACACGGTACAGTATGCATAACAATTTTTTTGTTTTATAATTTGTCCTCAAAAGTGGCCCTCATTTTCAAAAATCATTTATTTACTTTACACGTCCGTGTTTGGGTCACAGGAATTCATAATGTGAACCAAATTTCATCATTGCCGGTTCAGTAGGTTCCAACACACACACGAGTGATCCAATAAGGGCTCCTTTTTCTATTAAATATAAAAAACAACCTACCCTGGTTTTAGGGTACCGTAAGTCCGAATAAAAATATGTATACTCTTATAACAAAAATAACCAACTTTAAATGAAATGGATATGGCCAAAGGGCCTTGACTACCAATTTTACTTCCTCATCAATATAACATCCAACACGGAATATTACAATTAAGCGAAAATAAAAACAAGGAAGTTATCAAAGTAAGAGAAAAAACACGATTGACCTGCCAAAAAATCGAACTTTCCAATAAAAGCCCTATGCCACCACAAAGTCTGACAGCAATACGACAGTGTTTCGCCTCTGCACGATATATAATCAGGAGCTCATTGATCTGACTTACAGTTTGGCGGTATGTTTACATATATTTTTATATTCTCTTTTCACCAGACTGCGCAACGCAAAGGCTCGGTAATGTGTCTCTATCAGCCTATGTATGTATGTATGTATGTATGTATGTATGTATGTATGTATGTATGTCTGTTCCATTGTGGCACTATATAGACCAAATGCATGGACCGATTTTGATGATTCTTACGTCAATCGATTTCGCTTAATCTTGCGAGTGCTACTAAAGACATTAGTAAAATCTCAATGTGGCGACAACCAGACGCCCTATTGTGAAGAAAAAAAGTCGAAGAACTATGTCAAGTGGTGTATCATTGAATAGGTATTTGAAAATAGTCTGTAGGTATGTGTGATCATTTTTTATTTTGAATGACTATTTAGGATCTATAACGATTTAATAGTTTAGATAAAGTAGTTTTTCGCAGAAACTAATAGTTATAATGTAATAAGAAAATTACCAACTTAAATTGTCTAATGTATAAAACTAGATAGTTGCGCTTGATAACAGTTTGTTATGTGGTTTACAAAGTACTAGATCAAAGAAAATAACAATACCAAAGCGCTGAGCTCATAGATCTAGTTACAAGGGGAAAGATACGGCACTCTTTAATATCAAGTAAATAAAAACTGGATTAGATACAACTACAGGCAAGCACATTCACAGTCTGGTGATTTGTGGGCATTAACAATAAAGATACATAAGCAGACTGTAGCGCGAACGGGAATCACTGCTAACACGTGCTGCACAAACGCGATTCCGATCATAACTAAGGCCAAAGGCAAATTGTGTGCTTTGTACCTAATTTATGCGCGGTCCAAGCCCGAGGAGCTGGATGTGGCAAACTGAGATTTTAGAACGTAAAATTATTGAATCGATTATGGAATCAGTCGGCACTGACAACATTGTACCTTCCCAAACGAAAAATGGAAGGTCGCACAAAAATAACATGTTTTGACTTGCTGAGAAAAAAAAGTCACGACAAGTTTGTTTCGAGGCGGTAGACAGACTAGAAAGCGTGAAAAGGGGAAAATAAGCGTTTTTAACTGATTTCCGGGCAGTCGTTTCCGGGAATGTAGAATGTACACCTCAAAGGGTATAAAGTGTGAAATATGACTGTATGAGCAGTGTAAGTGCTAAAAAAGGTGCCAATGAGAAATACCTTGGCGCCACAGAAGACTTACAGAATAGAAGGCTGGTGTAAGACTCCTAGTGAGTGTGGTGAGGGTCGAGAAAAGAACCAGCGGTAAATTTGGTAAGTCTGTGTACTAATAAACTAATAGCAAATGCCAAACAACCTTCTTGGAGGCACAGGGTGGCTGTACGGAAGTAATGCCACTGGTTGGACCCGAAAATACCTATAATAAACTTTTGTTTAGATAGAATAGGAAAATCAGGGAATATGGCATATAAATTGAATAACTTGGAAAGAAATGGCACAGAATGTAATCCAAATGAAACGACCTTGAAGTGCCAGGCTCGTAGTGGAATGGATTTGACTAAAGGGGAGTGTGGAGGTCTTTCTTAGGGACTTTAAGACCCGAAACTGAATGGAACGTGGGACAATGTTGAAAAACACGTTCTTGAAGACGGAATAAGCCTAGAAATGCCTTATTTCTTAGTAAACCTACGCATGTAGTGAAATTAAGTTATTGTCACTATTTGTTTTAAGTACCTTTAGGAACCTAGGCAAATGAATACATTGGCGACACTGGTACCTAATCTTCCCACTTTTACATAGATCTATGGCTCAACTAAATACTAGTCTATAACTTGATAACAAAGAGAAATATAACTCTGATTGATTCAACTTAGCCCGAATAGAATTTTATTTTCAATGCAAACTTTGAACAAGTTTCCATTCAAGTAATTCAAATGTGAACAAATAATGGATAAACTAAGTGTATATACATCATTTGCTTTATCGTTAGGTTGTTCAGTGACCTTTTAAATAAGTTCAGAATGTCCTTATTATTTATTGAACACATATAAGGTACAAAGTCTTTTCAGTTATTTATCAAGATTGTGAAAAAAGGTCAAAATTTTAGGATGCGATCACGTAATTATTTATTAGTTAACTAACCCCTAAATCTTGTAGACTATTTATCTACCGCTTTAACTAAAACTATAAAATCTTCACTTAAAGCAGTAGGTAACAAAAAGCTAGCACATTATAAATAATAAAAACTTGGGGCTTTAATTATGCTACTGAACATGAATATATATTATATGTGGTTTTCACTTTTTGGTTCTGGAATATCACATAGATTCCTTATAATTATCTCAGAAATATAACCACGCGGGCAAAGCTACGAGTTCCTACAGTTAGTATAATACATCACGATCACATACATAGATTCTGACCCTATATTACGATTCCCTGTGCCTAGGGAAAAGAACTAAAAGGATAACGGTCCCAGAAACACACAAAAATATATAATAAACAATATAAACAATCAAATATATAAAGATCTATCGGAGCGTATGGTCGAAGCAACAAATGACCAAAGTGCTGGCCTTTATTTTGCCCAACGACTAAGCAATGCCATACAACGTGGCCATGCTGCCAGCATATTGGGAATATTGCTCACAGGTAGCGGCTTGTTAGACTAATTACCGAGCGAGCGCGAAGCGTCAACGTTTCAGCTTGGGCAAAAATGCTTTCGTATGTCCGGATCTCTGGTTCTCCTCAACAGGTCACCTTTCTCAACCGATCTAGACGAAACTTGATATAAACGAATTTTTAGAATTTTTTACTTGTCGGGGATGTTTGATTCGGGAATTTTTGATTTCCCACAAAAGGGGCAAAAAGGGGGCTACTGAATATTACCTTACTAGATCCGATTACGATGTTTTTTTTTAATTTGCAAGGTTGTAACTTTAAATTGATCTCATAAAAATTTGGTTAAGATTTGATGACCTTCGGCATGATGAGCAGAATAACTCCTCAAAAGGCAGTAAATTTCTCACTTTTCGGTTTCTACCAGTAGAATTAGCCCTTTACCTACTTACCTAATCCTAGGTAGGGTTTGATGGAGCACGTTGGTAATTAATATTAGTTTTACAGTAAGGTAACTAGATTGTGCTACTGTGAGATTGCACCGCTAGATTGTTTGCAAAAATTTGTACGCGTGAGGTCTACAGCTCACAGAGTCACTAGTTTTAATATTCATCAGCTAGGGTTTTAGGTTAGCAAAGTTATTGTTTAGTTTTAATTTCTTCATTGTGAACAAAACAAATATATGGCTAATGATGTAGTTGGATAGTAGTGACAGTGCGCCTCAAAAATTAAGTCTCCAAGAACTGTACTTGACGAGAACTAATAATATTATGTGATTACTCAAAGGAATATGACCTATAAGGAAATCACAGGTTAATTAAAAAAAAACAAAACCTTTGTTATTTCAACATTTATTTTATAATATGCTTATTAACATGGATTTAGTCATTTCATTTAGTGTATTTTACAACTTAATAATATTTATATTATGGACAACAGAAGTACAGTCAGGTTAATTCACAAAACTGTTAGCTTGCCATGAGTTTGTTCGGCATTATTTATTAATGAAGCCTTTATACGTTTTCCTTCATAACCCTGACATCGTACTTTTGGCTTCAATTTATGAACATGACAGTACCTGCTTTAAACTTCCATTGAGAGGGCTATTTATCAACTAAAAGCTAATCAAGATATGTTTGCGAAGATGTTTTGAATATGTATAAGCGAATTGAAAATAAATTGTCTAAAATAAATTCCGACAGCATTGAAGTTAAACAAAGGCAATCTAAATCTACAAGTTTGCATTCAAATTACAAGCCCGAGCGATACAATTTTACTTTTATAAATTCCAACATTGTTACTATTTGATACGATTTGAATTGTTAAATAGCCCAGTCTCAATGTTCTCTCATTTTTCATACTAAAACTCAATACATTTTTTTCCATTATTTACAGCCAATATAAAGCCTCTCTATTTTATTAAAATACTTTTATGTACAGTTATTTCCTAAACAAATAGTTACAAACTCTTTTGAACTAGCTTACAATCGAACATCAAGGGTTTATTAAGTTTCGCTCTTCAAACGTTGAAATATGCTTTGTAATATAATGTAAGTGAAAGTTTACTCTTGTCTCACCTTTAGCGCTTCGTTTTGGTATTCTGTTTTTGCGATTTTTTGGTAAAATGTTTAAAATATTAACAAGTTTTGGCCAAACGACGCCTCGCAAAGTGGTCAGCGCAACAGAGAAAAAGTTTTTTTGTGAAACTGAAAGCTTCTGTGGTGTTATTTTGCTAAAAGTAGTTACCATAACTTTGATAACAAACATTCCTATTATACCTAAACACTTAAAACTTCTCTTTTGTGACGAAAATTTCTGCCAAATGCACGATAGGTATTGCAAATTTCAATTAATAAGGTCAATTTCAATCGGAGTTGTCATGGCATTAATAATTCTAAGAGAGGCAACTTTGACTATCGAAGAGAGGCTGATTCAATTTCACTGATGATTGCGATACCACCGATGACAAAGCTCTGCAGCTGAGCACATGTTTTTTTAAAAATACTTACTGGGCAATCGTTTGACCACGATCTCATCTGATGGAAAGCGATGATGTGGTCGAAGGTGTAGCATACTTGCCTAGTAGATCACTCTTGACTTTAACACACCTGGGTTACATTTTACTGGAAACACTGACAAGGGCAGCGCATTCCACTCCTTTGCAGTTCTTATAATAAATATAAGAAGCGTAACGCTTCGTTCTTGTGCGAGGTATTTCAACCAGGAAAGGCTGGTGGTGGAAATATTCGCTTGTAATCGGCTGTAAATAGTATTAACTCTATTTACGACCTCTACAAGCATAAAACACCGATGTTCAGGTTTGAAATGGATTGCCATACCTTGTGATAAAAAAAACAGCAACTTAGAAGTTTTTGAAAAGACTTGGTTCAAAAACTACTATACTATATATTGTTGTTTTAGAACAAACAATAATATATAGTAACACTGTGTTCGAATCTCGAAAGTTTAAAAGTAGTAATTAATAATATGATATTAGGAACAGTAGTAACATTGACAAGAGCAAAAAAACGAGCATGCAAGAGGGTAGAACGTTTTGTCTGCTTGTAGAAATTAACATCCAACCGCATATAGATCATTTAATTCATGATCATGGCGCTTGCAACAGTGCCGAAACACAAAACAAAATATAAACATGGTAAATGTACCGTTTTAATGAAGAGCTGACGATCAGACTATATAGCATTTCTTAGGAGAACATGCTCTCCAAAGACATATAACTTGTATGACAACGATGGACTATCAGTGGAAAAATACATGCTAACGATGTAGTTACAGCTCATAAATTCTGCGTTTTCGTAACTCTTTGCAACCCACAGTCTAGGATAGCAAGCTGTAGTAACAGATCGATGTTCCCTCTGTAGTTAAAATAGCGCTCAGTTGTCCAGGTAAGGTAGTTCATGGTAAATAGCGGTAGTTCCTCCGAGCAGCAACGTGAACTGGCAATGCACCTGCGTGCTGGTGGACCAGGCTGTTTGTCCACATCGTCTGTCGGCAGAAGTCATAGCTTGACTCTTCCGCTATAGTTACGGTAAAGCAAAGTTCACGAAGTCACAGTTCATGAAGACTTGCGTCTGTGTCACTCTCGGCGCCACCGAGCAGCAGCGTGGACTCGCAGGGCGGGCGGGGTGCGCCCGGCTGCTTGTCCACCCATGTGGGCAGTAGTCACAGCTCGATGGCAGCCGCGCCCTTCCACGTCACACCGGCTCGGAGAAGGTGGTACAGTCGGAGCACGCACCAGATGGATACACACTGTTGAAAAATAAATGTAGATGAGGTACAGCTAGTGTAGAGGGCAAAATCAGAAAAGCCGTGTTGAACAGATACAGGTATTCCGCTTGCATGAGCGGAAACAGACATGTCAGTGTGAAATTACAGGACATACACTGATCACAGCCGTCTTTTAGATTTTTTCAACTTGTATTTCTGAGGCCTATCTAGACATTACAAGTTCTGACCACACCACATTGCAACCAGGAGGTTGTGCGGTTGTTTTGGCCGAGATGTTGTATTTCCCAAGGCACTACTGGCATCGTTTGGTTGTCTCATTTATCTATACCTATAATAAAGCAACAGGAACGAAAAAATATGTACAAAGAAGATAATTAAAAAAGAAATGGTCTAGGGTACATAAAATAAGCTACTGAACAAGAATATAACATTTTAAAAATTCGTGTCTGTCTGTTTGTCTGTTTGTCTATCTGTATGTTTGTTCGCGCATCACGTTAAAACTGATGGGCCTATTGCGATGTGGTTTTCACTGTTGGATAGTTTATATTTTGACTTAAAATCTAGGGTAATTTATATCTCAATCTGATGAGTAGAAGCCAAGCAATCGATAAAAATCTTTTTATAGGCTGAAGGAATTTTGATCAAATGTTGGTATATTGGTATTTTAAGTCCTGGAATAGCACAAAGAGTACTTTTAACCTACAGAAATGAACACGCGTGCGAAGCCGCGGCCATCAGCTAGTTGGGATAATATATTCCCTTTGACACAAAAGATAGTGGTAAAGATAGTAGGCACAACAGCTGGTAGTGTCACGTAGTTGTGCTACGGGAAAGTAATGGTTGTAACTATTTAAACTTGTTTGCATTTGCCACGCCCCTCAAGCGCGCGCCTGTAGCTCGATGTACGATGTAATATCACAGAATAAATATTAGTACTCCGGTACTATACACCATTGTGGCTACAAAGCGGTTGTCAAAAAGTGGTATAATCGACCAGGCTTTTTGTTTATTTAATCTAAATAATATTACAATATTGGATCTAAGAAATAACATGGACTATCCCAGGTTATTAAAACGTTTAAATTTTAATCGTAAATATCCAACATTTTTAACTTAATCTACTTCCACAAGGAGATTCTAAATACAACAAGTATTTTTTTGTGGATATTCATCTAATATCTCTGGAATCTTTAACCGATGTGTTTTTTTTTTTTTTTATTGTTCTAACTTCCAATGTACTACCAACATATAATTTTATCGCAATTGGCGACGTAAGTTTTTAATACATTTATTAGAAAGTGATGTTTGATTAAAATAATAATCTATCATAATTTCAGCATATTCCTTTCAGACCATCGCTCATGACATCATCAGACATTGTCAACAAATGTTAAATATTCAAATTACCGACAAGCAAATTCATCATCCCTCATCCCTCGAGTGTTATCAGTGTTTCTAAACCAGTTTTATTGTATTCACCGTAATGTAACGAGCCATTTCTTTTAATGGCCCTTAGGAGTATTTTAAAAGATTATGACGAAAATAAGAGAAGCATAGCAGCATTGACATAATTTAAGGCATATTTTTAGGCGTTCAATCAAATGAAATAATTATTTATTATTTGGTATTTTTATTTCTTACCAATATACCTACAATGAAGATAATGTTTGTTTGTTTGTCGCATGAGGTAGTGCTGGCCTCTGATGTCAGAGTTTATCAAGCCACCCGAGGGCCTCTGACATAGCTTAACGACAGCTATTAATCAATTACAGCCGGGACTGACAGCTTAACGTGCCCTCCGAAGCACGGAACAATGGAAAACCGCACACAACTTAGAAAAGTCATTGGTTCGGAGCCTAGGTTTTGAACCCGGTATCGTTGGATTCTAAATTGCACTACAGAACCGTTAGGCCACCATCGCTCAAAGATAATAAAAAAAACGGTCAAGGGATCTTAAAATAAGCTACTGATCAAGAATATATCATTTTTTTAAATCGTGTCTTTCTATTTGTCTGTCCGCGGACCACGTGAAAACTACTGGACTGATTGTGATGCGGTTTTAACTGTTAAATAGCTTAGAGTTTGATTTAAAACTAGTGTACTTGGTATCTTAATCTGATTAAAAAATGCCAAGCAATCGATAAAAAACTAACTGACGAATGAAATATTTTTTTCGTATTTTGTACTATTTATACTACTACTTTTGGTCCTGGATTAACAAATCGTTTACATTTTACCCAGATAAATGACCACGCAGGCAAAGCCACGGGCACAGCTAGTAACTTAATTACAATTACAAAATACAACAACATGCTGTTTTCTTAACAAAGTGTGAAAATACTTACATTTAAAATTATCCTTGGTATTAAAAAATATATTTCTGCTTTGCACATAGCGTCGAATTGCTGAAACAAAAATCATAATCAACACTGCGAATGAAACCTCATTTGCAACGCACCTGTGGTTAGGGAGCTCTAGAGGGGAGCGGTAAAGCCAGGAGATATAACTACTCTAAGCACAGAATAAATTAGTACAAGTACGCAAAGCTTGTGCCTTTCTATAGCTGTCATCTGCCGTGTACTGTCAGCAACAAATTTCACTGAACTTGTTAAAACAGTTATAGACCCTAAATTTAAGTAATGCGTGCGTATGTTAGAAAAAAAAACACAGTCTTATGATAAAACAATTTGTTTTTTATTGATTTATAAAGTATACAGTAAGATCTACTCTCCGCTCAAGTCCTGCCAAAATAACAAGCATTACATCAATTTCCAAAAAAACCCAAATTATTCCAAAATCCCGAGAGCTTTCAGTTGGAGCTCCAAAATCGCTTCCAAATCCTTACCGAATGCGATACAGTGAACGAACTAAACAAAGGGCTGGTGGAAATTGTCCACGCGGTCGGTCGGAGTCTTCAGTGGATATGTCGAGTTACAGCCTGCTTAATAAACAGATCTCCAAGTCAATGCGACACGATTTGCGTTCCTATAATACTACTTGTATTAAGAACGCAATAGAGCGGAACAAGGGCTCCAAAATGTTTGCAAGAGATCTGTCTATTGGGCAAAGCCTGTTGACGAAGCTGAAAACCGACAATGGCAGCATCGTTTCGTCGAAGCCAGAGATTTTGAGTGAGCTCAAGAAGTTCTATGGAACCTCATCGCGTAGTCCTCCTAGCACGACTAGCGATGCAAGAGCCTGTTTGACCCGACATTATACCGAATATATCCCGGACGTCAGCCTATACGAGATCAGAATGGCTCTCAAACAGCTTAAGAGCAACAAGGCACCAGAGGAGGACGGAATAACGACAGAGCTACTGAAAGCGGGTGGAACACCGGTACTTAAAGTCCTTCAGAGGCTGTTTAACTCCGTCATCCTCGACGGTACTACGCCAGAGGCGTGGCACAGGAGCGTGGTGGTTTTGTTCTTTAAGAAAGGTGATAAAATCCTCTTGAAGAGTTATAGGCCTATTTTGCTGCTGAGCCACGTTTATAAACTGTTTTTGAGAGTAGTTAAAAACCGTATCGCTCGTAGGTTTGACGACTTTCAGCCTCCCGACAAATCTGGATACCGGAAAGGCTTTAGCATCGCAGACCATATCCATACGCTCTGGCAGATTATACAGAAGACCGAAGAGTATTATTCGGCCACTATGTCTAGCGTTTGTGGATTACGAAAAAGCCTTTGATTTGGCAGACCTGGGCAGTGCTACAGTCATTACAGCGGTGCCAGATTGATTACCGGTACATCGAAGTGTTGAAGTGTTTGTACAGCAAGGCCACCATGACAGTCCATCTTCAGGATCAGAGCACGAATTCTATCCACGTGCAAAAAGGGGTGAGACAGGGATATGTTATTTCTCCGAAACTGTTCACCTCTGCACTGGAAGATATATTCAAGCTTCTGAATGGATATGGTATTAACATCAATGGCGTATACATCACTCACCTTCGATTTGCTGATGATATAGTCATCACGGCAGAAACCCTGAAAGACCTAAGCACAATGCTCAGTAACGTCAATATTGTTTCCCAACAGGTGGGTCTTAAAATGAACATGGCCAAGACAAACATCATGTCAAATGCCCACGTCGTACCCATGCCAGTTTATGTTGGAAACGATATTATCGAAGCTGTTGATCACTATGTCTACTTAGGTCAGACGATCCAACTTGGTTAATCTAACTTCGACAAAGGGGTCAACCGACGAATCCAACTCGGATGGGCAGCGTTCGGGAAATTACGCCATATCTTCTCGTCGCAGACCGCAGAGCCGCAAGACGAAAATTTATAATCAATGCGTGTTGCCAGTGATGACATATGGCACCGAGACGTGGTCTCTAACTATTGGTCTCATACACAAGCTCAGAGTTGCGCAGCGTGCAATGGAGAGAGCTATGGTCGGTGTTTCACTACGTGATAGAATCAGAAATGAGGAAATCCGTAAAACGAAGGTTACCGACCAAGCTCTCAGAGTTTGCAAGTTGAAGTGGCAATGGGCAGGCCATTTAGTTCGCAAAACCGACAACCTCTGGAGAATAAAGGTTCTCGAATAATGACCACGAACAAGCCAGTGAAGTGTGGTGAGACCCCCAACACGATGGACCGACGACATTGTAGCCAACGCAGGAATTCGGTGGATGGAGGTGGCACAAGATCGCTCATCATGGCGCTCTTTGGGGGAAGCCTATGTTCAGCAGTGGGCTTTTAAAGGCTGACATGATGATGATGATGATGATGATGATGATGAATGTATACAGTATAGGGTAATGTATGGTATAGCAAATCGGGTTAGTAGCCTCCACGTCTTTGCTAACACATATGCATTCTTTTTACATAAATGTAGCTTGATTTCGTATATACAACCCACAATTTCTCCTCCCAAGCGTGGGCGGTTGTGCACTTATTGGCATAAGCCATAAATTTCAAAAAACTCCAAATAAAAAGTCTAACGAAAAACCGGGCCTAGGAAATGTTTAATGCAATTGAAACTCGAGCTGTAAGGCCTGCGGCACCGTCATGTTGAAACCACCTATGGCCCGTATCAACTTATTATTTTTGAATTTTTGTTTATTATTTTTAGTTTATCCATATATAGTCATTCGCCCGATATTGTATTCCATACATAACCTATACTTGAATCATAAAAATATACAGTTCTTAAAGATAAATCTGATTTTTCTATCAAAATTATTTCTTGCGTTAATTTTGGGACAAGCTTTAATAATACAATACATGTAACTACTGAACTTATTGTAAAAAAACATCCTCATATATCTTTTCCATGCATTCAAGGCGCGAGAGCCAGCCAGTGGAACACGGGCAAATATCAATTCATGCGATAACTTTGGGACAACCTTTAATAATACAATACATGTACCTACTGAACTTATTGTAAAAAAACACCCTCATATATCTTTTCCATGCATTCAAGGCATGAGAGCCAGCCAGTGGAACACGTGCGAATATCAATTCATGCGTTAAATTTGGGACAACCTTTAATAATACAATACATGTACCTACTGAACTTATTGTAAAAAACACCCTCATATATCTTTTCCATGCATTCAAGGCGTGAGAGCCAGCCAGTGGAACACGGGCGAATATCAATTCAATATACATGAGCCGGTTCAGTCCGCGGTTTCACTTTATTTGCAGATCTCTCTGTAATTGACGAATTGCTACACTGGTCCAGGCTTTTGTTAGTCCTTAGCTGATGAAAGACGAGGAAGCTTTGTGCGAGCGCAACGAGCATTAGGATGGCTGTGTTTAATGGAATATTTTCAGGACGTAGCCGGTCATGTGTGGTTTGTAGGTAGTAATGAAAGCCCCAGAATTAGACAGGATTTTATGTTCAAAGAATATTGCCATCACAGCGATATAATGTGTTTTGTATGAGTTTTTTGTTTTTATATAGATTCAAGGTCATCACCAAATCATTGACAGACGTTTATATGGATTCTAGATAAGGTCTGATCTAGAAAATTATTAGCGGTAAAGGTGAACTTAATTTCTAATAGATTTAGGTCAGTTTAATAGATATGTAGATAGAGTAACTCTTTATTGACACCAAGAAAATAAAACGATATAGACATAGAAAAACAGTTAGATTATAGGTACAATAGGCGGTCTTATCTCTAAAAGCAATCTCTTCCATACAACTTTTGGATGGACAGAAATGATTGATTATCAACATGTACTAATAAAATCTATCTTCTATTTGGATGTTTGCGGGCGAAAGAGCATTGTAAATTCGGATTCAAATTAGGTGGTGGAAACCCACCAAAAAATATGAACAAAAATAAAAAAATATAATAAATAATTGACTGATGGTTAGGTATATCATTTCAAACGTGCTTTCTAGGGTTATATAGAGAAGTGTCATTTTTATGTGTGTATGCAAGAAATACTCGCTTACTCGAGGGTGGTCACTATAGCGCCAAACCAAGTACCGAGTACTGCGAAACCACTTAGAACGGTAAAACTTCACCCAAGCGCAATTCAAGTCAACAAATTCTTCAAAAAGTGTATGTTTGCCACAACAAATAGAATATTAGTTAGAGTTCCACCTTATTTGTTCGAGTGGAAATCGTTGCACCAGTGTGCACCAGTGTGTGCGACCTATGGTCTTTGTTTCACGATCTCGAATAGTCTCTGATTGTACTCTGAGAATATTGCAATCTGAGCTTGGATCGGATTGCAGAGATTGGTAGGTGTAATGTAACCTAACAGTATTTTTCGGTTTGAAAGAAACTTCACAGAATGCGAGAAACTGTAGTTTTATTTTTTGTCGTCGTCCTCATCGTAATCGAATGGTAACCAAAAAAAATATGGTATTGTGTAATGGTGGTATGGTATGGTATTCAATTATGCATTCAAATTATTTAAATAAGTTTTTTTTTTATTTTTGTTACGGATTATGATACAATTCTTTATTGCTGTAATATGATACAAAAGCTGGCATTTTTTATATTGAGTCCAACATATTAACCATTTCTGGCATGCAATATTACATATTAACCATTTCTGGCATGCAATATTACATATTAACCATTTCTGGCATGCAATATTACATGTTTTAACAAAATCGATAAGTATTAATTTATTCATGTACATGTGTTTTAATAATTTAATAAGCATGCAATATAATGTTCACAAATCAATTCCAAATTAAAATGTCAACATAGCAAATCAAAATTAATAATGTCAAAATAATCATATATTAATTACAGGTATATCATTACAAATCATAAATGTTTAAAGCATATTAGGATTTTCAATGCCCTGCCATTGGAATTTCAATTATTGAATGGTGGTAAATTTAAAAGCAAGCTACATTCGTGGTAAAAAAGAGGCTTTTATTCTGTTAAAGAATTTTTGACATTCATTTTCACCTACAAATATTACAATTTTATCCGTGGCCCCGTACATAACGTTATTACACGATTTTAGAGTTTCTTCTGCATTTGCGAAGGGTTTAATAATGGCAGTCACGCTGTATTTTTGATACTGGTTATTACAATTTCGCTAATTTTAAATTTAATGCCATCAAAATGTCATTCCAGCGACTGTTCGTGATCATGTATGACAAATTTGGTATTCTGCTAAAACATTAGTGGCTTCCATGGCTGTTCACTTGCCTGTCGATTCAATGGATTGAACAAACTTCACACTACATATTTCTATCTCTCTTCCCCACAAGCAAAAAATGAGACAAGTATATTCCACCGTGTTTGACGTGTTCTTTCGTATGTCGTTTTTATCTGTGGTCTTATTTGGAAAATAAGATTATCGATTTACGTTGAATTGATGTAATAAATGGAAAGAACGTATTTTTCTGATTATGTAAGTACCTTTGGTCATTAATTTCGTTCAGTACTAACGAAGTTACGGACCAAAGTAATCCGACAACACCTAGGTATTTTAGATCGTTTTTATGCCTCAGTATGTAGCTTCAATGTAATGCTTGTTTTTTAACCCCCGAACAAAGAGACGGGTGTTATAAGTTTAGGGTGTGTATCGCTATGTATGTGTGCTGTGCTGTGGAATCGTAGCTCACAAACGAACCGACTGATTTAGCTGCGGTTTTTAATGTTTGAAAACTGGTGTGATTGAGATGGTTTTTAGATATTTAGGGGTTAGGGGGGGGGGGGGGGGGGTGAGAATCATAGCTTCCAAACGAATGGACCGATTTAGCTGCGGTTTTTATGTTTGTAAGCTGGGGTAAAAGAGATGGTTCTTAGCTATAATGGGGGAGAGGAGGGAAAGGGGTGGAGGGGGGTGAGAATCGTAGCTTCCAAACGATAGGACCGATCTAGATATTATGTTTTTTATGTTTGAAAACTGATGTGATCGTGATGGTTCTTAGCTATATGGGGGGAGGAGGGGGGAGAGGGGGAGGGGGGAAAGAGGCAATAAAATGTCCAAGAAATTGACATTTTTAAAATAAGAATCGATTACATATTTTAATAATCGATTATTTTTCACATCCCTAGAACAATGAAAATTCCGAAACGGTCCGTTCGTTTAGAAATAAAATGTATATTAAAAAACATACATAATATATTCGAACATATAACCGTCTCCTTTTGTGAAGTCGATTAAAAAGTAAATTTTGTTCCATGACTACTCAATTGTAGTTCAATGAAAAAATGCCATTGAAACAAATGTCAAAGTAACGAGCAGACTACCGATTAAAAAACTATCGAGAGGTCACTGATTATCCATGGAATAGATAAGCACCATTGCAATTCGATGGAAAATCACTGAACGATGGAGTAGCGTTTGTACTTTTGCCCCTATTAGGTGAACTAACACATATTTTTTTCAATTGACCGATAATATTTTGCTAGTCAAGGGTTAGCTTTTCTAGCGAAGTTTTTTCAAGAAGCAGGTTTTCAATTTCCGTATGAGCGCACTGCAGTTGGATTTTCAGAGATTCTACTTCACTCTCGAGCTCCTCATTTTCTGTGTTTGCACATAAAGTTGAGAGATCTGGGAGGCTTCTTGCTTCTTGTCAGATGCCAACGCATCACAATCATCGGATAGTATATTCGGTTTTGAGAGGCGTTCCACTTGTATTTGAGTCTTTGCAAGTTGTCTTTGGTTTTCTCTCTACATGAACGCTTTGTCTTGCTATCTAAGCAGCGAATGAACACCCAGCTTTTCTTTGCATCTCTAGACATTTGGTCAAAGCGCCTTGTCGTAATGCTCGCGCAGAATGCGTCAACATTTCATCATTCGTTCTTGATGTCCAATTGACATATTGCATTTGATACAAACGATAACTGGAGGCATTGTGTATACTCGGAACAAATTTTTGTACTGCAAAAAGTGTAACTATGTGTGAGGTTTTGAAGCAGCACCCACCGGTTCGAAACCAGAGCATCTCCCAACTGCACCAGCCTGACCATGTTAAGACTTGCGAAAATATGAACCAGTGTCAGAACTTGCAGAATTTCAAAACTGGAAAAGATCGTTGTTTGCACACGACACTATTCAAGTCACACAAATCGATTTATATTTTCAAACATATGGATTAAAAACAGCACTATTAGTCATAATTTAATAATGGTTATGGATTTGTTTTTGAAATTACACTTTTTCGGCACTGTGTTTGCAGTTTTAAGTTAATTTTGTTCCGTAATTAAATTTCATATGAGTCCAAGTAGTTATTGTCTTTTTTCACTGTTATTATCAATAATATCCGTGAGTTAACACTATCACTTCTGATTTACTTGTTTATGCAATGTTAAGTAAACTTTGGCAGTAAAAGAATCACTGATTGAATATTAAAGTTTTTTTTTAGTAACGAGCCGATACGCACTGCGCGACGGGTGCTACGGGTATGCAATCCTAGGCAATCGTTTGACCACGATCTGACCTGATGGAAAGTGATGATGCGGTCGTAGGTGTAGCACGCTTGCCTAGTAGAAACGATTTTACTAATTAGTCCCCTTTTACATTCAAAGGTTTATGTATGTTATGAGTAATGTTTAGGTACGAACCATATACGACGACCGGTTGGTCTCGTGGCTAGAGATCCTAGGTACGAAATCGAACTGTCGCGGGTTCGAATCGTGCAAGGTGCAATCATTTGTGTGATGAGCAGAAATGTTTGTTTCCGAGTCATGGATGTAATATTCTTATCTATGTATGTTTATCCGTTATCTAGTGCCCATAGCACAGCGTATCCTAGTTTGGGGCTAGATAATTGGTGTGGAAATGTCCCGAATATATTATATTATATTATTATTATTATTATATAGGTCATCATATTTGCAGGCACGAATTTCAATTGATTACTACCCAACTAACAGCAACATAGATCGATGACTGTTTAATGATCCATATTGTAAACCGGACTGGAATAAATCAGTCAGAAAATAAAGTACCATTGGAGTTGACGCCTTATATATAATATGTATATTGTGTGTTTTGCAAAAGCTAACCCAACGTCTTATTGCGACGTCGTACTGTTTTATTGAATTTTTTGACAATGAAGCTATCATTATATCTAGCGATGACGGTGGTACGCTCCTCTTCAGTAGTGCCGTCCTGATAACTTCCCTGCAATCAACGTGAGCTTGGGGTGACTGTTGGAGACAGACAATAATACATTATCACAATGTCTGAACTGAATTATGTCAGAACAGAGAAGTTTTTGGAATATAGGAAACCAGGGTTGTGTGGGCCAAAATGGAATCACGACTATCACCTCAGCCTGATCAGTTATTATGTTCCTTAAAACTTTTAATATAACCGCAATAGGAGGAAAAGCGTAGAAGGAAAGGTCTTTCCAATTTAAGGTGAATGCATTCACGGCAAATGCTCCGGGGTCTCTATTCCATGATACATATATATCATACATTTATTATTTATTATGGATGCAAAAAGGTCAACGTTAGGTTGTCCTAAAACTTGTACAATTTTTTCAAAAGCATGATCTTTTATCTCCCATTCGGTATCTGGATGGGATTTACGTGACTCCAAATCTTATCAACTTATATATGAAGCGAAGACGAATATTCCGCGAGTATCACACCACTGCCAGATAGATTTTGTTAATTCAGTAAGATGGGGAAATCTGACTCCACCCATACGATTGATATAAGAAATAGCAGTTGTGTTGTCTATTCGCAATAAAATCTGTCAATTTTTTAATTCCTTTGCAAATATCTGTTAGCTTGACTGAATAAAATCGAAATTTCATTAAAAAAGAGTTACAGACATTTCATTTCAGACGTTGTAAAATTAGTCATTTTGCGCGCTTGGTAGGACTCCTCACTGCGGTTTGTCCCGCGATCCAGTGTGGTTGGCTGTATACTAAACAGATGGAAAGATGTAAATACCTGGCTTTATGTAACACGTATAGCTACGATAGTTACATGTCATTACCACAGTATTTACAAGATGATTTTACGTGGTGGTTAAATCTATTGAACGTTCAGTCAATCCCATTAGACAAGACAGCTACTGTCTAGAAGATTTTTCTGATGCTAGCAAAAAGGGTGAGGGGTAGCATGTGGTGAGGAGACCGCCAAGTGGCCAGTGGAGTATTTCGGAATCAGTCAAACATATTATTAACTACTTAGAACTTCTGGCTTCTTTTTTAGGCCTACAGATATTTGCAAAGGAATTAAAAAATTGACAGATTTTATTGCGAATAGACAACACAACTGCTATTTCTTATATCAATCGTATGGGTGGAATCAGATTTCCCCATCTTACTGAATTAACAAAATCTATCTGGCAGTGGTGTGATACTCGCGGAATATTCGTCTTCGCTTCATATATAAGTTGATAAGATTTGGAGTCACGTAAATCCCATCCAGATACCGAATGGGAGATAAAAGATCATGCTTTTGAAAAAATTGTACAAGTTTTAGGACAACCTAACGTTGACCTTTTTGCATCCATAATAAATAATAAATGTATGATATATATGTATCATGGAATAGAGACCCCGGAGCATTTGCCGTGAATGCATTCACCTTAAATTGGAAAGACCTTTCCTTCTACGCTTTTCCTCCTATTGCGGTTATATTAAAAGTTTTAAGGAAAATAATAACTGATCAGGCTGAGGGTATAGTCGTGATTCCATTTTGGCCCACACAACCCTGGTTTCCTATATTCCAAAAACTTCTCTGTTCTGACATAATTCAGTTCAGACATTGTGATAATGTATTATTGTCTGTCTCCAACAGTCACCCCAAGCTCACGATGATTGCAGGGAAGTTATCAGGACGGCACTACTGAAGAGGAGCGTACCACCGTCATCGCTAGATATAATGATAGCTTCATTGTCAAAAAATTCAATAAAACAGTACGACGTCGCAATAAGACGTTGGGTTAGCTTTTGCAAAACACACAATATACATATTATATATAAGGCGTCAACTCCAATGGTACTTTATTTTCTGACTGATTTATTCCAGTCCGGTTTACAATATGGATCATTAAACAGTCATCGCTCCGCTCTATCATTGATCTTAAAATCGAGAGTAGGGTCTGATGACCGTGTTACTAGGCTTTTCAAAGGTTTCTACAGACTCCGACCTCCAGCCCCAAAATATAATTTATTATTTATTTATTTATTTATTTATTTAGACACATTACAACACCAAATAATACATGGGACCCGTCAGTAGTTCTAGTTTTTTTGTCAAATTGGTATCCCAATAATAATTTGCCTTTTGAATATTTGACAAATAAAGATCGTCACTTTACTCATGCTGGTAACTGCACATAGAGTGCAGACTATTGGAAAAAATAAAAATAGGAAATATAGCTTTCAATAGTCAGCAAATATCAATAAAAATAAATGACTTAATAAAAACGTCACGACCAGGTTCAGCTCAACCTTGCCTAAATATTCCGTTTTATAAAGACCGACCGGAAATATGTCCGGCAGAAACTTTAGTAGCATACATTGATAGGACGAAACTTTTAAGAAACAATGAAAATGCCCTACTAATCAGTTTTAAGAGACCGCATAATGCAGTATCCACAAATACTATCAGTCGTTGGATAAGAGACAAGCTATTAGCTAGTGGAGTTGACACCTCTATATTTTCCGCTCACTCCGTCAGACATGCAGCAACTTCTGCAGCATATAGAGCTGGTATTAATATTGATACAATACGAAATACAGCTGGGTGGAGTGGCAACTCTAAGGTATTTGCCAGATTTTACCGTAGAGATATTCAGTGTGATCAATCTAATCAGTTTGCTTTATCAAACCTAAGTACTGAAAGTAACTGAAATGTAAAAATGATTAAATTTTACATGAATATCATAATTACAACCTAAATACGGGTAAAGTAACCGTAATTTTGTTAATATCATAAGGAAATCTTAGTTTCTTTTTATTTAATATTTTTAGATGATTACAATATATTCAAGTTAACGAGTGTTTTAATATTTCACTATCTTTCAAAATCTACAATATTTACCTAATCTCGAAGGACGAAGCAATGATGTATAAGTTCTATCCCAATTATACGAGTTGCTTCGTCCGAAGCGATTAGCTCCGTCCCAGCCCAGAAACCCAAAATTAAGTGAAATATTAAGTTCCAGGCTTTTAACTGAATGAGTGTCACTACAGGCTACCAGCGAGTAGATCTACCCACAAAAAATATATAAAAATAACAGATTCTCTGCTTTCAACTATGTGGTAGAAAGACGATACCTTACACGTATTACTACAATGTTTACCTAATCTCTTCGGACGAAGCAACTCGTATAATTGGGATAGAACTTCACTTAGGTAAGTTCGTTTAATCTCTAATTATACGATAAATCATGAAAATCTCTTAGCAACGATCTCGTTTGTCTGGTGCGGTATAATTTAGTTATCTCAGTTGCTAAGAAAGAATAAGATTCTCATTAGTGTCATTAGTCTAGCTAGACGTGCCTAATTACTCAGCGATAGCTACTCCCACTATGATCTCAACAGCATTTCTATTATTTTAAATGTCCGATTAATACAGCAGCAATGTAGCAAATAAATTATTAACGAGAAATAACTTAGTAACAGATGGACAGTTTCAGGATAAAAATTATCATTAGAAAATATATAGTTACCATGTATATTTTGAGTTCTTGATATTTCGGATCCGTTGTAGGCGTCATGATTACGAGTGATGATGCTACTAATGTTAGTGAACATGACAGTTTAAAATATTAGGTACAAGACACTTAATCACGCCCAAACTTTAGTCCACAGCGCAGAAAGAGTGGTGTGTTAAGAGAAGTTCAAGCCTAGCAGGTAATCAATATCATTAATGTATGTAAACAAGTACAAACTTTGCACTGTTATATGCCTCAGGTGGTTTCTTTGTAAACTTTTGTTGCTTTTAAATTTAATATTAAATCTGATTATTATACTATTAATTAGAGAACCTTCTTACAATGTTTGCAATGAATGTATTACTTTTTATTTATTGCACTGTGTGGATTTCAAGGCAAACATTACTGTGCAATTCATTAACATGTTGGTTTTTTGTTACGAAAAATCAATTGGGATGGTTAATAAAAAGTATATAGTGTCCTCAATTACATTGAAACTAACTTAACACCGGCAAATAAATCTTCATGTACACCTCATCTATACACACTCTCACACTATACGACACACATTACACTACATTGCACAAAACCAAACAAATTCAGGATTCATACTATTTCGCATTTGTTCACAAATAATAATCGAATATGGTTAATACAACCTTTCTTAATAATAGTTTGAAGCTTGGACTTCTGAATATACGATGTCTTAATACAGGCAGGGATGAGTTGGAGGCTAGTATAGACACTTATAAACCGGATGTTTTGGCACTAAATGAGACGTGGATCAAATAAAACCAAGAAATGTTTGTTCCAATCCTATATATCCTGGTTATATTCTCAAACAAAGAGCTCGTAAATCGAATAGTAAAGGCGGTGGTGTAGGATTCTATGTAAAAAAGGGTAAAGTGCTAGAATTCCTGCTCATCCTGACTCTCATTTAGAACAGTTATGGCTGGAGCTAACACTGCCAGGTGCCAGAATGGCTTTAGGTACTGTTTTTAGGCCGGAGGCGGTAAAAGCTGCTACGGCTTTGGATGCCCTTGGTGAGTCTCTAAGTTCATTTATCTACTGTGATTATGTCTGTCTATTGACAGATTTTAATGTAGACTTACTCAAACCAGACTCCCCAAGGGCTCGCGAGCTGACAATGTTTTGCTCACAGCTGACTTTTTTCCAGCTAGTCAATGAGCCTACTAGAATTACTGATGAGACTGAAAGCTTATTAGATCTTGTAATCACGAACATACCTCAAAGATGTAAAAAAAACACAGTACTGCATAACAGATGCCTAAGCGATCACGCCATGGTTATAGGTGAATTCAATATTAAAAAATGAAAACCAGTAGCGCGCTTCGGAGTTTCGACCAATAAATGATATAATCCCTTATCTGTTTGATTCTGACCTGAAGTCTATTGATTGGCAGAACTTCATTGACTTACAAGATGTACAATATAAGGTTGAGATGTTCAATAAAAAGGTTATTGAACTCTTTGACAGACATGCCCCTCTGAATCAAAGGAGAATAAGAGAATCCCCGAAACCGTGGATCACTAGGAATGTAAGGTTTATAATGTCTCTTAGAGACAAAGCTTTGATTAGAGCGCTAAGTAAGAAAACGGAGTCCTCTAAAAGTTATTATAAAAGTTTGAAAAATGTCGTCACTGGAGCAATAGAAAGAGAGAAAAGAGCGTTTTTTATCTATTATGTAAACAATAACTTATATTACCCAAAAAAAATGTGGAATTATTTCAAAAAGACTAAGGCTATTAATAGTAATATTTTCATTTCCATACCTCATAGTCTAAAAGACCCAAACTTAATTAATCGTAATTTTTTAAGTATTCCTGGTGACGGGCGAATAAATTTAGAAGTCTTTGAATACTTTAACTCTAATAAAAAAACGAATAGTGTATTTTCTTTAGACCCGGTTTCACTGGATATAGTTGGTAAAATGAAGAAGAAGAAGAAATAAGTTTATTTGCTACAATTACAAACATAAATAATTATAAGAAAAAATAAAATAAAAAAGCTTAAAAGATAATTGCAGCAAAAAGGTCCCAACTCAGCATAATGTTAGTTGTAAAACAACCAACGCTGGTCTTCCGTTGGGGCCTTATGGCACGGCACGGACACACTCAGCAAAACAATAATAAATATAAACAGTAAAGAAATAAAACAACATAAAAAATGCAAAGACTAATTTTAACATTACAAGGATGCACTCAAACTGTGCTCATTACTGTGATTCTTACGATGTGAAAGTGAGGGTAAATAATCTTTTTAAAAAGTGGAAATATACAATAGTAGTGCGTGAAAGAAGAAAAAAAAGACAATGAAAAACAAATTAAATGAGACAAGTTTCCAATTTGGTAATTAATAAATAAACAATTACAGGTAAGTATTGACATAGAATTTCATATAGCGCTTGTGTCATGTTTTAGAGTTTCCTGACCCTTTTGGTGATCAATGAGATACTTTTTTTAATTTGACTTTAAAACCCTGAATACGTTGCAGGTTCCTTATCGGCGGTGGGATATTGTTCCAACATTTGGTGGCGGCGTAGCGGAAACTACCTCTGAACGCAGCCGTTCTGTGCTTCTGTGTCGAAAGCTGCATCACGCATTGCCGGGATTCATAAGGCCTTTGACTCGACACCCATGACAGTTTTTCGTAAAGATAAGCAAAGGTGCTTGATGTTTGAGGACTCCAAAAAGAAGACAAGCCAAATGCAGTTTTCTGCGTTGTTTCATTTTCATAATAGAGAGTATATTTAAAAATGGCGTCACATGAGCCCTTAACGGAACGTCGAAACAGAAGCGGGCACAAACATTCTGGACTCTTTGTATCAGTTTTTGTGTTTTTGCTAAGAGCCGGGGACCAAAAACTGCGTCCATATAATTTAACTTAGACAAAACTAGTGATTCCACAAGCTGACACGCAACACCTCCTTTAAAAATGGCCTGTTTTTATACAAAATTTTCAATTTATAAAAGCAATTTTTTACTAAATTGGCGATATGTTTTTCAAAACGTAGGTCACAGTCCATCTGTAAATATACTCGACAGATCCTCATTAAGCTTGGCTGTCGCATTATTAAGATCAGCTGGTTTGCAGGAAATGTACAATTGTATATCATCTGCATAGATGTGGAATTTACAATGCCTAATATGATTTTGAATATCTGCCGAGTATAAAATAAAGAGGATTGGACCCAAAATAGAACCCTGAGGAACTCCCCTATTCAAAGTTACTTGTTGTGACACTAACGAGGAACCATCATTACGATTGAGTTTCACATATTGGTAACGATTACTTACATAGCTGTCAAACCGAAGTAATGCTTCACAATCAAAACCATAGTAACTTAATTTAGAAAGCAGCAAGTTAATATTTATTGAGTCAAACGCTCTGGAAAAGTCTACTAATACAACTAGCGTACACATACCCTCATCTAGGGAGTAAAGTATACTGTCCGTAACATCAAGCAAAGCATTCACTGTACTTCGACCTTTTCTAAATCAAGACTTTACCTCAGGCAATATATTATTAGCTTGAAGAAACTCAGTCAACTGCAAACATACAGCTTTTTCCATAATCTTTGACAAACATGGTAAGACACCTATTGACCTAAGATCTTTTAGCTCAACCGGGTTTGAAACTTTAGGCAATGGGCGCACAATTGCAAGTTTCCAAATGGTACTTCAGATTCACACAAATGCAACTGGATATGACCACTTAAACGTAGAAATGATAAAACTGACATTATCAGAAACTTTGGAAATGATCACACACATTGTTAATTGTTCTATCTTAACAAGTACCTTTCCTTATGCTTGGAAACGAGCCTTGGTTAAGCCAATTCCTAAATCTAACAAAGTGGAAGAAATCAAACATTTGCGACCCATTAGCATTCTCCCGGTTTTATCTAAGGTGCTACAGAGGGTAGTGCTTGCCCAAATGGAAAAATTTATATGCCAAGAAAACATAATACCTAAATATCAGTCAGGTTTCCGAAAGAATCATAGCACAGAAACAGCTCTGTTACAAGTTTCTGACGATCTATTAACGGCATCAGACTCAGGCCTATGCAGTGTACTTGTTCTACTAGATTTTTCCCGGGCGTTTGACTGTTTAAGCCCTGACTTACTTAAACTTTCGTACTACGGGTTTTCAAAAGAAACTTGTAGCTGGCTTAAAACTAACCTTACAGGTAGAGAACAGTATGTAGAAATTGAAAACGACAACGGACACAAAATTGTTTCTAGCGTAGAAAAGGTACCAAGAGGAACTCACCAAGGTTCAATCTTGAGGCCTATTCTCTTTTCTCTTTTCACAGCAGATATGCCTGATCACATTAAAACATGTAAATATCATCTGTACGCAGATGACACACAAGTCTACCACAGTTTTAAAGCAGAAGATACATCAGAAGCGATGACGCAAATCAATCAAGACCTAGACGAGATTTATAAATGGGCTTCGCGTAACTCGTTAATTCTTAACCCGGCAAAATCTAAAATGATGATCATCGGTACTAAGGTCCAAGTTTAAAAAGTTTTGAACCATAATCCTAAACTAACTATTAATGAAATAGATATACCTATGGAATTGGACGCGAGAAACTTAGGCCTAATAATGAATAGCGAAATGAGGTTTGTTAAACATACTAATGAAAAGATTAAGAATGCGTTCTTTAAGCTTAAAGTTTTATACACTATAAGGAAAAATCTTTCAGAACAGGTCAGAATATTACTTTGTGACTCAATAGTGCTCTCTCCACTTAATTATTGCAGTGCGGTGTACGGGCCTAGGTTATGGGCTAAAACAGAAAGTGCCATCCAACGAGTGCAAAATGCATGCGCTCGGTTCTGTTTTAGTATACCTAGGAGAGAGCATGTTATACCCTAGTTAGTTAAAAAAGGCATACTTAAAATGAAGTCCAGAAGAGAGCTTCATTTAGCACGTACGATTCAAAAGATTATTTGGAATGGGAAGCCAAAACATCTTTTTGAAAAATTTACATGGATCAAGGATGTTCATCAATTAAACACACGCTCTAAGTTCCATAATAGTCTAGCCATCCCCAAACACAATAGCAAGGGTTTTAGGGATTCTTTCAAATATAGTGCCTCTAAAATCTGGAATAACCTCCCGCCACCTTTGAGGAAAAAATATGTAATGTAAATGTAATGTATGTAATGTTTTTTGACTTTACAGCCAGAAATATTATGTGTAAAATCATGAATGTGTTTAATCGGATATCGGTCGGGCACAGTACGGGCATTAAGTTTGCGGTAGTCCCCGCATGGACGCCAACCATTATTCTTTTTAGGCGCCAAGTGTAATGGGGATGACCATGGACTTTCGGATGGTCTAGCGGTTCCTACAGCCAACATTGATTGAAATTCATTTTGGGCAATTTTAAGCTTATCTGGGGCTAATCGACGAGGTGGAGATGAAACTGGTGGGCCTGGTGTCGTGCGGATATGATGGACAGTGTTATGTGGTGTGGTGTGATCCCTACCAGCTGGTCGTGTGATCTCGGGATACTCGTTTAGAATTTTATGGTATCGAGTCTCGCCGGTCACGACCTTTACCGATGACACGTTTTTACATGTAGCTACAGTAGCAATAGCTGTCACAGAAGTTAAATTATCAATTAATCGCTTATGGCGACAATCAACAACAAGGTTATAAAAGTTTAAAAAATCAACTCCTATTATAGGCTTTGTTACATCTGCTACTACAAAACGCCATACAAAATTTCTACGTAAGCCAAAATCTAAATCTAAATTTACATAACCGTAGGTAGAAATATTTGAACCATTTGCCGCACACAAGTTGTAATCAGTCCGAGCACGACGATCACGAAGCGCCGACCGAGGGAAGACGCAGAGGTCGCTGCCTGTGTCAACCAGGAACTGGGTCTTCGAAAATCGGTCGGTGATAAATAGGCGACCAGTGGAAGATGAAGGGCAATCGTCAGCCGCCATTACCGACCGCCCTTTGGGTTTTCCGACGTCTTGTAATCGCAGGGGCGGATGCATGCGCTGGCTCTCTCTCCAAACTTGTGATGATACCAACACATTGGGAATTTTCGATAGCTGGATTGAGATCGTTGCCTCGAAGTATTTCGTTTGCCCTGGTTGTTAGAGCGTGAGCGAGATCTACTGTTTCTGTCCGACAATGCCAGCATCTGGACCTGCTTTCGGAGTTCAGCTACTTCCTTTGTAAGGTCACTGAGGAGTGAGCTTGGAACTGCATTGCTTACAGCAGCGACGTTCGGTGGTGATGAAGCGAGATCATTCACTCTATCAGCTAAATCAGCTAAGTCTTCAAGAGAAGTTGTGGCTGGTTGACCTGCAAGCACCGTCTGGATACCATGGGGCAGGCGACTTGTCCAAATAGTTCTCAAAAAGTCGTCTGGTACTTCTGCACCTGCTAGGCTCTTGAGGTGGCGAAAAAATTGTGAAGGTTTGCGATCTCCTAATTCTTCATGCATCAATAATTGCTTAATTTTCTTCTCGTTGGACGCGCTCAACCTTTTAATTAACTCTGTCTTTAGCTTCTCATATTTGTTGGTCGCGGGTGGGTTAATTATAATGTCTTTAACTTCCCTGGAGTGCTGATTGTCGAGGTGGCCGATCACATAATTAAATTTTGTGAAATCGCTGGTGATTCCAGAAATGGCGAATTGGCCCTCGACTTGGGCGAACCAAATCTCTGGCTCCTCTGCCCAGAATGGTGGTACTCGTACACCAACTTTAAAAACATCGCTAGTATTTATCGACATGTTACCATCACTAGTGCCGGCCGTATTGTTGGACGGTTCTTGTGCGTCTCTAAACATATCCCTCTTCGTGTTCATTATGAAGTCACCAGTTTAGGGAACCAGTTTAGCGAATGGTACCCTGGTATGGTGGTGGGTCAGTCTAAATATATTTAATTTAATATAGATAGATTTTCCACCATAAATTCTCCTACCTTGCCAATCCGTGGGTGTAGGTAGGTTTCCAAATAGGATTTGAAGGCACAACAGGAATGTTAAGCAGGCACATCAAACACTAGTGTCAGCAGCACGTTAAGTTTTATTGGCGGCACCAAAGCAATATTATTAACATAAAGTGAGCGGAGTACATACAATACGCGCGATAGGCCGTAGGCAGCGTCCGTAGGACGTGCGTGCGCTCCGCGTTGCATCTAAGAATTTACTGGTGAGGGTGACCGTTGCGTCGCGGTGCGCTCGCGCATCGCTGGTCGTTTTTGTGATGCGGTAAAGGTCGATAACCGATGGCGATTATCGATATCGACCAACTAATAATTATTAAGTGATATTAAATTAATGAAGGATAATATAGACAATAATACAAAGATAAATACGATATTGGTATATATAAATAGTGCTGAATCATTTTATGTAGTGTAATTTGTGAGCTAGTTTAAATAATTATACTGTGTAGGAAAGTAGCCTACAAGTTCTTTTAAAACTATACTGAAATTAAACCTATTATTGCGACAAAAACACAGTTTTGAGGCCACTTCTAAAACAAAGGGCAGAAAATTTATGCAATCGTACACTTTCATGCAACCATACACATACTCGTACGCACCCTCACACACACCCTCACAAACACACACCTCTACATAGATACTTACACATCACGCAGTTTTGAATTTGTTTTGAGTCGGTGGCATTTTATATTATTTTTTTAATTATGTTAACCTAGTTGTAATGTAACCCGCATTGTTCATATTTCGGCAAATACCTCAGTCCGAAAAATGGGTATATTTAAAAACAGCGCTGCGGACACATGAAAATGTGAACGCAGCAAAAGCTACCAAATAAGCTACCCAATTGCCCTATTGTCGTCGATGTTTGTAGCTGGACGCATATTTATATTTTTTCTATTGTACTTTCATATAATAGATTATAATGTATTCATGATAGTGGCAATAAATTAATTTTTCATTTCATTTCATTTTCATTTTTCATTTGCATTTCTATTAATTTCATTCAAACTTAACCCCCTCCTACCCCTTATAGTTAAGAAGCATATCGATCCCATCAGCTTTGAAACATAGAAAGCTGCATCAAAATCGATCCATGCGTTTGAAGCTACGATGACACGGAAAGATAAACGGATACGAGTACACATCCTAAACTTATAACACCCCTCTCATAATACAAATAGTAGAAAACTTCCTCAATCTGCCACCTCATCCAAATATTCTCTTCGTCGAAAATTATGACTGAAGCCATATTTAGTAAATCAAGTATTGACAATGAAAGTAAATAATTCTACCACATCGCTTAATTTCTTTAAATCTACCAATTCTGGCTTCAAAGTCGTGTTATGTGGCTACCAACATCTGGAAGGGGTACCAGGGTTTTGGTACTTTACCTTAATTGATATGATCAAGACAGACAGGTTCAAATTATGATGATGAATATTACCTTGTTGACATGATCTCTAAGTATATTGGAGTAGACGAGGGCCATGGCTTCCAGCGCCATGAATGTCATGCAGCCCACAACCCAAGGCACGAGGAAAGCCACATTTTCCTGAAAACATACATTGTTTAGATAAATTATACCTTAATGGTTCCATCCACCAGCACATCTCTTGCCAAAGCCCTTTTATAGGCTCGGGCAGCAGTGCCTACATGAGAGCTCGTCCAGTTAAGGCTTAGCGTTTTTATCACCACTAGCGTGTGTCTATATATACTTATAACAAGACATAAGTTCAAAATCTAAAACCCGACCCTAGTCTTTGAATATAAGTTCAAAGACTAGGGTCGGGTAAAAAATAGCCTATGACATTCTTGCGATGAATACGAATCGATTGATACCTCGCTTGTCAAAATCGGACCAACTTTTTACCTTGAACACATAACCCTTCCTTTGTCTTGTCGTAGGCGGGCAAAAAAATAGCCTATGACACTACAAGAAGACGAATCAATTGACACCTCGCTTGTCAAAATTGGACCAAGTGTTTAGTTTGAACACATAACCCTTAATTTGACTTACCGCAAAAGGGTTAAAAAACCTATGACACATCACATATTAATCATCATAAAAAGTAAAAAGCTGGTATCAGTAGTATTGAGCCGGGGAAGCACACATAACTGTCGACTACGCGCGCTGACACACGCGCTTGTGTGCATAACACGTAAATGTATGCGTGGAGCAAACAGGCAAGCGATAAGGGTTAATGCGTGTGGAAAAAGGATGGAACAATATTGCTTGCGATCTTTTGATGACGAAACGTGACGTACAGTTTTGTACCACGCGACAAGCATACTACAAATAGTCTGAATAATAGTAAGATCTTTGTTTATATCTCTCATTGAAGCATCAAGCCCTTTCATTTGAAGGACTACACTACACACTTTTACTATGGAAATTATAAATTGCCATTTTGTGATGTCCGCCATGTTGAAATAAAAATGGTGGCATTTAAGTAATCGTGCATTGCCACGAGAACCAAACGTGTGAGAAAAATTTCAGCCCGATAGCTTCAATGGAAGTGGGTGAAATATTGATTGCAAAATTCCAGGAATACATACATACATACATACATACATAAAGTGAAGTAATATAAAAGCTATTAGCTATTAGATGTTTATTACAGTCACATAATAAATTATTTTCAATCTGATCATCTTTGAAGTACGCACAGTGATACATTCTTAAACATGAAACTAGCAGGACCAGATTATTTTATTTTTCTTTATAAAATAATAAGTATAATGGAAAGTACTCTTTGATTCATGAGATTGGCGAGAACGTTAAACAAATACCCAGTTTAATATTTTTTTACATCTAGAGACGAGACTATACTGGTTTGCCTATTAAAATTCCAATGCTGACCAGAATATTGAATACAAATTCTGGTGCTATTCTCGTTATTCTTAGATTTTACTTTTAACGCTTCTATTTGACGATAAACTCAATTTTAAAAGTGCGTAAAGTTATTACCTAATATAGACAGACTCTACATCCTGTGAAAAAAAACAATTACTGCAACCTAAATTGAACAAGACGAACAGTAATTTCGCTAATGAAAACAAGTTGAATTGGGCTTCCCCAATTACAAGGATATTCTGAAGTAGTTAAATACCAATGTTCAAGCGTTGCTGACTTTCAGTCAGTACAAAATACTTGTAAGGAATCAGTCAATGCTACCTGCATTGAACGATTCCATACAAGTATGGAAGGTAAAGGTTGAAATTGGAGAATATTTTATTGTAACAAAAGAGCAAGCAAGGGCAAAGTGTTCTAAAGAAAGGTACTTTTGGAACTAAGAGGTAAAATATATCGGTGGAGATGAATCTTTCATGGTGAGACTTATAATAACTGGCCAAAAGCGAGTTGTGTGAAATTTCTAAGACCTTATTTTACTCTCAGTAGCCTGAGGCCTATAATATCTCGAAACGCAACATTTTGTAGTTTGGTAAAAATCTTTTAGTGCCTACTAATAGTGGTTGTGTATAAAAATGTTTAATTAGTACAGTGACATACTGACTTACTGATAGACAACACACAGCCTCCGGTGGACCTTGAAGTTTGAAAGTTAGAGTAAATATGCCTTGGCCCTAGGGGTGCATTAGAAATAATATTTAAATCCTTTCCTAAGGCGGTCAACCGAGCTAAGGTTAGCACGCGAGCGAAGCCGCAAGGCACAGCTAGTCTTCTAGCATTCACTTTTATAATATATATAAAAGTGAATACTAGAAGACTAGCTGTGATAATTTCTGTGTGATATGGAACGCACCATATCCTCTTGTACCATCTGTATAGAACGAATTACTTGCCTATTTGTTTCAATCAATTCGTTCTCATTCATTAGATCATAAGTGCATTTTATGACTCGCAATTCAAGATGTCGACGAGCCACTACAATGTATTATTGTATTTCACAAATCGTCCTATCCGTCGTAAAGAGCCACCATTACAAAACCACAGGTTTTCAGGGGGAAGTTTTTTCTAATTTTCTGTTAAATTTATTAAAGATGTTTTATGGTATTCCAAATGATTAGGTGATATAACGAGCATACAGTGAAATATTTTTTGTTTAATATCATCAGTTTTTATATATATTTTGCCCCCTAAGACTGTATTCCGCGGAATTTTAGTGCATTTCCGTAAACTTAATCGCCATAAGAGCTTTATTCTACGGAAAATGACTAGCACGCGTAAATTTAAAAGACGTTAGGTCTTTTTTCTACGGAAATAGCAAAGTGGTGGCTTTTTACAAGCAAAGTGTTAAGTTCAACGGCACATTTCCGTACACAAAAATAAAGAAAAAATACTTTTTTTTTCTTCTATGAACGGACTGATTTATATACTATTGATTTATTTTCAGTAATTATACTGATAAACAAATAATTATCATTGTATTTTATTTTAATAGGGATTAAAAGTTAAAATTAGGATTGTACATATTGTTTATAATATACAAAAAATAAGTGGCTACTGAAGGTTTACTCCAATTTTATAGGTAGAAAAATGTTGCGGAAACATGCAATGAAAAAAACAATTGACTCAAAATATTACTTTACTGTATTGGTAATAAACAAATAAAAAAATTACATGTTACTCTTGCATGTTACCGTTGTACATAGGAAATGTCTATATGACCATGTAACACATAAAATAGATCATAATAAGATAGTTGTTACCAGGAAACAACAAGATCAATTTTATTTTATTAAGCATTTACTCCCAACAGACACAGATATTTTGTAAGTATTAGGTTTAGAAATTGTTAAAACGTATGATTTATTATCAAAGCAAAAAGTCAGCATTCATTTTCAGCAAAGTAAAATATTATTTATTAAAAGGTAACTTTTAATTAAAACTCCATACGTATAGCAAACGCGGTTATGCAGGAGCAATGATGTTATTAATATTGAATCATTATTCGTGTCATCATACCTTATAAATTGATATTAAAATGCAATATGATTAAAACTATATAAGATTAAATATACAATATTCAAAATCAACAGAATTATTACTTATGATTGACTATTTCTAATTATTAAGTATTTCGGAGGTTTTTTTTACAATATGGCACGAGTGAAAATAAAAATATGATATGAGCCGGAAGTATATTACAATATTATATTATATGATATTTCTTTAAGTTTAATGTCCCGTGGCGGTCTCGGCTTAGATAAGGACCCATCCCAATCCTCCCGCGGATGTTGTAAGAGGTGAATAAGGGAATACACACTGGAAGATGGGCAGCAGCGTCCTCCGAGTACATATTTGAAACACTGCAGTCACCAATCCCCTGCCAAGCTTGGTGACTATGGCAACCCCCCCAAAAATATTATAGACATAACGCAAATTTGGCCTCCAGTCCTCGGCGGCTCCGTACTTAAGTTACCGTACTCCGTACTGTTGTATGATGTTATCATTTTGATATACTATTATTTCTATTTATTTACTATAGTTAGAAACTTAGATTTGTTTTGTCTCTGTATAATGTAATTTTGCATGCCTACCTACTTATAAAACAACTGTTCTATAAAATACTTCATTTTATTAGAGATTGTTAGTAATTCTTATTATACTTAAGTTAAAAAATAATAATAGTAGATTTTAGTAAAATAAGATAAATATTTCAGTGGCATAGTTAGTATCTAGCATAAGAATTTAAAACTTTTACCTTGTAATGGGTACATATGAAGTAAACCTAATACTACACTACTACTATAATTTTAGAATACTTAGTATCTACTCAAGAGTCTTATAAAGAAGAGAAATTTAATTGTTTTGTTATGCGTTCAATTTTTTTTTAGTTTATATTTGTTTCAGAAGTTAAGATTGTTTAATATTTCATTGTTATATTTAAAAAAAAAAAACATTGTTAGTCTGAGGCCAGACTAACCGATATGGTGGAACGCACCATATCGTTTTGTACCATCTGTATAGAACGAATTACTTACCTATTTGTTTCAATCAATTCGTTCTCATTCATTAGATCATAAGTGCATTTCATGACTCGCAATTCAAGATGTCGATGAGCCACTACGATGTAATTATTGTATTTCACAAATAAACCTAAGAAGAAGTTAAAGAAGTGTTTTGGTTATTCCAATCTGATACCCCACATATATATATAAGGATTGTACACGGGTAAAGCTGCAGGCACAGCTAATCCATACCAAATTGTCTGCTTGTTTGGGCAGCTTTGACGCGATAACGGCTGGACGAATTTTGATGAAATTTTGAATCGAGATACCCTGGAATAAAACATAGGATACATATATAACTTTTTATCCCGGAAAATTGAAAGTTTCCACGGGAAAACTGGAAAATGTTGATTACTCGCTGTAAGGAACGGTTGCTATCGAAACGAAATAACAAGTCTGCAAAAAAACATCAAGAGCATTCGTGTTATATCTACTTTTGCACTGGTTTTTAATATCCTAAAAGTAAATAGGATATTTTTTCCGCGATAAACAGGTCGCGGTCGGGAAAGCTAAATAAACCTAGGTACTGACCTTATAAACTCCGTAGAACAGGAATATGCTTAGCACGATCATGAACATCTGCGTTCCTATTATTGAAAAATACGCTATCTGTACACCTGAAAAAAAAAGAAAAAAGAATATTAGTGTCATCTACACTAATATTATAAAGAGGAAAGATTTTATTGTATATTTGTTTGTTTGTTTGCTTGTTAATTAGTTTGTTTGATTGTTTGTTAGTTTGTTTGTAATGGATAAACTCGAAAAATACAGTCCCGATTTTAAAAATTATTTCACATAACGAAAGCTAAATTATCAGCGAGTAACACTAGTAGGAATTTATTTTTCAAAAATTTAGTTTCCTTTGAAAATTGCAATAATGAAACCTAAGGTCTTAAATTTTGCAAAAAAAACTTGATGTTTGTTTGTCGTATGAGGTAGTGCTGGCCTCTGATGTCAGAGTTTGTCAAGCCGCCCGAGGGCTCTGACATGGCTTAACGACTGCTATTAATCAATAACAGCCGGGACCGACAGCTTAACGTGCCCTCCGAAGCACGGAGCGATGGAAAACCGCACATAACTTAGAAAAGTCATTGGTGCGGGGCCTAGGTTTTGAACCCGGTATCGTTGGATTCTAATTTGCACTATTGATTACTTTGTATCACAAACCAAAGAATATATAAATACTACGTAAGATCACGAACTAAGAAGGAGATACGGGTCTTTGTATATGGAATGTTGCCATGGAAACCAAATCACAGAACATCTAATAATCATTGACGGAGGAAATGCTCTATGCAAATAATACACGAAATAGTAACCGTAATTCAACCTCCTTGCGTTAAACAGAATATAGACGAAATGGTACGTGAGTATAAAACCTATAAACATTAACATTATGTGTAAGAAATTGTTGTTGTTCTATTTTTCCAAATAAAGTACCTACTATTTTTATCTTTCTATATATCTACCCGTGCGAAGCCGGGGCGGGTCGCTAATCAAGGAATATACAAGGATAATCCAAATGTATGCTGGTAAAATTTTTTAAAAATGAAGATTAAGTGTGAGTGAGTAAGTTGGGTTTCAGCTTGGGTAACATTAAGAGTCGCTTACGGCGCGGGCGCCAGAGAAAATTAGGTATTGAGGCGCACTCACACAGCGATCGACGCAGTCGCGCCGCTCACGCACACCTCTATGTTATACACAGTGGTTCGTGTGACCGCGGCGATAGCAACATAAGTAAAGCTTCATTACCTAACTTTCTAATACGAACGAAGATAATTTATGATTACTACAGTTTGTATCTTTGAGATGTTTCAAAACAGCAGTGGGTACTAGTGTGTTTTCTTATTGCATTATAATAATAAGTGTGGGACGGGGGGTTGGTCGTATGCACAAAGTTTTGTTTGTATCAATAAATTGTTATTTTGTGGTTTTCAAAAACAAAGCCAATAAGTCTGAGTCAACGTTTTTATTCATACTATTTTACAATACAAGTAATTCATCAAAATCAAGAACAAAAGACATAACAAATAATTTTAATTTTAGTTTAACACTAAGTTACTTAGTTTACTTTACAAGTAATTCATCAAAATAAAGAACAAAGGACATAATAGATAATTTTACTTTTAGTTTAACACTAAGTTACTTACTTTACTTTACAAGTAATTCATCAAAATAAAGAACAAAAGACATAACAAATAATTTTACTTTTAGTTTAACACTATGTTACTTAGTTTACTTTACAGTAATTCATCAAAATAAAGAACAAAGGACATAATAGATAATTTTACTTTTAGTTTAACACTAAGTTACTTACTTTACTTTACAAGTAATTCATCAAAATAAAGAACAAAAGACATAACAAATAATTTTACTTTTAGTTTAACACTATGTTACTTAGTTTACTTTACAGTAATTCATCAAAATAAAGAACAAAAGACATAACATATAATTTTACTTTTAGTTTAACACTAAGTTACTTAGTTTACTTTACAAGTAATTCATCAAAATAAAGATCAAAAGACATAACAGATAATTTTACTTTTAGTTTAACACTAAGTTACTTAGTTTACTTTCACTGATTCGATTTCCCTAATTTTTTTCATTACTGTTAAACCATGTTTCATGTATACATTTATCTATACTTATAATAAAGCAATTAGAACGAAAAAGTCTGTATAAAGATATTTAAAAAAAAATGGTCTAGGGTACCTTAAATAAGCTACTGAACAAGAATATAACATTTTTTAAATTCGTTTCTGTCTATTTGTTTGTTTATCTGTTTTCTGTATGTTTGTTCACGCATCACGTAAAAACAACTAAACCCATTGCAATGCGGTTTCACTGTTGGATAGCTTAGAGTTTGACTTAAAAACTGGTGTACTTGGTATCTCAATCTGATGAGTAGAAGCCGAGCAATCGATAAAAACTTTTTGACGGCTGAAGGAATTTTGATCAAATTTGGTATATTGGTATTTTAGGTCTTGGAATAGTACGTAGAGTAGGTACTTTTAACCCAGAGAAATGACCACGCATGCTAAGCCGCGGGTACAGCTAGTACTTATAATAAAGCAATAGAAACGAATAAGTCTGTACAACGAAGATAATTTAAAAGAAATGGTCTAGGGTACTTGTAATAAGCTACTGAACAAGAATAGACTGAACTACGAGGAAATACAAATCCTCGTAGTTATCCCACCGAACGCTGGAGATTTTGGGTATTATTTCAAACGCTATAAAAAAATAGCTGTAGCAATAGGTGTATGGCCATTATTCAATTGTATGTGTTAGATGGTTCTTTAAAGATAATAAATAAATTTTTGATAAGTTTTTCACCAATAAGCGTAATTCAAACTCTTAAGAATATTAACTTGCATTATTGACTATGAATCGCTTCGAGAGTGTAACTATACACATGGAAACAAATCGAGTTGGGATCTTTTGACTTAAAACTTTTTGATGACGAACGTAGCGTAAAGTTGTGATTCAAGTTCAGTCTTGAGTTTTAGGGTTGCGTACCCAAATGATACAAACGGAACCGTCCATCCACCTGTTAAGGACTTCTAGAGGTTTTTTTAGATATGCCAATATTAATATTACCAAACAAAAAATGTTTGTGGCAGAGTAATAAGTCTTAGTACGAAACCTTGAATATGTGAGGCCCGACTCGCCAGCCAGTTAGCCAGTTATTTTAGGTTTGTTAGCTTTGTTCAGGCAAACGTTGACCGTCTGAGTTTTTGCTCGATCTTACTCAACTTTCAAGTGACTATCAGAGATTGCTTTTAAAATTTACATTTTAAATGAAACTTATTTAAATTTTACTTACAAATTGCGACAGCAAACTACAGTACAGGGTATGGTGAGCACAGAATATTGTGTTTTGCATCGAATGATAAAATTACAGACTGCCATTGCATTGTAATCATTCCAACCATGCTGTTCTTCTTGATAGAAATAGAAATATCTAGACAGAAATATACTGTTTTTCTTTGTATTATTTTCGCTTTGGAACTTTTCTTTCAATATCACAATCTTTATGTTGCATCTAAACATAAGTAACGGGTGTTTTTTTTTAAAGGAATAGAACTTTAAGTTGGCAACACTTTTTTAACTGGCGGCTATTTTTTCAGCTGTCAAGTGATTTATGTTTAGTTTGGTTTGGCATTTCAACATGAATAGACTGACGCCTGAACAACGCTTCCAAATTGTGCAAATTTATTTTGAAAGTCATTGTTCTGTACGAAATACGTATCGCGCACTACGTCCATTTTACAGTCAACATAATCGTCCATCAGAGCAATTAATTCGATTAACTATGGAACGTTTCGGACCACGTTTACTCTAAATGATAATACGCATCCACAGAGACGTCGTACAGTGCGTACAGAAGAAGTCATTGCTGCTGTAGAGCGTAGCGTAGAGGAAGACCCGAATCAGTCTATCCACCATCGTGCCCTGTGCTCGATGGTGGATTCCATAAAGTAGTTGGACATATGTCCATCCACTTTATGGAAGATTTTGCGGAAAGTTCTTGGTTTGCGTGCTTACAAAATCCAACTCGTGCAAGAATTGAAGCCACACGATCACCTAGCAAGGCGTAGATTCGGTGAATGGGCGCAAAACCAAATTGCTGTTGATCCCGATTCTCATAAGCGAATTTTGTTTAGCGATGAAGCTCACTTTTGGTTAAATGGATACGTCAATAAACAAAACTGCCGTATTTGGAGTGATGATAATCCTCAAGCTTATGTTGAGACATCCTGAAAAACTGACTGTTTGGTGTGCTCTATAGGCTGGTGGAATAATTGGTCCGTAATTCTTTAAAAACGATGCTGGCCAGAACGTCACAGTCAATGGTGATCGCTATAGAACCATGATTACTGACTTTTTCGTTCACCAATTGAACAATCATGATGTGCAGGTGCTGTGGTTGCAACAAAACGGGGCAACATGTCATACAGCTCGTGCCACAATTGATTCATTGAAGGAAACGTTTGGTAACCGCATAGTTTCACGTTTCGGACCCGTGAATTGGCCTACAAGATCCTGCGATTTAACGCCGCTTGACTATTTTCTGTGGGGATATGTGAAGTCGCTAGAAGATTGACCACTTGGAGGACAACATACGCCGCGTTATTACCGATATTCGGCCACAAATGTTGGAAAAGGTTATCGAAAACTGGACCTCCAGATTGGACTACGTCCGAGCCAGCCGTGGCGGTCATATGCCAGAAGTGACGACCGGTTGGTCTCGTGGCTAGTAATCCTAGGTACGTAATCAAACGGTCGCAGGTTCGAATCCTGCAAGGTGCAATCATTTGTGTGACGAGTAGAAATGTTTGTTTCCGAGTCATGGATGTAATATTCGTATCTATGTATGTTTATCCGTTATCTAGTGCCCATAGTACAGGGTATCCTAGTTTGGGGCTAGGTAATTGGTGTGGAATTGTCCCGCAAAAAAAAAAGAGTCATATTTAAATTATAATGCCAGAAGATTATCTTTCGACTACATTAAATTTCATGTCAATTTAAAAAAACATACTTGTTTTATTCCATTTCAAAGTTCTATACCTCAAAAAAATAACATCCTTTGTAACTAATTAAAAGTCTTCGGTTGGCCATGTCCTTATTTCTCAGTTTGGCAATATATCCCCACAATAATAACACTGACACTCACGAGTGTCAGTATTATTTATTTAGTTATTTCGTTTCAATATACATCAGGCACTCGCGCAGCCAATAACTTGCGGATCCGAGGCTCGCTAACGCGGATTCATCATAAGCATATAATAATTATATAATACTCCTACTCATAAGTACCTTTCCTAATAAATGTAAATAGCGTGGAACCAAACACGGCCTTGGAAAAGTTCACAGAAGTTTGTGTATGTAGGTGTCACAGTAAAATAAGTAGTTTTGGCCTGATAGTTGATACATAGGTACCTGATCAGGGAGGTTTTATCTAACTGTACTCTTATGATAAACAGTAGGTAACAAAAAGTCTATACAAAGAACACGGAGACTTAAAATAAGCCACTACACAAGCTTTTAATTTTTTTATATCGTGTCTCTCTGTCTGTCTGTCTGTCCACGCATCACGTAAAAACTACTAAACCAATTAAAATATGCGTTTCACTTTTGGATAAAAAAAACCTAGGTTTTGACGTAAAATCTGGTGTACTTTTTATCTCTATTAGATGAGCAGAAGCCGAGCAATCGATAAACTATTCGACAGCTTAACGAAATTTGGTATTTTGTACTTTTGGTCCTAGGTTACTTTTAACCCAGATAAATTAACAAGCGGGCAAAGTCCCGGGCACAACTAGATTATATTATCTACTAGCTTCCCGGCCGTGACTTCGTCTGCGCGGACTACTGTTTATCGCGTAAAAAAACATCCTATGTTCTTCTAGGATATTAAAAATCAATGCAAAAGTAGATATAGCATCAATGCCCTTGATGTTTTTTAGCATACTTGTTATTTCGATTCCATGGCAACAGCTTCTTACAGAGAGTATTCAACATTTTTCCACTTTTCCGTGGAAACTTGCAATTTTCCGGGACTGACCAAATATTTCAAAAGATCGCAATGTCTGGAAGTCATGTTGAGAGGCTTTTGCCCAACAATGGGACAGTACAAACTAATACTTAGCAATAGAGTTATTCTGTCTAAAATTTATAACTTATCCTGCTAATTGCCACACCATCATCCCTTAGGTATTGCTTTAGCAAATAACTTCTTTCCATTCTAATCACACCACGTAAAACAACTGGACCTATTCAGATATGGTTTTCACTGTATAATATCTTAGGTTTTGACTTAAAATCTTGTGTAATTTGTATTTCGATCCAATACGTAGAAGACGAGCAAAAATAAACAAAAAAAAAAGTTGACTGCTGAACGAACTTTGATGAAATGTAGTATTTTCACATGTACATTTTATATTCACTTTTGGTCCTGGAATAAT
The DNA here is from genome assembly GCA_946251855.1 of Alsophila aescularia. Classification (NCBI taxonomy): domain Eukaryota; kingdom Metazoa; phylum Arthropoda; class Insecta; order Lepidoptera; family Geometridae; genus Alsophila; species Alsophila aescularia. The sequence continues at coordinate 10,123,913 of OX276378.1, read as the reverse complement.
ACATAGGTTACTTTTAACTCAGACAAATACCACGCGGGCAAAGCCGCGGGCACATCTAGACCTACAATAAATCGGCACAAACATACCAAAGCAGCGTGGTGGAATGATCCAGAAAAGTTCAAGGTGACAATTTAATGAATTGAGACCGTACCGGGCTGTTTCATCCTTAAAAGTTTATAATTTTCGACCAAATTCAATGCAAAGTAAAAGCAAACTATTTGAATCGTAACCAAAATAGTTATTAAGATGAGGGTACACATACGGTGACAGAAAGTGGACCCTTTTACAGAACTTTGACCAAAACAATTCTGTTTATACAAATCAAATTCCACGTGGGTACTTTTGCCCACGTGCCAAAAGAGAGCGCCCGTCGTAAAGGTAGTTTTCGGTTTTTATTCGTTACAAATATAGTTCCTGGTGGCGCATACGTAATTATCTGACGTTGTAATGTATGTATATATATATAATATATATATATATATATATAATCAACCAAACCAACCAACAACCTACGTGTTTTGCCTAGTATATATATATAGTATATATATATATATATATAATAGGCATAGGCTAATGTAAATATATATATATACATTAGGGTATATATTTATTATAGTGTAAAAGTATAGGAACAAGCTTGTCATAACTTCAAGAAATATCAAGTCACAATAAACATAAACACATCTGTTACATTTATATAGATACTTTTTAGAAGATATATGAACGACAGGACCTTTATCTTGTCAGTAGGCCTAGCACGGGGGGTGGACAAATTATCTTTCCCCCGTTTTTATCCACTTCTCAGTGGAAATAATTCTCTTCTCTACCTTACTTAGCACGGCAATCGAGAAAAAAAAACAAAGGAGAAAATGTATCTATTGAGGTGTGTCATATACATTATGTGCCGCTACTCCCCCGCTACTCCCATGCTACTCCCGCTTAAAAGCATAGACTCGAAAAACATAGATTAAAATACTCTCCGTTTGACATAAGACGGGAAATATATATCACCGCCTCTTGAAGGTGGGTATAAAAGTTTATGTTCATACACACAATGTCACGGGCATTTTATAATTATATTTTGATGCGAGAAACGCAAACAATGGAAGAAAATTTCTCTGGCGTGGGCGGTATATCTGAGATGCCCGTGACTCGTTGAATTTCTGGACAAAAAAACATAGGTATACAAAATGACTGTCTACTCTGTCTATTTGGTAGTTAGAGCGCGGCTTTTGTATAGAGATCTAGGAAAGTGTCCGGGGTGTGTCAATGGTACGCACGAACATATTTTTAAATATAATCTATAAACCACAGAAATGAACATCAAAAGAACGAATGATTTTTAAAACTATGTTGGATTTGTCAAAATATTGAAGATTTTTATGTAAAATTCAATGGTACTGAACCATACCCGTATCTCCTCCTTAGTTTGTGACCAGAGAGACCAATCACCCTCTGCCCCTCCGAAACACGCACGCTTGAAGCACATTATTTTAACCATTAAATGTACATGTGGGCCTTTACTGAAATCTACCAAATGGAGAGCGAAGTCTCAAAACATCGCCATTAAGACAATGGGTCGGATTCCTATCATGGCAGCGGCAGTAATGAGGATTCTTCCTTCTAAGAGAATATTATGCGTGTTTGTTCCCCAATAATGAAACGTGATCTAGCGTCCCGTCTCATGTTCCGAGTCTACATTTATATGTATTAGGGTATAAACTATAATAATAATATAAGGTTAAAAATGAGGAAAAATAATGTGGCACTCTATTTATGATCAGATTTTGGCCTCCCATAGGTACTGCAGGACATTGACAACTGTTTGCTGTTTGTATATCAGTCGCAAAGCCCATCACAATGCAAAATACCGCCAAATCGATGTATGTAGGCCGGTATTTCCAACCGGGGCAATAAAGTGTAATGCTCACACACAAAATACGACACAATATTTCTGTTGTATGTACCAGACCCATGCGTACAGTTACTGTAATTTTGTATGAGTAGGTATACTACATAGAAGCGTACTCCAACATCTAATTACCTATCTTTTGATGCTCCGTAATGAGTTTTCTCAGAAATTATATCCGCAAAATATTATCAATTTACTACTGTGGATCTTTTTAAAGCGGCTGAACATAGACGTGAAATTGATGTATACAATAAATTCAATCCAGACAGTTTTATTGGATCCGCTTCATTGTGATTAATTAATTGTATTGATACAATTTGAGCCGAACACAGTGACTAAGATTGAAGTTTATTAACGACAATCTTAGTTGGGTTGTTTATTTTTATTTATAACAACTGCGAAGATGTTCTTAATATAAACATTTTTGAAATCATTCACAAAACAAATCTTAAAACTCAGCAGCCACTTTGCATATACAGAAACTCTTTCAAGCCATGTCGTCGTCGTCATAATAATGACTTTTAAGCGACAGGTTATTTATTACCTGGCTCTAGACTGCTCAATGCAATATAACTTTGCCAAACATTCACCGTCTTACCCTTTACCGATAGAAAAGTTTCTTCAGAAAGCGGGCGCGTCCGGATTGTCGGAATTACTCCAGGAGACGTATGACCTGCCCCAAGAAAAGCGGCAACATTTATTCGGAGACGGAATTGTTTGCGTTACACTTATCTACAGCATAACGTTACATTTTAAGGTCGCCCCTACCTTTTGTGCATCTGATGCAAAGCCATATTTCACGTTGACACAGATTAATCGTGTCATCGCATATCTGGATCTAAAATGTAGAGATGCAAGTGATGGAGATGAGGGATACAGTAACTACGTTTTATAGCATCTGGTAATATTTACATTTTCGCAATTGTTTTCGATAAACTTAGACTTAATTTCATCTATTGGACGACCTAGGACTGCCTACATCGGAACTGGAGTTGTTTTTTATTTTAAAATAGGACTTGGTAAGGTATAGAACAGTTTTTGAACAAATAATTAATTTTAAATGGTTTAACTAAAATGTTACTGAGCCAATTTTCATAAAATATATACGGGATTACTTACCCGGATGGTCTACATTTTCAATTGAATTTTAGCACGTTAAAATTACCTACCTAGTTTAGTTTTCGTAAATTAGCTAGTTTAGCTAGCTAGTTTCTAGTTAGTTTGGCTTTGTTTTTTGTCAACATAATATTATACACATAAAAAAAGGTGTTGGGTTATCGATATATTGAAAATATACATAAAAAACACTGTTCTGAGATCCTTAAGATTGTTTTGTTAGAGAAATGAGGCAACAAACATGTAAAACCTGTAAAAGCACAACTGTTATGCTGAAATGTATAAGATAAAATATATCGATAGTATAAACTTACAGTCCAGAAAGGTGTAATATGTTATGCCAAATGAAGCCATGAGGTAGGAGCATAAAGTATTAGCGATGATCCGTATACATTTTATCAGAACCACTCTGCGTTACAACTTGATACTTTAATTACAGATCAAGTACATCAGAGCTGTACCTATCAGAGTTTATACAGCATGTTAGTCAAGGATAATCGTTAGTTTTTTCCTAAATATGCAACAATTAGAATAAGGTTACTAACATTTTTTATTTGTGCGAAAGATATTCTCGATAACTTTTCTGGCTTACCAAAGCCTTGTTCGGAGTTCCCTTGTTCTTCGATCTCAGCGTCACTGTTTTATTCAGTAGGTCACAAAGCGACCTCTTAAATGTAAAATATTGTGCTATTAAAAATAACAACTTCCTAAAAATATGCGTCTCTGCTACTCATAATAAAGTGCCGTGGCTCGTTTATCAAAATCTGTACTGATCTAAATCAGATCTAGGATCTTAACAGGGAAGGAAAGAGAAGGAGAGAGAAGAAAGGATAGAGGAGGAGCCAAAAAGTGAGAAGATAAGGTACCAGCTCCTCGGCTTAGACCGCATAAATTAGGTGCAACGCACACAGTTGGCTTCCCTCGGCCTTAGTCACAATCGGAGTATTTGTAAGCTGTTTTTCAGTTTTTTAGTATGTGTGTAGCACGTGTTAGCAGTGACTCTTATTCGCGCTACAGTCTGCGTATCTCTCATTTTAGTTGTTGATGCACATGAAGCATGATGGTGCGATTGTAAAAGTGTCGGTGTATTTGCCTGTAGTTTATCTAGTCCAGTTTTTGTTTACGTAATATTATAGAGTGCAGAAACTTCTATTAACTAGATCTATGGTTTACATGCTAAAAAATATAAAGGCTATCTACATAATTAGAACCTGAATTCTTAACATATCGCTAAGTCAAACGACATTGTATTCCGACTAAAAGCGTTCATCCTCCTAACGCCGCTAAGAGTGGAAGGCGTAATGGAAGACGGGATAAATAAGGAATGCCTCACGTGATGAAAGGTTCCTTTGTATAATTCATTTGCGGGATCGTAAGTACGAAGGGCAATGCATAAGTAAGCAGGTACCAGACTCTTTTACTCCGATCATTTCTTACAACGTATTGTGAAGGAGAATTACGGAGTTGAGGGTGGGCAGTGGAGTGAAGTGTAATAAAGTTAGAAAATTAGGCGTGGGTGTGATATTTTTGTTCTTTTTGATATAATTCTGGTAGAAATGTGTTATGTTTGAAGTGGATTTCGTAACTGATGTTATAATGGTTGTGTATTTTTGAGCTTTTAGTACTTAGGTACTTAGTTTTGAGCGCTTGGCATTGTTATTATAAGCACCTGTATCCATTTTAGCTGCGGTTAGAGTTGAAACTTTGCGATATAATGTTAACCACACTAACGCATCTAATGAGTGCGTGAGTACCTGCCTCATATATTAAATTAGGAACATTATTAGGAATTTTCGTAGTGTGTTTATGGTCACTTATATATCCTGGATTACTAAACCAATATAGATGGTTATTTTTTTATTTGAATGATAATCTAGTTGGTCTCATTTAAAGTTCATTGAAATTGGCACTTTAGTTTATTAACCGACTATAAATTATAAAATATAAAAAGCAAACCGTAGTTCTTCAAATTTTACGAAACATAAAAAAATGAGTGCTGCCTTGCGCCTAATGCGACTAAAGTAAATAGGTAGGCATTTATCTGTACAGACCTCATTTTTCTAATTATTTGATTCTTTTAAGTTCCATAAGTTTTTTTTTTAGTATTTATTCAGAATAGTTTAAGTTTGATCAAAATTGGTCCAGTAATTTAAAAGTAATGGATTGTTTACTGTTTGCAGTATGTTTTTTCTTAGCGATCAAAATAAGCACTTCATTTTTTAGGCCTACTTAAAGGAAACTAAAAACTAAAGAAATTAAAACTAATTTGGAAACAAGCAGCAAATGTAGTATAAAAAAACTTAGCTAATAACTATATTTTTTTTTCAATGTGCATTGTCATCGAGTTGTGAGCTAGCCTGAAATTTTCAGCCGGATAGCTAATCGGAAAGTGCTCATAATTTGAGTTGCAAGATTTCACTCTGAACAACTCACACGAAAGTGACTTAATAATAACGTGGTACAAATTAAACCGACCTCAAATCGTATAAATCTGTTTGATGTCTGTGCCAGGTAAGTGCCTATTTACTTTCTTTAGTCAGTTTGGGCGTAGCGCAGACATTTTTTTTTACTCTTAAGTTTTATAAGATTTGTTTTTTTTTTTCAATTTGGTTTTTATTAGTAAATCCGTTTAAAGGTATTTTTTGGACATTGATTTCTTTAATTAGATTGATTCGTTATTCTCGTCTTCCATAAGACCAAAATCTTCAACCAGTCATGACTAACGCAGATGAAAAAAATAAGACACTCACGGCACATACCATATATATATATATATATCCGTATGAATATATAATGTACTGTGCTCACGGTCAGACTAGGAATCAAATTTAAGGTCCCCCAGCGAGCTATGGAGAGAGTTATGCTTGGAGATTCTCTAAAAGACAAGATTCGTAATGAAGTGATCTGACCAAAATAATCGACATACCTCTAAGGATAAGGAAGCTGTAGGTAATGGCAGTGAGCTGGTCACATTTCGCGAAGAACCGATACCCGATACGAGAGTGGAGACCACGCTAAGGCAAACGTTGTGTGGGGCGCCTTGTGGCCAGATGGAGTCACGACCTTATGATGATGATGATGATAAGTTGGTAATGACTTTTTAATTTGGGCAAAAGAAAAGAAAAGTTCTTGCAGCTGTCAGTTTGACCCAAATAAAATCATCAAAAATAAATATTTGCCAGCGCCAAATACCTCCGCGAAAACGATTTTAAGCAGCGGAAGATCTGTAACTGAATTTCCGCCCAATATATATAGGTCCATAGATGTCAGAAAAAGAACGTGAACGTTTTTCTCAACTGAAAATATGTATTCAAAACATTATTTCCAAATTGAATTCAGTCACAAAGTCACAACGCTGGTAGAGTTATCTGAACTCGTGGTTAATATATCAGGCCTTAAGGGCGGCAAGCTCTCATTTATTGAAAGAAGTGGCTACACAAATTCATATCGCGTTCTGCTGTCTTTTCGCGTTGTTTGATAAAAATCTTTAAAGGGAAAGTTCACACGGTATTTCTGCATTTATACGTTTTGCAAGAAGTAGTTCGCAGTCAAAAGCTGTATATAGAAGTTTTGTACTCAGATAAGTAGGTACGCCCTGAAAAGGAATTTTGCAAGTGCGCGGGAAGCAGGGAATGGAATAAAACCTAAAATTGTACCTACCTTAACATCAGACGGACGCTAAAAAGTACCCGAAGATAATGTTTTAATAAGTCGCCTACTGTCAAACTCAGTTAATTCCACTATGATGTATGTGGAGTTAGCTGAATTTGAAGTGAAGCGACACAATGCGGTTGTGCTTAACCTGTCCTGATGGCTTGTTTTTTAAACATAGTCGCATGTCTTAATATCCCTCACTATGCAACCATTTAATAAACTACTATTATATACATTATAAATATTAAAATCGCTTAGAACGTTTTCTAAAATAGCACAGAAAGTGCTCCAGTTAAACTTTTAATCAACGTATTACGTTCCTTATTTGTTTCGACTTTTTTAAAGCTTTGCTCCAAAATTTCATTCATTTCACCCCTTTGAGAAATAGATAAAAAGCAATTCTAATATTTTTACAAAAATAGCTAAGAAGACACACTCATCCATATTTATTTAGTTAAGGAAAATATAAGGCGATGGAAGAACTTTTTTAGGCTTATTTTAGGGTGTTTTTTCTTTAATGTAGGTCGGAGGCATTCATATCAATCATCTGATGAATGATAGAGCATCATGCATCATTTTACTCTCATTCATGTTTATTGGACTGAAAATAATAAAATGCTCAAAAGTTGTAACTGGACTCGTAGGATATGTCATTATCTAAATTGCGTGTTTTTAATCAATAACTGCGCAAACATTTGGGCGTATATCGTACATCGTACGTACATCAACAACAATTACAATGTGCGTGTTGGTATTTAATATACCTAAGTACTTGTAATGACTAAAATAAAATTATACAATATCGGATGCCAGTTTTAAAGGAATAAATAATTTTGTTAAAAATACTTACCATAATATACATCATCCAGTTCCCTAGACCTCTTTGCATTTACACCGATTCTCCAACTATACAACAGCACCACTAGTATTGATATATTCTGAAACAAACGAAAGTTTATTTGAAATCATTAGATAATAATCTAAGAGAAGTTAGATGTTTTAAAGTTAAATATACATCGGAGTGGAGCAAGGACTATAAAAACAAATATTCTCATATATTGTTTGTCTTACTTGCTGTACGGCAAGTAATAGATAAAAAAACATGTAACCACGGAACCCCAAGAAAACGCATTCGTCCACTTGTTAAGTATTATAAATGTCAGGGTCAACCTGTAAAAACGATAAAAATTACTGTTTTGCTAGGGTTTTGGTTGGATATGGAAGGGTTTATCACACGTCTGATCTGCATTTAATAGAAATAAGGAACAGCTGATGCAATATAAATATAATTTACTTAGGCAATCATTAAAAGGTATTGAGAAAATAACAATTTCTTCTATTCATTTTGGATATTAGTATATTATTTACTCTGTGCTCATAGTTAGTTAAACAAGGGATGTGACCATAATTAGCCCATAATCGGCACTTTTTTTTTTCATAAATAGTTAGGTACATAAATAACAATCTAACGTTATGTACGTTAGGTTGTTATTTTTACCTCACTATCCGTATCATCATTTCATCATCATTATCATCATAAGCCCGAAGAAGTAAACTGCAGAACATGGGGCTCGCCCATATTAAGAAGTAAACTGCAGAACATGGGCCTTCCCCATATTAAGAAGTAAACTGCAGAACATGGGCCTCCCCCATATTAATAAGTAAACTGTAAAACATGGGCCTCCCCCATATTAAGAAGCTGGAGAACATGGGCCTCTCCCATATTAAGAAGTAAACTGCAGAACATGGGCCTCCCCCATATTAAAAAGTAAGATGCAGAACATGGGCCTCCCTCATATTAAGAAGTAAATTGCAGAACATGGGCCTCGCCCATATTAAGAAGTAAACTGCAGAACTGGGCCTCCCCATGTTGAGAAATAAACTGCAAAACATGGGCCTCCCCCATATTAAGAAGTAAACTGCAGAACATGGGCCTCCTCCATATTAAGAAGTAAACTGCAGAACTGGGCTTCCCCCATATTAAGAAGTAAACTGCAGAACATGGGTCTCCCCCATATTAAGAAATAAACTGCAGAACATGGGCCTACCCCAAATTAAGAAGTAAACTGCAGAACATGGACCTCCCCCATATTAAGAGGGACTTTGCCATAACCACGCAAAAACCAAGTCTGCTTCTTTAGGAATAGTAACTTTATTAACTATATCAATTCTCCTGTCATAAATTATCTTAACTAGAGTTTTTTTACACCCTCCTTTTAATAGAATCAATGACTACACCGCATTTTAACTCCGCAGTAGGTACTCCGCATAACACACTAATTCACTTACGTTAATTAAACCACGATATAATCACGGTTAATCGCCCAACCTAAATTCGTTAAAGGGAACACTTTGCCAAATTACATGTACAAATGGAAAATTCCATTGTTGTGTTCATTTATCTTGCGCCTTGTTATTTAAACCTTGACTATAAGTAGACACCTACATGGGTAGATACGAGTATATCCACATACTAATGAGTCGTGGAAATCACATATAACTCAATTAACTCCTATTCTTTCTGCCATACGCCATAAAATTTGAAAGTAGCGCTTGCGTGAGGTTTCACCGTTATGTAATTGGTTTGGTGCAATAGCGACCAATGTCGAGCAAACGACTAACTAAAATCGGCCTACAGATGGATTTGATTTTGAAAACTAACGCAAGTAAACGGAAGTGAGTGAGAGTGATGACTCCTTGACAGATAACGAAGTGACTGTGCAGGCCGAACATAGCCGAGCGCCGCAGTCGCCGCCCACTAGGCCGCCCGCGCCACGCACGTATCGTCAGTTGCGTGCTGACGATCGTAGCGCTCGTCGCGGCTTGTCGGCATAAAACTCCCAGATGAAAGACTTCAAAATAGTCTTAAACTGGACGGAGTATTTCCGATCTTCTATTTCGTGAGTTTTAGCCGTTTTATTTATATCTACAGATGGATGTTCCTAGAATTATAACATTATTATTAAATACTAGCTGTACTTTTACTAATACTGGCTTTGCACGCGTGTTCTTTTTTTAGGTTCAAACTACCATAATGTGCTATTCCAGGACCAATATACCAACATTTTAACAACATTTCTTCAGCCGTCAAAAATACTTTATCAATTGGTCGGCTACTAACTCGCCAGATTGAGATACCAATTACACCAGATTTTAATCAAACCCTAAGCTATCTAACAATGAAAACCGCATTGCAATCGGTCGCGTAGTTTTTACGTGATGCGTGAACAAACAAACATACAGACAAACAGAAAGAAAGACACGATTAACAAAAAAATATTGTTCAATACCTTTTTTAAGCACCCAAGAGCATTTCTTTCATTTGAATTCATTTAGTAGTTTGGGTGCGATGCGCGGTCAAGATAGGGACAAACAGACAGACAAAATTAAAAAGTAAAACAGTTTGGCTTCAGTATCGAATATAGAGAACCATCCAAAAAATATTTTTTATTACTTAAATATTAACATAACTTTGGACCCATATTCCGCAGAAACCCTTTACTTATTCATGATAAAACGTGTCCTCAATTTTAACCCATCATATAACTTAAGACAGTGCCAAGTTGCATCAAAACCCGTCCATTACTTTCAGCGTGGTACGTGATCTTTTAAATAAGTATCAACCCCTAAATAATAATCCATAATTTTTTCGATATGTAAAGTATCATATGTCCTACCTCGTAGTACGAACTCAAATCATACCAAGTTTTTTTTGAATTCATCTAGTAGTTCCGGGGGCGTGATGCGCGGCTAAGAAACAGACTGACAGACATACAGACAAAAATGAAAAAACGTACAGATGATGAAGCCTAAACTTCATAATAGAATATAGAGTTAATTAATAAACAAAAAACACTATCTTTAATGTACAGAATTTGGAGCCATATCCCACAGGAACCCTTTATTTTTTCGGGAAAAATGTATCCATCATTTTTACCTATCTTATAAACTATGTCTGTGACATTAACTTTCGCCCGCGACTTCGTCCACGCGGTCTACAGTTTATTTCAAAAAAAGCAATCTATGTTCTTCTAGGATATTATAATAGCACCAACACTCTGGATGCTTTTTGACAGACTTGTCATTATTTTGTTTCCATAGCAACCGTTCCTTACAGCGAGTAATCGACAATTTCCAGTTTTCCCGTGAAAACTTTTCATTTTCCGGGATATCAATTATTCCATGTTGGTCTCCATATTTACAACATTTCATAAAAAAAACGTCCAGCAGCAGCAAAACTCCCCAAACAAATAAACAGACAACGTTTCACTTTTATATATTGGTGTGGATTCCATCGATTCGTACCTTCTAAGCGTTACGCCTCTACATTTATTACAGTTACATTTGGCGAACAGCCAAGGAATGGAACACCAGCGAGCATCTTTATTTCCTGGGCAAATACAACCTGAGTGTCTTCAATCTAGAGTGTACACGTATGTTCTATCTTTTCTCTAGGCATTTATGCCTCTATCTCCGGCGGTATCCTCACTTACCATCAGTTTAGTTAGACTACGGTAAAATGCTTCACTATAATTAATAATAAAAAACTTCTTGGTGAGCTGAGCTCTCGGGGCAACGCTGTAATAAACACGTACGAATATTTGTGGGGAGTTTTGATCACCGCCACTGACAAATAATGTCGGTTATCCGAACAAAATAATACTGTTTTAAATTGTTTGAGGCAAAGTACTTAAAAGCAATTTAGTAACACAGTGGATAAGTCACCAAAACTGCCTATTAACCAAATTTGGCCCTCAAAGACCTCGAATTTTATATCGTAATATACAAAACTCATTTTCACGCTTACTTTAATTTTCTTTGTTAGCAGATTCTCCCAAAAGTAAACAAGAGTAATTTCGAACAAAACTTGAGGATTTGAATTTACATAGGAATATAATATACAAGGATAGGTATATGGATTTTGAGGCAGTAAAATCCTGATGAATTGGCCTTAATAAACACAGAAACAATAAAAAGGTTCTGAAAGCATTCAGGCATTTTTCTTCGTAAGATGGCTGTAAGTTGGGATCTTCAGCGTACCTATTGCTTTTTAGGAAGAAACTGCTGTAATCCACAAAAAGTGCTTTTCTATGTAGGTCACGCATGTGTATATTTTTAATAAATTTACTCGGCGAATAAAGGTAACCTTAAAATATGAACGATCAACAAAGCTTTGCTGAGATATTTTAGTATACACTTAAGTACTTAGGTACTGCTTTTATTTTATTGCTATAGTAAACCACAATGCGTTGTTGTCTCGCGGCCGTCCGCCCGCTCGCTTCTTTGACTAACACGCATGCGCATACAGCCTCGCGTCCGCGCCGTCTTGCTCACGCCAGAGCTAAGTACATTGGTGGCGTCTCTTACGCCGCTAGGCCAGTCCGCCGCTCACTCCCGGTCGACACGGATGTATACGCGTGCTACATAAACCCATTTATGTTAAACCTACGAACTACGATAATCTTTTGTATTACTAACTATGGCTTATGCCCTGCAGTGGGCGGAAATGGACTGATGATGATGATTACTAACTAACTTTTGAACATTTTGTTAATTTGGATGAAAACAATGAATAATTGACAATATATCATTTTTGCCCAGAGAGTTTCTTAAGAGGCCCCACGCCTCATATATGGCGCCTCCACTTGTGTGAGCAAAACTAAACGTAAATAATAATACGCGTAATAATAAGTGTCCGTGTCAGTGTACAAAACAAAAACTAAGTAAGTACTTACCGTGCGAGTGACTATACAATTACCGAGAATGATTACCAGAAGCCAAGATCGCCTTGGCGAGGATGATGCATCATGCATTCCCACAACCGAAATGACGTTCTCACAAGAAAGCGTAGCAGTGCTAATGTCTTCGTTGCAAAGATCTCAGACGGAAGCCTTCAAAGAAGTACTGCAGTCTGTTATGAGAACGTCTACCCCAGTCTAGAGTTCCCAAGGTACCTTGGCTCGCTGCCGATCTACTTTCAGCGGCGCAGCATCTGAATCGGTAACGGCATTCATTGACAGTGTAGATAGCTACGAGTACATAGAGTGCGTCAATGTTTCTGACTCAAACGTTGTCAAAGGCATGCTGTTGATTGGTGAAGCTGCCACATGGTGGCAAGGCATCAAAGAGCAGATATCTGGACGCAAACAAAACCTAATAAGTGTCTACGGTGACCCGGCACCCGCCACACCGAGTATATCTTGATATATTTTCTAACCCACAGAGCAATGAAAATACTGATTTATTTGTATCAAAGATAAGAGTTCTTTTCGCTAAATTATCGAAACACGATTTATCGGACAACGCGAAGTTGGATATGACTTACGGCCTTCTACACGCTAGAATAAGAAAAAGGCTACGGAGAGAAGAATTCTCGTCATTGAACGGGTTACCAAACCTCGCCAGAGGTATCGAAGATTCTCTTGTCGAGGGGGAGAAGTCCAAGGAACGAGTACGCCCCGCGCGCTGCCCCGCTGCCCCCCTCGCCCGTTGCCGCACCGGTTGCTGTGCCGTCGCTTGCCCAGTCCCGAGCCGCAGCGCACGCGACTCACAACGCGCCGACCGCGCAGCCTGTTGCCACGCGCAATCCCCCGCTCGCCTCGCGCCCCGCTACCGCGACGAACGCGCAGAGCGCTACGCTGCCGCTCGCCGCCGCTACGACGCCTACGACGACGGACTACGCCGGCGCGGGCGTAGCGATTAAAAAGCAGCGCCCGCTTTGCTCGTATGCAAACGTTATGGACATATCAGAGACCAATGTCGTAAGTTGGCAAACCGAGGTGAGTCCAGCTTATCTAACTTTCCCGCGGAAACGTGTGATAGTGGTGAAAAAGGCATAGAAAGCTTTTACAGTGTTGAACTTTCGCGCTCGCGTAATAATAATCACGGTGTATTTTCAAATAATCATTTGAACGCTAGAGACACTGCTAATAGTACTAACAATTCTATTTGTTTACCTGTGACGAATGATGCATGTAATTATTTTCATAATAGTGACCGCATCCGCCGGTACGACCGCAAACGCGACCCTACTCTAAGGGATACGCGTGGATTAAATGCGCATTCGGCGAAGTGTCAGTGCCTAAACTGTACTCCTGACATTGCATGCAACATTCAAAACAATGATTGTGTGATTTTTCGACATTGGGTTCCGCATAAAACTGCATGTGCATGTAATCACATAGAGAAAAATATTGATTCCGATTTTGTATGTAGGTAATGTTCACTCAAAACATTTTAGTTCACGCAAAGTCGATGATGTACTATACAGGTTGTAGTTTTCCATCCCCGCCATATTCGCAGAGTCGATTGTAATAGGTATACCTTAATTAACTAACAATACTATTTAATTCCTACATTTAACTGGGGGTGGAATTTTTAATTAAATATTTTATTGATAAATCGTAGTAGGCCCAACTTAGTTTTGTAGTAGAACCCCACGACACATACACATGTATGGTAGGTATGTGTGCGCGCTCCTATAGACGCGCCGCACGCCGCCGCCGCCCGCGCCACTGAATAAATAGCGAACCTTTAATTATTAGTTGGTATAAATAAACTTAATGCAAGTGAGAATGTATCATCAACGTTGTCATTAGTTAGGAATTTCCGGCGTGGTAAAAAAAATGGAATCAGCTTATTTACAGTTCGATTGGAATGTAAAAAATTATGAACAAGTTTACAATTTACGTTACCTTGACACTCTTCAGTATCCTCCTTCATTTTCAATGCACAATTGAGCACGATGTCTTAATGTTTTGTGTAATTTTTTTAACACGTTCACATTGAATTAACACCTAGAATTGCTCTGTGTGGCACCTAGAAACACGACGCGTGGGCGTGGGCAAAAAAAAACAAATGAACCGTCTCCCTAAGTTCGACATTAGAAAATTGCTCCATTTTAGCATCGAGCGTATTGCGGCGAGCGTGAGTGATCGAACAGCTGAGTGCTCGGGCATTACTTCTTTGTTCTGTGGCTCGGGCAACGACCGGGGCAATGACCCGCGCCAGCCTTGGGGCGCTGCCGCGCCGCACGCCGCGGCCGACGCGTAGTGTGCGTGAAACAGGCAATACACGGGACAAGGCTTCATTAGTGTGTGTGGACGCAAGCTCTCGCCACACTGGGTAATTTCAAATTAGGATCGCGTACACATATCGCTTTTTATAAACTTTTTTACTTATTTTTAATTCATTTTTTTTTGTACTTCTTTTATTAATGATTCGTGTTCTGTAAGTGGAGTATACCTACCTCTGCAAATATGGCGGAGATGCATAACTACAACCTGTATAATACTGTGACATTAAGCCCAAATTCACCACAATGCTTTTATTCACGTGAACATACGAAAGATTGCTGTCATGTGACAGAAAATACCAAATGTACCGATGAAAATGATGTAATTAAAAATGTTAATAATTTGGTTTCTGATGACTGTATATGTAGTGGGGATGTGTTATTAACTGGAAACAGTTGTGAGAGGCCCAGTAGATGCCGCAAAATACTTCCTATTTTCAATATAGAAATTTTGGATGTTACGGGTACAGCTTTGATAGATACCGCCGCGAAGCATTGTATAGCTGGCCATACGCTGTATGCTCTCCTCCTACAAAAGGGTCACCTCCTCGTTCCCTCGACACGTCAGGTCAAACTCGCTGATGGACACGTACGGGACATGGAAGTACTTACTACGTCTTTGGCGGTAAGTTTAGAACAGACAGTCATTACAGTCCCATTTCTATTTTTTCCAGATTCCAACAACAATGAAACACTTTTTGGCATTGATGTCATTACTGCTGCAGGGGTAGTAATATAAATAAAGAAATCTGGTACTTTAGTAATGATTCAGCATAAGCTGCTTTTTGAACCCACATCTAGATAAATCAGCTGTTCCTCTGCCGACGTCCTTGGTGATGACGACTCGTCCTCGTCAGACACGCGCATATTTTTGAAACAGGGGGAGGTCCAACTCCTTTCGCCGAACATTGCATTGATACAGGTAACCACTCACCCATAGCCGTGCCTCCATATCGGCACGAATAGTATAATATAATATGAATCTAGCTAAGAAGGAGCTGATGACGGAGGGTATGCCTTCGGTATTTTTACTGGCAGGTGAACGTGCGGGAGTCTGATAAAGACAAAAATGCCTTGATTTCTCCACTCGAAACTTACCGTTTTAAGAAAATGCCATTTGGCCTGAAAAATGCGCCGGCGACCTATCAGCGTCTAATCGACAGACTCAGTACCTGCGCAGCAATAAAGAAGGTAACTATTTTAGCCTATTTAGATGATCTTCTGGTGATTTCTGAAGGGTTCCAGCAACACCTAGAAGACCTGGCTGGTGATGAAATGTCTCGACGAGTTTAACCCCCACGTGAACCGAAAGAAGTGCGCTTTTTCAAAGGAAAGTGTAAGATACCTCGGGCACGTCATTACTCAAGACGGTATCCCGGCTGATCCTCAAAAGGTGAGTGCAGTTCTCGAAATGAATGAACCTGCCAATTTAAAACATTTGCGAACCTTTGTTCAAACATGTGCATGGTTTCGGAAATTCATACCAAATTTCTCAAAAGTAGCTGAACCATTAACACGTTTGACAAAAAAGAGCCAAGTTTGGATCTGGGGCTCTAAGCAGTCCCATGCTTTCAATGAATTAAAACGGTTACTCACATCTGCACCGATACTGGTCCAGCCTGACTTCAACAGTCCCTTTATTCTGCGTACTGACGCAAGTAACTACGCCTTAGGTGCAGTTTTGTTACAGGGGGAAGGAAACCAGGAAAGGCCGTTAGAATACGCAAGTCGTCTCCTAAATAATGCTGAGCGCAACTACTTCACTACGGAGCGAGAGGCGCTTGCCGTAGTTTGGGCAGTCGAACGCTTTCAGTCTTACCTCGATGGCCAGCCAGTTATTATCGGAAGTGATCATCAACCACTATGTTGGTTGCTGTCCCTAAAATCGTCAACTGGTAGGTTAGTCCGTTGGGCCTTAAAACTTCAGTCCTTCGATATCAAGTTTGAATACACACCGGGAAGGGCCAATGTCAATGAAGAAGTATGTACAAAGATAATTTAAAAAAAAAAGTGTTTGTTTGTTCACGCATCACGTAAAAACTACTGTTCCGATTGCAATGCGGTTTTCACTGTTGAACAAGTTAGGGTTAAAGTTAAAAACTAGGGTACTAGATATCTCAATTCAATTCGTAGCAGTCAAGCAATCGATAAACAACTTTTTGACGGGTGAAATAATTTTGATCAAATGTTGATACCTATGCTAGGTCTTGGAATAGCACATAGAGTATTTTCAACCTAGAGAAACAGCCACGCGTGTGAAGCCTTGGCTACTGCTAGTTTAAAATAATTATATACTTACGCACAAAGTTAATCAGTTGAGATCTTTCTTAATATATCAAAGACTAAAACAAACTACAGGTTCAACGTATTTTAGTTACAATATTAACGAATAGTGGATTAATTGATTCAGTTCACGTTAATTGGTTTCAGTCAGACAATCCGCGTTATTGTTTTGTTGGTTTCAGTGGACGATTGTATTGATTGGTCCAATTTGCCGCTGTCCTGTAGCAATTTGACCGAAATTAGAATTGGATACATAAAGCGTCAATGTCGCACTAAATGAATGGACGATAATTAAATATCTACTATTCAGAATTTTGCTTCTATAGCTGCACCGGCCTAAACATAGTATGACACTTTTAATGTCTGTCTGATCGCGCATCACGTTAATACTACTAGACCGATTGCAATGCGATTTTCATTGTTGGATAGCTTAGGTTTTGACTTAAAAACTGATGTACTTGTTATCTCCGTGCATTGAGTAACAGCCAAGCAATTTAATACAAATGCTATAATTTTAAAAGTGTGGTACTAAGTTTTGAAGGCCAGTATAGTTAATACGCTAGCGATCAGTTCCATATACATATAAAATACTTATTCGTTTCATTAAAAGTGTGGTACTAAGTTTTGAAGGCCAGTATAGTTAATACGCTAGCGATCAGTTCCATATTCATATAAAATACTTATTCGTTTCATTAAAAGTGTGGTACTAAGTTTTGAAGGTCAGTATAGTTAATACGCGAGCGATGAGTTCCAGATACATAGAAAGTACTTATTCGTTTCATTAAAAGTGTGGTACTAAGTTTTGAAGGCCAGTAAAGTTAAAACGCGAGCGATGAGTTACATATACATATAAAATACTTATTCGTTTCATTAAAAGTGTGGTACTAAGTTTTGAAGGCCAGTATAGTTAATACGCTAGCGATCAGTTCCATATACATATAAAATACTTATTCGTTTCATTAAAAGTGTGGTACTAAGTTTTGAAGGCCAGTATAGTTAATACGCGAGCGATGAGTTCCAGATACATAGAAAGTACTTATTCGTTTCATTAAAAGTGTGGTACTAAGTTTTGAAGGCCAGTATAGTTAATACGCTAGCGATCAGTTCCATATACATATAAAATACTTATTCGTTTCATTAAAAGTGTGGTACTAAGTTTTGAAGGCCAGTATAGTTAATACGCGAACGATGAGTTCCAGATACATAGAAAGTACTTATTCGTTTCATTAAAAGTGTGGTACTAAGTTTTGAAGGCCAGTATAGTTAATACGCTAGCGATCAGTTCCATATACATATAAAATACTTATTCGTTTCATTATAAGTGTGGTACTAAGTTTTGAAGGCCAGTATAGTTAATACGCTAGCGATCAGTTCCATATACATATAAAATACTTATTCGCTTCATTAAAAGTGTGGTACTAAGTTTTGAAGGCCAGTATAGTTAATACGCGAGCGATGAGTTCCAGATACATAGAAAGTACTTATTCGTTTCATTAAAAGTGTGGTACTAAGTTTTGAAGGCCAGTATAGTTAATACGCTAGCGATCAGTTCCATATACATATAAAATACTTATTCGTTTCATTAAAAGTGAGGTACTAAGTTTTGAAGGCCAGTATAGTTAATACGCGAGCGATGAGTTCCAGATACATAGAAAGTACTTATTCGTTTCATTAAAAGTGTGGTACTAAGTTTTGAAGGCCAGTATAGTTAATACGCTAGCGATCAGTTCCAGATACATATAAAATACTTATTCGCTTCATTAAAAGTGTGGTACTAAGTTTTGAAGGCCAGTATAGTTAATACGCGAGCGATGAGTTCCAGATACATAGAAAGTACTTATTCGTTTCATTAAAAGTGTGGTACTAAGTTTTGAAGGCCAGTATAGTTAATACGCTAGCGATCAGTTCCATATACATATAAAATACTTATTCGTTTCATTAAAAGTGAGGTACTAAGTTTTGAAGGCCAGTATAGTTAATACGCGAGCGATGAGTTCCAGATACATAGAAAGTACTTATTCGTTTCATTAAAAGTGTGGTACTAAGTTTTGAAGGCCAGTATAGTTAATACGCTAGCGATCAGTTCCAGATACATAGAAAGTACTTATTAGTTTCATTAAAAGTGTGGTACTAAGTTTTGAAGGCCAATATAGTTAATACGCTAGCGATGAGTTACATATACATATAAAATACTTATTAGTTTCATTTCTTTTGAGTGTCCGATATTTGGGCACCGTGTCAAGCGCCGTATGATCACAGATAAAATTCATCCGATCCAATTTTAAACTTTAAAACCCTTCCTCTTCCTCTATGTAATTAATTTTCTTCATATTGTCATCTGTCTGATTGATCATAACAATTTTTATGCATTCTTTTTACCCGAATACGGCGAAGCAAGGTAATGAGTTTAACAGTCTATGTATGTATGTATGTATGTATGTTTGTATGTTTGTAAGTATATATGTATATGGTGGATTTGTTGATTGTTTTGTGGAATTGTTGCCCCTAATGGTCCGATTTTGACAAGCGAGGTATCAATCGATTCGTCATCAGGTATAGTGTCATCAATAGGCTATTTAATTTTACCCATCTACGGGTATTTTTTAATAAAAATTGGGAGGTATCCCAGGTATTTTACACGACTACGGCGAAGCATAGGAATGGTTATGTGTTGAAACTAAAAACTTGGTCCGATTTTAACAAGCGAACTATCAAACCAGTCGTCTTCATCGCAAGAGTGCCAGAGGCTATTTTTTACCCGACCGTAGTCGGGTTTCAGTTATTGTACTTATGTCTTGTTACAGTTGGTAACGAAGACTATACATAATCTAAGGAAACAAGTTTAGTCATAATTCAGCACAGGTTCAGTTCTAGTAGGCAATTGTCTCTTGCCTCTCATTTTTTGGTCCATGTACTTGGTTCTATCCCCCAAAAGTGGCAAACCAAATAAGACAAGCGATTGGAAAAATGTTTGATTTTGAATTTACATAAGGTCCCTTAAGGCGCTACTACTGCTTCAGCACGAACTACTTAATAATAATTAACGAAACTGCCATACATTATGCACCAATATTTTAAAAGCCACCTCGTGTTAAAAGCTTTTACTACGCCATAAATTTAGAGGTCGGTGTTACGAGCTGATAATAATATGCACTTTAGTATTACCACATTAAATAATTAAATATTCATAAATTATTTAATATTTGTCAAAAACAATAGCTATATATATATAATAATAACCAGCACAAATTAAACATTTATATAACCTCTGACCCCCTCAATTATAGCTTAGAACCAACTAGATCACTTCAGCATTCAAACTTAAAAAAATCTCAGCAAAGTCGGTACATTTATTTGAGAGATACGGTCCTCATCCTTCTCCCTTATTGCAGATAAAAACAATCTCAATCACATCAGCTTACAAACAGAAAAAAAAACGCATTCAAATCGGTCCACTCGTTTGAAAGCTCGATGCCACAGACAGACACACGGAACGGATACATTGATACATACATACACCCTTAACTTATAACACCCCTCTCTTTATAGTTCGGGGGTTAAAAACTAGACTAACTGATCGCCAGCATTCTTTCAATAAAAAAACAAACAACACAACGTTTAGTTCTAGTTTAGTTCTAGACTTCTAGTTTATTTTAGTTTCACAAATGAAATCGTATGAACTCCAAAAACTTCAATAGTCATTTCACTTTATCTGTGCATAGACACATTTTAAAAATATCTGCCTAAATAATTTAGTTTATTTTATCAATGCAAATGATAAAATAAACTAAACTAAAGAATCTCCTTAATAACTTTCAGAATTAAGATAAGAACAATATGCTTTTAATTTCTTAAGTTTAATTATACTAGGACTGTATCAGATCAGGGAGGGCGGGGAATGACGTCAGTCAGCATAATGCTTGTTCTTTGGCTCTGCGCACACTTGGTATAGCAGATCGGTGACGCACTTATTTTTTAAAGCAATTTATAGCAATTTAACACCGTCTCCCGCATTTTTAGTTTCTGATAATGCGCTCATTGTTTTCCCAGTTCATTTCTGCACGGAGAATTTGCTTTATAACTTTATGTATGTGCCAAGTATAGACAGACTATAATGACTTATGAGGCGCAGATATTAATTATGATTTAACTACTAAAAGTATTTCTGGAGATACGAAACGGGGCGCAATGTATTTTAACACTAATAACTTAACGTTCAATAGCAATTAAACACTAAAATCGTTCATATCAACCTAACTAACCTACTGCTTTTTGTGGCAATTCTATCATAGTATTATTCGATCGAAAACCTCGTCTATTTTTCCTTGTTGTGGTCAACAAGGAAAAAATACGTATACATTTTAGGAAATATTTAATTTAAAAGAGTATTTTCGAACCGGAGTTTCCTCACATTGCTTGGTTAGAGCATAAATATTATTTTCTATTAGTTTCCATCTTGTCTCATTTATTGCTTGTACGCTACAATCTCTTGCCACAATTAAAAGCAAAGCGTGATGCAGACGCGAGTCAAGTAGTATGTTCAAGTTATATTAATATAAAGTGAGCACGAAGCTTAAGCCGACCTTACCTTCACCATTGGGTTAATGAATACTGAACAATAGGCAAGACTTCCGCTCCCTTTTTATTTCAGGGAATTGTTCGTCCCACGCAGACGAGGCCCGTCATGTCACGGCGCGAACACCTACAAATAGATAAGTACGGCGACCAAAGCTTCTCTCATTTTTATTACAATGAAAATTATACGAAACTGTCATCTGATTTTACAATCTAAAAGTTTTGACAGCATTGCTTTAATTGACAGCCAAAGAAAATCATGACTATGAGTTATGATGTTCTACGACAGTGTAAAACAAAGTAAATTATTGAGATTGAACATTTTACAATCTGATTTTCATCTTTTAGTTTAAAAAAAAAAACAAATTAAACCCTCCGATGTTTACGATCGGCAAAGCGCCACCATTTTATGGTTGAAATACCACGGACAAGAACAAAGCTTTACATTTCTTAATTTATTATAAGAACTGCAAAGGAGTGGAATGCTTACCATCGTCAGTGTTAAATAAATTATTACCCAGTTGTGTTCTAGTCCAGAGTGAATAGGTACATATCTACTAACCAAACGTGCTTCACCTTCAACCACATCATCGCTTTCCATAAGGTGAGATCGTGGTCAAATGATTGCGTAGTCCGTATTATATAAAAAAAAAACATCAAACTTGACTTCCTTTAAATATTTAACTTGTTCTATAGTAAATTATTTTCTTGTTTACCAACAATACTAATTCAATGCAGTTCTTCAAGTCTGACGGTAGACAACCCCTGCAGCATTGAGAATGTTGAAATTATCATATTGTTGTAATGTCATGGTGACTTAATTCATTAGTGTAACTTCATATTAAGAATAAGTTACTAACAAATAATAATCTACTGTAGCTGAAAACGTTTCACAAAACTTATTTAAGCTTAGCCCCAAAACTTTCGTGTCATCCTTCAAAATAAATAAGAATCGCAAATGGTAATTCATCCGAGGTGATTGTCGTTATTTTCAAACGGAAACTCTTTAGAAGCCTTTACCGTCGTATCCATTTTCAGCACCGCCCGTTTGCTATAAAACAGCTGATTTCATGTGCCATAAACATGTGTTTCGTATAAACAAACCAGACACTGGTTCATTCAAGCTGATGCGTGTGGATGAGAAAGACAGTTTTTATATTAGAAAATGAATTGGGGATTTTTTTGGAACATTAATCGTATTCTGTATCATAAAAAATACATTTCCAAGACACAAATACAAATTACTAGAATAATGAAGGTAATAGATACAAAAGAAAAAGAAAACAATAGTGATGCTGGATAAACCTTAGCTTGGATCGTTAACGGATAGACTACGCACGCAGGTAGATATAAACAACAAGAGATCTAATTATGTTTTTTTTTTTTGCCATACAGGGAAAGTGATCAATGAACCTTGAATTAGCAGTACCTATAAAAACACTACAAATTACGCATACACAAAGTTTCCCTAAACTACTCCTAGTAGCTAAGCCACAATGGTTGGAATACAGGCTAGTTCAGCAACTCGTCCCACAACAAAGTCGTCCCAATAGGACAAGTTACTAAATTTAAAAAATAATATTTTTTCGGTTCAGTAACTCGTCCCATTGATTTATCCTCCATTTTTTTCAACAATATCTATACTAAGTAATGTCAGCAACAAAAATGTTTGAAGTTTATTTATAAATTGTTTATTAGTTAGGATTCGTTTATTTGATATCAATAGGAACATGAATAAATTAATAGCAATAGAATATTATTACAAAAAAAAGAGTCAGCACTACTTTTCCTCGCATCGCTTGGTTGGTGTCGCACACGATTTAAGAACAAGCTAGTTAGATATTATAAAATAATTGTGGTATAATGTTGATTTTGTGATCATATAATTATGTAATTAGTGAGAAAAATAAATTACATATGGTTTTGTTTTTAATACATATATTTTAAGCAAAACTTTATCTAGACTTTTATTAATAATCTGCGCCCCGCGGTTTCACTCGAATATGTGTTTTTCCAGGACCTGAGGTATCAAATTTCATCCAAATCCGTTAATGTTTCTTCTGTAGCAAGTACTGCGCAATGCTAGATATAGCGCCACCCGATGATCATGTACATATTCAACCTTGAGATTAATTGCAGACTTAAATTCAAAAATGTATCATAAAATCTTTACTACCCTCCTTAGTAAACCTTTAAATTACTCAAATTTCCTCTCAATTTCAAACTAGGTTCATCAGTTTAGGCTGTGCGTTATCTGTCAGTCAGTGTGTCACGTTACTGTTTTATAAGTATAGAACTCAGAGAAATTATAACGGGAGTTCCCAAGCGCAACTTCTAGTACTGAAATGTTTCTGCCAGTTTTCGAGGGAGGCGAGGAAAACACGTACAGCATACATTTACTAACTCACGCAAACTCTTGCGCAAAGTTGAGGCGTCTTTTGCTGTGGTTTAAATTGCACCAATGTGCGCTATGTGTACTATCAGCGCGCACAAAGTCGGATTAAAATGCGCATTTATTCTCCAAGTCGGACACATGACGTCAGGAGTGACGTCATTTTGGTGTGCACACAACGCTCACAAAAAAGAGGTAGAGCAGCGTATGCGGTAACGTCAAATTCAATTGACATATGTAATTCTGTGTTGATATATTGTTGGGACTCCCGCCAGACTGCCAGTACATATAATAATGATTATATTCTTTTAGCAGAAGCAAACGAAATAGACAGAACTAAGAGAGAAATGGGAAAACTAAAAACAAAACAAAACAACAGTACGTAGAACAGCTGACTCAAATGACATAAGCATGCAATCGTCGGTTTAATTTGTTAGCGTGCATATGCTGACTAACAATATAAACCGATCGATAGCAGTGTTTGCAGTCTCAGCACTGTGAGTGCAATTTAAACCACAATGTTTATAAACGCACACGCAAAAAAAAAGCTGCACACAAACACAAAACAAGCACACAATTAAAAACTTACTGTTTTTACGGTATTGTGTAGTTGCACACTAGCGCAAAAACTAGAGATGGGGTGGTGTAAAAGACCGATAAAAATAATGAATGAAATTTGGATTGTTCAATGTTATTATTTTATCTACATACTAGCTGTGCCCGCAGCGTAGCCCATGTGGTATTTTTCTAGGATATAACAATCCTACGAGTTATTTCATAACCAAAAGTACCAATAGACCAAATGCATTAAAGTTCGTTCAGGCGTTATATCGGCTTCTACTCTTCGGATTGAGATACCAAGTTCACCAGTTTTTAAGTTACGCCCTAAATTTTCAACAGTAAAAACCTCATCGCAATCGGTTCAGCAGTTTTAACGTGATGCGGGAACAGACAAACACTTTTTTTTAATGTAATATTTTTAATCAGTTAGTTTGTTTTAAGTCTCCTTGACCATTTTTAAAATTTATTTTCATTTAACAAACTTGATTACATACTGCTTTATTATTATTATAATTATTATTTTTAGCTGTGCCCTTGGTTTTGCTTGAGTAGTTATTTTTCTGGGATAAAAGTATCCTGTATGTTAGATAGATATATTATTTTATTTATTTGAAATAGCAAACAACTACTTTATAAAATGTAACATAAAGCTGTACAAAAACATGGTAACAATAAAATTGTTCACAACGCTATTCACATGTTAAATAAAAATATTTACTTAAAACTACCACCAGAAAAAACATAACAGAGTTAAATTTAATAATACTGAATAATATACTGAATGAAAGAACAAAAAGGAAAAGTGCCAATAATGCTATTAATTCAAGAGGGTGATATATATAGTGAAAACATGTAATAAATAAAAAAAAAAAACATATATATAAGGATACGGGGAGCTTCTTGAAAACTGCTTTACTTAAACTTAAACTAAGTGCAAATATATAGTGATGATAGGAGAGATCAAGTTGTAGAAAATATCAACGGTCTCGTCAACTGTTTGAATTACATCAAAGTAGTCATCCCAGTTAATATCTTCTAATTCTGATACTTACTGATTTTAATTTTTAAAGTATGTGGGGTTCCTAACAGGATCTTCAATCAAAACAACACTTTTTCTTCTTAACAAATGGACTGTATATTTCTTCTTTCTTCACAATAGGTTTTCTTACTTCTAGTTGTTCACTGTTCGCCGTCTAAACTCGTACTGAACTGCAGTCACATATTTTCGAACTTTATTCGTCTATTTATATCCTAACTTACATGCTACCTAGCTATTTACATCATAGCGAGCGGTCGACTTTGTACGGGCCAATCACGGCCATTGTGCGAGGGCGACAACAACATTAGAGTGAGAGGACTAATGAGTACATCGTTAGAAAGAGACGGGTGAGGAGATGAGATATACTGGTCATAAGGAGTACTTTAGATATGAATAAACCAATTAAACCTTAGGTGCTCTTTTCGTCCGTAACATAGTATATATAAATATGTAGTTATTAAAATATAAATACATATTTTATGGTTGACATACAAAAAATTAAACGGGATTACATAGATAGGTTAATACTTTACATAACTTATAAAATAATGAATAGGTGATATATTTTACAAGCACCATAAAAAAAAAGAAACAGAGAATAAGCAAATGAAAAAACGCGTGAAAAAGTTCACTTCACACGAGTTCACTACAAACAACAGTGCACGGATCCACATTCACCTTACTACGATCTCGGCGGCGTTTTCTAGGAAAACGTGCGCTGAGTTCACCCCTGCACGCAGGAGAGCTGACCATCAAGAAGAAGATACCTTTTGGATCGCACGGAACTACGCACCACGCGCCCGCGTACGCCGACGGGCAAACCCACTCAGGATTCCATTCCAACGACTATCCCTCCCCCATCCAAGGAGGGGAGTAGCGAGAAACCACGCGGGAGATCGCTGTCCCGCGGCCGTCAAGTCGCCGCAATACAGAAATTGCAAGCTGTCGCAGGACATGAAAAGAGACCCCACGATAAGAAAAAGAAGAAAACACAAGAAGCAAGACCGGGAACCCCGAGCTCCTCCGGTGCGGAAACGCCCGTCGAGGTGCTCAACGAACCCCTGCCGCCTGCTCCCACCGCCTCGCCCAAACAAGGCGAGAAAACCACATCCCCAAGGGCCACCCTTGAGACTGACTGGTGGCTCGGCACCAGGCTCATCAACTCAGGGGCACCATCCCTTGAATTCCAGACCACCATTCGTGACTTCCTTGAGAAACGCGACCTTGGACTCGACGGAGAAAAACAAGGACCCTCGATCTCCCGAGGTAGCCCAAGCGAGGGAAAGGGCGATATCCGTCCAACTACCCGCCGGGATTACACAGGACCCAATCCCGCTCCAAGGACTGCGCCGGAAGCGCAGTGAGGAGCGGGACGAAGAAGACCACCAAAAGCGACAACGAGCACACTCTCCGCCCACAATGTATTGGAAGCCGTTGTCTCAGCGTGATCCGCGCATCGGGAGGCCCTCGGCTCCGAAGCCTGGAGACGCGCCCCCACGCCCGATCACATACGCCGCCGTAACCTCGGTGAGCCCCGCGGCTCCCGGCCCATCCGCGCTGCGTTATTCCGCGTCGCGTATCCCCACCTTCACCGCGTTCCCAACCACCCTGAAGGTGGGCTCCGCGCCTACCGCGCCACGCTGCAGCGCCGCCGATATCATGACCGGCCCATCAACATCTACTTCCGCGCCGCGCACAGGGACATCCGATGCCCCGGGCGCAGCCGCCGCCCGTAACGGCACCGCCCGCCCGCCCAGCGCAGCTCAAGATAATAAACTTCTGCCGAACACCGAGACTTCCGCCGAAGTCAGAAAACCAAGATACCCTCCAATAGTAGTTGAGGTGCTACCAAACTGGGCGCACCACGTCAAGACACTCAAGGAACGCCTGGGACGAGCCCCGAACGCCAGAGCCTTCGGGAAAGGAATCAGATTTTTCCCTTCAGATGAAGACGAATACCGGGTGCTGCAAAGTTACTTCTGTGAGTTAGAGAAGACAGAAAAACTCACGTGGTTCTCCTACTCGCTACCCGAAGAACGAAGCCTGAAGGTGGCCATAAGAGGACTACCTGCAGACACTTCGCCCCAAGAAATCATCGAAGACCTCAAAACTCTCGGCTTCGAACCTGAAAGCATCAGGAAGATACAGGCGCGCAAGGAGAGGCCCGGCTGTATTTTCTTTGCCCAGCTAACAAGAACCCCTGACGTAACACCCGACATATATGACGTAACCAAACTACTCTGTATGCCCGGGGTAATCATTGAAAGATGGAGGGGCAGGAAAGGCCCGTCACAGTGTCATCGCTGCCAGGCCTTCCGACACTCCTCCCACTGCTGCCACCGCCCTCAAGCCTGCGTCAGATGCGGCGGCGAGCACTACGCCCAAGATTGCCCAAGACCCCTGGAAGAACCGGCAACATGCGCCAACTGTGGCGGCGCACACACCGCCAATAACCCAAGATGCCCCATTTTCAAGAAAGAACTACGCAACAAGAAGGCTGGCACCATAGCCAAAACCACACCAAGGGAGAACACAGAATATCCACCCCCCGCCCCCTCGCTCATCCAGCGAAGGTAGACGAAACGACCGGCCAATCTTTAATGGCCCCTTCCAACGAGCCTACTACACGAGGACGTCAACCACGCAGGCCAAAGAAAACCCCGATTCTGAAGGAAGACACGAGAGAGCAAGAGGCACCCCACCCCCAGCCCCCTCGGTCCAGGACACCTGCAGGACTTGGGAGACCTGCACCACAGGGACGAAAGCCCAGCCCTCCCAACCGCAACAACCGCAACGACCACAGGAGAAGAGGATGGCCTGAGAAATCCCGGAAGCGCGGAAGGCGAGACTAGCAGTGCTGGACGCTGCCATAGAAATCCTGAGAGAGGTCCGCACGGGTGCCGACCCAATCTCGGTAATCCTTGCTGGGATGGCGCGGCTCCTGTCGCAGGAATAAAACAGCTGCGCATTATTCATTGGAATGCCGCCAGTCTACGGGGCAAGGCCTCACTGCTGAAACAAACCCTAAAAGCACAGAATATCGACGTGGCCTTAATCTCGGAAACAATGCTCTCCCCACGGGATCACATCAAATTCCCTGGATACTTCACATATCGCCAAGATGAGAAGACAGGCCAACAAGGACAAATACCGGACGTGATTGACATCGCAGTACATCGGCGGCTAGCCCAAAAGAAGATCACCCTCGCCCAGGAAGTATTATTCGACGAACTGGGCTCTGATCACCAGCCGGTTCTATTGACCCTGGATAAAGAAACGATCACCATACAGCCACCGAAACAAGGCAGAAGATTGGACTGGCCACGATGTCAGGAGTTGATGCAGGCCTCAAACCCCTCAAGGCCTGTTAACACTCCCGAAGACGTCGCTCGAAGAAGCCTCCAAGCCAACCAAGCACACAGGGAAGTTACCACCTCTACCCAAACGCATCTCGGAAATGATCCAAAACTGCCGAGAACTTAGAAAAAAATGGCAGAAATCTAGAGACCGAAAAACCAAGACGGCCATGGGGAAACTGAGGGACTAGATCAGAGAAGCCCTAAAAGAACACCAAGCGGAGCAGTGGACTGCAAGGATCAACGACGCATCTGGAGACTGGACGTCTCTCCACCGCCTATGTCGCCAGCTGCGAAATCGGAACCCACACGACCACTAAAGCACAGGGACGGCAACATCAGATATAAAGCAGAAGACAGAGCCAAGATCTTCGCAGAATCGCTGGAAAGACAGTTCCGCCCCAATGCCACTGATGATACTGAACACGGACCTCGTGAACAGATTTGTGGTGGACTATCTGTCAGAAAAGATCACGGCAACCAAAGACCCCATAGTCATATCGCCGGGGCAGGTACAACGATCGCTCCGAAAACTAAAACCCAAGAAAGCCCCAGGAGCAGACGGTATACCCAACGCCGCACTCAAAAACATCCCATTCAACACGATCGCCTCGCTGACACGCCTCTTCAACGGCATTCTCCGAACCGGATACTTCCCGACTACTTGGAAACTCGGCTATGTAATAATGTTCCCTAAACAAGGGAAGGACATCATGAATCCAGAGTCGTATCGTCCGATCACCCTGCTATCCAGCATATCTAAAGTATTCGAAACAATGCTTTTAAAACACCTACTGCCACATATCAAGCCAAGAAATGAACAATTTGGCTTCCGGTCGGAACACTCCACTACACTCCAGCTGTCCAGGGTACTGCACCTGATGACTACCAACATGAACAAGAAGGAACACACGGTGGCAGTATTCCTGGACATGGAACGCGCATTTGACAGTCTGGCACAACGGGTTACTCTATAAAATAGCAAAGCCACCAACCATACCCCGAAGGGTCGTCGCCGTCCTCAAATCCTTCTTAGAAGACAGGAAATTCCAAGTCAAAGTAGAAGGAAAAAATCAAATCAAATCAAAAATCAAAAGTATATTTATTTTTCCTCACAAATGGTTACACAGTAATTGCGATCAGACAGAAGTAAAAATCAAACCCAGCTTTGTGAGGAGCTGGTGCCTGAAATAGGTTTAAAAAAAACCTGTAGTACAGGTCACCAGAAACACTAACACTAACACT
The DNA here is from genome assembly GCA_946251855.1 of Alsophila aescularia. Classification (NCBI taxonomy): domain Eukaryota; kingdom Metazoa; phylum Arthropoda; class Insecta; order Lepidoptera; family Geometridae; genus Alsophila; species Alsophila aescularia. The sequence continues at coordinate 10,093,706 of OX276378.1, read as the reverse complement.
ATCATTAGAACACCACATAACCGCAGGAGTTCCCCAAGGAAGCTGCCTATCACCGGTGTGCTACTCCAGGTACACGGATGACATACCGGTGATAGACGAAGCCACCCTGGCCTTATACGCGGATGACGCAGCATACCTGACCTCATCATACAAGCCGTCACACGCGGCTGTTAAGATGCAACGGACACTGGACACCCTCCCGAACTGGCTGTCCAAGTGGCGGCTCTCAGTCAATGTGGAAAAAACTCAAGCTCTTCTAATATCGAAAACCCGCTCATCTATCCCGAAGCTCACTCTCCAAGGGCAGGAGATTAAGTGGTCAAGAACAGCCAAATACCTCGGAGTTACCATCGACCGTCGTCTGACAATGGCGGCCGAAGCCAGGATCGCCATAAAAAAAGCGAGAGCGACTCGAGCTTGCCTACGCCCAATCTTTCAATCCCGACTACCTACAAGAATGAAGATTGGACTGTACAAAACCTACATCCGGTCACAGCTCACATACGCCACACCAGCGTGGTATGCCCTGACCTCAGAAAACCACAAGAAGGGCATGAGGGCGCAACAACATATCACACTGCGCCTCGCCGTAGACGCTCCACGCTACGTAAGAAATAGCGTGATAGAGAGCGTAATAGCTTTATCGAAAAATCTTGACTTTGAGGTGCGCCCTCGGGGACAGGATGATATTGAGGACTTATGGATACGTATAAAGTTAAAAAATCTAGTTATAAATCTTTGTGCAGTATACATTCCTTCTTACATTGCGCATGATACATTCGAAATATTTTTAAATAGATGTTCTGATATGATATTATCATCATCAGTGAACACCAAAACTTTAATTATGGGAGCTTTTAATATTCCTAATACTCATTGGGTAAAATACCATATAAGCTCTGTTATCACGGGTAACACAAGACTCTCTTTGCTTAGCAGTTTTATGGATTTGACAGACTTTCAGCAATATAATAATATCCCCAACCATACTAACAATGTGCTTGATCTAATTTTAACTGATATTGGACAGTTTAATGTAACTCGCTCTTTCCCTATTAGTCCGGAAGACCAGTACCACCCTTCTCTTGAGTTTCTAATAAAAGTAGATACGAAAATTCTAAAAGAAGGTAGTACGTTTTTACCCAAATTAAACTTTAGAAAAACTGACTTTGCAAAATGCACAACAGATATTAATTCTATTGACTGGCATAATCAAGCCGAATTACTAAACTGTAATGATTTTTTACAACTACTCTATAATGAGCTCTGGACGATTATTAATAAGCACACTCCAGCCGCTTTAAATAGAAGTAGTCGTTATCCACCATGGTTTTCCAAATCACATAACAGAACACTGAAAGAGCAAAATAAATATCATCACAGATATAAAATATATAATAATCCTCGTGACTATGATGATTATGCATATCAACGGACTCGCTCTAAGCTTTTAATGAATCAGTGCTTTAAGTCTTACATTGCACGAATTGAGAGTGACCTTAAAGATAATGTAAAAGCATTTTGGAAATACACTAAAGCTAAACGGATCACTAATGACATTCCTAGATCAGTTCATTATAAAAATTGTGCGGCTAACTCCGGAACGGACATAACAAACCTTTTTGAAACATATTTCTCTTCAGTCTACAGTTCTAATAATCCAACAAATGGTACATACATTCCAAATTTTCCTCCTTCAAATTACACATTAAGTAATATTGGGTTCACTGAACATGATGTCTTTAAACATATCAATAAAATTGATATAAGAAAAGGCAGTGGACCTGATGGAATCCCACCAATTTTCATTCGTATGTGTGCTCCTGCGCTAACTATTCCGATATCTATCGTTTTTAATAAATCATTGAAAGACGGTGTTTTCCCAGAGTTGTGGAAAATTGCCAAAATCACACCAATTCACAAATCTGGTGATAAATCTGATGTAACTAACTATCGGACCATTAGTATCTTAAACTGCTTCGCAAAAATCTTTGAAAGCATGGCCTACGACCCATTATACAACCATTTTAAACATAGGCTTAGTTCCAATCAACATGGATTTGTTAGTGGAAGGTCAACTACATCTAATCTTTTAATATACACTAACTACCTATGTAGAGTTTTTAATACAAAATCACAGGTAGACTCAATTTATACAGATTTTGCCAAAGCGTTTGGTCGCGTGAACCATGATATACTCCTGAATAAATTGCAACACCTTGGCATACAAGGCAATCTTCATCGCTGGCTCAGTTCATATCTGAAGAATCACACTCAATTGGTAGCCTTGTATGGTTTTGAGTCCATACCATTTGAACCATCATCAGGAGTTCTCCAAGGGTCAAATTTAGGTCCTCTCCTTTTTTGGTGTTTATTAATGATCTTCTGGAAATAATGACCTGTCAATGTCTAGCTTATGCTGATGATATCAAACTTTACACTGAGATCTCTAGCATTGAGGTCAGTGATCTCCTTCAAGACAACCTTAATCTTCTTACCCAATGGTGTCATATTAACTGTATGTCTTTGAATATTAATAAGTGTCAATATATCACATTTAAAAAAAGAGAAGAATTCCTTACATTTTAATTACTCGATTAATGGTACCAAGTTAGAAGAGGTTAAAGTATTACGAGATTTAGGCATATGGTTTGATTCCTCGCTAACTTATAAATTTCATTATGATAACATCGCTCCAAGGGCAGTAAAATGCTAGGCTTTGTAATGCGCACAGCTAAGCCTTTTAAACTGCTTGACTCATTCAAAATTCTCTACAATTATCTAGTAAGAACGCATTTAGAATACTGCTCTTCTATGTGGTCACCTATATATAAAACTGATATTGACAAAGTTGAGTCTATTCAGAAGCGATTTTTAAGACAATTAAGCATTAGACATGGCTTGAGACGTACTCTTCCCGAATATGACAATCGTCTTCAGCATTTTAATTTTCATAATCTTGCATTCGGGCGCAAAATCACTGACCTTTGCCTACTCCATAAAATTGTTAACGGCCATCTAAGTGATGAACTACTAATTCATTTAAATATCAACACTAATAAGCATATGTTTCGAAACCCTCATTGATTATTCAGTATTCCAATTTCAAACAATAAAGTTTCACATAATAATCCACTTCATCGTATGTGTCATCTTTATAATGGTGTTTGTTCCGAACTCGATATTTTTCATCAAAATCATTGCAGTTTTAAAAGTTCATTATTCAAAATTAATTTTATTTAACAGTAACTATAGTTTTGACGTTGTTTATTTTTAATTAATATTTTTGGTTAATGCTGTGTACTCTGTTTTGGTTATCAAATTTAATAAGTTGTACTTTATAATTAAGTTTAGTTTTTTTAGGTAGTAATTTGATAACTGCTTTTGTACCATTAAATATAAATAAATAAATAAATCTGCGAGTTCGCAGACGGCGGAGGAACACCGCAGGAGAGGGCACACCAGCCCGTTATTGCGTCCCCCCAGGAGACAGACGCTGGGAATGGAAGAATGACGGGGCGTGAAAAAGCTACCAGGCGCACTACCACGCGCATACTGCGCGCGCGCGCACGCGTAGTAAGCGACTGATTATCCCATAAATACATTTTGTCACACATGAGCCAAAATCCCTCGACCTCCGATACATTTTGTCACAAATGTGTCATTTTTGAAAATGCTCCGATGCACCTGGTTACTGCGGCAGACAGTTTTTGATTTAAAATTGATTTCGCGTTTCTTACCCATTCTGAGTGTTTTATTCGTTCAAGGTTTTTTTCCTTTATGGTAAAACACCTACTAAGTACAAATTACCTTAGTAAGATAAATAAAAAACAAATAAAACACACCTATAATTTGGTCAATTTTTTTGAATTATTTTCGGTTTTCATAAGGATATTCTGGTCACTTTTTCTACTAAACTGTATTGATATTTTCATGTTAATAGATAGATAAATTTATGTAATATTTAAATAAAATATAATAACAGGGTGTCATTGATCTTATTTCCAAGATACATAATTTTCCAAAATTACTTCCCATTTTTCCCTTCATCATTTTCCCGCGGTTTCCTCTACTTATATAATAATTTCATAAAGAACTGTTTATTTGTTAATAAACTGAAAATAACTGTGGATGGATAGTATTTACAAGCAGAAAAAATGATCTACCCTCTTTTTCACTATTTTAATACGCTCAAACCCAGTACTATTATTATTCCCACAATTACCGATAACTCGCAAACTCAAATTCAGTTGTTTTCGTGGTCTGTTTCAAACTTTTGTGTGTTGAGTTTTAGTGATCATGTTAGTTTATCTTTATCTCTTGTGCATGATTGTTTGTTGGTTGACTGGAACCGATTTTAAATAAAATTAAAGACATTTTGTTTTTTGTGATGTTTAAATAACTATATTTTTGAACTAGGTACGTCTAATTCAACATTGAAATTAAAGTAATTTAATCAGTATTCTAATAAATGAAAAAGAAAATACCCATAATATCATGCGTACATTCATTCATTCGTTCCTTGTTGTCACATAACTAGTCCCCATACTAAGAAATTACGTATCGTTATTTCTACACGAAATCACGGCATAAACAACCATTTTTAGTGAGCTCCGTATAGCGACAGGTCGCAAAATGGTGAACAACCGTGAAAACTAGGTTTTATAAACGGACACGATCAAAACGTTCATGTACCTTGGCAGAGGGGAACGCGTACGCTTGGCTTCTCCGGTTATAATTTTTCTGAGGTTTAGAACATTAATTATTTATAGATTATGTTGTCGACTGTACTAACTCCGTTCAGATTTTTAGGATAAAATCAGTGAGTCGAGATACTGAAAAGAAAAAATAATATTTTTATGTTTTTTTTTATAGCAGTTAACGCCTGCTTAGCGTAAATATATATAATAATTTTCTATTGGAAAAATTTGGGTCACGGACGAGATTCGAACTCGCACATTGTGCCTCAGCGCAGCACATGCCTTTACCAATTCGGCCACCGAGACCTATGCGTCGTCATCCAAATCTTTCCACTAGTTTTTTTTTTTAATCCTTCTTATGGGGACGGTAACGATTTGAATGACTGTAGATTTGGTAAAGGCGTGTGCTGCGCTGAGGCACAGTGTGCGAGTTCGAATCTCGTCCGTGACCCAATTTTTTCCATTAGAAAATTATTATAAAAAATATAATGTTTTAAAACCAGTAACTCGTCCTATTGGGGCGACTTTGTTGTGGGACGAGTCGCTGAACTAGCCGGAATACTTACATAGAATTGTACAATGTTAGCTGTGGTTCAATACTTGTACTTATACGTAATCAAAGTTACCATGTTTAAGCAAACGTAGTGTATGACGCCCTATGGCCAGGTGGAGTGACGACCTGCTAAAAGCGGCTGGCAGAAAATGGATGAGGAGAGCTGAAGACCGAGCTCAGTGGCGTGCATTAGGAGAGGCCTACGTCCAGCAGTGGACAGATATATGCTGATGATGATGTTGATGATGTAATCAAAGTTATATTGATCAAGACACGAAGAGAAGAAATTCAAAAGCACTAGAAGCCCCCAAAGGTCAAATTTATACGAACGATCCAAACTAGTTAGTCTTCATGCTCAGATTTGCGTGACACAATCACCGAAGATTGATTACCCACGACCTCGAAAGGCTCAAACAATTACTAAGATCGCACGTATTGATCATACATCTACATGATATATCTTTCAAAGTTGTGCGCGTAAGACGTGTCGTTAGTAGCGATTAGCGGGACGCGGGACGTGACAAATCATCTTTAGGATTTCGGAACGGGACATGTCCGAAACGGGTAATAATTTCTGAGACGAGACGCCCACGCGCCACGGACGTAAGAGCAATAATGATATTCCATTTAAAGTGTCCTCGTAACTTTTCCACGTAACATTTTATGGGACACGTATTCACAATGACATGTTTTATGGGGCAGTTTAGTCACAGGTATAAGGCACATGAAATCCTGAAAAGGTCACCAATAATCGTAATGTGATGATAGTCGTTTATTATAATCAAGTGGTCAATGATTTAGTTGATTGACTGAATTCTAGATGGAGTTGTTGAGGAGTACAGCATAAGTTAGGTAGGTATATACCAAAAATAATGTGCGAAGTAAATCCCAACACGTGCGCATGCTGCTGTTAAAGCGCTCCCTGTAGACCGACACAGACAATTATAATTTTGGAGGTGGACCTCCTGCCTATTGTAATATTTCCTCCAAAAATTATATATTAAGGTGCTGGTATCTAGTAATTTGATATTCCTTCTCCGGAATCGGAATGGAATCGATAAGAATTCATGTGGCATGCATTGGGAAATGGAAGGCATTGGCGCATACAATAAGCACTGAAAATGAAGCCACTATTTGTTTCTGAAATTAATTCCCGCACCATTTCACGCTTTTGATGCCATATTAAACGGACTATATTTTGTGGGCATTTCTGCCGCAGAAAGGATACAAAATACATTGTCTGTGTGTGTGTGTGTGTGTGTGTGTGTGTGTGTGTGTGTGTATCTCGTTGAATAAAAGTAGGTATTATTACTGCAGCCGCATTCTTATTTTGTCGGCACCTAGTTGCATTCCACTTTTGCGGTTTATTAAGATCAAATTCAATCAATAGTTCCTATATTGTGGTCAACAGCTGCAAAAGGATATTAATTTTCTTCAAAGGTTACTCTCCCTAGCCTTCATTTCCATTCCATATGATCGGAAATTATAGACATTTTAATCGTTTTTTGCGTCGTATTAAAATATGATTATTGTATATTAAGATATTATTATTGTAATAAATCTTAATTACTGGTAATACAAAACGTCTAACTGTGCCCGCGGCTTTGCCCACCTGGCCATTTCTCTGGGTTAGAAGTACCCTATGTGTTATTACAGGAATTAAAATACCAACAATGTAAAAATGATTAAAAAAAACAGCCGTCAAAAATATTTTTTCACGATTGCTCGACCTCTACTCGTCGGACCGATGTGTGAAATTATCGAAAGGCTGCGAAACATATTTTGTTTGAAACCCAGCGTCGCCTGTTCGCAAACTCAAACGATAGTACGTACGTTATATCTTAAGCATTAGATGCACAAATATAATTTTCTTATTCATCACGTTTATTAATATTTAAGCCTCTGACGCGAAGAGACGGGTGTTATAAGTTTACGGAGTGTATCTGTGTGTCTGTCTGTGGCATCGTAGCTTTACGGATAAACCGATTGTGGTGCAGTTTTTTCAGTTTGAAAGCTGATGTGTTTGAAATAGTTTTTAGCCATAGTGGGGGTCGAGGGTTATATATCTTTAATTTGTGCTTGTTAAAAGCTATAAACGCCATTCGTCTCCTAAGAATATACCTTATTGTAGGGCAATGGTTAACATCAACGGTTTCCATACACGGTTTCCTTTTTTACGTGATTACGGCGAAGCAAGGGAAGGGTACTGAGTTTAACAGTCAGTATGTATGTATGTATGTTTAAATGTGGATGATCCACCATAGCACCGCCCCTATTGGTCCGATTTTGACAAGCGTAATATCAATCGATTAGTCTGCATGTATAGAGTGTCATGGGCTATATATTTTTACACGACTATGGCGTAACAGAGGTGGAGTTATGTGTTCAAACTAAAAACATGGTCAAATTTTGTTAAGCAAGGTAAAAATCGATTTGTCTTTATTGCAAGAGTGTTTTTTACCCGACCATAGTAGGGTTTTAGTTTATAAACTTATGTCTTGTTTACAAACGTTCCATGCGATTTGACACGAATATATATTGAGACACGCTTGTCACGCTAACATAACCTAATTAAAACAAAAAAAACTTCCACAGGATTCAGATAATTATACCAGATTTAAGTCAAACCTTAGGCTATACAACAGTGAAAGCTGCACTTCCAGTAGTTTTTCCAGTTGTTTTAGTGCTGGGAACAAACATCCACACAGACAGACAGACACGATTTTAAAAACGTTATACCTTTGTTATTTAGCCCATTTACATCCTCGAGTTTTCTTTTATTGTCTTCTTTGTGTAGACTTTTTGTTACCAACTGCTTCATTAAAAGTACCTGTAGATACACTAATTCAACACAGTTTTTCTAAAGCTCTCTAAAGTATACAAATAATTTCCAAAAACTTTTGGTCACAAAAAATAGCAAACTATTTGGGTGATGGGGAAAAGTTTCGAAGCTAGTCTGTTTATCCTTTACCGTAAATTCAAAGACACGACGAATCCGTCTCGTTTTTCGTGTTTCTCCCCAAGCATGTGTATTTTCTAAAATAAATCTTTTATTTGGGCTCACGACATGTGTGAAATTGTGCGAATGGATCTTGTGATTCTGATAGGTATTTTAGTTATTTGTTTTGCTATATTGACACACCCTATCCTAAGGTATCCGCGGATCCACATATAGAGCCGAACTGTTGATCCAAGTGGACGAAGGGATCCATTCATATTAAATAAGCAATTTTTATTTATTGAACAAGATGTGCTCTTGTTTCTTTTTTACATTTTTATTACTAGACCAGTAAGCAAAAAAATCAAAAAACCGGCCAAGTGCGTATTGGACTCGCGCACCGTAACCTTTTTTTTGTGATTTTTCTACAATTTTACGGGATTCAGATTTTTCCCTTTACTTGTGCTGTAAGACATTGCTTCTTGCCAAATTTCATGATTCTAGGTCAACGGGATTCCCTTGCAAAATATATTTGTCAAAATATACACCATGAACGGCCGTATCTTATTATTGCGGTGACTTAGCTACAAAGGGTTGCAGACTTCAGCATTTGATAGATACTCCACGCGTTCCTGAGAAAAAGGCTCTTGACAGACTCTTGGCTTTTCTTCCTTTTGAGGTACAGAACCCTAAAAATACCTAAGTATTATTGTTTAGCTTACCAAAGTATAGAGGGCGCTAACATAAGCCGCGTGCTTGACGTGCAAAGTTCGACAGCAAGAGAGCGTCCTGTCATGCTCGTGGGTAGTCCACGGTTTCATCTGAAACAAGATGAATGATCAATGAAGATATAGACATCGTAAGTAACATTTAGATTAAAATAGTTCTCGGAAACCACGAAAAACAAAAAATGCATATCATGAGTGGTTAACTCCTGCAACAATGTTCTTATTATTATTATTATTCAGCCATGGTCATCCACTGCAGGGCAAAGGCCTCCCTAACCTCTTTCCACTCCTCTCGGTTGAAAGATTTCTGCGGCCAATCATTCCAATAGGCGTCTAGCTCGTCCCGCCATCTCCGTCTGGGCCTGCCGCGACGTCGTCTAACGTTGTGTGGGATCCACTCAGTGGTGAGTCTTGCCCACAGCTCGTCCGACATGCGGCAGACGAGACCAGCCCAGTTCCATTTAAGGTTTGCGGCTTTTTGACCAACGTCGGCGATCTGCGTTTTGGAGCGCAGTATACTGTTCCTTATGCATTGATAACCGGACACCTACGATACTGCGCTCCATAGCTCGCTAGCAAACCCCGAGTGCGGACTTCTGATGTTTTGTCAAGGACCAAGTCTGAGCACCGTAGGTGAGGATAGGCAGAATACACACGTCCATGAGTTTTTTCTTGAGGGTGAGAGGTAGGTTTGCCCTTCATTAGGTCTTTCATGGACCATGGTGTTTTCGGTGCGTCTAGCAACTTTTTTTTCTTGTCTCACCTGGAAAAAGACTAATTGGCCCAGATAAATGTACTCATGGACGTATTTGACTTCTGCGCCATCTATTTCTAACCTACGTTTCGTGCTATTTGTCATCAGCTTGGTCTTCGACATGTTCAGGCTTGCTCGGTTGAGTTCAGTGATTATGGTGCCTAACTCTGATGCCGAGGATGAAAAAAGAACTATGTCGTCAGTGAAGCGCAGGTTTGTTAACCTTTTTTCTCCGACAACAATGCCCTTCTCATCCCAGCAATGTTCAAGATTCCTAAAAACCTCTTCTAATGTTGCTGTGAAGAGTTTTGGAAACAGCGGGTCTCCTTGCTTAACTCCTTTGTGGATGGGGAAGGGTTGGCCGAGCTTGTGTAGTTTTATGGCTGCGTTACGGTTGCGATAGATGTTTTTTAGTAAATTAATGTATGTGGTCTCTATTCCTAAAGATTCAAATATTGATGAATGTTTGAGGCTGTCAAAAGCTTTGGTATAATCGATGAATGCTATGTAAAGTGGAAGTTTGAATCCATGATATTTCTCGATGATCTGATTGAGAGTGTGAAGGTGGTCGGTTGTAGAGAGGCCGCGTCGGAAACCTGCTTGTTCCGCAGGTTGGTGTAGGTCCAGTTTTCCTGAAATTCTGTTTTCTAGTACCTTGATAAAAGGTTTATAAAAGTGTGAAACGAAAGCCTCGTTTCACACCTTTAGGGCGGTAGTTCCCTAGGCCTGACTTTTCTCCTTTTTTGTGAAGTAGAATTATATTAGAATGGCAAAAATTATCTGGAAAAGTACCTGTTTCTAAAATTGAATTAAATAAATTTGTAATTTTTGGCAAGTATTGGTTCCCCAACTTTTTACCCCAACCCTAAAAAAACAGAAGAAAAACAATGTTCTATTGAAAAAAACATACATACACTCGAACATATAACTGTCTGTATTTTTTGTAAAGTCGATTAAAAAACACATACATTGTTAATCATTTTCTTCTAAACAAAATTTTTAAGATTTCATTAATTCTTTTAGAGTTGAATAGTAATTTGCACTTTAATATTTTTCTATCTATGATGAAATCTTCATGCTAGGATAAAGTTATTATTTTCAATTTCTATATTGTAAAACTCATCATAGGTACAAGATCGAAAGTTTTGTGTTTTTTCAACGGCTTTGAAGTTGTTTGTTAATCAAAATACAATACTCTATCATTAAATGGTGCAAGCCAATGTAACAATGTTTTAATTTTTCGTAAAATAAAGAGAAGAGATTGATTAAAATTAAATCAATTTTAATTCCAGCTCGAAAAAACTTGTATATAATATGTATTATGAATATGTATAATAAATTATAAAAAAAAAACGAAACATGGACACTCACAGTGGGACTTGTCCACAAATTTAATGTCACTCAGCGAGCTATGCAGAGAGCTATGCTCGGGGTTTCTCTGAAAAATATATCTGAAATGAATCGATCCGACAGAGAACCAAAGTCAGACTGACTTTGGTTCTCTGTCGGATCAATTCGGTTCGGATTTTACATAGCTGAAAGTATTATCAAGCTGAAGTAGCAATGACTAGCACGGTCACATTTGTCGAAGGATGGACAACCGCAGGGGTAGTGTAGGACGCCCACCAGTCAGGTGGAGTGACGACCTGTAGAAGGTGGCTGGCAGAACCTGGATCAGAAGAGCCAAATATCGGACTCTATGGCGTTATTGTTGCCTTGGGAAAGACCTATGTCCAGCAGTGGAAGAAGACAAGCTGATGATGATGATACATTTTATACAAGAAATTCATTTCAAAATAGAGTGTCATATTTGTTAACCACTCGATGTTACAAAGTGTGTCAATGACGAACGTTTCTATTCCTACTTGAGGTGGAAAACAACGTTTTGTCACATGCCAGCCACAAGAGAAAAGGGCGTGTTACAAAGCATTTAATAGACCAAAATGGTTCAGCATGGCGTGAAGACACCTTTTATTTAATCTGTGGTAAAGGTTTGAGTGCGTACTTAGTGGGACGTGTAAAAGGAAGCGCCAATGACTATAATTTGTCCGGCGTCATGCCTTCTCGCTGTCCCTCGTACAACATTCCCTAAACCACGGGTTAATAGTGCTTTTTATGAACAGTGTGACATAGAAACGACTTCAAGAAGATACAGTATAATAATATAAACTCTGTCTCAAGGATGAGTACAGTGTAGAACACAAAGCTTTGGAATTCAATTGATAATACTACAAAATTGTTAGGATCCATGGAGATTGAGCTTACACGTATGGTCACATAGTTGTTTTGGAAAGAAACTAACGTAATTTGTTGTAGAAGGTAGTGCTGGCCTCTGGTGTCAGAGTTTATCAAGCCGCTCGAGGGCCTCTGATATGACCTAATAACAGCTATTATCAGTTACAGCCAGGACCGACCGCTTAACGTGCCCTCCAAAGCACGGAGCGATGGAAAACCGCACATAAATTAGAAAAGTCATTGATGCGGAGCGTAGGATCGAACCCGGATTCGTTGAATCATTGGATTCTAAGTTGCACTATAGAACCGTTAGGCTACTATCAGTCAGGTAATTCTACAGAAACGGGTGGCGTGCGTCAAAGGGCTTATGCCCAACAGTGGGTTGACAAAGGCTCAGAAGAAGAAAAAGAAGAATTCCATTAAAAAAAAAAAATAAGATTGTTGCATTTCGTAAAGTCTCAGAAAATCACCTTCTAGCTTAAAAGCTCGATACCATCGATACTTGTAATTTTAAGCTGGAGTTTTTAATCTATCGATGTACCATTTTTGTTTTTATACAATACTCACACAGAAATGAGATAATTTTTATGAGAACCATTGCTCAGATCCATGGTAAAAATATATATGTTATTGTTAATTTAGTAGTAAAGTAAAAAAATGCATGTTTGTAAGCCTCGCAAATTAATTTAAAGCATCGGTGTGGCATAGGTCTATCTTGTTCTGACTGTTTTCAAATAAAAGGGAACTTCACTCCTATCACAGTATAATTTATTATTTTTTCACCTAGCTCGATAAAAACTAATAAAAAAGTTACTGTCATTAAAACTTGTATACCGAATTTGGGAACTTTGCCATAATGTATGAGTAACAACTAAATTACTCGTTAATTAAAATAACTAATTAGCAGATCAAAGTCGCTATTCAAATTGCTACTGATTACAGAAAACAAACCACCTGTTTAAATAACGTTTACCTATTACAGACCGTTCAATAATTTACACCCTTCGAACCCTTAGCAACAACAAATTACCTTTTCTAATTAACAAACTCGATTTTAATATGTTCGTTTGTATAAGAACCTTTCGGGGTATACCGGCAGTACTTGAAGACTAGTTCCATTAAGCTGGTTCTCACAACACCCGTGTGATTAGGAGTGGATTTATTATAGAGCCGGGCCCTCACGGCATAAGGGCAAAAAAATAACCCTTTGTTTAGGGGTTAATGTAAGAGTTCTAACGATACCCCATACACCCAAACCTGTTCAGGCGTTTAAAGTTATGTTGGAATAAAGAAACTCACATACATACAAATAGACATGAACCATTTTTAGTCGTATATAAATAGAGCCGCATTTAGTATCTCCTCTTTTTGAAGTCGATTAATAACAGCTAACTTGTTTTTTTATAGATAACATAAAAGGATGTGACTGAAATGATATATTGTACAAAACCGTCATCTTGACCCAAACCTAAAGGCCTATTACTTACGCACGTCTTGTTTCATTTAAGTAGTAAGTGCGCCTGTTTGCGTGTAAAGTGCTTATTGTGTGCGGGACAAGACATTTTCTAACAAATTATTTCATAAAAAAACAATTGAAAAAAAACTTTTATGCAGTAGCCATGTCATGGTGAAATTAGAACGGGCTATCACACACATTTCATTATATATAGCTATAATTAAATGTGTATTCAACATTTCGTGTCTATGCTGTTGACCGTTCCGACCGACCGACCGTTGACCTGTTGAAGAGTTCCTTTATCTGTAGCTTATTCTGGATGTCAAGAGGAGGAGGAGATTAGAGAGAGTGTTGAAATTTATACTATTAGATTGGCATTAATATCTAAGTAACCTATTTGTACCAGGACCAAAAATATCTATAAAGTACAATAAACTAAATTTCTTGAAAGTTCTTTCAAATGTCAAATGGTTTTCTACGTTTGCTCGATTTCTTCTCATCAGACTAAGATACTAAGTGTACCAGTTTTTTAAATCAATCCCTCGACTATCCAACGGTAAAAACCTCATCGCAATCTGTTCAGTCGTTTTTATGTGGTTCGCAAACAAACAATCAGGCATAGAGACACGATTAAAAAAAAAACATGTTCAGTAGCTTATTTTAAGTACCCTAGCTTATTTTTAATATTCATTGTAGAAACTTTTTGATGCTAACTGCTTTATTGTAAGTATAGAAGACAATAGATGAATGGGAAGGGGGAAGTTAGACTTTAGTGAACTACCAAAATAAACATAATAGTATCTAGTTTAAGCACATTGTCCGTCACTTGAAGTAGGTATTACTAAATTGAACAAGTTGTTCATTCGTAAACTTGATTTAGAAAACAAACGCGAGTGAAATTCATTTTTAAAATTTATAAATAAAATGGCTAAAAACTCAGGAAATAGAAAATCGGTAAAACTCCATCCAGTTTCCGTGCTGACGTTCGTAACGCTCATCGCGACTTGTCGGTATAACACTCCCAGATGAAGGACTTCAAAATAGTCCAAAACTGGTCGGAGTATTTCTGATCTTCTATTTCGTGAGCTTTAGCCGTTTTATTTATATATTAGTAAATTTGCATACAATTTATCAACATTTAAAGGTAGTGATAGAAATAAAGAACATTTCAGAGAAAACCAAATTTACTGTTCGATATGGCCTCATTTGACATAGATAATAGCATCGAGTCTTCCGACAGTGGCAAATGAAGGTAGGTAAATCTGAAATTTGGTTCCATTCCCGACGAAGCGCTGCTTTCTGCGTGTCCACATTTTCATATTGTTCTCTTGCAAGCGCTCTGGAGCTCTCGTCGTTAGTTATTTATGATTTTTCAGACAAATACAAGACCATTACACTATTGGGTATAACATCCTTGTTGATAAATTTTTGTTTAATTATTTTTTCTCTCGCTCCATTTGTCATGTTGCAAACAGAAAAGTAATTTTGCTTTCTGCCAAATTTTGCCACGCTGTCACACACACACACACACACACACACACACACACACACACACACACAAAACACATACACACAACACATACACTGGTCTTCAAAACTTAGTACCACACTTTTAAAGTCTGTCTGTTCGTGCATCACGCTAAATTTACTGGACTGATTGCAATGTGATTTTCACTGTTGAATAGAATATGTTTTGACATAAAAACTGGTGTGCTTGGCATCACAAGCCGATGAGTAGGAGCCAAGCAATATAAAAAATAAAATAAATCTATTAACTTAAAAAGTGTTTGAAATATTTAATTAAAACTAATGAACCGATTGCGATGCAATTTTCACTGTTTAACAGCTTAGGTTTTGGCTTAAAAACTTTTGTAATTGGTATCTCAATATGATTAGTATTTTAATAAAAACACAATTAATTTTACTGTGTGTGATACTAAGTTTTGAAGGCTAGTATACTTTAAAATGTTACAGCAGTGTGAACACTTAGAGTGTGTTTATAATTTGGTACTGATGTTTGCAGACAGCTGGATCTATGAATAAGTTAACGATATCAATAGACTTTCTAATTATATCGTAACATGGTCATCTGGGCAAACATTTTTATTAAATCTTTTATTGAATATCTTTAAAGTAAGAGAATTCAATGCTCATTTTCGCTCACGGAAGCTCAGGGCTTTTCACGCCATTTCATTATATTATGTCTTTCTATCTTTACCTCTAAAACAGGACCGTGCTATACCTATTGACTAAAAGACAACGCAAAGTATAAACCGGAATTGAAATATTGAGGAAATATTCTTATAGTATCCTAGAGGAAGGATTATTTAAAATTCCATTCAAAGGTGGTGAAAAAGCTACTTTGTTGCTACAAAGCTACAAAATTGCAAGCGCAGCTAGCTCATAGATGTGAATTATTCAACAAAACATACATATAAAATGATAAGAAATAATTCGAAGTATTCACCACTCGGGGAGTCATATAATCGAATAATAACAAATCATTTTGGTGCACAATTGCACATCGTAGGTAGTTTTAATTACTGTAAATTAGTTCTAGTAAATTGGCTGTTAAAAGTTTGCTTAGTAGTGGATAAGTTCCAAATATGGATAACTTAAAATTTGTAATCGTTTTAAAGATTCTGATAGTCATTAAAATTAATTTTAAGCTGCTTTGAAACTGCTACAGTACTGTAAAATTGTATGAACAGGCTTTTTGGAGACAACTCATTATTTTAAAGTGCCAGTGTCAATTATAACAAATCTTTCTTCTTTTAACAAATCATTTTATTGATTTAAAAGTTTATTTAAAAGTAATCCAGCTTGTTATCTGATATAAATGCTTATTTATTTAAATTATATCTTTTATTTAGTAATTTGACTCAACAAGTTCATGAAAATACTAGTAGGTAATAATTCCTTTATTTCAGATCAGAATTTTAATAAAATGGATAATAATCTCGAACATCAAAAATAATAATTGATAGGAAACACGACAGATGCAGTTTTCCCATTATTTTCCTCAATATAATTACCATAAAAATCGGCCACATTGGAAATTATTTTAATTTCCCATTGAAATACTTTAAAAAGCAGCATAAACTATTGTTTACCTTTGATATTAAACGGGAATTCTTCAGTAGAGTATAAATAATAATGAAATATCATGTTACACCAAAGTTACACATAGTCACATAGTATTTGTTAACTTTCGTGATCTGAATAACATCGCGAAGAGCGGCGGTACGTGCGTCCGGTAGCGAGGCTTCGCGTCGACTGAGAGATCAGACTACGGGCTCTACGAAAATGGAGTTCAGTAGAACCTGGCTACAGGCTGTTAATATGCTACGAAGCTACGGCTCTACGGTGCTACTACGAGCGCCTACGAACTTAACTCTGACGTGAGTTTAATAGGTGTACCTGTTATTTGTGAAACCTTTTGATTTATGTATGCGTAACTACTAATGTTACTGCTAAAGAAACAACGTTATTTTTAAATAATATCATTCAGTGTTAATGAGTGGAACATTTTAGAACGTTTTTATTTATTACCCGAATGATAGGAGGCTATTGTGTTTATCAGCCTATGTATGTATGTATGTCTGTTCCTTTGTAGCACTAAATATACCAAACGCGTGGACTGATTTTGATGATTCTTACGTCCATCGATTCGTCTTAATCTAGCGAGTACATGACAGTAATCAAAATTCAATATGGTGACAACCAGACACCATAATGCGAAAAAGTAGAAAAATAAAGTCAACGAAATATTGATTGAGGTATATATAATTTAAAAGGTATTAAAAAAATATCTTTAGGTTTCTGCTATCATTATTCATTTCGTATGAACATTTAAGATCTACAACTAAGTTGTTTAGCAACCAATCATACTTAATTGTTTGCCTCATTATTATTAAAAGCTTTTATTTAACTCCACTTGTATGTATATATCTATGTATTTTGTCTGTCCTGCAATCTTGCAATTCAAATTTTGAGCACTTCACGATTAGCTATCCGGCTGAAACTTTCAGGGTAGCTCACAAACCGATAACAAGCAAAAAAACAACTTAAAAACGTAAAATATGAAATTCAATAAAAATAATGATGAAAAGGAAAAAAATATATATATAATAAGTGACTTTTATTTAAAAAAAGGTGCATGACCGAGCTTGTTTTAGTTCTAATAAACTGTGCTATGAACGAAGGTCACTCAAAAAAGGAAGGGTCAAAATACCGGGTTATGTTTTTTGTTGATGCCATTAACTTTAAAATATTTAACAATAAAGTCAGAAAACATTTCGTAAAAATAACTTTAATAAAATAAAATGTTAGAATTATATGTTCCAAATCTAGTACTATACAATACACTAGATAAATAAATATCTTTGCATAAACCTTCCAAGTTTTTAATTTATTCTTATATTTGGTTTCTAAAAAGTAATATATTTAATGTACAAATTGCAAATTGTCTCAACATATTTTAATCCATATAATCCATCTGATCACTATTTATAATAAACAATATATTTAAAGTGAACGAAGACAATTAACAGAGCCAAAGGGTTACTGTTAATCTCTATCTAAAGAGGATTAGTCCAATTAAATAAATAGCATAGATAACTCTCTTTGCTTTTTGTTTCGGCCCTAGTTAAGCATGATAATTGGAATTTGTCTTAACACTTTGCGATACTATTTATTAGAATATCATTTCATCAAAGTGGTATAGTATTTTATCTATCTGCTAGCTGCGACCCCCAGCTTCGCCCGCGTTCAACCTAATCTTTATCTATACTTATAATAAAGCAATAGGAACGAAAAAGTCTATACAAAGAAGATAATTAAAACATAAATGTTCAAGGGTACACAAAATAAGCTACTGAACAATAATATAACATTTTAAAAGTTCGTGTCTGTCTGTTTGTCTGTGTGTCTATTTATCTGTCTGTATTTTTTTTCACGCATCACGTAAAAACTAATGGACCGATTGCGATGCGGTTTCCACTGTTGGATAGCTTATGTTTTGACATAAAAACTGGGTTACTTTATATCTCAATCCGATGAATAGAAACCGAGCAATAAATAAGAATATTTTTAGCGGCTGAAGGAATTTTGATCAATAATTGGTATATTGGTATATTATAGGGTCCTGGAATAGCACAAAGAAAAGTCAAAGTCAAAGTATTTTATTGTAAACAGGCAAAATTAATAGCACTTTTAAAATTCAAAATTAACATCTCAAGAACAAGGAGAAATACATAAAATAATATAAATAGATCAAATGAATAAAAATTTAGGTAAACTAAGTATTCTTTGAGTTTGAAGAGGAAATTTCTCTGTCGTGTGCTAACAGACTTAAATCTCACACTGGAAAAGGAAATACCCTTCTGACTCTACTGGTGCTTCGGCAATACGCCCTTTAGAGAAGAGAACAACAAGAAACTCTACGGGGATGTATTTTTTCCATATTTGTTAATTCTTCAAATTTTTTCAAATCTCACTATTATAACAAAACATTTAAACTACAAGTATAAAACATAAAAGTGACAATGAGATGTCGTACAATCATCAGACAATCAAACTGGGAAAAAAAGTTTTAAAAAAACATACTAGATAATTTGTTGAAGTTTGTGTTGTGAAGAATACTTTTAACCTACAGAAATGACCACCCGTGCGAAGCTGTGGGAACAGCTTATTAGAGATAAAGGTACACCTTGTCCTTTTCTGTACACCTGACGGCATGTGTGCATAATTTCATGATGATCGGTTGAGTAGTTAAGGCGCGAGAGCGTAACAAACAAACAAACACACGCACTTTCGCATTAACAATATTAAGTAGGATTTCTATACTAATAAATTTATACTTCTATATACTTATGATATATCTGTATGTACCAAAATGGCTGTACAATTAAGATAATAAAAAAATGTCTGTCTGTTTGTTGGTGCATCACGAAAAACTACTGCACTAATTGCAATGCAGTTTTTATTGTTGGGTAGTTAGGGTTTAGCTTAAAAACTGGTTTATTTGGAGTCTAAATCAGACAAGTTCAAGGCGAGCAATCGATAAAAAACAAATTGATGTCGGAACGAAGTTTGATGAAATTTGGTATATTGTACTTTATAGGTAATTTGGTACAGCAATAACACAAAAGTTATTTTTATTTGAGAGACCACACGGGCAAAGCCGCGTGTATGGCTATTTGTAAATATAAATAATTCATCATCATCATATCAGCCTTTAGAAGTCCACTGCTGAACATAGGCCTCTCCCAAAGAGCGCCTAGAATAAATAATTAAAAAATAATATAAAAAGCAACTATGTAACATTATTACATAATTATTTAATAACAAGTTACAGCAACTCATGGAGAAATAACGAAACATGTAATGTTCATGATTGTTATATAATATATAAACGAAAATGAATAGCGCTGAAAACTAACTTTTTATTTACCTACCTCGACGTTTCGATCAAGTCGCATTGATCGTGGTCAAGAGAAGATTCAAAATAAAGTTTTCAGCGCGTTTAAATCCCGTTTAAATATTAGGTATAAAACTATATGTTCGAATCACGAAAGATTAATAGTTATAATGTTCATTATTTCTTCACGGAGGCTGTATTTATTTTAGTTAAATTTAAGGGTTTTTTTTTAAATGAGATATAATGTATATAAAGTATGAACTTTATTCATATTTTTGCAACCGACTTTACAAGAAACCATAAAAAGCACTTCAGGAAGACGACGCGTACAACATTTTATGTTTTTATGCATACGTGATATATGACGACGTTCCTTTTTATAGGTTTCCCTTAAACGTGTGGAGGAAAACGCCAAAACGATTTTATTTATACTTTACTTTTTATTTCCTTCATAAATTCTTCACATAGCAGATTACACCTTTTTCAGAAAATAATATAGAATACGCTAAGCAAACAATCTCTTGTCATCTAAACAAGACGTACCAAGTTCTTCAACATCATCATCATCAGCCTATATCTGTCCACGGCTGGACGTAGGCCTCTCCTAATGCACGCCACTGAGCTCGATCTTCAGCTCCCCTCATTCATTCTCTTCCAGCCGCTTTTCGCAGGTCGACTCTCCACCTTGCCACAGGGCGTCCTAAACTACGTTCGCCTAAACATGGTCTCCACTCAAGAACTTTTCTACCCCAACAGTTATCGGTTCTTCTGGAAATGTGACTAGCCCACTGCCTTGCTTGCTTATCCTAAGAGCTATGTCGGTCACCATCTTCTTTACGAATCTTGTCCTTCAGAGAAACTCCAAACATAACTTTCTCCATAGCTCTCTGAGCAAACTTAAATTTGTGTAAACAGATATTTTATGATAGGTATTAGCTTAGACGGCTCAAGTTAGTTTTGGCAAGAAAACTTTAAGTGTAAACAACATTCAATGAGACTGATATTAGAACGATATTAAATGAAATACGCTTAAAATTAATTTTATTAATTAGTTAGTTAAAATTATTAATTAGTGCCCAAATCCAGGCTTACAGGATGACATAAAAATGATAAGCTAAGATAAAATATTTTTTATTGATAAGACATGAGTTACAATTAACAATAAATGCTTACTAAAAACATTCCATCTCTTCATTGAGTCAATTAGTGTTATTTAAAATTCTCTCAGCTAAGTTCCAATCCGTGAGGGACAATAACACGAACATCACTACCTCCTGTAACTCACTACCTGAGATAATTTCCCTTTTTTTTCTGATTACACTGGTAATTTACCATTCTATTCTTTCTTTTTTTAATACCTACCGTCACTTCACAAGTAGGTAGGCTTCTTAATTATTTCTTTCTAAAACTAAACTGTCAGGTGACAATAGGCCTCCTCGAAAGAGCACCACGACAGACGGTCTTGTGCCGCCGCCATCCACCGACTCCCTGCGATGGCTACAATGTCGTCCGTCCATCGTATGGGGGGTATCCCTACACTTCACTTGCTTGTTTGTGGTTATCATTCCAGAACCTTTATTATCCAGTGGTTGTCGGCTCTGCGAACTATATGGCCTGCCCATTGCCACTTCAATTTGCAAATTCTGAAAGCTATGTCGGTAACCTTGGTTCTTCTTTGGATTTCCTCTTTACGGATGTTAACGTCTAGTGAAACACCAAGCATAGCTCTCTCCATTGCACGCTGCGTGACTTTGAGCTTATGTATGAGACCAATAGTTAGCAACCACGTCTCAGTGCCGTATGTCATCACTGGCAACACGCACTGATTATAAACTTTCGTCTTGATGCACTGCGGTATCTGTGACGAGAAAATATGGCGTAATTTCCCGAACGCTGCCCATCCGAGTTGGATTCGTCGGTTGACATCTTTGTCGAAGTTGGATCTACCCAGTTGGATCGTTTGACCCAAGTAGACATAGTGATCAACAGCTTCGATAATATAGTTCCCAACATAAACCGATTCAAATGCCCATGTCGCATGGGTACGACATGGGCATTTGAAATGATGTTCGTCTTGCCCATGTTCATTTTAAGACCCACCTGTTGGGAAACAATATTAAGGTCACTGAGCATTGTGCTTAGGTCTTCCAGGGTTTCTGCCATGATGACTATATCATAACCAAATCGAATGTGAGTGATTTATTCGCCATACGAGTATTTCATATATTACCTTAATGTTTTAGGTATTCTAAACATTGTCTAGGTATTGTATATAGTACCGGATTATACAGATTGCTGGTAACATATATAATATAATTTTGTATTAACAAATATTTCGGTGGCTAGAGACCCTACTACAAAATCATACGGTCGTGGGTTCGCATCCCGCAAGGTGCAATCATTTGTGTGATGAGTAAAAATTATTGTTTCCGAGTAATGGATGTAATATTCGTATCTATGTATATTTATCCGTTATCTAGTGCCCATATAGTACAGGGTTTCCTAGTTTGGGGCTAGGTAATTAGTGCGAATTGCTCCGTTTTTTTTAAATTTATTTAAATGTATAAATACGTTTCATAATGTGGCAGTGCTATTAATGTGTGGCAGTTCAATAAGTGCACGGCTGCTCGTAACAACCATAGACATCGTCTCGTTACGCAAACCATACCAATATATAAAAGGGAAACGTTGTCTGTTTGTTTGTTTGGGGAGCTATCACGCGATAATGGCTTGACGGATTGTGATGAAATTTGGAATGGAGATAGCTTATACCCTGGAATAAAACATAGGATACTTTTTATCCCGGAAAATTGTAAGTTTCCACAGAAAAACTGGAAAATGTTGATTACTCGTTGTAAAGAATGGTTGCCATGGAAACTAAATAACAAGTCTATCAAAAAAATAAAGAGCTTTAGTGCTACGAGTATACCTACTTTTGCATACATAGGATGCTTTTTTTCGCGATAAACTGTAGTCCGCGCGGACGAAGTCTTGGGCAGGAAAGCTAGTGGTTGATAAAATACATATCTTATAACGTTTTTTCATTTATTTTGGATTCCTTCCTTTTTGTAGCAAAACTAAAATCTGATTAAAATTCTATGTATATTATTATATTTATAGAAACAAAACAAGCTCATTTAAATTGTAATAGTAGATGAGGGTCTGCATGTTACTTCAAAAATTGTAAAATAATGTGGAAATCAGGGCAAACCTTGGCATATTTTTTTATCTGTACCTTATCAGATGGTGGTGGAACAGCGCCTGAAAATATATCTGCACTGCGCTGGTCTGTGCTTCTTATGTTCACGTTGTCAGCTAATTAAACTTCAGGCAGGGAAATTTTCAACTAATAACAGAGAAAATGTGTTGTTGAGAAATGAAACACATTGTTTCATTGAAAATGTGGTGCTTACTTCGTCCGCACTTATAAGATGACTTATCGTTAAGAATGATCCGTTATGTGATATTATTTGTTTCGTTATATGTAATCCAAACAAAGAATCTAGTGACACAGACCCATTAAACATGTAATCTTATTTTTAATTTAAATATACATATTATTAGCTATGCCCGCGACTTTGCCCGCCTTTATTTCATTTAAAAGTAGCTCATAAATGTTATTCCAGGACCAAAAGTACCTAAAAGTACAATATACCAC
This sequence comes from Alsophila aescularia, assembly GCA_946251855.1. NCBI lineage: Eukaryota > Metazoa > Arthropoda > Insecta > Lepidoptera > Geometridae > Alsophila > Alsophila aescularia. Next base: position 10,070,263 of record OX276378.1, on the reverse strand, counting down.
ATTTCTTTAAAATTCGTTCAGGCATCAAATAGTTTTTTATTGATTGCTCGGCATCTAATTATTGGATTAATATACCAAGCAAGTAACCCAGTTTTAAAGTCAACAGTGAAAACCGCATTGAAATCAGTCCAGTATTTTTGCGTGATGCGCGAACAAACATACAGACAGAAAAGCCAACAACAAAACAAACAGACACGATTTAAAAAAATATTATATTCTTGTTCAGTAGCTCATTTTAAGTAACTCAGAACATATTTTTTTTAATTGTCTTTTGTACAGTTATTTTTTTGTTCTTATTGCTTTATCTATACTTAGAATAAAACTGCTATAGCTCTGTACGTTGAAGATATTTTGGAATTTTTTTTGGTGGCTTTTCTGTTTTCCATACTGAAGCCAAACTGTTTTTTTTTTCATTTTTGTCTCTCTGAATCTTGGCTAGGCATCACTCCGAAACTACTGAATGAATTTAAATGAAACTTGGTATGATTTGAGTGCATATTACGAGGTAGGACATAGGATACTTTTCTTCCCGATAAAATAAAGGGTTGCCGCAGGGTAGGGATTGAAAGTTATTTAGAAGAATACATATCACGCTGAAAATACTGCACGGATTTTGATGCAACTTGGCACAGTCATAGTTTATATGAAGAGTGAACATTGAGAATACTTTTTGTTCCGAAAAAATAAAGGGTTCCTACGGGATATACGTCCAAATTCTGTACATTGACTGTTGTCTGTCTTTCTGTATCTTGGACTATAAAGGAATATCTTCTATAAACCTCACTCTTAATTACAACGGTGAGAGCACGTTCTAATACAAAACAATGTGCTTAGTGAAGTTGGTAAAGTTAATTTAAAAATAAAGTTTTTATGTTATTGTTGGACAGATAAAATTCGGTTGGACCAATTGTTTTATCTAAATGACGACATGGTTTAATCAAATTGCATTCAATCAATGTTTAATTAGTTTCATTAGTTCTACACAAAACAATAGAACTCATCTCGAGAGCTGAGAACATAGGTATACAAATTTTGCTTTTCTAATCAATTTGCGACGTTATTATAACCTCACTACTTTAAGTTTATTTTTTAATAGTGATTATAAAATGAATACAATAGTATATCTCCTTATATTAAGACACGAAGTTGTCACCTAACCTTTACCCACCCAATTTAATTCCCAAGCTGAAAAGGGTCCCCGCAGCAAAATATTAATTCACCAGATATTCTGTAACGATAACTCTTACTGTCTCTTATTATAATTAGAACGAGGCCCAGCATTAACTTGTATTAATTGTAATTTAGAAGGAGCCGGGTAATAAATGCGTTCCGGAGTTGAGTTCAGGTAATTAAAGCACTTTATCCTTCCAGTCACTTCTGTTCAACTTCTCTAATCTTTAGTGTAAAAGTATTCATTTCAGTAAGATCATTACGGGTTATGGGGATATATTAATGATTGGATTTTCTATAATATTTTAGGAAATTACTGTTAGGTACACATGCAATTGATTTTTGTTTTGTTAGCCTTTGAATTGCTAGGCATCCCCGAAATATTCCAAGTGTCTCTTTTCTTCGCCTCTTTTTTTAGCCAGCCTTTTTGGTACACGTCCTTTCGCCACCCTAGGGCTGATGTCGTGGTTCGTATGATGTGAGTTTTGCTTACCGGTCAGGTGAGATTACCTTTCGTACAAGATGACGTCATATTTAGAATTCTACAAAAATTTCGAAGCATTGGTATAAGATACGACGTCATCTCGTTTGAAACCTTATCTCATTTTAGAATGCATGCGATGCAGCTAGCGTGACCGCTCTATCCTACTTCAGCCTGGTAGCCTTGTTGCTTACTTCTCTAATGACTGTATTGTAACCCACATGTAAATTATCAATTTCCTGTTGGCCATTGTCACGGCCTATTGAAAAGTGTGCCATACTTGTAGGTAAAATATCTTTATCAAATTTAATAGCGATGTGAAAATATTAGGGTGAAAACATCTCAAATTTTTACATTCCGAAATGCAGGCACGCTAACCGAAACCACAGAATAAATAACAATAAAGAGTGAAACATACATATAATGAAATAAAAGTGCTGGAAATCCGAATGCTGTTTATTTCCGCTTCGGTTTGGCGAGAAAAAATGGATTCTGCTCTCGACAAACCACTGTGTTGGTATTTGTTCATGTTACTACTGACAGAAACCAAACTAGCTCAGCCTTATAGCAAAGGTTAGGTAGTTTAAGTTTTGTCAGGCGTCAAGTGCATTGTCTGGCAGGTATGTTTTTGTTTAACGGGATTATTTATGTCGACCTCAATTCTAATCTCCGAGCTAACAACGTATTCGGGACTCTTATCAAAGTATTTTTGCAATAAAATACGTTTTGTTTTTTATTTTTATCTTCTAGAAAAATAAAACGCGGGGCGCAGGGTTTCACCCGCTGAAACCTGCCACTTTGATATCTGTCACTTTAACATTTTCAGCCGCATGAGTGATGATGATGATTATGATGATGAAGATGAAAAGTATTCTACGTGCTCTTCCAGGATATAAGCTATCCCCATTGCAAATTTCATCAAAATCAGTGCAGCCAAGGAGTAACAAACACACACACACACACCTACACATACCTACAAACTTTCGCCTTTATAATATTAGTGTGATATTCAAAGGTTTACACATTGGCAGGAAAAAAATACTTTACCTGGAATGAAAAATTGAAACAATCTGGACTTTTGGTAGATCCTCTAAAATTCTGTAAAGGCACGTCGCTTTTTGAAGGTGAGCGGGTCTTAAGGCTAATACGTTTATCCTTATATATTTATATTTAATTAGTTATATACTCGTACTTATTTAGATAATCGACCACAGGCAAATGGCTTATTAACTATTAGCTGCGATCGCGGCTTTGGTAGCGTGGGCATGTATCATGGCATGTTTTTTTCATTAAAAAAATAATAGTTGAAAAAAACTAAAAAACACGCTTTATATAGAAAACCAAACTAAAAAATAGAAAATAAATTTTGAATGAAGCATAGTGTAAAAAATTCTAATAAATAAGAAAAAAATGAATTATTTCAAAAAAATCGTGGGGTGCAAGGGTCAATAGTTATAAATATTTCATTGACAGATATGAGAAGGATTATCATTTCGATAATATCTTAAAAAGCACCCCACGCTTTTTTTTTATATAAAACATTTTTTTCTTATTTATTAGTTTTTTTTACACTATTCTTAATTCAAAATTATTAAAATTTATTTTCTATTTTTAGTTTGGTTTTCTATATAAAGCGTGTTGTTTAGTTTTTTAACTATTATTTATTTTCTACTTTTTAGTTCGGTTTATTTATAAGAGCGTTTTTTTTTTTTTTTTTCGAATTATTGGATTGTTATCGGTCTTTGACAGGTGTGCAAAATTTGAATGAAATCTGACCGTTTAAAGTGGGCCAAAATAGCGTCCAAAGGAGTCGGTTACAAACATACAAACATACAAGTGAAGCTAATATAAAGCGTATAAAAACAGCGTTTTTTTATCGATTACTCAGCTTCATCTCATTGCATTGACATGCAAACTACACCAAGTATAAGATCAACTTGTAAGCTATCCAACAATGGTAATTCTAGAACATTAGGTCCAGTAGTTTTTACATGGCGCTTAAACACACAAACAAACATCATATACGTTTTTATCTATTCCAGTAGCTCATTTCAAGTACTCTACAGTAATTCAATGACTCTACACCATTTTTAAAAACATGATTTAAATAACAGAAATTTAGTTACTTACTGCCTATGTATAGATAAATAATCGCATACTCTTATGAAAAGTGTAATACAGTTTTCAATGAAATTACGTCACATATTTATTGAATTGACTGTGCTAATGCCACAGAAAGATGTGTTCCATTTAGATCTCGACCTGGTACTTTACCACGACTCCATCAAGTTGCACGTTACCTTGCATGCGTTATGACAAATGAGACTGATTGTAATTCCGTGCACATTATGTGGTGCAAATAGAACGCTCCAGATTGACAACAGGCTGTTACAATTAAATGCGTATAGAACATTTCGTATCTGTGCTGTTAACTGTTGAGGAGTTTTGATTACTGTCATGTATTTAGTAGCATTTGCAAGTCTAAGATGAATCGATTGACGTGAGAATCATCAAAATTTGTCCACGCGTTTGGTCTATATAGTGCCACAAAAAACAGACATACATACATACATAGGCTAATAAACACATTACCCGGCCTTTGCGTTGCGCAGTCTGGTAGCAAGAGAAACCTAAAGATGATTTTCAAATACCTATTCAATGATTCCGCACTTAACATAGTCAGCCTTATTATGGTTGAAGGTTTAACCTAGGTTCACGAAGTTCGGAACTAAAGAAAGTTTTGGTTTTGAGCAAGTTTAGACCGGACTTGAAAAGTTGGTATTATGGTCGCGGGACTACAGAAAGTTTGGATGATCCCGAGACGATCCCAAGCAAACTCCAGACCAACCACAGATAAGATGTAACTTTCATTCATTCAACAAAACGGTTCATTCAAAACATTCCAATCTACTCAATAATACGAAAAAAAAAGAAGTATAACGAAACGGAACTTTAATGTACCTACATTACGTGATAATGAAAATCTGATTGCAACAAGATACGTAACTGCCCCGCAGTTTATCAGTTTGCTAAGTTCTGATCCATACATGAATCTCTGTTTGTTACCTTTTCACGACTGAACTGCTGATTTTGATGAAATTTGGTATAGAGACTGGGGAAGGACATGGCATGGATACTTTTTACCGTGATAAACTGTAGTCTGCGAAATCGCGAGCAAGAGCTAGTAGATAGATAGATAGCTCATTACTGTACACCAAAAAATTACAAATACAAATGAACTAATACTAAGAAATATTATTGTATAATGGGTAATTTTATCGCTAAAAAGCGATCTCTTCCAGACAACCTTTGGATGGAGAGGAAATAAATAAGACAACATACGGTAATAGACATAATCAATTATTTTATTATAAAAGTTTATTATAAATTATAAAGAATACCCTATATTATCCTAAATTGATTATATTGGCTACTAGCTTTTGTCCGTGACTTTGTCTGCGCATCCTTCCCTAGGGTTAAAACTATCCTGCCTTTCCCAGTAGTCTTACTAGCAAGACTACCTTTTGGGAATTTTCTTCCCAATAGTTTTACTATGACTATTCAGAATTTTCTTCCTTATAGACTTACTGGTAAGATCCCTAGGAATTATGTTTCATACCACCCTAAAATATAAAAAAATATGAAACCGTAGAAGTCTAATTTTCATATCTGCTCAGTAATCCATTTCAACAGGGGTGACGCACGCGCAAGTTATTTAAAAATAATGCAAAATTGCTATACTGCAGTAATCAACTCTTAAACAACTAATTCGAAGAAAACGTTTGCTTCTTACGCGACTTCATTATTTGCAATCAGTTGCTCTTGGAACTCACTAATATATCTAGAATCTAGTGAGTTTCAAGTAGATAATAGTAATTTTTTTTTTTTCAAAAATTTTATGAATAAATTGCAAGCAGATGTCTGTTTTTTTTGTAAACTTGAACTAAGTTAAGAGAATTTCTTTCCCAGTAGTCTTTTCCCATTAGATTTTTAATTTCGTACCTAGTTGGCCTTACCGTAAGCTATGGCGAGAAAAAAATATGGCTTATGCCTTTTCAGTCTAGATATTTCTAAGATCATTTTCAATGGTCTTACCAGTAAGTCTAAATACATTCCAATTTGTCTTACCAATATATATTGGGAAGACGATTGGGAAGAAAATTACCAATAGTTTTACTTATAAGGACTGGGAAAGGCCAAAATTATCTATTTAATAAATCAGTTCAACTATTAAGTCATGAAAAGGTCACAAAATGACAAAGAGTTACTTTCGCTTATATAACATTAGTATGGATTATCCATGGTCAACATACATGAATAGATTTTAATGAAATTTGGTATATAGATAGGTCATGGATACATAGAATACTTTTCATCATCATCATCATTCTCTACGTGGGCAAAACCGCGGGTTGCAGCTAGTAATTAATAAAACATGAAAATAAATTTAGTTTTAATTTAATATCAAGAAACACCTTAAAGCATCATAATTATGTTGAGAATTACTGTTGTTGGCTTATAAGTTGTCAGGTAAATCAAACAGTACAGGCAAAACTGCCCCCCGATTCAGAACCTTTCGATAGCGAACCGAATCGATTCGATATGATATTGTGAATAAAAAATGTATTGAATTGAACGATTTCAAACCGAATCTGCAGAATAAATTATACCATGTGGATCGGCAACTGAGTTATCGAAGGGTTCTGAAACGGGGGGTTGGTTACATAATTTCAAAAATATTTTCTAGGAAAAGTTTATTTCGGAAATTTCCTCAAACAGTTTTGGGTGTATGATGGTACACACCTCTCCCTGCTCCTAGATCAGTACAATCTTCTAGTTCAGCTACAAGTGTGCTCTGCGAAGCCCTAGGGCTCTGCAAAGCGACGCGAAAATACTAGTCACAATGAAAAAATATAATAATAAAGGGGTATTTTATTGATACAGAGTAAAATAAAATCATTCTAAATATTAAAAAAAAATATGAAAAAATAAAAAAACAGCCTCCCGTTAGATGCAAATGCTAATTTTAAGTAATATAATTATAAGTTATTTATTACACATAAAACCAGATTTTGATTATTTTAGGGCTCAGTCAAATATTTAATTTTCTAAAAGGATTCCGTCACCAAATAAGTTTTTTAGAGCCGCTGCTCTAGTTGAATGTTTCTTTCATGTTGATGGAAATATCATGTATTTAGTATTATCACTAGGTACAACTGTAGTTATTTACTGTTTCTACACTCCCAAATATGCCTCTTAACAAGAAACATCTGTCGATGGTATTCCAGATGGAATGTGTGCAGAATTATATCACTCCTCTTGTGGAGTTTGCAGTTTGAGGATAGGTGTAAACTAATACTTAATGGATGCAGGGATATCTGCTGTTACCCAACAGTACCTACACCTCACCGCTGAAAGCTGCAGCATCAAACATCAAACGGAACCGCCTAAAAGAAAAAAATACATAATGTTAGTAAACCGGACACAATGATTACATACAAAATGCATGAGGTTGTAGAACTGACATGTATTATAATAGTACACAGTCTATTACATGTCAGTGGGTTGTGGTCATTGTAGATATCATCTAAATATTATGGACAATTTATTTTTTTGGTTATTGTTTACTTGGTTAAAGAATATCTATCTCTCTATGATGTTATCTATCTGGTTATCTTGGGAAACTTATTCAAAACAAATAACACTAAACCTCTCTAACTAAATAAACAGCTATAAGTCTCAGGATAAATGAAAAAAAAATGAACATACAAAATGCAATAGCAGTATTAGACGTGGTACAGCGGAGCCAAATTTATCTGTTAATTTAAACTGACTGTTAAGACAATGGAAAGGCCTGGTAACTTACATATTTTTCGTAACAATATACAGGGTCTTTCCAGCAAAGCATTAGAGTTAGAACTTTTTTTAGATTTTTCTAAGGTCGATGTTATGTGTGTAACTGAGCATTGGTTCACGATAGGTACTTTGATACCATCCATTAGAAACTATGTGATTGGTAGTTCGTTCAATAGAAGAAAAGCGAAGTCTCATGGTGGTTCTTTAATTTATTTAGTGAATACATGTAAATTTAAGGAGAGGAAAGACATTGTGGCCTTGTCTGTTGAACGGACTATTGAGTTATCATGTGTTGAGCTGGAGCATCATATAATTGTATGTGTATACAGACCCCCACTGGCTGATTTCAATGTGTTTGAGTCTGTTATGGAGGATGTTCTGAAGAAATGTTCTAACAATTCAAAATTCCTTGTTGTATGTGGTGATTTCAATGTAGATATACTTGTTAAATGTCCATTAAGCGATAAATTTCTAAATTTGTTTTTGTGCTTCAACTTAAAAAATCTTTTTAATCAGCCAACCAGAATCACTAGCACTGCGACCTGTTTAGACAATGTTTTTTGCAACTGTGAACCTCGTAGCAGGGCTATAAGTGATAAGCTTAGCTCTGATCATAGTGGGCAAAGTGTTGTGTTTCAATGTAAATCAGTTAAAAACTCTCAGGAGTTCATTTACAGGCCTATTACTTGCAAGCGTTTGGAACGGTTTGCAGATAACATTGATAATCAACTTAGTCACTTGCCGTTTGATGGGAATTCTGATGACCTTTGCAATTCCTTGTTTAATATAATGGATAAAGAGTTTTACGATATATTTAAATTAAAAAAATGTAAGGGGGGCATAAGGGTGGGATTTGATGACTGGGCTACAACAGGTATTTACAAAAGTAGAAACAAATTATACAATTTATATTCTCAAAAAAAATATGAATGCTAATGACACGAAATTTGTTGAATACTTAAAACAATATTCTAAGACATTTAAATCCGTGTGTAATACCGCGAAATCTCTTCATTTGAGTAGGAAAATTAAGCAATCGGAAGATAAAATCAAAACAACATGGAAAATAATAAATACCGAAACCGGCAAAATTAAACCTCGAGACCGAAATTTTATCCTAAACATCGGCAATAAATTAATTTCCAAAGATCACGAAGTTGCCAATGCATTTGAAGATTTCTTTACAAAAATACCAATAGTTACTACCCAGTCTTTAAAATCTTCCTCAGTTGAGGCTTCTTGTATGCTCTCAAGCAACGTTGAAAATTGTGATGTTACATTTAAATTTAAACATATTAATGTTAATTCGATTGATAAGACATTTAAATTGCTTAACATAAAAAATAGAGAAGATCTCTGGGGAATATCTACTAAAATTTTAAGTTCCATTATTGGTATAATTGCTCCATACTTAGTAATTATTTTTAATAATTGTGTTGATGAAGGAGTTTTTCCCGACATAATGAAAAATAGTAAACTTATTCCCTTATTCAAGTCTGGCAGTAAAAATGATCCGACTAACTACAGACCCATTTCTATACTTTCCGCTCTAAGTAAAATTTTTGAGAAAGTAATATTAAATCAGTTATTAACACATTTCAATCTCAATGGTCTGTTTCATAATGAACAATATGGCTTCACTAAAGGCCGTTCAACGACAGACGCAGGCACAGGGCTCTTAAAGCATATATTCAATGCTTGGGAGGAGTCACAGGACGCAATTGGCGTTTTCTGTGATTTTTCCAAAGCATTTGACTGCGTTTGCCATGAAACATTAATTTTTAAATTGAATCATTACGGAGTTAATTGGAAAGCTCTCGATCTTTTATCCTCGTATCTTAGCAATAGAATCCAAAAAGTAGATGTAAATGGTGCGAGGTCATCAGGATCTCTCATTACAATGGGAGTCCCACAGGGTTCAATACTTGGGCCATTCTTGTTCTTGGTTTACATTAACGATGTTCCCTTTTTGTTAAAGAACTTATGTGATTTTGTTTTATTTCTCTAATTTTTAAGATTGACAGAACCTTGAATAATTTTGACGACGTTAACAAGGCAATCGCGCTAGTTCTTAGTTGGTTTACAACTAACAATTCAATGTTAAATCCTAAGAAAACTAAATGTATCAAATTTTCACTACCCAATGTCAGAGGGGTTCCTACGGTGAATTCGTGATGAGTATTTTAATAAATAGTGAGCCTGTAGACCTTGTGCAGTCAACCACATTTTTGGGTATTACTGTAGATTTAAAATTACAGTGGGGTCCTCACATATCGTTGTTAGCTAGTAGATTGAGCTCTGCAGCCTATGCAGTACGTAAAATTAGACAGTTTACCAATATAGCTACTGCAAGATTAGTATATTTTAGTTACTTTCACAGTATTATGTCATATGGCATTTTGCTGTGGGGTAAGACCGCGGAAATTCAATCAATATTTGTGCTACAGAAGAGAGCAATTCGTTCCATTTACAATATGAAATCCCGAGATTCTCTTAGGGAACGTTTTAAAGAGATCAATATTCTTACAGTGGCTTGTCAATATATATATGAAAATATAATGTATGTTTGGAAGAATATCAATACCTTTGTTAAAAATAGGGATGTTCATAATTTTAATACTAGAAATAAAAATAAACTAAAAGTGTCTGGATTTCGGTTAAAGAAAGTTAGTGGTTCACATATGGGGAACTGTATACGATTTTTTAATAAGTTACCTGACGGCATTGATCAATTACCAAACTTTTGTTTAAAACTTTTGTTAAAGTAAATCTCATAAAGAAAGCGTATTACAATGTAAATGATTATATTAATGACAGAAATGCATGGCCTGATGTCTCCAAGCTCCATGATAATAATAAGTGATAGCTTCGATGTTAACGTTAAGTGAATGAAATGTTCAAAGTACTTTGTGAGATGTCTCAAACATACCATGAGATCACATGTTTTATACAACATAATTATCGAGTTAGAACTTTTTACCTTATTTTTTTCCAGTATGATTGTTTGATGTTTGTGGGATATCTCATTGTCACTTTTACCTTTTATATTTGTACTTTACATGGTTTGTTATAATTGTGACATTTGAAAAAAATATAAATAATGAACAAATATGGAAAAAATACATCCCCGTAGAGTTTCTTGGTGCTCTCTTCTCTAACGGGCGTATTTCCGAAGCACCGGTAGAGTCAGAAGGGTATTTCCTTTTCCAGTGTGAGATTTAACTCTGTTGGCACATGAAAGGGAAATTTCCTTTTCAAACTCAAAGAATACTTAGTTTATCTAAATTTGGATTGATTTGATCTTTTTATAATATTTTATGTATATCTCTTTGTTCAGGAGATGTTAATTTTGACTTTTAAAAGTGCTATTATTTTTGCCTATTTACAATAAAATACTTTGACTTTGACTTTGACATAATGAAAACTTACCTACTTCTTGACGAGTTCAATTGCATAGGTAGTGAAAGTTATGTGCAAACCAGGATTTGTGGTGAAGTTGTTGTTATTCCTCGATCTGGATTCATGCATTACATAGCAGTAGATATCTTTTATCAGATACACAATAGTTCTTGAGGGTTTGTGAAATGATTATTTTCTGTATGTCGAGATCCTCAAATTCGATGTACCTACCTATGTAATTTGTTGTTACACGGGCGGCAACGCTTGCGCCGTGATACCTCTGATATGATATAATTTAATATCACATAAATATTTTTAATTCAAGCCTGTTTAAATTGCAGAAAAATATATAAACAAACAATCCTAACCTCAAACAAATTACAACCTCAAAATGAACCAACCATAAACTAGGCCATTGGTAGGTTTAACGATGTTACCATAGAAAAACCAAAAACCTAACATAAACCTCTAACGCTAATACCATTTCTTCTTGGTTCGAGTCTGAGTCCAACTCAAAAACCTACCTTAGGCCATCAAACATAATAAGGCTGAGTTAGTTTTTTTTTTTACGATATATGTCTTCTGGTTGTCACCATATTGAATTTTGATTACTGTCATATATTTAGTAAAACTTGCAAGAATAAGATGAATCGATTGACGTGAGAATCATCGAAATATTTTCACACGTTTGTTCCATATAGTGCCACAAAAGATACATACATACATACATAGGCTAATAAACACATTACCTGGCCTTAGCGTTGCGCAGTCTGGTAAAAAGGTCCGCATCCATAGCTGGAAAAACTTTCCTATTTCTAAGCAATCAAATCTATAGACACAATAGCGTCAGTTTATATATATATATATATATAACATCATTGACTCGCCCTGCCTACACACGGATAGCTAAGGTTCGCACGGATTCTACCCGTGATTTGATTGACTAATTTGAACAAAAAACGGTTATTGTGACAGAACTTATAATGAACTTATATTAGTGTACGACTTATAAAAGTTAGACAAATAGGCTCGTGGATTTTTTTGTGGGCACTATACACATTATTGTATGTATCATCAATACCTAGTATTTGCAGCGCACGCCAAATAATAACTTTTATATGCATATTATTGATTCCTTGGGTAACATTATTGCAACTTTCGTAGAGATCTATTTTTTTTAAATAATATGCAGATTATGTTAATTGCTGATGATGTAGCTTTCTATAATAAGTGAAATATATTTTTTAAATCGGTTATTTTTCGAGTTTATCCATTACACACAAACAAACAAATAAACAAACGTACAAAAATACAAAAAACAACAAATCTTTTGTCTTTATAAAATTATTGTAGACACATATGTTTATATAAGTTTGTTTTTTTGTTTGTTTGTTTGTTTAAGGTTGAAATAATTATTAATATTATAGTTTGCTAGTTTATAAAAAAAAACGGAATGACACATGTTTCACTACCGTAAAAGTAAGTTACAAATTTAACGAAAAAAATAATAAAAAATAAGGTAACGCCAATAAATAAAAGTCAGAAATGTACCAATGCATTCAGAAAACATAGTGTACGACTTTCCATATTACCTGCGCTATACCTGCGTGCTCACAAAATCGTTCTGACTGGGGTCTTAGTTTTATTTTTATGGCATCGAGACGATAACATAATTTAAGGCTTTTATCGGGACGTGGCTCCAGTTTACCGGAAAAATACTCTTTTTCCTCTGGCGAAGAAAATATCTTTAATATTCCCGGCAGATTACATGTCTCAACGCTCCGATCCTATAAGAAAATGAAGCGTAGATAAAGGATTCATGCTTTTATTGATTTAAGGATACTTCCAGAAAATTGAAAAAGATATCTTAAGCTACCCTTGGAGAATATATAAACTGCTTTCGTTATTATATTAAGTAAAATTGAAAGCTCTTGTTGACAGGAAATACAAATTTTGAAATTTCACTGTATTTATCATGGTATATCAGCTGATATATCAGCAATTATGTAAGCAACTGCAGTCCAAAATGCCGCCCCAAGATCTAGTTCTTCTGGACTCTCCACATTCATAGTGTCTCCTTCTGTGTGATGGAACCAGAAGTACTTCTCATTTGCATTAAGTAAGTTTGCTCCTGGTATACCGGTGCTAGTCAGAACAGTTATATCAGATCCAGAGCTGTCTTCCTCTACTATAGTAGAAGCATTTATTGAAGTGAAGAGTTTCAAAATTTCGGCGACGATACATCTTGCCTGTTGGTTTCTTCCTACTGCCAAACCTAAGGGCGCGAAACTCCCTTCGTCAGATTCCATGATGAAACTGATGTTATAGCTTTCGTTCCTGTTTCTTTTCATATTCAACCGCGCCTACTACCTACTAATTCTAGTTCTTCTGCAGTCCAAAAGTTTTTTTTTATTACGGACTAGGCAATCGTTTGACCACGATCTTACCTGATGGAAAGCGATGATGTGGTCGAAGGTGTAGCACGCTTGCCTAGTAGATACCTATTCACTCTTGACTTGTACACACCGGGGTTATAATTTACCGGAAATACTGACGAGGGCAGGGCATTCCACTCCTTTGCAGTTCTTATAATAAATGAAGAAGCGTAACGCTTCGTTCTTGTGCGAGGTATTTCAACCATGAAAAGTTGGCGCTTTGCTGATCGTCTAGTCGTACGATGACGATGTCGTGATGGGGGAATCAGGTTGTGCAGTTCTTGTGCACACTCTCCATAGTGCGAGTAGAATACCGCCAGGCTTGCTACCTCACGTCGATGCGCCAGACTTTGAAGCTTACTCTTTACCAGAGTGTCACCCCCAATGAGCCTGATTGATGTAATTGTTCTCTTTGGTCTTAATTTCAAACGATTTTGGACGACTGATGAATAAGCCACCTCCATCATCCATAGCTCCTTGGCCAACGTCAAAAATGTCAATATGTCCCGATACTATCACCAACTTCTCAGGATTTTCAGTTCTTTTTAAATCAAGAATCGTATTCCGGGAGATTTTAGTATCGAATGTCGATTGCATTTTGACGTTTAGCACAAATTTCTCGCCTTGGTCGTATATCCTCCTTAACAAGTCAGCATCTTCCAAAGTGATCGCTGCCGTGGGTGTTTTAGGTATACTTTCATTATAGGTTTGTGAACCCGTGTGAGGTGAATTGATTGAAAATGGGGCTATCAATCTAACTAAAGACGCAACAGCTCCTCTAGAACCTGCTGTGCTCGCACTTTGAGACCTATAAACTACAGTCTCCCCATAATTTGAAAACATAGGATTCTAAACAAAATTTTTGCCTGCAATGCTTTCAGCAGGTGTATTGTCAAAGGCAGTGAAACTCTCTAAAACGATTACTTCAGCAGTGATTCCTTCAGGTGGAGTGCTCTCGCTTCGTCCAAGTCCAAGTAAAGCTATGTCCTTTACTCGGGGTTCGATCATAATTATTTTTTCTTCACCTCGCACCGAATAAAAATCTGTAATCAGATTTACAGATGGTTTATCTAACTGCAAATCAACACCATAACAGATATATAAAAAAAATATTAAAATGTTTTGTTACTTCGTCATGAATTTAAAACTAACGTTGGGGTTGAAATAGTGCTAAACATTTGTATGCGTGATGCAGAAAATGAAATTTAAAACAACAAATTAAAAACAAAAACAAATCAAATTAGGTAAGTACTACATACAAATATATACATAAAATTACATTGCGGTGACAAAATAACCTAATACAAACTCCTGATAAAATTCCACACTACGAGTATGTAGACTCGGGGACAGAACATGAACTGACAGTCCATACCAAACATCATAAAATGCATAAAAACGATTATCGCCAACTATCTTTAGAAGTGTGTGTGTGTGTGTGTGTATGTGTGTGTATGTTTGTTACTCCTTGACGCTCAAACAGCTGAATTAAATTTAGTACCAGGATAGCTTATATCCTGGATTAAAACATAGGCTACTTTTCATCATCATCCATCATCGTAATCCACGCGAGTGAAACCGCGGGACACAGCTAGTTGGTTGTAAGTAATTATTTTCTTTTCTTTTGATGGACTTGAAATATTATGTAGTTATATAACCTTGTATAATTTATAATATATCTTATAACCTTTACTTATAATAAAGCAGTAAGTACTGTTAGTAAGTGTAACAACAAATTTTAATATGACAAAATGTTTAATCCACACCAAAATATAAAATTAAAATGTTATTTGTTTATTTGCTTGGAGAGCTTTCACGCCAAAACGGCTGATCCAATTGTGACGAAACTTTGTAAATAGGATCTGTACAATATAGATACCAACATCCCTGTAAATTGTCTGACGCTACGGGAAAACTGGAAAAGTCAATTACTCGCTGTAAGGAACGGTTGCCGTGGAAACGAAATAGCAACTAGTCTGTCAAAAAGCATCAAGAGCGTTGGTGTTATAATTTTGCATTGGTTTTAAATGTCCTAGATTAACAGCACATGAATGCTTTTTTAAAAGCTAGGTTGTTTTTTTCGCGATATACTGTAGACCACGTGGACGAAGTTGCGGACGAAAGCTAGTAAGATATAAAAGTATGTCGATCGTATACATTTTACATAAACAACACAATTTATGTCTTTTTCCATGATAATAATCTCTAATCTTCCTTATTCCTTACTTAGTATTACAAACTACCAGCGGTCCGTGATTAATAGCAGTTAAGAAGTAGCCATTTTTTTAAATATGGGTTGTTTCTTTTTGTAGTCGGTGTTTCAAAAATGTTTGCCACAGATATATTTAATTCATGCAGCTTTTCGATCGGTATGTATGTCCAGTCCTCTTTACCGGTCACTTGTATCCTGGTTTTGCACCTGAAAATAAGATTTTTAATTAAAATTGGGAGATTAAGCGGTTTTAGGCTACGCGACATTAGGTATTCTAAATGAATACTTTTACTACGTTTACATATATAGCGTGGAATGCAGGAGGACTTAGAAAAAGATTAGGAACCAAATATCGGATAACGGGTTCGAAAAAATATCGATAGCACCGGCACCGCACTAGTGCTAGCAAGGATATGTTATTTTGTTGAATATTATGAATGAAAAATCATGTTTTTTTTGTACTTAGTAGATTACCGAATAGATTTACAACTTACCTATCTTTATTCAATGGAAATTTAGCCATAAATGTTAGTTTTTGGCTCTAACAAATCGCAAACCACAAATTTCGCAAATTTTATAGCTCATTGTATAAAATTTACACTGGTAGAAGTAATCTCAACGTGCCCCTTTTAGATAGCAATAGTTTTGTCTCAGGTGTTGCCGTATTATAACTAAAATTACCCCTAACGGAACTAAATCGTACGACAAAATGTAATATTGTCAGCAGATGATTGGGAAAGTAAATAAATTAAACACAATAATGAAGTTACTTATTTATTACTAAAAGACCTTAACATAACAAAAGGTAAGTAGCATAACAAAGGATAATAAACATAACATAAGTAATTTCATATAAAACTCGATTGCCTATTAAAATTGTGTGAATACTACAGTCTCTAATAATAGGAAATATATTGTATTCACATAGGTGGTAGTTATTCTTTTTTAGTATGAGATGCTATAACCCTTACCACATTTTGTTTGTTAGAAACGCTAGTATCTGAAGAATCTTGATGCTGTTTTGCGGTGCCGACCATTACAGATTTACTTGTGTACATTGTCGTTGAAGGAAATGTATACGAACAAGACAAAGGATGGGTGAGACAACGTCATTCATATCTAGAGGTTTCGAAATAAATAACATGAAATAGTATAAGAAAAACGCCCATTGATTATAAAAATACTGACCAAACAATGTTTTTTAGAAACACTAGTTTCTTGACATTCTAGATGACGATTGGCGATACACATTATTTATTAAAGACTGACTTGTACCTTCCGATGTTGAAGAAATGATCTGCAAATTAAAAAAGTGAGTGCTGAAAAAGGAACTTATAACTGTAAATAAATAATAAGTATTACCGGACAGCTGTTTTTCTGAAATACTCAATTCTGGCTTATTTGTTTGTTGTTTGCAAGTAGCCAAAACAGTAGGTTGATTGTTGCAGCTCTAATCTGTGATGATTGAGTTAAAAAAAAAAACATGTAGTCACATGTAATAAAAAAATGAATTTTTAATGACTAAGAATTAACTAACTGATAGTGTCACTGTGTGATGCAATAATAAAAAAGCATCAAGAAAGCACTTACATGTACAAATTCTACCGGAACTGCAACTTCAACGAGCCCTTCATTTTTAGTTTTATAACTATTTGTGTAGCATCAAAGTAGACTCAGCAAATTCTTGCATATTTACTTGGTACTCAATTTGTTTGGGCTGTTGCATTTATCCATTGTTGTTTTACAATTGAATCTAAAGGAAACCTGAAATAGAATAATTTTGTTTATTATTTTATTACATACTGTAATCATGCCTCTTGTTTTATTTTAATATCAATAATAGGAAATCGTAAAAATCTTCTTCCCGTTTCCTTATTCCATACAAAAATACCGTTATAAATAAATACTAATAATAAATACCTACTGTATGTCATTTTAATTAAATTGAATAAAAACATGATTTAAACATACGACAAATACCTACTAAGTTTATTTTTAATGTTTCAAGATGCAAAACCAAATCATTACTCTATAAATTGGGTAAAACTCCATCCATTTTATGGAAACATTCTCCTTGTTATTGTTTAAGGTTATGTTAATTTTGATTGTAAGTAATTTATTGGAAATAGGTGACTACGGATT
The DNA here is from genome assembly GCA_946251855.1 of Alsophila aescularia. NCBI lineage: Eukaryota > Metazoa > Arthropoda > Insecta > Lepidoptera > Geometridae > Alsophila > Alsophila aescularia. Next base: position 10,052,568 of record OX276378.1, on the reverse strand, counting down.
AAAAATTAATACTATTTTGAAGAATATTACATAGGAAATTAATTTGAGACGAGCTTGAGCACAGAATATTGAAAATGTTAGTTGAAAAGTAATACTTACGTGTGGAAGCTAATTCCAGGATTTTTGTATTCACTACGGCTTTGGCAGCCAGACACACTAAACCCAAACATGGTGTAAACTTTTATAACACTGATGGAGTCCGTTTCTCATCCAAAAAATATTCGGAAACTTTAAAAATACAAAAATATTATTCGCCAAGCGATCACTATGACAGCTCACGTACTTTTTGTCGCAAAGTTGACTTTGTGACAGACAAAAAAAAGGGTTACGCGTAAGGGATGCAAGATAAATATCTCTGTCCCGTTCTGTCTTAGCCTCAGTTGTATATCGCTCGTTCTTTCAGAACAGAAACAGAAAAAACTGCATCAAAATCGGTTCATTCGTTTGAGAGCTACGATGCCACAGACAGATACACGGACACATACACACTCTATACTTATAACACCCCTCTCTTTCGTCGGGGGTTAAAAAGCATCATGACGGAAACATTTCCAATGCGTTACATTAATTACATCTAGCAATAAGTATTATGCAAAGAAAAAATACAATAAAAATGTAGATCAAAATATAGCTATACCGATGGCTGCGAGCGCTAAACCAGTTTCGAAACAAGACATAAGTTCAAAAACTAAAACTTGACTATGGTCGGGTAAAAAATAGCTTTGACACTCTTGCGATGTAGACGAATCGATTGACACCTCGCTTGTCAAAATCGGACCAAGTTTTAGTTTGAATGCATAACCGCCGTAGTTGGGTTAAAAAATTGCCAATGACACTATATAAATGTAGACGAATTGACTGACTCCTCGCTTGTCATAATCGAACCAATATGGGCGACGCTATGGTAGAACATCCACATACCCACACACATAGATACATACATATATACATAGAATGTTAAACTCATTACCTTTCCCTTGCTTTGCTGCAGTCGGGTAAAAATAAAGCGAATAAGAATCCAAAGTAAATAAATATAGGAACAGTATAATATAGCACTTCACAAAATCTAGGAAGGCCATCATCTACCGTTGTTTATTTTCGCATTGTTCCCGCGTACCTTGTAGGTGTAAACTTGTAAAGTATTCGCTATTACACACGAAACTCCTCACCTAAAATGTGTGACGTCATTACGACAATTGCCTTAAGGGCGTCACAGACGATTAAAATACATTCATTTAATTATTAAATTATATTTCATATGTGCATATATAATATTATAACATCTTAGGGTATCACACACGGTTAAGATACGATAATATATTGAAATTGTTCATTCGCTCGCAGGCCGTCCTAGGTGCCACACGTATTTCTTCACCGCTCTCTATATACAGGGATGATACAATATGAGTAATAGGGTTTCACTATTATATTTATTAGATAGCTCATCAGATGATGATTCTGATTTCGAATTTGATATGCAAATTGCATTAGCGCTCCCGCACCCTGTATTGGTATTTTAAGTACTGGAACAGCACATAGGGTAATCATAACATAGGACAATAACCATGCAGGTAAATCCGTGGGCACAGCTAATATACAATATAATGCACCAATGACTTCTAAAGTAAGCTATGTGCTGTTTGTCGTGACATACAACTTCTAAATTAAAAGACTCTTTCTTTTTTTTTTACCTTGTGCTGATATTATCTATCTCTCTAATATAAGGCCTATTTCCCAGCAGTGGCACGTAATGGGATGATGATGATGATGATGGTGTATCAATAAAGACCGTGGGAGAATCACAGGTTTAACAAGACTTTCGCCTTATCAATAATTAAAATTGTTAATAAAAAGAAACAGATTGAATCACTTTAATATTCTTATCTTCCGAATGATCCATTAATTTGGGCGCTATTAACAGTAACCCTTTCAGGATTCAGTCATTTCTCAGTAATTGTAAAGCTTAAGATACGATTTGAATTTAATAGGTACCTATCTCCTTTGTGAGCTATTGTAACGAGGGTCAGAGATAAAACATTATTGCTGAGGCTTATTAGATACCTTTGGAGCGAAGCACCTTGACAGCGGACTAAAGCTAATCTTAGAAGAAAATAAACATTTTAAGTAGTCATGAACTTACTTTAAATGGAACTATTGAACCAAATTTGATGATATTTGATCTGAGTGAATGTGACCACCCTGTAAAAAATAATCGTCCAAATCAGTTCAGAAATTCCCGTGATATGAGTGTTCACTCATATCACGGGAATTTCTGAACTGCATACACACAAAAAAAAACAGTACACAGTCGAATTTATGACCTCCTTCCTCAATTTTAAGTCAAATATTAGTAATTTGAATTGAGATAATTAAAAAAATATGGTTTGTTGGTGTGGTTAAAATACATTAAAATATTTTTGAAACTTGAAACAAGACAAAGTTGAGTATGATGAGATGATGATGAAAAGTATTATATGTGTTATTCCAGGATATAAGCTATCTCTATTCCAAATTTAATCAAAATCCGTTCAGCTGGTTGCGAGTGAAGTATGATGATGATGATGATGGAAAGTATCATATGTGTTAATCTAGGATATAAGCTATCTAAATTCCAAATTTAATCAAAATCCGTTCAGCCGTATGATGATAATGATGATGATAATGATGATGATGGCGATGATGATGATTATGATGACGACAATGACGATGATGACGATGATGACTGTTGTGGACGCCGAGCCTGCCCGCGACAGCATGAACGCAGACAACATGCAAAATAGGCCACGCCCCTTTTAACTGCGGCGTGTATACCGCATTAGTTTTAAGACCGTATAACTGTATATATAGCGATAAGTTTTGGTAAATAAATGTAGTCGAACTGAAGTAGTCAAAGTGATTGGATCCGACCATTCAATCAACGGAACTTGAACAAGCAACAGTGTTTAATTGAACTACAGTCCACATCGAACCAGGAACCTGAACTACTAGGAGCTACGAACCGAAGTCTCCAGTACATCGTGTAGACCTTGCGATCCATCGCCTACATTTTGGTCCTAACGATCCGGATAGAAGAACCAGCGACTACATTTTGGTCCATCGGAGCCGGATAGAAGAAGAACTTAAGCGACCAACAGCTTATCCAGTGAACGTCTGCCGCCCATCGAACATGGTGGTCACGAGGAGCCAAAGCGACCTGGCAGAGCTGGAAGAGCGGAAGCGGTTGGACGAAGAGCGCCTTCGAAGGCTATCCCTAGAGCCGCCGGCATCACCATCTGTGCCGGCCGCTGGCACGGCTGCTGGCACGACCGCCGGCCCGTCCGGCAACATCGAACGAAGCAAGTCACCGGCGCACTCGCAACGAACTGCGAACTCCACCCTAAGGCTGCGGCTGGCGGAGTTAGAGGCGGCCGAGAAACTTGCTGAATTGAAGAGAAAGGAGTTGGAAATGGAAGCGGACCTAGTGAAGAAGCGATTGGCGGCTCAGATCGCGAATATTGAAGAAGATCAGAGCCTTCACGACGAGCCAACCGTGCGGAACAACGACAACCACCAGAAGGTGGATGATTGGTTGCAACGCACAAACCCCTCCACCCTACGGGGGGAGAGCGGGGATGTGCCGCGCCTCAACACCGAGAGGCAACAAGAAGAACCACGACGAGCACGCTTTGAGCGTTCTACAAGATCACCCACCCCGGGTCGATCTGACCGCAGATCCGGGATCGAACAACTCGCCGAGGCCATTGAACGAATGGCCAGACCTCGGGCCCGCTACAACTCCGACCTGCCCGTCTTCACTGGGGCACCAAACGAGTGGCTGCCATTCAAGGCAGCAGTACGGGACTCCACAGCCCTGTACCACATCTCAACCGCTGAGAACTTACAGCGGCTGAGAAGTTGCCTCAAGGGCGACGCACGTGACGCCGTGGCTGCATTACTGCACACAGCCACTGATCCTGACGTCATCATCAAAACATTGGAACAGAGCTTTGGGAGACCGGAGCTCATCATCGACCGAGCATTAGAAGAGCTAAGAAGGTTCCCGAAGCCAGGGATGACAGCGACCGACCTCAACACGTTCGCTGTCAAACTTCAGAACGTCGTCTGCGTGCTACAGAACATCGACCGGCGGGGGTACCTGTATAACCCGATGCTGGCGCGTGAGGTGCTGGAGAAGCTAAGCCCGCACATCAAAACGCAGTGGTGCCACTACGCCAACGAACACCAGTCACCTTCGGAGCCAGAAATTGTCATGCTGTCTCGATTCCTCATGCGAGAAGCAGACATGGCACTGCGTTTTACATACGCACCGGCAGCGACCTCTGCCGCCCGTGAGACGAGACCAGCGGCATTTAAGAAGAAAGGGAACGCCGTGTACACTACCGACGAGGGCGCGGAACAAGAAACAAAGACTGACCTATGCCAGAGCTGCAACCAAGCCCATGCGCTACATCAGTGCCCAACCTACCGGGCACTGACCGTCGATAAGCGCTGGGAGCTGGTCAAAGAGAAAGGCGTATGCTTCCGATGCGCCGACAAGAAACATCGTCGGTACCAATGCAAGGCGAAGCTGTGCGGCATTAACCAATGCCACCGCCCGCACCACTCAACACTGCACGAAGACACGCGACATAATACGCGATCAGCTGCGCGACCTAACGAGCCATCTGCTGCGCAACCCAAACATTCACCGAGCCACAACGCAGCGGTCTTGTCGGTAGCACCCACCAATGCTACTGGCCTGAAGACCGGGATGCTTAAGATCTGCCCCGTGGTCGTCACCGGTCCACGGGGGGAGGTCGACACTTACGCGCTGCTGGACGAAGGCGCCACCATCACGCTCATCGACCATGAACTAGAGAAGAAGATCGGCGCAGAAGGCCCTACGCAGCCCCTACATCTGAACGGCGTGAACATGTCGCAGCGAGAGGGAGACAGCCAAACCGTCTCTCTCTCTATAAGGGGAGCTAAGGAGGCGACACGTCACGACATCAAAGCGCGCACGGTGCGCGATCTGAAGCTACACCGGCAGTCCGTCCCAAGCTCGCTTCTTCGACACAATCATCTGCGGGACTTGATGGAGGCAGAGGTGTGCTACGACCTGGCACACCCCCTCATCTTAGTAGGCGCCGACCACTGGGAGCTCATTGTATCCCGTGAGCTTCGTCTTGGCGGGCCAAATGAACCGGCCGCGTCGAGGACCCGACTTGGCTGGGTGATGCATGGAACCGCACCCCGCAGCCTGATCTACGAAAACGAGAGCGTGCTGCACGTATACGCGCCCGACCAGCGTACGAACGAGCACGACCAGCGCCTACACGAGCTTGTGGAGGCGCACTTCCGCATCGACGCGCTCGGCGTCGCTATCCATTCGAGAGTGAGCGACGCAGATCTACGAGCTACGAAGATCTTCGAAGAAACAATAAAGAAAACAGACAGCGGCTACGAAGTGGGCTTGCCTTGGCGGCGAGATGACGTAACCATGCCGTCGAACTACGGCGCGGCTCTACGGCGTCTACAAAGCATCGAACGAAAGATGGACGCCTACCCAGACTTCGCGGACCAATACGCCGCGCAAATAGAAAATCTGTTGGCTAAGAATTATGCGGTGCCATGCGACGGGACTGAACGACGGAGCCCCATCTGCTGGTACCTCCCGCACTTCGCAGTACAGAACCCGAACAAGCCTGGTAAACAACGGCTTGTTTTTGACGCAGCTCACCAATGTCACGGCGTGAGCTTGAACGACCAGCTGCTGGAGGGCCCGGACCTTCTACTATCACTACAAGGAATCGTCTTCAGATTCAGAGAACGGCCGATCGCCGTCACCGCCGACATACAAGAGATGTTTCTACGAGTGAAGATCCGACCTGAAGACCAGCCCGCACAGCAGTTCTTATGGCGAGGCCGGGACCGAACTAACCCGCCTCGCCACTACAAGATGGCGAGCATGATTTTCGGCGCCGCCAGCTCACCGTTTATGGCGCACAGCGTGCGCAACCACAATGCGCGCGCACATGCACAGACTCACCCACGCGCTCTAGTGGCCATCACGAACAGCCACTATATGGATGATCTAGTAGACAGCTACGCCAATGAAGAGGAGGCCCGTAGCACCATACAAGAGCTACGCGAGGTGCACGCGGCCGCTGGCTTCACTCTGCGCAGTTGGAGTGCTAGCAACACGAACGTGCTACGAGACGTACCGCCAGAGCTACGAGCGACTACGCCCACTCAGTTGGGAGCAGGGAGCCCTGAGAGCAAGATACTCGGGCTCTGCTGGGACTCCAACAGAGACGAACTGGGGTTCAACACCGCAATGCACCGCGTACCGGCTGAGGTGCGCGCGCAGATCCGCGCACCCACGAAGAGAGAGGCCCTCAGCGCGGTCATGTCCATTTATGACCCGCTTGGTCTCCTCAGTCAGTACACCATTCGAGCGAAGATCATCCTGCAGAGCCTGTGGCGTCTTCACATGCCATGGGACGAGCCGATACCTGCAGAAGAAGCCGAACATTTTGCAGAATGGCTACGCCAGCTGAGCGAGATAACTCGCTTGCGCCTACGCCGTAGCTACGCGCTAGAGGGACACAAGCGCGTAGACCTGCACATACTATGCGATGCGAGCGAGCAGGCATTCTCTACGGTGGCCTTTTGGAGGGCCATCCACCACGACGGCAGCGTGACCATTGCCTTGGTGGCTGCTAAAGCCAAGGTAGCGCCGCGACGCGCGCAGAGCATACCGCGCCTAGAACTTCAGGCAGCGGTCATCGGCGCGAGGCTCGCGGACGTTATAAAAAAGGAGCATCGCGTGCAAGTAACAAAAACCACCTACTGGACCGACTCTGCGACCGTAGTCCATTGGGTGCACAACGACGCGAAGCGCTACACGCCCTTTGTAGCGCACCGGCTGGGCGAGTTAGCGGAGTTAACTCACCGACGTGAGTGGAGATGGCTGCCTACCGAACATAACGTAGCCGACGACGCGACGAGACTGAGCCGCACGCCCATAGCCGCTAGCGATCGCTGGTTCCAGGGGCCCAGCTTCCTTCGCGAACCCGAAGAAGAATGGCCCACACACCAAGCGTTCACTGACCAACAAGAGGTCCTGCACACGAGCGAGCAGGACGAACATTTAGAGATCCCGCACACGAACGAGCGGGATGAATATAGTAACCGATGGCTGCCTGAACCCACTCGTTTCTCTAAATACGAGACGCTGGTGCGGGCAGCCGCGCGTGTGCTGGCATTCGTCGACATATGCCGGCGCCGTACGACGCGCATGGAAGCAGATCACATTGAACGCGCTGAGAAAGCGCTCATACGACGCGCCCAAGAAGACAACTTCGGGACCGAACTGAGGAGGATCGAGTCTGCTTGCCCCGTCCCTAGAGCAAGCAGACTATTCAAGCTAGACCCGGTGCTCGAAGACGGACTTCTGCGGGTGCGGGGGCGCATCGACGCATCCAGCGCGCCCCTGGAAACCAAGCGACCGGTTATCCTTGACGGCCGTCACCACGTGACAAAGCTCATCGTGCTAAGGGAGCACTGCGCCGCCGGTCACGCTAACAGAGAGCGCGTGACGAACGACCTACGGCAGCGGTACTGGGTCATTCACCTGCGACCTACCGTACGCGCCGTAGAAAGTAAATGCGCCCTCTGCCGAGTACGACGAGCAAGACCGCGGCCGCCCGCCACGGGGGACCTGCCACGCGCCCGCCTTGACCCATTTCACCGTCCGTTCACTAACTGCGGGGTGGACTACTTCGGGCCAATGCAGGTCAAGGTGGGGCGCCGCCGAGAAAAGAGATGGGGTGCCCTATTCACTTGTCTCACGACGCGCGCCGTGCACCTAGAGCTCGTAGCTTCGTTGTCCACTGACTCAGCTCTGATGGCGCTGCGACGGATGGCTGCACGTCGAGGCTGGCCACGTCTTATGGTCTCGGACAACGGAACGGCCTTCCGGGGCTCCGACGTGGCGCTGAAGAAGGCATACGCAGAATGGGCACCCGCCCTAAGTGACGAAGGGCTATTACACCGGATGAAGTGGCATTTCATCCCACCAGGCGCGCCCAACCAGGGTGGAGCGTGGGAGCGCTTAGTACGCTCCGTGAAGACCGCTCTGCACACGACGCTAAGAGAAAAGGCACCTTCCGAAGAGGTTCTGCAGACCCTCCTGATCGAAGCCGAGCACTCTATCAATGCTCGCCCCCTCACCTACGTCAGCGTGAGTGCACTCGACCCAGAAGCACTCACACCGAACCATTTCCTGCTGGGATCATCGATCGGCCTACCTACCACAGGCCCCTGCGATGAAGCTGACCGACGAACTTGGCGAGCAAGCCAAGCGCTCGCTGACCATTTCTGGAAGCGCTGGCTGCGGGAATACCTCCCCACGCTTGTACCACGGGGGGAGCCAGCTAACCTCCGACGACAACTGCAAGCCGGCGACATCGTGGTTGTGGTCGACCACACGCTGCCCCGGAACGTCTGGCCAATCGGGATTGTTGAGCGCACCTATCCCGGTCCAGATGGCGGCGTTCGAGTCGCCGACGTAAAAACTAAGAGCGGTACCTTCCGACGCCCTACCAGCAAACTCGCCGTCCTGCTAAGGGAAGAAGAGGCTACGCGAGCTGCGCCGGGGGGAGAGATGTTGTGGACGCCGAGCCTGCCCGCGACAGCATGAACGCAGACAACATGCAAAATAGGCCACGCCCCTTTTAACTGCGGCGTGTATACCGCATTAGTTTTAAGACCGTATAACTGTATATATAGCGATAAGTTTTGGTAAATAAATGTAGTCGAACTGAAGTAGTCAAAGTGATTGGATCCGACCATTCAATCAACGGAACTTGAACAAGCAACAGTGTTTAATTGAACTACAGTCCACATCGAACCAGGAACCTGAACTACTAGGAGCTACGAACCGAAGTCTCCAGTACATCGTGTAGACCTTGCGATCCATCGCCTACAATGACAATGCTGAAAGTATCCTATGTTTTTTTCCAGGTTATAAGGTAACTCCATTCCAAATTTTATCAAAATCCAGCCGTTATCGCGTTAAAACTCCCCAAACAAACAAACAACAAACGTTTTCACTTTTATATATTTGTGTGTATCAATGGATATTTGTAAGTTATTAGAAAATAATTTACATCACGATATGCATGACTTTGTAGCATATAACCATTGTAAAAATATAACACAGGGAGGGTAATAAATTAGAATTATCTTTAAAATTATTGTGCTTATTATTGGCTAATTTAAGTTAAGATATTTCACCACTTAAAAGTAAATTATGTATTTTTAAACGGGGATGGATAGAGGGATTATATGGACCAAATACATAAATCAAATTTATGAAAAGTATCTCAAATTCGTCAATGTTTTTAAAGTATTTTTTTAGTTCAACTTCGGGTGTAGTTCCTATACATTTAACTATATTACAGCGATTGTTCGTAGTCGTCTCGATACACAAGGTTATTTTATGAAAACTGTTTTAGTACTCGATTTTCTAAGCTAGATACATTACTGAACCAATTTTAAGGTTCATAGGAGGTTTTATTAAAAGTACACCTATCCATATTATGGAATCAGAGCACAGTATTCCATCTTTATTTGTGCGTAGGCATTATCTAGCGGGTAGTTAAAGGCTGAAGTGTAAATCAAAAAGCGATCATGTTGTTTTTGAACCACTTGAACAACTGTCCTGTCTGTTAAGATTAACACATTGGAGTCGGAAAAAAAACTTTTTCTAACTGTTCTATCTTTAGTTTATATTGGAGTAACAAGTTTAGTTTGAATACTAGGTTTAGTAATATATAAAATATGTTATAATCCTTTTGAACTTAAACTTAAATGGGAAATATTTACGTAAGAAATATACCGGGTTCTCTAAAATATTTCCTGACGGATCTCTGCCGCGTTCTTAGATGCGGATACTGGTAACCAAAGGTACAAAAATATGTATCACTAGCTGTACGCATGGTTTCGCCTGGTCATTTCTCTATGTTAAAACTACGCTATGTACTATTCCAAGACCTAAAATACCAATATACCGACATTTGAATTTAAAGTTTTTATTGATTGCTCGGCTTCTACTCATCGGATTGAGATACCAAGTACACAAATTTTTAAGTCAAACTCTAAGCTTTGCAACAGAGAACGGCATCGCAATCGCTTCAGTAGTTTTCACGTGATGCGTGAACAAACATACAGACAAACAGACAGACACGAATTTAAAAAATGTTACATTTTTGTTCAGTAGCTTATTTTAAGTACCTTGACAATTTTTTTTCTATATCTTCTTAGTACAGACTTTTTCGTTCTTATTGCTTTATTATAAGTATAGATATAGATGAACGTAGAACTTAAAGCGTTGGCTGAAGCTTTTTTTATATAGAATCAAAGAATTTTCATAATTTTGACATATTTACTGATTCCAAACGCGCTATATTTCATTTTTCTTGTTAAGTCAGTCAGTGGTTTTAGCTTTATAGGCATTCCAAAATCAAGTATTTTAAATAGTTTAATTAAAATCAGAGACATGAACAAATATATTCAAATACAGTGGATTCTTGTTGGTTTGATGGGGAACGACGAAGTAGATAATAAAGAAGCAACGGTATGGAGATACGTTCAATTGTTTTCCCACCTATTCAGATTTAATTTCCATGAAAAAGTTTAGTGAGCTTATGAAATGTGCTCAGTTTATTTTGATGAAGGATATTTAAATAAAGGTAATTGGTATAAAACCGTTCAGCCTTCACTTCTTTGTTTTCCTTTGTTTTTACTGTCCAACATAGGAAGGAATATGATAGTTTAGACATACAACAAAAAGTCATCATCATCACCAGCCTGGGCAAAACGAACAACACAAATTGCGACTATTGCGAGGTATGTGGTAAATTAGAAGATATATTGGAATGTGGAATCGGAACTTTTTGGTTACATAATCTGCATTCATGTTTGACTCTGTGGTGGCCGCCTAGTATATAGTGTATTATCTATGGCACAGCTCTCTTCCAACATGGATTCGCATTGTGCTGGTTTTGTTTAAAGTTCAATAAACCCAATTTAATAAATGTAGGTGTTTTATTGAGATATGACAAATTGGCGACGAAGGCCAGAACCAACAGTGCAAAAGTACACATAAAGTTGAGAAAATAGACAAAGTTAACAACCAAAATCAGTGCTTAAACCCGCAGATTACGCCGGGAGTGAAATTAGGTTAGTCATTGAAGACGAAGGACATAGGAAAAAAAAAACAGTTGCCAAATGAAAAAACTCAAGATAATTTATTGGAATTAAGGAAATTTGCTGCTGCTTGCAACTTTAAAGACACAGACGACCAAATTAAAGAGAAATTTATGGAAGGAGTGTCATCTAAAATGATAAAGTTTGAGTTAATGAAAAGTGGAAATGTCTTTAGAGAAGTGTGTATCAGTAGCTCGCACTGTGGAAGCAGCGCATATGCATCCCAACAATGGAAAGTATGTGACAGAAATATTTTATAACCAAGGAAAAATCCAAACCTGTTTCAAACTTCAAGAAAAACTATAAGCTGATGCTTAGCTTGTTCTGATGAACAGCCAGTGTTTCTGCTGCGGCAAAAGAAATCATTACAACACACACACACACTAAACAAAAAATATTGTTCATAGTGTGGCCAACAAGGACATATTTTTAGAAGGTGTACGAAGAAACAGCGTCAAGCAAATCTACTGGAGGTGGACCCCACAAACTCTAATGACACAGAGGAGGACAATGGAGAGAGTTCTATAAAAAACCTTTTTGAAAAATACCAAACATATAAGGTTAATAATAAGTAGAATACCTCCTCATTATGTAACAGTGAATGTCAATGGTCAAAACATACCTTTTCAGCTAGATACAGACTCAGATGTTACAGTTATGTCCTTATCAGATAAATTAAAATTATTAAAAGACTATCAAATACAGGATTGTACATTTTTTACCGGCCTTTAAACTGTTACCCGGTCTTTAGGAATTTTAACTGAAGTACCTGTGAGGCTCAATGAAATAAAAATAAATTAAATATTTTTGTTGTTCAAAATAATGCGCCTAAAGTCATAGGTCGTTAATGGCTTAATTAGTTAAGTTTGTGGCCTCCAAATATACAAAATAGCCTAGACATTGGTCTTAATGTCATTAAAACTGTTTCAGATGCACAACAACTGGTAAGAAATCAGTTCGCAGAAGTATTCAGCCCAGGTTGGGGGAATGTGAAAGGTGAGGTAATCACTTTAAAGTTGAAACCAGATTCTAAACCAAAATGCCTGCCAGTTCAGCGTGTACCATTTGCTCTAAGATAAAAAGTAAACAATGAAATAGCTACATTATTAGAAAATGGTAGAATCATTCCAGTACAACAAAATGAGTAGGGCACACCAGTAGTGCCTATTTTATAACCAGATGGCTCGGTTAGACTCTGCAGTGATTACAAGCTAACAGTCAATCCATGCTTGGAGGTAGACCATTTCCCTCTCCCCCATGTGGAAGACATCTTTAATGTATTAAAAGATGGAGAATACTACTGTGAACTAGATTTGAAAGAAGCTTATTTACAAGCTCCGCTTAGCGTACAAAGTCAGGATTGTATTAGGGCTGTTTGATAAATCCTTTTAAAAACTATTTATAAAAGCTTTTTTCTGCTGTCTAAAAAAAACAAGTATTTGACAGTTTAACCAATGTTTAACTGTGATCACTCGTAAATTTTCAACAAGTATGGAAAAATCTGAATTTCGTGCCGTTATAAAACATATTTTTATGAAGGGTTGCAGTGCTGCCACAATAAAAACTGAACTTGATTATGTTCATGGCACTAACGCACCAACGTTGCAGACTGTTTATAACTGGATAAATGATTTTAAACGTGGTCGGTCAAGCACATCTGATGCTCCACGCTCTGGTCACCCAATCGAAGTCACTACTGAGGATGTTTTTGAAGAAGTCCATAATATTTTACTCGACGACCACCGAGCGAAGGTGCGTAAAATAGTTGAGAATACAGGCATCTCCACTGAGCGAGTACATAAAATCCTGCATAAAGATTTGCGTATGACAAAGCTGTCTTGTTTGGATATGATGAAGCGTAATCCTCAGAATTTTTTGAGTCGATTTGTCACTGTGGACAAAACTTGGGTCTATCATTATACACCTGAATCAAAACAGCAATCAAAAAAATCGATGGCGACTGGTGAACGTGCCCCAAAGAAGGCCAAGACTGTTTTGTCGGCTGGAAAGGTGATGGCGACAGTCTTCTTGGATGGCGAAGGAATCATTATGATTGATTACTTGGAAAAGGGAAAAACTATCACTGGCCGTTATTACGCAGAGTTATTGGACCGTTTTAATGCCAAATTGTTAAAAACGACCAAAATTGTCCCCCAAGAAAGTCCTCTTTCATCAAGTTGGGCTTCGAGCTGGTTCCGCATGCTCCGTATTTGCCGGACCTAGCTCCGTAATAATAATAATAATCGATTACCTATTCCCAAATCTAAAAAGATGGCTTGGAGGGCAATTTTTTTTGACAAATGATCGAAAAAGTGTTTGGCCCTTAAACTTAACCCTTAAACTTAAAAAATAAAAAAAATTAAACTATTTACATTTATTTCTCAACATAGTCTCCATATTGAGAAATAAATGTAAATAGTTTAATTTTTTTATTTTTTTTTACTTTTTGTAATGACTTATCAAACAGCCCTCGTACCATTGTAACGGAGGCAAGTACATATTATTATAAATATCTTCCTTATGGAGAGAGCTCAGGTCCGGGGTCATTTCAACGCTTAATGACAAAAAAATTGGAAAATATTCCAAATACAATTGTATTTATAGACAATATTTAGATTAAAGGACATAATATACAAGATACCTATGAAACACTATGCAAGATTTTAAGACAATTGAAAGAAATTGAATTTAAATTAAAAATATCAAAATGTAAGCTCTTTTCTACGACTTTAGATGTTTTTGGTTTTCGTGTGAACAAAAATGGCATCAGTGTAAAACAAAACAAAAAAAAAAAAAAAAAAAAAAAAAAAATGTGTCAAATATTGAACCACTGTTAAAAGCTGAGAGACCAACCAACTTAACGTTACAGAAATCATTTTTTGGAAAAATTAACTATTATTCACGATTTTTGGAGAATATGGAAACTACAATAGCTCCATTATATGAATGTACTAATAAGGATAAATTCAATTGGACACCATAATGTGAAAAAGCTTTTCAATTAATAAAAAACATACTAGCTTCTGCTAATAACTTAAGACATTATACTTGCTGTGCTTGTGATGCTTCCGATACTTGCTTAGGAGTAGTGCTGTCAAACCGAGATATGAATAGTGTAGTTAAACCTATTGCTTTTGCTAGCAAAATGCTAAGTTCAGTTGAACAGAAGTATTCAACCATTGAAAAAGAAGCCATGGCAGTAGTATTTGGAATGACAACATTTTATAACTACATTTATGGGCGATTCTTCGAATTGGAAACTGACAATGCTGCTTTAGTGCGAATATTTGGCCCAACCAAAAGTATTCCAAAGATGGCTGCAAAAAGGTTACAACATTATGTTATATTTTTATCAGCTTTTAATTAAAGAGTTCGACATATCAAAACAACGTTGAACCGAGCCGTTTTTTTGCCAAGAACTGCAAGAACTGATACAAATTGTAAAAAAGATATAATTAATACTTATGCCTTATGTTGTGATAGGGATTCAAGTATGGTTTGTTATGTAAATGAGTCACAAATGGAAACCTTGAATTGGAAAAAAAATTAAGTTGAGTCGAAACAAGACGTAATTTTTTCAAAAATTTAAAGATACATGTCAGATGGCTGGCCTGAAAAAAGAGAAATATTAAAAAATTACTACCATTCTACCAAAGAAAAAATGAATTAAGTTTAGACAGAGGATGCATATTTTGGGGTTATCGCATATTGATTCCTTTGATAATTAGAGAAGCCGTTCTGAGTGAATTACACAAAAGTCATTTTAAAATTATTCGTATGAAGGAAATAGCAAGATCATATTTCTGGTGGCCAAATCTAGACACGGTTATTGATAATATTACAAAAATTTGTAAGATATGTTTACAAAATAGCAAAAGCCCTTGTAAAACTCAGAAACCTTAGCCTGTGCCCCCCTCCACGTGTTATAGAGTTTAAGCAGACTATTTAAGACCTTTTAATAATAAAATGTCCTTAGTACTCGTACATAGTTATTCAAAGTGGCCTGAAATATTCGATATGTCAAATATTACTAGCAGTCGCATAATAGAAGTATTTAAAGGACTATTTTCTCGGTATGGATTTCCTGTTCACTTGGTGATTGATAACGGACGTTCTTTCACTAGTTAAGACTTCCATTGTTTTTGTAAAGAATCACAAATCAAACATAGTTGCACAGCGCTCTACCACCCCGCTACCAATGGGGTGGCGGAGAGATTCGTGGAAACCTTTAAATCAGCTGTAACTAAAATTAGGGAGTGGCTACAGTGTACCATCAGCAATTAACTTATTTTCATCAGATTATAGGAGTACGCCATAGCGTACAACAGGTGTGTCACCTGCTCGGTTGATGTTAGGTAGAGAAATAAGGAACAGATTTACTCGTATCCTCTTACGTCCACCACTTTTAGTAGGGACAGTGCAGGAGAGAGTAGACAAAAGGGATCAGGGCACAAGAGCTGTAAATTTTGAGATTGGACAATAATGTATGATTACGGACTATAGAAAGGGCAGCAAGTCACGCTCTCTTGGTATTGATTCTGCAATCTTTAGTGATTGCAGAATCAATACCAGGTGTTACATATGTCGTAGATGTGGGAGGATGTAAATGGAAGCGTCATGTAAATCAAATGTTGACTTGCGCTGAGTCTCTAAATGAAACTTAAGTAGCGAGAGTATTTAAGTTTATTGTTGTAACTACATATATAGGATAACATGATTATACTCGTAATAAGTTTGTTAGCGTTAATTCACTTCATAGATATGTACTTAAAAAATATAGGTACTAGTAAGCTATGTCAAATGCTATATTTACATGGCTGTCGCAGATATGTCCGGGAGAATGTGGAATCGGAACGTTTTGGTTACATAATCTGCATTCATGTTTGACTCTGTGGAATACACTGTGAATACACTACATACTAGGCGGCCACTAGTATATAGTGTATTTTTTTTTATTACGGACTAAGCAATCGTTTGACCACGATCTCATCTGATGGAAAACGATGATGTGATGATGTTTACGTGCGACAGAACCTGAATCAGTTTGTAAGACGTGGGGACAGACACACGTACAACACCCGCGGTGCTCACAAGTTGGCTGCAGTGTCCAGGAGACTGGCGCGGTCTAACAAGTTGACGCATGTGATGGGGCCCACGGTGTATAACCGCCTTCCAGCGCAAGTCACGTCAGCTGCAAGTTTTAACACATTTAAGTTTAAACTGAAAACCTGGCTCATCGAAAAAGCGTTTTACAATGTTGACGAATACTTGACTGTACCTAAATGAGGTACTCGTATTTATTTACTTTTATTTTTTTCTTATTAATTACTTTATTTGACATTTAATTTATTGTTTTGTATGTGATTACTAGATTTAACGTAATTTGTATTTAGTTACCATTTGTGATACTCTGACATATAATTTTTATAACAAATTATGAATAAATGGTTTATCTGTTTATCTGTGGGCGAAGGTGTACACGCTTGCCTAGTAGATACCTATTCACTCTTGACTTGAACACACCGGGGTTATAATTTACCGGAAACACTGACGAGGGCAGGGCATTCCACTCCTTTGCAGTTCTTATAATAAATGAAGAAGCGTAACGCTTCGTTCTTGTGCGAGGTATTTCAACCATGAAAAGGTGGCGCTTTGCTTCTTTTTTTGCTGGTTTTGTTTAAAGTTCAATAAACCCAATTTAATGAATATAGGTGTGTTACGTAATGTGCTCGGACCGAGCTCAGTGTCGTGCATTAGGAGAGGCCTACGTCCAGCAGTGGACAAATATATGGTGATGATTATGTTATATGCCAGGACTGAAGGCCTACGTCGACAGCTGTTTTTTGATGACCACGCTTTCTGGCAAATTGGAGGATATAAAGCAGTATTGTCACAAGCTATTTGATTTATATAGGTACATAAATACTAGTTTTCCCGCCCGCGACTTCGTCCTCGCAGTCTACTGTTTATCGCGAAAAAAACATCCTATTTTCTTCTAGGATATTGAAAACCAATGCAAAAGTTGATATAGCACTCTTGATGTTTTTGACAGACTTGTTATTTCGTTTCCATGGCGACAACAGACCATTCTGTGATGGCAACCGTTCCTTACAGTGAGTAATCAACATTTTCCAGTTTTCTCGTGGAAACTTTGAATTTTCCGGGATAATAAGTATTTTCCTATGTTATTTCCAGGGTATACGCTATCTCCACTATAAATTTTTCATCAAAACGTCCAGCTGTTATCACGTGAAAACTCCCCAAACAAACAAACAAACGGACAACGTTTCAATTTTATATATTGGTATGGATGGATGGATAGCAGCAGTTAAACTAAGATGAGGATAAATGGTTTCTTTTTTTTAACCCCAAACTCAAAAAAGAGAGAGCTGTTATAAGTTTAGGGTATGTAGGTATCACACACTGTGTGTGGCATTGTAGCTTCAAAACAAATAATCCGATTTTTCTGTTTGAAAGCTGATGTGATTGAGATGCTTCTTAGCGATAATGGAGGGTGGGGAGGTCTGGGTTTTATATTCTGTTAATTTATGCTTGTTTTTTGTTCATTTTTGAATAATCTGCAATGGTGACAAATTCTTGTGAATAAAGCCTATATAAAATTATCTGTCAAAAAATAGTGACGACTTAATTATAGGTACTACGTACAAGCCAACATTCATGTTCGCCTGTTAGAAATTTTCCATAATTTACGACTGAATTATGTATTTGCAAGTGTATATTAATTGCCGCAATCAGCAGTACAAAATTTTAATGAACAAACAATAAACATAATTCACTTGTAATCAAGGAGTTTACAAATATTACGTAAGATAAGTAATTTTCAAGATAATTGCCTTAGTAACTTCTCTCCCCATATTTCGCTGAGAATCTGTAAGGTATTATTGAGCATAATGGAAATTAAAGCAGATTGTCCTCGGCTTCACCAGCTATCTATTTTTATACATTTTAAATTTGTTTTTGTTATAAACTGTCTTGGGTACTAACTACTTGTTCCCATTAGTCAAACCACTTTGAAACTTATAGATGGATAGATTAACTCTTAATTGCACTAAAAAACTTAAATTATAGCACGGCAACATTGTATTTAATATAATGCAATTACTGGCACTAAGCAGCGATTTTTTCCAGACAAGATAGCGAGAACATAAACATTTATGTGGTATACCTACATGAAACTTACTATACCTACGTAAAGGACTACCTTTGGCACGATGGGACATCGAAAAATTGGTAGGACCTGGCCAAGGTTGGCTCAAAACCAGGATGAATGGCGTAAGAGGGAGGAGGCTAATGACCTGCAGTGAGCGGAAATTATGATGATGATGATATACGATGGCGAGGAGATTAGAAAGAAACTCAACGAAATTTCTATACGTTTACGCAAGTAAGCATTTCTTGAAATGCTTTCCTCCAACAACAGAAAAGAAAGAAAGAAAGAAAGAAAAGACGTTTATTGTGCACAAACAAGATACATGTTACAAGATATAAAAGTAAAGTACTTAACTAAATAAACATTAATGCATCTGCTGTGCACAAAAGGAGAAAGTTCAGCATAAATGCTGCGAGGACAGAAGTCTCGCAACGCTGGTTTTCAACTCGCTCTTTTCTCACATGTAGGTTTTAAAGCATATTAAGGAGGTAGTTACAAATTAATTCGTTACTTCCAATCTTCATAATTAATAAAGAAAACTAGAAACTGCAAAGTAGCATTAGATAACATGTCAATAACTAAGCATAACTGCAAATTGGTAGATCTGTAAACATTTAGTAAAATATTACGGTCTGAAATTAAAATATTACTAACATATCGGTAAACGAAAATAAAACATACGACAATAACAACAGAACAAATTGCGACGGAAAACGTACGACTAATTAAATGTATGATAATTTATAAATGGAGACTTTTCAGCGTATTTACATATTTACGTAATATTGTATTGGATGCAAATGTAATCACCACAGAAAACTCAGTCTGTATTTGTGAATTTTATAAAATGTTGTTTGCCGAAATTATTATTATAGTCGATTATAGTGCCCACGGCTTTGGACTCTGTGGTCATTTTTTTAGAATATATGGATCGTATTTGACATTCCAGAAACAAAAGTATCAATATATTCAAACTTAAAACCGCATCGCAATAGGTCCAGTAGTTTGTACGTGATACGTGAATAGACAGACATTTATAAAAATGATTTATTATTGTACCGTATTACTGTAAAAAACTTATGAATTGTGAAGTCCCCTAGGCCACATATAGGGTTCCGTACCTCAAAAGGAATCCTTATAGAAACACTTCGTTGTCTGTGTGTCTGTCAAGACCCTTTTTCTCAAGAACGCGTGGACGTATCAAGTTGCAATGTATATCAAATACTCAAATCTAAAATCCCATGGAGCTGTGAAAAAATACAACTCCTTAGTGAACGCAATCAAAGAATAACGCCGTTTATGCCGCATATTTTGGCACTCGCTAATTAATGTCATATAGCACAAGTAAAGGGTAAAATCCGAATACCGTAAAGTTGTAGTTACATAAAAAAAATACTTCTAAACTCGATTCCCGTGGACACGGACGAACTATTTACATAACTACAAGTTTGTACGGAACCAACAGTGCGCGAGTCCGACTCGCACAAGACCGTATTTTTATTATTTTAATTTTACTGAGTTTTCGTTACCTACTTTATGTGTATATAGATATTACATAGTTGACTTGGTACTTTTAAAGTACGTTTTAAAGTTACGTACCGTTATTTCCGACTAGCTGTGCCCGCGGCTTTGCACGAGTGATCTTTTCTCTAGGTTAAAAGTATTTTATGTGCTATTCCAGGACTTAAAATAACAATGTAAAAAAAATGCTTCAGTCGTCAAATAGTTTTATCGATTGATCGGCTTCTACATATCGGATTGAGATACTAAATACAACACTTTTAAGTCATGCCATAAGCTATCGATCAGTGAAATCCGCATCACAATCAGTGCAGAAGATGTTACGTGATGCGCGAACAAACAGACGCAGATAAACAGACATACAGACAGACAAGTTTAAAAAAATGTTACATGTAGGTGTGATACACAGCTAATAAATCAAATTTATAAATGTGATGTCATTTTAATAACATTACAATAGATATAACTTTAAAAAATCCGATTTTCCTAATTTTTGGTTTTGTCCAGATTACAGGGGAATTATTAGTCCTACAAAGTTTTGCTTGTGCTTACATTAAAGTTAAATACCTGTTTTAGAACCTTGTCACATATAATTTTTCGTATAATGAGTGTTATAGCCGATATTCTACTCTGAAGGCGGCAAAACGAAAATTTCTTACTTTTTAGGGAAAATTGCCAATGTTTGAAGTACTGCATCTCAGGTTTTATCAAATAACAACAGAGCTGAAAAAACTCAAATTATAGAAAAAATTGTGTTTTGTATAAGTGTAGGTAATAACTATTCCGTGAGATGCATTTTTTAGAAGTTCTAGGCCAAAATCAGAAAAAAGACCGAAAATTTCGATGTATCAGTTAGCTTCAAAAGTTAGCTCAGGTCTTTCGAAGCTGCAAATTTAGTTTAAATTATTAAACTAAACTAAAACTATTACTAACAACTACAGTTAACTATTATAATAATTTTTTATTTGTATTTTTTTTAGTTGAGTTTAGTTAATTTGTTGTACTACTGGTATTAATCCTAACAACATTCCAAAAAAAAAATGAATGTAAGTACAGATTTTTGCGATTTTTGTATCTACGGTGACTGGCCTAATCCTGTATGATAAAGTGCGAAAGCCAGCTTAAAACGAGCCGTACGTTCAAATGTTGCTATACATCTCAGGATTCAAGTTATTTGGACATTATACTGCGGGTTGTGATAACTGTAATTTCTGAACTACATAAGCGATAACCTTGAAATATTTACATGTCAATTTTTAAAGTACCTACTGTATAACAAAAAAATAATGAATGAAATAGGACAATAGGTTAATGAATTACAACTAAGTACACATTTTGAAATTCATCCCCTCTTCCAAGGGATCCATACTATATATTGGGATAAAAAGTAACCCATTTCCTACCTCGTAGTATGAACTCAAATCATATAACGTTTCATTTGAATTCATTTAGTAGTTTCGGCGTGAGCGCGGTCAAGATACAGACAGACAGACAAAGAGACAAAAATGAAAAAAAAAACAGTTTTGGCTTCAGAATCAAATACAATCCAAAAATATATATTACTTCAAACTTTACATAACTTTGGACCCCTATACTATTATCCATACCAATATATAAACGTGAAATGTCTGTTTGTTTGTTTGTTTATTTGGGGAGCTTTCACGCAATAACGGCAGGACGGATGTTGATGAAATTTAGAATGGAGATAGCTCATACCCTGGAATAAAACATGGGATACTTTTTATCCCGGAAAATTGAAAGTTCCCACGGGAAAACTGGAAAATGTTGATTACTCACTGTAAAGAACGGTTGCCATCACAGAATGGTCTGTGGTTGCCATGGAAACGAAATAACAAGTCTGTAAAAAACATCAAGAGCATTGGTGCTATACCTACTTTTGCATTGGTTTTTAATATCCTAGAAGAAAATAGGATTATTTTTTCGCGATAAACAGTAGTCCGTGCGTATGTAAGTCGCGGGCGGGAAAACTAGTATTATATATATCCAGGATAGGGGTCCAAAAGTTATGTTAACATTGGATACTTTCATCCCGAAAAGTTAAAGGGTTCCCGTAGTATAGGGGTTGAAACTTATTTAAAAGAAGACCTGATGATGCACCTCGGCACAGTCATAGTTTATATGATGAGTTAAAATTAAGGATACTTTTTAACCCTAAAAAACAAAGGGTTCCTGCGGGATAGGGGTCCAAAGTTATGCTCCCTTCCTTCTTTCCATTTCTCGCGATCTTGTGCTTTTAAATGCCAGTTCACATTATCGGAAATAATAAAAATCGACTTAAAATCAGTCTAACAACAATGTCAATATACATCATTAATCGGTAATTTCCATCATGAAATCAGCAAAAAAAACTCAAAAAATAATGAAAGTTATTTGATTCAAATAGCTTTGGCAAGTCTAGGATCATGAAATGAAACTTTTAAGTTTGTATTTATATACTTTAAGCTTTGAACTCCCAGCCCTTGACTTCTGAAGGGAAAGGCAAACCAAAAATCTTTTGCAATTTTACTTCGATCGAACGAAAACTTTTTTAACGCACGAAGTGTAAATATACTTACAAGGGTCCGGATTTAGTACAAGGATGTACTTAACCTTGAACCTTGTACCTAACTTGTGCCATTCGAATCGGTCGTTTAACACATTACAACATAATCGAGGACCGAACATTCCCTCGTAAAGGCATTAGCGCATTAACACACCGTGGAAAAATTACGCTGTCCGAAACTCGGCCGTACTATGTTCTTGATGTCGGAGACAGTAGTTAAGCTTATGCGTTTTAGAAGTTGTATTTTTACTCGTATGTACCCACCTCCAACTAGGGAAAGTTTCACGGGTAGCGGCAGTAGCGCTACAGAATGAGTACAGTAGTTCTTTGCTCGGTTTCCAAACCACGCTTTCAGATGCGTAGTACAGTACGGTCGATAAGTCGTGGCCACTCTGAACTTCGCGCAAAGGGCTGCGCAATGAACATTTTTAGGAACTGAATGGCGGAATGAGGCGACGTGTACGGGGCTGTGGTCTATCTAGGCTAGTGATGCACCTCGTTCCGCCATCTGGGTACTAAAAATGATCATTGCGCAGCCATTTGCACGAAGTTCAGAGTGGCCACGACTTATCGGCCGTAGTGTATTCATAATTTGACTGTATTATACAAAATGGCAGAAAGTAGTTAAAATTATGATTAATGCTATGATACAATTTTTCGGTAACTATATTCAGTCAGTTCCTACGAACTCTGTGTTACGAGTATGCGGGGCGTGGTTATATACGCGATTAGAGTAGAGTACCTATAGTATTCAGAACTTCGTACAGCTATTGTTAAATAAACTATTTCAATAGATTATTTATAAAATGTGATGTGACAAAGTAATTCATAGTCTGGCGCACCAGCGTGAGGTCGCAAGCCTGTCGGTATTCTACAGATTGCACTATGGAGAGTGTGCACAAGAACTGCAGAATCTGTTTCCCCCATCACCTTTCCATTACCGTACGACTAGACGATCGGCAGAGCGTCATCCTTTTATGGTTAAAATACCTCGCACACACTGAGAAAAAAAATGTTGTTGGGTGTAACAAAGAAACTTTAACGCCACACAGCCGTTAAAGGTACTTTGGTGGTGAAACAATGACTTTATTGCCAAGAGTTTATTGTCAATTTAACAATATTTTATGGCAACTTTTAAAATTGTTGGAATTACAATATTCAAATTAAATCTAATATTGTCGTTGCACCTACAAAAACGTTGCATTTTTAGCAATATAAATTAGTTCCATTAGCAATGTTTTGGCCTGATATCCAGCTCTAAAGTTGATACAATGACAATTTTGCATTGTTATGCCATAAATATGTTGTGTTGCAACGGCTAATTGTTTTAATAGCAACTTTTATTTTGCTATTCTAACATACCTTTTTAGTTTTGAAATAAGTTTGTATTGATGCAATAAAAAAGGAAAGGATCAAGGGTAACCTAGATTAGGTATACTTTGTATAAAACATTAGAAAACGTATAGACGGACTTATTTATTATTCAAGTGATTTAAAATCTAAGCACAACTTTTGGTCTTCTTAAGATAACTTGACGTCAACCGTCCAGTAGGGCTCGATGTTGACAATCCAGGAACCTCAGAGTCAAGCGCAGAAAACTGAAATCAATAAACATTTTTTTAAATATATTTTTGTAATAAATGGTTATTGCCCGTGACCTCGCACGAGACGTCACATACCTTTTATCCTTCCCGCGCCTACCAGAAACCTAAGTAGTTCAGCTCAATCGGTTCAGTAATTAATCTGTGTAGGTTTAAACAGACAGACAAGACAGACAAAACAACTTTGCAATAATTAGACAGTTCTTTTTAAACTACTAGAACTACCTACTGGATGTTTCTTATTATTTACTGTAATAATAGTTCTTCCATATAAAGAGGTAATCTAAACAAATAATCTAATTAGGTACAAAAAAACCTACAAAGAAATCTCTAAATAACTACATAAAAATGCACGCGACGGGAATTGCAACTTTTTTTGCAAACATGCGCAGTGGGCGCCCCATTTCGTCTAGTTATAATATGGCGACTTCTATACATACCTAATATTATGTAGGTACTACACAATACCCACTAGTAATTATCGACGGCTGCTAGCGTATAGCCTATTATTTATTTTGTGGTATGGCTACAATTTAGACCATGAACTTTCAACTGAGCCAAATGCACACTTCAAGCATGCATGCCACCATGTGGCCTGGATGGTACAAAACGATAGTGCTACTTAAAAACTAAGAGAAGGTACTTACCCAGCATATCTATACTTATAATAAAACTGTAACGGGTCCAATTCTGTACATTGAAGATATTTTGAAATTTTTTTTTGAACCTTACTCTAGTATCGATACTGAAGCCAGAACTATAATTTGTTTCATTCTTGTCTGTCTGTATCTTGGCTAGGCATCACGCCGAAACTACTGAATGAATTTAAATGAAACTTGGTATGATTTGAGTTCATACTACGAGGTAGGACATAGGCTACTTTTCATCCTGAAAAATGAAAAGTTTCCCGCAGGATTCAGGTTGAAAGTTATTTCAAAAAACACTTTAAAAAATCCGTCCAGTAGTTTCAGAGTGAAACTACTGGACGGATTTTGATGCAACTTGGCACAGTTATAGTTTGTGTGATGGATTAAAATTGAGGATACCTTTTATCCCGAAAAAGTAAAGAGTTCCTGCGGGATAATGTCCCAAATTCTGTAACTTAAACATATTTGTAATTTTTTTTAGGGGTCGTTCTACTAAAGCCAAAACTGTATTTTTATAATTTTTGTTTTTCTGTCTGTCTGTCCGTTTGTCTGTCTGTACCTTGGAAGTGCATCACGCCGAAAATACTCAATGAATTCAAATGAAATTTGGTATGATTAGAGTTCATAGTTTCAGGTAGGACATAGGATACTTACCATCCCGAAAAAATTAAGGGTTCCTGCAGGATAGGCGTTGAAAGTTATTTTAAAGAACACGTATCACGCTGAAACTACTTGACGGGTTTTATTGAAACTTAGCACAGTCATAGTTTATATAATGGGTAAAAATTGAGGATACTTTTTATCCCGAAAAATAAAGTGTTCCTTCGAGATAATGTCCAAAATTCTGTAAATTGAAGATATTATGTATTTTTTTTGGAGGCCGTTCTATATTCAATACTAAAGATAACACTGTATTTTTTAATTTTTGTGTGTTTGTCTGTCTGTCCGTCTGTCTGTCTGTACCTTAGCACCACGCCGAAAATACTTAATGAATTCAAATGAAATTTGGTATGATTTGAGTTCACACTTCGTGGTAGGACATTGGATACTTTTCATCCCGCAAAAAATAAGTGTTCCTGCAGGATAAGGGTGGAAAATTATTTAAAAGAACACTTAACACGCTGAAGCTATTGGACGGATGTTGATGCAACTTGGCACAGAAATAGTTTATAAGATAGGTGAAAATTATGGGTACATATTTTCCCGAAAAAATAAAGGGTTCCTGTGGGATATGGGTCCAAATTCTGTACATTAAAGATATTGTGTTTTTTTTTTGTTGGAAATTACTCTTTATTCGATTATGAAGCCTAAACTGTATGTTTTTTCATTTTTGTCTGTATGTCTGTCAGTCTATATCTTAGAAGCGCATCACGCCGTCGGAACTACTGGATTAATTCAAAAGAAACTTGGTATGATTTGAGTTCGTGCTACGAGGTAGGACATAGGATACTTTACATATCGAAAAATTTATGGGTTATTATTTAGGGGTTGAAACTTATTTATAAGAACACGTACCACTCTGAAAGTAATGGACTGATTTTGATGCAACTTGGCACTGTCTTAAGTTATATGTTGGGTTAAAATTGAGTTTTATCCCGAAAAAGTAAAGGGTTTCTGCGGGATATGGGTGCAAAGTTATGTTAATAATTAAGTAATTAATATATTTTATGGATGGTTCTCTTTATTCGATACTGAAGCCAAACTATTTTACTTTTTAATTTTAAATGTCTGTTTGTCCGTATCTTGACCGCGCATCCTAATTAAAACAATGCTCTTGGGTGCTTAAAAAAGGTATTGGACATATTTTTTTGTTAATCTTTTCTTTAGTTTATAATATGATAGGTGAAAATTATGGATACATTTTGTCCCGAAAAATAAAGGGTTCCTGTGGGATATGGGTCCAAATTATGTACATTCAAGATATAGTGTCTTTTTTTGTTGAATGTTATATATTCTATATTCTATTATGAAGCCTAAACTGTATGTTTTTTTTTTGTCTGTATGTCTGTCAGTCTGTATCTTAGCCGGGCACGCGCCGAAACTACTGGATGAATTCAAAAGAAACTTGGTATGATTTGAGTTCGTACTACGAGGTAGGACATAGGATACTTTACATATCGAAAAATTTATGGGTTATTATTTAGGGGTTGAAACTTATTTATAAGAACACGTACCACTCTGAAAGTAATGGACTGATTTTGATGCAACTTGGCACTGTCTTAAGTTATATGATGGGTTAAAATTGAGTTTTATCCCGAAAAAGTAAAGGGTTTCTGCGGGATATGGGTGCAAAGTTATGTTAATAATTAAGTAATTAATATATTTTATGGATGGTTCTCTTTATTCGATACTGAAGCCAAACTATTTTACTTTTTAATTTTATATGTCTGTTTGTCCGTATCTTGACCGCGCATCCTAATTATAAAAATGCTCTTGGGTGCTTAAAAAAGGTATTGGACATATTTTTTTGTTAATCTTTTCTTTCTTTCTGTTTGTATGTATGTATGTTTGTTTGTTCACGCAACGATGGCGATGCGGTTTTCATTGTTAGATAGCTTAGGATTTGATTTAAATCTGGTGTAATTGGTATCTCAATCTGGTGAGTAAGAAGCCAAACAATTGCAATTAATAAAGTATTTTGACGGCTGAAGAAATTTTGTTCAAATGTTACCTAGTAGAAAAAAAAAATGCTTGCCTAGTAGATACCTATTCATTCTTGACTTGAAAACACCGGGGTTATAATTTACCGGAAACACTGACGAGGGCAGGGCATTCCACTCCTTTGCAGTTCTTATAATAAATGAAGAAGCGTTGTGACGAGGTCAAAACCTCTTTCATAATGATACTCTTTTGATCTCTTAATTCTTTCTTAGTCCATTTCTTTTCATTTTGAGAGTTGGTAATTATTCATTCTAAATACAAATAACCGGTGATTGATATATTGATTTTTGGAAAAACCGAAATAATACTATAGAATACATAAATAAGTTTATTGAAAATATATATAAGATTTTTAAATATATATCAGAATACCTACAATACCTACATAAGTGGTTTTAATCCGTATCGTCAAAGTATAAAAGTCTGTTAGTTCCCGTGCTCCTAATTATTATTGTTCCTGTAATTCTGTGTCACTGAGGTTTGGGTCCTGGGCTAGTGGGAGCAACCCAAACCCTGGGACCGCCTCGTGCCACTGGCGCCCTCAACGTCCCGTACCCAGCCCTGCTCAACCTGCCTACAAGTTCCTGATTTCTCCGTGTTTTTTTAATCAGTGTTCAATTTTTAAGTCGTCCCACAAAATTCTAAAAGGCACTAGGCCATCTTGATTTAAATTTGGATTGGATTATTTGGCAAACCCAGAACAGTTTTTTATACTCAAGTGTATTTTATATTTGCATTCCAGTCATTCATGTAAGTAAGACATTTTCATTAATACGTACTTTGTTCCGAATTTCACTATCGGCCTACCTAGTTCCGAATCACTCTAAACTTTGACGCGTGATTATGCGTGACGCGTTAACGCGTATTTACATTAACGCTTTTTTTATATATGTTTTTAAAGCGTTACTATCGCACTTAACGTAACGTTACCTACAAAGTATACACTAAGTTTTATTTGCTGGTCTCATATTAAATAAAAATGGACCCTGCGCATCTAAATAAACGAGAATTGATCTATGAATTAAAATGTAGAAATGCTGAAGTCCATACAACAGAAACTGTAGAAAATTTACGTTCAAGGTTATCGAACTTACTTGATAGCTCGAATACTCAGGATTTTCAAAGCCCGTATACATTTGAACAGGATACATACATACATTATGTACTATGAAAGTTACATTGTTTTCATATTCCCGTACTATTTAAATATATTATGGTAAATAATATATTTAAATACCTACGTATTACCATTGCAGGTTCCCTACTTACAAATAATCTTGTATTTAAGTTGTAAATAATGTAATTTTATTATAATTTCCTTTTACAGAGTAATGTCCACATTTTTATATTTTTCTTTTATTCACTTCATTAACTTTTCGGATTCATTATGAATATTGACTTCAAGTCCCTACGTATTGCTACGCGTATTCAGTGCTATTGTACTTATTACATACTTTAATGCTTTGGTACTAACAGTAGTTAATACCCTACTTGTAAGCTATGTACTTTTTATTTATTTTATTTACAAACATAATATTCAGCCTAAAGCGAAACCAGTTCCATATATTATTATTTACTACACCTACTCACAAAACTTCCAATACTGAAAAGAGCGGCAAATGTGATTACTCTATAAACCAAGCCTAGGCCACAAAACCAGTATTATACTTAATATACTATTACCCACCTACCTTACTTATATTATTTTAACGTTCTAACACAATGTTTACTATGTACATACACGTACATACATACGTGCTCCAGGCATGTCGTACCCCAAGGTACGTTTAGCCATTTTGGCAAACTAATTGTATATAAATATACACGTACATACATTTACACATGACACACCACACATACCATACACACATACACTCACATAATCACCCTAATCAGCGGCTAGTGACTGTATAAATAAGCCTACACTATATTGTATTGGTTTCACGAGTAACCTTTATATTATATAAGGTTCCTCTTTCTTATAAATGAGTTTTATTTCCAAAGAATGGGAATAAGACTATGAATGATGATGAATGAATGTGTGATTTATGAATTTGAATGCATTTAGGAATCCAATCAATTGTATATTGACATTGTAAATAAACATGTTCACCTAAAAATAAAAAGACTTCTCAGCATTTCCATTATTTTAATTAATTATTTTACTATTTGAACTTTATTACCCTTATTATATATATTTTTATTATTAACTTCTACTAATTTATTTTAATTTTGTTTAATTTTTTATTTTCTCTTTTTTTTTTAAATAAACCTTATGTTTTAGGATACCAATAACAACAAAAATTTTACATACCTTACTACAAAAAAAATGTTTTTTTTTGTTTACTATCAAAAAAAAAACTCCGGGTAGGCGGGGTATTGTGACGAGGTCAAAACCTCTTTCATAATGATACTCTTTTGATCTCTTAATTCTTTCTTAGTCCATTTCTTTTCATTTTGAGAGTTGGTCATTATTCATTCTAAATACAAATAACCGGTGATTGATATATTGATTTTTGGAAAAACCGAAATAATACTATAGAATACATAAATAACTTTATTGAAAATATATATAAGACTTTTAAATATATATCAGAATACCTACAATACCTACATAAGTGGTTTTAATCCGTATCGTCAAAGTATAAAAGTCTGTGAGTTCCCGTGCTCCTAATTATTATTGTTCCTGTAATTCTGTGTCACTGAGGTTTGGGTCCTGGGCTAGTGGGAGCAACCCAAACCCTGGGACCGCCTCGTGCCAGCGTAACGCTTCGTTCTTGTGCGAGGTATTTCAACCATGAAAGGGTGGCGCTTTGCTGATCGTTTAGTCGTACGGTGATGGAAAGGTGATGGGGGAATCAGGTTGTGCAGTTCTTGTGCACACTCTCCATAGTGTAATCTGTAGAATACCGACAGGCTTGCGATCTCACGTCGATGCGCCAGAAGCTTACTCTTTACCAGAGTGTCATCTCCAATGAGCTTCATAGCACGTCTCTCAATTGAATCCAAAGCCTCGAGCTGATACTTGGCAGAACCGCCCCAGAGGTGGCAGCAATACTCCATACAAGATCGGACCTGTGCTTGATAAAGATTCAAAAGCTGTCCCGGCTTGAAGTACTGTAGGTAGATTGGAAGTAGTGTAGGTAGATCGGAACTGGAATTTGAATACATTTTATTAGAGAATTCAGCTTCTGTTCTCTACACTCAATGGCACCGTTGACACTAGGCAGGGACGTGGCCTTTTATTATTCTCATTCTAGGCTTATTTTTTTTTAGTGTACGTGCCGGTTCTCCTATTTCAAAGCTGTACTCCATCTGGTTTTTGATTTTTTATGTTCGTATAGTACACACGAGTGATTGTATGAAGCTTGATCACTGTTGTTATTTATATCGTAGTACTTAGAAACAAGCTCCGGTGAACCGGCCACTAATCTTGAAAACTTCGCGATAGGTATAGGCCTCATTAGCCACACACGAACTTGTTGTTGGAAAACCGAGCGAAGTGTATATTTCCAGTTTCAGCGGTGTGCAGTTAATTATATATTAACCTGGTTGAAAATTGGAAGTAAATTTGTTTAGCTAACAAACAGCATTGTAAGTTTCACACCTGCGTATAAGAATAACAGGCAAAGCATTGTGACATCTTCCTACACTGAAGGAAAAAAATGGGTTGATCTTGGCTGCTTCTAAATTCTGTCTCAGAGTCTCTTGTAAGACGCTTAATGCCAATAAAAACACTTCACTATACGTACGATACGTATTAATATGAAAACTAACGTGGTTTTGATACATTTTAAAACGCAAAAACGGGAGTTACTAACGTATATTATTTGAATTATTCCAACTATAGTTTCAACCACATCCGGTGGTCTTTCTCAAGGGGAGTGCGGGACGCCCGCGAACTTGTCATTACCTCGCACAAAAACCTAGAGTTTACAGAAAAAAAACCCGTGTAAAGTAATAAACTTATTTCTGCATCGGGAGTGCTAGTCTGCGAGCTACGGTGAAATATTTTTAGAGGTCAGGTCGTATAGTACATATCGTAACGTAACACATCTGATCCCATCTCTGCAAGTTTGATGTTAAAATCAACAATTGCTTCAAGAAATTCAGAATCCCAAAAAAAACGCGTGGGTCTGTGTCAGGACGCACGGCCGTTTGTTTGTCGCGAAACTTCTACGCCACGTACAATTTAATCTGGTCTTAGAACCCTCTCGTTCGCTCTGTGCTAGAGTTTAGGGTACCGTTGTGAGCCCCAGAACTTCTTCTTTCCAACAATATACTTAACCTTTATTTTAGTACGGAATTTCCAGGCGCTGCAGACACATTTGTGATTTTTAATTTTTTGTAAATCCCGTTTTATCAAAATTTTCATAATGGCCGATTCCTATATCTTAACATGAACCGTTTTTGCTTACTATCCGTAGGCTTTTGACATAAACGCCTTACAAAAAACGTCAAAATTAACGAGATGCTGGACAAACGACTCGTTTCATTTTTATAGGAATGGGGGGCGGTTCCTATATCTTAAAACGAACTGTTTTCGCTTACTGTCCATAGGATTCTGACATAAACGCCTAACAAAAAACGTCAAAATGTATTTATTATATTACTATTTTTTAATTTGTGCTTGTAATATTTCAAGGTAGTAAACTAATATATTCTAAAACATTTAGTTACAACTCGGGAGAGCTAATATACGGCAGAATGCAATTACCATTATGATTAATTATCCATAATTAAGCCGGCGCGGGCGTGACATCTGCCGGCTCTTAGCGCAAATCTAATAAAGATACAGTGCAGGCTTACTAGAACCTGGTTCACAAAGGGGTAGAAGGCGAGAGAGTAACTATTTTTAGGACTGGCTGGAGATTATTAGCACAGCGGTTTTTTTAGTACCGGCTGTTTTACACTTTTTTGTTCGGCTGAACATAGTGCAATTGATTAAGATACTTTTATTAATGACGGCGGCTTACTTCTATATTTAATTTGTAATTAGTTAAGCTAAGGGCCAATTTGAAGATATACGGTATATAAGGTATTGTATGTTTTTATGTACAACAGTGCACTGGTTGTTCACTCGATGGGAAGCACCACGCCATGTTAGTTGCAGTACCACCCAGAATTTTATACTGCCTAAATATTAGCACTGCCCTGCGCTCGTCACCCTGAGACATTGGTTGTTAAGTCTCAACCATGTCTCAGACCAGTTATTTCATTGTATATATTGCCCTTTAAACCGGTACAAGGAGTTCCTTGGTGGATATCTGGCAAAAGTGGTCTTGTCCAGGCGGACTCTTGAAAAAGAGTCCTGCCACTGCATAAATCTCAGATGTGAAGTTAAACTAGGTCGGCTCTGTTCTAAAATGGGTGGTCTCTGACACGTGAACTTTACTGATTATAAAATGAAGCTACGGGTATGTCATTGCCAAGACAAGAAGGTTTAAACAAGTAAATTTATTATAGAAATACAAAAACCCGACTGCGAACAATATTATACACACTAGTATAATAAAGGCGAAACTTTGTTTGTATGTAAGTGGGTATGAGTGTGTGTGTATGTTTATTACTTCTTCACGCTTAAACGGCTGAACGGATTTGGTTGAAATTTAGTATAGAGGTAGCTTGTACCCTGGATTAACACACATGATACTTTTCATCCCGGAAAATTCATGGTAGGTACTTGACTTGAGAGAAGCGGGTGAAACCGTGGGGTGCATCTAGTATTTATATAAATTTAATGTTTATTATTTACTTATATATTTTACTTTACATTAATAGTTGCAATGGGTCTGACAAACGTTTTTTACTTTACATGCCAAATAAATCTACAAAAAATTACGAGAAAATTTGCTTTTTTACATTTTTCATATTTTAAAAAATGGCTGAGATATTTACGATCAAAGTGCGTATTTCCGGCCGAAGGTTTTAAAAAACGCGGGCGGGCGCTCACTAGCCATGACGTCACACCCCCGGTCATTTGACAGTCGCGATCTCGTTCGTACGTTGCTGCGCAATAAATATCAACAAAATTATTAGTTATCTGTGGTAAAAATGGAAAATAAATACTGTATTGTGCCTCGGTGCTTCAATTAAACAGTTAAAATACCTGGTAAACTCTTTTTTTATGTGCCTGAGGACCCAAAAATAAGGAAAAAGTGGATGACAGTCGTAAAAAGACATAGGCCCTAACACTAAAGCGCACTGCTGTGAAGACCATTTCGATGTAAGTATTTGTTAATAATAAGTTAAGTTAAGTTAAGTATCCTTCTTCTTCTCTACTTATCCTTACCACATTTGACCTACTTAACGTACTGAAAACTGATTTGATTGAGATGGTTCTTAGCTATATAGAGGGGCGGGGGGAGTTGACAAAAGGGGGTGAGAATCGTATCTTTCAAACGAATGGACCGATTTAGCTGCGGTTTTTTATATTTGAAAGCAGAGGTAAACAAGATGGTTCTTATCTGTAATGGGGGAAGTGGTGAGGGGGGGGATGGGGGTGAGGATCGTAGCTACCAAATGAATGGACCGATTTTGATGTGGTTTTTTATGTTTGAAAACTGATGTGATCGGGCCAGGGTGACCGACACCGGAGCGGACGCGATCCGGCGCAGAAGACTAGGTGGGAGGAGGAGGCGTTTCACACACCTCCTCCCTCCTCCGTAGTGGGGTCACTGGTGGAGAGTCGGGGGACTCTCCATCGGATTGCACGGCCACACATGTCTGAGGGGTGACCTTTGTGAGCAAGGTCGCCTCTCCAAAGGCGGAGAGACCCGATAAGGGTCTGCCACTGGGGCAAGATTTTAGAATGCTACCGCGACCCCATCTTGCCCCACCTCGGTGGAGGACGGCTCACGGGGGGGATTTAGTGGGTTCAAGCTCCACATACCCCCTTTCATCATCCCCGTGGTGGAAGGGAAGTGCGAAGGCATTTCCGCCCTAAAAAAAAAAAGGCATAGTTTATAATATGATAGGTGAAAATTATGGATACATTTTGTCCCGAAAAATAAAGGGTTCCTATGGGATATGGGTCCAAATTATGTAAATTCAAGATATAGTGTCTTTTTTTTGTTGAATGTTATATATTCTATATTCTATTATGAAGCCTAAACTGTATGTTTTTTTTTGTCTGTATGTCTGTCAGTCTGTATCTTAGCCGCGCACGCGCCGGAACTACTGGATGAATTCAAAAGAAACTTGGTATGAGTTGAGTTCGTACTACGAGGAAGGACATATGATACTTTACATATCGAAAAATTTATGGGTTATTATTTAGGGGTTGAAACTTATTTAAAAGAACACGTACCACGCTGAAAGTAATAGATAGGTTTTGATGCAACTTGGCACTGTCTTAAGTTATATGATGGGTTAAAATCGAGGACACGTTTTATCCCGAATAAGTAAAGGGTTTCTGCGGGATATGGGTCCAAAATTATGTTAATATTTCAGTAATAAAAATAGTTTTTGGATGGTTCTCTATATTCGATACTGAAGCCAAACTGTTTTACTTTTTAATTTTGTCTGTCTGTTTGTCCGTATCTTGACCGCGCATCGCACCCAAACTATTAAATAAATTCAAAAGAAAAAAATGCTCTTGGGTGCTTAAAAAAGGTATTGAACAATTATTTTTTAATTATTTGTTAATCGTGTCTTTCTTTCTGTTTGTCTATATGTTTGTTTATTCACGCATCACGTAAAAACTACGCAACCGATTGCAATGCGGTTTGTTAGATAGCATTGTTAGATAGCTTAGGGTTTTATTTAAATTTGGTGTAATTGGTATCTCAATCCGGTGAGTTAGAAGCCGACCAATTGATAAAGTATTTTTGACGGCTGAAGAAATTTTGATCAAGTGTTGGTATATTGGTCCTGGAATAGCTCATTATGGTACTTTGAACCTAAAGAAAAGAACACGCGTGCGAAGCCGCGGGTACAGCTAGTAAAGCAATATGAACGAAAAAGTCTGTACAATGATGATAAATGAAAAAAATTGTCAAGGGTACATAAAATAAGCTGACATACAAAAATTAAAAAAATACAGTGTTAGCTTTAGTATTGAATATAGAACGGCTTCCAAAAAAATTTACATAATATCTTCAATTCACAGAATTTTGGACATTATCCCGAAGGAACACTTTACTTTTCGGGATAAAAGGTATCCTCAATTTTTACTCATTATATAAACTATGATTGTGCCAAGTTTCAACAAAATCCGTCAAGTAGTTTCAGCGTTCTTTTAAACAACTTTCAACGCATATCCTGCAGGAACCCTTTAATTTTTCGGGATGGTAAGTATCCTATGTCATAGTTCAAAGTATGAACTCAAATCACATCAAATTTCATTAGAATTCATTGAGTATTTTCGGCGTGATGCACTTCCAAGGTACAGACAGACAGACGGACAGACAGTTAGAAAGACAAAAAATAAAAAACTACAGTTTTGGCTTTAGTATTGAATGTAGAAAGGCCCCCAAAAAAATTTACAAAATATCTGTAATTTACAGAATTTGGGACATTATCCCGCAGGAACTCTTTATTTTTTCGGGATAAAAAGTATCCTCAATTTTAACGCATCATATAAACTATGACTGTGCCAAGTTGCATCAAAATCCGTCCAGTAGTTTCAGGGTGGTAAGTGTTTTTTAAAATAACTTTCAACCCCAATCCTGCGGGAACCCTTTCATTTTTCGGGATGAAAAGTAGCCTATGTCCTACCTCGTAGTATGAACTCAAATCTTGCCAAGTTTCATTTAAATTTATTCAGTAGTTTCGGCGTAATGCCTAGCCAAGATACAGACAGACAGACAGACAGACAGAAAAAAAAGAAAAAAAATACAGTTTTGGCTTCAGTATCGAATCTAGAGTAAGGTCCAATTTCAAAATATCTTCAATGTACAGAATTGGACCCGTTACAAATTTATTATAAGTATATAGATTTTTCATTGTACAGACTTTTTGTTCATAATATAAGGTATTTAAGAAGTTTTGCGACTTTGTGTTAAGGATAGGTATTGTAAAATATCTTCACAATAATAAATACACATGATTTTGTATTTTTTGTGACACACTCCCGATATCCCCAACAGTACACCAAAAATATTCACCTGAAAATGCCCTATTGTGTTATACTATCACGTAGGTATCAGGTACCTCCACTCAAACAACTTCTAAATAGAAAAGGTTTACAAGTCTAACGGTTATTCTACATTTTCCTGTCCTCAAGAAAGCACTCTATACAAGTTTCTTTACGTCAACTGTAATCAGTGACTTCTGCCGAAGTACCGCCCGTAGAAGGCAAACAAGCCGAGAGCACCTCACGGTAAGTGGATTTCGGATCTCGAAATCATAATAGTCTTGTTATTCTAAAAGGACGCACCTATCTCATTATTCAGTTTTTTTTGCGGAAAGGTCGATCTTATTCCTACCACGTTTTAAAAGAAGCTCGATGTTTTAAAACGTGGTAGGTTATTGTACTTGGACACATCTTGCTGGTGTACATTTGGTTAAAGAAATAAAATGTACGAAGCCTACTACAATAGAATATTATTGTTCTTGTCAAAGCTATTTTGTGATAGTGCCAGCACTAAAGTAAATTAATAAATGGTCAGGTTGCGAGTGCGCCCCTCGAATATTCAGGGTTCCGTACTACAAAGACTTATTTATGTAGCAGAAAGAGTTTCAGTTATGAACCGCAAAATTTAATTTAAACGGAAAGCTTAGTTACAAGTTTCTAAATCAATACCATTTTGGAGCCGTAGCAAAACTATAATTTGAGTTTTACGGGCGCTCGAGTCTTTGTTTATTAATGTTAAAAAAGTTACCTATTAGCAAAAAGAAAATGATCGCCCGTCCATGTAATTCCTTTCCTACATGCACCCACTAATATAATTTTAAATGTTTTGAAACACGATTTGATAGTTTGGGTCACGGAACGACTATATTACGTGTAATGTATATTTTGAGTCCATATCATATTTTGTTTGGGCTCTACAAGCCGGTGACGGAGTTTCAAGAATAATAAGGTTCCATTAGTCTTTTGGGTACGGAACCCTAACAATATTTTGATCCCAAAGTATTTTGGTCTCGAGTGGAAACCACGTTTAAGCAAACGTAGTGTAGGACGCCCTGTGGCCAGGTGAAGTGACGACCTGCGAAAAGCGGCTGGAAGAAAATGGATGAGGACAACTGAAGACCGAGCGCAGTGGCGTGCATTAGGATAGGCCTACGTCCACCAGTGGACAGATATAGGCTGATGATGATGATGATGAAACATCACTTCTGAAATTAATTTGCTCAACCATCAGTAACCTATTAGTATTAGTGGTCATATCGGGTATCACTGTAGCGGGAACTATGTATGTTACTAATTAATTAATCAATTAATGCCCACTTTCTCTGAATGGGTATAATCAACTGAATAAACGTTCACTATAGGTAAAACTAAAAGGAATATAAAAAAAAAAAAACTTTAACTAAAAATTATAACTTTCTCTGAGCATATATCATATCATAAATTTAAAAAATATCACGCTTCTTGTTCTTCCAGTGCATGACCGAGGTACCACAAAATTCTAAACGGAAGTAGGTACTCTTACCTGGCCGTGAAGCGCTTCGGGAAAAGTTTGTACCAACATGTAGACGGCGCCGCGTATCTTTGACTTGGGTACTTGGCTGGGTTCACCTCCATGCACTCAGTTCAAGCGCACAATAAATAATAGTACTATGGTTCAATTTTTCAGTTCAGTTTACTGAATAAGTGTATTTTTTCCCGTCGCTGTTTCTGTCTGAATGAATCTAGGTACTAATGTCGTTAGTGTTGTGTGTCCTGATGTATTTTTACAAAATTCGCTGTGGGTGTAGTTGTAGATAACGCTCGCCCTTCACGACGCTGACACTCGCTACTTCAGTCTGCTCGTGATGAGACGATCAATCAGC
This sequence comes from Alsophila aescularia, assembly GCA_946251855.1. NCBI lineage: Eukaryota > Metazoa > Arthropoda > Insecta > Lepidoptera > Geometridae > Alsophila > Alsophila aescularia. The sequence continues at coordinate 10,014,213 of OX276378.1, read as the reverse complement.
AACGTCGAGGTAATTAAAATAGCTAACTTTTCAGCGTGGATAACTCCCGTGTTAAAAAATAACTATGAACCATTTTCAGATTTTTCCAGTGAACTGAACTAGTGAGATTTTCTATTACCACTTGAGGCAATTCGGCGCACCTGCTCGTTATCTACACAGCTTTGTGTGAGCTCTCGTATAAACAGACCGCGAGGTTGGCTCCTTGTCAAACAATCCGACACATAAATTGGTGCATTGAAACTACATAATTATCAATTTTTTTTTTCGTTCTCTTTTAAAGACGTTTTTTGGCAGAAACAACCGGTTAATGAACGAATTAGCCTGACTATTCATGGATGTAACATCGCCAGCTTCTTCGGCAACTAACTTGCAGACGGCGATCTTAATGGTGTTTTTAATTTATAACTTGTATATTCGGATTAGGATTCTAGGATTATCTCTCTTTCTAATCAAAAAGCGCAAGGGATATGTTCCAGCTATTTTTGGCTTATGCTGTACAAAAATTCGTCCCTGACACGGCTCTTGTCTCATAAACACTCAATTCAAGCACTCCCCGATATTAAGGAAGCTGAGAAATGTTCAACCTTTTTGCCTTATTGCACTTTTTCCAATAGTCTACACCTAGCAACATACTGATAATTTTCGACAATAACTGCTTCTGTTATTCTGTTATAATGAAAGTGTTGCCATTTGTGAGAAAAATATTGAATCACACCTTGTTATATTACTAATTTATTTTCACGGCACGCAGCTATTGTAGCCTAAGCGGCTTTCGTATTAAAGCATTAATCGGCTTAAGATGGGGTTAATTATCGACTTAGGTAAGTTAAACGTATTTTTTTGCTGTAACGAAAGTCACTAAATAATTGACGCAGCGAAGTGAGATCTCCTGATCAAGTTGGACAATGTTCTTTCTATGACAACTTTCAATTTTCAGTCATAAAATGGACTATATTTATAGGTAGTTAATAATACGTGATAAATTATACTTAAATGCGAATGTTTGTATGTAGGTATGTAACTAGATTTGTAACCACTCAGTGCTGAAACAGCTGTATTTTGATTAAATTTGGTATACTTATATATATACTTTCATCATCATCATCCATCATCATAGTATACACGGGTAAAATGGCGGGGCGCATCTATTATAGGTACTTACTAGAATTCTTAAGTTCGTGATGCACTAAATAGCAGTGGGCACAGCAAGTCTGTATATCTATCTATCTATACTTATAATAAAGCAGTAAAGAACAAAAACACTGTACAAAGAAGATAATTTTAAAATAAAATGATCTTGGGTACTTAAAATTGGCTACTGAACAAGAATATAATATTTAAAAAAATCGTGTCTGTTTGTCTGTATGTTTGTTCGCGCATCACGTTAAAACTATTGGACCGATTGCAATATGGTTTTCTGTTGGATAGTTTTGAGTTTGACTCTAAAATTGGGGTACTTGGTATCTTAATCCGATGATTAGATGCCGAGCAATCGATAAAAAGCTATTTGACGTCTGAAGAAATGTAGTAGGTTTTGGTCCTGGAATGGCATGTGTGGGCTACTTTTAAATGAATTTACCACGCGGACAAAGCCGTGGGCATAGCTAGTACTTATAATAAAGCAGTAAATAAGTATAGAAAGTTTGTTCATCAAACATGATAAAACATGATCTAGGGGACTTAATATAAGCCACTGAACAAGCATAATAATTATTTTATGGTACATGCCTTTATGTTCATGCATCACGTAAAGCTACTAGACAGATTGCGATGCAGTTTCACTGATAGATAGCTAAGGGTTTGACGAACTGGTGTACATGGTATCTCAATCCCATGAGTAGAAGCCGAGCAATCGATAAAAATAAAAATTTGACGGTTGAACGAAATTTGGTGATATTGTTCCATAAAGCTACGTATAGTCCTGGAATAACATATAGGATACTTTTATCCCAAAAAATTGGCCACACGGGAGAAACCACATAAAAGAGTTATTAAACTTCGAAGAAATTAGCGAAGTTGTATAGTACTAGCGTACAGGTAGCAAAAATCTAATCAGACAGGCTCTTTTGCAAATCGACAACACTTCGAAATAATCGTAGCTATAATGATACGAGTTCCCATCGGCATGCAAAGTAGCGAATAGCACGAACATTTTTCAATTACAGATATTGTGGGTGTCAAGCGAACCCATTATGCCGTCGCGTATATAGAAAAGAAAAATTGTATTTGTTTAAAGTAGAGCGGTTATGTTAATGTTAGCGACTATGTTGGTGCACCGCGACTATGCCTCAATTACCATAATCATGTCAAGCGAAAAGCATTATCATCAACATCGTCATCTCCATCATCATCCTATCCTATGCCTATATTTGTCCACAGCTGAACGTAGACCTTTCCTAATGCACGCCATATCGGTTACCTTTGTTATCCGTCAGATATCTTCATTACAAATCTTGTCCTTCAGAGAAACTCCAAGCATAGCTCACATGAGTGTCCACGTTTCGGCTCCGAAGGTCATGACTGGTAGGACGCATTGATTGAAGACTTATGTCTTCGGACACTGTGGTAGCGTATGATAAAACCTGTAATTTTACTAAATTACCCTCTCTACGGCATTACCAACCAGGGCCGTAGCCTAGGAGGCTATTTGAGGTACTTGCCCGCTTTACCCTGCCCTTGACTCAATGTGATAAACGAGGTAGATATTCTTTAGGGTTCCATACCTCAAAAGAAATAAAGGAACCCTTATAGGATCACTTTGTTGTCCGTCCGTCTGTCTGTCAAGACTTTTTCTCAGGAACGCGTGGAGGTACCTATTAATTTGAAATTAATATCAAATACTCAAGTTTGCAACCCCTTGCAGCTGTGAAAAACAGACTTCTAAGTCAACGTTATCAAAAGCTACGGCAGCTTATGCCGCATATTTTGACTTTTTCCCTTGACTTTTTGACTTTAAACTCAAGGGAATTAAAACCTTTTGGGTATTTCCCGTTGACCTAGAATCATAAAAAAGCAATGTACAATAGCACAAGTAACGGGGAAAATCTGAAAACCTTAAATTTGGAGATAAGTACATGACAAAACTTTTTTTTTAAATGTCATCAGGCTTGATTCCCGTGATGGACGAGCTATTTACATACTTACAAGTTTGAACGGAACCCTCGGTGCATGAGTCCGATTCACACTTGGCCTTTTTTTTATCACACGACTGCCTAAAAAAAGAGTGTAATGTTTTCAGGGTTCATGTATGTTTGTATGAATGTGAGTTTTTTTATTCCACCATAACTTTTAAAGGTCTGAACAGATTTGGATGGATGGGGTATCGTTAGTATCCGTACATCATCCCGAGTAAAATAGAATATATTTAATTTGAAAAAAAAAAGAACTCCTTTTTCAAATGCGAAAAAATAATACTTCAACTTTTACAATATTGGTATCAAATAGAAGGCCTTCATGAGCACATTCCGACAATATACAATTCATTGTCATAAGATCTTATTTGGTAGAGCAGGCGTGTATTTTTTATTATATTTATTGCTTGTGCCGATAGGTATTGGCATTAGCAAATCATTATTTTTCTCACCCTTTTGTGTTTTACTGCTAGACAAGTTCACCATGTAGTAACCGAGATATTCATATTATTCAAGTATTGTTCAACGCAAATTCACGTTATTTGTTAGTTGTTCGTATTGCGCACCAAGAAGGACGAACATTGATGCGGGACGAACACATTGAAACGATTTCACTGGAGCGATGGTGGTCGAGAGGTAAAGGAGTGCTTTAAATCATACGACACCGGGTTCCTTCACTCCGCCAATGTTCAATGATTTTAAGTAAGTAATGTACGGTTTAGCTATCACTTTATGCTTCAGAGAGACATTATTCCTGGTCGCAAAATGTTATAAAAGTCGATAAGCTCTTGGGCAACCTGACAAACTCGGAGACCAGAGGTCGGCGGCACTACCTCATTCCCCTTGTACCAACCTCATTACAATTTTTCATAACTAGCTACGGAAATAGTCCGTTACGGAAATAGTCGATTCCGTACCTCAAAAGGAAAATAGGGTCACTTCGATTTCCGTCTGTCTGTCCGACTTTCTGTCAAGACCGTTTTTCTTAGGTACGCGTGGAGGTATCAAGTTGAAATTAATATTAAATACTCAGGTCTGCAATCCCTTGGAGAATTGAAAAAAACAAACTTCTAAGTAAAGTTGCGGAATATCTATGCCACATATTTTGACACTTCCAATCGAATAAAAACCTATAAAGTACTTCCCATTGATCTTGAATCATGAAATTTTGCAAGAAGCAATGTCTTATAGCACAAGTAAAGAGAAAATCCGAAATACCTACTTGACAAAAAAAACGAGCGAGCCTTACAGTAGTCGCATATGATGTGTAATATCTGACATCTCACCTTGGTATTAAGCAACATTAATCCCTAAGAAACCGATGCTGACGATCGTCAGTTCTAAATTCGAGGCGCGAATACCGCGACTGACGATCGTGGAGTGGAGTTCCAACTTTATTTCTTTTAGATTAGAATAGAGATTGTACTTGTGTTACACATTATTTAAAACAGCTCAAACAGAGTGATTTTATTGGATAACAAAATGGTTTAGTATCAGGTTTTTTTGTTGTGAATACTGGCAGTTAGAACACGAAACTTTTCCGTCCCAGTTCATCGACAGCGTATATAAGTTTTGAGTTGATGTTTTTAGTTACATTTTTAGCTTCTATTTACTATGATTAGTTTTGTCGTGGTTAGTGGTTACTTAGCATATGTCCAGTCTATGTCTTTACTTTAATTGATCTAGCCCTATTAAATAAAAATACTTTTGTTAAATCATACAGTAGTAGGAGACGACTGCTGACGAAGGGAGGCGCTCGGACAGCCGCTCTACAGTTTTGCTTATTTGGCTAAATATAATATGTCACTACAGTTTCATTACGGCTAAATATTCTATGAGGTACATAAATATTATAATAGTTCTTGTGATTATACAAAAGTATTTTGTGAAAAAAAAAAACAGAATGTAAACAAAACGGGCTGATTTTGGCGCAAAATTGGAGGAAAATGGTTTAAGTAAGTACATTTTTGTTTTTTTTTTTTATTTTGTAGTATTTTTCGAGGTTTTTTATTGTTTAATCTATAAAATGGTATATTATATTATGTTATTTATTCTATAAGCTATTCACATAAAATAAGTTTCTACGCACGGGAACTCACGCGTCTTCCAACGATTTCGAGATAATATCTTTAGGGGGGGGCTATATTATTAGAATTATTATTATGAACGCAGTTTTTTTATTTATTTATTATCTAAATAAAAACTATAGAGAAACAGATGATATAAAAATAAAACAAAACAAAAGTGTTTTCTTACACTAAAAGTCATTTATTACCAAAAATAGCATAGATTTTCAATATTTTTTTCGAATCGTTCTATTGTAGTTAATAAAATAATTATTTTTATGATATTATTTTAATACTCTTATTGTTTATTTCAACGGCTTTCTAGAACAGTAGTTACTCAAAACATTCTAATGGTAAGCATTCAGCAATTAGCCCCTGAAACCTGCGGAGTGACGTATCTCACTTACGGAACGCTAACCTGCTCTAGCCGCGGTAATTACGCATTTGGGGCCGCGAGGGGAGCGAGCAACGCAAGAATTAACATATTCTAGCACTCAACAACCCTTCACTTGATCTATAAGTACTAAATTTTCGGCCTGCTATCAGAAAGTCAGAAAGCTCAATAGGGAAATCTTTCGACTTCCAATCTTTAGTACCGAAGTACTAAGTAGTAAGCGTAGTTCCGTGCTTTTTTCGCGATAAATTGTAGCCCACACAGACGACGTCGCGGGTGGGTCGCTAGTTTTAAAATATTTCCAGACACGCGAAGAGTCCACGGTTTGCCCACGAACTCGCAACTACTCTGTCGACGGCATTGTGCCGTTCGTCTGAAAGAGTCCTGTGGCATCATCAAGGTCGAATCAAGTCGGGCCATGTTTTCTTCACATTGCCACTGCCACTTACTTGGTGTCTAAAGATACTTGTACACTATCTTATTATTGTGTAATATTAGTTATTTTATCTAACAACATGTTATTATGGACTTTGTGTCAGACAACATAGATAGATAGATAATACTTTATTATACACCAGTTTCCAAAAAAATACTATAAATAGGAACAATCTTAAAACTAAAGTATAACGGGCGGACTTATCGCTAAAAGCGATCTCTTCCAGTCAACCTTTCGATGGAAAGAAATAATTGAGTGAGTGAGACAAGCAACAGCCTCATAGGTGAACAGATGGTGAGCATGCCCGAGGATGATTATGACAATGATGAAATTAAACTGAATTTGTTGTAGTTATATTACTAAGATGATGTTGCTATGATCATTACTATCATCATCATCATCATCATCAATGTCAGCTTCATCCTCCCAATGCAGGGCATAAACCTTCTCCCTCTGACACTATAATCTCTGCCTTCAGCCAATCTTTGCCAAGGTCATATCAAATTTAGCTTGACCCCCTCGTTGTTGCACTAGTCTTCTACGGCTGCGATTTTTCACGCGTGGCCACCAATCTATCAGTGACCTACTTCACCTGCCATCATAGCATCTTGCCAAGAGTCCTTCTCATCGCCACTTGAGGTTTATGTACTGATGTCTTCCACCTTGGTTTTTCTTTGGATCTCCGTCTTTCACACTCAGTCGCTCAATGTGAGCTTAGAAACAGTACCTACTTAAATAAAATAAGAAGTCATATGGTGCAGTATTGGACCTACTTACCAAGAGCAAATCGAATTATGTTCAAAATTGAAACATTGATATCACTTTCAGATATCGTCACAAAAAAGAGCAGCGGGAAAAATGGTTTAACCAGTTCTATAAAATAATTGTTCAGTTGGTTTTGCCGTAACAGTTCCAATGTGTTTTTTAAAATACCTCCTTAACTGTTATTTTGGACTGTTTCTATACATATTCCTCAATCCTACATTGCAATAGTACCACATCACTGCTTAGCAAGGTGTTGCGGGATGAATTTTAAGGAGCTAATGTAAGGCCGGCTTTAGTCAAAAGACCGATTACAGTTAACGCCACTGCTCTCGAGATTGTTCAACACTTTTACTTATGTGCAAACCTTACAACTGGGATAGAACAATTTCGAGAAAGAAGCCAATAGAAGAATTCAGCTGGGCTGGGCAGCATTCAGGAAGCTGCGTCATGTCTTCTCGTCGGCTATCCCTCAGTGTCTAAAGACAAAAGTATTCAATCAGTGCATCCTACCAGTAATGAATTACGGAGCTGAGACGTGGACACTCACGGTACACAAACTTGAAGTCGCTCAGCGGGCTATGGAGAGATCTATGCTTGGAGTTTTTTCTAAGGGATCGAATTCGAAACGAGGTTATCCGGCAGATAACTAAGGTTATTGACATATCTCTGAGAATTAGCAAGCTGAAATGGCAGTGGGCTGGCCAAATTAGCCGCAGAATCGATAACCGTTGGGGTAAACAGGTTCTCGAGTAGAGACCACGAATAGGCAAACGTAATATAGGACGCCTACCGGTTAGATGGAGCGACGATCTGCGCAAGGTTGCCGGCAGAAAGTGGATTCAAAGAGCCAACAATCGGGCTGAATGGCTTGCCTTGGGAGAGGCCTATGGCCAGCAGTGGACGAACAGGCTGATGATGATGATGATGATGATGAAGTCAAAGGTGCAGTGTTTGTCCAGGCATGCTCAAAGATCAAAAACGCTTATTCCGCTCATAATAAAAATGCGAATGTAACTATCTATATTTTTTTTTGTTTCTTTGACCGACTAAATGGCAGAACCGATCTTGAATATTTTTGATAAGAAATATGCACCATGAGGAAAAACATCGGCTATTTTTTATTTTCACCCGGGAAAATGTCCACGCAGGCAATGCCACGGTCGCAGCTATTTGTGTATAAAGACAACACGTTCAAGAAGTCTAAGCAAGATTTGTGTTGTGAGAATTACCATATTGCTTTCTGACAATATTCTTCGTGTTGGTGTTTCAAGTTCAGCCATTATTGGAAGGGTCTATAAATAAATTGGTTTGGTTTTAAACATCATAGTGAAGAACCTAAGATGAGGTAGTCTGGTAGAGATCGCTCAAAGCGAAAAGACCTTTTTTTTGTTATTGAAGAGTTATCTGGTCATAATTATTGGTAACCTTTTGTTCCGTACATGTGTAAGTATCAACATCTATTGATAATTACACATGTACGGCACCATTAAACTGCGTGGTGATCGCATTAGAATCCCCCACTGATCCCCTATCAGTAAGGGATTCTACTTGCCCATGTTCAGAAGTAGATTTATTTGGGCCAAGGACGATGATGATGATGTGCCTCAATATGTATGTACTGCATTACAACAAGTAACTTAAACCCTATGAAACATACTAACAAAACAAAAACTAATCCACTTAACAACTTCTAATTTTATCTCGTTACCAACTTTCGTCCCAACAAATAGCTTCACGGGATTCATTACTAAATCGACTAATCCCCGGGGTCGCGCTCGGTCGTAGTCACACCAATACATTTCTTGATTAAATTACCCAAAGCTGTTTAATTTCGAAAGTAAGCTAATTAATAAAAGTTGTTGACAATCCACCTGTTCTGTAGAAATTAATGTTGATGGTGTGGCGTAGTGAGGGTTTAGTTTTGGGGGCAAATCAATGTCTGGCGGGAAGGGTTACTAACATGTACGTAAATTGAAAAAATATATTATTGTTCTTTTACCGTAGATGGTTACGAAAATGGTTATGCACCTTTTTATATCATTTATAACTAGCTAGTTATGGAAAGGTTACGAAAACTGCAAACTAATTCTTATTTGATAGCCAGTTTTGAAAAGTGAAAAATCCGGCCAAGTGCGAGTTGGACTTGCGCGCCGAGGGTTCCGTACAAACTTGTAGACAAAACCTTTTTTTTGATGTGTAATATCTTTCCACTTGGTTTCCTGAACCATATGGTAGTGATTTCATGAAAAGTGTTAGACAATGTGTAACTGGAAGTGTAATCGGAAGCCGGGGAAGCGCGCGCGGTGCTATGAAGCTAAAAGCCATTACGCATTTTTTCATCGTATCTAAACGAAAAACGCTTATTGGTTCCTCAAAAAGAGGGATCAAAGTAGGTCTTTTCTGTTCAAGAATTTCAAAGAGGTCAGTAATGGGAATTGAATTTGGAACATGATTTATAGTTGCAACGCGAGTGCTCTTGGCTTTTATCGGCTATTTCCACCTCATCTCGGCCATATTCGAGTTATAAAGCCATCACATAATTTTGTTTAAGTGCAAAATATAAACACTTCAGTTAGAAATTGAACTTCGGTACTAAAGATTGGAAGTCGAAAGATTTCCCTATTGAGCTTTCTGACTTTCTGATAGCAGGCCGAAAATTTAGTACTTATAGATCAAGTGAAGGGTTGTTGAGTGCTAGAATATGTTAATTCTTGCGTTGCTCGCTCCCCTCGCGGCCCCAAATACGTAATTACCGCGGCTAGAGCAGGTTAGCGTTCCGTAAGTGAGATACATCACTCCGCAGGTTTCAGGGGCTAATTGCTGAATGCTTACCATTAGAATGTTTTGAGTAACTACTGTTCTAGAAAGCCGTTGAAATAAACAATAAGAGTATTAAAATAATATCATAAAAATAATTATTTTATTAACTACAATAGAACGATTCGAAAAAAATATTGAAAATCTATGCTATTTTTGGTAATAAATGACTTTTAGTGTAAGAAAACACTTTTGTTTTGTTTTATTTTTATATCATCTGTTTCTCTATAGTTTTTATTTAGATAATAAATAAATACAAAAACTGCGTTCATATTAATAATTCTAATAATATAGCCCCCCCAAAGATATTATCTCGAAATCGTCGGAAGACGCGTGAGTTCCCGTGCGTAGAAACTTATTTTATGTGAATAGCTTATAGAATAAATAACATAATATTATATACCATTTTATAGATTAAACAATAAAAAACCTCGAAAAATACTACAAAATAAAAAAAAAACAAAAATGTACTCACGTAAACCATTTTCCTCCAATTTTGCGCCAAAATCAGCCCGTTTTGTTTACATTCTGTTTTTTTTTTCACAAAATACTTTTGTATAATCACAAGAACTATTATAATATTTATGTACCTCATAGAATATTTAGCCGTAATGAAACTTTAGTGACATATTATATTTAGCCAAATAAGCAAAACTGTAGAGCGGCTGTCCGAGCGCCTCCCTTCGTCAGCAGTCTTCTCCTACTACTGTATGATTTAACACAAGTATTTTTATTTAATAGGGCTAGATCAATTATAGTAAAGACATAGACTGGACATATGCTAAGTAACCACTAACCACGACAAAACTAATCATAGTAAATAGAAGCTAAAAATGTAACTAAAAACATCAACTCAAAACTTATATACGCTGTCGATGAACTGGGACGGACAAGTTTTGTGTTCTAACTGCCAGTATTCACAACAAAAAAACCTGATACTAAACCATTTTGTTATCCAATAAAATCACTCTGTTCGAGCTGTTTTCAAATATGTGTAACACATGTACAACCTCTATTCTAATCTAAAAGAAATAAAGTTGGAACTGCACTCCACGATCGTCAGTAGCGGTATTCGCGCCACGAATTTAGAACTGACGATCGTCAGCATCGGTTTCTTAGGGATTAATGTTGCTTAATACCAAGGTGAGATGTCAGATATTACACATCATATGCGACTACTGTAAGGCTCGCTCGTTTTTTTTGTCAAGTACGTATTTCGGATTTTCTCTTTACTTGTGCTATAAGACATTGCTTCTTGCCAAATTTCATGATTCAAGATCAATGGGAAGTACTTTATAGGTTTTGATTCGATTGGAAGTGTCAAAATATGTGGCATAGATATTCTGCAACTTTACTTAGAAGTTTGATTTTTTCAATTCTCCATGGGATTGCAGACCTGAGTATTTAATATTAATTTCAACTTGATACCTCCACGCGTACCTAAGAAAAACGGTCTTGACAGAAAGTCGGACAGACAGTCGGAAATCGAAGTGACCCTATTTTCCTTTTGAGGTACGGAACCCTAGAACCGACTATTTCCGTAGCTAGTTATGAAAAATTGTAATGAGGTTGGTACAAGGGGAATGAGGTAGTGCCGCTGACCTCTGGTCTCCGAGTCTGTCAGGTTGCCCAAGAGCTTATCGACTTGTATAACATTTTGCGACCAGGAATAATGTCTCTCTGAAGCATAAATAGTTTAGTGATAGCTAAACCGTACAATACTTACTTAAAATCATTGAACATTGGCGGAGTGAAGGAACCCGGTGTCGTATGATTTAAAGCACTCCTTTACCTCTAGACCACCATCGCTCCAGTGAAATCGTTTCAATGTGTTCTTCCCGCATCAATTATAGCCTTCTTGGTGCGCAATACGAACAACTAACAAATAACGTGAATTCGCGTTGAACAATACTTGAATAATATGAATACCTCGGTTACTACATGGTGAACTTGTCTAGCAGTAAAACACAAAAGGGTGAGAAAAATAATGATTTGCTAATGCCAATACCTATCGGCACAAGCAATAAATATAATAAAAAATACACGCCTGCTCTACCAAATAAGATCTTATGACAATGAATTGTATATTGTCGGAATGTGCTCATGAAGGCCTTCTATTTGATACCAATATTGTAAAAGTCGAAGTATTATTTTTTCGCATTTGAAAAAGGATTTTTTTTTTTTTTTTCAAATAAAATATATTCTTTTTTACTCGGGATGATGTACGGATACTAACGATACCCCATACATCCAAATCTGTTCAGACCTTTAAAAGTTATGGTGGAATAAAAAAACTCACATTCATACAAACATACATGAACCCTGAAAACATTACACTCTTTTTTTAGGCAGTCGTGTGATAAAAAAAAGGCCAAGTGTGAATCGGACTCGTGCACCGAGGGTTCCGTTCAAACTTGTAGGTATGTAAATAGCTCGTCCATCACGGGAATCAAGCATGATGACATTTAAAAAAAAGTTTTGTCATGTACTTATCTCCAAATTTAAGGTTTTCAGATTTTCCCCGTTACTAGTGCTATTGTACATTGCTTCTTCATGATTCTAGGTCAACGGGAAATACCCTAAAGGTTTTAATTCCCTTGAGTTTAAAGTCAAAAAGTCAAGAGAAAAAGTCAAAATAAGCGGCATAAGCTGCCGTAGCTTTTGATAACGTTGACTTAGAAGTTTGTTTTTTTACAGCTGCAAGGGGTTGCAAACTTGAGTATTTGATATTAATTTCAAATTAATAGGTACCTCCACGCGTTCCTGAGAAAAAGTCTTGACAGACAGACGGACGGACAACAAAGTGATCCTATAAGGGTTCCTTTATTTCTTTTGAGGTATAGAACCCTAAAAAATATCTACCTCGTTTATCACATTGAGTCAAGGGCAGGGTAAAGCGGGCAAGTACCTCAAACAGCCTCCTAGGCTACGGCCCTGGTTGGTAATGCCGTAGAGAGGGTAATTTAGTAAAATTACAGGTACCACAGTGTCCGAAGACATAAGTCTTCAATCAATGCGTCCTACCAGTCATGACCTTCGGAGCCGAAACGTGGACACTCATGTGAGCTATGCTTGGAGTTTCTCTGAAGGACAAGATTCGTAATGAAGATATCTGACGGATAACAAAGGTAACCGATATGGCGTGCATTAGGAAAGGTCTACGTTCAGCTGTGGACAAATATAGGCATAGGATAGGATGATGATGGAGATGACGATGTTGATAATAATGCTTTTCGCTTGACATGATTATGGTAATTGAGGCATAGTTGCGGTGCACCAACATAGTCGCTAACATTATCATAACCGCTCTACTTTTAACAAATACAATTTTTCTTTTCTATATACGCGACGGCATAATGGGTTCGCTTGACACCCACAATATCTGTAATTGAAAAATGTTCGTGCTATTCGCTACTTTGCATGCCGATGGGAACTCGTATCATTATAGCTACGATTATTTCGAAGTGTTGTCGATTTGCAAAAGAGCCTGTCTGATTAGATTTTTGCTACCTGTACGCTAGTACTATACAACTTCGCTAATTTCTTCGAAGTTTAATAACTCTTTTATGTGGTTTCTCCCGTGTGGCCAATTATCTGGGATAAAAGTATCCTATATGTTATTCCAGGACTGTACGTAGCTTTATGGAGCAATATCACCAAATTTCGTTCAACCGTCAAATTTTTCTTTTTATCGATTGTTCGGCTTCTACTCATGGGATTGAGATACCATGTACACCAGTTTTAATGTCAAACCCTTAGCTATATATCAGTGAAACTGCATCGCAATCTGTCTAGTAGTTTTTACGTGATGCATGAACATAAAGGCATGTACCATAACATAATTATTATGTTTGTTCAGTGGCTTATAATATTAAGTCCCATGACCATGTCCTAGATCATGTTTTATGATGTTTGATGAACAAACTTTCTATACTTATTTACTGCTTTATTATAAGTACTAGCTATGCCCACGGCTTTGCCCGCGTGGTAAATTCATTTAAAAGTAGCCCACACATGTCATTCCAGGACCAAAACCTACTACATTTCTTCAGACGTCAAATAGCTTTTTATCGATTGCTCGGCATCTAATCATCGGATTAAGATAGCAAGCACCCCAGTTTTAGAGTCTCATAACTATCCAACAGAAAACCACATTGCAATCGGTCCAATAGTTTTAACGTGATGCGCGAACAAACATACAGACAAACAGACAGGATTTTTTAAATATTATATTCTTGTTCAGTAGCCAATTTTAAGTACCCAAGATCATTTTATTTTAAAATTATCTACTTTGTACGTTTTTTTTGTTCTTTACTGCTTTATTATAAATATAGATAGATAGATATACAGACTTGCTGCGCCCACTGCTATTTAGTGCATCACGAACTTAAGAATTCTAGTAAGTACCTATAATAGATGCGCCCCGCCATTTTACCCGTGTATACTATGATGATGGATGATGATGATGAAAGTATATATATAAGTATACCAAATTTAATCAAAATACAGCTGTTTCAGCACTGAGTGGTTACAAATCTAGTTACATACCTACATACAAACATTCGCATTTAAGTATAATTTATCACGTATTATTAACTACCTATAAATATAGTCCATTTTATGACTGAAAATTGAAAGTTGTCATAGAAAAAACATTGTCCAACTTGATTAGGAGATCTCACTTCGCTGCGTCAATTATTTAGTGACTTTCGTTACATAAAAAAAATGACGTTTAACTTACCTAAGTCGATAATTAACCCCATCTTAAGCCGATTAATGCTTTACTACGAAAGCCGCTTAGGCTACAATAGCTGCGTGCGTGAAAATAAATTAGTAATATAAAAAGGTGTGATTCAATATTTTTCTCGCAAATGGCAACACTTTCATTATAACAGAATAACAGAAGCAGTTATGGTCGAAAATTATTAACTAGGACTTTGACATCTTTATAACCATGTTAGTGCAATAAAGAATTGTATCATTGTATATTTTGTATCACAACCTGAAACAGTAAATAGCTATTTGTATAATAATTATGGAGTTATATTTCAGTGCCTACACTTTTATTTGGTGTTCCATAGTATTATCGTCACGTATTGCATCGCACGGAGTTACGTCGAGTTGAAAAGGTTGCCATTACTTCCCCATAATGGCGCGAGGGATAATATTATGGAGTGCGATATAGGCGATGCGCTGAGCATCGGATAAGCCTTGATTTCTCTTTGGTTTCCTAACCCACGACTGAAAAGACGAGTTATGACGGTGTCATGAGTATAATAGGTATATGTCCGTGCGTGTGTGTGCCAGGGTGTATGCGAGGGAGTGTGCGTGTGTGTGTGTGTGTGAGTGTGTTATGTGTTATGTAAGTGCAACTCAGGTCACTTTAGAGGTACAGTGCTGAGTATACCCCAATTGTCAAACAAGCTCATTATTGTAAAAGAAACATCAGATGTGCATGCTAACATGACGCGCGGCACGGTAAATTTAATGTTACTAACTGTCGCGAGTCATGTTATCGTGGAATATCTTTTTTTTTTTTATTGTGTTGATTGTTTTTTGTTTGTTTGTTTGCAATAAATACATTTTATTATTATTATTATTATTATTAGAGCCGAATAGTAAATAGACAAAAACTGCCAATGAAGCCTCATGAAAATACCAACGAGATCTCTTTCGATAAAACATTTTTTCTTTGTCACTTTTTAAGTGAACTACCCAGAAAAAGTTTCTAAACATTTTTTCATACACTAGCTAGCAGCTATAAATATCTTTACATATGCCAAATTACAACCTTGTAAATTTAATAATGTCTGAATAAAATGGATATGATATGCAGACAGATGGACAGATGGACGTGATGAAACTATAATTCCTTGAACTTGAACTTCCGAAAAACCACACAAGTTCGAATAAAGAAATGTATAGATAGTATTTGTCAGAAATTATGAACAGAGCTTTCTGAAAAAAATTGTCTGAACTTGGCAATGATTCGGTTTGCTCATGGTTTGTTACCAGCACTAATGAAAACTACACAAGCTCTAAAATACTTATTAATTATACTTTAACACCCATTAAATATTAAATACCCCGTAAATTGCTACAAAATCATGAATATTTTGTTTAAAATATTAAACATTTTTTGCTACATTTTTTCTTTTACATCATCTTAACCGTAACGTTAATGTTAATGTAACATTTTTGTATTGTTCTTGAATATGCTTTGGAGAAATTAACAAAAGCCCATTATAGCTAGTAGCACGTAAGTCTAGCGGTGTACAAAACGTAGCGGGGATCTTGGCACAGTCAGTTTTCGGGATAGAAAGTATTCAATATTTTAACACATTATATAAACTTTGACTGTGCCAAGATCCCCGCCACGTTTCTTCCACTTGTGTGCCGCTAGGCATAGTAATTTTTGTGTCCATTGCAAAATGTAAATAAACACATATTTTTATTATCGAACGCACACAAATTCTCGTTAAGAAAAAAACAAAATATTACAATAAAGTAACAACTCTTCTATTTCCTACTGTAAACGACACGCTACCGCCTTGAAGGAGACAAGTCAGTTTTTTAAAAGAAAAGTAGGAATTTGTTCAAAATCAGTTGACTAAATAGAAATAAAAACTAAAATTCAGTATAGGCATTTCATTGATTTAATTTTCAAAGATTATCTTCACGGGCGTTCATACGTTTTGTCCTTCCTTGGCAAAAACCTTTCTTATAGGAGAAACTTTCTCTAACAAAGTAGTGTTCCAACTGGTTCCGATTAGGAGGGAGCTACGTTAGAATACCAAGTATCTACTTAGCAACAAAGTTGTCGCCGCGACACACCGACTAATTAGTAGAAAGTTCGCGTCCTTCAACTGGTTGTTGAGACGGAAAATAAGACGTGTTCTATATTGGTTTCAGAACATGTACAGATATATTTTGTAGCTATCGCAGGAAGTCGGTGGATGGAGGTGGCACAAGATCGCTCGTCATGGCGCTTTTTGGGAGAGGCCTATTTTCAGCAGTGGACTTCTAAAGGCGACATGATATATTTTTGCTTTTTGCTGCCTATTTATTTTCATAGGTTCGTTTCTAATATTAATTTTTACAACAAGCTTAAAAGCTAAAAAAACATGCCTGGCTGCCAAAAAAGAACATATGTTACAAAAAAATATTCTGTTGGAATGTGCTTATCAAGGCCTTTAATTTAATACCCATATTGTATCATTCGTTTTTTTCCCCATTTTGAAAGTTTGGCCATACTGAAGCCATAATGAATTATAAAAAATATACATAAATATGGGATTAAAGTGGGTCAATTTAGTCGTACTTTACCTTTGCACTGGGCGGTACTCAGGATGTACCTGAGTACCGCCCAGTGCAAAGTTCATAACACAGTAGACGTCTGAAGATAAACGACGCCTCTGAGGCTGGCCCAGAATAAGGTGGCGAGATGACCCAGACTACTACTGGACTAGACTGTGCTTTAGGATATTATGAAGTGTCAAGAAATATATATGGCAGCCTACAGATGCAACGGAACAACAAATGACTAAAACCAATCGAGTGACGTATCAAAATGAACGGCTTTAAACTAGGCTTTAAAGGACCATTCCAAAATATATTGTTTAACCTAAACAGTCACCTAGGCTCCGCACCAATTACTTTTCTGAGTTATGTGAGAGAGGCCATCTGGGGGCTTGGCAAACTCTGACACCAGAGGCCAGCACTACCTAATACGACAAACAAACAAATAAACCTAAACAATAACAATTGTCTTTCAAGCTCCTAAATTTTCAATATTAGATTATTCAAGTTATGTAAGAACTATAGTCCAATATTGCAATGGAGACTATTAAAGTATAGTAAAATGATACAAAATGTTTATTTAACTAAAAGAAGATTACAAATAAATAAAATTGCCAGTGTTCCCTGCACTAGGTCAAGCCTGTGTCGCGGGAGACCAAGAAAATTACCAAAACAGATCTAAAATTGGAGATTAACAGTGACACAGAAGGTCACTCCACGCGGGCTACTGTTTATCGCGAAAAAAATATAAAACTGGGGTACTTGGTATCTCAATCCGATGAGTTGAACCCGTTGAGCAATCGACAAAAATATTATTGACTGTTGAAGAAATTTTAATCAAATGTTGGTTGGTACTCTTATTTTAGGTCTTGGAATAGCAGCACAAAGAGTACTAGCACATACGAGTAAGTACTTTTAACCAAGAGAAATGACCACGCGTGCAAAGCCACACGTTGTACGTTGTTTCATTGTAGTATTTTATTGTTCAGCTAGTACTTAAAATAAAGCAATTAGTACAAAATTATCCGTAGAAGATAATAAAAAAAATGTCTAGGGTACTAAAAACAAGCTACTGAACAAGAACATAACATTTTTAAAATAAACTACTGAACAAGAACATAACATTTTTAAAATAAACTACTGAACAAGAACATAACATTTTTAAAATAAACTACTGAACAAGAACATAACATTTTTAAAATAAACTACTGAACAAGAACATAACATTTTAAAACATCGTGACTTTCTGTTTGTTTGTCTGTGGTATGTTTGTGGTTATATGTGTGGTTGTATGTTTGTTCGCGTATCACGGTAAAGCTACTGGACCGATTGCAATGCGATTTTCACTGTTGGATAGGTTAGAGTATGACTTTACGGATTAAGATACCAAGTACCCCAGTTTTTAACTGGGGTACTTGGTATCTTAATCCGATGATTAGATGCCAAGCAAACGATAAAAAACTATTGTCATCTGAACGAATATTGGTATTTTAGGACTTGGAATAGCAGCACATAGAGCAGTAGCACATAAGTATTTTCAAACTAGAGAAATGACCACGCGTGCGAAGCTGCGGGCACGGCTAGACAGTAATCACAAGAAGGAT
This sequence comes from Alsophila aescularia, assembly GCA_946251855.1. Lineage (NCBI taxonomy): Eukaryota > Metazoa > Arthropoda > Insecta > Lepidoptera > Geometridae > Alsophila > Alsophila aescularia. The sequence goes on along the minus strand of OX276378.1, from coordinate 9,995,701 downwards.
CGGATGCAGTGAGTAGTATTCAATGTTGTCGCATTCGCCATCACACATCCCAATTTCAATAGCGCGATACAATTTTACGTTTTGTTTCGTGCTGGTAATTGGGTTACACATGGGGGTCATTATTATGTCTTTGTAAGTACAAGTACATCTGCCTGTGGTGACAGATGTACTTGTACTTACTGACTGCGAAGGATGCAGACTATTCTAAAATTATGGTAGATATGTTATTTATTCTATGGTAGGTACAAACATCAGTGCGTCCTACCAGTCATGACCTACGGAGCCGAAACGTGGACACTCACGGTCAAACTAGTTCACAAATTTAAGGTCGCTCAGTGAGCTATGGAGAGAGCTATGCTTGTAGTTTCTCTGAACGACAAGATTCATAATGAGGATATCCGACAGAAAAACAAGGTAACAGACATAGCTCTAAGGATAAGCATGCTGAAGTGGCAGTGGACTGGCCACATTTCTCGAAGAACCGATAACCGTTGGAGTAGACGAGTTCTCAAGTGGAGACCACGTTTAGGCAAACGTAATGTAGGACGCCCTGTGGCCAGGCGGAGTGACCACCTGTGAAAAGCGACTAGAAGAAAATGTGTGAGGTGAGCTGAAAACCGAGCTCAGTGGCATGCATTAGGAGAGGGTAACGTCCAGCAGTGCACAGATATACAGATATAGGTTGATGATGATGACAATGAAACTACAAAACAAAAAGAATTGTGACAAATGTATGGGAAAATATTTTCGTAATTTCTGACATTTCTAGTACTCAAACCTCAGTCGGTCCAGTAGAGACTTTTAATCCTTATAAAAAACATGATCAATTGGAATCAAAAAAGTTTTTGTGTACAACAATTTTCTTGCTGACTGTACATTTTTTGCAAAATCTGTGTATGCACTTCAGAATATCTCAAAAAATATGGAAGGTCTCTTAAGTACATTATCATCGGGTGGCGCTATTTCTAACATTGCGCAGTACTGAGCGCATACATGCGCGCGCGCGTGGCAAGCAACTGAACGTTTTCCTGTAACTACAACGGTTAAGGTACCTGCCCTTACTGTCCCGTCTCAAAAATCCACTCTGTATAGAGAACTATCAGAAAGTTGTGTGCTGTTGTTGTGGTTACTAAAGACGTGACATTAGGAAAGTGACCGCTGTGTTTTTTTTTAGGAGGCGTAGTTCTACTCGTATGTAATAGTATGTGGTCCTACTTCTATAAAACTATGAAACCTGATACTAATTGTGTTTGTATTTATAATCAAAAATAATCATCAGCTGCTGATAATCATCATTCGTCCACTGCTGGACGTAGGCCACTCTTTGTGAAGCCACTGAGGCCGTTCTTCGGCTCTCTTCATCCAGTCGACGTCAGCCTTTCGCAAGTCGTCACTCAACCTGGCCAGATGGCGCCCTACACTAAGTTTGATTAGACGGGGTCTCCTCTCCAATCTAAAACTCATTTACCCCAACGATAACCACTTCAGCTTCAGCAGAATCACTTAAATTAAAGTTTGTATTATATAACAATAATTCTACGACTAACACTGCTAACACTATATATTGTATCCACAAACTATTTCAATAATGAATTTAATGAAAAGTGCTTCTTTTTCAGACACTGTAATGAAATCGTCGAATCTACGTTGAAACTTTTCAAATAAGCTCAAGGTATTTATTGATTGGATTGAGTTTACGCTTCGCTGGATATTGGCTTCGCTTCGTGGTATTGCCTTGTTATTTCGTTCGGAAAGGGCCACCCTTGTAATCCGCTCAATTTTTTTAAATTACCCAACGTTATTCAATTACTCTGAAATTAAAGTACTAGCCAGATTTATTGGGCAAGACTTAATTAAAAAAAATATTATGGTTGAGAGAATTTTGGATACAATTTCATCATAATGTAATTGTGTTTTACAATATGATTTGAGTTGATCGAAATACTGCCTATAACAAACACCATAACATTATCCATTCCAATCCAAAAAAGAAAAACCTTGTCTTTTTGCTTGTTTAGGAAGCTTTCATGCCAAAACGGCTAATCCAATTTTAATGAAACTTTGTAAATAGGTACTGTACAATATAGATACCAACATAGAATACTTTTATCCCGACAAATGTCAAGTTTCCAAGTAAAAATTGGAAAATGACAATTACTCGCTGTAAGGAAAGGTTGCCATGAAAACTAAAAAATAACAAGTCTGTCAAAAAGCATCAGGAGTAAAAAAAAATGAACAAAATAAAAATATGTAGCTTACTTCCGCCAAAACTGTAAGTCAGACAAATGATAAATGGTAAAATTAACACAAGTAAAACCCCACGCTAAACAAAACCCTACCCCAGATTGAACTAATGAAAAATATAAATGAAAGAAAAGCTAAGGCCTGGAGGCCAGAAAAAACACTTATATCACTCTCTCAGTCCAGCATTCGACGAGTCAACATCACCCGAAGATGCCTCGTGCAGAGGCGAAACACGTGTCGTATTGATGTCAGACGTTTGGTATTTGGATCGAGGTATATGTTTTTTGTTGTGTTTTTTTTATATTATATGTATATGAATATATAAGTGTTTCGATACTTGTATTTGGGTAGGGTTTGTTTAGCTTGGGGGTTTTTTATTGTGTATATATATTTATATATATTATTTGTATATAAGTGTTTTTTCTGGCCTCCAGGCCTTAGCTTTTCTTTCATTTATATTTTTCATTAGTTCAATCTGGGGTAGGGTTTTGTTTAGCGTGGGGTTTTACTTGTGTTAATTTTACCATTTATCATTTGTCTGACTTACAGTTTTGGCGGAAGTAAGCTACATATTTTTATTTTGTTCATTTTAAATATGGATTTCCGCAAAGTAACGCTTGAATCTATCAATTATAGCATCAAGAGTGTTGATCCTATACTTTTGCATTAGTTTTTAATATCCTAAAAGAACATAGGATGCTTTTTAGCTCTCTCTATAGCTCGCTGAGCGACTTTAAAATTGTGGGCTAGCCTCACCGTCAGTGTCCACGTCTCGGCTCCGTAGGTAAGTAACTGGTAAAACGCACGCGTTATACTTTTGTCTATAGGCACTCGGTCCTCAGTCTTACTTTTAATTTAATAAAATATGCATAGATTTGCCATCGCTTCCCGGCTGCTAACAAATGATAGCAGTCGTTAAGCTACGTAAGAGACCCTTGGGCGACCTGACGAATTCTGATTCAAATAATTGTTTTTTGAGAATGGCAGTTGGTTGACCCTGACGAGTCAACCAACTGTCGCGGGTTCGAATCCCACTAGGTGCAATTTGTGTGATGAGCAGAAACGTTTCTTTCCAAGTCATGGATCTAATATTCGTATCTAAGTATGTTTAGCCGTTATCTAGTACCCATAGTACAGGGTATCCCTAGCTACCTTATAGTTTGGAGCTAGGTAGCTCCAAACTATAAGGTAGGTAATTGGTGTGAATTGTTCAGACAATATTTTATTAAAAAGTAAATAAAAAATAAAAACCCTGGAGCAACGTTTCAGAGTCACCTTTATTACTTATGCAACCAATCGTGCGGCGGTAAATGATTAATTGATTGTTACTTTGCTATGGGATACCGCAAGAAAAATGGCTCAAACAACTCATTCAATATAAACTCATGTAGTGATTGACAAAGATAAACGATCGCCCGCCCACTGCTAGCATTGAACTACGATTCCGATTTTTCTAAAGGCATATTGGAATTCATATTATTATGTTGGCCGGCCGTATGTCTTGTCTTGGAATTGCCTTCGAGACTTTGGGAATTAAGCCAGTTAGAAATATTGGATTTATGTATAAAACAAGGAGGAAAACTAAAAATAAATGCTTTGCGTTTGAATGGTGCAATAAGCCTGATGGTACACGCTTGCCTAAAACGATGACTAACGTTTCAATAGTGCAACCTGGAATTCAACTATACTATGTACGGTTTTCGATCGCTCCGTGCTTCGGGTACGGTCCCGGCACGTCAGGCGGCCTGAAAAACTTGACACCGAAGGCCAGCACTACCTCATATTACAACAAGCAACCTGAAGATTTCTAGGCTAGGTTTTTTTTATGGCTATAGAGAAACAGAGAATTTTCTAGTACTGAGTATGAGAAATTTGCAAGGAATAATTTTAGTGCGCATAATATATAAATTAAATTAACATATGTTACTTTTCATGCTGAAAATACAGTTTCAGTAGAAAGTTGCTGTACAGCCGCTCAATATTATAATCATTGTTTACAATTTGGAAATAACAATAAGACGAGCATTAAGTATTGTTAGCTCAATGGTTCGTTTAAAATAACTGATGTTTCATTATTAGTTTCCATTTAATTTACAATTAAATATGAAGATAGGCCCCTATTGTCCGATAATCCGTCACGTTCAATGTGCGCGATTTTGATTGAGAGCCCATTCGGGTTTGATACCCTTTATCAGGCTGGCACATTCATGTAACCCCTCTATTGTGGGCAGCCATTATTAGAATAATTGGAACACCGCACCGCTCTGTACTATTCGTACGGAAATTAAAATAAGGTAAATGAAATTCCTAAGTGCCTAGTTCACTTTTAAATTTAAACTAATGGAGCTAGGAGACGAAATATTGTGACGCATTGCATTAATACTATTATTGTGATACATTGCATTAATAATTTTATATTTTTGATGGAAATTAGTTCTTCTCTAAGCTTCATGAGTTTAAATTTATTAAAAACTAGCCTACCCGCCCGCGACTTCGTCAGAACGGACTTCTGTTTATCGCCAAAAAAGCATCCTATGTTCTTCTAGGATATTAATAACCATGCAAAAGTAGGTATAGCACCAATGCGGTGCTATACCTACTTTTCCTTACTTAATTTTTTTTGACAGACTTGTTAATTCGTGTCCATGGCAAGCGGTCCTTACAGCGAGTAATTAACTTTTTCCAGTTTTCCTGTGAAACAATTTTCCGGGATAAAAAGTTCCTATACTAATAATAATAATAAACACTTTATTACGCCATATAAGGAACAAATACAATAACTTATTTTTAAAATACGTCACAATGGCTGGTCTTATCGCTAAGAGCGTCTTCCAGACAACCTTTGGATGGACAGAAATTACGAATTAATAAAAAGGACGGTGGTGCAAAACAATACAATAAATAATACAAAAATGACTATACCTACATATTTAATAAACTACATAAACCATACTTACTTACATAAGGTAAATACAACTACAATACATACTTTCTAGAACTATACATACATATACTTAAATATAATAATTAATGCCTAGCATAATTATATCAGTTTAAGTATGGAGAAAAAAAAAACAATGAGCTTCAGTGGAAAAGTAGAAGTATCCTATGTTTTAGTCTAGGGTATAAGCTATCTTCATTCCAAATTTCATCAAAATCCCTCCAGCCGTTATTGCGTGAAAGCTCCCCAAACAAACAAACAAACAAACGAACAAACAAACAGACAACGTTTCACTTTTATATATTGGTTGAATTGGCCACGCCCCGCAGCTTTGCTCCATGTCTTTGCCACTCCTGTCACCCCCACTATGAAATAAATTTAACTCCTTCTGTCACTTTGACACCTGACTCTTTGTCATCGAAGTAGAAATTCCCATACTAAATCGTTATCAAAAGTAGCTTATGTGTTAACCCAGGATATAAATAATTCTGGTACCAAATTTCATCCAAATCTGTTTAGCCGTTTGAGCGTGAAGGAGTAACATACACACACAAATACATACAAACTTTCGCCTTTATAATATTAGTCTGATACATAAGTAACTTGTAGGTACCAATGTAAAAAGCATTTCTTACTTTATTTTTGGTAACAAGTGATATGCAATTAAGTCGAGTTATTAGTTGAAATCGAATTTCTCCTCGCAGGAGGAAAAATCTTTATTCATGCGAAATGCAATACCCCTGTTTAAAATGCAGAATCCAGGTCACAAAGCCTGTTTGCCAGAGCTAGGGACTGCAACTCTTGGAGGTATTTACAATTCAGATCGCACCTTCGCTGTTGGACAAAACGAACAAAGCATTAAACCTCTGGGTGCTGCAATCTCGTTTGAATGAAGAGTTTGAAAACAAAGTCAAAGAAACTTGAGATAATTTGTTTGGCAATTATTCAATTATCAGATTTAACTAACACAACATGTAAATCGTTGTACTCTATTCGATGAAAACGTGCAGTAGTTGATTGCTTTGGCATGAATTTCCCCAGAGAAAAAAGAATGAAGTAACTGCGCTCAAAATACATTTGGGTTGAAGCTATATGGGGTGGGAGGGAGTTGAAAAAGGGGGATGAGAATCGTATCTTTCAAACGAATGGATCAATTTAACTGCGATTGTTTAATGTTTCAATGCTGAGGTAAACTATTAAAAACTGATGTGATTGAAATGTTTCAGCTTTAATGGAGGTAGGGGGGGGGGGGGTAACTAAATTAATAACAGTTAATTTAAGTCATATTAAAGCTAGCTTTAAGCTAAAGATAGCCCTTCACAATAAAATGCGTATACAATATTACGTGTCTGTGCTGTTAACAAGCGTCAAGTCGTCAAGCCAGGTGACGCCTAGCCGTCAACCCTCCGCCGCTAGCCATAAAGCTTTGGTTTCCTCCAATAGCAATGTCATCATTTTGCGGACGTAATATAATGCCGTAATAAAACGACCATATTTGCGGTAATGAGCTATGGTTTCCTAGATGAGCGGTACGCCGTCTTTTTATGGAAAACAACTTTAAGAATGTGTCATAATGGACGGCTAATAATGGCTAATGGATGACCTTGATTTAGCGTTATTAGTATAATTGGAAGATGAGCAATCATCTGAGGGCAAAAATAATGGTATAGAGGAAAGCAACAGAGCGTAGTTAAACAAAAAGCGACCATCGACGAAAAACGCATTTTGAGATACAGCCGTTTAAAGGGGTTTTTGCTGTTTTTTTATGTACAGTTCATAATTGATTTAAATGTTATACTTATATCAAAGGACAATTCAGAGGCTACTAAATGAAATATTTATAACTAGAAAATTGATTAGGTTTGTTAATAAACTTTTGAGTTAAACATGTAGTCGTTTTCTGCTTTTTGCAACAATTCATAATTTAGTTTTAAGCAGAACGCATCCGTAGAAATGGTCTTTTTCAGCTTTTTGAGGTTTAGACAACAACCAAGAGATATGCAAAGCCAAATCAATGGTTTTATTCTGCAAATTGTAATAACCATATATAATAAACCTAAAACGAGTCAAGGGATTGTTATGCTCGCATGAGTTCTTTCCATAGCACCCTGCCCTCTGTGTGATGCTACACGAGATCAAAACATGGACGAAATCTTATCAAGAAAAATAATATAATACTTCAAAAATATTTTTGCAAAACTTGACCAATGCTGTGGTCGGCTTCTGCAAATAAAAAAGTGGTCTTATTGGACGATTTAATATCTTGACCTCAGAATGTGCTTTGAAGAAACGTGTCTTTGGAATACGTAAAGTAAATAAAACCTTATGTCCTAGGCATTATAACTCATTTTCTCAAAAAACAGGGTTGGTCGCTTTCTGCTTAACTATGCTACACTTATACAAAGCTTGTCTTACAGAAGGTGCTTGTGCAACTTTAGTACTTCACCGTATGCACTGCAATGATGAAAAATTCAGGGAATACTCGTACACCAGTTTTATTTCATTATGTATGCAATCACATAAGAGATTAATTAAGTTTAGTTATAATACAAACAACAGCCAATATATTCGGAACAAAAATTGTGTATAAGTACTTATTACTTTGTTTCTTTGATCGAAGCTTATTACAGGTAAGTCTTTTCAAAAATTACATTTCATGAACCCACACAAATGCTATTAAAATTTCGTCATCTTCGCTGCTCCAGTTGGAGTTCATTTTGCAATAAATTGTCCACTGCTATTGAAAAAACGTTCGAAGACTCTTTATCTCCTTAGAGATAACCGACATACACATTTCGGCTTTCGGCCGCTATTTAACGTTACGGTATCAAATACCGCTCACTAAGAAACCACGCCATCTTGTTTCTATAGACAACGTTTCAGTGACGTCATTCAACGTTACTATTACCACAGTACATATATAGTCTTTACAGACACGACGAGGAGTAAACGGCCGATTTGACGCACGCGGTGAGGGGGCCGGGACGCACGGGTCTCAGCGTGGTTTTGAAAAGAACGCTACGAGCGAGTTTCACGCCTGAAGTATCTTCACTTAAAAATATGAGAAAGAGAGATTGTGTTATGCCAGTACCACAAATAGATTGAATCAAAGAGTACAGTAATATAAGTATATATCAATATTGGACTCTTTAGTTGTATCGGGATCCGAAAACAAATTAACTTCATTTATTACCCGACTGCGGAGGGTTATGTGATTGGGTTGAATGTATGTATGTTTGTTTGTTTTTACGTTTCTTTGGCACGTCCTACATAATAAACGGCTAAATGGATTTTGTTAAATGAGGTATCAGTGACAAGACTAACATAATATGAATACTACTAATAAATACCAATTTTTAACAAATTTAATATTGTTAAAAATTGGTAATATTGTAATATATTTTATTTATAATATTATTAAAAACTAGTGATTTGCCCCGATTTTGCACGGGTAGCGCTCATACCGCGGCATTATTCTTACTTTTAGAATTTTTATACGCATTGTAACTTCAAAAAAAAATACGCCAAGCGTAATTCACGTGTAGGCACGACTCTTCTAGGAAACCGTAGCTGCGTGGCGTCGCGGTCGTCCCTCTGTAGCCGGGTAGAGCCTAGCCGTCCACTAGCCGCCGCAAATTATACTCATTGATATTTCTAGTAGTGTCCTTAGGTATCAGGCCACCATAGATCAAAAGGAGGCCAATTTAGTTTTAATGATATATACTACAATTTTGTACTTCGTACTATATAGGTACAATTCATATCTTAAGAAGATAATGCGAAGAATGCCTGGGTTTTGGTAAGCCACCAAACACAACTGACTTTAGCAATGTACGACATACGAAAAACAGCTGGCAGGGACTGGATGAAAAGAGCCGAAGATCGGGCTCAGCGACGTCCACTGGGAGAGGCCTACGACTATATCCAGTGGATGAATATAGGTTGATTATGTGAAGCATGACCTTCATGAGGTCATGCTTACAATAAAAAATGCAACTTCATCGGAATTGAACCACATGCAAAAATTCAACTACGTAGGATAAGAGGAAGTGGTTCTAATTCTGCATGCAAGATTTGACCTCAACAAACATCATCGTCATCATGTCAGCCTTTAGAAGTCCACTGCTGCACATAGGCCTCCCCCAAAGAGCGCCATGACGAGCGATCTTGTGCCACCTCCATCCACCGACTTCCTGCAATGGCTACAATGTCGTCGGTCCATCGTGTGGGGGGTCTCCCCACACTTCGCTTGCTTGTTCGTGGTCGCCATTCGATAACATTTATTCCCCAGCGGTTGTCGGTTCTGCGAACTACATAGCCTGCCCATTACCACTTCAACTTTCAAATTCTGAGAGCTGTGTCGGTAACCTTGAGTTTTCTACAGATTTCATACATACATACATACATACATACATACATACATACATACATACATACATACATACATACATACATACATACAAACATTGCAATTAAATAATTGCTTTAAAAAAAAGCACTACTTTTCTGCGCCACCATTTTCCGCACCCTTGTGGACTTTCAGTATAAAATAAATAAAATTGAACTGTAAAACCTTTCATGACTGTTCACATGCCAGGCTTTACTGTTGATGATGCATGATTTATTGTTATTTATTTTTTATTAATGATATTTACTTGTTGATCCTCTGTGTATACTTATCTATAATCAAGCAGTTAGTACGAAAATGACTGTACAATGAGGATAACACAAAATTAATTGTTTAGGTGACTTAAAATGAGCTACTGAACAAGAATATAACGTTTTTATTAAATCATTTCTGTCTGTCTGTTTGTCTATTCGAAAATCACGTAAAAATAACTGGACAGATTGTGATGCGGTTTTCACTGGTTGGATAGCTTAGGTTTAGCCTTAAAAACTGTACTTGGTATCTCAATTCATTGAGTAGAAGCCGAGCAATAACTATCTGACGGCTGAAGGAATTTTGAGTTTTAGTATTTTAGGTCCTGGAATAGCACAAAGGGTAATCATAACCCAGAGATATAACCACGCGGGCAAAGCCGCGGGCACACCTAGTAAAAAATATCTTAACCTTTCAGCTTATTTCCGCTGCCTCACGGAACGGAGAGGTGCTGTAGGTATATATTTCTGCAAATCAATTCTGCGAGAGCATAAATATGATTTGATGTGTAGAAACAACATTATTTTGTGTAGAAACGATATTACTTTTCCGACGACTGTTGTAAAGTGTCGGTAGGTTGTGTTCTGTGCGTGTTTTAATTGAATGGAGAATTTATACATATAATAAAGCAATACGTATGAAAAAGTCTGTATAAAAAAATAAAAATAAAAATAAGAGTATAAAGTACTTAAAATAAACTAGGTACTGAACAAGAATATAAAGTTTATAAAAATCGTGTTTGTCTCTGTGACTGTTTGTTTTTGTGTAGGTTTGTTTGCACATCACGTAAAAACTACTCAACTGATTGCGATGCGGTTTTTATTGTTGGATAGCCACAGGTTTTACGTAAAAACTGGGGTACTTGTTATCTCAATCCGATGAGTAGAAGCCGAGAAATCGATGAAATACTTTTTTGACAGCTGAAGGAATTTCTATTAAATGTTGGTACGAGTATATGGGTATTTTGGCTACAGGGTCTCTCTCCCTCATGTCTCCTTTGAGGGAGACAAGGAGATTCTTTAGTGGACTTGTCTGCCCTGGGGAAGACAAAATAATCGTGAGCTTGGCTGACTAGGTCCTGGAATAGCACATAGAGTTCTTTTTAACCCGCAAACAAAGAGACGGGTGTTAGAAGTTTAGGGTGTGTATCACTTTGTGTGTTTGTGTGTAAGTGTTTGTGTGTGTGTGTGTGTGTGTGTGTGCGCATGCGCGTGTGCGTGTGCGTGTGCGTGTGCGTGTGCGTGTGCGTGTGCGTGTGCGTGTGCGTGTGCGTGTGCGTGTGCGTGTGCGTGTGCGTGTGCGTGTGCGTGTGCGTGTGCGTGTGCGTGTGCGTGTGCGTGTGCGTGTGCGTGTGCGTGTGCGTGTGCGTGTGCGTGTGCGTGTGCGTGTGCGTGTGCGTGTGCGTGTGCGTGTGCGTGTGCGGGTGCGTGTGCGTGTGCGTGTGCGTGTGCGTGTGCGTGTGCGTGTGCGTGTGCGTGTGCGTGTGCGGGTGCGTGTGCGTGTGCGTGTGCGTGTGCGTGTGCGTGTGCGTGTGCGTGTGCGTGTGCGTGTGCGGGTGCGTGTGCGTGTGTGTGTGTGTGTGTGTGTGTGTGTGTGTGTATGTCAAAGCTCCCAAACAAATGGACCGATTTGGATGCGGTTTTTTCTGTTCGAATGCTAATGTGATCGAGATTGTCCTTAGATTAATGGGGAAGGGGAGAGAGGAGGGGGAAGGTGAGAAAAGGGGGGCTTTCGATCAAATGCACCGATTTAGCTGCGGTTTTTTATATTTGAAAGGTAAGGTAAACGAGATGGTTCTTAGATATAATGGGGGGAGGGTGAAGAGGGGGGGGGATGGGGGTTGATGATAGTAGCTCCCAAACGAATAGACTTATATTAATGCGGTTTTTTTATGTTTGAAAACGGGGGAGAGAGGAGAGTCGAGAAAAAGGGGGAGAGGAGAGGCGAGAAAAGAGGGGAGAGGAGAGTCGAGAAAAGGGGGGAGAGAATAGTCGAGAAGACTATAAGGTGGCGAGAATCGTATTTTCTAAATGAATGGACCAATTTAGCTGCGGTTTTTCATGTAAACCTCGTTTACCCCCCAATCCCTCACCCTCCATCCGGGGGGATGGAGGGTGAGGGGGTTTACAGCTATAAAGTGGGGATGGAGGGTGAGGGGCTGGGGGGAGGAGGGCGATGTGAACCATATTTTTCAAACGAATGGACTGATTTAGCTGCGGTTTTTTTATATTTGTAAGCTGAGGTTACTTTTGATGCGGTTTTAAATATTTCAAAACGAATGTGATCAAGATGGTTCTTAGCTATACAGACAAAATAAATATAAAACTTTATTTTAGCAGTTTATTTTAAGTCCCCAAAACTTTTTTTTTAATCATGTTCATGGTACAGACATTTTGCTACTTACTGGTTATTATAAGTATAGATTGAACTACCATGTATTTCTGCTCGATGAGTAAGGAAGTAAAGATGAATCATCATCATCCTATATCTGTCCACTGCTGGACGTAGGCCTCTCTTACTAAACGCCGCTGACCTCGGTCTTCAGCTCTCCTCATCCACTTTCTTCAAGCCTCTTTTTACAGGTTGTCACTCCACCTGGCCACAGGGCGTCCTACACTACGTTTGCCTAAACTTCGTCTTCATTCTCCAAAGATGGATGAACAGGTCTTATATTTTTGCACTTTTGTTGTTCATTAAAAGAACTATATATAGCTGGTCGTAATCCGTATCTCGTATATCCTATTTAGTTTGTGGTCGTAATTTTTTCTTTGTGGTTTACTTTTCCACAGACATTACTATTAGTAATGTACATATACATTTCCTACGTAAATGGTAATATAGTAAAAAACTCTGAGTTTTCACCACTCTTTGCCCGTAGTATTTTGGTATTTTGTGTAAGGTTAGGCGGTACTTCACACCGGGACAGCTTTTGAATCTTTATCAAGCACAGGTCCGATCTTGTATGGAGTACTGCTGCCACCTCTGGGACGGTTCTGCCAAGTATCAGCTCGAGTCTTTGGATTCAATTGAGAGACGTGCTATCAGGCTCATTGGGGATGACACTCTGGTAAAAAGTAAGCTTCAAAGTCTGGCGCATCGACGTGAGGTAGCAAGCCTGGCGGTATTCTACAGATTGCACTATGGAGAGTGTGCACAAGAACTGCACAACCTGATTCCCCATCACCTTTCCATCACCGTACGACTAGACGATCAGCAAAGCGCCACCCTTTCATGGTTGAAATACCTCGCACAAGAACGAAGCGTTACGCTTCTTCATTTATTATAAGAACTGCAAAGGAGTGGAATGCTCTGCCCTCGTTTCCGGTAAATTATAAGCCCGGTGTGTTCAAGTCAAGAGTGAATAGGTATCTACTAGGCAAGCGTGCTACACCTTCAACCACATCATCGCTTTCCATCAGGTGAGATCATGGTCAAACGATTGCCTAGTCAGTAATAAAAAAAAAAAAAAAAAAAAAAAAGTACGGTTCAGTTGAGCGGACTACGGAAAAAATAAATTTTAAATTATAAAATAATATATATTATTTTACATGTTTTCAAATTCTTTGAATCTCAAAGATGGTTCAAAATTACAGATATGCGATTGCATTGAGTGAAAGAAAAAAAATCTTCCGTAGTCCGGTCAACTGTACTATAGAATTATTATTTTTCCGTAATCTGGTTGACTGGACAACTGAACCGTACCACAGTACATATATGAGTAAGACTAATATATGTACTGTGACACTACTGTCTGTAAGGACTATATATGTACTGTGACCGTACAAAGGGCAAAGAGTGGATTTCGCCATGCACAAAATAAAGAGTACCTACTTACTTAGTGGCCAGTTTATAATACCAGTAAAGTCTCTGGTTTTGACCGGCTCTCGGTAAAAGCTTGCAAACAAACGCCTGAAAGCAGGATTACGTTTCTATCCTGATCCGCACTTTAGCGCCCTTAAGCCACATAAGATCCGTTTATATTTTTCTATCATTCAGCTGCTTTTATTTGGTAAGTGTGAAAAAGTTTTCAAGTTTGAGTTTTGATGATAGAGCAATAATATTTATTTACCAATTTCACTCAGTTATTGTACAGAAATTCCTTTTTATTTCAGCGTCTTGCGATAGTATTTAAAAATAACAAGTTTTATTTGTTTGTCGTATGAGGTAGTGCTGACTTCTGGTGTCTCCATGGTGTCTCATATTATAAAGTAAAATGTACCAAAAAAATAATTACAAAGAAGATTTAAAAAAAAAATGTCTAGGATACTTAATTAAGATACTGAACAAGAATATAACATTTATTTAAATCGTATCTGTCTGTTTGTTTGTTAGTTTGTTTGTCTGTATGTTTGTTCACGCATCATATAAAAACTACTGGACGGATTGCGATGCAGTTTTCATTGTTGCATATCTTATGGTTTAAGTTAAAAACTAGTGTACTCAGTATCTCAATCCGATGAGTAGAAACCGAGCAAATGATAAAATCTTTTTGACGGCTGAAGGAATTTGAATCAAATGTTGTTATATTGTGTTTTAGGTCTTGGAATAGTACATATTAAAGGGTCACAGCTGGTACAATAATAAATTGATTATCCAATTATCAACACCAATTTATAAAAGTGAAACGTTGTCTGTTTGTTTGTTTGTTTGTTTGTGGAGCTTTCACGCGATAACGATAATTTTGATGAAATTTGGAATGGAGATAGCTTATGCCCTGGAATAAAACAAAGAATACTTTTCATCCCGGAAAATTGTAAGTTTCCACTGGAAAATGTTGATTACTTAAACGGTTGCCATGGAAACGTAATAACAAGTCTGTCAAAAAACATCAAAAGCGTTGGTGCTCTACCTACATTTGCATTGGTTTTTAGTATCCTAGAAGAACATAGGATGTTTTTAGTATCCTAGAAGAACATAGGATGTTTTTTTTCGCAATAAACTGTAGCGAATGAAGTTATGGACGGGAAAGCTAGTGTCATATAAATTACAATATAAAACACAAAATTAAAAGTTACAAATGTCAGTTAAAATATGAGATATAAATAAGTTAAATTATTCTTATTTTAACTCTAGAAATTCCGCATCACTATAGATACTTTGGTTGATAAGCCAATGTTCAACCCCAACTTGAATGAGTCATGACTAGGTGCTCCTGTGATATCCACCTAGTTGATTGTAGACTTGAACCATTCCCTATTCTTAGGTATTTTACAAGTATTAAAGCAATAGAGTATAGACTTTACATTAGGTATGTATCGTTTTATTTATTTGTCTATTTAATCAACATAAACCAATGTAAGCCTGAAGGAAATAAATGTTAGCATAAATTTACAGACTCATTACATAACAAAATTAATAAAATAACTTACAAAAGACGCAAATCTAATTCAAAATTATGCATTGACACAACGTTAAATGAGCCTTGTATAACATTAATGAGTGTTTGGGGAATTATAATATTGTCCCGTGCGCCTGGTTAGTAACGGCACATGATTTCTTGTGACAAACAACTCTGTAGCTACATTAAAAGCTTAATTCATTGTTTGAAAGTATATAAGCTTCTGTGTAATTGTTGGCAAGACTGTGTTCTATTTCTGTAATGTTTTTTTGGATTAACAATGATGTGACAATCATGCCATATATATAAAAAAACACCCTTATCATTTCAAGTTTTTTAATTGTATTTTCTTTATTTTTAACTTGGTCCGTTTGTTAGAAAACGGCCCATGACAAGAATCATAGATAACCAAAACAAAAGGAGATTTGGCAAGGAGGCGTGGCACTTGCGAACGCATCTGGCCACAAACTGTTTTTTTATGAATTTCGGCCGTCAGTCATATTATGTCACCAGGCGTCGTACCTATACTCGTACCATCGATTTTGTCAAAATGCCAGGTTGTTCGGTGGTTGTCTGTAAATATACCAGCACCAAAGTGAATTATTCTAAGGATGGCATATCATTTCACACGTTAGTACTAGAATATTATATTTTTTTCTTTTAAATCAATTATTCAAAAGCTGCAGTAATCAATTATTTTTGCTTCATTACTTTGCGAACACAAAGTCAATATTTTCATTACGAACAAAAACCATTGCATGCTTAGTACAAATCAATCAACGAATAAGCTATGGAAACGCGCAATGGGTGCCGGTTTCTACCAATACTGTCACATTAACGATATGATCGTGGTGCAGCCGCTGCTCGCTTCCGTGAAGTAGAGATCCGCAGCCCGATTTCATAACTTGACTTCAATCGAATTCTCAGTATCGCAGCCACTAATGCCTTGCGATAGAGTCGAATTTGCTATGAAAAAAGTGATAATCCGATTGTAGCCAAGTTATGGAATCGGGCTGCTGGCCTGACAAGGGTTCGCCGTGCATATTGTCGATATTCTATTCGACGCGATATATAATAGTACCACTTATCCACTTAATGAATAATAAGATAAATATAATACTAACAAAATATGATATAGATTTGACATTCTGCATAATGAAATGTGTGTAAGATTATTACTTATCAGAAAGTATAGGTATATATTCTTAAAAACATGGAATTTATTTCTGCTAATATTAATATCCACATATGTTGCATAAGATACAATTTGGTATTCTGCATTTATAAAGTCCAGACGTTTTGAGGTTTTTCATGTTATGTTACTACCGATCACAAAAAAGGAGGTTATCAATTTGACACGTATGTATGTAATATTATTCGAACTGCAAAATATTCGCATATGATAATATATTAGGGCTTCCAAACAGTTAATATGCAACATTTTATAGGTGTATATTTGTATGTATGTATGTATGTATGTACTCACCGGCGGTAGTCACCGCGAGTACAGTGCGGTCCCGTGATTTTCGAGTTTAAAAATAGACAAGCGCAAAAAGGCCTTGAATCTGCTGTCCGCGACCTCGTCAAGGTTGTAACAAACCTTAGTGATAAAGTCGCAGCAATAGAATGCAGAATGGAACTGCAAAATGCAATAATTGTGAAGCAAACAGAAGAAACAGTTGAGATTTGAACTGGAGGGTACTTCGCCAATCGGTGCCAGAGCACGTAAATCGTTGTCGGCTCCGAACGTACCGGTGGCGGTCGCGGCTCCGCCCGTGGCGCAGCGACCAATTCGACAAGTGAGAGCAACGGCGGCGGCTACAACAGGTGCGAAGAATACAAAATCGCAAGCTTCGGCAAACGCCACGGCTGAGATATCCGAGGTGAGCCAATCTAAGCCATGCATTCCTTCAACCATACCTACTGCCAAGACTTGCAAAATGTCGTCGCGTGAGGGTGTGGCCACATTGATAGCGAAACAAAATGACGATGATGCTTCAGTAACAATATGTGCTGTTGCAGAAAAAGCTGACTGGCAAGTCGTAAAACTTAAACGGTTCTCTTACAAACAACGTGCTATATTGTCCGGCTCTGGGACTACAGACGAAAATCTCCAAACGGTGGAACAACTTAAATATATGCAGGCATGGTCCTTCAGAACTGACACCACGGAACAGAGTATCCTGAACCATGTCAATAAAATATATAAATATGATGACTACATAGTAGAAAAACGCAATCTCAACACGAAAAGGCATGCTGCATTTATTATTGGATTTCTGCTGAGTGCTTGCGAGCTGGTTTACACGCCGATAGCGTGGCCACTCGGCGTTAAGATATCTGAGTGGACGTATTTTCGCCCATCGCCCCGTGAGCGGCGCAGCCGCAGCCGAAGCACAGAAGAAATAATAATACAACGCCGAAGTCGGCTGAGCGAGCAGCACAGTCACCTCGGAGCAACACCAGTGAGCGGACAAACTCGTATGCATCACTGCCTCGTCCATTCCAAGGGCTAATTGTATGCCATCAAAACAGCATCCATCGACTATAAAACTCAGATATTGGAAGTTAGGCAGTAAACTAAAGTGTGATATTCTCGGGTTAACGGGGCATTGGTTGTCAGAAGATAAATTGAAATGTGTTAGCTTAGCAGGTTTTAAATTAGCGTCAAGCTACTGTCGAAAACGAATACCACACGGTGGTTCATGTATATTTATTAACGAACATTTAAAATGTGTTGAAAACTTAGATTTAGTAAAGCTATCATCCGAACAATACTGTGAGATTTCAGCAATTGACCTTTTAGATTATGACATAACAATAGTTTGTTTATATCGGACGAATCGAATAAGCGGTCACGAATTCCTCAATCACTTTGAGCGTCTGCTTGATAAAATCAGTGAACTTGATAGAGAGTTTATTATGGTAGGTGACTTTAACATAAATACTTTATGTGATTTAAACTCTGAGCAGAAAATTTTGTCTGATCTGCTTTTGGTACATAATGTCCTGAATATTGTGGACTTCCCTACGCGTATAACAGCGACCACGGTTACAAGTCTAGACCACCAATACACAAACATGCAGGCTGGATACGTTCAGGCTACTCCAGTAACGACCCATTTGAGTGACCATCTTGCGGTTCGAGCAGAAGTGTCGTGCGTCCGGTGCACACCAGAACCTCTAACTCACATCGTCAGGGACTTCTCCCAATCCAATCGTGCTACCTTCGTTCGTGCTATTGACAGTGTTGATTGGAATGAAATCTATAAACGAAATAACTCCGCAGAGAAATTGGCTTTGTCGATAACGAATGTTATAATAAATAAATTTAATATGTGTTTTCCCAATAAAAGGAAATACATTAAAAAAATTGACTCATCGTGGGTAACTACAGATGTAAAAAATATGAAATCATTATTATTTGACATAAAAAATTGAATTTATTGTATCCAAACAACAATTGCATTGAATCTGTACTAAATGAATTAAATAACAAATATGACATACTTATTAAAAATATTAAATGTAATTATTATGCTAATGTGATACAGAATAGTACGAACGCATCTAAAGGGATGTGGAGCGTAGTTAATAAAGAAATAGGCAAAAATAATTTACCTAAAATGAACATTGCTGACATCGTGGTAGATATAATCGGTAAGAAGTTTGACGATCCAAAAGAAGCTGTTAATGCAATGAATCTGCGTTTCCTAAATGCGGCGGCCGCATGTGGAGCGCCCAAGGCCAGAGTCGCTTGTGTGCGCCGCACCTTATTAGCATTTTGGGCGCCTGCCGACCGCTCGCTCAGACTGCGTCCTTTCACAGCGGACGAGGTGTTTCGGATAGTTACAACGCGGATACCTCCGAAGAAGTCTAAGGACGTATACGGTATATCCATGGAATTTGTGCGGATAGCCATCATACCGCTTGCTCCTGTATTGTCATTACTATACAATACTTGTATAAAAGAAGGGAAGTATCCAAAACCGCTGAAAGTAAGCAAAGTTTGTCCCATATTCAAAGGCAAGGGAAAACGGGAGAATATTGACGGATACAGGCCCATATCCATCATACCCGCGATCGCTAAGGTGTTTGAAAATGGATTGAGTTCCAGACTTGTAACCTTCCTATCATCGATCGACGCGCTATTGGACCGTCAATACGCGTACCGCGAAGGGCGGTCCACTACGTCATTAACTCGTGAAGTGATCAGCCGTGTGTTGGCTGCCCGGGAGGAACTGCAAGTTGCCGTCCTGTGCTGCAATCTGTCCAAGGCATTCGATGTTGCCAACCACGCCGTGCTAGCCGCCAAACTGAAGCACTATGGTATAGACAGCGTGTCGTTTGATATTCTGACGGACCTGATGAGTGAAAGACACCAAGTGGTGGATGCAGGGGACAGTAACAACAAATCCGACCCCTTACCATCGACCATGGGAATTGCTCAAGGCTCTTCCGTTTCAAACATGTTGTTTTCGCTGCTATTACCTTCCTTATTATTGAAGGCTATTAATGACTATTAATGATGATGCTATTAATGACCTTCCGGACGCAGTGACAGTTGCAGATATTCTAATGTATGCTGACGATGTGGCTGCCATAGTCACTGCGCCCACTGTGGACCAGCTGGAAAATAAATTGAACGAGACCGCGTCTCTTCTTGCCAGGTGGTTTAGTATCAACGGCCTAGTGTTAAATATAAGCAAGACACTCTTTATCCACTTTAACCTATCAGGTCGTATGATGAGACCTTTGGTGGTTCTAGTGCATGACGTCAGAGTTGAGGGGATGCGAACCACTACTTTCCTTGGCTTCGAAATTGATAAGAGCCTAACGTGGGAAAGGCACATCTTCAGGCTTTGCGGTAAGGTAGGCAGTGCTTGCTTCACATCACGGAGGGTGTCTCGGGTGGCGTCCGTGGAGGTGGCACGCGCGTGCTATTATGCAACAGTTCACTCTGTACTACAGTATGGTGCAGAGCTGTGGGGCCGAGCTTCTGAATGGGAAAGAACATTTCGTATGCAGAAGCGTGCTGTTAGAGCCATAGTACGTGTGTCGCAAGATACCTCCGCAAGACCTTACTTCAAGGAGCTCAGTATCCTTACGCCACCTGCTATCGTCATCTTGCAGGTGGCGATGTTTGTGAGGAAAAACCCGAAAATTACAAAAAGCACAGCGAGGTGCATGCCTACCATACCCGCAACGCAGACAAGCTCGTGGCGGTCCCCCGCACACTCGCGAAGTCGAGCAAACTTACCCACGTGATGGGACCAGCCGTCTACAACAGACTGCCAGGTAACATCACCGCCGCTCCCAGCTTAGAATCGCTTAAAGTTAAACTGACGCGCTGGCTTGCTGAGCGGGCGTTCTATAGTGTGGAGGAATTCATGAAATATAAAATATAACAACTGTACATTCAATTGTTTTGACATTTTTGTATATTCTTATTGTTATTTTTTTATTCATTATTTTGTCAAGATTATTTTTTGTATTTTAATTTGACATTATTGTATACCTGTTATACACACTTATTTTAATAATTTAGATTTTTCTTGTTGACATGTAAATATTTTTTATGAATAAATAACTATTGACTATTGTATGTATGTTTGTCCACACATTTCTCCGAAACTATTAACCGGATTTTGACCAATTGTTTTTTCTGGCTTACATTTACTTAAACTTAGAGAACAGCTCAAGTTACATCAAAATTGGTTTAGCAGTTTTTAGTATATAAACTGTAACGATTCAACTGCGCATTTCCTATTAACGCTAAGTAATGTTCGGGCGCGTTTTTCTGAAGTAGGTTTTCTAGGGTGTTTTTACATTAACACTTGTTTTAAAGTCTTGCTGCTACTGACCAAGTGAGCGAAGCGACAGAAGCGAGTGAAGCGTCTTTGCTTCAAGTTCAATCAATTTGCTTTCATCTGTCAGTTTGCAGTCTACAGGTCGTTTTTTACAATCAATCTTGGCGAAACGTGGTTACAGGTTTGATACAGGTTTTACAAATTTAAAATATTTTTTTGTCTTCGGAGATCTTTGATTAGATTTTTCCTCCAAAAAGGGGGCTAATGAATATCTCCGCCGTAAGAGATCTGATTTAGATGGTTCTTTTTTATTTAAGTTGGTTAACTTTAAGTTGGTCTCATAAAAAGACGAACGACGAAGATCTGATGAGGATGTTTGGCGTGATGAGCAGAATAGCTCCTTAAAATGCAGTGAAGCAGTATTTCTACCAGTGGAATTGACCTTTTAACTACTGTGTAGGGATTTATGGAACGCCTAGGTTACTAATGTTAACTTTACAAGAGGTCACTAGATGGCGCTACTGTACACCGCCAAATTATTGCAAAAAGTTTGTGGTCATGAAGTATTCTGTTCGCAGAAGTACAAGTAGTATATACTAATTAAATTTGTAGGTATCCAAAGGATCCTAAAATAAAAGAGAAATGGATAACAAAATATAATTGGCCGTGCAAAAAACAGGAATTTTCTATGTTCAAACCAGCAACACTTAGCGATTGGCCTTGAGCCTTTTTGACGGTTATGGCGAAAGCCAGACGCACTGGAAAATGTAATCGCTTGAAATCGAAGGTCAAATCGGTTGAAATCATTTGAAGTCGTGGTAGCAGCAAATCTTATCCTATAAACTTTTCTCGCTAATGATTGTGGCTTCGATTAAATTTGGCTATAGTTTTATTACAGCAAGTCTTCTTCCGTTGCACAATTTCAGTTCTTGTGATATTAAATTTCATGGTTTTTTTAATCGACCGCAACTTTCTATCTCTATTTCTCGATGTTTTATTGTTTTTGACTATGAGTGAAATAAGTGGAAAGAATAAGGCGACCGTCGGTCCCGAACAATATTTTGCCAAAGCCAAATCTTTTGTTTTGGTTATCTATGACAAGAAAAAAGCAAAAAAAAAAAACGCTGCATTTAATTCAACTTATTCTTAACAATTAACTTTAGAAGAGTTAAAAAATATACAAATATTTACTTTAACCGCAGTCATCATTGTCAGCCCATATCGTTCCACTGCTGGACTTAAGCCTCTCCTAATGCACGCCCATGAGCTCGGACTTAAGCTCTCCTCATCCGATTTCTTCCAGCCGCTTTTCGCAGGTCGTCACTCCACCTGGCCACAGGGCGTCCTTCGGGAAATGTGACCATTCCACTGCCACGTTAGCATGCTTATCCTTTGAGCTATGTCGGTTACCTTGGTTCTCCGTCGGATATTTTCATTACTAATGTTAATAATCTTCTTATTTGCAGGTAAAATGAAGCAGATGTTTAGATCAGTATTTCTTCTTGTGTATTTCTTTTGTAATTTTACTTTACAGAAAAACTACGAGACACCATATTCGTACTCTTGTTCAACCATAGTGAATGACTCTAAAGAAAGAATGATGAGCACAGACTACATATATCTAGTGTTGTGACACTCGCATAGTGATGTGGTAATTACAATCTATAACACTCTCCCGGGGGCCAAATACTAGTAACATTGCCAAAAATACAATATTATACAAAACTCCTAAATTCTAAGCTAAATTTACAATGAAAAGTATTTAAGATATCTGACGTTAGTTGCCAC
The DNA here is from genome assembly GCA_946251855.1 of Alsophila aescularia. Classification (NCBI taxonomy): domain Eukaryota; kingdom Metazoa; phylum Arthropoda; class Insecta; order Lepidoptera; family Geometridae; genus Alsophila; species Alsophila aescularia. The sequence continues at coordinate 9,972,920 of OX276378.1, read as the reverse complement.
CCGAGATTCTCAACTTATATTTAGACTTAGTAGTAATTAGTACAGTTAAATTCACATGTAGTTGAGGTTACCGGGACGGGTGCAGATGAGCTCTGTGTACCTGTTTCCTGATCATGAGTAGGTAAATTAAGATCTTTACTTACCGGGGCTGTGTTGATAAAGTCTTACCTTTTCTCCTGAAGCAGTACTCTTGCTGCTCTGGTGAAACCATCTTTATATGTAAAAGTCTATTTAATAATGCCTACAGGCCAGTGAAGTCTACTTTTTGTATCCGTATCTATGAGAACTAACTCTCCTACCCAGGTTTCTTTATTATTCTCCTCCCCTTAACTAATCAGTAAAGATAAGTATTCATTTTTAAATCATTTTCTAAAGTCTTCCCGCAGTTTTTGTAAATATTTATAGCGAACTTGAATGTTCTCATCTATTTGGTCTAGGTCTGGTTGAAATACCAGACCTAGACCAAATAGATGGTAAGCTTGATGGTCAGCTCTGTAGAAATGACATAGGTGTCAGTAGTTTCACATCTCCCATTTTTACATATGTCAGAGGTCTGCTGTTAATTACTGTCTCGCAATCTGAACAAAGACAGCTCTATCCAGTCCACTGATGCTTTGCCAAGAATCCTACGCAGCATGTCCTTGATCACTCTAATTAACCGTTTCCACCATCCTCCCCACCACGGAGCTGCTAATACGAAGAATCTCCATGTTATCTTGTAGAAGCTGGTGGCATCTTCGATTTCTCTCCATTGTACTTCTCAAAGCAAGTAAGAAGCACCGACCATGTTCGTTCAATTGTCCATGTAAATTATTCTAGGTCTTCCACGTCTCGCTATGAAACGTATCATAGCTATTAATAAGTTACTCGTTTAAAGAGATTCACAAAGCTCCAGGTATACACATCGATAAACAGCACATGTGTACAGAATTATCCAGCATTTTTGGTTATTTTTCAAGAACAAAGGGCCTTCTGGATCTAAACCTGTAACTTCAAAGCATGCATGTGGTTTTGACACGATCTGCACGTAGCGGTGGCTCTGGAACTACAATGACATAATGTTTTGCCGTGTCTCTTGCAAATAATGAATTTTGTCACCACATTCTTAACTACCTTTCTGACTCGAGTTATCAAGTATGTGTCCCTTAATGTTGCCATCAAGGTTTGTTTTCCAGCATGATTCATCTTCTTATGTACTTTCATTCTCTGTACTATTTCATTATTTTCTGGGAGCAAAATTGGGTAGATAAAATCCTTTTCTTCTCCGCCGTATTGTATTCTGGTTTTCACTTTGAAAATACGTCCTTCTTTTGTAGTTATAAGCTTCTTATTTAACTTCTTCTTGTCTATGTAGCTTTCTTTCTGTATCAGTCTTATGAGTGTTTCTTCTGCATGTCTGTATTTTTCGAAAGATATATTCTGAGAACTTCTGTTGTATAAATTTCTTATTCTGGGACTAAGTCTAAGTACTCTAGCAATAAGTCTTACTATCTTGTTGTACTGGTTAAAGTATAGCAAGTTATTATTGAAATATTCTGTAGCTATCTCCACATTCACTGTCGTATTTCTATTCTGCTCGCTACTGATGATTTCTTCTTCTTTTCTTGTATAATTTACTATAGACTTTGGCCAAACAGCCATTGTGTCTCCAATAGTATCTTTGCGTTGCAGCCACGAGAAGGTAAGTCGACAATGTTATATTCTGCAGGTAAGTGGTTCCAGTCATCCTTGTTTGTGTTAGTGCAGATTTCTTTAAATCTGTTTGTTACTAAGCTTTTCCAGGTATCTTGCCTCTGGACCGAAGCTAAAACTTTAGCAGATTCAGTCCAGCATTGTACCTTGTAGGTTTTACTTGCAGAAAATACTCCTGATGTTAATCTTGATGCTATGAGCGCTTCCATTAAGCTAGTATAAGGCGCACAGTTACCTGTCCTTGATGCTTTGTTCTTAGAAATACGCAACCTGAGCATCAGTCATCATTACTGCAAAGTAAGCATCTTTACTTGCATCACTATATATATATGTACGGTTGTCTGACGTTTCTGCAGTGGAAACTCTGAGAGACTCTCTTCTTGGTATTCTGCACTCTTGAAGGTAATCAATGGTTTGTATCCACTCCTTATATTTCATTTCTAGCTCTGCTGGAATCTTCTCATGCCATCCAGTTTCCAGTATCCACGCTTTCTGAATGATGAGTTTGGGAATGAGCAAGACTGGGCTGAGAAAGCCGATCGTATTGAAAATTTTCTGAGCAATTGATAACAAGTCTCTTTTGGTGATTTCTTTTGGTACAGCTTTTAGATTTAAATTACAATGCAATTTATCTTCGTTTCTATCCCACCGAACTCCTAATACTGAGACTGTCTCTTCTTCCTGCTCTGAATTTGTCATCCATCCTTTTAGTACGAATTTACCTTTGTTCATAAGCTCCGTTGCTTCTTTTATAAACTTCATTGTCTCTGATTTCGTGTCAAAGCTGGTTAAGCTGTTGTCTTTTTTTATTTTTTATTTTTTATTACGCACTAGGCAATCGTTTGACCGCGATCTCACCTGATGGAAAGCGATGATGTGGTTGAAGGTGTAGCACGCTTGCCTAGTAGATACCTATTCACTCACCAAAGACGATACCTCTTTCTTTTTGTCTACATAAAATGAGGCTTTCAATCTCACAGCTGTTTCCAGATATGCTTCAGCGTATTGTCCCAGGTGGTAGTCGATAGTAGTCACCAACAAAAATGGACTACAAGCAACTCCTAATAGTACTCGAGCATGCTGATATGTAAGAATTTCATCTCTTGTGTTAGGCTCCATTCACCATAGTAATTTCAAGTACTTTCGGTATTCTGGATATATAGATATTTGAAGGAATGCCTTTTTTATATCTCCTATTACATACCAGCTCTGAACAGCATAGTTTCGGAATGATTTCTATAAGGCTTGTTTGGCTTTCTCAATACATGTTCAGTGACAATCCATTTTTATCTTTGGACGAAATGTCCATGACTGGTCTTGTCTTTGTGGTCAAACAGTCCAGTTTTATTACTGCGTGGTTGGGTAGGTAGTGTCCATCGTGTTCCTCATTAATTTCCACTCACTCTATAATACCTTATTTTTCCCATTTTTTGAAGATGTTATGGTAGTCTTCGAGTCATCTTGTGTTAGACAGTTTTGCTGTGGTACTGTGTAACGTCTTTGTGCTGCTTCGTAGTTAGACTCAATCTTGGAGTTTCCTTCCTTCCTCAGTAATGGCACCTCATAGCGCCCATCATCATTCACTGAAATGTCAAGACATGTATTGTTTATTTCCTTGTTGAAGGGATCCTTGGAATGGATCCTCCATATGGAACATGAATTCCCAGTGTTTTCATGTTCCATAAAAATGAGTTATTCATCTCTGGTACTGCTGTAGTGAAACCAGTGTGTACTACATTGCTGCATACACCATATTTGATGGGTCCTTGTAAGGTCCATCCTAGCTTCGTCTTGATGGCTACTAATTTGTCTGTGATACTGACCATGTTACCTTCTAGGATCGAACCTAGCTGGTCTGAGCCAACCAATATCTCTACATCTTTCAGGTCTGTAGCATCCACATCGGACAAATGGATATGATGTTGTCTTGTTACTAGTTTCATTATGAGTCCTTTGTCTTGGATTTTAGGTATGGTACCACATAGTACCTCTTGTTCGAGACCTGACATCGCTGTAATAAATGTATTGTGTAGGTTACTTACTTGGAATCTAAAAGTTCTGTGTGTTTTTGGTGCTTTCTTAATTCCACCAAATAGTGAGTGGCTGAGACATTCCTGTCCCGTTACCAGAAGAACCAATTCCTCCACAAGTGCAGCTTTCACGTACGTCCTTTGTGACCCAGAATTAAGCAGTGCCCTCTCTTGTTTGTTTCCTGTAATTTATACAGACAATGTTTGTAACAAGGTTGTGCTAGAAACATCAATATTGCTGGAGAAGTTGTTAGTGACCTCTGCCTTGTCTGTTTTTCGAGACACAGTGACTGCATGAAGTGTTGGACATATGATAATGAAATGTTTTTTACCACAGTGCATACATTTATTAAATGCTTTACCATTTTTAGCCAGATGCCCTTTCTTAAAACGAACATAACATCCACCTTTTTTCTTTATCGCATTTCTCTTTTTGTCTAAGCTTAGCTTTTTTGTCCACATTTAAATGTGGCATGCGCTTTATCACAGAAGAAACAATTTGGCTTACCTTGGTTCCCGTAGATCTTCTGTCTATCTTTTACCTTTGCTTTGTTTACCAGGCACGCCGCAGTTGCTGGAGTTATTCCAGTTGAATTTACTAAAAAGTCACATTTAGCCATCTGCACCCGCCGCTCCGCTTCAACCTACATCTGTAAAAACTCTATTAGCTTTGCCAGTTTAGATATATAATTGACCGATTTGTTTACCAACATCGAGCGCGGTCGCCCTTGCAAATTTCTGATCGGTTGAGCAACAAGTCCGAGTTCTCGCCCATAGACAAATTAGTGATGTTACCTTTACATAATGTATATCGATAAATTTTGGTGGCGATGTAATTATTATAATTGTCATGTGTTAGGCAAATTCTTATCATGGTTTTATATGAACTAAATATATTGTCTATTATGCTTATTTTTACTGGGTATTATGTGACAAGTTCAAAGCGGTTGCTATAAAATACCTATAGCATGGTAACAGAATAAAAAATAATGAAGTTATTTTTATTAAACTCCTCTAAAAGGGAGCAATTATTTTTTTATCATTAGTAGGTATGCAATATTTGTTTTCTACTCTTTTAGATACATAATAAAATAATAGGTCGAAAGCTGATTTAGAAAAAAAAACATTTTCATTAATTAGTTGTCCATTTTTTGCGTTTACAGTTTCCCTAAAGATCCCGAATTAAGGGATGCATGTTATTTTTATTTGCAATAACAAGCGAACCTGGGTTCCCAAGAGGATAAGTGTAATTTGCTCAACACATTTCCAGACATCTGATTTTAAAGTCCTTGTGAAAAAAATGAGAAGATTAGTGGAGAATTCAATCCCAAATTTAATACAAGACTGCATTTGTTCTGTTAGTTAATTATTACATCGAACGTTTTCGATATAATAGTCAAAATAACTGATAGAAATGTATGTCCCTGTTATTATTTTTTCCAGAGCTATCCCATAGAACCCTCTTACAACACTGTTGGGGCTAACAGTACAGTTACGCCTAACTTATTGACATCTCTGCGTGAATTATCGTCTCAACAACAGCAAGTGAGTAACTAATAACGACTCTAGATTCTAATAAAAAGAAAAATATGCTTTAATAATGACTTGATTTTCTTGTACTTGTTTTCACGACTGTTGTTTATAATTTTATAGACTAAGGTTCGGTACAATTCAACGGCAGGTGTATAATAAGGCTGTGTGTAAAATGACAAAAATCGACGCTTTTCCTAATTATTAATTAATTCCACCAACATTACGAGAATAAAGAAGCTGAATGATCGAACCTCATTGGAAGCGCTTTTGCTCAGTACGTTTGTCTCATTTTAATACTAAAGAGAAAATGTAACGGAAGATGTAGTTCTAATTTCACCACGCGCACGTGGCGCCATTTGCAAATTCGCGCCATTTTCATATTGGAAACATCAAAGTTTTTTTCTTCTTTCCTCCTTTTGCATTGCCCTTTGTGCATTTGCCAGTGTCAAGTATTTGGTTGCGGCTTCCTGACTAATATTTATAAGCAAAATAACACCGTTTGTTTCATTATTACTGTTTTCTCGCAAATATCTTGTAAAATTTTGTATGACACTCGTGCGGAATTAGTTTTTACAAACTCGTGACTATGGTAAGCTCGGTTGTAATAACCAACTTACCGCACTAGTATCATCAATAACTATAATATTATTTCAGAGCAAGACCATAGGTTGTTTAGAAGAATTTAAAACTACGTTATTTTACGACTAAGCTAATAAAGACGATATTTAATAATTACAGTCTTTTTGTCTTTACCTTACCTTTATTCCTTCGTCCATAAATTATAATACATTCCAAAATTTATAGATATTTTCTCAATTTTGCATTTGTGTCCATCCCTATTTACTTCGAAAACGTCTCTATGCGTGAGTTATCGCTCATCTGTACACAAAATAGATCATGGTGTGCAAGGTTTCTTGATGGGTTGTTTAATTTTCTATGTGTTAGTGTCGTCATTACAGTTTATTTATGTATGTAAGTGTGCGGAACTGCATTTGTGTGTACATTTACCCCCGCATAAAACGCCAGAACTATTTTTAATGAAATATATCGTTAGGGCGCCTCCCTTCCGGCACGGCGGAACTCCGCGTTGCTCTATGGTTTGTAATGATGCGATCATATAAAATGTCTATAGCTATAGTCTTACGTAGTATTTATATACTCTTTGGCTATAGTGTCTTTGTTTGACACTAGTTTCAGGAGTTCGCTCACATATAGTTCTATCAACGTTTCATCTTTTGCAAATCTAGTTTTTAAAGTGTTTATTACTGTTATGTAGTTGTCTTCTAACGTTGGGTAGCTTTCTACTAAATCTCGTGCCTTGCTTTCTGTTTTCATGGCTTGCGTGAGATATTGAAACTTGGTTTCAGCATCCATGTTGGCGTCTTTATGTATTTTCTTGTATTGTCCCCAGAAGCTTAGCCACATTTTTGGGTTGTCGTCAAATTTTCTGATTTTAATTTTGGCAGGTTTAGGTTGTGATGTCATTGTTGTTGTTCATATTCTTGTTAAAGTTTCCATCTTTTCTGTTTTTGATACAAAGCCATCTTTTTTTGTATTCGTCAGCTTCGTCGCACTCTTTGTTGTACAGCTCTTCATTGTACTGTTCTGTACTCAACATCTCTTCCTGGATTTCTGGATACTTTTATCGAGCCGCGTCATCACTTCTTCTTTTCAGCGAGGAACTCTATATCGGAAACTTCTTTAGCAGTGCTATCCATCTCGTAGTCTCGTCTCGTACGCAAAGTGGACTTCTACGATTATCTTGTTTCACTCCTCTGGTCACCACTAATGTTAATAATTTTCTTATTTGCAGGTTAAATGAAACAGATGTTTGGATCAGAATTTCTTCTTGTGTATTTCTTTTGTAATTTTACTTTACAGAAAAGCTACGAGACCCATATGCGTACTCTTATTCAGCCATAGTGAATATATCTAAAGAATGATGAGCACATACAACATGTATCTAGTGTTGTGACACTCGGATAGTGATGTGGTAATTATAATTTATAACAACTAATCTTGTCCTTCAGAGAAAGTCCTAGCGTAGCTCTCTCCATAGCTCGCTGAATGAACTTTTTGTGGACTAGTTTGACCGTAAGTGTCCACGTTTCGGCTCCGTAAGTGATTGACCGTAGTACTATTATTTATTTTGTGCTAAGCTGAAGGCACAAACAAAATTTTAAGTAGCTAGCCCAACTTTGAACTACTGTGTATCTAACTCTTACGACTGTACTAACAAATCTACGAAAACTAACTCAGCATTACAGGGAAATGAAATGGATCAGCTTTGCAGAGTCTGTCTTTTTGCAAACACAAACACTAAAGGGAGGAGTTTTTGATTCCACCAACTCCGATTTTGGTTGAGTTTTTTAAATGTACATTTATTAAGTAGGTATCTGCTTATTTCTCTTTTGCTATTACCCGACTATGACGAAGCTAGGCAAGGGTAATTAAGTTAACAGTCTATGTATAAATGTATGTATTTATGTATCTATGTAGGTATGTATGTGGGTATATGGATGTTCCACCATAGCGTCGCCCCTATTAGTTCGATGTTGACAAGCGAGGTGTCAATCTATTTGTCTTCAGGTATAGTGTCATTAGCATATTTTTACCCGACTACGGCAAGGTAAAGTTAGGGTTATGTGTTCAAACTAAAAACCTGGTCTGATTTTGACAAGCGAGGTATCAATCAATTTGTCCTCTACGCATGAGTGTCATATATTTTTTACCCGACCATAATCGGGTTTTAGTTTTTGAAATTATGTTTATGTTTTCTTAACAGTGTCAACAATTTCTAACAACTGATTCAACTGATTTAAAACTTTTATACTTATTTTCTTACAGAGTGTAAACGATTCAAGGCAAAGGTAATTTTTTAAAAAGCAATTATTAAATAAACTTGTATGTATGTTCTATGTATTTCTATCTATCCTGGAATCTTACAAATCAAATTTCGAGCACTCCCCGATTAGCTACCTCACAAATCACAGTAGTTCACAAATCTAACAGAATGCATGTTTTTTTTTTCGAAAAAAGTAGAAAATGCCATAAATAAGCAATCGAGTCGTTAAAAAAAACAGAATCGTTTTTAAAATAAACTTATTTTCTTACAGAGTGTAAGCGATTCAAGGCATATTCATGTTTGTTGTTTATAGGATGGCTGGAAGACAAGTCATCCTCGTAACAGGTGGTAGTGCACTGGTCCATCCTAGTTTCTTGTATAATGTAATCGGGGCATGTCTAACACTACAACGTTATCATGGGAGACGCCAAAGTGGGAGTACAGACTTGCAGTGAATCGAAAATAGGTTCACACAGCTATGGAGACAGGAATCACAGGAGGCAAGTGCTAGCTAACTTATTGGAAAAAGAGGGGTTCTTTTCGATACCAAACAAAGACTTGATTAGACTAGAAAACTGCCCTGTAAAAGTCTTTAAATTGACAGCTGAAGTATCTCAAAAGTTAAATTTTCGTGCGTGAATCAAGCAAATTAAATTAGCTTCAATTTACTTAAGGTTTAATTTGTAGAAAAGCAATAAGATTTTTCATTTTTGTTACTGCTGTAAATCTTTTGCATATTAGCATTTCATCAAGAAAATGGTCCGTGGGACCAGACGCTACGTTCCGCCGGTCTCGGAGACCATCCATAATGAATGTGGCTTACAAACGTACAACCATCTGAATTGTAGATGTTATTATTTCCCTAACCACGTCGAATAAATCTAAGAACCCTTTTCGCTTAGAAAATTTCTTTGCAAAATTTCTTTGGGATTAGTATTGGTCTAGAAATCATTTGTCTATTGTATTCCTCGTTAACTTATGCAAATAAATTTATTTTGAGAAGTGCGTGTCGAAATTTATCAATAACAAAGGGTCGACCTGGTTTTCGGGCAGGTGAATATTTAATGAAAACCGAAAACACAATTTGCAAGTTTGTTTGTCGTATGAGGTAGTGCTGGCCTCTGATGTCAGAGTTTGTCAAGCCGCCCGAGGGCCTCTGACATGGCTTAACGACTGCTATTAATCAATAACAGCCGGGACCGACAGCTTAACGTGCCCTCCGAAGCACGGAGCGATGGAAAACCGCACATAACTTAGAAAAGTCATTGGTGCGGAGCCTAGGTTTTGAACCCGGTGTTGTTGGATTCTAAATTGCACTATAGAACCGTTAGGCCACCATCGCTCTTCCAACAATTTTCAATTCTCTTTTTACAATTTTCAAGTGCAAATGTTACTCGTAAGTACCAGTGTCCGCCTGTTGTTATGGCACGTCAAAAACAAATAAGTTTTTTTCATTTAAATATTAAGTTAAGACTCAACAAATAAATATGTAATAAAGAAATTTTCGATCAAAATCAACTATACGCGATTTCATGCAGGATTTCTCTGCACTCCATCAGTCTGATGGCCGGGAAACTAATGTGATGTAATGACTTTGGTCTTGCGGTTGCAGGTTACTCTATGGACTTGATATAAATCCATAACATCTACATTGAATACAGCAAACGGTTTGCCGAATGGTTAGTGACCCTGACTGTCATGTCAACCAACGGTCGTGGGTTCGGATCCCGCTAAGTGCAATCATCTGTGAGAGTTTCAGTCATGAATGTCGCATTCGTATCTATGTATGTTTACCCGTTGACTTGTGCCCTTAGTACAGGGTATCCTAGTGCTAGGTAATTGGTGTGGGTAGTCCTGTTTTTTTCTAGCTGACTTTTTTAATTTGGCATTTTTATGATGATTTTGTTATGACCTTCGAGAAGTCAACCACTTTTTTAAACAAAGTTTGTTGGAAGCTCGAAGCTGATGAGTATGGAACTATGGACACATGACAATACGCGTTAACCATATTTTATGTATGCAAATAAATCAAAACATAACAAAATTATACAAATATATACACTAATATAAAAACATAAGAAAATTAAACCAGGTTTCCAATGTGCCATATCATTGACCCGGTACTGTAATACTTTAAATTCCCTTAGCTTCTGTTAAATGTGAACTTTCAATACCCACTTCAAGCTTCGAATTTTGGTATTAAATAAAGTTATCGACGTGTAAACATTCGACAAGAGAAATATTTATTGCTTCTTTTATATTAAAATATACAACATGCTTTATCTTATGCCAGTTCAAATAAATAAACACCTACCTACTTCACCGTTTCTTACTTCAAAATGGGCTGGGTTATCATTAGGACAGATTTCTGCAAGTAAGTTTTTGTGTATGAGAGGTCTGCGGTACACTTAAAAATGGGTACCTACCTAGTACTTGCATCTAACATAGATATAGTTCCTAACTTATATTTCCTTGCATATTACTTTCTGTACTATTTCTAACTATTATAAACTATTGAATTATATGTAATCAAGTAATGAGGGGTTTAATTAATGATATATTATACATACTTAATGTTGGAAATCGATCGTTTTGGATGGTTGTTATGCCATCTAATTAAAGTGCAATCATTTGAGATCAAACTATGCTGTCGTTCGATGGCGACGAGCATTTCTTTAATCAACTGCGATGATGGACGGTAATTATAGGCTAATATAGATATATCATATCATATATAGCAAGTGAGTGAGTATGGAAAATTAAAGAAAAAGTAAAGAAGGTTTAACCGTTTAACCGTTTAACCGTTTAACCATAAGGGGGGTTTAACCGAACCGTCACATCGAAAATTAAGCACCCAACTATACCGATCTGCTCGTACGCACAAGCCTACGTACACACTTACACCATATAATGCCGGTCGGCCGCCATATCGCAGCATAATCTTGACCTTGTTAGTTATTTAATTCTGTTAAATTCTCAAGGAAAAACAAAAATAATGCAGTCTTTTGTGATGTTATTATGTATCAACTACAAAACACCTCAAATTATCTATTCACGCACACATACGCAGCCGCCATTTGCTATGCTTCACTCGTTTGTTTGGCAGTGTAAACTCCGTCTTTCTTTAAGCCTTCTAAACTCACACTAGTATACCACTAGGCTACCATTTATATACCCCTCGGTAAGGCACAACGTTAGGAAAACAGGCATTATATATCCATTCGAGCCAATGATATTCAAGGAATGGAACGAATAGTTTGATAAGCAAGCTATATTAAAAATCGACAAGGCATCTTTGAATTCAATAAAACTGTATATTAAAACCAGCAGTATGTTTGTAAACAAACTTTACATAATGTTCTATACAAGTGAAAAACGCTGGTAAGAAGTTATAAGTATTCACAGTACTCTACATAGGTACTCTTGTTATTTTATTCTACGAGTAGTTTGAGCAGCTGCCAGCCGGGTAAAAACTAGACCGCAGAATTTCAACAATATTTTTCATTGCACTTGATGGAAGTGCTAGGGTTTGTACCAACGGATCGTGCAAGAGCTTTGCTTTTACGTTTGGTGTAAAAACGACACGAGACACGCCGGTAACACACTAAACCGTACCACGCGAATTTCTCGCACAAAATGGGAAAGCAAATATTAAACCATTTTTGCACACTTAAACATAATATGCACAAGGATACAAATTATATATCTACGGATAAGTAAATTAAGTAGCATAATATATATTTATATATGCTACTACGAATGATGATTGTAAAGTCGTAGCATGTCGTAGACTGTTTTATAATAGATCCTAATAACTAACCAAACCATGTCTGACGGTTCGACAATATTTGAAACAAATCCATAATTTAACAATTTATACATATTTGGACACAATTTTTAACAAAGAAAGAAATAAACTGAAAGAAAAACAAAATCTGGCAAGTGCGAGTGGAACTTGCACGATGAATATATTGTCTCACAATATTGAGAGATTTATCATGTTATTTTAAAACCACACTTCTTATAGATTTCGAAATATATAAGTATTTTCCGTATTATTTTAAAAATTTTAGGCTCAGTAGTTTCAGAGATAAGAGAATGGTAAATTTTCTTTATATTTTTAATTCACATGAAACCTGTTAATTTTAAAATTATAAATAACATTGAGACTCTCATAACAAGCCCTTTATTTGATATGTAACACGTTAGAGTTTTTAAAACTTTTTTGTAATATTCTAATTTGCCCACAAAAATAGTTTCGGACCATGTTGGCTGTAACAGACTTACATACAACCATACAGAATAGATACATGAGTGATCCTTTATGGGCTCAATAATTTTCATTTGGACGTACGTAACTCTAAAAAGGTACAATTATTATGCACTAGCTGTAACCGCGGCTTCGCACGCATAGTCATTTCTCTATGTTAAAAGTACTCTATGTACCTACCTACTATTCCAAGACCTGAAATACCAATATACCAACATTTGATCATAACTCCTTCAGCCATCAAAAAGTTTTTATCGATTGTTCGGCTTCTACTCATCGGAATGAAATACCAAGTACACCAGTTTTTAAGTCAAACCCCAAGCTATCCAACAGTGAACACTGCATAGCAATCGGCCAGTAGTTTTTACGTGATGCGCGAACATACAGACAAACAGGCAAATAGATAAACAGACAAACAGACAAACAAACAGACAGACACGAATTTTATTAATGTTATATTCTTGTTCAGTTGTTTATTGTTATGTACCCTAGACCTTTTTTTTTAAATTATCTTCTTTGTATATATTTTTTCACCGGTGTGAACTTGGCAGCCAAGACGTAGCAGCCTAAAATCCGACTAAATTAAGAAGGTATTTTTTATAATAGTGGTTCACTCTTATTTGTTAATTAATGATAATTTTTTAATAATAATAATTTAAAAAAGCTTTTGATTAATAACTGGACGCTACTTTTTCTAAAAATATATCCCGACAACATGAACAAAATATATTCTTGAGATATTTCAGGGAACAAGCGTCTAGTTAGACCTCTTAACCCCTGAAAATTGAAAGTTTAATTTCCAGTTTTATTCTCTAATAATGTAGCTACGAAACGAGTATAACGAGAATGTGGCTAAATGACAGCTTAACCCTAAATTCTTAACTTGAACTCAAAAGGAACACTGAACAGTGTCTGAACTTTTTAAGCTACTGATGATATATTTCGACCTGAAGAGCCCTGATTTTGTTTAAAATCTGCACAATTATATCTTAAACAATATACAGCCTACCACTGAAACACTACAAGAAAGTGTCTTTTCAAATATTTAACTCTGAAATAGCCAATAAAAATTGATGTTGAGTTTTGACTTCACTACTCATGTTCCATGGTGTATTCTATCTTTGAGACCCTGAAACTATTCTGAAACTGATTATATTATATCAACTATTGAACTCATTTAAACATAAAAAAGAATGAACAAGCTTTAAAAAATATGCTATAAGATGGTGGTTAAACGCCAAACTGACCATGAAACATCCCAAAGTAAATGAACCAAAAAAAAAAGATATTTTTCAGGGGACAAGCGTCTAGTAAGACCTCTCATCCCCTGAAATCTGTAAGTTTTGATATATCGTTTTATTGCCTCATACAATAGCTTCAAAACGTGTACAAAGAAATTGTGGCTAAATGAAAGCTTAACCTTAAATTATTTACTTGAATTTTGGATGAACACTGAACCGTGTCTGAAATTTTTAGGCTGCTGATATATTTGGACTTGAAATACCCTGATATTGTTTAAAAACTGCACAATTATCTCTTAAAAGATATACAGGCTACCACTGAAACACTACTAGGAAGTGGATTTTCAACTATTTAACCCTGGTATAGTCAATCAAAATTGACGTTGAGTTTTGATTTCACTACTCCTGTTCAACGGTGTGTTTCGACCTTTGTGACCCTGAAATCAGCTAATAAAACTCTGTTAAATAAAACAAAAATGCACAAGCTTTAATAAAAATGCTAATAGATAGTGGCTAAAAGCCAACCTGACCATAAAACATCCCAAAGTAAATGAACCAGAAAAAAACTAGATATTTGTCAGGGAACAAGCGTCTAGTAAGACCTCTCATCCCCTGAAATCTGTAAGTTTGATATATCGTTATCTAATAGGGGCAGTGGATATGATCCTTATATCTCATTACAAAACATAAGTTCTGAATCCTAAAACCCGACTACGGTCAGATAAAATGTCGCCTTTAAGACTCTTGCAATGAAGACGAATCGATTGATACCTCACTTGTCAAAATTAGACCAAGTTTTTAATTTGAACACGTAACCCTAAATTTGCTTCGACCAAGTCAGTTAAAAAAAATATAGCCTTTGACACTCTATACCAGAAGATGAATCGATTGTATACTCGCTTGTCAAAATCGGACCAATAAGGCCGACGCTATGGTGGAACATACACATAAAATACATACATAGACTGTTAAGTTCATTACCCTTCCCTTACTTCACCGTACTCGGATAAATATAATACCTATAACACCAATATAACAATATAGTAGTATAATATTATAATATAAAAGGGGTTAAAATTTATTTAGATATCTAAATGCATCAGTGCCAGATTAGTTACAGTCGAAAATTATATACTTACTGTACACAGAAATCGGAATAATAATATTTCAATATCTGTGCTACTATATTATCCGATTCCGTCGTATCCTAGAGACTTAAAAGCAAGTTTCACTAACAAGTTCTTGTTATACTTAAAAAGCGGGTAATATTATTTATGAGATGTATGAAGTAAACATCCCCTTCGGTTTTACGAGACCTATATAATAAACATACCTTATGTGACGAAATATACCAAACCCTTTCACTGAATAGTTAACGCGGGTAGTTTATTTCTTGAATATCTGATGTAGATTTTGAAAAAACTTTACGATTTCATTATTTGTGTTTGCTTGTAGGCTACAAGATAATGAAATCGTAAGGTCTCTATTGCAGTCTGCCTGTGTCAAGGAGGTTTTCCTGGTTTGACTTAGAGCTTCCCTCCTGCACCAGTCACATATAGATATCATCTTGAGCCAGAAGACGACTATGCCTGAATATAAGACCCTCCTCCCCTGTTTGCTCGATGTTTACATCCAGCGACTCCCTGCAACTCTGACCAGGCCGTTTGTTTCGCTTCATGGAGTGTGTCCTACGCTCCGTCTCAGGCCCGTGGTTGCAATTTGATAACCTTTCTTCTTCAATGGTTAAAGACTCTACGAGCTTTATAGTGTCAGCCTATTGTCATTCAAATTTACAAATTCTGAGAGCTATATCGTCAACTTTACATCTTTTGCGGATATAGGTACATAGGTATTCCGAATTTTATCTCGCAAGGAGATCCGAAATCCTCTATATACAGTTTGTAGAGTAATTTTTAGTTTATGAATCAGTTTGTTATGGCTTCTAATCCGAGACTTCAAGGCAAACACAGTGGACTGTATACTGGTATAACAACTAAACCCAAACAATAATAAGAAAAGGTACAGTAATATTTAGGAAGCGAGGGTGGTGTTGTGAGTTGCGAAGTGACAAGTGGCATTACCCCCCCTCTGCGGCCCGCATCCGGCCCGCTGCTGCATCGACGGAGCGTAACATAACCACGTTTCATTGTCTTAAGTAATACTGGCATGTTGACAGTACACACCGATAGTAAACTTACGTCTTAGGGGTTTGAAAAACCTTGTTTTTTTGCTTCCCACGTAATTTCTATCACCACAGACTTCACACATTTTTGTACTGCACTGACCTTCATAAATTAGTACCACACTTTAAATGTCTGTCTGTTCATGTTAAAACTATTCGACCGATTGCGAAGCAATTTTGTTGGATAGCTTAAATTTTGACTTGTAAACTGGTGTACTTGGGATCTCAATCCAACCAGTAGGAGCCAAGCAATTTAATAAAAACTATTAATTTTAAAAGTGTGGACCAAGTTTTGAAGGCCAGTGCACAGTGGCCTTATAGACCAACTACAGGCAAGTGGAACAAAGATGGCTGACTTTACGAGCTTAATTCAATTTTTACAAATCAACTTCGTTTCGTACTTCCCTTTGCTTTTCTCTACTTTATAAATTCTTGGACGTACCTTTCATAAACTTTTCTTTCTCGAGTATTAGGTAACATGCAGCCAGCTGTTCCGTGTAACTTACCATTACGTAGTCCAAAATGAAATCTTATTAAGATTCAGCAGCACTCCTCAGTAAAGGTGATCGTGACTGCAGAGGCCTGATGATCATGGAGCCAGCGACAGGTGTTCGTAACGCCGCAATTTTGTGAAACATTGCTGGACTAACTGCCGAAATGGTGCATTCTTTTCGTCGTTTCCTTTTAAAGATTAATTTTGGTTGATCAAACCCTTTTGTCGAGATACTTTTTTATGCAATTATGTAGTTTATATAAAGATTTTTTTTTTTATAAATAAAACATAATAATGATCATTGATTTAATAATAATAACATAAAGGATTACAACGTCAAGGTTAGTCTAAAACGATATTTTGAACGCAAATAAAACCCTTTTTTTTCATTTAAGCCATATCGTAGAATAGATAACTTCATGATGCGGTCGATAATTTCAATGAAATGGCCAACTAAAACTGACCATCGACAAACGTTGAAACATTAACGTTTATTGATATTTCAATCCACGTTTGACCGTATCATCATATATCATTATTGTAGGGTTTTCTTGATACCAAAGGTTCAAACAAATAAACTTTTAAGGCTAAAAAAAAACGTTATGTAGGAAGGTTAAGGAACAGTTAAGGAAGTCGGTGCCCAATTTTCTTAAATCTAACCAATTCAACGGCACAGATTTCTTTTACTGTTTCCCACATTAGATTATTTTATTTATATTGAAGTAATTTTTTAAGGAATTTTATTTCCATATTTTAAATGGTGTGAACAATACATGAACATGCGATTACAGCAATTGCAAGTAACTTGCTGTTATCCATTGAGGAGTTCCTTTGTATCTCCATCAAAAAATAAAAAATCTAAAGGTCTTCATGAGATCTTCACCAAATTATATATAATATGGGACCATACCTAAAGCCTATCTTATACTATAAAAAAACTTCAAAATTGACCCACATTTGATGGAGATATCGCGTCATATAGTGGGTGAGAAGTAATAAAATTAAGACATCCCCTAATTTTCCACCCCTAGAGGTGGAATATTTTCATGAAATTTAAATGGGACTACCCCTGAGGCATACCATAACCATTCAAAAAGGATTTTTGAAATCGATTTACAATTGCCAGAGATATCGCTTAACATACACACAAAAAAAAACATACGGGTCGAATTGAGAACCTCCTCTTGAAGTCGGTTGAAAACAGAACCAATTTTCATGAAATTTATTTAGAATCAGATAAAAAACAATCATTCAAATCGGATCAGAATTTCTGGAGATACGTGGTAACATACGTAAAAAATCGCAATGAAGATATCCGACACATAACCAAGGTTACCAACATAGCTATAAGTATAAATAAGCTAAAGTGGCAGTAGGCTGGTCACATTTACCTAAGAACCAATAACCGTTGGAGTACGTGAGTTCTCGAGTGGAACCCACTTTTAGGCAAAATGTAGTGTAGAACGCCCTGTGGCCAGGTGGAGTGATGACCTGCGAAAGACGGCTGGAAGAGAATGGATGAGGAGAGTTAAAGACCGAGCTCAGTGGCGTGCATTAGGAGAGGCCAACGTCCAGCAGTGGACAAATATAGACTGAAGAAGATGATGTACATAAAAAAATAACCAATTTGAGCCTACTCTTTCATGATGTCGGCTAAAAGTACGTAACAAATTTTTTGCTTTTTATCTTTGTCTGAATAATTCTAAAATATTATCGTAATGTACAACATGTACGAGAAAATGTTACGTAGTATTAATGTTACGTAGTATTAATGTTACGTTGTATTAATGTTACATAGTATTAATGTTACGTAGTATTAATGTTACGTAGTATTAATGTTACGTAGTATTAATGTTACGTAGTATTAATGTTACGTAGTATTAATGTTAAGTAGTATTAATGTTACGTAGTATTAATGGATAAACTTCGATAACAGTGAAAAACATAGTGTAAGAAAAATATTCAATATTTTTGGGATCAAAACTATACCGAGCGGAAAGTTCGCGCAGTGTATATTTTCTTTGCCAAAGGCAATATATTTTGTGTCATGTTTTATGTATTTGTATAAACGATTTTTTCTCATTCCTCGAAAGCATAATATTGTCTGAAGGAAAAAGATAGAACCGCGGTAAAAAACCTCTAGATTTGCAAAAAAAACTGTTAGAAACTGCGTCCTCCAAATGCCCTTCTCCACTAATCATGTTTTGCGAAAGAAAGGGTCAAACCCGCACCTGCGATCCAATTTGTCAAGTTGTCGCCCTATCTGCGATGTCCTGATACAGGCCCGTCTTGTCGCACGGAGATAAATCTTATAACGGTCTAGGACGGCGTTTATCCATACAAAATTTATGACTTGCCTACCTTGTAACATATTCACCGTAACTTTCGCAGAAAATTTTACCTGCGAATAACTTTGTTCATACCTACTCGTAAGATGGCTGTTAAATATTTCAATGAATTTCACTGAAATTTCAATGACATACATAGTTAATCTTCACTATTTTAATAATCATTGGTGTAAAATGAGCGATTTATATCACTTTTAAGAAAAAATAATTAAGTATAAAAGTGCTCGTACAACTTAAGGATGTGCTCGTTAATTCTGTCATTAGTCTCCTTTTATCTCTGGCTTATTGGCACGAATCGTTCATTTAGGGTTAATGCACTTACTCTAGAAGATTGGAAAAAATGACGCCGGTAGTTAAGTTCATTAGAGCTTTGATTGCGTTGAATCATCAGCCCGTAAACATACTACTACTGAACCACAGAATAAATAATAGGAACTGAACACACACTGAACACTGAACTTCAACCTCCCATATAGAATCGAATGCCACGACGAGCAGTTGCTCACTGTTTGACTATTTTAAGGGGGTTCCGTCAATTGAATTTTCGATTGCGTTGAATAAATAAATTAGTCTTCTAGTTGTGCGCAAAAGATGCACGACCTAATTTTATCTCCGAATTTCTATGTTTTTTTTCTCTATTATTCATACAAAAAAATTACCACCCAAACATAATAACTACTAGTTGCTTTATCTAAATTTCTCGAATTTAACGTTTAAACATGTTTTTTTGTCGTTTGTGTTAGTGCTGACCCTTGGTGTCAGAGTTTGTAAGGCTGCCCAAGGGCCTCTGACATGGCTTAACGACTGCTATTGATTGATAACAGCCGGGACCGACAGCTTAACGTACCTTTCGAAGCACGGAGCGATGGAAAACCAGACATATCTTAGAAAAGTCATTGGTGCGGAGTCTAGGAACGTTTTTAGTTGCACTATTGAACTATTAGGCTACCATCGCTCTACTAATTTAAACATATCATCAACTACCTGTATCTTTCTATAAACATTAAAAAATAAATGAGACAGATCTACGTGGCATGACTGACATAACTCCAAAGAAAACCCTTAGTCGCAGGCTTGTAATTTGCAGGTGGAGGAAAATTCAGGTTCATTCTAACTTAATTTTAAAAGGGATTGGTTTATTTATTTGTTTAGTTGGAGATGCATATACTCGTAAGGATGTGTCGTCAAATTAAATAAATAAACAGTGCGATTAAATTAAGTTTTGTTGGAGTTATTTACGTAGGTATATCACGATATTGATTTCAATAATGTAGTTTTGCACAAAACTTAAATGAGTTATATTCGTTCCTATTTATTTAGATCAATCAGGTCGATGTGACGCGGTGACACGAGATGATGTGACATGACCAACATGCTGGTATTTATTTGGCTCATCATCATTCGGCGCTGCAATGCTGCCATAATTTTGGGTACGCTGCCAACTAGTGGGCTCGAACATTTGGGCTACCTGGTTTGTAGGTTGTCTCAATGTTTATGTAGTAGTTAGTTATAATGAAGGCACATGCAATGTTAAAATATAAAAATTGACCCAAACACAATAAGGATATCAATGATATCAAAGTCTATTTTATTAGAACAGAAAAATATATACAACATTCAACTCCACAGTGACCAGAGTTTATGTTCACAATTTGTCCGAGAAAGTTAATTTAGAGAGATATAACTAGCTTCAAAGTAATTTTCGTTTCACTAATGGTTCTGAACAAATAGAGATTTAATCATATTAAGAAACTGTAATCTTGAAATGTGTCCAATTCACTTGGACTTTAATACAAGACATAAATAAAAAAACGACTGCGAAAAAATCTAATAGAGACTAAAATTTAAGTGAGACTGGTTCATAACCAACTTTAAATGGTTATATATCCTATATAGTCTTTCGAAATGAAAAATTATGAGAGAAACATTACAATGATTTTCAAATACCTATTTAATAATATACCACTTAACATAGTTCGTTGACTTTCATTTTATTATATTTTCAATTATGGCGTCTGGTTGCCGCCATATTGAATATTGATTTATAAGACATTCATCAAAATTCAATTTGGCATCTTTAGTAGCACTTGCAAGATTAAGACAAATCGATTTGACGTTAGAATTATCAAAATCGGTCCACGCGTTTGGTCTATATAGTGCCACAAAGGAACAAAAATTTTATATACATAGGCTGATAAACTCATTACCTGGCCTTAGCTTTGCAAATTCCGGTAAAAACAGGAGTTTTATGTGACTAGAGTTGCCTTATACCTTATTAAAAAAAATATTGGTAGAATAACATTTATTAGGCATTTGGTACTCGTGTACTATAAATTATTTACAAAAAATATAATTTATTATACTTGAATCACTTACAATTATTATGTAAAATGCGTACATAATAATTGTAATAATTGTTTCGTGTCTGTGCTGTAGACCGTTGAAGAAATCCTTTATCATAATTACCTGAATCGACATCTAATCCTTGGATGTCGATTCAGGTCATACTGACCATAAAAATGCATTGTCATCGGAACTGAACCAACATGTAAAATTTCAACTCCGTGGGATAACAGAAATTTATTCTAATTTAGCTTGCAAGATTTGACCTAAACAAACTAACATACATACAAACATTTCAATATATATATATAAAAACTAAAAAATGCCTACCATTCTGACAGGGGTATTGGAACCCTACATTGGGGTTACTATATTTGTCGACAAAATTCACTAGGTAAGCGCCCTTCAAATATTGTACCTTCCAACGAACCACGTTATTTCAAAGTTCAGAAGTAATATCCGTGTACAGTGAATCCTCTGTTGATTAAACTGTAATGAGATTACTTGTTTACAGAACGTAACGGTCGAACTGGGAATACCTCACTTATAGCCCAAAACTTCCATTAACTTTACAAGGTCTGAAAACAGAAAAACACCAAATTTTCACCAGGCTTAAATAATTCAAATTTTAATAGATAGATGCATGGCAAATTTTATGGAGATAGACAGTAATGCGCAGTTGTCTATGAGATAGACGCACAAACCGACATACTGACACAATATGTCACCGTAGTCGGGTGGAATATAACAAATCAGGACTAAAAGTTAATGAAGTGTTACAATGGGCGATCTTATTGCTAAGAGGAACCTCTGCGTTCTTTAATAACATTAATCTACAGCAAATAACATATACGTACATTGTGTACTCATGATATTAATAAATACTTCCTGTTAATACTACCACATGTCAATGTACAAGTAATTTTTACAGTGTTTTTTCCGCTTACATATTGTAGTATGTATGGTTATGTTGAGGGTACGATGAGGCTGGTGTGCCAATAATGTTAAAAGACTCAAATTAAGTACAGAAAGAATACAACAGTACTGTAGAGGTATTAAAATCAGAGTAGGTAAAAACCCCAGCAAACAAAACCAGTACTTAGATCATCCTGATTATAAACAAAAATTGCTTGCATTGATGGAGTCAGGCACTACTTGACCACCTGCAACACCCAGACGTGATATTTGTGTATCGAATAGGGTAGTGCTGACCTGTCTAGTGTCGGAGTTTATCAGGCTGGAGGTCTCTGACGTGCCTTTACAACTGTAATATATGTATAATAAAATTATATTAAATTGTTAGCAGCTGGGGCAGAAGACTTCCTTCCCGAAGCATGAAGCATGAATTATGGGTATTACTGCATTGCCACCATCTCTCATACCTAGACATGATACCTTTTATACTTTATAATGTTTTGTGTTGAAGCCTAAGTTGACCTCTCTAAGCTATGTTATCCATACTAATATATAAAAGTGAAACGTTGTCTGTTTGTTTGTTTGGGGAGCTTTCACGCAATAACGGCTGGACGGTTTTTAGAATAAAACATGATATATATTTTTATCCCGGAAAATTGTAAGTTTCCACGGGAAGTCTGGAAAAACTGGAATATTTTTGATTACTCGCTGTAAAAAACGGTTGCCATGGAAACGAAATAACAAGTATGTCAAAAAACATCAAGAGTGGTGCTATACGTACTTTTGCATTGATTTTTAATATCCTAGAAGAACATAGGATGCTTTTTTTTCGCGAATAACCAGTAAGTCAACGCGGACGAAGTAGCGGGCGGGAAAACCAGTTTTTAATATAACATCATCGATTGAGATGTTGACGGAGATTCTCCTACTGGAACATGAATTGTTATTTTTCTGGAACATAGTCAAACTAAAAAACTAAATTAATTGTTTACACGTTTTTAGTCACTAAATTTTAGTATTTAATGTCTCGTTTTCTAAAAAGTGACCCACTGTGATGATGCCTTTTATGAGTTGCGTTTGAGAATATTTTATATTTTATTTTTTTAATATTTTCTATTTTCGTTTGCGTGGCGCAGTTTCCTCATAATTGCACACAGTATTTAACATGGCTTCATCAATTAATATCGTCATCTTGTTCCATGTGACTACTGGGTCAAAATAGTGTAATGAGACAACACGATGGGGCTACTGGGTCCGAAATATTGGTGTCACCTTGTCCCATGGGAGTACTGGGTCAAAATAGTGGTAGTTGTCCTATCACGGACAGCACGATGGGACTAGTGGGATAGACCCAAGTATTATACTCGTACTTACAACGATTTGTCTAACAAACTAGGTACAACTATTTGTGAGATATTTTAATATAAGGGAAGACTTCTTTTAATATAATTTCTTTGCCTTTTAGGCACTTAGAGAGCCATTACAAAGCCTTGTTGATATTCCATCAACGTTGGCACACATCTGCGACATGTTCGATATTGTTCGAAGCGCGCGTGCCTCCGCAATTTCTGTAAGAATTAGCACTCCGCTTCTTAACTTTGCTGTGTTAGAGGAAATTTCTGAAAACAGTGTGAAGGAAGGTATTTCATTTTCATCCGACCGTCTGGACAGCGATCCTACTTATTTAGTCACGGTGTTTTAGCTACATAAGAACTGCCAAAAAAATTGCAAGCATAGAGCCACTGCGCAAGAAACAGATTAGAAAAACTACACTTCGTAGAACTAAGTACCTTTATTTGTATTTTTAATAATTACGTAAAAACTGTCTTCGTAAAATATACATATACACAAAACACCTATATCCTGTTAATCCAGCTGAATCAGCTCACTAGACCAGATTATTAGATTTAGCGAATCCCGCTTACACATTCACACATGACAGTGATTCCTGCTGACACATTCACACATGTCAGTTATTACCCAGCCAGCAAACTGGTGATAAAAAAAATATGTGCTAACACTAAAGAGAGTTAGAAAACTGATATAAAAGTAACGCGGTGACTGCTTGTCACAACGTCGCTGTATATTGATGATTCGTAACATAATTTAGCTGTATAAGCTTGTACAGTCAAATGGTGATAATAAATGATGACATAAACGTTTACTCGACTGCCTTGTACCTCATTTATAACACAGCTGTAAAGCGGTTCTCACAACATCGATTTAGAGAAAAAAAATTGTACAACATGTTTTGACGGTACTTTTATACAGCAAAATTGATCTATTGTGGCTACCAGGTCGCTGTATTAGCACTGGTGATATATCTGGCGCGCATGGATCTAAACCGTGATATAAAAGAACACACTGTAGCTGATTTGCATCTAATTTATCGTATATTAGTGTTTCATTAACGCTTGCGCCATAAACATCATAAGAAATCTACAATAACACTAAGAAGTTGCAAATATACTTTTGAAAGATCCATATCACCAGTTACATATAAATATTTTTTGCTCATATATAACTTTAAAAGGCGTATAATAGCTGAAAATAATGCTTCTATGGAAAGATAATGCTCTTTATGAGAACTATGAATTACCTAGTTATCACACTAAATCATTTTTCTTAAAAAACCGTCAACGTCTAAATATTCATCAGTTTCATATCACTAAAATAAACAGAACAGACAATAAGAATTAATTAAAAATAAAGTAGCATGATACGCCACCAGAGTTTTATCTCTGATTTTTTGAGGAACTCTAATTTTGTCATTGCGGCGAGAAGCTGTAAATCAGTGATATATCAGTAACTGAAATAAGTAGTGGCCTTATTGTCGTGACTTCAAAATAATTTGATAATTTAATTAATGATTATTTGATCAAATATTAAAAATATGAGGGGGGCATGAAAAAAACACTTATAATGCAGTATTATTTCAACAATATAATTTCAAGCGCAAGAAATAATATACATGTAATGATAATTACGCACATCTCAGTTTGATACGTTAGCGAGATAAAAATATGAACACTTTAATTATTTACTGATGCATTGTTATTCCTTTAAAGTTTATGAAATAATAATAAACCTATTGTAAAACCTTCATAATCACAATACGCATGAAGTATAGCTGAGCACCGTGGAAAGTGATAAAACGGAATCCTGATCACCAAAATTACAACAAATAGCTTAATAACAGCGTCATGGTAGCTATTATATCATCATTAAGTGATATATGTGATCAGGATATGATTGATATAACACCAAACAGATTCAATGAATACTGAAATATCACGGATATGTATTAATAAAGTGATAGGCGGTGCTAATATATACACAATATATCATCAAATGGCTGTAAAACTGGGGCCACTTTCCAGTGATAGACAAGTATCTATCTTGGATATACGACTGCTCGTATCACTGATATACAGCTATATCTGATTATTTTTTGCTGGCTCGGTATGTCATCGGCGTACGACGTTCATAAATCAAAAACCATGGAATTCCGCATCTCCATGTATTTACACGCTGACTGTACAACTAACTCAGTACATATGTATATATGTATGTGCATAAAGCCACTCGTTTTACGTAACGTCAATGTGCATTGAGAGATCGGAAGCATCACAAAATTGACCGTGTATGGTCAGAGTCTAAATTTCACAGGTTCAATGTTTTGTTCAATCTTTGTTTTATTCTAAAACTATAGGTGAAACAAAGATTGAACAAAGGAAAAAATAGAAGGAAATAGGTTTCCCGCGCGGACTGCTGTTTATTGCGAAAAAAGCATCCTATGTTCTTCTAGGATATTAAAAACCATTGCAAAAGTAGGAATAGCACCAAAACTCTTGAAGTTTTTTGAAGGACATGTTATTTTGTTTCCATGGCAACCGTTCCTTACAGGGAGTAATCAATATTTTCTAGTTTTCCCAAAAAAATACAATTTTCCGAGATTAAAAGTATCCTATGTAATAAGAATTCTAGGGTATAAGCTATCTCCATTCCAAATTTCATCAAAATCTGTCCATCCGTTACCGCGTGAAAGCTCCCCAAATAAACACACAAAAACTAACAGACAACGTTTCACTCTTATATATTGGTGTGGATAGATTAAATCCTACAATAATTGTAGGAGGTACAAATACAGTACGGGACGGACGCTAGGTCCAAATAGTCTCTCTCTACTAGCTGTGCCCGCGTGGTCATTTCATTGGGTTAAAAGTAACTTATGTATTATTTCAGTAAAAAATGAACATTATAAAGTACATTGCTTTTCATTTCATCAAAATTTGTTTATCCGTCAACTAGTTTTTATCGAGCGTTCGGCTTCTACTCAACGGGTTGAGATACCAAGTCAAAACTTAAGCTCCAACAAACATAATTGATACATTCATATTTTCATATTTTTTTTTATTTTTTTTCTCCAACAAACAGTCCAAAATATTCACATAACCACATCGCAATCGGTCTAGTAGTTTGTACATGATGCGCGAACAGACAGTAAGAAACGATTTAAAAATAAAACTTGTTCAGTAGCTCATAGGGTATAGGAGAGCCTATACCTTTTTTTTATTATATTCATTTTCCACACTTTCTGTTACTTCACTGCTTTATTTGTATGGATAACATCTAAGATAAAACTCACCTCTTTTTTTATTATTTCATTAGGAAAATTTTGGATTACGTTCAAGACTCCCTTCGTTGTGACTAATGGAAAATTATTTTCATTTCTCATGCTCGTAAAGTTCTTGTTTATGCTGGGTGTATCTATACATATAATCTTTAATTAAGCAATAACAACGAAAAAGTCTGTACAAAGAAGATCATTTAAAAAAAATGGTCTTGGTTACCTAGAATAAGCTACTGAACAAGATATAACGTTTAAAAAAATAGTCTGTTTGTTTGTTCACGCATGACGTAAAAACTACTTGAACGATTGCAATGCCGTTTCCACGCTTAGATAGTTTAGGGTTTAACCTAAAACTGGTGTACTTGGTATCTGAATCCGATGAGTAGAAGCCGAGAAATCGATAAAAACTTTTTGACGGCTGAATGAATTTTGATCAAATGTTGGTATATTGGTATTTTAGGTCTTGGAACACTACAAAGAGTACTTTTAATCTAGAGAAATGACAACGCGTGTGAAGCCACGGGTACAGATAGTATTTCAATAAATATCTTACTGAAGGCGCTACATCAGATTATATGCTTATCCATGACCATACAAAATAATCCTCTAAAACACATTCAGCTTTAGATTATTTATATTTCGTCTACCATGAATAAAATATATAAGGAAAATCGTCTGGAAATACGCCAAAAGATTTTTTTAAGAATACCAATGCTTTCCCACCACAATAAGCTTATAATAAAATGAAACATAGCAAAGTTCGTTGGGGCTGTATCAAGATTCCCTTAGAAAAGGATAGCCTTTAGAAATTTTGACCTTAGGAAAATATTATAAGGAAAGTGAGTATTGTTGAGTCGCAGTGCTTGAGGGAGACAGAGCTAAGGATTTACTTATCATCGTTTAATCAAAAACTTGTTTATTTGAGACCTTCAGGAAAATAATTTCAATACTAAGAGAAAAAAAGCGATATTGTAAAATTACTTCTTCTACTGTATTTCTGCAACAAGAGCGCACGCAGCAGTTCTCAAAGATATCAGAAATCCACAAACCGCAGCAAAAATTCACCAATAATACAAACACGTAAGGATATAAAATGACCACAGTACAGAAAAATAATAGGAAATGTTTTATTTGTACCACTGTCACGCGTCTAGGAACGAAATGGTTTTCCACTGAGAGTTTCACAGTACGTGGCATGAAATGTGGATTATGTATTTTAATTTCATTTTTATTATTTAAGCTGCTCTTACCTTTTGTGTTGTTATTATTGAAGTAGGCTATTTTCACATTATGTAGGTTAAAACTTAATAAATTATTCTAATAAATGCATATTATAAGAGTGAGAGAGTGTGTGTGTAATTATGTCTTCCGGTCTTCACTTTGGAACGGCTCAATGGATTTTGATGAAATTTGGTATGTAGATTATTGTAGATAGTGTACGTTTTTTTCGTGTAATAACACATATGATACTTTTCATCATCATCACACGCAGGTGAAATGGCGGGCGCAGCTATCCTACTACTATTATAAACGTGAAAGGTTGTGAGTGAGTGAGTGAGTGCGGTTGTGTATGTGTGTGTATGTGTATGTGTGTGTGTCAAATTTTGATCAAATGTCTAGAGAAATGACAACGCGTGTGAAGCCACGGGTACAGATAGTATTTCAATAAATATCTTACTGAAGGCGCTACATCAGATTATAGTGTGTGTGTGTGTGTGTGTGTGTGTGTGTGTGTGTGTGTGTGTGTGTGTGTGTGTGTGTATTTGTGTGCGTTTGTTAGTGCGTTTGTTTGTGTGTATGTTTATTCAGTCTTCGAGATGAAATTGCTAAACAGATTTTGATGAAATTTGATATATAGACATTAGGTCCTGGAATAACACATATGATACTACTTATAATCATTACCGCAGAAGAAATCGCGGGGCGTAGCTAGTGTATCGATATAAATCTGTAGAAGCGTTTTAAATATTTTTCCTGTTATATTTTGTATTTACTTTGGTGTTAGAATATAAGTAGGTTTGCAAAATTTACTCCAACAGCAAGGATTTTGTGCCATCATAAAACGGTTGCCTAATGCCTTAATAATTGCCAAAGAACTATGTAGCATTCTGGTGTAACGGTTTTGCTACGAACTGTACTATCTTTTAGATTAACTTTATATTTTGCTGACTACAAAAATGTTAACAAATCATCTTAATAGAAACAATCATAATTACAACTACTTTCGCAAACGCACCTCGTCCAAGACTGGTTTAGCGGGGGAAGCAGCGCGGGGAAAGCAAGCGTCGGTCGCCGGGCGATAGCTTCGTGGCCATTTGACCGCCTGTTTGTGTATGTAATAAACATTGTGCACGGAATAAGTCAAGTAGTTTAATCCTCAAGCCTAAGTACTACTTGTTAATAAAGTCTATATGTTTTAATATTTGTTATTAATTGTGAGTGTTGTGTTTTACCCCAATTGGGTGAGTGTTGCATAATTTTAATTAGTTGTAGTCGTCCGTAGTTACTGAAAATTGTCACGTCATTTGTGAGTACCTGAATCGAACATTTAACATGCATGCTTAGTTGTTAAACGTTAATTGCTGGTTTAATTCCTTGTAGAACTGGCCAGGAGTTTTGTTAACTTACATTATTCTACTTACATGTAAAGGATACTTTACTTTTGAATGTTAATTTTAAGTAACGGTCAAGAGATATAACTTTGGCTGACCGTCATCTTTCTGATCGTGAATGTATAAAGCGAGCATACAACCTTTCGTAATATTTAATTACTATCTGATTATACTTTTCTATTATGTAATTTTACCCTTTGTTAAAACCCAAAGTATGGGATCATTGAGATTAAGTGTTCAAAGTACATAATCTCAATGATAATTTTTGATCTTAGCACAGTTGCTTTTCATGTTATATATAATCAGTCTATTGTACAAAATAATCGTAATTATCCTAGCTTTCAAATTACATAATCACTACGATAATTTATGTACATAGCACAAGTGCATCTTATGTTCCTTCGACCTTCAATAATCGAACTGATAACTTTATTATCACGCACATACTTATCATTATCTTAGCTTAAGTTGATTTTGTATGACTGCCTCATCACTGATTACTATATTTGCATTAATCACTCTTCATTGCTTCTCGCTATGCCGTTCGATTAGTGCACGGATGTCGAGGTCAAACTATGGAAATGGATAGTTTTAAAATGTCTGGTTTAACCGGATTCCAGGGTCCACCGCACCGGTAAAAGAACCGCTCGGGTAACGCTTGGCCTGCATCTACGCTACCTTCTTCTTCTGCTTCTACTGCTGCCTCCTTCCTTCTTCTCCGGGCCACTTGCACTACACTACTGGCCACTGCGGCTGCATCTACCGGCTCCAGTGTCCATCTGCACGCGACGCTATCCAAACGGCGATATGCAGGACAGTGATAGTGTTAAGTAAACACGGCTACCCTCTCGGTGTGAACGTAAACCCCGACCCAGTTGCTGATAGCTGATAGCTATATTATAATTTGTACTACTGTTGTTTTCATTGAAGTCCTGTATATATGATATAAGTCATCCAGGAATAGGTGCTTCAATGGCTAGATTTACAATTACCAAGCCCAGTACTCAGAACCTCAGAGCACCAGCTTGGAGACAGAAATCTAAGGTACTTGACATAGTTCTGTCCTACTCGAGAGATAGGTAAATAGAATCATGATCAAATAATTGGAAATGGCAGACGAGGACGTTGCCCGCAGTTCGGAGAGTTCTCGGCAAACAGACGTAGACGGTCTGGCGATTACATTAAAGCTTTGGAACAATCTTCTCGTTTATTGCATTTGTCTGTTGCTGTATTAATAATAAGCGACAGGAAGGTTACGCTATATTGACTCTTATTTTTTAATTGTCTTGTAGTTTTCATACGTTATAATAAGGAGTTTATGTTAATCTGTTTATGCAAATTGGCTGGTTGATATTTCTTAGTTATTGGGCATTTGCTATTAAATTTAAATCAAAAGCTATCATATCTTACACTTCCAAACATTATTAGAAAAGTGCAATAGAAGAAGGATTTCTTAGATGACATCATAGTAAGAAACGTTGCATTTATTCATTTTATATCAATTATTGACAAAAAGTATACGTTATATTAATTACTATTAATTACTACGTCCGCGCGGACTACAATTTATCGCTAAAAAAACCACTGCAAAAGTATAGCACCAACGCTCATGATGCTTTTTGACAGACTTGTTATTATTTCGTTTCCAAGGCAACCGTTCCTTAGAGCTAGCAATCAACATTTTCCAGTTTCCCTTGGAAACTTACCATTTTCCGGGATAAACAATATCCTATGTTTTATTCCAGGGTATAAGCTAATATCCATTTTAAATTTCATCAAAATCCGTCCAGCAGTTATCGCGTGAAAGCTCCCCAAACAAACAAACAAACAAACAAACAGACATAGTTACACTTTTATAAATAGATAGATTAACTCTTTATTGGACACCACAAGTACAATAAGAAAATATTTAAAAATAAAGTGTAACAATGAGTGTCACAAGGGGCGATCTTATCGCTCAGAGCGATCTCTTATTTTTATATATTGGTGTGAATAACTTATTTGCTACGACAAATGTATACATAAATTCACTATGTACGCGGAAGATCTATGGATAAGTCTGCGATAATATATGAAACCGCTTTCCAGAACGCAGCGCATTCAACTACGTCAGTTACGCCTTGTACATTCATTGTATCACCCTCACTATGATGATATCAGAAATACCGTTCATTTTTATTCAACAAAGATGCCCTGGCACTCTTTTTGCCACAAATAAAGTAATTTCTGATCTCGGACCACCACTGTTCGTCATTTTGTCTATCGGATGCAACAGTTTTAACACTTCTGCAATTATACAGCGAGTAGTATTTGTGCCAGCCACATCCAAACCTAAAGGTCTAAAAGTCCCTTCATCCGATTCCGCAATAAAATGTATATTGTCAAGATCTTTTATGTGTCTCTCTAAGTATGCTTGAGCGCCTATTAGTCCAGGTTCTTCAGATGTCCACAATATGGTGCGAACTGTTGATTTTGATTTCAAGCCCAGTTGGTTAAGAATGACAGGCACAAACCAGCTAATCATCATGCCACCACCGCCGTCCATTGCACTTGTTCCTACGTCCCAGTTGTCAATATGCCCCGACACGATCACGAGCTTTTCCGGATGTTCTATTCCCTTCAGGTCAATAATCGTGTTCCTAGACTTTTTCATATCAAATGTATTGTTCAATTGAATGTGTAAAACAATATTTTTTCCTTGGTCTTGTAATCGTCGCAGCAAATCTGCATCTTCCAATGTTATAGCTGCTGTAGGTATTTTAGTGACATTGCCTTCATAGAATTGAGCCCCAGTATGAGGAGAATAAATTGAGAAGGGAGTTACAGATCTCACAATACTGCAGTTGCAGCTCCTTTTTTTAGCAGTTTTTGTGTGCACCTTGTGATCTGTATTTGACTGTTTCACCATAGCTTATGTAATGTTCATCAAAAACTACAATTTTGCCTTTCACTTTTGTTGTATCTTATTTATTAAGATTGTCAAACCTATTGACAACTATGGCTTCTGCTGTGATACCTTCTGAAGAAGTGCTTATACTAGAGCCGAAGCCGAGTATTGCAATGTTTTTCATATAGGGCTCTATCATCTTAGCAGATTCATGACCACGAACTCAATGCGGTACCATATTATATTCATGTTTTTTTAAATAAATATATTTGGGAAAACTCACACCAATAAACCTGTACTATGGGTACCTGTACTAGACAGAGGAAAAACATACATAGATACTTATCCATGACACGGAAACCATGACAGTTTTGCACATCACACAAATAATTGTACCTAGCGGGATTTGAACCAGCGACCGTTGTTGACTTCGCAGTCAGGGTTTATTTTAATTTTTCTTTCAAATCTTGCATAAATAATTTGATTCCCTTCCACTTCTTGAACATGAAAGTAAAATGACAATACATTGTGGAGCTAGCGACATTCGAACAAGTAATTACTTATTCTAATGTCAGCGAAAAGATCTGATAGCTGAGCTCTTCAGTAGATTGGCGGCATGTGTGCTCGTTTGTGAAAAATGTACTCAATGAAACTTGTCATGTCTTGAAAATATTTAAATGTTGACTTCTCCCCAGAATAAATAGTCAAAGCTTCACTTACATCTACTTCTTCGGTAGTTACGTCATTTAATCTATGGACAACTGTGAGATTTATCATGTGATCTATGGCATTTTCTAAATTAACTGTACCAGCAGGACGCGCGCCAAAGTCGTCAACAAAATCCGTGTACCTAAAAAAAATATGATAGATAAAAACACTTTTAAATTCACATATCGCATTGGCGGTGCTCTGAAACTACTCATAATTATTACAAAGAAGTATGCTTACTAAAAAAAGGTTTTACTAGTTTTTTTTTGTTGCCTTGTAACTTTTTAGTCCTTTTTTTAATTTCATTTTTTTCTTGTTAGCTTTTCACTTTTACCATTTATAAGTTTTTTTTTATTTATTTATTGCATTGCTATTGGTTTGTGAGCTACCCTGAAAGTTTCAGCCAGATAGCTAATCGGGAAGTGCTTGAAATTTGTTTTGCAAGATTCCAGGACAGACAAAATACATAGATACATACCACAGAATAAATAATAAAGTTGCACTTCGTGCAACCATTAATAGAAATACCGACTCTTTCTTGCTTTATTTATTGAAGAATATGGGTAAGAAATTGAAGACCTTGTATATTTATATACTTTTGGATAAGCACATTCCAAATGTATATAATTTATTGGCATAAGTTCATTTTTGGCAGGGCAGGCGTGTTTTTTTTTAGCTTTTAAGCTAGTTATTTCAGTAATCTATTCAAAATATTTATAAAAACACGCTGACAGTTGAAGAAAAGTCAACATCTATTGATTGATATTTTCAATATTTTTTTGTTCGAGATCTTCAGCGACGACCTATTTAATTTTTTATGTGTTTTTAAGACCACTACAGATGTACTTTTCCAACAGATAAAAAAATAAAAAATAAATAGTCAAGGTTTTTTTTAAATAATCGACTAAAATTTAAAGAAAATCGTGCAAAAATCATGCGTGAGGTTTAAAAATTATTTATGGAAATTCAATAACTTTTAAATAAATCGATAACATGTTCAGCTCGCAACTAGAGAAGCATGCCGCAATCGGGCTTTAATTATTTTGCAACTAAAGAAGCTTTATTCATACGAATGATGATTGTATATACGTATGTATGTGCTGTTGGTCTATAGCTGACCTCTACAGCGTCACCGGATGGTGGGGCGGGCGCAATGCGTGACGCAGAAGACGCACGCCAAAGTTAACTTTTGGCCACTTGCTCAAAGGCACCCAGGGGGTACGAACCTCGGCTTGGACAGTTGCCATTGATTACTTGGAGAGTATCGAAATAAACATCCCTGGATCTCTACTGTTAGGTAGTGATCGAGGGGGCCCTGATGAAATGGCTGGAGCCCTTTGAATGAATTGCATAATTGACCACCGATTCGGACTACACCTTCGAGAAGAATTGGCAAGAAACTCGAAGGCGAATAAAATCGACATTAATTACGGGACCTTCGACCTCGTCGGCGAGGTCGGTGTCTGCGTGTAAGATGAAAGATGGTGAAGATGACGGATTGGGCGAATCTGTCGCTGCCTGCACTGCGGCAGCGATTTCATCGTCCGGATCGCTCAAGATGTCTCTAGGGCGTCTACGGAAGAGAGACTCTATCGTTACAATGGATGCGGTAGTTGGCAATCTCGGGATTGTTGTTACAAGGTTTGAGAAAGGTCTCTTGTATTAACATGACATCGACCTGATTGGTCTTACAGAACTCGTGAACTGGGTCATGCTGTTCTCTTAGGTCGTCAGCGTTGAAGAACTTTACGGAGCCGGGTTGGAAACGTTTTGGTGTACTATACATATTGATTCGTTAATTGAGGTTACGGAGCGTTCGGTGCTCATATAGAAAGTGGACTTTTTACAAATCGGTTTTACACGAACGAAGTTTGGCAGCGAGTACGTCTATTTTCAAGTCGACCGCATTTAAGTAGCTGAATACATAAGACAGGTTGTCTTGATCTGCCTTAAGGGGGGGAAGAGTGGGCGCCGGCCCGGGGGGTGTAGTATCGAGTACGAGAGTATCTAATGTAAGAGGAACGGTTCTGTCAATATGTGTAAATTTATGAGAATTCGCATTATACGAGTACGAGGGGCGAAACCGTTATTAGGTTTATGTTAGTGTTAGAAAAAGAAAATAGTGGAACAAAATTTGTTCTTTCAGGTCGTGGAGCTTGTTTGCTTAGGATTGCTTGTCCAGAGTTTGCGTGAGTTATATTCATAACTTTTAAATGTTAGTTTTATTGTAAGACTCTGTTACTAGGCAGCTACTTAGTTACCTATTTATAGTTATTCGACTTCTACATATAGGATTGAGTTGAGTACCCAGTACACCAGAATTTAATTACAAACTTAAGCTATCTAACAGTGAAAACTGCGTTTAAATCGGTCCAGTAATTTTATCTTGATGCGCGAATAGACAGACAGACAGACTCTATAATTTAAAAAACGGATATATGTACTCGTACATACTTGTTCAGTAGCTTATTTTGAGTACCCTAGGTCATTTTTGAAATTATTATAATTGTACACTTCATTATATTAATAACTGGCCCACGGCTTTTCTCGCGTGGACTTTTTCTGGGGGAAAAGTATCTGATATCCCAGGACCAAAATTTCGTATCAAGTGCAAAGATACTGAATTTCATGCAGACGCCAATATTTTTTTTACTTTTGCTTGGCGTCTAGTCATCGTATTTAGATACAATGGTCACCAGATTTTAAGTCAAAACCTAAGCTACCCATCAGTCACAACCGCATTTCAATCAGTTCAGTAATTCTTATGTGATGCGTGAACAGCAAGACACTAGTGGCTCTGTGAGCTGTTAGACCTCGCAAGCACAAACTTTTTTGCAAACAATCTAGCAGTGCACAGTAGTGCCTTTAAGTTACCTTATTAAAATTAAAATTAAATATAATCGGGACATTTCCACACCAATTACCTAGCCCCAAACTAGGATACCCTGTACTATGGGCATTAGATAACGGATAAACCTACATAGATAAGAATATTACATCCATGACTCGGAAACAAACATTTCTGCTCATCACACAAATGATTGCACCTTGCAGGATTCGAACCTGCGACCGTACGATGTCGTACCTAGGATCTCTAGCCACAAGACAAACCGGTCGTCAAACTAACATTAATAACCAAGGTGAAACCCCTCTTTTTGCCCCTTTTAGGAGGAAATACCCCCCCCCCCCCCCCTCAAAAATCCCCGACACAAAAAAAACTAAAAATTTGTTAATCTTGTATACCAAGTTTTGTCTAGATCGGTTGAGAAATGCGACCTGTAGAGGAGAACAGCCGGATATCCGGAAACACACGAAAGAACTTTTGGCCAAGCTGAAACGGAGACGCTTCGCTCGTGCTTCGCGCTCGCTCGGTCAATAAGTACCTACATGAATTTGTTTCGACCGCCACCACTTCTACGTCAGTTTATTTAGTACATTGTACAGCAAGTGACTCTGTGAGCTGTAGAACTCACTAGTACAAACTTTTTTACAAACAATCTAGTGGTATACAGTAGCACCATCTAGTTACCTTATTGTTCAACTAACATTAATAACCAAGTTGTTCCATCAATCCCTACCTAGGTGCGTAAGTGGATAATTTGTGGTTGATGCACAATTTCACACAATTTTATCATAAAAGACTGCATTTTATTTGATTTTCCTTTAGAACGAACTCGACTTACAAGGTCAAGATTTTGCTGCGATGTGGTGGCCGATCTTCCAACCGACTTTCGATTTCGTGGCACGGAATCTTTTTTTTAAATCTTCTTTTGTGTGACATTCAAAACAAAGTTAAAATTAACAAATTCTTCTCCTGTATACACGCGGCAACGTACGTTGCCAAATCCCCGCGCGCGCGATACAACTGGCAAAATTTTTAAAGCCCGATACACGTGATCACAATTAAATAGAAAAGAGTAATAGAATAGAAAAGAGAATAATTAAATAGAAATAGAATCCCGTGTTCTTTAACTAATCTTAGTGTTTTATTCGTTCAAGAGATATTTTTCCTCTATAGTAAAATACCTAACAAGTACCAAAAACCTTAGTAGAATAAATAAAAAACAAATAAAACTTGACCTGGAATTTTGACGAAATTTTGCTTGTTTTCACAAAGCTACTCTGGCACTCTACTAAACTATGTTGATATTTTAATTATATTAGATAATAGATTCATGTTCTATTTTAATAAAACATAATAACATAATGTCATCGATCTTATTTCCAATATATATTTCTTTTTTTCCAGAAAATCTCCACATTTTTCGCTTCATCTTTTTTCCGTGGTGGTATTTCCATACATAATAATTTCATAAGTCTTTGGTTCAGTTTGTCAGTGGCTACATGCGCCAAGCCTTTGACGAAGGAATGGAAAATAAGTTTGACGCGACACCAGCGACAGCAATACTTTCGCGCCAATTTGCCCGCCGTGACTGTTATTTAATCTGTGTACAGACTGTATACAGACTATGACATAACAAAAAATATAACCCCCGATTAATTATAGCTAAGAAGCATTTCGATCACATCAGTTTTTCAACTGCACCCCCCCCCCCCCCTCCCCCCCCCCCGTCCTCTATATAGCTAAGAAGCTAAGAATCTGTGTTTTTGGCCTACTTCTACTTAGCCAAAACTAAACAACCTTCCACTCTTTGGAATACATACTCAATGCTAAAATCAACAGTCAGTTCTAATAACGACGTAAAACTGTACAAATATTCTAAATTAATAGCGTATCTGAAGAGGATGTCTGGATGGATTTAAACCTAAAAAATCCAAAGTGTTCTCAGTCAAAAACGTGGAGACTTTCCTTAATGAGGCACCTGACAATGTCTTTCTTGACGTAAAAGTAAGTAACTATGTATAAATGTACTTGTCTTATTCACATTCTGACTTGTTACAGTAGCAGTACAGTATTTTAGGATTTAGGTGGCTTTAATTTTCGGAGCACATAAAGCTTGTCGTGGCAATGAACTTTTAACAATAACTGTTGATGATGTCAAAAATCAATCGGATGATTTACTTTTTGTTAGTAAAGCTGACAGACACAAAAACAAAAATTGACCGATCCTTCGTAATCCGAGGAGAATACAAAACTATTGTACAGAAATACCTGAACCTTCGTCCTGCTGATATGAAGACATTGGTCTTCAGACATTGGTTTTTCATCCGTTATCAAAATGGCAAGTGCTTCAAACAAGTTATGGGAAAAATTAAAATTTCTAACATGCCACAAAAAATCGCTACTTATTTGAAGTTACCAGATATCAAGCTGTATACATGACATTGTTTTCGTCGTACTTCTGCTCCCTTTTGGCAGATTCTGGAGCGGACTTAACTGTTCCTAAGCGACATGGAGGATGGTAGTCGAGTGCTGTAGCAGAGGGGTATATAGAAGATTCCATTGAGAACAAGGCGAAAACATGTGAACGCATCGCGGAAAACATTAAATTGCAACCTTCAGTTAATCCATCCATTCCACTGTCGCCGCGCCCATCTACATCCAAAAAAAGAGATTCACCGTCACTTTTTCCTCAAAATGAGCCAGATTCGGACATTACTTCAAACACGCAGAATATAAAATCTACAACAATCTCTAATCCTAATAAAACTATAACAATACATTTTCATAATTGCGAAAATGTCTCAAATGTAAATATAAATTTTTAGTTGTTTTATTATTAGATACTTTTTAATTTCAATTAAGTTGTTACTCTATGTTTGATTATATAATGTAATAAATAAATATTATAATAAAATATGAGGCGCCTTTTATTTTCTCTAGGGCGCTATTTTGAAGAAGAAAGAATCCCTCGCAGAATCCTTCACTCCGCTCTAGATTCAAAATAGCGCCCTAGTAATACAATCTGCTATTTCAAAATACATACGAATACATACAATTACATACGAACTCCCGACCTCCGTGCAAATAAAATGGGAACCAACGGGAAATGTATGCCGGGGCGAAGAACGCCAAAACTGTTTTACGGGCATTTTTCCCGCTAGGAGAGCTTCAGGCTTAGTAGATATTTAATCTTAGCACAAGTTAAGCTTCCGTCGTTCCTGGATTTATAGTCAATTTGTCGGTCGTAACCCAAAAAAGGTACGAAGGTGAAGAAGCCCGCTGTATCGCAAAGCCCAATCACCTGAAAACCAACTAAAATAAGTTTTATTCGTGCCTTGAGGATGGCCTCAAGGCACGCGTGGAAAGATCATTAAGAAAGCAGGATTGCAACGGGCACTTCAGCCGCCATATTTCCAGTGAGGCCCGATTGATCTCTGATTTCAGTCGCAGCCACTCGTGCTTCTAATTATTTCTGTATTTGTTTTTTATTTATTTGAAAGGCCTTTAGTGTGGTATAATATCGATTTCATCAAAATGGGTTCAGAGAACCCTCTCTTTTCACATGTTATAAGTTTAGGGTGTATATCTGTGTGTGTGTGTCTGAATGTGGTTTCTTAGCTCCCAAACAAATGGACCGATGTTGATGCGTTGTTTCTGTTTGAAAGCTAGTGTGATCAAGATAATTCTTAGCTATAATGGGGAGTAGTGGGGGTGAGGGGTTTATTTTATTTGCGCTTCATTTTCATCATCAGCCTATCCACTGCTGAATGTAAGTCTCTTCTAATGCACGCCAATGAGCTCGGATTTCAGCTCTCCTCATCCATTTTTCTCCTGCTACTTTTAGCACGTCGTCGCTCCACCTGGCCACAGGGCTTCCTACACTACGCTTGCCTAAACGTGCAATCCACTTGTGAACTCGTCTACCCCAACGGTTACTTTGTGCTTTCTAGATGGCAATTATTCCTACCTACATCTTTCATATAGGTAACTAGTTTATTTATACTGCAGCCATAACTAATTAATATTAATGGCATATCTCGAAACCTATGCTCTTGTAACATAAATTGTCTAAACAACAGCAAGTGCAGTTATTTGTGACATAATGCGCCTTATATGTTTTTTATATCGCGAATGATATTGAACGAGAGCTATTATCGCATCGTTACCATCCAGGTAACGATGCGATAACAGCTCGAGTGACGCGTGACCTTGTGTGGGTCACACGCGAGCTTTAGCTTCAGGGTTGACGTTAGTAAACCCATATTCTACTATTGGTTTTATTTACCTTTAATTTTGGATTGGATAATCCACAATCCGCAAGTCTAAGAAAGAAATATAATTATGTGCCCCCTTCCATGTCTGCAAGACCTTTGAATTCCATTTTTTTTAATTGTATATTAGATATGAGACAAACAGACAAAAAAGTGAGTTCTATCCGTTAATAATTGTGATAAACTACGATGGTACAAACACAATAACCCAAGACGTAAGCTTTTTTTTATATATTTTTTATTTATATAAAATCTTGACGCGATCAAAACTAAAAAAAGAGGCAAACAAGCTTTGGATTCTTGATTTTTAATCGGAGGCATTACGCATTTAATTTTTCCTTTGAGGGGATCAGTGACATACTCCTCATGCCTCCCTTTGAAATTCTCCCTATTTTTTTATGCAGTTGGAGGCATGAGGAGTAGCTTGCCAGGTTCTAGTTGATCTTGTCAATGGAGAAACGAAATGAATGTTGCTACCAACTGAATCGTATATCTCAAAATCAATCTAAAGCTTGTTTGTTTAATTCCGCTTCTTATTTTTAACAAGTAATTTTTTTAGCTTTTTGTTTCCCTTATATATTTGGGATGGTATTTTAAAAAGCTTGATTTTGATACCTCTCTTATTAGGTTTGCGTAATTTTGTGTTTTTGTGTTGGAAATACAATATGGCATCTGTAAGCCGCCATTTCATATACCCTATGTCATTCTCGTGATTAAGATCAATTACAATGATACCTCATTTGTTTCACGCCGTAGGACACGCATCCCAAAAATATAACCCTCTGCAGTCGGTTAAAAATTGATGGGGCGCGAGTCATTAGAGAGCAACCTTGCCTTTCACGTGTATCACGGCCGGTACACGCCACCAGATTACGGAAAATACGCCTCCACTCGTGGAAATGATAGAAGTGACGTCACAGCCCTAAGAATAGCGCTTGTGGTAAAGTATGCAATTGAATTATATATTTATTTATTTAAACGCACACATAACAGAACATTCTGAATTGTAAACTTTAAAGTAAATACCTACGTCATGGTAGTCCGCTCACGTCCCGCCCTCGCCCACGTAGTTCTTTGTCGCGCCACATAATAGTTACTTATAGTAGCTGTTTCAAGAGAGAGATATTTTCCTAGATTACTATCATGTATATAAAATGGTTTACGCAGTGCACGCTAAAACCATTTCTGACATTTTAAAAGTTTTTATTTAACTTGCAATAAATGTATGTTTATGTAGGTGGAATCTTGCGAGCTGAATTAGTACTGCCCCCCGATTCAGAACCTTTCGATAACTCAGTTGTCGATCGATATGGTGTTATTTATTCTGTGGATTCAAATTGAAATCGTTCAATTCAATACATTTTTCATTTACCAAATCGAATCGATTCGGCTCGTTATCGAAAGGTTCTGAATCGGGGTGCTGGTTCGTCTTATTACATACGGAGTTGAATTTGTACATGTTGATTCAGTTCCTTTGACAATGCATTTTTATGGTAAGCATGACCTGAAACGAATTCCTGGATGAGTTCGAGATAAAGGAACTCTTCAACAATCAACAGCACAAACACGAAATGTTGTGTACGCATTTCATTATGATAGCCCGTTCTAAGTTTCACCATTACATGTGTAGGTACTGCATAAAAGCTTATTTTTTATTTTTTCATGTGCTTTAAATTAACTTATTATATCCGACTTCTTTGAGAAAATAATTCATAATTTATGTAATTTAGGTAGTTACAAATAAGTAACACAAATTATTACAATGAAATATTTCTCAGGGATCAAGCTACCAGAACAAAATTTGTGCAGAAGTTTCTGAGATCTTTCTGCGCATACAGACATATGCGATTGGTGTCTATCTTCTATCTTCCTATACTTATAATAAAGTAATATGAACGACATAGTCTATACAAAAAGATAATTTAAAAAACAATGGTCCAACTTAAAATAAGCTACTGAACAAGTTTTTTTTTTAAATCGTGTCTGTTTGGTTGTTTGTCTGTATGTTTGTTCACCAAACACGTAAAAACTACTGGACCGATTGCAATGCGGTTTTTACAGTTGGACAGCTTGGTTTGGACTCACAAACTGTACATAGTATCTTAATCCGATGAGTAGAAGCCAAACAATTCATAAAGTATTTTTGATGGCTGAAGGTATTTTGAACAAATGTTGGTATATTGGTATTTTAGGTCTTGGAATAGCACCTAGAGAAAAGACCACGCGTGCGAAGCCGCGGGCTAGTCTAGCGCGGCAAAAGCTAGTCTTATGAATCAAATTCATAATTGACAATTTAATTTCTCAGGACGATAGTTTAGAGGTCATTTGCGATCGTTTCGAATGATAAGGCATCGCATTGTTTGGGTGGAAGGTTATATTGCTTTGTTTCCAAAGGAATCCATGTAAGAACTTGGTATTTAAATTCCGGGTTTAGTTTTAAAAAGATCAACGTAGGTACACGAAGCTTATTTAAGGTTGACACGAATTTAAGATACTGAAATATGTCACAGACACGAAATAATCCTTGAGTGCCCTAGGAGCGCACTAAGGACGGTTTTATTTAATATTCTTGACTAAGGAAGGAACGGTGGTAGCAACGTTTACACACACGCATACAGAGCCGCAAGCCACAAGAGGCTTTTTTTATTTTGGCTCGCATAAATCACTAGCTGTGCCCGCGGCATTGCCCGCGAGGTCATTTCATTTAAAAGTAGCTCATACGAGTACGTATTGTTCCAGGACCAAAAGTACTTATACAGTACAACATACTACATTTCTTCAAAATTCGTTCAGCCCTGAAAATAGTTTATCGATTGCTCGGCTTCTACTCATCGGATTGAGATACCAAATAGTCAATTTTTTTAAGTCAAGTTCTAAGCTATCCAACAGTGAAAATCCACATCGCAATTGGTTCAATAGTTAATACGTGATGCGGGAACAAACATACACACAATTTTTATGTTAAAACGGTAAGTTTTATCATAAAAATTTAGCTGAAAAATGCAAAAATCTCATATTTGCAAACTTTGACCTTGAATATTTTTATCTACACATCTAGGATCGATGTGGACTTTCACATTAA
This sequence comes from Alsophila aescularia, assembly GCA_946251855.1. Lineage (NCBI taxonomy): Eukaryota > Metazoa > Arthropoda > Insecta > Lepidoptera > Geometridae > Alsophila > Alsophila aescularia. The sequence goes on along the minus strand of OX276378.1, from coordinate 9,929,990 downwards.
AGTTTATAATGGTGTTCTTAACATTCGTACTAATTTTTATCTCTTTGCGAATTATTGTTACCTTACCTTACCTCTATTTTTTGAGCTATCTTGATCGGACTATATATCTTCGTGGAATTGTTCGTGAATTTTCGATATCACACATTTTAAGCAAATAAATTCTTATAGCATAGGAAATAATTGCCAGGGTTAAACAAGCAAAGCTCAAGTCTTTAATCTGTCAGGTAGGTAGGCACATTTGTTGTAAAATTAAAACGTACCTTATATATTGTAACTCTTCAAACCAACTTCCATTTCAAGGCTATCTTCGAACTAATTGACATTGACAGTCGGTCCTAGCAACAAGTCAGGAGTGGTCACATTCAGCTGATTCAGCTCCGGTCGACGATAGAGTGGTATGTAGCCGGGTCCTCCACAGAGCCGTGCGGTTTGAGGTAATGACTCGAAACTTCCTGGAGAAGGCACACTACCACCTGGCCAGTCGCACTCCGCAACAAGTACAAATATTAAACCTATAGTTTGCGGCCGCAATATTAGGGTTGAATCAGTGTCAAGCGTGTGCTCGATGCTTACGATAAAGTACCTACTTACGTAAAGTTTTGTCAAATGTTATTCTTTTCTTAAATGTGAGTACCAAGAATAACCTTAGAATGTACTGCATAGCATTTGGTTGGACAAGTCTCGTAAAATATCTACACCCTGTCATTTTATTACGTAGGTAACCATTTCTTTTTCATTCATTATTAAGCGTGAAATTAAGACAAGCATTTTTTTTATTCATAAAAGTGCAATACCTATTAAGTTATAATCAAATAATGAGGTATTAGGTCTATTATGATAAGAATTACATTATATTATGTGTAGTTAATAGAACTATCAACATTTAATTCATAAAAATAAAAATTTAATTAGGAAAATAATAATACATTATTAGGTCCTAATTGTTTATTCTGTTACAATATCTAAGTCATATCATATCATATCATAAGTCATAGAAAAGTGACAGAGTGATTCTGAAACGGTTAGAGCAATGGAAGCTCTCGCGCGTTGTGATACGGTACATTCTAGCCTGCACGCAATGGATGAGCGCCTTCTAGGTAAATATAATTGAAAGCTCGCAGTGCTGTGCGAGCTAAATTGCACTTTATTGCGTTGTAGCGAGAGTTGCTATGTATTTATATGACTTCACTCAGTTATCCTTCTGTACTTGTACTATTATTTATTCTGTGCTATCACCGAGGTTTATATACTGTTAATGTAAAGGTTTTAGATAGCTTTAGTTGATAAAATATGGAGCATCTGTTATAAAGTGTCAGTAACAATATTACAAAATAAGCTTGAATTGAATGTTATCCAGTATTTGACAAAAAATACTATCATTATCAGCCTATAATTGTCCACTGCTGGGCGTAGGCTTATTTAATGCACGCCACTAAACTCGGTCTATTTTCTGTCAAGCCGTTTTTTGAAGGTCGTCACTCCGCCTGGCCACGAGGCATGCTACGCTACGTTTGCCTAGACGTGGTCCTCACTTGAGACTCTTCTATCTACTATCTAATCTATCTCTTAATTCTACTACTATCCCAACGGTAGTTGTTCTTCGGGAAATGTGACTAGCCCACTGCCACTTTAGCTTGCTTATCCATAGAGTTATCTTGGTTCTCTGTCGGATATCTTCATTGCGAATAATGTCTTTCAGAGAAACTCCAAGCATACCGCTATATATCCGCTCTCTGCATATCTCGCTGAGCAACCTTAAATTTGTCTACTTGTTTGACTGTGAGATAAAATACCATAATTATACCATAATATGCTTAAACAACTTAAGATTATTCATTAAGTTTCATTTAAGTAATATTATGAAGTATTGTATCTGCATCTAACCATTAGTACATACATCCAGTTTTGGAAATTTCATGTATTAAGTACTTATTTCCTTTGTCATAAACGCCTTACAAATTATTGTATATAATATTCATTTTAGTACAAATACACTCAATTTTGCTTCTACTTATATTATTGTAAGTACATAATACACCACCGTCTATTTCTGCTTCCTCTGATACTGTCCATCCAAAGGTTGTCTGGAATAGATCGATTTAAGCGATAAGACCCCCCGTTGTATTGCCTTATGTAAGTTTTTATATTAATGCTTCTTTGTTTTTTGGTATACAATAAAGTATTTCGTATCGTCTAATAACACAGAATAAATATTAGTATCGACTAATACTAGAGATTTAAACTCTATCGTTTCTCGATGTTTCCAATCTTGAATCTTCTAATCACGAACAAGGTCAACATGACCATGAGGTCAATCACATCGTTGGTAAATATCAGACAAACTCAAGTGTAGAATAACAAAGTGTAGATAAAACAAGATTAAAAATATGAAATAGAATCCGTATCAAGAGCATCAATGGCAATTTCAAGTCACGTTCCAGTAGGGTTAGTACCGATCAACCAAACTCTGTAAAACTTTAAAGACTTTATCGTCCCTGGATTACTTGCAATCGATGAACTTCTACCACTAGTACTTAGTACTATTATTTATTCTGTGCTACTAGTAAACAGCTTAGTTTGTGATCCGAACGACCAATATTGCTTAACATTAAAAATTTACTTTGGTCAGAGAAAATGCCTGGAAAGTTTCTTTGTGATAAAATTTGCAAATGTTTTGTTTATATATTTCTAAACGAGCTTGTGATTTTTTTAACTAACTACTCAATAGATAGTACAACAAATTTAAACTATTTAAATGTTTAAATAAAAGTAAAGGCTGTACAAAAAACACAAGATTTATTACAATTTATTCAAGACAAAGATACTGCGAAAACCACAATTCCTGTAGACTATTTAGTACAAAACTAATGTTTACTTTAACTTTTATTAAAGTTAAAGTAAACCACTGTATCTGGGGTGTAGTATTACTGTCAAGCCATTCAAGCGAAGAGCTGCCAGTAGTAATTATTGATGGAGTCACATGAATTTGCAAACGTTTTTTATAGAGACTAAGTGCCTTCTTACCCCTATGTTATCCCCTTTAATTAAATTGCCTAATAGCGTAGCTATAATAAAATACCTACAATAAAATCATTATTTTAACAAAATCATTATTCATTAATTTCATTAGATAAACTCAGCTGACTTAACGAACATCAAACACTTTGGGATCTTTTCAATTCACCGCGTCAATACTATTCGCTTATTCAAAGCATTTGAAGAACCGGCACAATGAAGGTTTATTTAGTGCCTGCTGTTGCCAGCAACTTTGTCTGCGTGGACTACAACTTAAACCTAGGGATGATGAAGTAGTTTTAGCTAGATAACTTTAAAACACTATGGAACTAATGAGCAATTTACATTTGTTAGCATATATTGGTTGAGCAATTCAGCCATTATTGAAAATTAATTATTGTTGAAAGAAAAGCTAAGACACCTAAACCACCATCAATTTTTTTAAATAGTTGAGACCAAAAGTAATTCAAAATTATATTCAACCAGCTGCGGCCCGCGGTTTCACCCGCGTGGATTATGATAATGGATGATGATGATAATGAAAAGTAGCCTTGGTGTTAATCCATGATATAATAATTATATCCTAGTAGGTACCTAATTTTATCCAAATCCGTTTAACCGTTTGAGCTTGAAGGAGTAACAAACATAACACATGCTTCTAAAGATAGATGGCGCTAATCGGTTTTTATCATTTTATAACGTTTTTATGGACTGTAAGTTCTTATGTATAGAGTTCTGCATCGCGCATTCGATCCGCTAGATAGAAGAGTATTCATTTTAAAAACTTTAAGCTCTCTCTTGTACAATGCGGGTAATAACGGATCTTCACTGCCTTAGTTATAGGACTACACTTTCTCATCCCGCGGGTGCTGTGAGAACCAGTAAAAGGAACTCAGGAAATAGTTAGCATGCACCTGTGTATCAACTTCTACTACGACCATCAACCCGCCTAACAAGCGTGGTGATTATATAAATAACCACTATTAATGGGAGAGGCTCAAAATGACTCAGTTTCAGATCTTTAGTAGTAGGTATAGACAACAGCGAAAAGGTTCTTCAATGATTTAATTAAAGGAGCTGAATGGGCCGCTCTAAAGGTTCTTCCATTTACCGAAATTCAATTAAAGCCTTTTCAGTTTCAACGCCCTCCGTTCAGGCTACCTTTGATAGTTTTTCACAATACCTAAGGCTACTGGGCGTGTTTTATCTACCGTGAAAGTGCTTTAAGCCTCTTGACCCGTCGTAAAATATGCAGCAAACGGCCCCAATGTAAGAATGGAGGTCCATTTGTCGTCTGCGGAACGTGGGCAGAGCACAACGCCCCAGTACTTACACTAACAGTAGAGGTACTTCGCTTACTCATGCATTGTTATTCTGTGGTGCGGGTTTGGACTGCTTTAAGAAACTCAGGGGCGACCGTGTTTATACAACCATTCTATCCTAGGTAACTAATTTATCTAATTTTACTTCGAGGTTATAAGTAGAAGGTATTTAGAAGGTTACCGCAGCTCAGTGATATATGTAAGTTTTTTTTGACATTGACAATAATATTATATGACTATATTATAGACTAGATTTCCCGCCCGCGACTTCGTTCGCGCGGACTACTGTTTATCGCGAAACAAAGCTTCCTATGTTTTTCTAGGATATTATGAGTAGGTAAAGCACCAATGCTCTTGAAGTTTTTTGACAGTATTGTTATTTCGTTTCCATGGCGACCGTTCCTTACAGCGAGTAATCAACATTTTCTATTTTTCCCGTAAAATAATTCAAAAAAAAACCGGGATAAAAAAATATTCCATGTTTTATTTTAGGGTATAAGCTATCTCCATTCCAAATTTCATCAAAATCCGTCCAGCCGTTATCGCGTGAAAGCTCCCCAAATAAACAAACAAACAAACAACGATTAACTTTTATATATTGGTATGGATGGAAAATAATGTGACACGATACGAGTAATATTTCATATCTATCAGAGTGCCCAATAGTTTAATTGAACACTTTCTTCATATGTACACTTGTATTTTTCCAATTGTCACTTTTAATCCCCTTCATACCCACCGTACCCTTGGTCATACCCCTGGGCCCTATTTCATAAAACTATAGTACACTGACAAATGACAATCGAACCGACAATTGTCAGTCATACTATCCAAATGTCATAGGTTTTGTTATATGAAACGCAGGTTTTGCGTATTCGACTGACATTTGTAGGTGTATTATGATTTGTTGCTTTATGAAATAGGGCCCTAGTGGGACGGTAGGTCTTTTAAAGTTACTACTCTACATTTTGACTTCATCGTTCCGACGCTCAACAAGAACTGAGGCCCGCCTATCTTCCGCCTTCACAATATTTTCCCTCCAAGAAACTGGCGCAAACTTCGTGAGACCGTGTTTCCGTTAGACATGCTTTTTACGTATTTTTACGCAGTTGTAGCCAATTCAAGTCAGATTATCAATCAACGGTGAAAGTTATTATTTTAAAACAATAATTAGAAATCATGACATTCGGCCATCCGGAAACGTGTTGCCTCCTGGCAAAAAAACATATCATCTATACCAATATATTATAGTGAAACATTGTCTGTCTGTTTGTTTGTTTGTTTGCTTGCTTGTTTGTTTGGGGAGTTTTAACGCGATAACGGCTGGACGGATTTTGATAAAATTTGGAATGGAAATAGCTTATACCCTGTAATAAAACGAAGAATTCTTTTTATCGCGGAAAACGGTATTTTTCCAAGAGAAAACGGGAAAATGTTGATAACTCGGTGTAAGGAACGTTTGCCAAGAAAACGAAATAACAAGTCTGTCAAATAAGATCAAGCAAGTGTTCTACCTTTTCATTGCTTTTTTCACGATAAACTTTAGTCCGCGTGGACGAAGTCGCGGGCGGGAATGCTAGCCCATACCAATATATAAAAGTGAAACGTTGTCTGCTTGTTTGTTTGTTTGGGGAGCTTTCACGCGATAACGGCTGGACGGATTTTGATGAAATTTAGAATAGAGATAGCTTAAGCCCTGGAATAAAACATTAGATACTTTTTGTCCCGAAGAATTGTAAGTTTCCACGGGACAACTGGAAAATGTTGATTACTCACTGTAAGGAACGGTTGCCATCACAGAATGGTCTGTGGTTGCCATGGAAACGAAATAACAAGTCTGTCAAAAAATAACAAGAGCTTGGTGCTATACCTACTTTTGCATTGGTTTTTAATATCCTAGAAGAACATATAGGATGCTATTATTCGCGATAAACAGTAGTCCGCGCGTACGAAGTCGCGGGTGGGAAAACTATTAACAGATAAAAAAGTTTCGGTATAATTTATGCTCTCAAACAAAAGCAGAATATACACCGCTAAATCAAAAGTTAAGCTCCCAAGATATGCCGATCTGCTCGTATGCACAGTGTCCCGGTTATAATTAAGGGGTACTGTTGTATGCCTTCTTACCTGCTTTCTTCCCTCAGGATGGGGGTTCAGAAATAAGGCAGAAATATACGGGCATAAAACATTTAATTTTGCCAAGGGCCGCTCAGTAGTAGGGGGTACACGAAAGTGGTGGTATCGGCCGGACACAGTATGGCTGATTCTACTTCTCTGGTCCTGGTCCAGTACTCTCCTGACTGAGGCCGCAGGTGGAAGGGGGCGCTCGTGGGAGACCAGGTTCTCAGATCGTAGCCGGTTCGAAGTGATGGCTGTCAGACCAGCAAGCCGGACGTAGGACCCTGGAACGCGCATCCAAGAACAGCGTTATGGTCTGATGGTAACTCCTGTGAGCACCCACGGCAACAACAGAAGGGAAGTACTAGGCAGTAGTTGTGTTGCCGGGGATGTTCACAATCAGATACGGAGATTACAATGATTTAAATGAAATTGATTGATTTTATGAAATTGCGAGGGTGGAATTGAAATTATTAATTAAGCCGATTTCAGAGATAGCATTTTACACAATTAAGTAATGAATTCTAATTTCAATTCAGTATGAAATGGCTAACGATGATGACCTCTCAAAAGATTCCCCAAGCAATGAAATAATAAGTTTACGAAAAGTCACACTATCTACTTTACAATATTATGTATGTTTATGTGCACCGCTTACCCAAATTCCGGGGTGAAACAACAACACCAAGGTCTCGGAGAACGTGTAGGGACGAACAGTTTTATATTTGTTGTCTCTAAGATCCTGTCTTAATTCAAGCAGAGACCAATAAAATTGACGTACGTTCTATTAAATTAACCTCTCGGCGTGTGTGATGGCGGCGGTCTGCCGGTTGCGTCTCAGCTCCCTTAGTAACTCCTCATTAAACTGCACTGCAGCGAACAGGTCGGGGTGCGGCAAATAAAATGACGCTGCGAATATATTGAACGTATTGATGAATTTCAAAAGCTATTTAATTAATATTTAATATATGATTAGTAGGTAAGGTAATATACGTGTAGATAGTGTTTTATAGATATTAAAATTAGTTGTAACGATTTTAAGTTTGTATTTTTTTAATAAATAATATGTAAATAATGTAAACATGTACGTATAACGTTACAACAGCACACACTTACACCATGCTATGCCAATGGGCCCCGCCGATGAGCCAACATGTTACGCAACGACCTTGGCACACTTTCACACGTCTTGTAATTTATTGTATATATTATGTTTCTTTATTCTGGTGCTATAAAATGTTTATTATTATTCACTTAGAAAAAAAAAAAAAAAAAAAAAAAAAATGTTAATGTTTATTATTATTTTTATATTTTCAATCAGAGATATGTTTTTTTTTATATTATTATATAGTTATATAATAATATAAAAAAACATATCTCTAGTATATTTCGCTTTTTTTTTTTTTATATTATAGTTATTTATAAAATCAATATATACAAAAATACTATAAACCAACCTGAACCTATGGTACCACCGGCAGCGGAGCAGGGCCCAAACTACCGGTGGCTAGGGCTGCAGAATAAGGAACCCCTGACTATACGCGCCGCCGTGTCATGGACTGCAGTCTGTATCCGATCTTTAATCCAACCATCTAGCGAGAGCCTCATAAGATGTTATTATTATTATTAATTCAGATAAATTATGTAGGTATTCTAGAATATAACACACATGTTTTTATACTTTGTGTATTATATTTGTAGCCCGTGAATAATTCAAACTTAAAGTGATCAAATGTTTATGTAAATTATGCAAATTAGGCTCTAAAATGGATTTGCAATAACTAGAATTTTAATATTGCTAAAGATTTTGATTAGTTCCCAAACATGTCCTTAAGTTATACATTTTGGTTGCCCAGTTATCGTGGCTTGTCTGTAATCTTTACCACTATCCACAGGCCTCGCCTATGCGCGCCACTGAGATCTTCAGCGTTCTTCGATTCTCCTCAACTATTCAATGCCAGTCCCGCCCCGCCTTTCACAAGTTGTTACTGCACTAGCTGGCACCGCGGCGCGGCGTGCATCCCACATACTATATACTATTATACTATTGCCACACTTTAGTATATGTTTAATAAATTGTTATATACATTTTTATGATGATACCTACTAGTATGTTCATCAATGTAATTTTATTATCATTCGCATTCACTATGTTTTTTTTTCCGTTGCCAAGAAAAAATACAGCAGCCTTAGTAAATATAACACAATATACCACACGTATAAAACCGTTGCAATTTCGAGCCAGTGTCGCATGTAGGTACCTACTAACTTAATTAAGGGCCACAACGCGGATAAATGATGGCGTAAATAATTCATGGCCTGATCTGTTACCGTTGAATTCCTGAAACTTCAAGCTAAAAAGACTCCCTAGATGTTTAGGATGGAAAGAAATATTGTTTAGTTATATAAACAGCTTCGATATGGATAGAAATCTACTTTGTTTCTCTTATGAGGTCATTACCTTAATGGTAAACGGAAACTCTGTATATACAGATTTTATAACTGTGTAGTCCAGAACTCAAATTGCATGACGTACTTCATAAAAAATGATATTATAAAATGTATGGGTATTTTTTGCCTGCAATAAAAACATATTATTCTTATTATAAAACACTGATTCTTAACTAAGTTCATTGAGTTTCTTCTAACTTCCAACCGTCATTTTTGACACATTTGTGGCAAAATCATGAAAATGGCAAAGCGATGAAGACAAACGTTCCGCTGACATTATGCCAACAATTTGAAGTGCACCAAACGCGTCTCTCTAGTAGAACTAACCTGTATGTACAATCAGTTAAAGCGGAGAGTCAAAACTGGAAGCCATTCAAATGTTGGACACATTCCAAAACTCAAACTATCAATACGTTCAGATTACTAAAACCCGACTACGATCAGGTAAAAAATAGTCTTTGACACTCTTGCAATGAAGAAGAATCGATTGATATAACTTGCTTGTCAAAATCCGACTAAGTTTTTAGTTTGAACTCTTTCTTTGCTTCACCTTATTCTAGTTTATATGGTGGGGCAGTTGTGTTTTTTCTGTTACTTTGATGATGTGCTTGTATATATAACAAATATACCTACTACATTTTCATAAAAAAATTAACATGAACATATAAAAAACATCTTAAATTAGAAATCTAAAGAAATAAAGTTATGTAAAAAACTCCACTCATTTATTACTGTTGGCTCCACCTCATGTAAAACAGTTGGTCAAGCAAGCCAATATTAATAAAGGTCATTTTGTCTCTACAGTCAACTAAAATAACAACGTTTTGTTAACTGTATAATAAAGTGATGGCTTCGGAGCATTTTTGACTTGATACAACTATCATAATATGATAATTATTGTTCAGTTCTAAATTACTATTGTCTATTTTATGACAGATTTATCTTTGTTTGTTTGTTTGTCGTATGAGGTATTGCTGGCCTCTGATGTCAGAGTTTTTCAGGCCACCTAAAGGCCTCTGACATGGCTTAACGACTGCTTTTAATCAATTACAGCCGAGACCGACAGCTTAACGTGCCTTCCGAAGCACGGAGCGATGGAAAACCGCACATTACTTAGAAAAGTCATTGGTGTGGAGTCTAGAACCGAACCCGGTATCGTTGTATTCTAAGTCGCACTAGTAAACCGCTAGACTGACATCGCTAACTTTGTGTGTATGATATTATTTTGAATACTCGGCACAGCTTAAGGGGTGAACGTCACTTGTGATAATTGATTGATTTCATATCTTACACATGCGGTGTTAAGTGTGTGAAAATGTGTACGTGTGTTATTTATTAGACTCACATAAAAAATATAATATGCATACATGATTGTGGCCTACAATTCAATATCTAGATTGTCACCTAACGTAACGCTTAGATTAATGAAAGCGAGAGTAGCACCTTCTCAAAAGGCTGCAGACAATTTAACTGAAGAGAAAAGTCTAAGAGGTGTAGACATTAAACATCTAATATAAATAGTGAATGAATGAAGATTACGATAAAGATTAAGAACATAACAGATTAGTGAGGCACAATTAACTAAAAATACTGTCACTATCGTTTCAACAGGACATTAAGATCAATAACTTCTGATTAGTTATTTGCTTTTTGTTAATATAGGAAGTTTTTTCGAAACAATCTGCCATCATTGTCATCCCTGTATTTTTTCTGTACAAAATAAACGACCAACAAGAAGTCAACGAAGTAAAACCTCGTAATTGTCTCTATCAAATAAGTAATAGGAAATAATTTTCAACTCCTGAAACGAGCTGTCGCCTTCGTGGTGCTTATTCCGGTTGATTGAGGTTTTCAACTCAGTTCTTAGTAATTAAACTCAATTAGTTCTTCAATTAAAGTAGAGTTGCTAATTAATTATTTCTTGTCACATCTCAATTAAGCATATTCATAAAAATATTTAAAGTTGTGATAATTTGATACTTGATACAACAAAATTTAAGCATCGCATCAGCCGGTAAACGTGCATTCTTGAACACAAGTCTCCGCCTAGACCACATCTACTAGCGAGCACTCGCTGTTTGGCTTCTATACAAAAAAGCACTTGAGGGCGTTCGCTTAGCGCAGTTTCAGTTCAGAGTTTTGGTGGTTTATTACCGCAGCGCTAGCTTGCGACCGATAAAATACCTGCTGAAAAGAAAATCACCGCGCTTGACAGGCGTCATTTTGATTACAGTACTTAGCGATAAAGCACAGGAAAAATGCTCCCGCCCAATTTCGTTGGCTGGTTCTCACAGAAGACATACTGCACAGCTTGGACCTAGAGTTTTGAAAAAATATTAGAGGAAATATTTCTTCAATATCCTAGAGGTGTAGGCACTAATGAAGGTTTTTTAAATTGCGTCTTGAGGAGTAAACGGGGGTGGCAAAGTTTGCACGCGGATGAAACCGTGGGGCGCACAGCTAGTATAATCATAGAAACACATAGCTTCCTACTTTTAGTTCCTATTTGAGCAGCGAGATAATCTTTCATCGCTGAAGAAACTTTCATTGACAAAAATTTCAATATCGTATTCAAACCGAGTCGACAGTCGACACTAATATTGAGTAGTATTGAACGATGGGAATAATGCCAAGGATTCATTTCGATTAGGTAAATCAGAATTTCCGGTGAGATTTTAACTGCTATGAAACGTACATGAACTATCCATTCGTCTTTACTTTTATATGCTGCATACGTTGCTATGATATATACAAAAGTGTATACCTACAATACCTACCTACGTGATTTCACTTGTACTAAACATTTCAGTATTTGCCGTTTTTTAATTTTGTTGAACTGAACTACGAATAAAACCAATCGTCGGTATGAACATTTTGTTGATCATTCTAGCAAAAGCTCCAATAATGTTCGGTAAAAGTCCATTCTAAAACGTAGTGATTATATTCTCTTTGGTCCATTCTGAGAGGGTCGGCATGCTTCGTAACAATAGAATTGGTTAGCTCGGCAAAAAGCTCGACGCAATTTTTTGTTGATTAATTGGAATACTCGATAGAATCCTCATTACAAGTGATTGCTCATTTTAATCATTGCCTTACAATAATTTCATTTCAATAATAATATGCTATCTTCAATCAAGTAAAAATGTTTTATTTGATCTAAAATTGATTCAGGCCAACGCGCATGTTTTAACCTAATTAAATTTCGCAATGAATTACTATATTAATTTAAAAAACAATACAAACAACAATACATCAAACAGTCAGCTGAGGGATTCAAGAGCATATAAGAATAATTGACCCTTCAAGATACAATGGCCAATGGCCGAGAGGTACAATGCGAGGTACAATGATTTAACAGAAGCACTGTTCACGAAATACGGAATCATTTACCTAATATTGGGGTTTTCACACTTCACACGTTGAATATTAATTATTTAAATGTATACTAGTTATTAAAATTTATAACATTTTGAGAAGAATTAGGTACGTTTAACCATTTAGAAAGGCGGTTGAAAAAAAGGATGCTAATTTCAAACTCGCCTTGTGGAGTTGTGTTTTTTAACTACAACATTTTTTGTTGAAGCTAATGTATTACTAATCTGGATTGATAAACATAACAAGTTAAGTATAACTGCATTGTCAAATGGTTTAGATTTGACTTATCAAAAGTCGATGGTTATTTAAAATGGTTTAACTTATAGTGAAACGAGAAGAAAGGCGAACTCACGTGAATCATTTTTACCGGTTCTCGTTTATAAGACAAAAAAAAAAGGCGTTTTATTAAACATTATTGTCAAGAGATTCGTTGTTAAGGTTATGAGATCATTGTTTATTTTGATATTTCAAATAAAAACCCATTCGAATTTTTATTTGTAAAAAGACAACCAGAGAAGAGAAAAAAGAAACGAACGTAAGTAAATGCATTGTTACAATACGAATTACGATAGGTATTGTTTTGGTATCGTACAAGAGGGTAATTACTGGTTTACAAAATTGTTTGTAAACCAGACCAACATACATTAAATAAAAACGCTTCTGGCTTTAGCTGGGTCAAAATTAAATAGGAAGTTTGTAATGTAAGTCTGGAGTTATAATTAAAAAAACATCTAAAATGGGATAGGCTCGAAAATATCAAAAACACTATGGAGATATATGCACTATATGGATTATATGCACTATGGAGAGTGTGCACAAGAACTGCACAACCTGATTCCCTATCACCTTTCCATCACCGTACGACTAGACGATCAGCAAAGCGCCACCCTTTCATGGTTGAAATACCTCGCACAAGAACGAAGCGTTACGCTTCTTCATTTATTATTAGAACTGCAAAGGAGTGGAATGCCCTGCCCTCGTCAGTGTTTCCGGTAAATTATAACCCCGGTGTGTTCAAGTCAAGAGTGAATAGGTATCTACTAGGCAAGCGTACTACACCTTCGACCACATCATCGCTTTCCATCAGGTGAGATCGTGGTCAAACGATTGCCTAGTCAGTAATAAAAAAAAAACGCTCTAACTATACAAAAGGATGATAACGGTAGGCTTTCTCCGTTTTGTTTGGGACTTATTTTTTTATACTTCCTGTGTAAAAGGAATTATAACTAAGAACTTAATTTACTGCCTGCAGTGATAACTGCACAAGTTCTTTCATGTTATTATGGAACTAAAATAACATTGTTAAACATTATTTATTCACATTAATACCGTTATTGCGAGCAGTTAAATTGTACGAGAGTTGCGGTTCACTGCTGTGCTTCCAGTACAATAATATATTTTCATTTTCAACGTGAAGTTTTGATTAGTTGACCGAGTTTCGGTTAGTTTTTGTGTACAGAATTAAAATTAAAACCATGCTCAGCTCTTTACATTCTTTCAACCTTGGATTAAAAAGGATTGTTCTTCATGACGAGCACTACGAGCTATTAGTAATGTCCAGTTTTTCATGTCGATTCAGGTCATGTTTACCATAAAATGCATTATCATCAAAACTGAACCAATATGTAAAAATTCAGCTCCGTAGGATAAGAGGAAGTGGTTCTAATTAAATTTTGCAAGGTTTGACAGAAACAAACATACATACATACAAACATTGCAAAAATATATATGGTAAAAAGCTTTTAAAAAATGGTACATCATGGGGGTCTTAGTTCGGGTTGAGCAACTAATACAAGGACTATAATATGTACCTTTTCTAGAATTTAATTGTGACTTTTATGTATAACATGAAACTTTATAGTTGACAAAAACTTCACGTTCGTAGTAAGTACTATTACAATTCAGTGAGCAATAAATTTTGAATGTACCAGACAGTACAGTGAAACGGATTTGAGTGTGAAGTAACGAGAGCATCATCGGTGCCAGTTATACTATTCAAAAGCCTTCGGGACATTTACACTATTTTCACGAAGTCTTTCTACTTTATTGGCGATCTAAATGTAAATTTTGATGTCTTAGTTATAATTTATTTGTTAATAGTGTGGTATTCAATAAAAAAGTAAAGGCATTATTAATTCACTAGGCAACTCTTGATCAATAATAACGTGTACTCATACAAACTTTGTCTGAAAAAAATATTTCGAGGAATATACCTACTGTAAATATTTCACCTTAAACATTTGAAGTGACAAAGTTAAATTACTATGAACTGAACCATCGAATGGTTCAGTTCTTGCGAGTTAATGTATTAGTGTACTAAGCTGCAAGTAATACGAAAAAAGAACTCATGAACAAAGTGTCTTTGCCTTAATAGAGACTAAGAAAAGTGTCACTGGTCACATAGTCAACCTAAGAATTTAAATTAAATTTAAATTACTTATAAGCCTAACTGATGGCTTGATTGTATTATAAATAGGGTACATAATTAAAACGAACTCAAAAATAGGAACAAAAATAAATTATTACTATATTTGTAGATGTGCACATGGAAAGAAAATAAACATGTATATCTTAGGATAACTGGGCCTACAGTCTCGACATCGATAGAGATTGCTTTACAACCGAAATCGGTCGCAAAATTCAATTATAACAATATTTGGTAGTCTCTACCAAATATCTATGTCAATCATGACCAATGTCAGTACAGATAAAGATGAGAGGTATAGGTTTTGACAAAGCTAACGATTATCATCGGTATATGTACCAATTTCGGTATTAAAACAATCACTATATATTTCGAGACTGCAGGCCCTGATCTTGTTTACAGATGAAATCTCTTTGTTACACATTGCACATTACAAGCCCGCAAACGTTTCCATAGCAACGCTAATATTTTCACCTTCCTGAAATCACATCTCATCTTCCACATGAGGGATATTCCACATGAGAGCCATCAAACCAACATTAGAGTGATCATATGTCAATGTTACCTGTGCCTATATTTTACGAATGCTGAGCAATTTTCCACAAGGGTTGAGCGCCTTTGCATTCCCGCAACCGTGCATAACTTGCGCATATTAAATATGAACTTCATTAGCAGTGAGTAAGGCCTATTATGCGGTGATAATTAGCGGAGTGTCAGAGCGAGCGGTGGCTTTTCACAGCCGTTGCACACTGACCAGAACGACTAGGTATTAATAGACGAATGCGTGCAAGTTTACTGAAGCACATAATAACATTAGATACCTATAGAAGAGTAGCAAGTAACCTTTCCTACTGTCTCGGATTAAATAATATAGGCCCTAATTATGATGGAATGATCTTGATTATGTGATATGGACTGTATGTCGCAACTAGAAATTAAGTATCAAATTCTATAATGCAGAGTGGATAAGTTGACTTTAATTATATAATTTTTAACATTAGAGTGAATAACCTTAATTTTAGAGATTTTCAAAATAAAAGTGCTTTTGATTTGCTTCTTTCCATCAAACGACTCATGAACTCATGACTCACTTTTTATAAAGCTTTTATAAACTTTTCTTTGAAATAATTTATTTTCAGTTAAAACAGACTGAAATAATTTACCGCAACCCATTCCTAAAAAATAAAATTATTTAAGTTGTCAGAACTCTTTATCCCAAGTTTTATTGGTTGAACATCAAACGAGGGGTTCCGAAAAGATTGGGAAGTTCCGCTACATTTCGGA
Organism: Alsophila aescularia; assembly: GCA_946251855.1. Taxonomy (NCBI): domain Eukaryota; kingdom Metazoa; phylum Arthropoda; class Insecta; order Lepidoptera; family Geometridae; genus Alsophila; species Alsophila aescularia. The sequence continues at coordinate 9,914,000 of OX276378.1, read as the reverse complement.
ATTGTGAGTGTTAAATTGAGTTAACGAATAGACATAACTTTTCTTATTTTCGGCACGGTTGTTAAAAAGTTTTCGTGTTAAGCTCAATAGTTTTTGAACTACGATATCGTGCCGAATGTCAGTAACTATTGCTGATGTACAGTGCTCTAAGAAGGTTACACACAAGGACAATATAATTGAGCAAAACAGTTGAAGGCTTTCAAGGATCCAATTTATTTAAGGCCAAGCCTAGTGTATTTACAACCGTGTGGTCAAACACCAGCCTTAATAAAAATCAATGAACATATAGGTCGGCCTATGAGCCACTCTCGATGAGGTAGGAAAAGCAAGCGGTCGAAATTCTTACGCGAGTCGCTTCATGTTCACTCGCATATTTAGCAAGGTGCTTCAAAAATCCGCACGCTTATAAGCAATATGAACAAGGTCAAATTTTTCCACTCGGTTTCGTGTAATGTTACCGCAATCAGTGAGGCGCGTAATCCTAGTTTACACATGTTACAATATGACAAGCTCGGGAATAAAAGCGTGATTAGTCTTTTGAAGCTACATACTCGTAGCTGTTGACACTTCTCACTCTTTGTTTTATGACAGGGATAATCTCCGGAGCTATGTGCAATATATGGTTTACTAGCTGCGCCCCGCGGTTTCACCCGCTTGGATTATGATGATGATGATGATGAAAAGCAGCCTATGTGCTAATCCATGATATAAGTTATACTGGTATCAAACTTCCGTCATATCTATTTAGCCGTTTAAGCGTGAAGAAGTAACAAACATACACACACACTTCAAAAGATAGATGTCGCTAGTCGGGTTTTATGTATTTTACTTCTTCTTTTTTTTTTGGATGGCTTCTGCGGAGGCACTGGCCTACTAGCAATTTCGCCAATGTCAAGTGTATAGTTTAAAGTAATGTCACGTCACAGTCAATTATTGTCAAAGTCACGAATCAGTAAAATGGTGGACATTTACTGACACTTCCGAGGGAGATTTGGAAAAATCACAAAATGCCATTTATTTCTGCGTTTGATTCTTTTGCACGTTAACGAACACCTAATGGTTAATATTCCACCAATATTACACATTAACACTCGAAGATACACAAGATTGAGAATAAAATCTAACTCTACATCACAACATTTTGAATTTTTTCAATAAACCCTTATGTATTTTATGACTATTCCTATCGACTGTCAGTTCTAATGTCTGGAGTTCTGCATCGCGTATAGGAAGTTTTCCGCTCGATAAAAGAGTATTTATTTTTAAAACCCTAATCTGTGATTGGCCTGGGCGCTTATTCGCTATGGCACATGAAATTCCTTGGCGAAAACGTGTGACGTCTTTAGGACAATTGCCGAACGATTCCACAACGTTACGTACGTGAATGTACATAGCGAATAAGGACCCTGTCTGTGTACGACAGTGGCTACATTTCTCTGATTTATAATGTGAAGTGGGATGTTTTTTCCGCGCATAAACAAAAGCGGTACCTACGGCTTTTAACCTTGAAAAACAACTACAAACAGAAAACAATAAAGCTTTCTCAAAAACTATTATTGGACTAAACATTAAAACCCGAAGAGATTCTATCTATTTCGAAAAATATTATGCGACAGCATACTTTGTTGCCACAAACATTATATAAAGGTATTTTTGAAAAGGCAGAGACTTTTTCAAAATTTTATAAATTATACCCCAGCTAATCGGATTCAATGATTTTATTATTATTCTGCCACGTCTTCTTCATTCTTGTCTGTCTGTTGTTTGTCCGTTCGTTACAATATGCTTTTTGTATTTGAAACTAACTTCCCGATGAGGAGATACTTGAAACTAAACTTCAACCGCAGCTCAGAACTGGATGACAATGAAAAACAAGACATAAGTTCAAAAACTAAAACTCGCCTCCGTCTGGGTGAAAAATAGCCTATGCCTATGAAACTCTTGCGATGAAAACTAATCCATTGCTTATACCTAGCGCTTGTCAAAATCGGACTAATAGGGATGACTTTATAGTTGTTTGTTTGTTCGTCGTATGAGGTAGTGCTGGCCTCTGTCAGAGTTTGTCAGGCCGCCCGAGGGCTTAATGACAGCTATTAATTAATAATAGCCGGAATAGACATGCCCTCCGAGGCACTGAGCGATGGAAAACTACACATAACTTAAAAAAGTCATTGGTGCGGAGCATTGGATCGAATCTGCTATCGGATTCTAAGTTGCATTTTTGTGGTGTCTGGAACATCCACATATTATGTATCGGATTGCTCGGCTTTTACTCATCGAATTGAAATAGTAAGTACACCAGTTTTTAAGCAAAACCATAAGCTATCCAACAATGAAAACCGCATCTCAATCGGTCAAGTAGCTTTAACGTAAAGTGCGAACAAACAAACAAACAGACAGACATGATTTAACAGCTTCTAAACAGCTTCTGAAGGACTTTAAGTACCGGTGTTCCACCCGCTTTCAGTAGCTCTGCCGTTATTCCGTCCTCCCCTGGTGCCTAGTTGCTCTTAAGTTGTTTGAGAGCCATTTTGATCTCTTATCTGACGTCCGGGATATTTTTGGTATAATGTCAATCAAACAGACTCTCTCTGAGGTGTATAATTGCTCATAGAACTTCTCAAGTTCACTCAAAATCTCTGGCTTTGACAAGCGAAGATGCCACAGCCGGTCTTCAGCTACGTCAACAGGCTTTGACCATTAGACGGATATCTTGCGAAAACTTTGGAGCCCTTGTTCTGCTCTATTATGTTCTTACAATTAGTATTATAAAAACGCAAATCGTGTCGCATCGACTTGGATATCTGTTTATTAATTAAGAAAGCTGTAACTCGACATATCTACTGAAGACTGCAGCTTCATATCACCTCGTTCTGCCAAAAGTTTGAGTATATGGTCTATGGAGAGGAGTATATGGTCTATTGAGACTTTCTGTGTTCTATTTTTGCGGTGGGTCTTAAAGAACTCAGACCCGACCGCGTTAATAATTTCCACTACCCCGTTGTTTAGTTCGTCCCCTATATTACATTCGGTAAGGATTTGGAAGCAATTTTGGAGTACCAACTGAAAGCTCTCAGGGTTTTGGATTTGGGCAGGACTTGGGCGAAGAGTAGATCTGACCAAACGAGACCTCTTAAGCTTTACGTTGATATTCAATGAGCCTCTTACCATGCGGTGATCACTGCCAGTCTTAACCCTGTTGATCACAGAAACATCATTGAATATATACATATTGGTCGTCAAAATGAAATCTATCTTGCGCTCATGACCACCGGGGTGCAGCCACTACCATTTCCTGGACGGGCGCTTATTGAAAAAGGAGTGCATCATAAAAAGTCCCTCCTTTTTCATGAAGTCAGCCAAATGTTGACCGCTTTGGTTCCGCTGTCAAAATCCAAACTGTCCCACTCTCAGTTCATCGCCTTCCTCATGCCCAGCTGCGCGTTAAATTCCCCCATTACTACTGTGAAGTTTGTTTTCGGAGCAAGTATGTACATAGCCTCCACTTCATCTTCCAGGCGTTTCGAGTGTGGGGTGTACACCTGTATGACCTTCTACGAGTACCGGTCGGTAATTCTGAGTCGAAGGTATGCCACCCTGCTGAAAACGCTTTTGGTCTTCACAATGTTGTTGACGAGGGACTTGTGGACTAGAAACCCGATACCATGTTGGGACTGCAGGTCACCCTCCCGGTAACATAGTAAGTTGCCGGAATTGAGGATCGTCGTATTCTCTCCCTCTTTTCGGACTTCCGATAACCCTATAATACGCCAGCGCAACTTACTACTTCTTCCAGCTCTATCAACTTCTCATCGGTTCTCAATGTCCAGGTCCAGAGATCGTGACGGTGGATAACTGGATCTCTGCCGGGGATTCTTAGCACCCCCTGCTCCACCATTACCGTCGCTGCTACCTGTGCCAGGAATAATGGAGCCGCCACTGAAAAGATGGCCCCTGGGGACTAGGAAACTAAGGACAGTCTTTTCAGTGTGCTTATCATATTGAAGGGGTTTGCCGTAGTCACCACGCTCGCCAGGAGGATTTGTGACCGCAGTATTACAAATATGTACTCGAATGACGCTGTTGCCCATCTTCCAGTGTGTATTCCCTTAGTCGCCCCTTACGACATCCACGGCCAATAAGACCCCTCCCAATCCTCATTGGGAGGGGTCCTATTCTAAGCCGAGACCGCCAATGCCCAAAATATTTTAGATCTTTTTTTTTAATAATCTTTATACAGACTTATACTTATTGCTTTATTAAAAGTACAGATATTGATTACTTCAAAATTAACATATCTTTGGAGCTACGGGTTAAAAAGAGGAACCCATTATATTTTCGGGATAAAATGTGTCTTCAATTTCAACCCAAATTTTGCATTAAAATAGTAGTTTCAGCGTGATGCGCGGTCAAAAATATTATTTATTACTTCAAAATTAACATAGCTTTGGCCCCCGATCCCGCAGGAACCCTTTATGTTTTTCAGGATTAAAGGTAACCTCAATTTTAAGAAATCATATAATCTATGACTGTGCCAAGTTGCATAGTACATGGCACGATATTGTCAAGCAAAATAAGGTCAGATCTAAAAAAATGATAGACTTAGTGTATTTTAATATTTAAATTAAAATACACAAACACACACTCATGCATACGTGATTTTTATTTAGCACGTTTCAAGGTACCTTAAATAATTGTATAATATGCAGTTAGTAAGTATCTAGTGCGAATATAACACATTTTATTTTTAAATGTTTAGATCTACCTACAGACAAATATATTTACGTTTCAACGATTAGAACATTTTTATCACCAACTCCTTGGTTAGGCTTAGTACTTGGTAATGCATTGTAAAAGATATTGAAATTATTAGATCTCAAAGAAATGATAATATAATAGTATTTTATTCTCGAGTAGCTGAGTATGTGTGGCTGTGTTACCAATTTGAGCCTAGGTAAAGCGTGTGATTGGGTAGCGTGTTTGCCTACTGTTTCTAATCTGTATTGTGACTCTAAAAAAATACCACAGTCCTGTGAACTGATTCCTTGTTTATTTTCGACTAAAGTGATATAATTTATTTTGTACATTTTCAGAAGATCACACTAGACTTTGTACCTTATGAAATTGGGATAAAGCTCACAATAGGTATATTCATAAAAAAAGCAACTATTACGTTACGTACTTATTTTAGCGATCATACGCTTGTGGCGATCTTTGTAATGCTTCTTTCTGGATCTGGGATGTTTTTCTTTTGGATTCCCATTTTTTCATTCACTTACAAGCTCCAAGTCAAAACGGACAATAGTAGCGCAGGTCCACCTAGCAATAGCAACGCGGCTCGACGCGGAATGGCAGAATTGGCAGAGACCGCGAAGCAAAATACGTAGATTGCCGTGAAAGAGTAGTGCGGCACGAAATTGATATCGCTCCGAATTAAAGAGCATAAGCGACATTCTAGAAAAATCCCAATTACACAAATATATTTATTCTTTCCAAAAAAATAGTACAATGACACGATTTCTTAATATACAAGTGATATTTAGGTACAATATCATATCGAAATACCATTAAATGTAGGACATATTTACGGATATGTTTATTTTCAAATGTATGTTTGGCATTTTTTTTCATCGAGCCAAATAAGTGCATTCATGTTTGGGGACAATGATATTTTTACTTATATCCTCGACTAAATTTATTTTTTTATTACGTTCTAGGCAATCGTTTGACCACGATCTCACCTGATGGAAAGCGATGATGTGGTCGAAGGTGTAGCACGCTTGCCTAGTAGATACCTATTCACTCTTGACTTGAACACACCGGGGTTATAATTTACCGGAAACACTGACGAGGGCAGGGCATTCCACTCCTTTGCAGTTCTTATAATAAATGAAGAAGCGTAACGCTTCGTTCTTGTGCGAGGTATTTAAACCATGAATGGGTGGCGCTTTGCTCATCGTCTAGTCCTACGGTGATGGAAATGTGATGGGGGAATCAGGTTGTGCAGTTCTTGTGCACACTCTCCATAGTGCAATCTGTAGAGTACCGCCAGGCTTGCTACCTCACGTCGATGCGCCAAACTTTGAAGCTTACTCTTTACCAGAGTGTCATCCCCAATGAGCCTGATAGCACGTCTCTCAATTGAATCCAAATACTCGAGCTGATACTTGGCAGAACCGTCCCAGAGGTGGCAGCAGTACTCCATACAAGATCGGACTTGTGCTTGATAAAGATTCAAAAGCTGTCCCGGTGTGAAGTACCACCTAACCATAGACAAAATACCAAGTCATATATTTTAATTTCAGTAGGATACAGTGAGTAGTTTTTGAACAGGATCGAGATTACTTTGTGTCATTTCCCCATTTCTGCCCCTTAAATAATTATGGTCATCTTCTCTCCGCCCACTTTTTAGTGCCACCCTTGCGCCATTCATCTCTGGACTGCGCCGACACAAACCAACTCTTTTCTGTAACTGATCCCCTCCGTATATTATTATTTAAATCATTATCGTCATCTTGTCTCCGCCCACTTCTGAGTACCACCCTTGGGCCATTCGTCTCTGGACTGCGCCGACACAAACCAACTCTTTTCTGTAACTGATCCCCTCCGTATATTATTATTTAAATCATTATCGTCATCTTGTCTCCGCCCACTTCTGAGTACCACTCTTGGGCCATTCGTCTCTGGACTGCGCCGACACAAACCAGCTCTTTCCTGTAACTGATACCCTCCGTATATTTCCGTCTCGATATCACTGATCTGATACAAGTGGTCTACCATCTCTTGTGGTCGCTTTCAGGTACCACAATTGCATGAAACCTGCCGTCAGCACGGCTCGCCAAAAATCCTGCACGACTTAAATTTGCTGGAAGATATGGCCCCAAATCGATAGATAAAAATACTGAAATTTGTAGATGTTAAAAATATAATAATAATATGTACTAATGTAAAATTTCGAATAAATCACTGTTATGAGATGCCCTCAATAAATATTTTGGTGCATGCTCTTGGTCAGCAAAATATATTTTTGTTTGGAGTAAGTACATCAGAACATTCATAGTTTTACCAAAAATTATGTAATCACTTTATTTTCCTGTCATGGCTCTCCTTTATTTTAATTGGAACGGCCATTTGCAAACATCCCACCTCATTTAAGTCGTTTGTATTCAAACCTTTCTTCAATTAATTAATTCTTTGGTCATTATTTAAGCTTCGCCAGGTGTTTTCAATTTCATTGTGACCTATTTATATTCTTATCTAGTGTACTGTCGAGGTGCCGACCTCGACATTAACTCTAACCTCGTGTACGTTAACTGAACTGAAACTCATTTTGAAACTTGAGTATTCGCTAATATTATTTCAACTACTGAAATTTGAATAATGTCTATTGTGTATTAAAACATTTCAGTTAAGTTATATAGCATTTTTTTAAATTATATTTAGGCTAGCATTTGACCACGTTTGATACAGTGGTCATATTCTATTGATAAGGTGGCCAAAAAGTGATGTGGACTAAGGTTAAATAAATCTTTACGCCTAGGTGATAAGTATACTAAACCTAGAATTCTCTATTTTATATTATTATATACTTATAATAAAGCAGTAAGTAACAAAAGACTGTTTAAATTAGATTATTAAAACAAGTTGTATAGTGTACTTCAAACTATCTACTGCACATATTTTTTTAAATTGTTCTTCTGTTCGCTAATCACATAAACACTAATGGGCCGATCGTGACGCGGTTTTCACTGTTAGATAGTTTAGGTTTTGATTTACCTGGTATCTCAACCCCATGAGTAGTAGGCGAGCTGTAGATAAAAACTATTTTTGATGTCTGAGCGAAGTCTTGTGAAGTTTGGTATATCGGTACTTTCGGTTTTGGAATAACCCTTAAGATCATTACATCCCAGAAAAATTACCACGCGGGCAAAGCGGCGGGCACTACTAGTAATAATATACGTTAAGCCAAATCATTAAAAAATAGATATGCCGAGGTCCTGGCAAATAGCTCCACCCTTTCTCATCCCGCGGGTGCTGTGGGAACCACTAAAACACATACACACACCCAGGGCGTGTGTGTATGCACACACTCGCACACTACATATATATATATACACAGATGATACAAACTTTCGCCTTTATAATATTAGTGTGATATATACCGCAGAGCCTCAAGACGAAAGTTTATAATCAGTGCGTGTTGGCACTGAGACGTGGTCGCTAACTATTGGTCTCATACACAAGCCAGAGTTGCGTAGCGTGTGAAGAGAGCTATGCTCGGTGTTTCGCTACGTGATATAATCAGAAATGAGGAAATCCGTAGAAGAACGAAGGTTACCGAAATAGCTCTCAAAGTTTGCAAGTGGAAGTGGCAATGTGCAGGCCATATAGTTCACAGAATCGACAACTGCTGGACAATAAAGGTTCTCGAATGGCGAGCACGAACAAGCAAGCGAAGTGTGGGGAGCCCTCCCTCGTGATGAACCGACGACATTGTAGCCATCACAGGAAGTCGGTGGATGGAGGCGGCAGTCAGTAGGTGTGTCACGGTACTGTCTTATAGGCATGATTTAAAAAATGTAATAAAATCATAAATAAATACATATTTTTATTATTCTGCCCAAAAGTGAAAGGCATCTACTCATAATAAAGCAATAAGGACTTACAAATCTTTAAAGGCAGATATTTAAAAAAATATGATCTAGTGTACTAAAAATAAGCTACTGAAAAAGAATAAAACGTTTTGAAATTTGTGTCTGTTTTTCTGTTCACGTATCACGTAAAAACTACTAAACCGATTGCAAACTCTCCATTGCACGCTACGCAACTCTGGCTTGTGTATGAGACCAATAGTTAGCGACCACGTCTCAGTGCCAACACGCACTGATTATAAACTTTCGTCTTGAGGCTCTGCGGTATATATCACACTAATATTATAAAGGCGAAAGTTTGTATCATCTGTGTATATATATGTAGTGTGCGAGTGTGTGCATACACACACGCCCTGGGTGTGTGTATATTTGTTATTCCTTCACGCTCAAACGGCTGAACGGATTTGGATTAAGACAAAAGCTACTTTTCATCATCATCCATCATCATCATCCTCGCGGGTGAACCCGCAGGGCGCATCTAGTTACCTACCTATTGGTACAAATGAAAATCATTGAATTCTGGGATTTGTATTTCATTGGTAAAAACTTCTGCACAAATACACTTATTACCGTATTTGTATTTTTATTAACCTAAATCTCTGTCAATAAATAGATAAACCTGATATCTGTACACAGTACATTCGTTTATCTAATGGAACTGTCGTGTTTTTTTTTTTTTTTTAATATTTCATTAGACATTTATATGGACAGAGCCATTGCCGTACGTTGCAGCGTGCGCTGATATATGTCGGTACCTACTTTTATATCCAAGGGGTTTCGTTTATGGCCTATGGGGTTGGCCTATGCAAGTCCACTACTGGACATAAGTCCAGTCGTGGACTTGCATAGGCTGATGATGATGGGTTTTCGCTTTATATTTGAAACTACCCGGGTCAAGCTTGGGTCTTAAGGCTGCCACATTTAATGCATGGCAGAGAGTCGCATTATTTAATTTTACTGCGTAAGAGATCTCGTCTCTTAATCGCTTTCTGCTTTCACATCCAAATTGACGGAAATTCTGTATATTTTTTTTCCTAAAACAGGTATTAGTAATTAAGATGAACTAAATTTTATATACTTACATATCATTCGTGTTTGATGGAGTTTATTGGTCTCTAAAAGGGCGTCAAATTATGAGAACTAATGTTGTTAGTGATAAACCTATCGATTTATATTAGCACAATATAATATATAAAACGTTACAAATTATATTAAGGCTTCTGTTGCAAAATATAGCTTCATGTTCCAAAACGTCAAAGAAAAAAATAACATTATACCATCCCATCATAGAATAGGAGTATATAGTAACACTTATATTCCTATTACACTAATTACACTAATTACCTACACTAATTAGTAACACTTCGAGTGAAGGGCCCTGCCCTTCACTCGAAGTGTTACTAATTGAAAATATTGTTATTTGGTATATTAGCATAAGATGTATCAAAATTTCAGGATACTGCTAGAAAAAAGTTTATTTTAGGGAAAACTAAAGTTTTTGTTTAATATCCTTGACTTAACCTGGACCTCCTTTGGCATAGATAATGGCATAGACAAAGGCTTCGCACGTTGCACGAAGGTAAGCTATTGTAGTATTTGGTCACATTCCCAACGAAGCGACACTTTCAGCGTATGCACAATTATTATTGTTCACCTGCAAGCGCTGGAGCTCTCAAACAGTGTTTGCTTTTTAAAAGCTTTTATTTTACTTGCAATGTTTGTATGTATGTATGTTTAGGTCAAATCTTGCAAGCTAAATTAGAATAAGTTTCTCTTATCCTACGGAAATGAATTTTTGCATGTTGGTTCAACTCCAAAGACAATGCATTTTTATGGTAAGCATGACCTGAATCGACATCCAGGGTTAGCTCCAGATAAAGGCATTCTTCATCGTTTAACAGCACAAACACAAAATTTTGTGTACGCTTTTTATGATGATAACCGGTTATAAATTTTACCATGACATGGTCTCCAGGTAAAGGAACACTTCAACAGTCAACAGTTCACACACGAAATGTTGTGTACGCATTTCATTATTATAGCCGGTTTTAAGTTTTACCATGACATGGTTGCTGCACTCAGAGTTGGGTCTTGACTAGGAAATTCCTCAACGGTTAACAGCAAAGACACGAAATGTTGTATACGCGTTTATTTGTGATAGCCCGTTCTATGTTTCACCATGACATGGCTACTACATAGAGCATTTTTTAAACAGATGAAGAAATGAAATGAAACACTTTTATTTTATAATCTTAATAATACAGGTAACATTATGAACTAGATAATCTAAAAATATATAAGGCTATAAAAAAATGACGCAACTCAGCATAATTGTGTTGTTCGCTAGCAAACAACACGCTGATTTTCAGTTACGACCTTTTGTTTATACGTTTTTTGACTAACTTATTCAAGTTAAATGCAAGGCAATCACACTAATGCGCATAACATCCTTCTTGATAAATTTTCGTTTTAATTTATTAATGGGGTTGCAAACAAGAAAGCAATATTGCGTTCTGACAAATATGTTGCCGCACTGTCATGAATAGTTTATTGCAGCAGTTTGAAGTTGGTATAGGTGAAGGGAGGGAGGGACTGACCCTGTATTCTAAGGTAAAGGTTGAAAACAATATTAAAGAAATGTATTGCCAATATTAAAAAAGGTCCCATAATAATAACTTTGCTTATGTAAAGGTCTCAAACCTACATTAATCTAACTTACAATAGTTTTTGTTTGGGAACATCTGCCAGTCATGCCACTTTTACTGGGAACGTATTTTATCAATAAATTGAGGTGAATAAAGTTGAGGTCTAAATTGATATTCGTGATTTGTTAACCATATCTATATCATTGATATTTATGAGTCAAACTCTTTACAACAGTATTCAGAATGCAATCAAAGAAGATTGAGTCGTAAGCTTGACAGAATAGGTGAACTTATATTTTGATAGTTTTTGGAACATATCTATAATCTCGTCATAAAATTCAATTCATCATCATTTCAGCCTTTATAAGTCCACTCCTGAACATAGGCGAGCCCAAAGGGCGCAATGACGAGTAATCTTGGGCCACCTCCATCCAAAGACTTTCTGCGATGGTTACAGTGTCGATAGTTCATCGTGTGGGTGATCTCCCTACACTTCGCTTGCTTGTTCGTGGTTGCCATTTGAGAATCTTTATTCTGCAGTGATTGTTGGCTCTGCAAATTTTATAAGAATAATTCATTTTACAATTATGTCAAGATTTCAAATAAAAAATTACATTATATTTCTATTTTTGCAAGGCGGATTCCCCAACACGCTAGTTTGAATGAAGTCATCCGTCGGGCCTTTGTCAGTGCCGGAGTTCCGTCATCTTAGAACCAAACGGCTAGAGGCCTGATGGTATGACTTTAATTCCTTGGTAGATGGGACAGCGTCTAGTTTTGGATACAACTAGTGTTGTTACGTACCTTGGCGCCGTCTTATCTTCCAGAGACAAAAATTCAGACTGGCGGCGCTGCAACCAAAGCAAAAACCTCAAGTGGCGCAATTAAAGGATCCTCGACAGGGGTAATATGTTTATGCCATTTGAATTTTGTTGAATGCTGGCTCTTATTTAGGGTAATACATTAGTATTGTAATACAGCGTGGCAATGCAGCCAGCATTCTGCCACTTTCCCTTTCTTCCAAAGGGCTGTTAGATTTATAGTTCTGTTTATACTTTATTTTTCTTATAAGAATAACTTTTAATTTTATTCGCTTTTCCCTGTTACTAAATGATTCTAGTAAACATTAAAATCATCGGAAAATCACTTGTACAACTAACTAAGACTACCAACTCTAGAGTGGTAGACTCATATAAATAACGATATTTACTTGTGTTCATGGACACTCTATTTACTCATTTATCGAGCGATGGTGGCCGAACGATATGTGTGCTGTGTAGTCAACGAAAACCGAATTCTATCCTCGGCTCCGCATCTAAAGATAGATGTTTCCCATCACTTCGTGGTTTAGAGGGCACGTTGAGCCGTTGGTTCTGGTTGCAAATAATTGATAGCAGTCGTTAAGCCAACTCAGAGGCCCTTGGGCGGCCTGACAAACTGACACCATAGGTCGGCAGCGGCAATACCTCATTGACATAGATACAACTACTCATGGTGTGAGCACAAATACTTATATGTTTATATACGACACGCACCATGAAACCTACTCCCAAACAAATTGAAAATCTCAGCCTCGGTATTCCGTCCAATTACCCTCCGGTGAAAAATAGCCCTCGTTCTGAAACAAACCAACGGTCAAACAATGAAAACTGATTGCGTATAGAGAGATTCACTTGGAGTGGCTCTAATGAGCCCCCGTCTCCGTGCGCCATTACTCACGGCGATGTTTCCTTTTGACGCTCCAATAAATATCCGCTAAGATATCATTCTAAACCTACCCTCCAGAATCGACTAACGGTACTTAATAATAAAGCTTGTATTGCCATGTGCTGGCATACCCTTTGTAACAGAAATTAGTAAAAATCGTGAGACCTGGGAAGCTTTTCCTTTGAAGGAACATTTGACACGGTGCAAGCTTCAATTTATACGGTTCAAGAATTAGGTACATAAAAAAACAAATTCAACAAAAACAAATGCATTTTTCATTTGCAAATATAATGTTGGAGCATTTGTAGCAGTTCCACTCATTTTCCTCGCAACTTCTGCTGTTTCATCAATTTAAACTCTGTTGTTAGTTCATCATCGTAAATATAAGGAGTTCTGTTCTGTGTAGTTTGTTTTTGTTTATGCTGATACAGGTAGTAGCCGTACTATAAATAAACTAGTTGGTAGACTCAGGCGTTATTTTGCGAACATCAATATTAAAAGAATCGAAGAAAAATATCCTAACATAATTAAAAAAGACTACGCGTTCCTTCGGGTTAGAAGTGGCACCATTAGAAAGAGGAGTCAAATCTCTTCCCAGCCACCCCTTATTCTGAAGTCAACCCATGTAGTCCATCCACTTCCACCAAACTGAACTCAGATCAATGATAGAAAATAAAAAACCGGACAAATGTGAGTTCAACTCGCATGGGGAGGCTTCCGTACGATGAATATATTATCTCACAATATTCAGATATTTACTATCTATATCTATATATCTATATACTTTTAATAAAACTGTAACAGGTCCAATTCTGTACATTAAAGATATTTTGTAAAATTTTTTGGAGGCTGTTCTGTATTCCATACTGAAGCCAAAACGTAGTCGTTAATTTTTGTCTGTGTGTCTGTTTGTCTTTCTGTCTGTTTATCTGTCTGTCTGTCTGTATCTTGGATAGGCATCATGCCAAAACTACTGAATGAATTTAAATGAAACTTGATATGATTTGAGTTCATACTACGAGGTAGGATATAGGATACTTATCATCCCGAAAAATTAAATGGTTCTCGCAGGATAGGGGTTGAAAGTTATTTAAAATAACACTTCTACTGGATGGATTTTGATGCATCTTGGTACAGTCATAGTTTAAATGATGGGTGAAAATTGAGGTATTTTTTTATCCAGAATAAATAAAGGGTTCCTGCACGATAGGGCTCCAAATTCTGAACTTTGAAAATATTAAGTTTTTTTTTGGAGGCTGTTCTATTATTCGAACTGAAGCCAAAAGTGTTTTTTTAATTAATTTTTGTCTGTTGTCTGCCTGTATGTCTGTCTATCTGTTTCTTGGACGCGCATCACGCCGAAACTTCTGAATGAATTCGAATGAAACTTGGTATGATATGAATTCATACTACTAGATAGGACATTGGATACTTTTCATACCGGTAAAATAAAGGGTCTACGCAGGGTAGGGGTATATTATTTGGAGTTAGTATTCATGTTTTATGGTTTATAGTTAATTCAGTAGTTCACCTCTAGGATACTCAAAGAATATTCCTCCAAATTTCAAATACCTAGGTCCACCGGCTTAGGCTGGGCATTGTCTGTCAGTCAGTGCGATAGTCAGTATGTCACGGTACTGTTTTATAGGCATGTTTAAAATAATAGATTAAAACACATATTTTTATTTTCTGTCCATTAGTGAAGGGCATCTACGAGTATCTATACTTATAATAAAAACAACTGTAACGGGTCCAATTCTGTACATCGAATATAATTATTTTCTTGGAGGGTGCTCTAAATTCGATACTGAAGCCAAAAGAAGAGTTTTTTTTTCATTTTTGGCTGTCTGTCTGTCTGTATCTTGGCTAGGCATCACGCCGAAACTACTGAATGAATTTATATGAAACTTGATATGATATAAGTTCATACCACATAGGATACTTTCATTCCGAAAAATTAAACGGTTCCCGCAGGATAGGGGTTGAAAGTAATTTAAAAAACACTTACCTGAAACTACTGGATGTTTTGATGAAAATTGACACAGTCATATATCTATACTTTTAATAAAGCAATAGCTTGTACTATTATTTATTCTGTGGCAATAGATACGAAAATGGCTGTACAAAGAAGATAAATAAATAAGTGCACTTGGGTGCTTAAAAAAAAGTATTGAACAAGAATATACCTATTTTTTATATCGTGTCTTTCTGTCTGTCTGTCTGTATGTTTGTTTGTTCACGCTTCACGTAAAAACTACTGTACCGATTGCAATGCAATCGGTGCAATGCAATCGGATGTTTCCATTGTTAGATAGCATAGGGTTTGATTTAAAAACTGGTGTAATTGGTATCTCAATCCGGTGAGTAAGAAGCAGAACAATTGATAAAAGTATTTTTGACGGCTGAAGAAATTTTGATCAAATGTTGGTATATTGGTCCTGGAATAGCACATTATGGTACTTTGAACATAAGATAGTAGCTAAAGAACGTAAGTACAAATAAAACGAATATATTTAAAATAAATAAAATTTTTAGTCGTTTGTTGACCTTCGACGCGAAGGCGGCATTTCGCAATCCTGCGACTGGTTTACGCAAGTAATTATTTTAGTTTTGATGTATATATTAGTAATGTTTGTTAGATAATATCTTGACATAATGTTTACGCGTGAATTGCATGTTGCTACTTTTGTTTTGGTGTTTTTTTATGCGATAACATTAAGTAGCTCGTTTGTGCTATGCCGGTTTTAATTATACCACAGTACATTTAGAGGACCATATATGTACTGTGATTATAATAACGCACAGTTTTGGGTTAAGGTAATGATATCTATTTTTATTGGTTTTAATGAAGACAATCTAATTTGCCGTGGCTGTCTCGGCTTAGAAAAAGACCCCACCCAATCCTCCCGTGGATGTCGTATGAGGCGACTAAGGGAGTACACACCGGAAGATGGGCAGCAGCTTCCTCGCGTGTAGCAAATATGTGCTATATTTGCTACACTGCGGTCACCAATCCGCCTGCCAAGCATGGTGACTATGGCAAATCCCTCCCCAATATGATAGACACACCAAAAAGGCGGCCTCCAGTCCCCGGCAGCTCCGTTATTCCTAGCACCGATACAGCCATGGTAATGGCGGAGCAGGGGGTGCTAAGAATCTCCGGCAGAGACCCAGCTACCAACCCCCACGTTCTCTGGACCTGGCAACTTATAACGCACGCACCTTGAGAAGTTGATGGAGCTGGAAGAAGTAGTAAGTAAGTTGCGCTTGGGTATTATAGGGTTATCAGAAGTCCGAAGAGGGGGAGAGGATACGGTGACCCTCAACTCCGGCAACTTACTCTATTACCGGGAGGGTGACCAGCAGTCACAACATGGTGTCAGGTTTCTCGTCCACAAGTCCCTCGTCAACAACATTGTGAAGATCGAAAGCGTTTCAAGCAGGGTGGTATACTTTATACTCAGAATTACCGAACGGTATTCGTTGAAGGTCATACAGGTGTACGCCCCGCACTCGAAACTCCCAGACGATGAAGTGGAGGCTATGTATGACGACATTTCTAATGCCATACATGCCCCGAAAACACACTTCACAGTGGTGATGGGGGACTTCAACGCACGGCTGGGCATGAGGAATGGCGATGAACTGAGAGTGGGGCAGTTTGGATTTGGACAGCGGAACCAAAGGGGTCAGCGATTGGCCGACTTCATGGAGAAGGATGATGTATGATGTACTCTTTATGATGAACTCCTTTTTCAAGAAACGCCCGTCCAGGAAATGGACGTGGCTGCAACCCGGCGGTCATAAGCACGAGATAGATTTCATTTTGACGACCAATAAGCATATATTCAATGATGTCTCTGTGATCAACAGAGTTAAGACCGGCAGTGATCACCGCATGGAAGGAGGCTCATTGAATATCAACGTAAAGCTGGAGAGGTCTCGTTTGATGAGATCTACTCTTCGCCCAAGTCCTGCCCAAATCCAAAACCCCAAGAGCTTTCAGTTGGAGCTCCAAAATCGCTTCCAAATCTTTACCGAATGCGATACAGTGGACGAACTAAATAACGGGCTAGTGGAAATTGTCCACGCGGTCGGGTCGGAGTTCCTTAAGACCCCCCGCAAAAAAAGAACGCAGAAACTCTCTGAGCATACACTCAAACTTATAGCTGAACGAAAGGAGATGAGGCTGCAGTCTTCAGTGGATATGTCGAGTTACAGCTTGCTTAATAAACAGATCTCCAAGTCAATGCGACACGATTTTCGTTCCTATAATGCTACTTGTATTAAGAACGCAATAGAGCGGAACAAGGACTCCAAAGTGTTCGCAAGAGATCTGTCTATTGGGCAAAGCCTGTTGACGAAGCTGAAAACCGACAGTGGCAGCATCGTTTCGTCGAACCCAGAGATTTTGAGTGAACTCAAGAAGTTCTATGGACAATTATACACCTCATCGCGTAGTCCTCCTAGCAGGACTAGCGATGCAAGAGCCCGTTTGATCCGACATTATACCGAAGATATCCTGGACATCAGCCTATACGAGATCAGAATGGCTCTCAAATAGCTTAAGAGCAACAAGGCACCAGGGTAGGACGGAATAACGACAGAGCTACTGAAAGCAGGTGGAACACCGGTACTTAAAGTCCTTCAGAAGCTGTTTAACTCCGTCATCCTCGAGGGTAATACGCCAGAGGCGTGGCACAGGAGCGTAGTGGTTTTGTTCTTTAAGAAACAACAACATGCTATAGTCATTACAGCGGTGCCAGATTGATTACCGGTACATCGAAGTGTTGAAGTGTTTGTACAGCAAGGCCACCATGACAGTTCGTCTTCAGGATCAGAGCACGAATTCTATCCAGCTGCAAAAAGGGGTGAGACAGGGAGACGTTATTTCTCCGAAACTGTTCACCTCTGCACTGGAAGATATATTCAAGCTTCTGAACTGGAACGGATTTGGTGTTAACATCAATGGCGAATACTCACTCACCTTCGATTTGCTGATGATATAGTCATCATGGCTGACACCCTGGAAGACCTAAGCACGATGCTCAGTGACTTCAATATTGTTTCCCAACAGGTGGGTCTTAAAATGAACATGGGCAAGACAAACATCATGTCAAATGCCCATGTCGACCACGAACAAGCAAGCGAAGTGTGGGGACGATGGACCGACGACATTGTAGCCATCGCAGGAAGTCGGTGGATGGAGGTGGCACAAGATCACTCGTCATTGCGCTCTTTGGGGGAGGCTTATGTTCAGCAGTGGACTTCTAAAGGCTGACATAATGAATCTAATTTGACTTTTGTCGGACCAAGAATGTGACAATGAAGAACAGCCATAATCCAAGTTCCAGCTCAAAATAATGAAGTTCTAAATGG
This sequence comes from Alsophila aescularia, assembly GCA_946251855.1. Taxonomy (NCBI): domain Eukaryota; kingdom Metazoa; phylum Arthropoda; class Insecta; order Lepidoptera; family Geometridae; genus Alsophila; species Alsophila aescularia. The sequence goes on along the minus strand of OX276378.1, from coordinate 9,895,618 downwards.
TCTTGAGGCTCTGCGGTATCTATCACACTAATATTATAAAGGCGAAAGTTTGTATCATCTGTGTATATATATGTAGTGTGCGAGTGTGTGCATACACACACGCCCTGGGTGTGTGTATATTTGTTATTCCTTCACGCTCAAACGGCTGAACGGATTTGGATTAAGACAAAGACTACTTTTCATCATCATCCATCATCATCATCCTCGCGGGTGAACCCGCAGGGTGCATCTAGTTACCTACCTGTTGGTACAAATGAAAATCATTGAATTCTGGGATTTGTATTTCATTGGTAAAAACTTCTGCACAAATACACTTATTACCGTATTTGTATTTTTTATTAACCTAAATCTCTGTCAATAAATAGATAAACCTGATATCTGTACACAGTACATTCGTTTATCTAATGGAACTGTCGTGATTTTTTTTATTTTTTTTAATATTTCATTAGACATTTATATGGACAGAGCCATTGCCGTACGTTGCAGCGTGCGCTGATATATGTCGGTACCTACTTTTATATCCAAGGGGTTTCGTTTATGGCCTATGGGGTTGGCCTATGCAAGTCCACTACTGGACATAAGTCCAGTAGTGGACTTGCATAGGCTGATGATGATGATGGTGATGATGGGTTTTGGCTTTATATTTGAAACTACCCGGGTCAAGTTTGGGTCTTAAGGCTGCCACATTTAATGCATGGCAGAGAGTCGCATTATTTAATTTTACTGCGTAAGAGATCTCGTCTCTTAATCGCTTTCTGCTTTCACATCCAAATTGATGGAAAATTTGTATATTTTTATTCCTAAAACAGGTATTAGTAATTAAGATGAACTTAATTTTATATACTTACATATCATTCGTGTTTGATGGAGTTTATTGGTCTCTAAAAGGTCAAGGGTCAAGGTCAAGGTCAAATTATGAGAACTAATGTTGTTAGTGATAAACCTATCGATTTATATTAGCACAATATAATATATAAAACGTAACAAATTATATTAAGGCTTCTTTTGCAAAATATAGCTTCATGTTCCAAAACGTCAAAGAAAAAAATAACATTATACCAACCCATCATAGAATAGGAGTATATAGTAACACTTACATTCCTATTACACTAATTATACTAATTACCTACACTAATTAGTAACACTTCGAGTGAAGGGCCCTGCCCTTCACTCGAAGTGTTACTAATTGAAAATATTGTTATGTGGTATATTAGCATACGATGTATCAAAATTTCAGGATACTGCTAGAAAAAAGTTTATTTTAGGGAAAACTAAAGTTTTTGTTTAATATCCTTGACTTAACCTGGACCTCCTTTGGCATAGATAATGGCATAGACAAAGGCTTCGCACGTTGCACGAAGGTAAGCTATTGTAGTATTTGGTCACATTCCCAACGAAGCGACACTTTCAGCGTATGCACAACTGGAGCTCTCAAACAGTGTTTGCTTTTTAAAAGCTTTTATTTTACTTGCAATGTTTGTATGTATGTATGTTTAGGTCAAATCTTGCAAGCTGAATTAGAACTAGTTTCTTTTATCCTACGGAAATGAATTTTTGCATGTTGGTTCAACTCCAAAGACAATGCATTTTTATGGTAAGCATGACCTGAATCGACATCCAGGGTTAGCTCCAGATAAAGGCATTCTTCATCGTTTAACAGCACAAACACAAAATTTTGTGTACGCTTTTTATGATGATAGCCGGTTCTAAATTTTACCATGATATGGTCTCCAGGTAAAGGAACTCTTCAACAGTCAACAGTTCACACACGAAATGTTGTGTACGCATTTTATTATTATAGCCGATTTTAAGTTTTACCATGACATGGTTGCTGCACTCAGAGTTGGGTCTTGACTAGGAAATTTCTCAACGGTTAACAGCAAAGACACGAAATGTTGTATACGCGTTTATTTGTGATAGCCCGTTCTGTTTCACCATGACATGGCTACTACATAGAGCATTTTTTAAACAGATGAAGAAATGAAATGAAACACTTTTATTTTATAATCTTAATAATACAGGTAAAATTATGAACTAGATAATCTAAAAATATATAAGGCTATAAAAAAATGACGCAACTCAGCATAATTGTGTTGTTCGCTAACAAACAACACGCTTATTTTCAGTTACGACCTTTTGTTTATACGTTTTTTGAGTAACTTATTCAAGTTAAATGCAAGGCAATCACACTAATGCGCATAACATCCTTCTTGATAAATTTTCGTTTTAATTTATTAATCGGGTTGCAAACAAGAAAGCAATATTGCGTTTGACAAATATGTTGCCGCACTGTCATGAATAATTTATTGCAGCAGTTTGAAGTTGGTATAGGTGAAGGGAGGGAGGGACTGACCCTGTATTCTATGGTAAAGGTTAAAAACAATATTAAAGAAATATATGGCCAATATTAAAAAAGGTTTGCTTATGTAAAGGTCTCAAACATACATCAATCTAACTTACAATAGTTTTTGTTTGGGAACATCTGCCAGTCATGCCACTTTTACTGGGAACGTATTTTATCAATAAATTGAAGTGAATAAAGTTGAGGTTTAGATTGATGTTCATGATTTGTTAACCATATCTATATCATTGATATTCATGAGTCATGAACAGTGTTCAGAATGAAATCAAAGAAGATTGAGTCGTAAGCTTGACAGAATAGGTGAACTCATATTTTGATAGTTTTTGGAACATATCTATAATCTACTCGTCATAAAATTCAATTCATCATCATTTCAGCCTTTATAAGTCCACTCCTGAACATAGGCGAGCCCAAAGGGCGCAATGACGAGTAATCTTGGGCCACCTCCATCCAAAGACTTTCTGCGATGGTTACAGTGTCAACTATCGACACTGTAACCATCGCATCGTGTGGTTGGTCTCCCTACACTTCGCTTGCTTGTTCGTGGTTGCCATTTGAGAATCTTTATTCTGCAGTGATTGTTGGCTCTGCAAATTTTATAAGAATAATTCATTTTACAATTATGTCAAGATTTCAAATAAAAAAATACATTATATTTCTATTTTTGCAAGGCGGATTCCCCAACTCGCTAGTTTGAATGAAGTCATCCGTCGGGCCTTTGTCAGTGCCGGAGTTCCGTCCATCTTAGAACCAAACGGCTAGAGGCCTGATGGTATGACTTTAATTCCTTGGTAGATGGGACAGCGTCTAGTTTTGGATACAACTAGTGTTGTTACGTACCTTGGCGCCGTCTTATCTTCCAGAGACAAAAATCTGGCGGCGCTGCAACCAAAGCAGAAACCTCAAGTGGCGCAATTAAAGGATCCCCGACAGGGGTAATATGTTCATGCCATTTGAATTTTGTTGAATGCTGGCTCTTATTTAGGGTAATACATTAGTATTGTAATACAGCGTGGCAATGCAGCCAGCATTCTGCCACTTTCCCTTCTACCATAGGGCTGTTAGATTTATAGTTCTGTTTATACTTTATTTTTCTTATAAGATTAACTTTTAATTTTATTCGCTTTTCCCTGTTACTAAATTATTCTAGTAAACATTAAAATCATCGCAAAATCACTTGTACAATAACTAATACTACCAACTCTACAGTGGTTAACTCATATAAATAACGATATTTACTTGTGTTCATGGACATATTTACTCATTTATCGAGCGATGGTGGCTGAACGATATGCGTGCTGTGCAGTCAACGAAAACCGAATTCTATCCTCGGCTCCGCATTTAAAGATAGATGTTTCCCATCATTTCGTGGTTTAGAGGGCACGTTGAGCCGTTGGTTCTGGTTGCAAATAATTGATAGCAGTCGTTAAGCCAACTCAGAGGCCCTTGGGCGGCCTGACAAACTGACACCATAGGTCGGCAGCGGCAATACCTCATTGACATAGATACAACTACTCATGGTGTGAGCACAAATAATTATATGTTTATATACGACACGCACCATGAAACCTACTCCCAAACAAATTGAAAATCTCAGCCTCGGTATTCCGTCCAATTAAACCCTCAGGTGAAAAATAGCCCTCGTTTTGAAACAAACCAACGGTCAAACAATGAAAACTGATTGCGTATAGAGAGATTCACTTGGAGTGGCTCTAATGAGCCCCCGTCTCCGTGCGCCATTACTCACGGCGATGTTTCCTTTTGACGCTCCAATAAATATCCGCTAAGATATCATTCTAAACCTACCCTCCAGAATCGACTAACGGTACTTAATAATAAAGTTTGTATTGCCATGTGCTGGGATACCCTTTGTAACAGAAATTAGTAAAAATCGTGAGACCTGGGAAGCTTTTCCTTTGAAGGAACATTTGACACGATGCAAGCTTCAATTTATATGGTTCAAGAATTAGGTACATAAAAAAACAAATTCAACAAAAACAAATGCATTTTTGATTTGCAAATATAATGTTGGAGCATTTGTAGCAGTTCCACTCATTTTCCTCGCAACTTCTGCTGTTTCATCAATTTAAACTCTGTTGTTAGTTCATCATCGTAAATATAAGGAGTTCTGTTCTGTGTAGTTTGTTTTTGTTTATGCTGATACAGGTAGTAGCCGTACTGTAAATAAACTAGTTGGTAGACTCAGGCGTTATTTTGCGAACATCAATATTAAAAGAATCGAAGAAAAATATCCTAACATAATTAAAAAAGACTACGCGTTACTTCGGGCTAGGTGTGGCACCATTAGAAAGAGGAGTCAAATCTCTTCCCAGCCACCCCTTATTCTGAAGTCAACCCATGTAGTCCACTTCCACCAAACTGAACTCAGATCAATGATAGAAAATAAAAAACCGGACAAATGTGAGTTCAACTCGCATGGGGAGGCTTCCGTACGATGAATATATTATCTCACAATATTCAGATATTTACTATCTATATCTATATATCTATATACTTATAATAAAACTGTAACAGGTCCAATTCTGTACATTAAAGATATTTTGTAATTTTTTTTTTGGAGGCTGTTCTGTATTCCATACTGAAGCCAAAACGTATTCGTTCATTTTTGTCTGTGTGTCTGTTTGTTTTTCTCTCTGTTTATCTGTCTGTCTGTCTGTATCTTGGATAGGCATCATGCCAAAACTACTGAATGAATTTAAATGAAACTTGATATGATTTGAGTTCATACTACGAGGTAGGATATAGTATACTTATCATCCCGAAAAATTAAATGGTTCTCGCAGGATAGGGGTTTAAAGTTATTTAAAATAACACTTACTCTGTAACTACTGGATGGATTTTGATGCATCTTGGTACAGTCATAGTTTAAATGATGGGTAAAAATTGAGGTATTTTTTTTATCCCGAATAAATAAAGGGTTCCTGCACGATAGGGGTTCAAATTCTGTACTTTGAAAATATTAAGTTTTTTTTTGGAGGCTGTTCTATTATTCGAACTGAAGCCAAAAGTGTTTTTTTAATTATTTTTTGTCTGTTGTCTGCCTGTATGTCTGTCTATCGGTTTCTTGGACGCGCATCACGCCGAAACTTCTGAATGAATTCGAATGAAACTTGGTATGATATGAATTCATACTACTAGATAGGACATTGGATACTTTTCATACCGGTAAAATAAAGGGTCTACGCAGGGTAGGGGTATATTATTTGGAGTTAGTATTCATGTTTTATGGTTTATAGGTAATTCAGTAGTTCACTTCTAGGATACTCAAAGAATATTCCTCCAAATTTCAAATACCTAGGTCCACCGGTTTAGGCTGGGCATTGTCTGTCAGTCAGTGCGATAGTCAGTATGTCACGGTACTGTTTTATAGGCATGTTTAAAATAATAGATTAAAACACATTTTTATTTTCTGCCCAATAGTGAAGGGCATCTACGAGTATCTATACTTATAATAAAAACAACTGTAACGGGTCCAATTCTGTACATCGAATATAATTATTTTCTAGGAGGGTGCTCTATATTCGATACTGAAGCCAAAAGAAGAGTTTTTTTTTTCATTTTTGGCTGTCTGTCTGTCTGTATCTTGGCTAGGCATCACGCCGAAACTACTGAATGAATTTATATGAAACTTGATATGATATAAGTTCATACCACATAGGATACTTACATTCCGAAAAATTAAACGGTTCCCGCAGGATAGGGGTTGAAAGTAATTTAAAAAACACTTACCTGAAACTACTGGATGTTTTGATGAAATTTGACACAGTCATATATCTATACTTTTAATAAAGCAATAGCTTGTACTATTATTTATTCTGTGGCAATAGGTACGAAAATGGCTGTACAAAGAAGATAAATAAATAAGTGCACTTGGGTGCTTAAAAAAAGTATTGAACAAGAATATACCTATTTTTTATATCATGTCTTTCTGTCTGTCTGTCTGTATGTTTGTTTGTTCACGCATCACGTAAAAACTACTGTACCGATTGCAATGCAGTTTCCATTGTTAGATAGCATAGGGTTTGATTTAAAAACTGGTGTAATTGGTATCTCAATCCGGTGAGTAAGAAGCAGAGCAATTGATAAAAGTATTTTTGACGGCTGAAGAAATTTTGATCAAATGTTGGTATATTGGTCCTGGAATAGCACATTATGGTACTTTGAACATAAGATAGTAGCTAAAGAACGTAAGTCCAAATAAAACGAATATATTTATAATAAATAAAATTTTTAGTCGTTTGTTGACCTTTGACGCGAAGGCGGCATTTCGCAATCCTGCAACTGGTTTACGCAAGTAATTATTTTAGTTTTGATGTATATTTTAGTAATGTTTGTTAGATAATATCTTGACATAATGTTTAAGCGTGAATTGCATGTTGCTACTTTTGTTTTGGTGTTTTTTTATGCGATAACATTAGGTAGCTCGATTGTGCTATGCAGGTTTTAATTATACCACAGTACATTTATAGGACCATAAATATGTACTGTGATTATAATAACGCACATTTTTGGGTTAAAGTAATTAGTAATCGGGTTATATCTATTTTTATTGGTTTTAATGAAGACAATCTAATTTGCCGTGGCGGTCTCGGCTTAGAAAAAGACACCTCCCAATCCTCCCGTGGATTTCGTATGAGGCGACTAAGGGATTACACACCGGAAGATGGGCAGCAGCGTCCTCTGAGCACATATTTGCTACACTGCGGTCACCAACCGGCTGCAGCCGCGGCTACGCTGCGGCTCTGTTATTCCTGGCACCGATAGCAGCCATAGTAACGGCGGAGCAGGGGGTGCTAAGAATCCTCGGCAGAGACCACGATCTCTGGACCTGGCAACTTATAACGCACGCACCTTGAGGGCCGATGAGAAGTTAATGGAGCTGGAAGAAGTAGTAAGTAAATTGCGCTTGGGTATTATAGGGTTATCAGAAGTCCGAAGAGAGGGAGAGGATACGGTGATCCTCAATTCCGGCAACTTACTCTATTACCGGGAGGGTGACCAGCAGTCCCAACATGGTGTCAGGTTTCTCGTCCACAAGTCCCTCGTCAACAACATTGTGAAGATCGAAAGCGTTTCAAGCAGGGTGGTATACTTTATACTCAGAATTACCGAACGGTATTCGTTGAAGGTCATACAGGTGTACGCCCCGCACTCGAAACTCCCAGACGATGAAGTGGAGGCTATGTATGACGACATTTCTAATGCCATACATGCCCCGAAAACACACTTCACAGTGGTGATGCGGGGACTTCAACGCACGGCTGGACATGAGGAATGGCGATGAACTGAGAGTGGGGCAGTTTGGATTTGGACAGCGGAACCAAAGGGGTCAGCGATTGGCCGACTTCATGGAGAAGGATGATGTATGATGTACTCTTTATGATGAACTCCTTTTTCAAGAAACGCCCGTCCAGGAAATGGACGTGGCTGCAACCCGGCGGTCATAAGCACGAGATAGATTTCATTTTGACGACCAATAAGCATATATTCAATGATGTCTCTGTAATCAACAGAGTAAAGACCGGCAGTGATCACCGCATGGAAGGAGGCTCATTGAATATCAACGTAAAGCTGGAGAGGTCTCGTTTGATGAGATCTACTCTTCGCCCAAGTCCTGCCCAAATCCAAAACCCGAGAGCTTTCAGTTGGAGCTCCAAAATCGCTTCCAAATCTTTACCGAATGCGATACAGTGGACGAACTAAATAACGGGCTGGTGGAAATTGTCCACGCGGTCGGGTCGGAGTTCCTTAAGACCCCCGCAAAAAAAGAACGCAGAAACTCTCTGAGCATACACTCTAACTTATAGCTGAACGAAGCGAGATGAGGCTGCAGTCTTCAGTGGATATGTCGAGTTACAGCTTGCTTAATAAACAGATCTCCAAGTCAATGCGACACGATTTTCGTTCCTATAATGCTACTTGCATTAAGAACGCAATAGAGCGGAACAAGGGCTCCAAAGTGTTCGCAAGAGATCTGCCTATTGGGCAAAGCCTGTTGACGAAGCTAAAAACCGACAGTGGCAGCAACGTTTCGTCGAAGCCAGAGATTTTGAGTGAACTCGAGAAGTTCTATGGACAATGATACACCTCATCGCGTAGTCCTCCTAGCAGGACTAGCGATGCAAGAGCCCGTTTGATCCGACATTATACCAAAGATATCCTGGACATCAGCCTATACGAGATCAGAATGGCTCTCAAACAGCTTAAGAGCAACAAGGCACCAGAGGAGGACGGAATAACGACAGAGCTACTGAAAGCAGGTGGAACACCGGTACTTAAAGTCCTTCAGAAGCTGTTTAACTCCGTCATCCTCGAGGATACTACGCCAGAGGCGTGGCACAGGAGCGTAGTGGTTTTGTTCTTTAAGAAACAACAACATGCTATAGTCATTACAGCGGTGCCAGATTGATTACCGGTACATCGAAGTGTTGAAGTATTTGTACAGCAAGGCCACCATGACAGTTCGTCTTCAGGATCAGAGCACGAATTCTATCCAGCTGCAAAAAGGGGTGAGACAGGGAGACGTTATTTCTCCGAAACTGTTCACCTCTGTACTGGAAGATATATTTTAAGCTTCTGAACTGGAACGGATTTGGTGTTAACATCAATGGCGAATACATCACTCACCTTCGATTTGCTGATGATATAGTCATCATGGCTGACACCCTGGAAGACCTAAGCACAATGCTCAGTGACTTCAATATTGTTTCCCAACAGGTGGGTCTTAAAATGAACATGGGCAAGACAAACATCATGTCAAATGCCCATGTCGACCACGAACAAGCAAGCGAAGTGTGGGGAGACCCGCCCCCCACGATGGACCGACGACATTGTAGCCATCGCAGGAAGTCGGTGGATGGAGGTGGCACAAGATCACTCGTCATGGCGCTCTTTGGGGGAGGCTTATGTTCAGCAGTGGACTTCTAAAGGCTGACATAATGAATCTAATTTGACTTTTGTCGGACCAAGAATGTGACAATGAAGAACAGCCATAATCCAAGTTCCAGCTCAAAATAATGAAGTTCTAAATGGTCTTGAGGCTCTGCGGTATCTATCACACTAATATTATAAAGGCGAAAGTTTGTATCATCTGTGTATATATATGTAGTGTGCGAGTGTGTGCATACACACACGCCCTGGGTGTGTGTATATTTGTTATTCCTTCACGCTCAAACGGCTGAACGGATTTGGATTAAGACAAAGACTACTTTTCATCATCATCCATCATCATCATCCTCGCGGGTGAACCCGCAGGGTGCATCTAGTTACCTACCTGTTGGTACAAATGAAAATCATTGAATTCTGGGATTTGTATTTCATTGGTAAAAACTTCTGCACAAATACACTTATTACCGTATTTGTATTTTTTATTAACCTAAATCTCTGTCAATAAATAGATAAACCTGATATCTGTACACAGTACATTCGTTTATCTAATGGAACTGTCGTGATTTTTTTTATTTTTTTTAATATTTCATTAGACATTTATATGTACAGAGCCATTGCCGTACGTTGCAGCGTGCGCTGATATATGTCGGTACCTACTTTTATATCCAAGGGGTTTCGTTTATGGCCTATGGGGTTGGCCTATGCAAGTCCACTACTGGACATAAGTCCAGTAGTGGACTTGCATAGGCTGATGATGATGATGGTGATGATGGGTTTTGGCTTTATATTTGAAACTACCCGGGTCAAGTTTGGGTCTTAAGGCTGCCACATTTAATGCATGGCAGAGAGTCGCATTATTTAATTTTACTGCGTAAGAGATCTCGTCTCTTAATCGCTTTCTGCTTTCACATCCAAATTGATGGAAATTTTGTATATTTTTATTCCTAAAACAGGTATTAGTAATTAAGATGAACTTAATTTTATATACTTACATATCATTCGTGTTTGATGGAGTTTATTGGTCTCTAAAAGGTCAAGGGTCAAGGTCAAGGTCAAATTATGAGAACTAATGTTGTTAGTGATAAACCTATCGATTTATATTAGCACAATATAATATATAAAACGTAACAAATTATATTAAGGCTTCTTTTGCAAAATATAGCTTCATGTTCCAAAACGTCAAAGAAAAAAATAACATTATACCAACCCATCATAGAATAGGAGTATATAGTAACACTTACATTCCTATTACACTAATTATACTAATTACCTACACTAATTAGTAACACTTCGAGTGAAGGGCCCTGCCCTTCACTCGAAGTGTTACTAATTGAAAATATTGTTATGTGGTATATTAGCATACGATGTATCAAAATTTCAGGATACTGCTAGAAAAAAGTTTATTTGAGGGAAAACTAAAGTTTTTGTTTAATATTTTTGACTTAACCTGGACCTCCTTTGGCATAAATAATGGCATAGACAAAGGCTTCGCACGTTGCACGAAGGTAAGCTATTGTAGTATTTGGTCACATTCCCAACGAAGCGACACTTTCAGCGTATGCACAACTGGAGCTCTCAAACAGTGTTTGCTTTTTAAAAGCTTTTATTTTACTTGCAATGTTTGTATGTATGTATGTTTAGGTCAAATCTTGCAAGCTGAATTAGAACTAGTTTCTTTTATCCTACGGAAATGAATTTTTGCATGTTGGTTCAACTCCAAAGACAATGCATTTTTATGGTAAGCATGACCTGAATCGACATCCAGGGTTAGCTCCAGATAAAGGCATTCTTCATCGTTTAACAGCACAAACACAAAATTTTGTGTACGCTTTTTATGATGATAGCCGGTTCTAAATTTTACCATGATATGGTCTCCAGGTAAAGGAACTCTTCAACAGTCAACAGTTCACACACGAAATGTTGTGTACGCATTTTATTATTATAGCCGATTTTAAGTTTTACCATGACATGGTTGCTGCACTCAGAGTTGGGTCTTGACTAGGAAATTTCTCAACGGTTAACAGCAAAGACACGAAATGTTGTATACGCGTTTATTTGTGATAGCCCGTTCTGTTTCACCATGACATGGCTACTACATAGAGCATTTTTTAAACAGATGAAGAAATGAAATGAAACACTTTTATTTTATAATCTTAATAATACAGGTAAAATTATGAACTAGATAATCTAAAAATATATAAGGCTATAAAAAAATGACGCAACTCAGCATAATTGTGTTGTTCGCTAACAAACAACACGCTTATTTTCAGTTACGACCTTTTGTTTATACGTTTTTTGAGTAACTTATTCAAGTTAAATGCAAGGCAATCACACTAATGCGCATAACATCCTTCTTGATAAATTTTCGTTTTAATTTATTAATCGGGTTGCAAACAAGAAAGCAATATTGCGTTTGACAAATATGTTGCCGCACTGTCATGAATAATTTATTGCAGCAGTTTGAAGTTGGTATAGGTGAAGGGAGGGAGGGACTGACCCTGTATTCTATGGTAAAGGTTAAAAACAATATTAAAGAAATATATGGCCAATATTAAAAAAGGTTTGCTTATGTAAAGGTCTCAAACATACATCAATCTAACTTACAATAGTTTTTGTTTGGGAACATCTGCCAGTCATGCCACTTTTACTGGGAACGTATTTTATCAATAAATTGAAGTGAATAAAGTTGAGGTTTAGATTGATATTCATGATTTGTTAACCATATCTATATCATTGATATTCATGAGTCATGAACAGTGTTCAGAATGAAATCAAAGAAGATTGAGTCGTAAGCTTGACAGAATAGGTGAACTCATATTTTGATAGTTTTTGGAACATATCTATAATCTACTCGTCATAAAATTCAATTCATCATCATTTCAGCCTTTATAAGTCCACTCCTGAACATAGGCGAGCCCAAAGGGCGCAATGACGAGTAATCTTGGGCCACCTCCATCCAAAGACTTTCTGCGATGGTTACAGTGTCAACTATCGACACTGTAACCATCGCATCGTGTGGTTGGTCTCCCTACACTTCGCTTGCTTGTTCGTGGTTGCCATTTGAGAATCTTTATTCTGCAGTGATTGTTGGCTCTGCAAATTTTATAAGAATAATTCATTTTACAATTATGTCAAGATTTCAAATAAAAAAATACATTATATTTCTATTTTTGCAAGGCGGATTCCCCAACTCGCTAGTTTGAATGAAGTCATCCGTCGGGCCTTTGTCAGTGCCGGAGTTCCGTCCATCTTAGAACCAAACGGCTAGAGGCCTGATGGTATGACTTTAATTCCTTGGTAGATGGGACAGCGTCTAGTTTTGGATACAACTAGTGTTGTTACGTACCTTGGCGCCGTCTTATCTTCCAGAGACAAAAATCTGGCGGCGCTGCAACCAAAGCAGAAACCTCAAGTGGCGCAATTAAAGGATCCCCGACAGGGGTAATATGTTCATGCCATTTGAATTTTGTTGAATGCTGGCTCTTATTTAGGGTAATACATTAGTATTGTAATACAGCGTGGCAATGCAGCCAGCATTCTGCCACTTTCCCTTCTACCATAGGGCTGTTAGATTTATAGTTCTGTTTATACTTTATTTTTCTTATAAGATTAACTTTTAATTTTATTCGCTTTTCCCTGTTACTAAATTATTCTAGTAAACATTAAAATCATCGCAAAATCACTTGTACAATAACTAATACTACCAACTCTACAGTGGTTAACTCATATAAATAACGATATTTACTTGTGTTCATGGACATATTTACTCATTTATCGAGCGATGGTGGCTGAACGATATGCGTGCTGTGCAGTCAACGAAAACCGAATTCTATCCTCGGCTCCGCATTTAAAGATAGATGTTTCCCATCATTTCGTGGTTTAGAGGGCACGTTGAGCCGTTGGTTCTGGTTGCAAATAATTGATAGCAGTCGTTAAGCCAACTCAGAGGCCCTTGGGCGGCCTGACAAACTGACACCATAGGTCGGCAGCGGCAATACCTCATTGACATAGATACAACTACTCATGGTGTGAGCACAAATAATTATATGTTTATATACGACACGCACCATGAAACCTACTCCCAAACAAATTGAAAATCTCAGCCTCGGTATTCCGTCCAATTAAACCCTCAGGTGAAAAATAGCCCTCGTTTTGAAACAAACCAACGGTCAAACAATGAAAACTGATTGCGTATAGAGAGATTCACTTGGAGTGGCTCTAATGAGCCCCCGTCTCCGTGCGCCATTACTCACGGCGATGTTTCCTTTTGACGCTCCAATAAATATCCGCTAAGATATCATTCTAAACCTACCCTCCAGAATCGACTAACGGTACTTAATAATAAAGCTTGTATTGCCATGTGCTGGGATACCCTTTGTAACAGAAATTAGTAAAAATCGTGAGACCTGGGAAGCTTTTCCTTTGAAGGAACATTTGACACGATGCAAGCTTCAATTTATATGGTTCAAGAATTAGGTACATAAAAAAACAAATTCAACAAAAACAAATGCATTTTTGATTTGCAAATATAATGTTGGAGCATTTGTAGCAGTTCCACTCATTTTCCTCGCAACTTCTGCTGTTTCATCAATTTAAACTCTGTTGTTAGTTCATCATCGTAAATATAAGGAGTTCTGTTCTGTGTAGTTTGTTTTTGTTTATGCTGATACAGGTAGTAGCCGTACTGTAAATAAACTAGTTGGTAGACTCAGGCGTTATTTTGCGAACATCAATATTAAAAGAATCGAAGAAAAATATCCTAACATAATTAAAAAAGACTACGCGTTACTTCGGGCTAGGTGTGGCACCATTAGAAAGAGGAGTCAAATCTCTTCCCAGCCACCCCTTATTCTGAAGTCAACCCATGTAGTCCACTTCCACCAAACTGAACTCAGATCAATGATAGAAAATAAAAAACCGGACAAATGTGAGTTCAACTCGCATGGGGAGGCTTCCGTACGATGAATATATTATCTCACAATATTCAGATATTTACTATCTATATCTATATATCTATATACTTATAATAAAACTGTAACAGGTCCAATTCTGTACATTAAAGATATTTTGTAATTTTTTTTTTGGAGGCTGTTCTGTATTCCATACTGAAGCCAAAACGTATTCGTTCATTTTTGTCTGTGTGTCTGTTTGTTTTTCTCTCTGTTTATCTGTCTGTCTGTCTGTATCTTGGATAGGCATCATGCCAAAACTACTGAATGAATTTAAATGAAACTTGATATGATTTGAGTTCATACTACGAGGTAGGATATAGTATACTTATCATCCCGAAAAATTAAATGGTTCTCGCAGGATAGGGGTTTAAAGTTATTTAAAATAACACTTACTCTGTAACTACTGGATGGATTTTGATGCATCTTGGTACAGTCATAGTTTAAATGATGGGTAAAAATTGAGGTATTTTTTTTATCCCGAATAAATAAAGGGTTCCTGCACGATAGGGGTTCAAATTCTGTACTTTGAAAATATTAAGTTTTTTTTTGGAGGCTGTTCTATTATTCGAACTGAAGCCAAAAGTGTTTTTTTAATTATTTTTTGTCTGTTGTCTGCCTGTATGTCTGTCTATCGGTTTCTTGGACGCGCATCACGCCGAAACTTCTGAATGAATTCGAATGAAACTTGGTATGATATGAATTCATACTACTAGATAGGACATTGGATACTTTTCATACCGGTAAAATAAAGGGTCTACGCAGGGTAGGGGTATATTATTTGGAGTTAGTATTCATGTTTTATGGTTTATAGGTAATTCAGTAGTTCACTTCTAGGATACTCAAAGAATATTCCTCCAAATTTCAAATACCTAGGTCCACCGGTTTAGGCTGGGCATTGTCTGTCAGTCAGTGCGATAGTCAGTATGTCACGGTACTGTTTTATAGGCATGTTTAAAATAATAGATTAAAACACATTTTTATTTTCTGCCCAATAGTGAAGGGCATCTACGAGTATCTATACTTATAATAAAAACAACTGTAACGGGTCCAATTCTGTACATCGAATATAATTATTTTCTAGGAGGGTGCTCTATATTCGATACTGAAGCCAAAAGAAGAGTTTTTTTTTTCATTTTTGGCTGTCTGTCTGTCTGTATCTTGGCTAGGCATCACGCCGAAACTACTGAATGAATTTATATGAAACTTGATATGATATAAGTTCATACCACATAGGATACTTACATTCCGAAAAATTAAACGGTTCCCGCAGGATAGGGGTTGAAAGTAATTTAAAAAACACTTACCTGAAACTACTGGATGTTTTGATGAAATTTGACACAGTCATATATCTATACTTTTAATAAAGCAATAGCTTGTACTATTATTTATTCTGTGGCAATAGGTACGAAAATGGCTGTACAAAGAAGATAAATAAATAAGTGCACTTGGGTGCTTAAAAAAAGTATTGAACAAGAATATACCTATTTTTTATATCATGTCTTTCTGTCTGTCTGTCTGTATGTTTGTTTGTTCACGCATCACGTAAAAACTACTGTACCGATTGCAATGCAGTTTCCATTGTTAGATAGCATAGGGTTTGATTTAAAAACTGGTGTAATTGGTATCTCAATCCGGTGAGTAAGAAGCAGAGCAATTGATAAAAGTATTTTTGACGGCTGAAGAAATTTTGATCAAATGTTGGTATATTGGTCCTGGAATAGCACATTATGGTACTTTGAACATAAGATAGTAGCTAAAGAACGTAAGTCCAAATAAAACGAATATATTTATAATAAATAAAATTTTTAGTCGTTTGTTGACCTTTGACGCGAAGGCGGCATTTCGCAATCCTGCAACTGGTTTACGCAAGTAATTATTTTAGTTTTGATGTATATTTTAGTAATGTTTGTTAGATAATATCTTGACATAATGTTTAAGCGTGAATTGCATGTTGCTACTTTTGTTTTGGTGTTTTTTTATGCGATAACATTAGGTAGCTCGATTGTGCTATGCAGGTTTTAATTATACCACAGTACATTTATAGGACCATAAATATGTACTGTGATTATAATAACGCACATTTTTGGGTTAAAGTAATTAGTAATCGGGTTATATCTATTTTTATTGGTTTTAATGAAGACAATCTAATTTGCCGTGGCGGTCTCGGCTTAGAAAAAGACACCTCCCAATCCTCCCGTGGATTTCGTATGAGGCGACTAAGGGATTACACACCGGAAGATGGGCAGCAGCGTCCTCTGAGCACATATTTGCTACACTGCGGTCACCAACCGGCTGCAGCCGCGGCTACGCTGCGGCTCTGTTATTCCTGGCACCGATAGCAGCCATAGTAACGGCGGAGCAGGGGGTGCTAAGAATCCTCGGCAGAGACCACGATCTCTGGACCTGGCAACTTATAACGCACGCACCTTGAGGGCCGATGAGAAGTTAATGGAGCTGGAAGAAGTAGTAAGTAAATTGCGCTTGGGTATTATAGGGTTATCAGAAGTCCGAAGAGAGGGAGAGGATACGGTGATCCTCAATTCCGGCAACTTACTCTATTACCGGGAGGGTGACCAGCAGTCCCAACATGGTGTCAGGTTTCTCGTCCACAAGTCCCTCGTCAACAACATTGTGAAGATCGAAAGCGTTTCAAGCAGGGTGGTATACTTTATACTCAGAATTACCGAACGGTATTCGTTGAAGGTCATACAGGTGTACGCCCCGCACTCGAAACTCCCAGACGATGAAGTGGAGGCTATGTATGACGACATTTCTAATGCCATACATGCCCCGAAAACACACTTCACAGTGGTGATGCGGGACTTCAACGCACGGCTGGGCATGAGGAATGGCGATGAACTGAGAGTGGGGCAGTTTGGATTTGGACAGCGGAACCAAAGGGGTCAGCGATTGGCCGACTTCATGGAGAAGGATGATGTATGATGTACTCTTTATGATGAACTCCTTTTTCAAGAAACGCCCGTCCAGGAAATGGACGTGGCTGCAACCCGGCGGTCATAAGCACGAGATAGATTTCATTTTGACGACCAATAAGCATATATTCAATGATGTCTCTGTAATCAACAGAGTAAAGACCGGCAGTGATCACCGCATGGAAGGAGGCTCATTGAATATCAACGTAAAGCTGGAGAGGTCTCGTTTGATGAGATCTACTCTTCGCCCAAGTCCTGCCCAAATCCAAAACCCCGAGAGCTTTCAGTTGGAGCTCCAAAATCGCTTCCAAATCTTTACCGAATGCGATACAGTGGACGAACTAAATAACGGGCTGGTGGAAATTGTCCACGCGGTCGGGTCGGAGTTCCTTAAGACCCCCCGCAAAAAAAGAACGCAGAAACTCTCTGAGCATACACTCTAACTTATAGCTGAACGAAGCGAGATGAGGCTGCAGTCTTCAGTGGATATGTCGAGTTACAGCTTGCTTAATAAACAGATCTCCAAGTCAATGCGACACGATTTTCGTTCCTATAATGCTACTTGCATTAAGAACGCAATAGAGCGGAACAAGGGCTCCAAAGTGTTCGCAAGAGATCTGCCTATTGGGCAAAGCCTGTTGACGAAGCTAAAAACCGACAGTGGCAGCAACGTTTCGTCGAAGCCAGAGATTTTGAGTGAACTCGAGAAGTTCTATGGACAATGATACACCTCATCGCGTAGTCCTCCTAGCAGGACTAGCGATGCAAGAGCCCGTTTGATCCGACATTATACCAAAGATATCCTGGACATCAGCCTATACGAGATCAGAATGGCTCTCAAACAGCTTAAGAGCAACAAGGCACCAGAGGAGGACGGAATAACGACAGAGCTACTGAAAGCAGGTGGAACACCGGTACTTAAAGTCCTTCAGAAGCTGTTTAACTCCGTCATCCTCGAGGATACTACGCCAGAGGCGTGGCACAGGAGCGTAGTGGTTTTGTTCTTTAAGAAACAACAACATGCTATAGTCATTACAGCGGTGCCAGATTGATTACCGGTACATCGAAGTGTTGAAGTATTTGTACAGCAAGGCCACCATGACAGTTCGTCTTCAGGATCAGAGCACGAATTCTATCCAGCTGCAAAAAGGGGTGAGACAGGGAGACGTTATTTCTCCGAAACTGTTCACCTCTGTACTGGAAGATATATTTTAAGCTTCTGAACTGGAACGGATTTGGTGTTAACATCAATGGCGAATACATCACTCACCTTCGATTTGCTGATGATATAGTCATCATGGCTGACACCCTGGAAGACCTAAGCACAATGCTCAGTGACTTCAATATTGTTTCCCAACAGGTGGGTCTTAAAATGAACATGGGCAAGACAAACATCATGTCAAATGCCCATGTCGACCACGAACAAGCAAGCGAAGTGTGGGGAGACCCGCCCCCCACGATGGACCGACGACATTGTAGCCATCGCAGGAAGTCGGTGGATGGAGGTGGCACAAGATCACTCGTCATGGCGCTCTTTGGGGGAGGCTTATGTTCAGCAGTGGACTTCTAAAGGCTGACATAATGAATCTAATTTGACTTTTGTCGGACCAAGAATGTGACAATGAAGAACAGCCATAATCCAAGTTCCAGCTCAAAATAATGAAGTTCTAAATGGTCTTGAGGCTCTGCGGTATCTATCACACTAATATTATAAAGGCGAAAGTTTGTATCATCTGTGTATATATATGTAGTGTGCGAGTGTGTGCATACACACACGCCCTGGGTGTGTGTATATTTGTTATTCCTTCACGCTCAAACGGCTGAACGGATTTGGATTAAGACAAAGACTACTTTTCATCATCATCCATCATCATCATCCTCGCGGGTGAACCCGCAGGGTGCATCTAGTTACCTACCTGTTGGTACAAATGAAAATCATTGAATTCTGGGATTTGTATTTCATTGGTAAAAACTTCTGCACAAATACACTTATTACCGTATTTGTATTTTTTATTAACCTAAATCTCTGTCAATAAATAGATAAACCTGATATCTGTACACAGTACATTCGTTTATCTAATGGAACTGTCGTGATTTTTTTTATTTTTTTTAATATTTCATTAGACATTTATATGTACAGAGCCATTGCCGTACGTTGCAGCGTGCGCTGATATATGTCGGTACCTACTTTTATATCCAAGGGGTTTCGTTTATGGCCTATGGGGTTGGCCTATGCAAGTCCACTACTGGACATAAGTCCAGTAGTGGACTTGCATAGGCTGATGATGATGATGGTGATGATGGGTTTTGGCTTTATATTTGAAACTACCCGGGTCAAGTTTGGGTCTTAAGGCTGCCACATTTAATGCATGGCAGAGAGTCGCATTATTTAATTTTACTGCGTAAGAGATCTCGTCTCTTAATCGCTTTCTGCTTTCACATCCAAATTGATGGAAATTTTGTATATTTTTATTCCTAAAACAGGTATTAGTAATTAAGATGAACTTAATTTTATATACTTACATATCATTCGTGTTTGATGGAGTTTATTGGTCTCTAAAAGGTCAAGGGTCAAGGTCAAGGTCAAATTATGAGAACTAATGTTGTTAGTGATAAACCTATCGATTTATATTAGCACAATATAATATATAAAACGTAACAAATTATATTAAGGCTTCTTTTGCAAAATATAGCTTCATGTTCCAAAACGTCAAAGAAAAAAATAACATTATACCAACCCATCATAGAATAGGAGTATATAGTAACACTTACATTCCTATTACACTAATTATACTAATTACCTACACTAATTAGTAACACTTCGAGTGAAGGGCCCTGCCCTTCACTCGAAGTGTTACTAATTGAAAATATTGTTATGTGGTATATTAGCATACGATGTATCAAAATTTCAGGATACTGCTAGAAAAAAGTTTATTTGAGGGAAAACTAAAGTTTTTGTTTAATATCCTTGACTTAACCTGGACCTCCTTTGGCATAAATAATGGCATAGACAAAGGCTTCGCACGTTGCACGAAGGTAAGCTATTGTAGTATTTGGTCACATTCCCAACGAAGCGACACTTTCAGCGTATGCACAACTGGAGCTCTCAAACAGTGTTTGCTTTTTAAAAGCTTTTATTTTACTTGCAATGTTTGTATGTATGTATGTTTAGGTCAAATCTTGCAAGCTGAATTAGAACTAGTTTCTTTTATCCTACGGAAATGAATTTTTGCATGTTGGTTCAACTCCAAAGACAATGCATTTTTATGGTAAGCATGACCTGAATCGACATCCAGGGTTAGCTCCAGATAAAGGCATTCTTCATCGTTTAACAGCACAAACACAAAATTTTGTGTACGCTTTTTATGATGATAGCCGGTTCTAAATTTTACCATGATATGGTCTCCAGGTAAAGGAACTCTTCAACAGTCAACAGTTCACACACGAAATGTTGTGTACGCATTTTATTATTATAGCCGATTTTAAGTTTTACCATGACATGGTTGCTGCACTCAGAGTTGGGTCTTGACTAGGAAATTTCTCAACGGTTAACAGCAAAGACACGAAATGTTGTATACGCGTTTATTTGTGATAGCCCGTTCTGTTTCACCATGACATGGCTACTACATAGAGCATTTTTTAAACAGATGAAGAAATGAAATGAAACACTTTTATTTTATAATCTTAATAATACAGGTAAAATTATGAACTAGATAATCTAAAAATATATAAGGCTATAAAAAAATGACGCAACTCAGCATAATTGTGTTGTTCGCTAACAAACAACACGCTTATTTTCAGTTACGACCTTTTGTTTATACGTTTTTTGAGTAACTTATTCAAGTTAAATGCAAGGCAATCACACTAATGCGCATAACATCCTTCTTGATAAATTTTCGTTTTAATTTATTAATCGGGTTGCAAACAAGAAAGCAATATTGCGTTTGACAAATATGTTGCCGCACTGTCATGAATAATTTATTGCAGCAGTTTGAAGTTGGTATAGGTGAAGGGAGGGAGGGACTGACCCTGTATTCTATGGTAAAGGTTAAAAACAATATTAAAGAAATATATGGCCAATATTAAAAAAGGTTTGCTTATGTAAAGGTCTCAAACATACATCAATCTAACTTACAATAGTTTTTGTTTGGGAACATCTGCCAGTCATGCCACTTTTACTGGGAACGTATTTTATCAATAAATTGAAGTGAATAAAGTTGAGGTTTAGATTGATATTCATGATTTGTTAACCATATCTATATCATTGATATTCATGAGTCATGAACAGTGTTCAGAATGAAATCAAAGAAGATTGAGTCGTAAGCTTGACAGAATAGGTGAACTCATATTTTGATAGTTTTTGGAACATATCTATAATCTACTCGTCATAAAATTCAATTCATCATCATTTCAGCCTTTATAAGTCCACTCCTGAACATAGGCGAGCCCAAAGGGCGCAATGACGAGTAATCTTGGGCCACCTCCATCCAAAGACTTTCTGCGATGGTTACAGTGTCAACTATCGACACTGTAACCATCGCATCGTGTGGTTGGTCTCCCTACACTTCGCTTGCTTGTTCGTGGTTGCCATTTGAGAATCTTTATTCTGCAGTGATTGTTGGCTCTGCAAATTTTATAAGAATAATTCATTTTACAATTATGTCAAGATTTCAAATAAAAAAATACATTATATTTCTATTTTTGCAAGGCGGATTCCCCAACTCGCTAGTTTGAATGAAGTCATCCGTCGGGCCTTTGTCAGTGCCGGAGTTCCGTCCATCTTAGAACCAAACGGCTAGAGGCCTGATGGTATGACTTTAATTCCTTGGTAGATGGGACAGCGTCTAGTTTTGGATACAACTAGTGTTGTTACGTACCTTGGCGCCGTCTTATCTTCCAGAGACAAAAATCTGGCGGCGCTGCAACCAAAGCAGAAACCTCAAGTGGCGCAATTAAAGGATCCCCGACAGGGGTAATATGTTCATGCCATTTGAATTTTGTTGAATGCTGGCTCTTATTTAGGGTAATACATTAGTATTGTAATACAGCGTGGCAATGCAGCCAGCATTCTGCCACTTTCCCTTCTACCATAGGGCTGTTAGATTTATAGTTCTGTTTATACTTTATTTTTCTTATAAGATTAACTTTTAATTTTATTCGCTTTTCCCTGTTACTAAATTATTCTAGTAAACATTAAAATCATCGCAAAATCACTTGTACAATAACTAATACTACCAACTCTACAGTGGTTAACTCATATAAATAACGATATTTACTTGTGTTCATGGACATATTTACTCATTTATCGAGCGATGGTGGCTGAACGATATGCGTGCTGTGCAGTCAACGAAAACCGAATTCTATCCTCGGCTCCGCATTTAAAGATAGATGTTTCCCATCATTTCGTGGTTTAGAGGGCACG
Source organism: Alsophila aescularia (assembly GCA_946251855.1). Classification (NCBI taxonomy): domain Eukaryota; kingdom Metazoa; phylum Arthropoda; class Insecta; order Lepidoptera; family Geometridae; genus Alsophila; species Alsophila aescularia. Next base: position 9,873,040 of record OX276378.1, on the reverse strand, counting down.
TTGAGCCGTTGGTTCTGGTTGCAAATAATTGATAGCAGTCGTTAAGCCAACTCAGAGGCCCTTGGGCGGCCTGACAAACTGACACCATAGGTCGGCAGCGGCAATACCTCATTGACATAGATACAACTACTCATGGTGTGAGCACAAATAATTATATGTTTATATACGACACGCACCATGAAACCTACTCCCAAACAAATTGAAAATCTCAGCCTCGGTATTCCGTCCAATTAAACCCTCAGGTGAAAAATAGCCCTCGTTTTGAAACAAACCAACGGTCAAACAATGAAAACTGATTGCGTATAGAGAGATTCACTTGGAGTGGCTCTAATGAGCCCCCGTCTCCGTGCGCCATTACTCACGGCGATGTTTCCTTTTGACGCTCCAATAAATATCCGCTAAGATATCATTCTAAACCTACCCTCCAGAATCGACTAACGGTACTTAATAATAAAGTTTGTATTGCCATGTGCTGGGATACCCTTTGTAACAGAAATTAGTAAAAATCGTGAGACCTGGGAAGCTTTTCCTTTGAAGGAACATTTGACACGATGCAAGCTTCAATTTATATGGTTCAAGAATTAGGTACATAAAAAAACAAATTCAACAAAAACAAATGCATTTTTGATTTGCAAATATAATGTTGGAGCATTTGTAGCAGTTCCACTCATTTTCCTCGCAACTTCTGCTGTTTCATCAATTTAAACTCTGTTGTTAGTTCATCATCGTAAATATAAGGAGTTCTGTTCTGTGTAGTTTGTTTTTGTTTATGCTGATACAGGTAGTAGCCGTACTGTAAATAAACTAGTTGGTAGACTCAGGCGTTATTTTGCGAACATCAATATTAAAAGAATCGAAGAAAAATATCCTAACATAATTAAAAAAGACTACGCGTTACTTCGGGCTAGGTGTGGCACCATTAGAAAGAGGAGTCAAATCTCTTCCCAGCCACCCCTTATTCTGAAGTCAACCCATGTAGTCCACTTCCACCAAACTGAACTCAGATCAATGATAGAAAATAAAAAACCGGACAAATGTGAGTTCAACTCGCATGGGGAGGCTTCGGTACGATGAATATATTATCTCACAATATTCAGATATTTACTATCTATATCTATATATCTATATACTTATAATAAAACTGTAACAGGTCCAATTCTGTACATTAAAGATATTTTGTAATTTTTTTTTTGGAGGCTGTTCTGTATTCCATACTGAAGCCAAAACGTATTCGTTCATTTTTGTCTGTGTGTCTGTTTGTTTTTCTCTCTGTTTATCTGTCTGTCTGTCTGTATCTTGGATAGGCATCATGCCAAAACTACTGAATGAATTTAAATGAAACTTGATATGATTTGAGTTCATACTACGAGGTAGGATATAGTATACTTATCATCCCGAAAAATTAAATGGTTCTCGCAGGATAGGGGTTTAAAGTTATTTAAAATAACACTTACTCTGTAACTACTGGATGGATTTTGATGCATCTTCGTACAGTCATAGTTTAAATGATGGGTAAAAATTGAGGTATTTTTTTTATCCCGAATAAATAAAGGGTTCCTGCACGATAGGGGTTCAAATTCTGTACTTTGAAAATATTAAGTTTTTTTTTGGAGGCTGTTCTATTATTCGAACTGAAGCCAAAAGTGTTTTTTTAATTATTTTTTGTCTGTTGTCTGCCTGTATGTCTGTCTATCTGTTTCTTGGACGCGCATCACGCCGAAACTTCTGAATGAATTCGAATGAAACTTGGTATGATATGAATTCATACTACTAGATAGGACATTGGATACTTTTCATACCGGTAAAATAAAGGGTCTACGCAGGGTAGGGGTATATTATTTGGAGTTAGTATTCATGTTTTATGGTTTATAGGTAATTCAGTAGTTCACTTCTAGGATACTCAAAGAATATTCCTCCAAATTTCAAATACCTAGGTCCACCGGTTTAGGCTGGGCATTGTCTGTCAGTCAGTGCGATAGTCAGTATGTCACGGTACTGTTTTATAGGCATGTTTAAAATAATAGATTAAAACACATTTTTATTTTCTGCCCAATAGTGAAGGGCATCTACGAGTATCTATACTTATAATAAAAACAACTGTAACGGGTCCAATTCTGTACATCGAATATAATTATTTTCTAGGAGGGTGCTCTATATTCGATACTGAAGCCAAAAGAAGAGTTTTTTTTTTCATTTTTGGCTGTCTGTCTGTCTGTATCTTGGCTAGGCATCACGCCGAAACTACTGAATGAATTTATATGAAACTTGATATGATATAAGTTCATACCACATAGGATACTTACATTCCGAAAAATTAAACGGTTCCCGCAGGATAGGGGTTGAAAGTAATTTAAAAAACACTTACCTGAAACTACTGGATGTTTTGATGAAATTTGACACAGTCATATATCTATACTTTTAATAAAGCAATAGCTTGTACTATTATTTATTCTGTGGCAATAGGTACGAAAATGGCTGTACAAAGAAGATAAATAAATAAGTGCACTTGGGTGCTTAAAAAAAGTATTGAACAAGAATATACCTATTTTTTATATCATGTCTTTCTGTCTGTCTGTCTGTATGTTTGTTTGTTCACGCATCACGTAAAAACTACTGTACCGATTGCAATGCAGTTTCCATTGTTAGATAGCATAGGGTTTGATTTAAAAACTGGTATAATTGGTATCTCAATCCGGCGAGTAAGAAGCAGAGCAATTGATAAAAGTATTTTTGACGGCTGAAGAAATTTTGATCAAATGTTGGTATATTGGTCCTGGAATAGCACATTATGGTACTTTGAACATAAGATAGTAGCTAAAGAACGTAAGTCCAAATAAAACGAATATATTTAAAATAAATAAAATTTTTAGTCGTTTGTTGACCTTCGACGCGAAGGCGGCATTTCGCAATCCTGCAACTGGTTTACGCAAGTAATTATTTTAGTTTTGATGTATATTTTAGTAATGTTTGTTAGATAATATCTTGACATAATGTTTACGCGTGAATTGCATGTTGCTACTTTTGTTTTGGTGTTTTTTTATGCGATAACATTAGGTAGCTCGATTGTGCTATGCAGGTTTTAATTATACCACAGTACATTTAGAGGACCATAAATATGTACTGTGATTATAATAACGCACATTTTTGGGTTAAAGTAATTAGTAATCGGGTTATATCTATTTTTATTGGTTTTAATGAAGACAATCTAATTTGCCGTGGCGGTCTCGGCTTAGAAAAAGACACCTCCCAATCCTCCCGTGGATTTCGTATGAGGCGACTAAGGGATTACACACCGGAAGATGGGCAGCAGCGTCCTCTGAGCACATATTTGCTACACTGCGGTCACCAACCGGCTGCAGCCGCGGCTACGCTGCGGCTCTGTTATTCCTGGCACCGATAGCAGCCATGGTAACGGCGGAGCAGGGGGTGCTAAGAATCCCCGGCAGAGACCACGATCTCTGGACCTGGCAACTTATAACGCACGCACCTTGAGGGCCGATGAGAAGTTAATGGAGCTGGAAGAAGTAGTAAGTAAATTGCGCTTGGGTATTATAGGGTTATCAGAAGTCCGAAGAGAGGGAGAGGATACGGTGATCCTCAATTCCGGCAACTTACTCTATTACCGGGAGGGTGACCAGTAGTCCCAACATGGTGTCAGGTTTCTCGTCCACAAGTCCCTCGTCAACAACATTGTGAAGATCGAAAGCGTTTCAAGCAGGGTGGTATACTTTATACTCAGAATTACCGAACGGTATTCGTTGAAGGTCATACAGGTGTACGCCCCGCACTCGAAACTCCCAGACGATGAAGTGGAGGCTATGTATGACGACATTTCTAATGCCATACATGCCCCGAAAACACACTTCACAGTGGTGATGCGGGACTTCAACGCACGGCTGGGCATGAGGAATGGCGATGAACTGAGAGTGGGGCAGTTTGGATTTGGACAGCGGAACCAAAGGGGTCAGCGATTGGCCGACTTCATGGAGAAGGATGATGTATGATGTACTCTTTATGATGAACTCCTTTTTCAAGAAACGCCCGTCCAGGAAATGGACGTGGCTGCAACGCGGCGGTCATAAGCACGAGATAGATTTCATTTTGACGACCAATAAGCATATATTCAATGATGTCTCTGTAATCAACAGAGTTAAGACCGGCAGTGATCACCGCATGGAAGGAGGCTCATTGAATATCAACGTAAAGCTGGAGAGGTCTCGTTTGATGAGATCTACTCTTCGCCCAAGTCCTGCCCAAATCCAAAACCCCGAGAGCTTTCAGTTGGAGCTCCAAAATCGCTTCCAAATCTTTACCGAATGCGATACAGTGGACGAACTAAATAACGGGCTGGTGGAAATTGTCCAGGCGGTCGGGTCGGAGTTCCTTAAGACCCCCCGCAAAAAAAGAACGCAGAAACTCTCTGAGCATACACTCTAACTTATAGCTGAACGAAGCGAGATGAGGCTGCAGTCTTCAGTGGATATGTCGAGTTACAGCTTGCTTAATAAACAGATCTCCAAGTCAATGCGACACGATTTTCGTTCCTATAATGCTACTTGCATTAAGAACGCAATAAAGCGGAACAAGGGCTCCAAAGTGTTCGCAAGAGATCTGCCTATTGGGCAAAGCCTGTTGACGAAGCTAAAAACCGACAGTGGCAGCAACGTTTCGTCGAAGCCAGAGATTTTGAGTGAACTCGAGAAGTTCTATGGACAATGATACACCTCATCGCGTAGTCCTCCTAGCAGGACTAGCGATGCAAGAGCCCGTTTGATCCGACATTATACCAAAGATATCCTGGACATCAGCCTATACGAGATCAGAATGGCTCTCAAACAGCTTAAGAGCAACAAGGCACCAGGGGAGGACGGAATAACGACAGAGCTACTGAAAGCAGGTGGAACACCGGTACTTAAAGTCCTTCAGAAGCTGTTTAACTCCGTCATCCTCGAGGATACTACGCCAGAGGCGTGGCACAGGAGCGTAGTGGTTTTGTTCTTTAAGAAACAACAACATGCTATAGTCATTACAGCGGTGCCAGATTGATTACCGGTACATCGAAGTGTTGAAGTATTTGTACAGCAAGGCCACCATGACAGTTCGTCTTCAGGATCAGAGCACGAATTCTATCCAGCTGCAAAAAGGGGTGAGACAGGGAGACGTTATTTCTCCGAAACTGTTCACCTCTGTACTGGAAGATATATTTTAAGCTTCTGAACTGGAACGGATTTGGTGTTAACATCAATGGCGAATACATCACTCACCTTCGATTTGCTGATGATATAGTCATCATGGCTGACACCCTGGAAGACCTAAGCACAATGCTCAGTGACTTCAATATTGTTTCCCAACAGGTGGGTCTTAAAATGAACATGGGCAAGACAAACATCATGTCAAATGCCCATGTCGACCACGAACAAGCAAGCGAAGTGTGGGGAGACCCGCCCCCCACGATGGACCGACGACATTGTAGCCATCGCAGGAAGTCGGTGGATGGAGGTGGCATAAGATCACTCGTCATGGCGCTCTTTGGGGGAGGCTTATGTTCAGCAGTGGACTTCTAAAGGCTGACATAATGAATCTAATTTGACTTTTGTCGGACCAAGAATGTGACAATGAAGAACAGCCATAATCCAAGTTCCAGCTCAAAATAATGAAGTTCTAAATGGTATGCAGCCGCCGAAAAACCCAAAAATACAAACCCAAACCGCTGTTTTTTTTTTTAAGTAAATAATATTAATACTTTTTTTGTATATTTTAAGTAAACTGATACAACCCATAAACTGATTTTGACACATAAATAACATTGATAATGAAATAACATTTTCAGGTATGAAAGGGATACAGATGTCAATTTCGTAGGGATTTTAACATTCATGGCTAATGATAACTTAAAATAAGACTGGAGCGGTAGCTGAATCAGCTGAGAGCCTCATAATCATAAAGCGCAAATATAAGTTCCTCGACAGCGGATATATCTTTGAGCCTTATGGGGTAGAGACACTAGGGCCGTGGGGACCAGGAGCACATCAAATATATAAAGATCTATTGGGGCGTCTGGTCGAAACAACAAAACCAAATTCTAGCCTTTATTTTGCCCAAAGACAGCATTGCCTTACAACGTGGCAATTCTGTCAGCATATTGGGAACGTTGCCCACTGGTAGCGGCTTGTTAGTTACCGAGCGAGCGCGAAGCGTCCACGTTTAGCTCGGGCAAAAGTGCTTTCGTATGTCCGGATCTGTTCTCCAGGTTCTACAGGTCTCATCTCTCAACCGATATTGACGAAACTTAATATATTTTTTTATTCGCAAAGTTGTGATTCTAAATTGGTCTTATAAAAATTTGGTTAAGATTTGATGAGGACTTTTGGCATGATGCGCAGAATAGTTCCTCAAAATGCAGTAAATTTCTCACTTTTTGGTTTCTACCACTGGAATCAGCCCTTTACCTACTAGGTGGGGATTGATGGAACACCTTGGTTATTAGTGATAATTTTACAATAAGGTAACTAGATGGCACTACTGAGCACTACTAGATTGTTTGCAAAAAAGTTTGTACGCGTGAGGTTTACAGCTCACAGAGTCACTAGTTTTACTATTAATCAGCTAGGGTTTTAGGTTAGCAAAGTTATTGTTTAGTTTTAATTTCTTCATTGTGAACAAAACAAATAAATGGCTAATGATGTAGTGGGATAGTAGTTAAAGTACGCCTCCAAAATCTAAAAACTCTCCAAGTACTGTACTTGACGAGAACTAATAATTATAGGTTTATTATGTGATGATTCGAAGGAATATTACCTATAAGGACACTCGGTCGAAATAAGAGGTTAATCAAAAAAGAAACCTTTGTGATTTCAACATTTATTTTATTAGATCATTTGCTTTAGTTTATTTTACAACTTAATAACATATTTTATATTATGGCCAACAGAAGTACATTCGGGTTCATTCACAAAAACTGTTAGCTCGCCATGAGTTTGTTCGGCATTATTAATTAATGAAGCCTTTATACGTTTTCCTTCCTAACCTTGACTTCGTACTTTTGGCTTCAATTTATGAATATGACAGTACCTACCATTGCGAGGGCTATTTATCAAATAAAAGCTAATCAAGATTATGTTTGCGAAGATGTTATGAAGATGTATTAAAATTTGCCATTTACAAATGGACGCATTTTCTAGACTTAGTTACCTATAAGCGAATTGAAATTAAATTGTATGAAATTAAATCCAACAACATTGAATTTAAACCAAGGCAATCAAAATCTACAAGTTTGCATCTAAATTACTAGCCCGAGCGATACAATTTTACTTTTATAAATTCAAACATTATTACTCTTTGATACGAATCGAATTGTTAAATAGCCCAGTCTCAATGTTCTCTCATTTTTCATACTAAAGCTGAATACATTTTTTTTCAATATTTACAGCCGATATAAAGCCTCTTTACCTCATTAAAATACTTTTATGTACTACTATTTCCTAAATAAACAGTTATTTACAAACACTTTTGAACGAGCTTACAATCGAACATCAAGGGTTTATTAAGTTTCGCTCTTCAGACACTGAAATATGCTTTAAAATACAATGTAAGAGAAAGTTTAAGTCTCGTCTCGCCTGTTGCGCTTCTTTTTGGTATTCTGTTTTTGCGGTTTTTTGGTGAAATGTTTAAAATATTAACAAGGCTTGTCCGGAACGTCGCCTCACAAAGTGGTCAGCGCAACTGAGAAAATGTTTTATTGTGAAACTGAAAGCTTCTGTGTTGTTATTTTGCTAAAAGTAGTTACCATAACTTTGATGAAAAACATTCCTATTATACTTACAGACTTAAAGCTTCTCTTTTGTGACGAAGAGTACTGCCAAATGCACGATAGGTATTGCAAATTTTAATGAATAAAGTCAATGTCAGTCGGAGTTCTCATGGCATTTAATACTTCAAAGAGAGGCAACTTTGATTATTAATGAGCGGCTTACTCAATTTCACTGATGATTGCGATACCACCGATGATAAAGCCCTACTCCACGTATATATTTCACTAGCGATTGTGAAACCACTGAAGATAAAGCGCTGCTCAGCACTTAAGTTTTTTTTTAATACTTACTAGGCAATCGTTTGACCATGATCTCACCTGATGGAAAGCGATGATGTGGTCAAAGGTGTATCATGATTGCCTAGTAGATACCTATTCACTCTTCACTTGAACACACCTGGGTTATATTTTACCGGGAACACTGAAGAGGGCAGGGCATTCCACTCCTTTGCAGTTCTAATAATAAATGAAAAAGGGTTACGCTTCGTCCTTGTGCGAGGTATTTCATCCATTAAAGGGTGATGGTGGATATCTTCGGATGTAAACGGCTGTAAATAGTATTAGCTCTATTTACATCTACAAGTATATAACACAGACGTTCAGGTTTGAAGTTGATTGATATACGTTGTGAGGAAAAATCTGCAACTTAGAAGCTTTTGAACTGATACGGTCCTAAAGAACAAACAATAATGTATAGTAACACTGTGGTCGAATCTCGAAAGTTTAAAAGTAATAATTAATAATATAATATTGGGAACAGTAGTAACATGGATATATTACCGTTGGCCCCCACGAACGGCTACTGCGTGGGGGCAGACGGTAATACTTAAGGCTATCAGCCACCACGCATAAGAAATGGTGGCCGACGGTTATACACTTATGGCTGTCTGCCCCCAATTATGATAAATAGTGGCAGACGGTAATACACTTATGGCTATAAAGCTTATATTGGGAGAATATTAGGCTCTCCAAAGACTTATTATGACACTGATGGACTATCAGTGGTAAAATACATGCTAATGATGAAGTGACAGCTCATTGATTTTGCGTTTTCGTAACTTTATGCACCCTACAGTCTAGGCTAGCCAGCTGTAGTAAAAGCTCGATGTTCCCTCTGTAGTTACAATAGAGCACAGTTGTCCACGTTAGGTAGTTCATGGAAACTAGCGTTAGTTCCGCTGAGCAGTAATATGAACTGACAATGCCCGCAGGGTGGGACGTTTGTCCGTATCATCGGTGGACAGAAGTCATAGCTCGACTCATCTTCATTCTTCATCAGCACAGTTGTCCAGGTCACAGTTCATGAAGACTTGCGTCGGTGTCGCTCTCGGCGCCACCGAGCAGAAGCGTTGACTCGCAGAGCGGGTAGGGCTCGCCCGGCTGCTTGTCCGCTCTTGCGTGCAGTAGTCACAGCTCGATAGCAGCCGCGCCCTTCCACGTCACACCGGCTCGGAGAAGGTAGTACAGTCGGATCACGCACCAGATAGATACACACTGTTGGAAAATAAATGTAGATGAGGTACAGTTAAAGTAAATCGCAAAATCAGAAAATCCGTGTTGAACAGTTACAGGTTTTCTGCTGGAACGAGCAAAAACAGACATGTCAGTGTGAAATTTCAGGACATATACTGATCACAGCAGTCTTTTAGATTGCTTGAACGTATATTATTGAGGCCTATCTAGATATTACAAGTTCTGACCACACCACATCGCAACCAGGAGGTTGTGCGGTTGTTTTTGCTGAGATGTTGTATTCCCGAAGGCACTACTGGCTCATTTGGTTGTGTCATTGCGATAATATATTTTCCTTTGGTACAACAGGTAGTGATTAAGGGAATAGCAGTTCCCTAAGGCACAACAGCAGCTGGTAGTGTCATGCAGTTGTGCCACGGGTAAGTAACGGTTGTAACCATTAAAACTTGTTTACATTCACCGCACCCCTCAAGCACGTGCCTTTAGCTCGATGTACGACGAAATATCACAGAATAAATATTAGTATTTCGGTACAGGCCACGATGCCTAAGCTGAGCTTTGCATTTGTGTGAGTATACAGTACTTACGTCGCGCGAGGGACGCACCGCGCCTCAGGCCGGTTGCCAAAAAACAGTTTAAACCAAGCAAAGGATACACCGCGCCTCAGTCTGGTTATCACACCTACACTATCTATGTACACTCACACAAATGCAAAACTCAGCTTACGCCTCGCGAGCTGTACTATAATATACCGTTGCGGCTACGACGCGGTTGTGTTTAGGTCAAAAAGTGGTATGGTAGTTTATTTAATCTATATAATATTATAATATTCGATCTAAGAAATTACTTGTTTATTTTAATCATAAATATGTAACATTTTTAATTTCATCTACTTCGATAAGGAGGTTCTAAATACAACTTTTTTTATGATATTCATCCAATATTTCCTGAATCTAGTTTTGGATACAACTAGTGTTGTTACGTACCTTGGCGCCGTCTTATCTTCCAGAGACAAAAATCTGGCGGCGCTGCAACCAAAGCAAAAACCTCAAGTGGCGCAATTAAAGGATCCTCGACAGGGGTAATATGTTTATGCCATTTGAATTTTGTTGAATGCTGGCTCTTATTTAGGGTAATACATTAGTATTGTAATACATCGTGGCAATGCAGCCAGCATTCTGCCACTTTCCCTTCTACCATAGGGCTGTTAGATTTATAGTTCTGTTTATACTTTATTTTTCTTATAAGATTAACTTTTAATTTTATTCGCTATTCCCTGTTACTAAATGATTCTAATAAACATTAAAATAATCGGAAAATCACTTGTACAATAACTAAGACTACCAACTCTAGAGTGGTAGACTCATATAAATAACGATATTTACTTGTGTTCATGGACACTCTATTTACTCATTTATCGAGCAATGGTGGCTGAACGATATGTGTGCTGTGCAGTCAACAAAAACCGAATTCTATCCTCGGCTCCGCATTTAAAGATAGATGTTTCCCATCATCTCGTGGTTTAGAGGGCACGTTGAGCCGTTGGTTCTGGTTGCAAATAATTGATAGCAGTCGTTAAGCCAACTCAGAGGCCCTTGGGCGGCCTGACAAACTGACACCATAGGTCGGCAGCGGCAATACCTCATTGACATAGATACAACTACTCATGGTGTGAGCACAAATACTTATATGTTTATATACGACACGCATCATGAAACCTACTCCCAAACAAATTGAAAATCTCAGCCTCGGTATTCCGTCCAATTAAACCCTCAGGTGAAAAATAGCCCTCGTTCTGAAACAAACCAACGGTCAAACAATGAAAACTGATTGCGTATAGAGAGATTCACTTGGAGTGGCTCTAATGAGCCCCCGTCTCCGTGCGCCATTACTCACGGCGATGTTTCCTTTTGACGCTCCAATAAATATCCGCTAAGATATCATTCTAAACCTACCCTCCAGAATCGACTAACGGTACTTAATAATAAAGCTTGTATTGCCATGTGCTGGGATACCCTTTGTAACAGAAATTAGTAAAAATCGTGAGACCTGGGAAGCTTTTCCTTTGAAGGAACATTTGACACGGTGCAAACTTCAATTTATACGGTTCAAGAATTAGGTACATAAAAAAACAAATTCAACAAAAACAAATGCATTTTTCATTTGCAAATATAATGTTGGGGCATTTGTAGCAGTTTGTTTTTCACCCACTCATTTTCCTCGCAACTTCTGCTGTTTCATCAATTTAAACTCTGTTGGTAGTTCATCATCGTAAATAGAACGAGTTCTGTTCTGTGTAGTTTGTTTTTGTTTATGCTGATACAGGTAGTAGCCGTACTATAAATAAACTAGTTGGTAGACTCAGGCGTTATTTTGCGAACATCAATATTAAAAGAATCGAAGCAAAATATCCTAACATAATTAAAAAAGACTACGCGTTCCTTCGGGCTAGGAGTGGCACCATTAGTAAGAGGAGTCAAATTTCTTCCCAGCCACCCCTTATTCTGAAGTCAACCCATGTAGTCCACTTCCACCAAACTGAATCTGAATATTCAGATCAATGATAGAAAATAAAAAACCGGACAAATGTGAGTTCAACTCGCATGGGGAGGCTTCCGTACGATGAATATATTATCTCACAATATTCAGATATTTACTATCTATATCTATATACTTATAATAAAACTGTAACAGGTCCAATTCTGTACATTAAAGATATTTTGTAAATTTTTTTGGAGGCTGTTCTGTATTCCATACTGAAGCCAAAACGTATTCGTTAATTTTTGTCTGTGTGTCTGTTTGTCTTTCTGTCTGTTTATCTGTCTGTCTGTCTGTATCTTGGATAGGCATCATGACAAAACTACTGAATGAATTTAAATGAAACTTGACATGATTTGAGTTCATACTACGAGGTAGGATACTTATCATCCCGAAAAATTAAATGGTTCTCGCAGGATAGGGGTTGAAAGTTATTTAAAATAACACTTACTCTGTAACTACTGAATGGATTTTGATGCATCTTGGTACAGTCATAGTTTAAATGATGGGTGAAAATTGAGGTATTTTTTTATCCCGAATAAATAAAGGGTTCCTGCACGATAGGGGTTCAAATTCTGTACTTTGAAAATATTAAGTTTTTTTTGGAGGCTGTTCTATTATTCGAACTGAAGCCAAAAGTGTTTTTTTAATTAATTTTTGTCTGTTGTCTGCCTGTATGTCTGTCTATCTGTTTCTTGGACGCGCATCACGCCGAAACTTCTGAATGAATTCGAATGAAACTTGGTATGATATGAATTCATACTACTAGATAGGACATTGGATACTTTTCATACCGGTAAAATAAAGGGTCTACGCAGGGTAGGGGTATATTATTTGGAGTTAGTATTCATGTTTTATGGTTTATAGTTAATTCAGTAGTTCACCTCTAGGATACTCAAAGAATATTCCTCCAAATTTCAAATACCTAGGTCCACCGGTTTAGGCTGGGCATTGTCTGTCAGTCAGTGCGATAGTCAGTATGTCACGGTACTGTTTTATAGGCATGTTTAAAATAACAGATTAAAACACATATTTTTATTTTCTGCCCAATAGTGAAGGGCATCTACGAGTATCTATACTTATAATAAAAACAACTGTAACGGGTCCAATTCTGTACATCGAATATAATTATTTTCTTAGAGGGTGCTCTATATTCAATACTGAAGCCAAAAGAAGAGTTTTTTTTTTCATTTTTGGCTGTCTGTCTGTCTGTATCTTGGCTAGGCATCACGCCGAAACTACTGAATGAATTTATATGAAACTTGATATGATATAAGTTCATACCACATAGGATACTTTCATTCCGAAAAATTAAACGGTTCCCGCAGGATAGGGGTTGAAAGTAATTTAAAAAACACTTACCTGAAACTACTGGATGTTTTGATGAAAATTGACACAGTCATATATCTATACTTTTAATAAAGCAATAGCTTGTACTATTATTTATTCCGTGGCAATAGGTACGAAAATGGCTGTACAAAGAAGATAAATAAATAAGTGCACTTGGGTGCTTAAAAAAAGTATTGAACAAGAATATACCTATTTTTTATATCGTGTCTTTCTGTCTGTCTGTCTGTATGTTTGTTTGTTCACGCTTCACGTAAAAACTACTGTACCGATTGCAATGCAGTTTCCATTGTTAGATAGCATAGGGTTTAAAAACTGGTGTAATTGGTATCTCAATCCGGTGAGTAAGAAGCAGAGCAAGTGATAAAAGTATTTTTGACGGCTGAAGAAATTTTGATCAAATGTTGGTATATTGGTCCTGGAATAGCACATTATGGTACTTTGAACATAAGATAGTAGCTAAAGAACGTAAGTCCAAATAAAACGAATACATTTAAAATAAATAAAATTTTTAGTCGTTTGTTGACCTTCGACGCGAAGGCGGCATTTCGCAATCCTGCGACTGGTTTACGCAAGTAATTATTTTAGTTTTGATGTATATATTAGTAATTTTTGTTAGATAATATCTTGACATAATGTTTACACGTGAATTGCATGTTGCTACTTTTGTTTTGGTGTTTTTTTATGCGATAACATTAGGTAGCTCGACTGTGCTATGCCGGTTTTAATTATACCACAGTACATTTAGAGGACCATATATGTACTGTGATTATAATAACGCACAGTTTTGGGTTAAAGTAATTATATCTATTTTTAATGAAGACAATCTAATTTGCCGTGGCTGTCTCGGCTTAGAAAAAGACCCCACCCAATCCTCCCGTGGATGTCGTATGAGGCGACTAAGGGAGTACACACCGGAAGATGGGCAGCAGCTTCCTCGCGTGTAGCAAATATGTGCTATATTTGCTACACTGCGGTCACCAATCCGCCTGCCAAGCATGGTGACTATGGCAAATCCCTCCCCAATATGATAAACACACCAAAAAGGCGGCCTCCAGTCCCCGGCAGCTCCGTTATTCCTAGCACCGATACAGCCATGGTAATGGCGGAGCAGGGGGTGCTAAGAATCTCCGGCAGAGACCCAGCTACCAACCCCCACGATCTCTGGACCTGGCAACTTATAACGCACGCACCTTGAGAAGTTGATGGAGCTGGAAGAAGTAGTAAGTAAGTTGCGCTTGGGTATTATAGGGTTATCAGAAGTCCGAAGAGAGGGAGAGGATACGGTGACCCTCAACTCCGGCAACTTACTCTATTACCGGGAGGGTGACCAGCAGTCACAACATGGTGTCAGGTTTCTCGTCCACAAGTCCCTCGTCAACAACATTGTGAAGATCGAAAGCGTTTCAAGCAGGGTGGTATACTTTATACTCAGAATTACCGAACGGTATTCGTTGAAGGTCATACAGGTGTACGCCCCGCACTCGAAACTCCCAGACGATGAAGTGGAGGCTATGTATGACGACATTTCTAATGCCATACATGCCCCGAAAACACACTTCACGGTGGTGATGGGGGACTTCAACGCACGGCTGGGCATGAGGAATGGCGATGAACTGAGAGTGGGGCAGTTTGGATTTGGACAGCGGAACCAAAGGGGTCAGCGATTGGCCGACTTCATGGAGAAGGATGATGTAGGATGTACTCTTTATGATGAACTCCTTTTTCAAGAAACGCCCGTCCAGGAAATGGTGGCTGCAACCCGGCGGTCATAAGCACGAGATAGATTTCATTTTGACGACCAATAAGCATATATTCAATGATGCCTCTGTGATCAACAGAGTTAAGACCGGCAGTGATCACCGCATGGAAGGAGGCTCATTGAATATCAACGTAAAGCTGGAGAGGTCTTGTTTGATGAGATCTACTCTTTGCCCAAGTCCTGCCCAAATCCAAAACCCCGAGAGCTTTCAGTTGGAGCTCCAAAATCGCTTCCAAATCTTTACGAATACGATACAGTGGACGAACTAAATAACGGGCTGGTGGAAATTGTCCACGCGGTCGGGTCGGAGTTCCTTAAGACCCCCGCAAAAAAAGAACGCAGAAACTCTCTGAGCATGCACTCAAACTTATAGCTGAACGAAGCGAGATGAGGCTGCAGTCTTCAGTGGATATGTCGAGTTACAGCTTGCTTAATAAACAGATCTCCAAGTCAATGCGACACGATTTTCGTTCCTATAATGCTACTTGTATTAAGAACGCAATAGAGTGGAACAAGGGCTCCAAAGTGTTTGCAAGAGATCTGTCTATTGGGCAAAGCCTGTTGACGAAGCTGAAAACTGACAGTGGCAGCATCGTTTCGTCGAAGCCAGAGATTTTGAGTGAACTCGAGAAGTTCTATGGACAATTATACACCTCATCGCGTAGTCCTCCTAGCAGGACTAGCGATGCAAGAGCCCGTTTGATCCGACATTATACCGAAGATATCCTGGACATCAGCCTATACGAGATCAGAATGGCTCTCAAACAGCTTAAGAGCAACAAGGCACCAGGGGAGGACGGAATAACGACAGAGCGTGGCACAGGAGCGTAGTGGTTTTGTTCTTTAAGAAAAAACAACATGCTATAGTCATTACAGCGGTGCCAGATTGATTACCGGTACATCGAAGTGTTGAAGTGTTTATACAGCAAGGCCACCATGACAGTTCGTCTTCAGGATCAGAGCACGAATTCTATCCAGCTGCAAAAAGGGGTGAGACAGGGAGACGTTATTTCTCCGAAACTGTTCACCTCTGCACTGGAAGATATATTCAAGCTTCTGAACTGGAACGGATTTGGTGTTAACATCAATGGCGAATACATCACTCACCTTCGATTTGCTTATGATATAGTCATCATTTCTGACACCCTGGAAGACCTAAGCACAATGTTCAGTGACTTCAATATTGTTTCCCAACAGGTGGGTCTTAAAATGAACATGGGCAAGACAAACATCATGTCAAATGCCCATGTCGACCACAAACAAGCAAGCGAAGTGTGGGGAGACCCCCCACGATGGACCGACGACATTGTAGCCATCGCAGGAAGTCGGTGGATGGAGGTGGTACAAGATCACTCGTCATTGCGCTCTTTGGGGGAGGCTTATGTTCAGCAGTGGACTTCTAAAGGCTGACATAATGAATCTAATTTGACTTTTGTCGGACCAAGAATGTGACAATGAAGAACAGCCATAATCCAAGTTCCAGCTCAAAATAATGAAGTTCTAAATAGTATGCAGCCGCCGAAAAACCCAAAAATACAAACCCAAACCGCACAATCGGTTGTTTTTTTTTAAAGTAAATAATATTAATACTTTTGTTGTATATTTTAAGTAAACTGATACAACCCATAAACTGATTTTGACACATAAATAACATTGATAATGAAATAACATTTTCATGTACAAAAGGGATACAGATGTCAATTTCGTAGGGATTTTAAGATTCATGGCTAATGATAACTTAAAATAAGACTGGAGCGGTAGCTGAATCAGCTGAGAGCCTCATAATCATAAAGCGCAAATATAAGTTCCTCGACAGCGGATATACCTTTGAGCCTTATGGGGTAGAGACACTAGGGCCGTGGGGACCAGGAGCACATCAAATATATAAAGATCTATCGGGGCGTCTGGCCGAAGCAACAAATGACCAAATTCTAGCCTTTATTTTGCCCAAAGACAGCATTGCCATACAACGTGGCAATGCTGTCAGCATATTGGGACCGTTGCCCACTGGTAGCGGCTTGTTAATTACCGAGCGAGCGCGAAGCGTCAACGTTTAGCTCGGGCAAAAGTGCTTTCGTATGTCCGGATCTCTGTTCTCCTCTACAGGTCTCATCTCTCTACCGATATTGACGAAACTTGATATATTTTTTTATTCGAAAAGTTGTGATTTTAAATTGGTCATATAAAAATTTCGTTAAGATTTGATGAGGACCTTCGGCATGATGCGCAGAATAGCTCCTCAAAATGCAGTAAATTTCTCACTTTTTGGTTTCTACCACTGGAATCAGCCCTTTACCTACTAGGTAGGGATTGATGGAATACCTTGGTTATTAATGTTAGTTTTACAATAAGGTAACTAGATGGCACTACTGAGCACTGCTAGATTGTTTGCAAAAAAGTTTGTACGCGTGAGGTTTACAGCTCACAGAACCACTAGTTTTAGTATTAATCAGCTAGGGTTTTAGGTCTGCAAAGTTATTGTTTAGTTTTAATTTCTTCATTGTGAACAAAACAAATAAATGGCTAATGATGTAGTAGGATAGTAGTTAAAGTACGCCTCAAAAATCTAAAAACTCTCCAATGTGATGATTCGAAGGAATATTACCTAAAAGGACACTCGGTCGAAATAAGAGGTTAATGTAAAAAAAAACCTTTGTGATTTCAACATTTATTTTATTAGATCATTTGCTTTAGTTTATTTTACAACTTTTTAACATATTTTATATTATGGCCAACAGAAGTACATTCGGGTTCATTCACAAAAACTGTTAGCTCGCCATGAGTTTGTTCGGCATTATTAATTAATGAAGCCTTTATACGTTTTCCTTCCTAAACTTGACTTCGTACTTTTGGCTTCAATTTATGAACATGACAGTACCTGCTTTAAACTACCATTGCGAGGGCTATTTATCAACTAAAAGCTAATCAAGATTATGTTTGCGAAGATGTTATGAAGATGTAAAAATTTGCCATTTACAAATGGACGCATTTTCTAGACTTAGTTACCTATAAGCGAATTGAAATTAAATTGTCTGAAATTAAATCCAACAACATTGAATTTAAACCAAGGCAATCAAAATCTACAAGTTTGTATCTAAATTACTAGCCCGAGCGATACAATTTTACTTTTATAAATTCAAACATTATTACTCTTTGATACGAATCGAATTGTTAAATAGCCCAGTCTCAATGTTCTCTCATTTTTCATACTAAAGCTGAATACATTTTTTTTCAATATTTACAGCCGATATAAAGCCTCTTTACCTCATTAAAATACTTTTATGTACTACTATTTCCTAAATAAACAGTTATTTACAAACACTTTTGAACGAGCTTACAATCGAACATCACGGGTTTATTAAGTTTCGCTCTTGACATTGAAATATGCTTTGAAATACAATGTAAGAGAAAGTTTTAGTCTCGTCTCGCCTGTTGCGCTTCTTTTTGGTATTCTGTTTTTGCGGCTTTTTGGTAAAATGTTTAAAATATTAACAAGGCTTGTCCGGAACGTCGCCTCACAAAGTGGTCAGCGCAACTGAGAAAATGTTTTATTGTGAAACTGAAAGCTTCTGTGTTGTTATTTTGCTAAAAGTAGTTACCATAACTTTGATGAAAAACATTCCTATTATACTTACAGACTCAAAGCTTCTCTTTTGTGACGAAGAGTACTGCCAAATGCACGATAGGTATTGCAAATTTTAATGAATAAAGTCAATGTCAGTCGGAGTTCTCATGGCATTTAATACTTCAAAGAGAGGCAACTTTGATTATTAATGAGCGGCTTACTCAATTTCACTGATGATTGCGATATCACCGATGATAAAGCCCTACTCCACGTATATATTTCACTAGCGATTGTGAAACCACTGAAGATAAAGCGCTGCTCAGCACTTAAGTTTTTTTTTAATACTTACTAGGCAATCGTTTGACCATGATCTCACCTGATGGAAAGCGATGATGTGGTCAAAGGTGTAGCATGATTGCCTAGTAGATACCTATTCACTCTTCACTTGAACACACCTGGGTTATATTTTACCGGGAACACTGAAGAGGGCAGGGCATTCCACTCCTTTGCAGTTCTTATAATAAATGAAAAAGGGTTACGCTTCGTTCTTGTGCGAGGTATTTCATCAATTAAAGGGTGATGGTGGATATCTTCGGATGTAAACGGCTGTAAATAGTATTAGCTTTATTTACATCTACAAGTATATAACACAGACGTTCAGGTTTGAAGTTGATTGATATACGTTGTGAGGAAAAATCTGCAACTTAGAAGCTTTTGAACTGATACGGTCCTAAAGAACAAACAATAATATATGGTAACACTGTGGTCGAATCTCGAAAGTTTAAAAGTAATAATTAATAATATAATATTGGGAACAGTAGTAACATGGATATAATTATTACCGTCGGCCCCCACGAACGGCTACTGCGTGGGGGCAGACGGTAATACTTATGGCTATCAGCCACCACGCATAAGAAATGGTGGCCGACGGTTATACACTTATGGCTGTCTGCCCCCAAGTATGATAAACAGTGGCAGACGGTAATACACTTATGGCTATAAAGCTTTTATTGGGAGAACATTAGGCTCTCCAAAGACATGTTATGACACTGATGGACTATCAGTGGTAAAATACATGCTAATGATGAAGTGACAGCTCATAGATTTTGCGTTTTCGTAACTTTATGCACCCTACAGTCTAGGCTAGCCAGCTGTAGTAAAAGCTCGATGTTCCCTCTGTAGTTACAATAGAGCACAGTTGTCCACGTTAGGTAGTTCATGGAAACTAGCGTTAGTTCCGCTGAGCAGTAATATGAACTGACAATGCCCGCAGGGTGGGACGTTTGTCCGTATCATCGGTGGACAGAAGTCATAGCTCGACTCATCTTCATTCTTCATCAGCACAGTTGTCCAGGTCACAGTTCATGAAGACTTGCGTCGGTGTCGCTCTCGGCGCCACCGAGCAGAAGCGTTGACTCGCAGAGCGGGTAGGGCTCGCCCGGCTGCTTGTCCGCTCTTGCGTGCAGTAGTCACAGCTCGATAGCAGCCGCGCCCTTCCACGTCACACCGGCTCGGAGAAGGTAGTACAGTCGGATCACGCACCAGATCGATACACACTGTTGGAAAATAAATGTAGATGAGGTACAGTTAAAGTAAATCGCAAAATCAGAAAATTCGTGTTGAACTGTTACAGGTTTTCTGCTGGAACGAGCAAAAACAGACATGTCAGTGTGACATTTCAGGACATATACTGATCACAGCAGTCTTTTAGATTGCTTGAACGTATATTATTGAGGCCTATCTAGATATTACAAGTTCTGACCACACCACATCGCAACCAGGAGGTTGTGCGGTTGTTTTTGCTGAGATGTTGTATTCCCGAAGGCACTACTGGCTCGTTTGGTTGTGTCATTGCGATAATATATTTTCCTTTGGTACAACAGGTAGTGATTAAGGGAATAGCAGTTCTCTAAGGCACAACAGCAGCTGGTAGTGTCATGCAGTTGTGCCACGGGTAAGTAACAGTTGTAACCATTAAAACTTGTTTACATTCACCGCACCCCTCAAGCACGTGCCTTTAGCTCGATGTACGACGAAATATCACAGAATAAATATTAGTATTTCGGTACAGGCCACGATGCCTAAGCTGATCTTTGCATTTGTGTGAGTATACAGTACTTACGTCGCGCGAGGGACGCACCGCGCCTCAGGCCGGTTGCCAAAAAACAGTTTAAACCAAGCAAAGGATACACCGCGCCTCAGTCTGGTTATCACACCTACACTATCTATGTACACTCACACAAATGCAAAACTCAGCTTACGCCTCGCGAGCTGTACTATAATATACCGTTGCGGCTACGACGCGGTTCTGTTTAGGTCAAAAAGTGGTATGGTAGTTTATTTAATCTATATAATATTATAATATTCGATCTAAGAAATTACTTGTTTAATAAACAGCTTTGTATTTTAATCATAAATATGTAACATTTTTAATTTCATCTACTTCGATAAGGAGGTTCTAAATACAACTTTTTTTTTTGATATTCATCCAATATTTCCGGAATCTTTAACCACTTTGTTTTTTTTTATTTCAAAGTTCTAACTTCCATTGTAGTCCCAGCATATACATTTTATCATAAGTAAGTTAATTTTGTAAATTTATTGGAAAGTGATGTTTGATTCAAAGAATAATCTATCATCATTTCAGCATATTTCGTGCTATCAGGCTTATTCCCCAATGAGCCTGATAGCACGAAATATGCTGACACTCAGCATCGACGTGAGGTAGCAAGCCTGGCGGTATTCTACAGATTGCACTATG
The DNA here is from genome assembly GCA_946251855.1 of Alsophila aescularia. Lineage (NCBI taxonomy): Eukaryota > Metazoa > Arthropoda > Insecta > Lepidoptera > Geometridae > Alsophila > Alsophila aescularia. The sequence continues at coordinate 9,851,784 of OX276378.1, read as the reverse complement.
GAGAGTGTGCACAAGAACTGTACAACCTGATTCCCCATCACCTTTCCATCACCGTACGACTAGACGATCAGAAGTGCCACCCTTTTATGGTTGAAATACCTCGCACAAGAACGAAGCGTTACGCTTCTTCATTAAGAACTGCAAAGGAGTGGAATGCCCTGCCCTCGTCAGTGTTTCCGGTAAATTATAACCCCGGTGTGTTCAAGTCAAGAGTGAATAGGTATCTACTAGACAAGCGTGCTACACCTTCGACCACATCATCGCTTTCCATCAGGTGAGATCGTGGTCAAACGATTGCCTAGTCCGTAATAAAAAATAAAAAAAAAAACATCCTTCCAGACCATCGTCATGACATCATCAGACATTGTCAATAAATGATAAATATTCATATAACTGAGCAGCAAATTCTTAATCAGTGTATCTAAATCAGTCTTATTGTATTCACCGTAATGTAACGAGCCATTTCTAACAATGCATGTTATGAGTGTTTTAAAAGATTATGAGGAAAATAAGAGATATATAACAGCATTGTCATAATTTCGTGAAGCGTTCAATCATTACCTTTTGAATGTGTGGTATTTTTATTTCTTGCCAATTTTAAGCAACTTCTAAAAACGAGCTTGTTTGCGACCCGCACCCACTCATATCTTTAAACCAAGTACTGAACTTGCTAATCAGCCTATGAAGATAAAAATAGAAGGTAAGCCTAATTTTACAGTTCATTTAAGTTATGTGAAGTCCTTTCTAGGTACTTGCACTATCATTTGCAATGGTTGTCACAAAATTGGATTATTATTATAGTTTAATCATTTATTAATAATAATTAGTTATTCTATTGTATGGCAATAATTTTTAAAATGGAGATAAAGACGGCACATTAGCAAAAAAAAAACAAAAGTTTTTAAATACCTACTTAAAAAAAGTTGTAACTCGTTAATTCCCTTCCTGTCCACGAGACAGCCCGATAGTTAAAATGAAGCTTTAATTAGGCAAATGACAATAAAACTACGCTAAACTTCGGCTTCTTATATCTTAAGGTTTCTGAAAAACACGTGTGACAGACAGACATACAGATGGATAGACACTGAGATTTAATGTTTCGTTTTGTCAAACTTGGTTCGTAAAATATTAACATTCACTCAAACATTGTTTACATTAGTAAACTTTTGTTAGCAACTTAACCTTTTTATTAGTGGAATCTGTACAATCTTTATATTCTGTGACAAGGATTTGGAGGATTGCCGCGCTTTTGGGAGGCCAATAACTCTATGGTGGCCGACAGAAAGGAGCGAGATTTGGGTTTAATTTAAAAATAAATGTGAATTATTATAGTAAAGATGATAGGTAGGAATTTGTACTTACGGTAATAAGGTGTATTTGAATATAGCAATATTGTGGAAGTTGGGTTTTCTTACACTTTGTTTTATTAAGAAATAATCAAACATGGCTATAAGAGTACAAGTACCTACTATCTACCTAACTTAGATTCTTGAAACTCCATAATATAAAGAAAGTTAGTAGCTTAGCAGCCTTTACTATAGGTAATTTTACTAACTATGTAGATACCTTGTAGACGAAATGAAAAGTATGCTAAATCGCGCACGCGTCAGCCTTTCGGTTCGATACAACAAACTGTACGAGTTTGTGGTACGCAGCCCGCAGCGCCCGCTTCCCCGCGAGTTCCCCTCCGTTGCTCTGTGCAAGGAGTCCCTATATTACACGGCCAATATTACGCGACCAAATAATGTACAGCCAATAATACGCGACCAATATTACGTGGATTGGCGTCGTAATATCAGGGTATACATTGTTTGGTTGCGTATTATTGGCCGTGTAATATCACCCTGTACTGATTTTGTACAGGCGATAATACGCAGCCAAATTATGTACATGTAATAACAGGGTGTGCATTATTGGCTGTGTAATACGGGCCGGACACATTTTGTACGGGCAATATTGTAAAGCCAATATTACGTGTACATCACAGATTAAAATATAGAAATGACATAATCAAAGCCTCGTTTGCACGTTCCAGTTTCCTTTTACCACAGATTATCGCGATTGCTCCGGCGCTGCGGGAAGTGCTGCCTCTCCGCCCTTGCGTAACAACGCTCGCCTCCGCAGCTTCAGCTTTTTGGTCGCCTTCGGCGACCAGCCTCCGCCGCTCCAGCTCACACTGGTACCTGCACTTTGTTACATCGGACGGGGGCTGCACTCCCTCCGCGCCTCCGGCTTTTGAAAAACACTCTAGTGTAAGGCAGACAAGACCTCGTGGAGTCGGGGTTGGCCGATTCGGTTCTGTGACAGTTTTTTTCATCTTGACATTCGCCTACACAAACGAGGCATCAAGGAGAGATTCTAGCTTTGTCTATGGTTGGCTTCGTATTATTGACCGTGTAATATTGGTCGTACAATATCAACCCGGACTGATTTTGTACGGGCAATAATACACGGCCAGTATTAACCGTCCATATATTACGAATCCATGTACACGTAATATCTGGCCGTGTAATATTGGCTGTACAATATTGGTCGTACATTATTTTGGTCGTGTATTATCGTCTTCCCTGTGCAAGTACTTTCGTTAGAAATAGCTGGCAGTTTCCTTTGAACGAAATGTGTAAGTTAAAAGTAAAAGACAGGGCGAATTGCAGGTATTTTCACATACCTTTCTCTGAACAATGGACGTTTGACTTTGTTTTCGTACCCAGCTCGTAAGCTGAAGATGGATGCATTCAGTATAAGTGTAGCGGGCACAGAATATAAAAGTGGATACGGATTTATGTTTTGAATTGATCTTTAACTTACTACTACTACTACTTATTGATCTTTTTACTGTGTCATGATTAATTTTGATGATTAAGTACAAGTGTTATATACTAAATTAATCGTTATTTCAACCTCTATCGATTAAATCAATCGTATCAATAAAGCTTCTTTAGTTGCGAAATAATTAAAGCCCGAATTGCGTCATGCTTCTCTAGTTGCGAGCCGAACATGTTATCGATTTATTTAAAAGCTATCGAATTTAGGGCTCTTTATTTAATCTAGGTTACTAATAATAACATGTAGCAACACAATATTCGTTTTAATAAATATTTTAATTCGGAATCGAGTAAAATAAATTCAAATACGTATTTCTGATTTATATGTTCTCAGAACACAGTTATTTGTTTATATGGGAGGGTTTTCAAGTGGCCATACAAACCGTTTTTTTTACAACCGTAGGCCGCCGGGCCCAGATTGGCTTCCGGCGGCCGCCACACGCTTCGCTCCCTTTTTTATTTAACCGACACACGTGACTAGCTACCTAAAATAAAGATAACAAAAAAATGGTCTAGGGATCTTAAAATAAGCTACTGATCAAAAGAACATATCATTTTTTTCAATCGTGTCTTTCTATTTGTCTGTCCGCGCACCACGTGAAAACTACTGGACCGATTGTAATGTGGTTTTAACTGTTAAATAGCTTTGGGTTTGACTTAAAAACTAGTGTATTTGGTATCTTAATCTGATAAAAGATACCGAGTAATCGATAAAAAACAAAATATATATAAGAAAAATTTCGTTAATTCGTCAGGCAGACGAGTGAACGAAATTTTTCGTATTTTGTACTATATAGGTACTTTTGGTGCTGGAATAACACAAAGGTTACTTTTAACCCAGATAAATGACCATGCAGGCAAAGCTGCGGGCACAGCTAGTAACTTAATACAAATTACAAAATACAACAACATGCTGTTTTCTTAAAAAAGTGTGAAAATACTTACATTTAAAATTATCCTTGGTATTAAAAAAAATATTTCTGCTTTGCACATAGCGTCGAATTGCTGAAACAAAAATCATAATCAACACTGCGAATGAAACCTCATTTGCAACGCACCTGTGGTTAGGGAGCTCTAGAGGGGAGCGGTAAAGCCAGGAGATATAACTACTGTTAGCACAGAATAAATTAGTACAAGTACGCAAAGCTTGTGCCTTTCTATAGCTGTCATCTGCCGTGTACTGTCAGCAACAAATGTCGCTGAACTTGTAAAAACAGTTATAGACGCTTAATTTGAGTAATGCGGGCGTAAAGCTAAATTGGAAGTCCATGTTAATGTTCAGTGGCTTTTTTCATTGACTTTACGTCTGCAAAGCCGTTACAAATCATTTAACTAAACCCATCACCACTCGCATAGTCACTACAGGCGCATCGCGAGGTTGGTGGACCGTACCAGACACCAGCTATGTACAACATCGATTAACTATAAGTTAACAACCGGACAGCTCAAATCGCTTTCTAGTACCACATTGAAAGCTAAAAATCTATAAGTTGACAACCGGACAGCTCAAATCGCTTTCTAGTACCACATTGAAAGCTAAAAAACATAACTAATGCTTTTCTCAAAAAAAGAAAGTCGACCGGAGACCTTATAAATTCTGAGCGTTTACCAGATGATACGACTTTCTTTCTTGCACGAAAATCAGTTTGATTATTGTAGCTCCCAAATGAAGGGACTGATTTTGATGCGGGTTTTTTATGTTTTGTAAGCTGATGTGAACGAGATAATTCTTAGCTATAGATATTGTTTGGCTTAGATTGGGAGTTTTTTTAAAATTATACATGCTTATTTACACTCGACCTAAAATTTTTTTTATGTTTTGTAAGCTGATGTGAACGAGATAATTCTTAGCTATGGATATTTTTTGGCTTAGATTGGGAGTTTTTTTAAATTATGCATGCTTATTTACACTCGACCTAATTTTTTTTTATGTTTTGTAAGCTGATGTGAACGAGATAATACTTAGCTATGGATATTTTTTGGCTTTGAAAGCGAGTTTTTTTTTAAATTATGCATGCTTATTTACACTCGACCTAAATTTTTTTTATGTTTTGTAAGCTGATGTGAACGAGATAATTCTTAGCTATGGATATTTTTTGGCTTAGATTGAGAGTTTTTTTTAAATTATGCATGCTTATTTACACTCGACCTAATTCTTTTTTATGTTTTGTAAGCTGGTGTGAACGAGATAATTCTTAGCTATGGATATTTTTTGGCTTAGATTGAGAGTTTTTTTTAAATTATTCATGCTTATTTACACTCGACCTAAATTTTTTTTATGTTTTGTAAGCTGATGTGAACGAGATAATTCTTAGCTATGGATATTTTTTGGCTTAGATTGGGAGTTTTTTTTAAAATTATGCATGCTTATTTACACTCGACCTAATTTTTTTTTATGTTTTGTAAGCTGATGTGAACGAGATAATTCTTAGCTATGGATTTTTTTGGCTTAGATTGGGAGTTTTTTTAAAAATTATGCATGCTTATTTACACTCGACCTAAAAAACGAGGGGTATTGTGCCTTTGACATGGAGTTTGTTTGTGCCTTTGCCATATATTCGATATTTTTAGAAATTGTGCCTAATACATTTCTAGGCTATGTCTCTTTGAGATTTGGATGATGATCAGCAAGAAACGGAGGATAATTTAGGAGTAGCAAAAACCTAACCTGGGCTACAATAACAATAACATTAGGACCAGAAATCTGAAACTTCTGTCACATTCAGACCTTATGAAACCGAACTACGTCTCTAAGTTTCAACTGTCTATATTTTTGTAGTTTTTGAACACAAAGCTTATACTTTACATAGCTCTAATTAAAAATTGACCACCTAATTCTAATATGAGTGCGGAGTGAAGGAAAAAAGGAGTGTATTATTTTTAGCGTTCATGTATGTTTGTATGTATGTGAGTTTCTTTATTCCGCCATAACTTTTAAATGCCTAATCAGATTTAGACGTATGCGGTATTGTTAGAACCCTTAAATCCCCCCGAGTAACAATGGCTATAATTTTTTTTAATATTCGATGTAGTGTCAGTATGGCTCCATTTTCAAATTCTAAAAAAAACTTTGAATTTTACAATATGGGTATCAAATTGCAGGCCTTGATAAGCACATTGCAACAGTATATAATTTATTGGCAAAAGCTCTTTTTTTGGCAGGGCAGACGTGTTTATTTAGCTTTTAAGCTAGTTTTGGCATCGTATTTATTTGATACTGTCCTCGGATCGTGTTATAAGGCAACAATAGGGGGCCTATTCTCGTGGACGGTAAGGACCGGTGTGAACTTGGCAGCCAAAATGTAGCAGCCTAAAATCCGACTAAATTAAGAAGGTTTTTTTTTATAATAGTGGTTAACTCTTATTTGTTAATTAATGATTATTGTTTAATAATAATAATAATATAAAAAACTTTTGATTAATAAGTTAACGCAAATTTTTATAAAAATATATCCCGAAGAACATGAACAAAATATATTCTTGAGATTTTTAAGGGAACACGCACCTAGTTAGAGCTCTTATCCCCTGAAAAATGAAAGTTTGAATTACGAATTTTATTCTCTCATAATGTAGCTTGAAAACAAGTATACCGACAATGTGGCTAAATGACAGCTTAACCCTAAATTCTTTACTTGAATTATGGATGAACACTGAACCGTGTCTGAAATTTTTAGGCTGCTGATATATTTCGACTTGAAATACGCTAATATTGTTTAAAATCTGCACAATTGTATTATAAACGATATACAGGCTACCTTCTAATCACTATTGCAAAGTGTTTTTTTCACTATTTAACCCTGGAATAGTCAATCAAAATTGATACTGAGTTTTGATTTCACTACTCATGTTCCACGGTGTGTTTCGACCTTTGAGACCCTGAAATCAACTATTAATCTCATTCAAATATAACAAATGGTGAACAAGCTACTATAAAAATGCTAACAGATGGTGGCTAAATGCCAACCTGACCATAAAACATCCCAAAGTAAATGAACCAAAAAAAACCTAGACATTTTTCAGGAAACAAACCTCTAGTAAGACCTCTCATCCCCTGAAATCTGTATGTTTTGATATATCAAACTATTGTCTAATAAAGTAGCTTCAAAACGTGTATAAAGAGAATGTGGCTAAATGACAGCTTAACCCTAAATTCTTTACTTGAATTATGGATGAACACTGAACCGTGTCTGAAATTTTTAGGCTGCTGATATATTTCGACTTGAAAGACGCTAATATTGTTTAAAATCTGCACAATTGTATCATAAACGATATACAGGCTACCTTCTAATCACTATTGCAAAGTGTTTTTTTGACTATTTAACCCTGGAATAGTCAATCAAAATTGATACTGAGTTTTGATTTCACTACTCATGTTCCACGGTGTGTTTCGACCTTTGAGACCCTGAAATCAACTATTAATCTCATTCAAATATAACAAATGGTGCACAAGCTTCTATAAAAATGCTAACAAATGGTGGCTAAATGCCAACCTGACCATAAAACATCCCAAAGTACATGAACCAAAAAAAACCTAGACATTTTTCAGGAAACAAACCTCTAGTAAGACCTCTCATCCCCTGAAATCTGTAAGTTTTGATATATCAAACTATTGTCTAATAAAGTAGCTTCAAAACGTGTATAAAGAGAATGTGGCTAAATGACAGCTTAACCCTAAATTCTTTACTTGAATTATGGATGAACACTGAACCGTGTCTGAAATTTTTAGGCTGCTGATATATTTCGACTTGAACTACGCTAATATTGTTTAAAATCTGCACAATTGTATTATAAACGATATACAGGCTACCTTTTAATCACTATTCCAAAGTGATTTTTTGACTATTTAACCCTGGAATAGTCAATCAAAATTGATACTGAGTTTTGATTTCACTACTCATGTTCCACGGTGTGTTTCGACCTTTGAGACCCTGAAATCAACTATTAATCTCATTCAAATATAACAAATGGTGCACAAGCTACTAAAAAAATGCTAACAGATGGTGGCTAAATGCCAACCTGACCATAAAACATCCCAAAGTACATGAACCAAAAAAAACCTAGACATTTTTCAGGAAACAAACCTCTAGTAAGACCTCTCATCCCCTGAAATCTGTAAGTTTTGATATATCACACTATTGTCTAATAAAGTAGCTTCAAAACGTGTATAAAGAGAATGTGGCTAAATGACAGCTTAACCCTAAATTCTTTACTTGAATTATGGATGAACACTGAACCGTGTCTGAAATTTTTAGGCTGCTGATATATTTCGACTTGAAATACGCTAATATTGTTTAAAATCTGCACAATTGTATCATAAACAATATACAGGCTACCTTCTAATCACTATTGCAAAGTGTGTTTTTGACTATTTAACCCTGGAATAGTCAATCAAAATTGATACTGAGTTTTGATTTCACTACTCATGTTCCATGGTGTGTTTCGTCCTTTGAGACCCTGAAATCAACTATAAATCTCATTCAAATATAACAAATGGTGCACAAGCTACAGTAAAAATGCTAACAGATGGTGGCTAAATGCCAACCTGACCATAAAACATCCCAAAGTACATGAACCAAAAAAAAACCTAGACATTTTTCAGGAAACAAACCTCTAGTAAGACCTCTCATCCCCTGAAATCTGTAAGTTTTGATATATCACACTATTGTCTAATAAAGTAGCTTCAAAACGTGTATAAAGAGAATGTGGCTAAATGACAGCTTAACCCTAAATTCTTTACTTGAATTATGGATGAACACTGAACCGTGTCTGAAATTTTTAGGCTGCTGATATATTTCGACTTCAAATACGCTAATATCGTTTAAAATCTGCACAATTGTATCATAAACGATATACAGGCTACCTTTTAATCACTATTGCAAAGTGATTTTTTGACTATTTAACCCTGGAATAGTCAATCAAAATTGATACTGAGTTTTGATTTCACTACTCATGTTCCACGGTGTGTTTCGACCTTTGAGACCCTGAAATCAACTATTAATCTCATTCAAATATAACAAATGGTGCACAAGCTACTAAAAAAATGCTAACAGATGGTGGCTAAATGCCAACCTGACCATAAAACATCCCAAAGTACATGAACCAAAAAAAACCTAGACATTTTTCAGGAAACAAACCTCTAGTAAGACCTCTCATCCCCTGAAATCTGTAAGTTTTGATATATCACACTATTGGCTAATAAAGTAGCTTTAAAACGTGTATAAAGAGAATGTGGCTTAATGACAGCTTATCCCTAAATTCTTTACTTGAATTATGGATGAACACTGAACCGTGTCTGAAATTTTTAGGCTGCTGATATATTTCGACTTGAAATACGCTAATATTGTTTAAAATCTGCACAATTGTATCATAAACAATATACAGGCTACCTTCTAATCACTATTGCAAAGTGTTTTTTTGACTATTTAACCCTGGAATAGTCAATCAAAATTGATACTGAGTTTTGATTTCACTACTCATGTTCCATGGTGTGTTTCGACCTTTGAGACCCTGAAATCAACTATTAATCTCATTCAAATATAACAAATGGTGCACAAGCTTCTATAAAAATGCTAACAAATGGTGGCTAAATGCCAACCTGACCATAAAACATCCCAAAGTACATGAACCAAAAAAACCTAGATATTTTTCAGGAAACAAACCTCTGGTAAGACCTTTCATCCCCTGAAATCTGTAAGTTTTAATATATCACACTATTGTCTAATAAAGTAGCTTCAAAACGTGCATAAAGAAAATGTGGTTAAATGACAGCTTAACCCTAAATTCTTTACTTGAATTAAGGATGAACACTGAACCGTGTCTGAAATTTTTAGGCTGCTGATATATTTCGACTTGAAATACGCTAATATTGTTTAAAATCTGCACAATTGTATCATAAACGATATACAGGCTACCTTTTAATCACTATTGCAAAGTGTTTTTTTTGACTATTTAACCCTGGAATAGTCAATCAAAATTGATACTGAGTTTTGATTTCACTACTCATGTTCCACGGTGTGTTTCGACCTTTGAGACCCTCAAATCAACTATTAATCTCATTCAAATATAACAAATGGTGCAAAAACTTCTATAAAAATGCTAACAGAGTCTTGAGTAATGAGAGATCTTACTAGAGGTTTGTTTCCTAAAAAATATCTAGGTTTTTTTTGGTTCATGTACTTTGGGATGTTTTATGGTCAGGTTGGCATTTAGCCACCATCTGTTATTTTATAGAAGTTTGTGCACCATTTGTTATATTTGAATGAGATTAATAGTTGATTTCAGGATCTCAAAGGTCGAAACACACCGTGGAACATAAGTAGTGAAATAAAAACTCAACATCAATTTTGATTGACTATTTCAGGGTTAAATAGTCAAAAAACCACTTTGTATAATAGTGATTAAAGGTAGCCTGTATATCGCTTATGATACAATAGTGCAGATTTTAAACAATATTAGCGTATTTGAAGTCGAAATATATCAGCAGCCTAAAAATTTCAGACACGGTTCAGTGTTCATCCAAAATTCAAGTAAAGAATTTAGGGTTAAGCTGTCATTTAGCCACATTTTCTTTATACACGTTTTGAAGCTACTTTATTAGACAATAGTGTGATATATCAAAACTTACAGATTTCAGGGGATGAGAGGTCTTACTAGAGGTTTGTTTCCTGAAAAATGTCTAGGTTTTTTTTTGGTTCATGTACTTTGGGATGTTTTATGGTCAGGTTGGCATTTAGCCACCATCTGTTAGAATTTTTGTAGTAGCTTGTGCACTATTTGTTATATTTGAATGAGATTAATAGTTGATTTCAGGGTCTCAAAGGTCGAAACACACCGTGGAACATGAGTAGTGAAATCAAAACTCAGTATCAATTTTGATTGACTATTCCAGGGTTAAATAGTCAAAAAATCACTTTGCAATAGTGATCAAAAGGTAGCCTGTATATCGTTTATGATACAATTGTGCAGATTTTAAACAATATTAGCGTCTTTCAAGTCGAAATATATCAGCAGCCTAAAAATTTCAGACACGGTTCAGTATTCATCCATAATTCAAGTAAAGAATTTAGGGTTAAGCTGTCATTTAGCCACATTTTCTTTATACACCTTTGAAGCTACTTTATTATACAATAGTGTGATATATCAAAACTTACAGATTTTAGGGGATGAGAGGTCTTACTAGAGGTTTGTTTCCTGAAAAATGTCTAGGTTTTTTTGGTTCATGTACTTTGGGATGTTTTATGGTCAGGTTGGCATTTAGCCACCATCTGTTAGCATTTTTATTGTAGCTTGTGCACCATTTGTTATATTTGAATGAGATTAATAGTTGATTTCAGGGTCTCAAAGGTCGAAACACACCGTGGAACATGAGTAGTGAAATCAAAACTCAGTATCAATTTTGATTGACTATTCCAGGGTTAAATAGTCAAAAAAACACTTTGCAATAGTGATTAGAAGGTAGCCTGTATATTGTTTATGATACAATTGTGCAGATTTTAAACAATATTAGCGTATTTCAAGTCGAAAATATATCAGCAGCCTAAAAATTTCAGACACGGTTCAGTGTTCATCCATAATTCAAGTAAAGAATTTAGGGTTAAGCTGTCATTTAGCCACATTCTCTTTATACACGTTTTGAAGCTACTTTATTAGACAATAGTGTGATATATTAAAACTTACAGATTTCAGGGGATGAGAGGTCTTACTAGAGGTTTGTTTCCTGAAAAATGTCTAGGTTTTTTTGGTTCATGTACTTTGGGATGTTTTATGGTCAGGTTGGCATTTAGCCACCATCTGTTAGCATTTTTTTAGTAGCTTGTGCACCATTTGTTATATTTGAATGAGATTAATAGTTGATTTCAGGGTCTCAAAGGTCGAAACACACCGTGGAACATGAGTAGTGAAATCAAAACTCAGTATCCATTTTGATTGACTATTCCAGGGTTAAATAGTCAAAAAAACACTTTGCAATAGTGATTAAAAGGTAGCCTGTATATCGTTTATGATAGAATTGTGCAGATTTTAAACAATATTAGCGTCTTTCAAGTCGAAATATATCAGCAGCCTAAAATTTCAGACACGGTTCAGTGTTCATCCATAATTCAAGTAAAGAATTTAGGGTTAAGCTGTCATTTAGCCACATTGTCGGTATACTCGTTTTCAAGCTACATTATGAGAGAATAAAATTCGTAATTCAAACTTTCATTTTTCAGGGGATAAGAGCTCTAACTAGGTGCGTGTTCCCTTAAAAATCTCAAGAATATATTTTGTTCATGTTCTTCGGGATATATTTTTATAAAAATTTGCGTTAACTTATTAATCAAAAGTTTTTTATATTATTATTATTATTATTAAACAATAATCATTAATTAACAAATAAGAGTTAACCACTATTATAAAAAAAAAACCTTAATTTAGTCGGATTTTAGGCTGCTACATTTTGGCTGCCAAGTTCACACCGGTACGGTAAGTCTACCACAAAAATAAAAATTATGTTTAATTTATATACAAAGGGGATAGAACCTTTGTGGCATATCCAGGGGCCGCCATTTTGTAATTTTTTTTTCAATATTTCCGCACACGGTGAATGTAGTATATACGGGTAGGGGTTATTTTTACAAACAAAAAATGATGAGAAATATTTAACCTAAAGTGTCAAGTTATCGAAATGTTTGGAGGTAAAAATCGCCATGTGAGAACAAATATAATGTTAAAAAATGCAGTAATTACGTGTATATACGTATAACGTTACATGAATAGTTCCCAGTAGTAGTGGATTTTACTATATTTTAGAAGACAATATAAATATCAGCACGAAAAAAAAACGCTTTAATTAGTTACATAATTACTAAATCGTATTACATCGCAAATAAACGCTTTTTTGTTTTTAAGGCCCAGAATGGACGCGCGGAGATTTCAATTTTCACCCCCACTTCCCCGCGTGCATTAATCGCGATAAGCGAAAAACGGTGTTCTAAATCCACAAGCTCCCTCTATTTAGAATTAAGAATACTACTCTGTATTCTCAAAATCTATACGTAGTAAACCGCCATCTACACGAGAACTCGGTTCGCAACACAGGTTTTTATGACACAGTATAATTAACTACAGTACAGCAGATCAGCAGTAGCACAGTAATATCGTATGGTAGTAAAGGTTTGATAAATTGATATATAGGCAAATTTACGACTGACTAGCTAGTAATTAATGAGAGCTATTTAATAAGAGGTGGTAGAAGATTTTTGCAGGTGGTGACTCATCAAAGTATGATGATTTAGTAGGAATAGATCTGTTTATATTAGTATACAATGTGTAATAATATTAGGTGACAATATTAAATACTATCTGATGCCCGTGGCTTCGCACGTGTGGTCATTTTAATATATAGCCTATGACACTCACAAATAACGTGGCTTTATATTGGCAAAAAAATAAGAAATCGGTTCAGTAGATCCAGAGAGAGAGATTTTTGTGAGATTCTCTATAACCTCACAAACTTTACTTATTTATAATATTATATAGTATATAGCACAGATTAGTATAGAAGTAATAAGTAAGTATATATTATATTATAATAATTAACTACTTATACTATAAGACTTACTTATAAATTACAACAAAAAAAAAACATACATATTGCAATGTCAACTCGATTAAAATGAATGAAACAGTAGTAATTTTTTTGTGACCAAAGAGCTGGTCTAAAGGAATGGCAGTTGTTGGTGTAAGGTAAGTATTCGGTACTGAGATGTGGTTGCTACCTTCATTATCAAATAGAAGGTAGTAAGAAGTTGGAGCCGGTGATGGTAGGTGGTAGCTCATAGTGGCAGGTGATAAACAATGGTTATATGAGTTGGTGGCAGGAGATGTCGGTTGCTTTATATTTGTGGTTTGTAACTCTGGTTAATAGCAAAGAAGATGAACTAATTTATTGTAAGTATATCAAATAATAAAATAAACAACATTTAAAGAATACGAATAGGCCCAAAGTCAAAGTATTTTGTAGTAAATAGGCAAAATAATAGCGCTTTTATAATGCAAAATTAACATCTCACGAATAAAAAGAAATACCTAAAATATTATAAATAGATCCAATCAATAAAACTTAGGTAAACTAAGACTGCTTTGAGTTTGAAAAGGAAATTTCCCTTTCATGTGCCAACAGAGTTAAATCTCACAATGTAAAAGGAAATAAATACCCTTCTAAATCTACCGGTCCTTCGGAAATACACCCGTTAGAGCAGAGAGCACCAAGAAAATCTACGAGGATGTAATTTTTTCCATATTTGTTCATTCTTTTGATGAGATTTACTTTTCGCCCAAGTCCTCTCCAAATCCAAAACCCCGAGAGCTTCCAGTTTGAGCTCCAAAATCGCTTCCAAGTCCTTACCGTATGCGATACAGTGGACGAACTAAACACAGGGCTGGTGGAAATTGTTCACGTGGTCGGGTCGGAGTTTTTTAAGATCAACCGCAAAAATAGAACACGGAAACTCTCTGAGCATACACTCAAACTTATGGAAGAACGAGGTGAGATGAGGCTGCAGTCTTAAGTAGATATGTCGAGTAACAGCTTGCTTAATAAACAAATCTCCAAGTAGATGCGATACGATTTGTGTTCTTATAATATTAATTGTATTATGAATGCAATAGAGCAAAACAAGGGCTCCAAGGTGTTTGCAAGAAATCTGTCTATTAAGCAAAGCTTGTTGACAAAGCTGAAGACCAACAGTGGGAGCATCGTTTGCAAAAAAATGCTAACAGATGGTGGCTAAATGCCAACCTGACCATAAAACATCCCAAAGTACATGAACCAAAAAAAACCTAGACATTTTTCAGGAAACAAACCTCTAGTAAGACCTCTCATCCCCTGAAATCTGTAAGTTTTGATATATCACACTATTGGCTAATAAAGTAGCTTTAAAACGTGTATAAAGAGAATGTGGCTTAATGACAGCTTATCCCTAAATTCTTTACTTGAATTATGGATGAACACTGAACCGTGTCTGAAATTTTTAGGCTGCTGATATATTTCGACTTGAAATACGCTAATATTGTTTAAAATCTGCACAATTGTATCATAAACAATATACAGGCTACCTTCTAATCACTATTGCAAAGTGTTTTTTTGACTATTTAACCCTGGAATAGTCAATCAAAATTGATACTGAGTTTTGATTTCACTACTCATGTTCCATGGTGTGTTTCGACCTTTGAGACCCTGAAATCAACTATTAATCTCATTCAAATATAACAAATGGTGCACAAGCTTCTATAAAAATGCTAACAAATGGTGGCTAAATGCCAACCTGACCATAAAACATCCCAAAGTACATGAACCAAAAAAACCTAGATATTTTTCAGGAAACAAACCTCTGGTAAGACCTTTCATCCCCTGAAATCTGTAAGTTTTAATATATCACACTATTGTCTAATAAAGTAGCTTCAAAACGTGCATAAAGAAAATGTGGTTAAATGACAGCTTAACCCTAAATTCTTTACTTGAATTAAGGATGAACACTGAACCGTGTCTGAAATTTTTAGGCTGCTGATATATTTCGACTTGAAATACGCTAATATTGTTTAAAATCTGCACAATTGTATCATAAACGATATACAGGCTACCTTTTAATCACTATTGCAAAGTGTTTTTTTTGACTATTTAACCCTGGAATAGTCAATCAAAATTGATACTGAGTTTTGATTTCACTACTCATGTTCCACGGTGTGTTTCGACCTTTGAGACCCTCAAATCAACTATTAATCTCATTCAAATATAACAAATGGTGCAAAAACTTCTATAAAAATGCTAACAGAGTCTTGAGTAATGAGAGATCTTACTAGAGGTTTGTTTCCTAAAAAATATCTAGGTTTTTTTTGGTTCATGTACTTTGGGATGTTTTATGGTCAGGTTGGCATTTAGCCACCATCTGTTATTTTATAGAAGTTTGTGCACCATTTGTTATATTTGAATGAGATTAATAGTTGATTTCAGGATCTCAAAGGTCGAAACACACCGTGGAACATAAGTAGTGAAATAAAAACTCAACATCAATTTTGATTGACTATTTCAGGGTTAAATAGTCAAAAAACCACTTTGTAATAGTGATTAAAGGTAGCCTGTATATCGCTTATGATACAATAGTGCAGATTTTAAACAATATTAGCGTATTTGAAGTCGAAATATATCAGCAGCCTAAAAATTTCAGACACGGTTCAGTGTTCATCCAAAATTCAAGTAAAGAATTTAGGGTTAAGCTGTCATTTAGCCACATTTTCTTTATACACGTTTTGAAGCTACTTTATTAGACAATAGTGTGATATATCAAAACTTACAGATTTCAGGGGATGAGAGGTCTTACTAGAGGTTTGTTTCCTGAAAAATGTCTAGGTTTTTTTTGGTTCATGTACTTTGGGATGTTTTATGGTCAGGTTGGCATTTAGCCACCATCTGTTAGAATTTTTGTAGTAGCTTGTGCACTATTTGTTATATTTGAATGAGATTAATAGTTGATTTCAGGGTCTCAAAGGTCGAAACACACCGTGGAACATGAGTAGTGAAATCAAAACTCAGTATCAATTTTGATTGACTATTCCAGGGTTAAATAGTCAAAAAATCACTTTGCAATAGTGATCAAAAGGTAGCCTGTATATCGTTTATGATACAATTGTGCAGATTTTAAACAATATTAGCGTCTTTCAAGTCGAAATATATCAGCAGCCTAAAAATTTCAGACACGGTTCAGTATTCATCCATAATTCAAGTAAAGAATTTAGGGTTAAGCTGTCATTTAGCCACATTTTCTTTATACACCTTTTGAAGCTACTTTATTATACAATAGTGTGATATATCAAAACTTACAGATTTTAGGGGATGAGAGGTCTTACTAGAGGTTTGTTTCCTGAAAAATGTCTAGGTTTTTTTTGGTTCATGTACTTTGGGATGTTTTATGGTCAGGTTGGCATTTAGCCACCATCTGTTAGCATTTTTATTGTAGCTTGTGCACCATTTGTTATATTTGAATGAGATTAATAGTTGATTTCAGGGTCTCAAAGGTCGAAACACACCGTGGAACATGAGTAGTGAAATCAAAACTCAGTATCAATTTTGATTGACTATTCCAGGGTTAAATAGTCAAAAAAACACTTTGCAATAGTGATTAGAAGGTAGCCTGTATATTGTTTATGATACAATTGTGCAGATTTTAAACAATATTAGCGTATTTCAAGTCGAAATATATCAGCAGCCTAAAAATTTCAGACACGGTTCAGTGTTCATCCATAATTCAAGTAAAGAATTTAGGGTTAAGCTGTCATTTAGCCACATTCTCTTTATACACGTTTTGAAGCTACTTTATTAGACAATAGTGTGATATATTAAAACTTACAGATTTCAGGGGATGAGAGGTCTTACTAGAGGTTTGTTTCCTGAAAAATGTCTAGGTTTTTTTTGGTTCATGTACTTTGGGATGTTTTATGGTCAGGTTGGCATTTAGCCACCATCTGTTAGCATTTTTTTAGTAGCTTGTGCACCATTTGTTATATTTGAATGAGATTAATAGTTGATTTCAGGGTCTCAAAGGTCGAAACACACCGTGGAACATGAGTAGTGAAATCAAAACTCAGTATCCATTTTGATTGACTATTCCAGGGTTAAATAGTCAAAAAAACACTTTGCAATAGTGATTAAAAGGTAGCCTGTATATCGTTTATGATAGAATTGTGCAGATTTTAAACAATATTAGCGTCTTTCAAGTCGAAATATATCAGCAGCCTAAAAATTTCAGACACGGTTCAGTGTTCATCCATAATTCAAGTAAAGAATTTAGGGTTAAGCTGTCATTTAGCCACATTGTCGGTATACTCGTTTTCAAGCTACATTATGAGAGAATAAAATTCGTAATTCAAACTTTCATTTTTCAGGGGATAAGAGCTCTAACTAGGTGCGTGTTCCCTTAAAAATCTCAAGAATATATTTTGTTCATGTTCTTCGGGATATATTTTTATAAAAATTTGCGTTAACTTATTAATCAAAAGTTTTTTATATTATTATTATTATTATTAAACAATAATCATTAATTAACAAATAAGAGTTAACCACTATTATAAAAAAAAAACCTTAATTTAGTCGGATTTTAGGCTGCTACATTTTGGCTGCCAAGTTCACACCGGTACGGTAAGTCTACCACAAAAATAAAAATTATGTTTAATTTATATACAAAGGGGATAGAACCTTTGTGGCATATCCAGGGGCCGCCATTTTGTAATTTTTTTTTCAATATTTCCGCACACGGTGAATGTAGTATATACGGGTAGGGGTTATTTTTACAAACAAAAAATGATGAGAAATATTTAACCTAAAGTGTCAAGTTATCGAAATGTTTGGAGGTAAAAATCGCCATGTGAGAACAAATATAATGTTAAAAAATGCAGTAATTACGTGTATATACGTATAACGTTACATGAATAGTTCCCAGTAGTAGTGGATTTTACTATATTTTAGAAGACAATATAAATATCAGCACGAAAAAAAAACGCTTTAATTAGTTACATAATTACTAAATCGTATTACATCGCAAATAAACGCTTTTTTGTTTTTAAGGCCCAGAATGGACGCGCGGAGATTTCAATTTTCACCCCCACTTCCCCGCGTGCATTAATCGCGATAAGCGAAAAACGGTGTTCTAAATCCACAAGCTCCCTCTATTTAGAATTAAGAATACTACTCTGTATTCTCAAAATCTATACGTAGTAAACCGCCATCTACACGAGAACTCGGTTCGCAACACAGGTTTTTATGACACAGTATAATTAACTACAGTACAGCAGATCAGCAGTAGCACAGTAATATCGTATGGTAGTAAAGGTTTGATAAATTGATATATAGGCAAATTTACGACTGACTAGCTAGTAATTAATGAGAGCTATTTAATAAGAGGTGGTAGAAGATTTTTGCAGGTGGTGACTCATCAAAGTATGATGATTTAGTAGGAATAGATCTGTTTATATTAGTATACAATGTGTAATAATATTAGGTGACAATATTAAATACTATCTGATGCCCGTGGCTTCGCACGTGTGGTCATTTTAATATATAGCCTATGACACTCACAAATAACGTGGCTTTATATTGGCAAAAAAATAAGAAATCGGTTCAGTAGATCCAGAGAGAGAGATTTTTGTGAGATTCTCTATAACCTCACAAACTTTACTTATTTATAATATTATATAGTATATAGCACAGATTAGTATAGAAGTAATAAGTAAGTATATATTATATTATAATAATTAACTACTTATACTATAAGACTTACTTATAAATTACAACAAAAAAAAAACATACATATTGCAATGTCAACTCGATTAAAATGAATGAAACAGTAGTAATTTTTTTGTGACCAAAGAGCTGGTCTAAAGGAATGGCAGTTGTTGGTGTAAGGTAAGTATTCGGTACTGAGATGTGGTTGCTACCTTCATTATCAAATAGAAGGTAGTAAGAAGTTGGAGCCGGTGATGGTAGGTGGTAGCTCATAGTGGCAGGTGATAAACAATGGTTATATGAGTTGGTGGCAGGAGATGTCGGTTGCTTTATATTTGTGGTTTGTAACTCTGGTTAATAGCAAAGAAGATGAACTAATTTATTGTAAGTATATCAAATAATAAAATAAACAACATTTAAAGAATACGAATAGGCCCAAAGTCAAAGTATTTTGTAGTAAATAGGCAAAATAATAGCGCTTTTATAATGCAAAATTAACATCTCACGAATAAAAAGAAATACCTAAAATATTATAAATAGATCCAATCAATAAAACTTAGGTAAACTAAGACTGCTTTGAGTTTGAAAAGGAAATTTCCCTTTCATGTGCCAACAGAGTTAAATCTCACAATGTAAAAGGAAATAAATACCCTTCTAAATCTACCGGTCCTTCGGAAATACACCCGTTAGAGCAGAGAGCACCAAGAAAATCTACGAGGATGTAATTTTTTCCATATTTGTTCATTCTTTTGATGAGATTTACTTTTCGCCCAAGTCCTCTCCAAATCCAAAACCCCGAGAGCTTCCAGTTTGAGCTCCAAAATCGCTTCCAAGTCCTTACCGTATGCGATACAGTGGACGAACTAAACACAGGGCTGGTGGAAATTGTTCACGTGGTCGGGTCGGAGTTTTTTAAGATCAACCGCAAAAATAGAACACGGAAACTCTCTGAGCATACACTCAAACTTATGGAAGAACGAGGTGAGATGAGGCTGCAGTCTTAAGTAGATATGTCGAGTAACAGCTTGCTTAATAAACAAATCTCCAAGTAGATGCGATACGATTTGTGTTCTTATAATATTAATTGTATTATGAATGCAATAGAGCAAAACAAGGGCTCCAAGGTGTTTGCAAGAAATCTGTCTATTAAGCAAAGCTTGTTGACAAAGCTGAAGACCAACAGTGGGAGCATCGTTTCGTCAATACCAGAGATTTTGAGTGAGCTCAGCTTAGGAGCAACAAGGCACCAGTGGAGGATAGAATAATGACAGAGCTACTGAAAGCGGGTGGCACACCGGTACTTAAAGTCCTTCAGAGGCGTGCAATGGAGAGAGCTATGCTCGGAGTTTCACAACGTGATAGAATCCGAAATGAGGAAATCCGTAGATGTGATGCTTTCGCCATTGATATTAATACCATATCCGTTCCAGTTCAGAAGCTTGAATATATCTTCTAATGCAGAGGTGAACAGTTTCTCGTAGTCCACAACCGTAAGATATAGTGGTCGATTATACTCTTTGGTCATCTGTAGAATAATCTTCCGGAGTCCAGCTTGTTTGGGACGCTGAAAGTCATTGAAACTACGAGCCAACGGATTGTAAATACTCTCAAAAGCTTATTAACGTGGTTCAGCAGCAAGATGGGCCTATAATCCTTCAAAAGGGTGTTATCACCTTTTTTAAGGAATAGCACCACTACGCTCCTGTGCCACGCCTCCGGCGTAGTACCCTCGAGGATGACCGTGTTAAACAGCTTCTGAAGGACTTTAAGTACCGGTGTTCTACCCGCTTTCAGTAGTTCTGTCGTTATTCTATCCTCCCCTGGTGTCTTGTTGCTCTTAAGCTGTTTGAGAGCCATTCTGATCTCGTATAGTCTGACGTCCGGGATATTTTCGGTATAATGTCGGGTCAAACAGGCTCTTGCATCGCTAGTCATGCTAGGAGGCCTACGCGCTGAGGTGTATAATTGCTCATAGAACTTCTCGAGCTTACTCAAAATCTCTGGCTTCGACAAACGATGATTCCACAGCCAATCTCTGGCTTCGACAAATGATAATGCGACAGCCGGTCTTCAGCTGCGTCAACAGGCTTTGACCATTAGACAGATATCTTGCGAAGACTGTGGAGCCCTTGTTCCGCTGTATTATGTTCTTAATACGAACGCATTATATTATAAGAACGCAAATCGTGTCGCATCGACTTGGATATCTGTTTAATAAGCAAGCTGTAACTCGACATATCCACTGAAGACTGCAGCTTCATGTCGCCTCGTTCTGCCAAAAGTTTGAGTTTATGGTCAGAGAGTTTCTGTCTTCTATTTTTGCGGTGGGTCTTAAAGAACTCAGACCCGACCGCGTTAATTATTTCCACTAGCCCGTTGTTTAGATCGTCCACTGTATTACATTCGGTAAGGATTTGGAAGCAACTTTGGAATACCAGCTCTCGGGGTTTTGGATTTGGGCAGGACTTGGGCGAAGAGTAGATCTCACCAAACGAGACCTCTTAAACTTTACGATGATATTCAATGAGCCTCTTACCATGCGGTAATCACAGCCGGTCATAACCCTGTTGACCACAGAGACTTCATTGAATATATGCCTATTGGTCGTCAAAATGACCACCGGGGTGCAGTCACTACCATTTTCTGGACGGCGCTTATTGAAAAAAGGAGTTCATCATAAAGAGTCCCTCCTTTTGCATGAAGTCAACCAATCGCTGACCCTTTTGGTTCCGCTGTCAAAATCCAAACTGTCCCACTCTCAGTTTATCGCCTTCCTCATGCCTAGCCGTGCGTTGAAGTCCCCCATCACTACTGAGAAGTATGTTTTCGGAGCATGTATGGCATTAGGAATGTCGTCATTCATAGCCTCTACTTCATCGTCCAGGCGTTTCGAGTGTGGGGGGTGTACACCTGTAGGACCTTCTACGAATACCGGTCGGTAATTCTGAGTCTAAGGTATGCCACCCTGCTCAAAACGCTTTTGATCTTCACAATGTTGTTGAC
Source organism: Alsophila aescularia (assembly GCA_946251855.1). Lineage (NCBI taxonomy): Eukaryota > Metazoa > Arthropoda > Insecta > Lepidoptera > Geometridae > Alsophila > Alsophila aescularia. The sequence continues at coordinate 9,829,701 of OX276378.1, read as the reverse complement.
GAGGGACTTGTGGACTGGAAACCCGATACCTTGTTGGGACTGCAGGTCACCCTCCCGGTAACATAGTAAGTTGCCGGAATTGAGGATCATCGTATCCTCTCCCTCTTTTCAGTCTTCTGATAACCCTATAATACCCCAGCGCAACTTACTACTTCTTCCAGCTCTATTAACTTCTCAGTGGTTCTCAAGGTGCGTGCGTTATAGGTTGCCAGGTCCAGAGATCATGAGGGTGGATAGCTGGATCTCTACCGGGGATTCTTATTACCCCCTGCTCCACCGTTACCGTCGCTGCTACCAGTGCCAGGAATAATGAAGCCACCACAGAAAAGACGGCCCCTAGTCCCCAGGGGCCGTCTTTTCAGTTGTGTTTATCATATTGGGGGGGTTTGCCGCGTAGTCACTACGCTCGGCAGGTGGATTGATGACCGCAGTATTACAAATATGTACTCGTAGGACGCTGTTGCCCATCTTCCAGTGTGTATTCCCTTAGTCGCCCCTTACAACATCCATGGGAGGATTGGGAGGGGTTTTATTCTAAGCCGAGACCACCACAGCAGAGACCACATTTTTTTTAAATCTTTGTACAGACTTATACTTATTGCTTTATTATAAGTTTAGATATTGATTATTTTTAACCCCTAGGGTTAAAAAAAGGAACCCATTATATTTTCGGGCTAAATTGTGACTTCAATTTCTACCCAAATTTTGAATTAAAATAGTAGTTTTGGCGTGATGCGCGGTCTAAATAAAGACAGACAGACAGACGGACAAAAACAGTTTTAGCTTCCGCATGGAATATAGAGTACCCTCCAAAAATTATTATTTATTACTTCAAAATTAACATAGCTTTGGCCCCCGATACCGCAGGAACCCTTTATATTTTCGGGATAAAAGGTACCCTCAATTTTAACGAATCATATAATCTATGACTGTGCCAGGTTGTATCAAAATCCGTTTAGTATTTTTAACGTGATACGTGTTTTTTTAAATAACTTTCAAGCCCTATCCTGTGGGAACCCTTTAATTTTTCAGGATGAAAATATTCAATGTTCTACCTCGTATTATGAATTCAAATCATACAAAGTTTCATTTGAATTCATTCAATAGTGTTGGCGTGATTTGCAGTCAAGATACAGATAGACAGTAAGACAAATGGACAGACATTAACATAAGTTTGGACCCCTATCCTATGAGTATCCACAATTTTAATCCATCATATAAACTATGACTGTGCCAAGTTGCATCAAAATTCGTCCCATAGTTTCAGCGTGGTACGTGTTCTTTTAAATAACTTTCAACACTTATCCTGTGGGAGCCCTTTAATATTTCGGGATGAAAAGTATTCTATGTCCTACCTCGTAGTATGAACTTAAATCACGCCAAGTTTCATGTGTATTCAGTATATAATTCAGTAGTATCCGCGTGATGCGCGGCCAAGATACAGACAGACAGACAAAACTTGACAAAACATCTAGATACACATTCAATTCACACCCAATTTATAACAATAACACCAAACACTAACTAACCTATTTGATTTTAAAAACTAGTAGTAAAACGTCAGTAAATTCATATTACAAATCTCAAAAAAACGGCTAATAAAAAAAAACGGTTTTTAGGCGTTTGATTGATATTTGTACTAATTAACCTTTCGAAAGTTGGAGTGTGACACAGCAAAGTGTCACAGTCTTCTACAATACTTGTACATGGCACGATATTGTCAAGCAATATAAGGTCAGATCTAAAAAAAAAATATAGACTTAGTGTATTTGAAAATTTAAATTAAAACACACAAACACACACTCATGCACACGTGATTTTTATTTAGCACGTATACCTTAAATTGAATATGCAGTTAGTAAGTATCTAATGCGAATATTGCGTACACAATTTTTTTTTAATGTTTATTTTTACCTACAGACAAATATATTTACGTTTCAACGATTTGAACATTTTTATCACCAACTCCATGATTAGGCTAAGTACTTGGTAATGCATTGAAAAATATATTGAAATTATTAGAAATTATGAAATTATTATCTGAAAGAAACGATGATATAATAGTATTTTATTCTCGAGTATGTGTGGTTGTGTTACCAATTTTAGCCTAAGTAAAGCGTGTGATTTGGGTAGCGTGTTTGCCTACTGTTTCTACTCTGTACTGTGACTCTAAAAACTACCACAGTCCTGTGAACTGATTCCTTGTTTTTGTTCGACAAAAGTTATATAATTTCAATTGTACATTTTCAGAAATTTACACAGGAATATGTACCCTATGAAATTGGGTTAAGGCTCACAATAGGTACATTCATTAAAAAAAAACATAATCGTCAATAACAGCAACTATTGTGTTACGTACTTATTTTAGTACTTATTTATTATACCAATTTTTTCATTCATTTACAAGCTCTAAGTCAAAACGGACAATAGTAGCGCAGGTCCACCTAGCAACGCGGCTCGCCGCGGAATGGCAGAATTGGCAGAGACCGCGAAGCAAAATACGTAGATTGCCGTGAAAGAGTAGTGCGGCACGAAATTGATATCGCTACGAATTAATGAGCGTAAGCGACATTCTAGTAAAATCCCAATTACACATAAATAGATAGTTTTTCCAAAAAAATAGGACAAAGACAAGATTTCTTAATATACAAGTAATATTTAGGTACAATAACATATCGAAATACCATTAAATGTAGGATATATTTACGGAATTGTTTCTTTTTAGATGTGTGTTAGGCATTTTTTTTCATCGAGCCAAATAAGTGCATTCATGTTTTTAGGACAAAGATATTGTTAGTTATATCCTCGAGTATTATATATATTAATTTCAGTAGGATACAGTGAGTAGTTTTTGAACAGGATCGGGAATACTTTGTGTCATTTGCCCATTTCTGCCCCGTAAGCCCATTGTATTTTTTTTTGCTATAATAATAAACGATTATTACATAACATCTGTATTGTGTTTTGTTTTAGTTTTCATCAGTATTTAACGTTACTAGTTATGGTATATAACTAAGTATATACTTGGATAAACAAATTAGCGTTTTTTTTTGCGATGTGATGCGATTTAGTAAATTAAGTAACTAAATAAAGCGGCATTTTCGTGAAAATATCTATACTGTTTTTTATTATATAGTAAAACTAATTACGAGGGCTGTTTGATAAGTCCTATTAAAAACTATTTATATAACCTTTTTTCTGGTAAATGGCATTAACACTGGCAGGCACAATCTTTCAAATGAAGACTGTCTACAATTCAGCACAAAAAACAAGTTTTTGTCAGTTTAACCATTGTTTAACTGTGATCACTCGTAAATTTTCAACAACTATGGAAAAATCTGAATTTGGTGCCGTTATAAAACATTTTTTATGAAGGGTTGCAGTGCTGCCACAATAAAAACTGAACTAGATTATGTTCATGGCACTAACGCACCAACGTTGCAGACTATTTATAACTGGATAAATGATTTTAAACGTGGTCGGTCAAGCACATCTGATGCTCCACGCTCTGGTCGCCCAATCGAAGTCACTACTGAGGATGTTGTTGAAGAAGTCCATAATATTGTACTCGACGACCGCCGAGTGAAGGTGCGTGAAATAGCTGAGAACACAGGCATCTCCACTGATTGAGTACATAAAATCCTGCATGAAGATTTGGGTATGACAAAGCTGTCTGCACGATGGGTGCCACGTTTGTTGACAATCGAACAAAAACGCGAACGAAAGCGAATTTCAAAACTGCATTTGGATATGATGAAGATAATGATTGATTACTTGGAAAAGGGATAAATATTTTTTTATAACTTCCTTAAAATTTTATTGGATTTGTTCACGAATTCTTATAATGGAAAAAATACTGATCTAACTCGCACTATCTACACTTATACTAATATTATAATGAGTAAAGATTTGTTTTTTTGTATGTTTGTATTTATGAATGTTTGTTTGTAAGGGATAAGTTCCAAAAATACAGAACCAATTTAAAAAATCTTTCACAAACTTATGATAAAATTGCAAAATTGTTCTTGATACTCTCTCTACGCAAAATTATGATTACTCGCTGTAAGGAACGTAATGCCATGTTGCCGTGGAAACGAAATAATAACAAATCTGTCAAGTACGTAAGTAATAATGCAGTTGTTTATGGTCAATAAGTACTACGATCATTGCTGGCAAAATTTTGAATTACGCTTACTGGTGTTTATTTTAGATGTTATGTCCGGTATAAGAATGCTGAAAGTAAGAAAAATACCGCGATGTGAGCACTACCAGTACGAATCCGGGGAGAGTCACTAGTAAAATAATAAATAGATAAGTAGGCATATATCAGTAATGCGCGGGAAAAGAAGCGGATTATTAGGTCGAGCCTTTTCCGCCAAGGGATAAGCACCAAAAAATAGAATCCCTTCGTTTATTTCACCGCCATTTTCAAGATTATTGGGGCAGTTAGCTGTATGACGACGTTGGTAAAAATGATAGCTATACAACCGTACCGTACGCGGGCAAAGCTGCGGGTTGGAGCTGGTAATACATTCACCTTATTCTTAAATGTTTGTCACTCATATCGTTATACTATCTTATTATTTATATCAGTAACCTCATTTATTTAAATAAGTAATGTGTGTATTTACCCAACTGCATGGAGGGTTGCATGTAAGTATGTTGTTTGTTTTTAGGTTTCTTAGGCGCGTACTACAGCATAAACAGCTTGATGGATTGTGATAAATGAGGTATCATTGTATGCCTGTGTTAATCCAGAGTATGAGCTACCTCCATACCAAATTTCATCGAAATCCGTTCAGCCGTTTAAGCATGAAGAAGCAAAAAACATACACACACACCCTGATACATACAAATTTTCGCCTTTATAATTTACTAGTTTTCCCGCCTGCGACTTTGTTCGCGCGGACTACTGTTTATCGCGAAAAAAGCATCCTATGTTCGTCTAGGATATTAAAAATCAATGCAAAAGTAGGTATAGCACCAATGCTCTTGATGTTTTTTGACAGACCTGTTATTTCGATTCAATGGCAACCGTTCCTTACAGCGAGTAATCGAAATTTTCCAGTTTTCCCGTGGAAACTTACAATTTTCCGGGATAAAAAGTATTCAATGTTTTATTCCAGGGTAAACAACAGGGTTTGTTTAACAACAGGGTCAAACAAACTAACAAACATACAACTTTTCTCTTTTATATATTGGTCTGGATTAGATTATTGTATGACAATGTTACTGTACTATTTTGAATAATTTGTGCTGCACCACTTTTACTTATTTTACGTTAGGTTTATAGGTTTTTAAAAGGCTATATTTTCTTTGTGAATAAAGTTCTCAAAATACTGTATTTTTTTAAATAAATCTCAAACATCTTCATCTCCATATCTTTCATGGAATCTAGGCATGAAAGATATGGAGATGAATCCATAATCATCTCCATATCTTGATGGGCTCATAAGCCCTTCTTGAATTAAAGCAGTCCATAAGAGCACATCGTATAACAAAGTATCCCTAAAATTGGTTACCCAAAAACCAAAAGAACATCTTCCTACTTAATTCACCAAAACACAGAAACAATATCCATTATGCCTTGGTCATTAATAATCCTCATTGGATATTAAATATCTTTTTCCTTTTATATCATAATGTTGGTCATTACTTTTATTGATGGTATACCTAGGTACTACTAAAGTAGTAGTACTATTTTGTCCCACTACTCCTGATGTTTTCGGGAAGAATTTTGAATTATCTCAGGATGAAAATTTACTCAAATAGTGTTTAGACTGAACGCAAATTATTTATAGAATTGGTTTAGTAGTTATATTCAATTTTGTTTTGGAAAAGCAACAAACAAACACACTTCCACATTTACTCGTGTAATGTTTAACGTCTGTACAATAAACATGTTAATGAAAGTGCGTAAGTTCATTTCTTTCATTTCGTTTTCCAACTTTGATACAAAGGGCTCTATGTTCTTTTCTCTTATTGAGTCACAAATAAATAAATAAATATATTCGGGACAATTCCACACCAATTACCTAGCCCCAAACTAGGATACCCTGTACCTTATGTGTAGATTTATTACACATATGCCTGTACTATGGGTACTAGATAACGGATATACATACATATATACGAATATTATAACATCCATGACTCGGAAACAAACATTTCTGCTCATCACACAAATGATTCGAACCCGCGACCGTTTGATTACGTACCTAGGATCACTAGCCACAAGACCAACCGGTCGTCAAATCTACTTATGAAGCACTTTGATTTGTCTGTATTTCACGTAAGTCAGTTATTGTCGTTTCTGAGGAAATTAAAAGAGAGAGGGAGAGAGTCGTAGAGGCTCCATGCGGCTGAAAAAACACGTTTGCTTATGGAATTCTAATATTTAGAGTGACTTTTCTGTTGATGTTTAATTTTTTGATAGTGTTGAGTTAAGCTCAGTTGCTGAATATTTGCGAGAAATATTTTTTATTTAATTTCTTTATTGAAGCAGACAGCGGCAGTTAGGTTAGGACGAAACCAGATATTCTTGAAAGAAGTACGTAGGTAATAATATTTAAGGGTGTAACAATGGCCAATGACCTTCACGATTCGACCTCTAATACTAGTACTGGTGCTATCTATCTGCAGATGGCAGTATATAACAGTGACTACAGTGATGGCAGTTTATAATCAGATAAAGAGTAACGAGTATACAGAAGTATTTCTCATAATGTTTGGTTTTTTGCCTATAAATTTTACTGACCAAAAATAGATCTCAGTAACAGTAGGTACTAGAAATATCTAGGAAGTTCTAATTTTAATTAATTATTTTATACTACACGTATTGTACTAAATGATGAACCATGAAGATTTGACGATGACCAGAATAAACTTACTGAATCTCTGCAATCGAAATAGCTAGGATGTACAGATCCACACACACACAGATTTTACAGAGATGTGTAGGATAGCCAGTTTTCACCAATTCTTTTATTTTCCACGAGTGCTAGTAATGATAAATCATGAGAGTATGGTGACTGAAAAATGCTAACTAGGTACCTATCCGATCAACACACCCAGAATTTAGTTGGTAGTTTTCATCGATTTGTCCTAAATCATACCAACGGTTCCATGATGACCAGAAGTGATTGGATCATAATAATGGATTTAATTTTATATGCAATTATGTGTGATGATGATGATGATTATAATGATGAAAAGAATCTTATGTATTATTCCAGAGTATAAGCTATCAACACTACAAATTTCATCAAAATCTGTTCCGCCGTTATCGCGTTAAAACTCTCCAAACAAACAGACAACGTTTCACTGTCATGTATTGGTGATGTGGATTTTCATGTACGTAACTTCTAAAATAATAAACGCTAGTAAGCGTAATTCAAAATCATTGGCAGCAGTGTTTTTTGACCATCAACAACTGCATCATTACTTATCTACTTGACAGACTTGTTATTATTTCGTTTCCATGGTAACGTCATTCCGTTCTTTATTTTTGATACCTTGGATTACATTATTGAAATTTCCGAAGGGAACGCTAATATATGAAAAATAAAAAAAAACTGCCCCTGTTACTCGCTGATAATGTACCTACAAGTGAAATAATTTTTATAATCGGTTCAGTATTTTTTGGTTTTATCCATTACAAACAAACAAACATACAAACAATCAAATTTTTCTTCTTTATAATACTAGTGAAGACTATACTCCACCCTCGGCTTCACCCACGCAGCCGCAGGCGGAGGCTAGTGTTATTGTTTTTACACGACTTCCCAAAAAAAGTAGTGTTATATTTTAAGCATTCATGTATGTTTGTAAGTTTGTATGTGAATTTCTTTATTCCACCATAACATTGAAATGCCTAAACAGATTTCGACGTATGGGGTATCGTTAGAATCCTTACATCTCCTCAAGTAACATAGGCTACATAATTTAAAAAAAAACAGTATGGTGGCAGTATGGCTCCATTTTAAATTGCAAAAATATATAAATGTTTTTTCTTCGATTTTTACAATATGGATATCAAATTGAAGGCGTTGATAAGCACATTCCAAACCATTGTTTGGGGAGCTTTCACGCGATAACGGCTGGACGAATATTGATGAAACTTGGAATGGAGATTGCTTATACCCTGGAATAAAACATAGGATACTTTTTATCTCGGAAAATTGTTTACTCGGGAAAACTGGAAAAACTGGAAGAATTTTGATTACTCGCTGTAAGAAACGGTTGCCATGGAAACGAAATAACAAGTACCTATGTCAAAAAACATCAAGTGCTATAACTACTTTTGCATTTGTTTTTAATATTCTAGAAGAACATAGGATGCTTTTTTCCGCGATAAACAGTAGTGCGCGCGGACGAAGTCGCGGCGGGAAAACTAGTAGTATATAATTTATTGGCATAAACTCATTTTTGCCAAAAGAGGCGTGTTTTTTTAGCTTTTAAGCTAGTTATTAAGTTTGTGGAGAAGACATCTGAAGTTTGACGATTCGAACTTAGACATTTAGTGAAAAAAGACAGCATTTAATATAAGGAAATTTATTAAAATCTTATTTTTCATATATAAAAAACAAAACCACGAAGACAAAGGCGGTTTCTGTAAATCTTATTATGAATACCAGTTCATTTGCTGGCAATATTTATTTCTGATTGTATGGTTTCCATTTCCAGTTCTTCTTGACATCTGTGGAAAATTTCAGATTATTATAAACCTGTAGTAACCAAGCAATACATAATAAGCCTTTTATAGTTTTTCAAATCGCCTATATCCAGCCTAATATAGGCGAAGCAAAACGCTTCGTGTAATGTATATACCTAACTAAGACAAGTTTTGAAAAGAAAACTTACTTTGCACTTTCAACCTCCGCGGATTGTAGTTCAGTCGATTCATTTCAAACATTTCGTTGGTTTTTATTAAAATATAAGTAGCTTTCTTAATTATATAATTTAGCATTGGTAAATATTTCCTTCCTTTTCTAAGTGTTGTTCTCAGTGTTCCGTAATAATAAACTGCCGTAAGACAATTTGTAGGGCTGAAGTTATAGTCTAAAAAAAAACAGGATAAAAAATGCTTCGCGGACCGTACAATGAAAGTAGCAGGCCCTGGCATAGATAGTTAGGTTTATAACCTATCAAAAAATTGCCTATAAAAAAATGATTACATGTTGCCATGGAAACGAAATAATAACAAGTCTATCAAAAAGCACCGCGGCTGCCAAAGTTTTTTTTTTTGTTGAATTACCTTCGCTTACTCCGTTTTTTGTTCAAATTAGTTTAAATACGGGTAGAATCGTGTACAAATAATGAGAGACCCTTAGCTACCCGTGCGAAGCCGAGGCGAGTCACTAGTTCACAATAATTCTGATCGCGCGTGTAAGAGGTACTTACATACCTACCTACCTACTAAGTAAAATAGTCTGTGAACTGAAAATAATGTCATTTATAAATTGTTTAAAGTAATAAAAAATAAGTATTACTGTTACGAGCAGGCGCAGCGCTTACCATCGGGCGGGCGACCTGCTTGTCTTGTAGTATATATATAATGTAAAGTAGGTAGGTACTTACCACAAAGCCAATCGATGTCCACGCTATTTGAAGATTTTAATCACTTCTGGACAAAATATAACATTAAATTCTATGACCTCAAAAACAATAAAACTAATACAAAAATCAAAAATATATCTACATATAGGCCCAGAAATACATTGAAATTATTAATTATCACTATTTGTTATCTTATTAATTCAAGAAAATCGTCTAAAACCTAGAAAAGATCAAAATATTTTCATCCGTAACGTGAGCGTGGTACTTTCAAACTGCCTTGGCAGACTGAATGTCATGGCGCCGGGCCAGCCGGTAGAACTTCCGCAGGCTTCGGGGGGGTGCTTCTAGAGGGGAGCAAGTGAAAACGCTTTGCGTTGATGGTTTTTATTTTATTTTCCATTTATTCATTAGAAAATATACAAATTAAACAATACAAGCTGTTGAAGATGTCATAACATACTTTGTGTAAAAAAATTACATGTCTTTGACGAGCGGATCTATGGGAAAGTTTTAATGTATTTTATAAATAGCACACGTTTTAGGATTTTTTCTACAATGTTAGTAAATATTTATACGAATTTTAAACAATACAAATTGTTTATGGTGAACTTAGGTTTAATATATATTTTTCATATAGGAAATGAACAAAGGGATTCATCGAAAGGTTCCTCTGAACATCGCGCATTTTTCGTGACTCACATTGTTGCGGCCTTAAATGCCTGCCTGTAGTCCTGAGTGACTTATTTGTATATATATTAGTTTGCAACAAGAAGCGAATAAAAAAGCAGCATTTGGGCACCAAACCGGGTCCAGGAAATGTTTTATGCTGTTGAATTCTCGAGCTGTAAGGCCTGCGGTACAGTCATGTGGAAACCACATAATATGGTCCGCATCCACTTCTTTTTTTCTTAGTATACGTTTTTATCCATATATATATATAGTCATTCGCCCGATATGCTATTCCATACATAATCTTAGACTGTATACTTGAATCATAAAAATATACAGTTTTTAAAGATAAATCTGAGTTTTCTGTCAAAAATTTTTCTTGTGTTAATTTTAGGACAACCTTTAATAATACAATACATGCACTCAATAAACTTATTGTATACCCTGATATATCTTTTCCATGCATTCAAGGCGTGAGAGCCTGCCAGTGGAACACGGGCGAATATTAATTCAATATACATGAGCCGGTTCAGTAAGCGGTTTAACTTTGTTTGCAGATCGCTCTGTAATTGACGAATTGATACACTGGTCCAGGCTTTTGTTAGTCATTAGCTGATGAAAAATGCTTTGTGCGAGCGCAATGAGCAATAGAATGGCTGTGTTTAAGGTAACATCTTCAGGACGTAGCCGGTCTAGTGTGTTTATACGTAGTAATGAAAGCCCCAGAATTAGACAGGATTTTATGTTAAAAGAGAATTGCCATCACAACGATATAATGTGTTGTGTATGAGTTTTTTGTTTCCATATAGATTCAAGGACATCACCAAATCATTGACAGACGTGCATCTGGATTCTAGATAAGGTCTGAACTAGAAAATTATTAGCGTAAAGGTGAAATTAATTTCTAAAAGATTTAGGTCAGGTTAATAGTTATATAGATAGATAGATTAACTCTTTATTGACACCAAGAAAATAAAAAAATACAACGATAAAGACATAGGAAAACACTAAGATTATAGAAACAATAGGCGGTCTTATCTCTAAAAGCGATCTTATCCATACTACCTTTGGATGGACAGAAATGATTGATTATCAATATGTACTAATAAACTCTATCTTCTATTTGAATGTTTGCGGGCGAATGAGCATTGTAAATTCGGATTCAAATTAGGTGATGGATTTACACCAAATATTTTAAATAATAGACTGATGATTAGGTTTATCATTAGATACGTGCTTTCCAGGGTTCTATAGAGAAGTGTCATTTTTGTGTATGTATGCAAGAAACACACTCGCTTACTCGAGGTTGGTCGCTATAGCGCCAAACCAAGTACTGCGAAACCACTTATAACGGTAAAACTTCACGCAAACGCAATCCATATTTCTAGAGGTCAACAAATTCTTCAAAAAGGTTATGTTTCCTACAACAAACAGAAGATTAGTTAGAGTTCTACCTTATTTGTACAAGTGGACATCGACAAATTGCACCAGTTTGTGCGAGCTATGAGTCTTTGTTTCAAGATCTCAAATAGTCTCTGATTGCACTCTGGGAATATTGCAATCTGAGCTTGGACCGGATTGCAGAGATTGGTAGGTGTAATGCAACCTAACAGTATTTTTCACAGAATGCGAGAAACTGTAGTTTTATTTACAATTGGTTCAATTAAACATTCAAATTTAAAAAAAAACATGCGGTTGCTACAAAAAAAGGATTAAATGGATTGTAATTAGTAAAGTAAAAGTTTTTTTTATTTTTTTTTATTACGGTCTAGGCAATCGTTTGACCACGATCTCACCTGATGGAAAGCGATGTGGTGGAAGGTGTAGCACGCTTGTCTATTAGATACGCTTTTATTAATAAGTCCCCTTTTAAATTCAAAGATATATGTCTGTTATGATTAATATTTAGGTACGCACCATATAGGTCATCATATTCGCAGGCACGATTTTCAATTGATTACTACCCAACTAAATAGCAACATAGAGTATATTATTTCGTCAATTACAAGAAACAAAGGCAAACCGAAGAAGTTCTACCAACTGAAAAAATGCTCACCTTGCAGAACATACTACAGCAGCAGATTACTCAGGTAAAGTTCCTGGAAGCTTGCCAATGGACAACCAGTACCAAAAAAGGGTAGTCGTACTGATCCGGCCAATCATCGTTCGATCTCGATAACCTCCTTACTCAGTGGAGCTCAAGTGTTTGGAGCGTGTCATAAACATTAGGCTCTTGGCATACCTTGAAGACAATGATTTCAATGACCGGCAATACGAATTTCGCCGAAACCGGTCTACTGGGGATCTTCTCGCGTATGCCACTCACGTACTGAGCGAATCCATCGAGATGCACGGTGAGGCGCTTGCCGTCTTCCTTGACATATCGAAAGTATTTGATCGGGTCTGGCACGATGGCCTTTTAAAAAATCTTCCCTCATATAGTTTACCTGTTGGCTTATGCAATTGGATAGTTAATTTTTTGAAGGAACGATCTATTCGAGTAGTCCTAGAGGGCTGCTCGTCTGATCAAATGGCTATCAATGCCGGTGTACGGAGAGATCGGTTCTCTCAGCTACACTTTTTTACTCCACTTTAATGACATTCTGAAGACCTGTACCTTTGGGTATGCTGATGACAGTACTGTAGTTGAGAGATACACTTCCAATGCTCAAGCCAGCTGTGACACTGTCCAGTTTCAGAGAGAGGCTATGATAGACCGTTTAATGTGCGGTCCGATTGGGGCGATGCTAACCTGGTCAAGTTCAATGCTGCTAAAACGCAGGCGTGTTTGTTTTCTGCTAAAAAAAAGTCCTCTAAACCGATCGCCATCTTTCCAAAGTGTAAAAATACCAATAAGCGACCATCTGGAGCTTTTGGGTGTCGAAATCACATCAAACCTGATATTTGGGTCTTACTCGTATATTGAATCCAAAGCCAAGGTAGCTGCAAAAAAACTTGGTATTTTGTCTAAGGTTAGGCAGTACTTCACAACGAAACAACTTTTGAATCTTTATCAAGCACAGGTCCGATCTTGTATGGACTACTGCTGCCACCTCTGGGATGGTTCTGCCAAGTATCAGCTCGAGTCTTTGGATTCAATTGTGAGACGTGCTATCAGGCTCATTGGGGATGACACTCTTGTAAAGAGTAAGCTTCAAAGTCTGGCGCATCGACGTGAGGTAGCAAGCCTGTCGGTATTCTACAGATTGCACTATGGAGAGTGTGCACAAGAACTGCACTACCTGATTCCCCCATCACCTATCCATCACCGTACGACTAGACGATCAGCAAAGCACCACCCTTTTAAGGTTGAAATACCTCGCACAAGAACGAAGCGTTTCGCTTCTTCATATATTATAAGAACTGCAAAGGAGTGGAATGCCCTGCCCTCGTCAGTGTTGCCGGTAAATTATAACCCAGGTGTGTTCAAGTCAAAAGTGAATAGGTAGGTGTCTACTAGTTGCCATGTCCGTAAACAATTAAAAAAATAACTTTAATCCAAACGCTCCACGAGTACGAATGAGGGGTAAATTTTGGAGTTTGGATTAAAGAGGTCCTGCTGTACCTCATTACAACGAAATAGTTCATACAGATTATTATAAGAGATAAAGAGATATATACGATAAATCATGAAAATCTCTTATTAACGATCTCGTTCGTCTGGTACGGTATGATTTAGTTATCTCAGTTGCTAAGAAAGAAAATAGATTCTCATTAGTGTCATTAGTCTAGCTAGACGTGCCTAATTACTCAGCGATAGCTACTCCCACTATGATCTCAGCACCATTTCTATTATTTTGAATCTCGAATTAAATTGCTGTAGCAAATAAATTATTAACGAGAAATAACTCAGTAACAGATGGACAGTTTTAGGATAAAATTTATAATTAGAAAATATATAGTTGCCATGTATATTTTGAGTTCTTGATATTTCGGATCCGTTGCAGGCGTCATGATCACTAGTGATGATGTTACTAATGTTAGTAAACATAACAGTTTAAAATCTTAGGTACAAGATTCTTAATCACGCCCAAACTTTAGTCCACAGCGCAGAATGAGTAGTGTATTAAGAGAAGTTTATGCCTAGCAGTAAACCAATATCATTAAGTAAACAAGCACACACTTAACCCCCTCCTCCCCCATTATAGCTAAGAAGCATATCGATCACATCAGCTTTGAAACATAGAAAGCTTCATCAAAATCGATCCATGCGTTTGAAGCTACGATGACACAGAAAGATAAACGGATACACATTCTAAACTTATAATACCCCTCCCTTAATAAGAAACGATCTTACGCTGGCACCTCATCGAAATATTCTCTTCGTCGAAAATTATGACTGAAGCCATATTTAGTCAAGTATTGCCAATGAAACTAAATCATTCTACCACATCGCTTTATTACTTAAAATCTACTAATTCTGGCTTTAAAGTCATGTTATGTGGCTACCAACATCTGGAAGGGCTGCCAGCGTTTTGGTACTTTACCTTAATTGATATGATCAAGACAAACCATAAAGGTTCAAATTATGGTGATGAAAATTACCTTGTTGACATGATCGCTAAGTATATTAGAGTAGACAATGGCCATGGCTTCCAGCGCCATGAATGTTATGCAGCCCACCACCCAAGGCACGAGGAAAGCCACATTTTCCTGAAAACATACTCTGTTTAGATAAATTATACCTTACTGGTTCCATCCACCAGCACATCTCTTGCCAAAGCCCTTTCATAGGCTCTGGCAGCAATACCTACTTGAGAGCTCGTCCAGTCAAGACTTAGCGTTTTATCATCTCTTCAAAAACTAAAACCCGACCCTAGTCTTTGAACTTAAAGACTAGGGTCGTAAAACGTAAATGTTTGCGTGGAGCAAACAAGCAAGCGATACGGGTTAATGCGTGTGGAAAAAGGATGGCACAATATCGCTTGCGATATTATGATGATGAAACGTGACGTGCGATTTTGTTCCACGCGACAGGCACACTACAAATAGTAGCGTGGTCGCATTTTGAATAATAGTAAGTATTAAGTGCTAGATCTTTCTTTGTTTCTTTCATCGAAGCATCGAGCCCTTTCATTTGATGGGGTTACTATGGAAATTATAAATTGCCATTTTGTGATGTCCCCCATATTGAATTAAAAATGGCGGCATTTAAAAAAACCAAACGCGTGAGAAAAATTTCAGCCCGATAGCTTCAGTGGAAGTCGGTGAAATATTGATTGCAAAATTCCAGGAATACATACATACATACATACATACATACATACATACATACATACATACATACATACGTACAAACATACATACATACATACATACAGGTGAAGTAATATAAGGCTAGTTTAGCAACTCGTCCCACTACAAAGTCGTCCCAATAGGACGAGTTACTGAATTTAAAAAATATTATTTTTTCGGTTCAGCAACTAGTCCCATTGATTAATCTTCCAATTTTTTCAACAAAATCTTTTCTAAGTAATGTCAGCAACAAAAATGTTTGAAGTTTATTTATAAATTGTTTATAAGTTAGTTTTCGTTTGTTTGATTTCAATAGGAACATGACTTATTTAACAGCAAAAGAATATTGTTAAAAAAGAAAGAGTCAGCCCTTCTTTTCCTCACATCGCTTGGTTGGTGTTACAAGGTCACTGTGAACTATATTTAAACTGGTAGTGTTACATAAATAGTATGTATGTTCATTGTAGAAGTTATTTTATTTTCATATCATGTTTATTAATGTTAAAGATATGACATATTTGTTGTGTGTTGCTAGGAGAGCCGGGTTGGTTCAAACTATTTAAAAATTGTAGTTGTTTTCATCTTCACTAATAATTAAAGAGTTAAAGTTTGTTATAAATTTGTTTGTTGCAGCTAATCTCTGAAACTACTTATTCGATTCTGACAATTCTTAAATGATAGTAAGCTACACTATTCCAGATGGACATAGGTTACTTCTTTCCTCAGGAAAACACAAAGTTTCCGTGGGATAACGGAAACACTACAGACAGAGACGTAGGGCATGGCACCTAGTAATTAATAAATTGGAATGAATTTTATAATAATTATCAAAAATTATGAAAAGAAGGTTTTCATACAATTTCTTATTAATTTATCGTAAGTAGCCGGTTGATGCAGTACACTAGTGGCATTACTTCTATCAAATGATGATATAAAATGGTGCCCCAGCGTCATGTTATAAATGGTCTAACCGCCATTTTGTTCAAATACTGGAAAAAAAAAAATTACTAGAACCTACATTGAAGGCAGAAGACGAACAGTAATTTCGCTAATGAAAACAAGTCGAATTGGGCTTCCCCAATTACAAGGATATTCTGAAGTTGTTAAATACCCATGTTCAAGCGTCGCTGAGTTTCATTCAGTACAAAATGCTTGTATGGAAATACTTGTATGGAATCAGTCAATGCTACCTGCATTGAACGATTCTATACAAGTATGGAAGGTAGAGGTTGAAATTGGAGAATATTTTAATGTAATAAAAGAGCAAGGAAGGGCAAAGTGTTCTTAAGAAAGGTACTTTTGGAACTAAGAGGTAAAATGTATCGTTGGAGATGAATCTTGCATGGTGAGACAAATAATAACTGGCCAAAAGCGAGTTTTGTGAAATTTCTAAGACCGTATTTTACTCTCAGTAGCCTGAGGCCCATAATATCTCGAAACACAACATTTTGTAGTTTGGTAAAAATCTTTTAGTACTAATAGTGGTTGTGTATAAAAATGTTTAAATAGTATAGTGACATACTGACTTACTGATAGACAACACACAGCCTCCGGTGGACCTAGAAGTTTGAAAGTTAGAGTAAATGTGCCCTGGCCCTAGTGGTGCATTAGAAGGAATATTTTAAATCCATTCCTAAGGCGGTGAACGGAGGTGAAAGTTAGCACGCGAGCAAAGCCGCAGGGCACAGCTAGTCTTCTATATATAAAAAAGTGAATGCGTCCCAAAACCATTTATCAGATTGTGATGAAAAGTGACAGGTGTCAAAGTGACAGATGACAAAATGACAGGTGTCAAAGTGACAGTTGTCAAAGTGTCAGGTTATCAAAGTTACACATCAACCCAAGGGGAAAGAGTTACGTATATGGCAAGGATTTTACACGGGTGAAGCTGCAGGCACAGAAAATCCATACCAATAAATATCAAAGTGAAACGTTGTCTGTTTGTTTGTTTGTTTGGGGAGCTTTCACGCGATAACGGCTGGACGGATTTTTATGAAAATTGGAATAGAGATAGCTTTTACTCTGGAATAAATCATAGGATACTTTTTATCATGGAAAATTTCAAGTTTCCACGGGAAAGTTGGAAAATGTTGATAACTCGCTGTTAGGAACGGTTGCCATGGAAACGAAATAACAAGTCTGTCAAAAAACATCAAAAGCATTGATGCTATAGGTACCTACTTTTGCACTGGCTTGTATTATCCTAGAAGAATAAAGGATGCTTTTTTTCGCGATAAACAGTAGTCCGCGCGGACGAAGTCGTGGGCTGGAAAGCTAGTTACTAAATAAACCTAGGTACTGACCTTATAAATCCTGTAGATCAGAAATATGCTCAGCAAGATCATGAACATCTGCGTTCCTATTATTGCAAAATACGCTATCTGTACACCTGAAAAAAAAAAGAAAAAATTTGTTATTGTCATCAAGGAATATACAAGGTTATTCCATATGATTGCTGGTAAAAGTTTACAAAAGTGAAGAGTAAATGAAGTGTACGTGTGAGTGAGAAAGTGGGATACAGCTTGGGTAACATTAAGCAGAGAGGGTAATGTTTTAAGCCTTTACTAGATTATAACTTTTTAAGTGTTTACTACGAGTATGACAGCCGTAGCGCGCATTATTATCCCACCGAACGCTGGAGATTTTAGGTATTATTTCAAACGCTATAGAAAAATATCTGTAGTAATAGGTGTATAGCCATTATTCAATTTTATGTGTTAGATGGTTCTTTAAAGATAATAAATAAATGTTTGATATGATTAATGTTTCTCTTTTCTACAATGAACATCATTTTTCAAAAGGAAATACTGTGACATAGTCCACGCATATTTAACTCTGTGCCGTACTGTCGAGCCGTTTTAAAAGCGAAATAATAAATCGAAATTGTTTCGATTAGGTACCTACTTCCAGTTTTTTTTCGTGATTTTAACCGTGATAACTGTTAATGGCAAACCTGAACAGCGTATTTGAAACTATCTATTGCGAGGTGAACAAACAAATTAACCTTGACAAAACTGAGTAAGTTTTTCACCACTAAGCGTAATTCAAACTCTTTAGAATATTAACTTGCTTCGAGAGTGTAACTATACACATGGAAACAAATCGAGTTGGGATCTTTTGACTTAAAACTTTTTGATGAACAGAGGTTTTTTTAGATATTGCCATATCTAAAAAAAACCTCTAGACGTCCGAAACAGGCGTATTTATATTATCAATCAAATTTTTTTTGCGTTTCATGAAATTATGTCTTACGGCAGAGTAATGAGTCTTAGTACGGAACCCTGAATATGTAAGGCGCGACTCGCCACTTAGCCAGTTATTTTACTTTGAACTACTGCATTTTAATTTATTTCAAAATGAGCTACCGGAACGTCGCGTGTCTCGAAGTCCCGGGACTTTTCGTAATTTTAGTTGTCTCGAGTCCCGGGACTTTTGGGTCGAGACTCGAGACGAGACAAGATTGTCGAAATTATATTTGCACACTGGCCACCACACCTCAAAGTCTCAAAAACACAGACTTTTTTACCTCGAATATTAGTAAAACTGCATTAATTGGCTTTGTGGAAGAACTGTATTGTAGGCTTTTCGAAAATATCTCTAGTATCCGGACACCAGATATGGAAATAATGAGTGCTGAACCCAGTACCAGTAGTTCTCAAGTACACAGCGAGCCTGACGAGTCTTTTGTAAATCAAATGGAACAAGCAATAAAAAATATCCAAGAAAATGTACCCGAGAAAAAAAACAAGAGCAACTTTAAAAAAGGAGTTTCAGTTGTTTGAAGCAACCGGAAAACGTACAGAAAATTTGGAACTACTGTATAAAGCCTTAAACACAACTAAACCGACATCTGTTGATAACGAGAGAGTGTTCTCCTTGTCCGGTGGCATTATTACAAAAATCAGACATAGATTGTCGGACAAACCTGTTGACGCTCTGATTTTTTTAAAAGCCTAGTTTATTAAATCGGCAAAGAAGTCTAATTAATTTGTTAGTTGATTAGTTAAAAGAATGATTTATAAGTCTGTTTTATTATTTATATTTAGATTTTTTTATTATGAAACAAATCTGTGGTTATGAGAATTAACAATGTTGTGCATTGGTCATAATCACAACATTGTTAATTCTCATAATCACACATTAAAATTCTTCTCAAAAGGCTAATCCTCTTTAAAAAAAAAACAAAAAAACTATATTTGTCTTAAAAGTCTCGACGTCCCGAGAATTCCCGGGACTTTTACTGTAGGCTGTCTCGTGTCCCGGGACTTTGAAATTGTCGGGAATTCCCAAACCCTAAGTGTGACGTATATGATTTGTAATTATTCTAAATAATCATATAAATAATAACAATATCTAATTGAATATATTATTATTTTGACTTTCGAATTTGGAATTGATTGGCGAACATTATATTGCATGCTTATTAAATTGTTAAAACACCTTACTATGTACATGAATAAAACAATACTACTTAATTTGATTTTGTTAAAACATGTAATATTGCATGCCAGAACAGCTTGATATGTTGGACTCTATAAAAAAAAACATTTTTTGAACCATATTACAGCAATAAAGAGTTGTATCATTGTGCATGTATGCATTCAGTACTGCGCAATGTTAGATATATCGCCAGCCGATGATCTACTGGATAGTAGGACATTCATATGATATAATATCATATACTATACCCACAAAGACACAGAGAAAAGTACTTTATTTCTGGGTCTGTTGTTATAGCATAGCTTGTTATTCAAGCCCAGCAAACGAAATATTGTCTTCAAAATCGATTAAAGTAAACAAACAAATAGGAAATCTATCAGGAGGATTACCTTCCCAGTGTTTAAGTTAGGCAACCGCGAATTGTATCAATAGTAACCTCTGCAGAGTTTCGATTTACACTGCTAATGGGTTTCGTAAACTAGCAAACTAATTTATTCTATCTCTATTTAGGGACTAGCTTACCTGCCCGCAACTTCGTCCGCGCGGCCTACAGTTTAACTCGAAAAAAAAACATCCTTTGTTCTTCTAGGATATTAAAAACCAATACAAAAGTAGGTATAGCAACAACGCTCTTGATATTTTATGACAGACTTGTTATTTCGTTTCCATGACAACCGTACCATACAACGATTAATCAACATTTTCCAGTTTTTCTGTAGAAACATAAAAATTTCCGGGATATAAAGTACCCTGTGTTTTATTCCAGGGAATAAGCTATCTCCATTCTAAATTTTATCAAAATCTGTCCAGCCGTTATCACGTGAAAGCTCCCCAAACAAACAAATTAACAAACAAACAGACAACGCTTTACTTTTATATATTGGTATGGACGTGTACGTAGGGAAATGTTCAGTACGTTTGCGTGCGCGCCGCGCTTGAAACAGGAAGTACTTTTGATTGTTATGTAGCTTGTAGTACGTAGTGTTTTGAATTTGGGGACATTTATGAATTTGGCTACATCACATTTAGTTAATCTAATATACCTACACACGCAAAAGTTGCGTTTCGTAAAGAAATACTTCATGTATTTCATCCATTTTAGTACACAATTAAACATTAAAAATTAAAAATTAAATGTACGGTCCAAGAATTACTAGATTAAAACTTGTCTACATATTAATTTCAAACGCTAGCTGTTTTCAATGCATTGGATTTCTCGAACAACATTTAAATTCTGTTGACCTTGGATGAGAGGTAGATTTTACGAGAAATACCAAAACAAATAATTTTAGTAATCAAGTTTAAAAAAGTGAACTCAATGGGTATAAATTAAATTAGAAAATGTCCTATTAGAGGTAACACTACGGAAACTGCACACAAATAACAGTATTTTTTTTAGGTTCAAGTTGTAACAAAGCTAGAGAGCACTCTGTCGTATTATGGTATGCCCTAACTAAGGCATCTCAGATAAATAAGATTGGTTCAGGCCAAACACTCCGAAATAGTTTGACGATCTACTTGAGAAACAATTTCCACGGACACTGTATGGCTTTTTTACATGATCGTTTAATGTCTGGTTCCGAAGCACAAAAAAAGGCTATGTAAATTGCCTGTGTTGATACTCCTATTTATTCTCAGTCAATAATTAAACGAGGATAAAGATTTTCGGGAACCTGATTTTTGATAAGAGCGAAAACACTGGAAGTCTCAAAATACAGACTACAATAAAATTCTAGGTTCCTCAGATAATCGATTTATTGCATAGCCCTAAATCTGAAACAATGATTTAACAAAGCGCATGATTTTATTTAGATATATCAAAGAGTTCAACTCTTGATTGACACAGAAGTTAGACACTGTTGCTTTTAACTCAGAGAAATAACCAAAGCCACGGGCACATATAGACCTACAATAAATTGGCTTTGTTATTGCAGTTAAATAATAATAACGGTACAAACATACCAAACCACGGTGGTTAGAATGATCCAGAAAAGTTCAAGGTGACAATAAAATGAATTGAAACCGTACCGGTCTGTTTCATCCTTAAAAGTTTAATATTTCCGACTAAATTCAATGCAAGGTAAAAAGCAAACTATTTGAATCGAACACCAAAATAGTTAGTAGAGGGTACACAAACGGTGACAGAAAGTGGACCCTTTTACAGAACTTTGACCAAAACAATTCTGTTCATACAAATCAGATTCCACTTTTGAATTTAACTAAGGGCCCGATAGGGCGGGCGCCCGTCGTAAAGGTAATTTTCGGTTTTTATTCGTTACAATTATAGTTCCTGGTAAATTACACACTTGTTACTCACCTTCCCATCCACCTATTCATTCTCACCTAGCCACTAACAAACTACACAGCATGTCTGTAACTTACTTTTATTTAGATATTTTTTAAAAGATATATGAACGACGGTACCTTTATCTTATCAGTGAAAAAAGCTGGAGTGTGGAGAGAGAATGGGTGCCTGCGTTTTGTTAGGCAAGGGCAAATGGAATGACTTCCACAGCGCCTCAGCGGTTGCTATCATAAGTTGTATGATAAATAAAAGTCTTTAGGTATTTTAAAGTTAGTTTTAAAAGCATCTCAGCAGCACTAGGGGAACTATAGGGGAAGCCTTCCCCGTCGACCAATCACTCTGCCCCTCCGAATCACGCACGCATGAAGAACGTTATTTTAACAGCATTATATGCGCGGTACTCGCCTTGTAGCATTTGTCAAATTTTATAGCGGCATAGAGAATAACATTTAAGACAATTCATTAAAAAAAAAATAGTTAAATAACCATTGAATGAACATAGCAAATATGGGCCTTTACTGAAATCTATCAAACGGAGAGTGAAGTCTGTACACATCGCCATTAAGACAATGGGTCGGATTCCTATCATAGCTGTGGCAGTAATGAGGGTTCTTCCTTCTAAGAGAATATTATGCGTGCTCGTTTCCCTGATAGTGAATCGTGATCTACTTCCCGTCTGATGTTCTGAGTCTATATTTACTCGTATATGTATGAGGGTATAAATGGAGGTAAGAAATGAGGAAAAATTATGAGGCACTCTATTTATGATCACATTTTAGCCTGCCATAGGTACTGCAGGACATTAACAATTGTTTGCATAAAAAATATCAGTAGCAAAGCCCATCACAATGCAAAATATCGCAAAACGCCAAATCGATGTATGTAGGCCGGTATTTCCAGCTGGGACAAAATAGTGTAATGCTCACACATAAAATACAACACAATATTTCTGTTGTGTTTACTAGACCCATGCGTACAGTTACTGTAATTTTGTATGAGTAGGTATACTACATAAAAGCGTACTCCATTATCTAATCACCTATCTTTTGACGCTCCGTAATGAGTTTTCTCAGAAATTATTTCACCAATTTATTATCAATTTTGAAGCGGCTGATCCTAGGATCACGTCTAGACGTGAAATTGATGTATACAATAAATTCAATCCAGACAGTTTTATTGGATCCGCTTCATTGCAATTAATTAAATGTATTGATCCAATTTGAGCCGAACACAATGACTAAGATTGAAGTTTATTAACGGCAGTCTTAGTTGGGTTGTTATTTTTTATTTATAACAACTGCTAAGATGTTCATACTATAAACATTTGTGAAATGTTTCACAAAGCAAATCTCAAAACACTTTGCATCTACAGCAACTCTTTCAAGCCACGTCGTCATCATCATTACGACTTTTGAGCGACAGGCTATTTATTACCTTTTTTTTTTTTTTTTTTTTTTTTTTTCATGGGGAAATGCATTTACGCATACCACTGAGCCCGGGGAAGGCCCAGCGGCTATGTGGGACTCACCGGGCGACTGCCCGTCCTACCCACTAAAACCCCATGGTGAGCAGTCCTCCACCGAGGTGGGGCAAGATGGGGTCGCGGTTGCATTCTACCATCTTGCCCCAGTGGCAGACCCAATCGGGCCTCTCCGCCTGTGCAGGGGCAACCTTGCTCACCAAAGTCACCCCTCACCACGACCGGTGGGGCGTGCAAGCCGATGGAGAGCCCCCCGACTCTCCACCAGTGACCCCACAAATACGAAGGAGGAGTCGCCTCCTCCTCCCACCTCCTCGAGCCGGCGCCGAGCGCCCGGGCCCCACCTCCACGTCACACTCCCAGCACCGAATCCATCATTCCGAAGTATGGTAGGTCTGAGAGCAGACCGCCTCCTCGAGCCGGTGCCAAGCACCCGGGCCCCACCTCCTCGAGCCGGCGCCAAGCGCACAAGGCCCCACCTCCACGTCACACTCCCAGCACCGAATCCATCATTCCGAAGTATGGTAGGTCTGAGAGCGGACCGCCTCCTCGAGCCTGCGCCGAGCGCACTGGGCCCCACCTCCTCGAGCCGGCGCCAAGCGCACAAGGCCCCACCTCCACGTCACACTCCCAGCACCGAATCCATCATTCCGAAGTATGGTAGGTCTGGGAGCGGACCGCCTCCTCGAGCCGGTGCCAAACACCCGGGCCCCACCTCCTCGAGCCGGCGCCAAGCGCACAAGGCCCGACCTCCTCGAGCCTGCGCCGAGCGCCCGGGCCCCCCCTCCACGTCACTAGGACGCCCATCCCACAGGAAGAGAACCTCCACAAAGATAAAAGCTCTTTGTAGCGATTCCCCTCCTGCCGTCCAGGTAGTAAAACTACCCAGACCCACCTTGCCAGATATCGGCTACGGCCAATAATCCCCCGAGGAGAATTATTGACCGATCCCCGGGTGCACCGTCCCAACGGCTGCTCTTCCCCCCAGATGAAACGCATCGAAGGGGACCAGCAACAGTCGGGCACTCTTGGAGGTTATCCGGCCTGCAACCCAGGCTATTTATTACCTGGCTTAAGTCTGCTCAATGCAATATTATTTTGCCAAACATTCACCGTCTTACCCTTTACCGATAGAAAAGTTTCTTAAGATTTTATGGCCGCCCCTACCTATTGTACTTCTGGTGCAAAGCCATATTTCACATTGACGCAGATTAATCGTGTCATCGCTTATCTCGATTTAAAAACTAGACGCAAATGATGGAGATGAGATTAGATTCTATAAGTTATCTGATAATATTTGCATTTCGCATATTGTTTTCGAAATAATAAGAAGAAGATAGATTAGATATTAGAATTTACATAGAGAAGACACAATTTCATCTTTTGGACGACCGAGATTCGGTCTGAACTGGACTTGGTTCGGTTGTTTCTTTTTTTCAAAACTGACATAGTAGTGTAAAGAAACAGTTTCTGAACATATATTTAACTTTAAATAGTTTAACTAAAAAGTTACTGAACCGATTTTCATAAAATATATAGGGGATTACTAACGCCGAAGTTCTACATTTTAATTAAATTTTAAACTGTTAAAATTACCTACTTATTTTAGTTTTCGTAAATAAGCTAGTTTAAGCACATCCAAGCAAATATAACTGTATAATAATTTCTTGGCCTTGTTATTGTCAACAAAATTTTATACACATAAAATAAGTTGTTGGGTTTTCTAAATAAAGAAAATATATATTAAATTAACTGTTCTGAGATCCCTAAGATTGTTTTGTTAAAGAAATGAGGCAAAAAACATATAAAACCTGTATAATTAAGAACCTCCTCCTGTTTGGATTCGATTAAAGAGCATAACTGTTATACTCGCTGAAAATTAAAGGATAAAATATATCGATAGTATAAACTTATAACTACCTAGAGTCCAGAAAGGTGTTATATGTTACGCCAAATGAAGCCATGAGGCAGAAGCATAATGTATTCCAATCAGATTAGCGATGACCCGTATCCATTTCATCAGAACTACTCTGCGGTACAACTTGATACTTTAATTAGAGATCTATAGTACATCAGAGCTGTACCTATCAGATTTTATACATCAAGTTAGTCAAGGATAATCGTTAGCTTTGTTTTAAATATGCATCAATTAGAGTAATGGTTACCAACAACTTTGCTTTGTGCGAAAGATTTTCTCGATAACTTTACTGACTTTCCAAAGCCTTGTTATGCCGGGTCCACACCAACAGAACGAGAGCCAGCGAAGGCAAACGATTCGCCGATTAGTACCGCACGCTCGCTCGGTTTCGTCGTAGTGTCCACAGTGTCCAAACTAAGTGAACGCGTGTGAACCCGGCGACAATCGGCGAACCACGGCGTATCAGGGTGTCCAGATTGGAGGGTTTTCCCCCATTTTAGGTAAAAATTATATGTTTGGGTAATCTTTGGGGAAACAAAAAGGCAATATCACTTTGACATAGATCTAGTTAAAGGGCTTACTGCACGTTTTAAAACCAAATAAACAAAAGCTGGACTAGATACTACTACAGGCAAACACAGCTACATTGCCACTGTCGTGTACGTGTACATCAGATATATACATAAGCAGTCTGTAGCGTGAATAAGATAACAATACTTAACACTACTGACACGTTCTACACAAACGCCACTCCGATTGTGACTTTTTCGCATCGCACCTAATTTATTTGGTCAAAGTCCGAGGAACTGGTGAAAATGTTTAATCTGTCATAAATAATTTTAAAATAATGTAGTGTTGCGCGTTGTTGCTAAGGCGGTAATGGTGTTTTATTTCAATGTAAATGTTAATAAATAGATTGTTAAATGGGTCATTATCAAATATTTATTTATCAAAATAACATAAAACCTTTTTTTTTGAGTTTTATTTATGCACTAGACATCCTTAAAAAAGAGTACTTACACAAACCAAACCCAAAACAATTAAAAATGTCACAACCGTAGTAACAGTGAAATTACGGATGTGACAACTATGAAACGTGATATTTTGACCTTGTTACCGCCATTTTATAGTTAAAAATAAACACCGTGTGATTAATTTAATTTAGGAAGAAACTGTACTACAATACGCAATTCACGTTATCAGGAATTTAAAATAGAGGTTTACATACCCTTGCCAGAATATTCTCAGTTGTGACACGTTATGCTTGCCGATTTTGTTAACAAATTACTTTTAATAAATGTAGCTCCACATATCTTTGCATTAACGTACGAAAACTGGGCTGAGACAAGATGGCTGCCTAAAACTATGTTTTTTTTTTGTGAATTAAACAGCTAAAGATTTGTTTCTTTATTTAATTGTACTTTTTATTAGAAAACGATGGACACACGGACCGTGACATTTAAAATATTAAAAAAAAACTGTTCAATTAAGTGGCGCACCCAAAAAAAAAACAAACAAAATTTTCGACTATTTTTTTATTTATTAATAAATCACACTTTATTTACGTATATGATAATTACCCAAATAAGGAAAATATAGTATCAAAATATTTAGGGAAAGATTGCTGAAATAGTATATTTTTGGGGAGTTTTATGGGGAAATTACAAAAACTTCGTAAAGCTGCCCCTGCTAAGTATTTATTATTGCTATTATATTTCGAATCCCACAGTCAAGGTTTTTGCCTATAAAGCTCTATGAGCCTCAACATTCGACCATTCCATACTTACTAAACGACAAGAATGGACCTTCCTAAAAATGTATGCGCGAGACGTCCGTTCCGTGCAACGGTCGCTGCAGAATGAGCATTCGCACGTTCGTACACACCGCGTGCGCTCGCTCGCTATAATCCCTTTGATGTACCGACACGCGGCGGAGCACGGCCAAATGCGAACGAAGGCCTACGCTGGCTCTCGTTCGCTTTTGTTAAGTCATCCACATTGATTTGTTCGCTTTCGCTCGGTATCCTTCGCTCGCTCTCGTTCTCTTAGTCTGGGCCCGGCATTAGGAGTTCCCTTGTTCTTCGATCACAGCGTCACTGTTTTATTCAGTAGGTCACAGACTACTCTCTTAAATGTGAAATGTTGTGCTGTTAAAAATAACAACTTCCTAAAATTATGCATCTCTGCCACAATAAAATGCCGTGGCTCGTTTATCAAAATTTGTTCTGGTCTACGTCAGATCTAGGATCTAAACATGGAAGGAAAGAGAAGAAGGAAAGAGAAAGGATAGAGGAGGAGCCAAAGATTGGGAAAATAAGGCTCCAGTCCTCGGGCGTGGACCGCTTAAATTAGGTGCAACGCACACAGTTGACCTTCCTCGGCCTCAGTCACAATCGCGTGTAGTATTTGTATAGCACGTGTTAACAGCGACTCTCATTCACGCTGTAGTCTGCGTATCTCTCATTTTTGTTGTTGATCCACATGAAGTACGACGGTGGGATAGTAGCTGTGTGGTTGTGTTTGCCTGTAGTTCAGGTTTTATTCACGTTATATTATAACGTGCCGTATCTTCAATTAACTAGATCTATGGATTAGATGCTACAAAATAGAAAGGCTGTATAAAAAGAAGCAGAATTCTTAACATATCGTTAAGTTGAACGCATTGTCGTTCAACTTAGCTCCGACTAAAAGCGTTCATCCTCTTAATGCCGCTACGAATATGAGTGGCTTAGTACGTTATGGAAGACGGAATAAATAAGGAATGTCTCACGAGATGAAAGGTTCCTTTGTATAATTCATTTGCGGGATTGTAAGCACGAAGGGCAATGCATAAGTAAGCAGGTATCATACTCTTTTACTTCGATTATTTCTTACGACGTTTTGAGAGGGAGAATTACGGAGTCGAGGGCGGGCAGTGGAGTGAAGTGTAATAAAGTTAGAAAATTAGGCGTGGGTGTGATATTCTTGTTTAACTTGATGTAGTTCTGGTAGAAATATGTATTATGTTTGAAGTGGATTTCGTAACTGATGTTAGAATGGTTGTGTATTATGCAGCTTTAAGTACTTACTTAGTTTTGAGCTCTTGGCATTGTTATTATTGCACTTTTAGCTGCTTTTAGAGTTGAAATTTTAAGATATAGTGTTTACTACACTAACACATCTAATGAGTGCGTGAGTACTAGGAACATAGCATACCAAACATATGCCAAAAGTGTAGGCACAAATGGAATTTCCTTCGCCAGTCTTCTTTTTCTGTTTTGTGTTTATGGTCACATAAATATCCTAAATTACTAAACCAATACAGATGGCTATTTTTTAATTGAAAGAATTTAAAGTTCATGTTCAAATTGGCACTTTATTTATTTAACCGACTACAAAAAAAAAACTTATGAAATGTAAGAGAAAGAAATATTATAAATTATAAAATTATAAAGTCTGTCTTTAGCCTAAGCCGACTAAAGTAAATAAGTAGGAATTTATCTGGCACAGACCTAATTTTTTAAATTATTTGTTTCTTTCCCGTTATCAACGGGAATAGACGCGCCTAAGGCTTCGTGCGTTTTTTGAACCCCTTTGGTACCATGAAAACCCTAATTCATACGATTTGAAGACGTTTTTATATATATATTTTTTATTTTGGTTTCGTTAAAGTATTCCTGAGAAAATGAAGTATTTATTCAGTTCGCTAAGAAAAAAAACATACTGAAAACAGTTGAAAGTCCATAACTGTTAAATTACTGGACAAATTTTGATCAAACTATTCCCTAAGTTGAAAAACAATGAAACTATTACAATAATAAATATTGCCACGTATTTCTCGGAAACCACAAGTCTGATTGTAATAGTTTTAGTATCTTTCAACTTAGGGCATAGCTAAAGATTCATCAAAATCGGTTCCATAGTTTAAAAGATATGGACTGTTAACTGTTTCAGTATGGCTTTTTTCTTAGCGATCAGAATAAGTACTTCATTTTCTTAGGGCTACTTAAACGAAACAAAAATTTAAGAAATATAAACTAATTTGGAAACAACCAGCAAATGTAGAATAAAAAAACTATTCTAAAAAATACGTTGTGCATTGTCATTAAGTTGTGAGCTACCCTGAAAGTTTCAGCCAGATAGCTAATCGGCAAGTGCTCGAACTTTGAGTTGCAAGATTCCACCCTAAACAACAATCAAGTAAGTGACTTAATAGAAACGTGGTAAAAATTAAACCGACTTCAAATCGTATTAGATCTAAAAGAAAGAAATAATAGGTCTGTGCCAGGTAAGTGCCTACTTACTTTAGTAGGTTTGGGCATAGCCCAGACCTTTTTTTTTCTTAATTTTAAGTTATATATGATTTGAAATCATGTTTTTTTTTCAAATTCGTTTTTTTTAGTAAATCGATTTAAATGTGTTTTTATGGACATTGATTTCTTTAACTAGATTGATGCGTAGTTCTCGTCATCCATACCACAGTGCCTGAAGACAAAAGTCTTCAACCAGTCATGACTAACGGACACGAAAAAAATTGGGCACTCACGGCACAAACCATATATTATGTATCAGTAGGACTATATTTTGTACTGTGGTCACGGTTAGACTAGGAATAAAATTTAAGGTAGCACAGTGTGCTATGGAGAGATCTATGCTTGAAGATATCTAAAGGACAAGATTCGTAATGAAGTGATCCGACAGAGAACCAAAGTAACCGGCATAGCTCTAAGGATAAGCAAACTGTGGTGGCAGTGAGCTGGTCACATTTCGCGAAGAGCCGATAACCGATACGAGAGTGGAGTCCACTTTTAGGCAAACGTAGTGTGGGCGTCCTGAGGCCAGATGGAGTCACAACCTGATGATAATGATGATG
Source organism: Alsophila aescularia (assembly GCA_946251855.1). Taxonomy (NCBI): domain Eukaryota; kingdom Metazoa; phylum Arthropoda; class Insecta; order Lepidoptera; family Geometridae; genus Alsophila; species Alsophila aescularia. The sequence continues at coordinate 9,799,245 of OX276378.1, read as the reverse complement.
ATACGTTGGCTCCTGTCACTTTTTAAAATAATTAAGCGTTACGCTTCTTCATTTATTATAAGAACTGCAAAGGAGTGGAATGCCCTGCTCTCGTCAGTGTTTCCGGTAAATTATAACCCCGGTGTGTTCAATTCAAGAGTGAATAGGTATCTACTAGGCAAGCGTGCTACACCTTCGACCACATCATCGCTTTCCATCAGGTGAGATCGTGGTCAAACGATTGCCTAGCCCGTAATATTATAAAAAAACAAAAACTTTTTACAGCTGTCACTTTGACATCGGTCACTTTGATAACTGTCAATTTGACAACTGTCACTTTGACACCTGTCACTTCTTCCAAAAATAATTCTGCGATGATGATGAAGATGATGATCATGAAAAGTATCCTATGTAATATTCCAGGACCTAAGGTATACATACAAATTTCATCAAAATCCGTTGCACCGTTTCAGCGTGAAGAAGTAACAAACATACATACACGCACACAGCCTCTCACTCACTCACTCACTCACTCAATCACTTTAGTGTGATTTTGTTATCAGGATCAATAAAACTAAACTAGCACCAAATTCCACGGTGAAAGCGATGTTAAGAAGCGGAAGATCTGTAACGGAATTCCCGCTCAATATAAATGACCCCATCCATAGATGTAAGAAAAAAAGGTGAACGTTTTTCTCAAATGAAAATAAGTATTCAAAGCATTCTTTCCAAATTGAATTCAGTCACAAAGTCAGAACGCGGGTAGAGTTGTCTGAACTCGTGGTTAATATATCAGGCCCAAAGGGCGGCCCAGCTCTCATTTTTATTGAATAAAGTGACCACACAAATTCATATCGCGTTCGCATTCGCGTTGTTTGATAAAAATCTTGAATGGGAAAGTTCACACGGTATTTGTACATAAAATTAGTTTTGCATGAAGTAGTTCACAGTCAAAAGCTGTTCATAGACGTTTTGTACTCAGATAAGTAGGCACGCCCTAAAAAGATTTTTTGCAAGTGTGCGGGAAGCAAGGAATCGAATAAACAAAACCTATCATTTTACCTAACATAACATCAGGCGGACGCTAAATAGTATCCGAAGGCAATGTAAAATAAGTCGCCTAATGTCAAACTCAGTTAATTCCACCATGTTTGTGTGGAGTGAGCTGAATTTGAAGTAAAGCAACACAAATGCGTTTGTGATAAATTTGTCCTGATGGTAAGAAAAGGACTGATCGCCAAGAACTGCTGCTAGAAGTCCCCGAAAAGGGTTTGGTGACAGTTTTCTGTTGATGGGGTAGCTAGAGCGGATATTACTAGAAAGTGTCCTACAAAATACAAAAAAGTATACCTAGTTAATGTGAGAATGCACGCTATCCATTCAATATATATCCATTATAAATATGCTATCCATTTTAAATGCCTCGTTACTTAACCTTCCAAACATAAAATTATGAAGCATTAATCATGTAAGGCCAGACAACATCAAATACTACAATTGCTAGCCTGACAATGAATCACTAATTAACTGATATCAATACTTAATTTTGAGCCTCCTTGTTTTTAGGAAGAAACTAAGAGACGTATCATCACAGGTAACGTGACTTATTCGTGGGGAAAGGCTGACAGTATCATTTCACACTGCATCGCGGTGCGCCGCCGGCGGGATCAAAGGAGCGCTACCGTTTGGGAGCCGGAGGTACTCGTTAAGAAACGACAACAATCCATCTGGCCACAGGGCGTCCTACACTACGTTTACCTAAACGTGGTCTTCACTAAAAAACTCGTCTGCCCCAACGGTTATCGATTCTAAGGGAAATATGACCAGCCCACTGCCACTTTAGCTTGCTTATCCTTTGAGCTAAGTCGGCTACCTTGGTTCTCCGTCGTATATCTTCATTGTGAATATTGTCCTTCAGAGAACCTCCAAGCATAGCTCTCGCCATAGCTCGCTGAGCGACCTTAAATTTGTGACCTAGTTTGGCCGTGAGTGTCCACGTGTCATGACCAATAATTGCCTTGCTAGCTTCAAACTAGGACCCTGTCTATGGATAATAGACAACAGGTAAACATACATAAATACGAATGTATACATACATCCATGACTCAGAAACAAACATTTGTGCTCATCGCACAAATGTTTGCACCTTGCTGAATTCGACCTTGCGACCGTTGACTTTTCACTCAGGGTCACTAACCACTCGGCCAGACTGGTCGTAATATTATATTAATACAACATAGTACGTATAACACAATTTGAAAACGTGCTGTGATATTGAAGATATTAAATGTAACAGTTATAGCTAAACACAATTTCCTGTCAATAAAATAAAAATGAAAGATTTACAATATAATAATATGGATAAAAGTCTGAAATAAATCAATTTTCTATTAATTTAAAATATCAATACCAGCTCACGTGTAGTCGAAAACATCGACTTAGGTTTCGCACTGCGGGCTGCGGCCCGCTGCGAGCGGCGCGTGAGATGCGGCGACGACTGGGAACGGGGACGCTCGGTGCTCGTACTGCTCTGCACCGCCGTCGACAGAGATTCAACTCCTGCCTTCAGGTACCGAAGCCTTATAAAAGTTCTTTGTACTACGAAAAGTAAGTGAGGCGATAGAGATCTCTCGATTGCCTAATTTCAACCGGGACCGTGGGTGGACTCTGCCTCTAGCTTGGAAAACCGTGCTTAATGTTTCCTTGACGCAGCTAGTGGTAGGTAGCCTAGAGTGTGAGTCATTGTATGTGGCAGCACGTTTGATGCAATGGATAGCGCCACCGCCAGCAGGAGTTCAATCTCCGTCGACGGCGGTGCAGAGCAGTACGAGCACCGAGCGTCACCGTTCCCAGTCGCTGCCGCATCTCACGCGCCCTCGCAGCGGGCCGCAGCTCGCAGTGCACGTCGGGACTGCGAGTCGGGGGGTCGTTTTTTTTTAATCAATACAAAAATTTCGACTATTTCAGATGCGTTGTTATGAATTCATCTTCATTTTGTTTGTCTGTATGTTTGTTCGCGCACCACGTAAAAACTATTGGACAGATTGTGATGAAGTTTTCACTGTTGGATAGCTTAGAGTTTGACTTTAAATTTAGGGTCTTGGTGAAGCGTTAATGCCTAAAAATTAGTATTTATTTTACGTTTAAAATATGTCAAATTCATCACATCACACACACATGTATATTGTAATTTTCACTACATAGTCACTTTATTATAATTATACAATAGCTGTACCCGCGCATTCGCACGCGTGGTCATTTCTCTAGGTTAAAGGTTTATAATTATACAATAGCTGTACCCGCGCATTCGCACGCGTGGTCATTTCTCTAGGTTGAAGGTTTATAATTATACAATAGCTGTACCCGCGCATTCGCACGCGTGGTCATTTCTCTATGTAAAAAGTACTCCATGTGCTATTCCAAGACCTGAAATACCATTATACCAATATTTGTTTAAAATTCCTTCAGCAATCTTAAAGATTTTTATCGATTGGTAGGTACCCCAGTTTTTAAGTCGAACCTTAAGCTGTCCATCTATGGAAATCGCATCGCAATCAGTCCAGGGTCCCGATTCTGTAAGCTATTGAACCGCGATAACGCAAGTCGATCGCTTGAAATTTTTTGAGAAATTTTCTTATTTACCACTGTGATGATACGTCTCTTAGTTTCTTCCTAAAAACAAGGAGGCTCAAAATTAAGTATTGATATCAGTTAATTAGTGATTCAGTGTCAGGCTAGCAATTGTAGCATTTGATGTTGTCTGGCCTTACATGATTAATGCTTCATAATTTTATGTTTGGAAGGTTAAGTAACGAGGCATTTAAAATGGTAACATAGCGTGCATGCTCACATTAACTAGGTATACTTTTTTGTATTTTGTAGGACACTTTCTAGTAATATCCGCTCTAGCTACCCCATCAACAGAAAACTGTCACCAAACCCTTTTCGGGGACTTCTAGCAGCAGTTCTTGGGAATCAGTCCTTTTCTTACCATCAGGACAAATTTGTCACAAGCTGTCCATCTATGGAAATCGCATCGCACTTTTGAGTGGTAAATAAGAAAATTTCTCAAAAAAATTCAAGCGATTGACTTGCGTTATCGCGGTTCAATAGCTTACAGAATCGGGGCCCAGTACTTTTTACGTGATGCGCGAAGAAATATACAGACACACAAACAAACAGACACGAGAAACAATTAAAAAAGAAACTTGTTCATTAGCTAATTTGAAGTACCATAGACCATATTTTTTAAATTATTCATTGTTGGGACTTTTTCGTACATATTGCTTTATAGTTAAATATTTAAACGGGACTTAATCGCGCTGAAAACTTAATATTTAGTTACCTCGACGTTTCGATCAAGTTGCATTGATTGTGGTCACGAGAAGACTGAAGTAGCGGGTGTCAGCGTCGAGAAGGGCGAGCGTTGTCTCCAACTACCCGCATTTGGTTTTGTAAAAATTCAGAATTGTCACGACACACTACACTAACGACATCTGCAGATATCTTCTGACATAACCCGTAACCGTTAAAGCCCCGTTTAAATATTTAACTATGCGTTCGAATCGCGAAAGTTTAAAAGTTACATATTGCTTTATTATAAGTATAGATAGATTATATTTCCAAGCCATGCCTTAGTGCTGTCTTTATTCATTTCTCAAATCAGTTCTAGCTGCATTACCCACAGTCACATAATAAATAGAATAGTACACGTACTACGCCGAAGTCAACATGGCACTTTCGATAACTGAACTATTTCGAATGAAATTTTACATGTAAGTATATACCAAACTTCATTTATCAAATGAAGTCAGTTAAACTAGTATCCATTTCTATTGAACTGTTTCTTTCTATTTTTAACCCCCGAACAAAGAGACAGGTCTTATAAGTTTAGGGCGTGTTGTGTGCGTGTTTGTGTGTGTGTGTGTGTGTGTGTGTGTGTGTGTGTGTGTGTGTGTGTGGCCTCGTAGCGTAGCTCCCAAACGAATGGACCGATATTGATGCGGTTTTTTCTGTTTGAAAGCTGATGTGATCGAGATGGTTCTTACATATATGAGGAGGGGGAGGGGTGAGAGTCGTATCTTTCAAACGAATGGACCAATTAAGCTGCGGTTTTTATGTTTCAAAGCTGAGATGAACAAGATTGTTCTTTTCTTAGCTATAATTAGCGGGAGGGGGGATTGTAGCTCTCAATCGGAAAGAAAGATTTTTATGTTTGAAAACTGATGTGATCGAGATGCTTCTTGACTATAAGATAAGATAAGATAAGATAAGATAAGATAAGATAAGATAAGATAAGATAATCATTTATTTAATAGAAAATATTGCACAGAAAACCATTACATCTAGATTGTGAAAAAACAAAATTAAATCAATTTAAAAATTAAACTATCAGAATACATAAATATAACAAAACAAATTGAAACAGTAAATTAAAATATTGATCACATTTTAGTACAGTTAGGTGTTATGTAGGTAGACAAGTTGTGTTGACTACGGGCCCCAAACTAGGCAACGCCTGTATCTTGGGAACCCAGACCAACTGTTGCCAAAATTATTAATACGCATGGTCTATACTTGTTCACTTACAACAGTCTTAACAGTTACATTATTAAAAAATAAATAAATAAGGCAGGCATAAAAAATAATAATAATAGGGCAGGCAACACAAATAAGAAAACGTAATTAGGTATAAAATATACAAAATTTGCCTATTAGATTAATAATATGAATATATTATATAAAAACAGAAAAAATAAATGAAAAAAAAAATAATGTAGGTAGGATACACATCCCTCTTATCAATATAGGTTAGTGGAGTATGGATTAGCTATTTAGGATTAATATTAATGTTCTAATGAAAGTACGGAAAATGTATGGGAACAAAACAATTCATGGAAAATATATAAAAATAATATTTTGTAATTTATTCAACATCATTGAATCGAAATTACTGTTGCTGATAAATTGTAACAACATTTAGGAAAACAAACCAATTATTTAATTATTGTCGAGTAGATGGGTACACACAAATTATAAAGCGTCGACGCGTTGCCCCTATGAATCCAATTATAACCTATCAGTAATAATAGGTATAATGTATAAATTATACCTTGTGTAGGGCTGAGTTAGGGTAAGTGCAGAGATATGAGTGTATGAGAATAGTGGGCATGTGCAAGAGTAAATGTGAGGCGAGTAAATGTGTTCTAAAACGAATATAAGGTTTTGTCCAAACTCAAAAATTGCGCTATTTATTAAAAACAGTGCGTGATCTGGTTGTTTACGTTATAAATATCCTTATCTATTGCAAAACAGAAACACTCATCAACGTTGAAAGAGATCCAGAGATATCCTGGCATCAGCTAAAATAAGTTAATTCACATTGCTCAAAACCCACCAGACTTAACAAGTCTTTCTGTACTGTCATTAGATAGCGAAAGTAGCCATCTTTTCAGTTTCGATTTAGCCTCGGCATACGTACAATCTTTGAGGGTACTAATTTTGCAAACTGCATTGTAGGTATAGATGTGTACGTATTTCGGGAGGCGACCGGCAAACGTAGATTTAATTTTTGGGAGCAATTGCCGTACTGGTCGGTGAGAACGTTTCCTAATTTGTTGTTGAATGGAATGGGAGTGTCTTTTAGCAAATGCACGCATGAAAAACAGCTGACGAACACGTAGAACATATGCCTCATTGTAAAGCTTGTCGGTGGGGAATCGGCGCGGCTTACACAGCATAACCTTGAGAATTGCTCTTTGGGCACGCTCAACCTCAAGCATGTGGGATTTAGCTGCCCCACCCCATACTCCTATGCAATATTGGAGAAGCGACTGACATAGTGAGATGTATACTAACTTCCTTACTTCAGGGCTTGCAGCGGGACGCAATTTTTTTGTTAGATAAATGAGCTTGCGCACTCTTTTTGATAGAACAGTGATATGTTTTTTTAATGGAGGGTGGGAAGTCAGGGGTTATATATATTTTTTAATTGGTGCTTCTTGAATGTTAAAGCTGTTGTTGTTGTATGAAGTCGTAAACTGAGCGATAAGGTTTAATATCCGACAACAATGTTAGTAGAAAATGTATTATGTCTCAAGATTTTTTTCTCTCACTTTTTATACGCTTTATATTAGCTTCACTTGTATGTTTGTATGTTTGTGACCGACTCCTTTGGACGCTATTATGACCCAGTTTAAACGGTCAGATTTCATTCAAATTTTGCACACCTGTCAAAGACAGATGAAAATGCAATAATTCGAAAAAAAACAAAACGCTCTTATAAATAAACCAAACTAAAAAGAAGAAAATAAATAATAGTTTAAAAAAACTAAAAAAACACGCTATATATAGAAAACCACGGTTTTTTTGAAAAAAATGATTTATTTCTTTTTTTATATTAAAATTTATTTTCTATTTTTTAGTTTGGTATTCTAAATAAAGCGTGTTTTTTAGTTTTTTTAAACTATTATTTATTATATATCTAGGAAAAGTATGCAACCAATAATCTTGGAGGAGTTTTTTTGCGTTCTAGCTGGTAGGATTTAAGACAGACTCTGACAAACTTGTATAATTTTGTTTTTTTTTCAGGTCAGGCTTGCCTGTGCAGATAATATGCATTGGAAACATGGTAGCAAGAGTGAAACTATACGCTCTGGTCGGCTAGTGGTTTTTCGTTGTCACCACTCGTATAAATGTCGCATCGCATCTTGAATATAATTATTACCCGGGATACAGATTATCTTGTCCGGGTTCTCAGACACCATGTAAATTACATACAATTATATTTATATAGTTGTAATTCTGAATTGGCTGTAACTTTTACTTTGTACTTGTTTATTTAAACTTTGTATGTATGCACTTTAATTTCTGAATAAATTTATGAAATTTATTTTAATTGAGAGTATATCCCAAATTAATATATTTTCTGGGTAGATCCATCTTCGACAAAGAGGTCAACCGACGAATCCAACTCGGATGGGCGGCGTTCGGGAAATTACGCCATATCTTCTCGTCGCAGATACCGCAGAGCCTCAAGACGAAAGTTTATAATCAGTGCGTGTTGCCAGTGATGACATACGGCACTGAGACGTGGTCGCTAACTATTGGTCTCCTACACAAGCTCAGAGTTGCGCAGCGTGCAATGGAGAGAGCTATGCTCGGTGTTTCACTACGTGATAGAATCAGAAATAAGAAAATCCGTAGAAGAACGAAGGTTACCGACATAGCTCTCAGAGTTTGCAAGTTGAAGTGGCAATGGGCAGGCCATATAGCTCGCAGAACCGACAACCACAGAGGAATAAAGGTTCTCGAATGGCGACCACGAACAAGCAAGCGAAGTGTGGGGAGACCCCCCACACGATGGACCGACGACATTGTAGCCACCGTAGGAAGTCGGTGGATGGAGGTTGCACAAGATCGCTCGTCATGGCGCTCTTTGGGGGAGGCCTATGTTCAGCAGTGGACTTCTAAAGGCTGACATGATGATGATGAATATATTTTCTCAAGGACGTAGCGTAGGACGCCCTGTGGCCAGGTGGAGTGACGACCTGCAAAAAGCGGCTGACAGCTATTGAATGCGGCGAGCTGAAGACCGAGCGCAGTGTCTTGCATTAGGAGAGGCCTAACTCCAGCAGTGGATAAGTATACCAATATGATGATGCTGTTAACCAATATGATGATGCTGATGATCCTGCTCAGCTCCGTAACAGCTGAATGAATTTTGATGCAAATTAGTGTAAGGATACTCTAGGTCTTGGAATTACACTTAAGATACTCTTTGTCGCAGAAAAATGTAGTGTATAATTTAATACATCTTCAAATAACATCGAATTAAAAAAAATGGTTGAATGATCGAAGATTCGTCATGCCGAATGCGACACAGCGCACCGGCACAACATGCAGGCTACATTTTAAAATTCTAGCCATCTTAAATTTCAAAGCGGCTTTCGTGAGCTTGAATAAATAAACTGTTATCCCTCCGTCGAAGCGAGACGAGTTTTACAAGTTAACAAGACCACGTTGTGGTCTAGCTTGCTTTTGTTTCTGGAGTTTCGAATAAAGTTCCGGATAACTTATCTATAATTATAATAAAACAGTAAGTACGAACAAGTCTGTACAAAGACGATAATAATAAAAAAACTAGGGTACTTAAAAAAAGCTACTGAACAAAAATATAACATATAAAAAACGTGTCTGTCATTTTGTCTGTATATTTGTTTGTTCGCGCATAACGTAAAAACTACTGAACCGATTGCGATGCGATAATCACTGTTAGATAGCTTAGGGTTTCCCTTAAAATTGGGGTACTTGGTATCTCAATCCAATGAGTAGAAGCCGAGCAATCGATAAAAAACTTTTTGACGGCTGAAGGATTTTTGATCAATGGAATAGCACATGGACTACTGTTAACCTAAAGAAATGACCTCGCGTGCAAAGCCGCGGGCACAACTAGTTATGAATATATAGTTAAATATTTAAACGGGACTTAATCGCGCTGAAAACTTAATATATATTTACCTCGACGTTTCTATCAAGTTGCATTGATCGTGGTCACGAGAAGACTGAAGTAGCGGGTGTCAGTAGTTATGAATATATAGATCAGATCAAGTGGCAACTAATCAATAATAAGTTATTAGCAGAAAAAGAATTTGACACATATGTATAATTACGTTCTATATGAGACTACAAAATAAACGTTAGTCCTACTTAGTTAATGCAGTTAGGCTTTATAAAGATTTTTCGGTTCTTTACATATTTTGGTTCTTTTTATATTGTAAAATAAATAATATGATATCTATATCAATTAGACTATGTAAAAAGCTGTACGAAGAGGCGTCTGTTCTGAGAGTTTTGTAATGCGTGCTTTAGGGAAAACACACTCTAAATCAATTCAACAGCAAACAATCAGGAAACGATCTAATCGCCCATTAAGACAACGTATGTTAAAAGCTAACACTGCATTTGCACGTCGTCTGCCAAAATACGTTCACATTTATACATATAACGCAGTCTGCAAATTATTTAATCTTAAAGAATGCACGTATATTGAAGCCAAATCAATACTAAAAAGATGGCTTCTTTGACTCTCCTACGAAGAAACAGAAAATCTTGTTAGGGCCAGTGAGGCATAGGTCCTTTTGATGTCTCACTGGATCCTTTCAAGCTTTGACTACACATACCAGTTTTTGCCTACCCCTAGTTGCAAACAACGCAGCGTTTTTTGGTAACAACTGGCTGCGCCTTTTGCTTTGCCCGCAATCCTGTTCACCCATATGGATGGAATTCCATAAATCCCACCTTATTGCATCTTTAGGATACTCAAGAAGTATTTCCTCCAAATTTCAAATCTCTGCGTCCGAGTTCTAGAGTAGAGTTATTGTGCGTTGTCTAGCAGTCGTTCAGTCAGTAAGTCTGTCACGTCACTGCTCTTGTCACTACGTCTCTTGTCTCGCTTTAACGCAGATTCCATTCCGCAGATAAACTCCTAAAACTAATACGCTCATATCCAATACATTTTACCATACGTTTTACATGCACACGCATACACACACACCCATACAAATATTAACATACATAAACAAAATTGATTAGGTAAGGTACATGTATTTATTTTTTATTGTTCAGTTAAATATGGATTTCTGCAAAGTAACGCCTGAGTCTATCAACTATTAATTATACATTATTATTAGATGAATTGTATAATCTTTGTAATACTGATATTGCTAGGCTAAATTTATCAAGTCCGTTACGATTTTTTTCTGCTGTTATAATGCCAAATTGTAATTTGTATGAATCTCTAACGTTATACTAAATCTAGGTTTATTTTATTTGTTGGTATATTATTTTACATCATTCCTCCAACCAATATAAAGTATTGGTCGAAGTATAATTTGTTCTGTTTTGAATCATTACACTACACAATTAATTTAATTTAATTTATAATTTATTAAAGCATGTAATTATGTCATATATTTTAATTAATTTTCACTTACTTCTTACTGATAATGTATAACTTCGAATAATTAATGTATTAGGTATTTTTCAAAACCTACCAACGAACATGTACAGTTCAGTGGATAACTATAATTAAGTAACCGATACCAGGGCTTCCAAGTTACAGGCTAAGCCTAGTTTGGGGCCTGTTGCAACATAAATGTACATCTACTCAAGTGTTATACAAATCTTACTGTCCATCTCTATTGTAATTGTAATGTACCTATTATAATTTGTTTTGGTAATAAAAATTATTCTTATTCTTAATTATTCTCATTCTTCTTCTTAAATTAAAGTCCTACTCCAACAACCACTATCGTTTGAACTCACTTTTGTGACAAACTAACGCACCCACATATATTATACTTGAAAGTACCCTTTAATACAATGGCCTGAATAAACTAGCGCAAGCTAATATACGTTATCAAACGCAGGAACCGCCTCGGGCTACTCAAAAATCTAATTTAGGACGTACGCTGTAAAGATACACCCGAAGTAGGTGAAAATGGTAAGGCACTGAAACCAGCAACATTTCATAGTAGATAAATAACTCTTTATCCATGTTCTATCTATACTTATAATCCATACCAATATAAAAAAGTGAAACGTTATCTCTTTGTTTGTTTGGGGAGCTTTCACGCTAAAACGGCTGGACGGATTTTGACGAAAGTTGGAATGTAGATACCTTATACCTTGGAATAAAACAAAGTTTCGACGGGAAAACAGGAAAATGTTGATTACTCACTGTAAGGAACGGTTGCCATGGAATCGAAATAACAAGTCTGTCAAAAAACATCAAGACCATTGGTGCTATACCTACTTTTGCATTGGTTTTTGATGTCCTAGAAGAACGTAGGATGCCTTTTTTCGCGATAAAAAGTAGTGCGCGTGTACGAAGTTGCGGGCAAGAAAGATAGTAAAGAAATATGTACGAAAAAGTATGTACAGAAGATAATTAAAAAATATATGGTTATGGTACTTAAAATAAGCTTCTGAACATGAATATAACATTCTTAAAAAACGTGTCTGTCTGTTTGTTTGTCTGTATGTTTATTCGCGCATCGCGGAAAAACTACTGGACTGATTGCGATGTGGTTTTCACTGTTGGATATCTTAGGGTTTAATTTAAAAACTGAGATGCTTGGTGTCTCAATCCGTTGAGAAAAAGCCGAGCAAACGGTAAAAAACTTTTTGACGGCTGAAGGATTTTTGTTATAATATAGAGAAATAACCACGCGTGCAAAGCCGCGGGCAGAGCAAGTATTTCATAAAAACTGACGTCGGGTAATACTCATAGTTCCGCACAGGACTTGGCAATCAAAGGTTTAGGCGACACTGCAGGTGTTACAACACACACACTACAGGTGTGATGTGAACATAATGCGAAGAATAAGATCACATCTATAACCTAGACTATAATCTCTTCATTGTAAATGTTAACCTTATCATAATGGAATCAGCATAACCAACAATACCTAAGCTAATTTTCACAAAATCCTGCTTCGAGGTCGTTGTTTCCCTTTTCCGAAATAAATTTAGCTATAAGCTGATTATGGTTACAGAATGTAGAACACGCTCTTCGGTAATATAATATAAGATACAAATACAACAGTTGCTCGGAATAAATAATATCGCATCGCAATGGTAAATAGTTCTTGAGAAACTTTTTCATTTTTACGAATCAAAATTGTTTATTTTTGTCGGTATGAACATAGGTCAACAAATGTATAATCATCCACAAATGTATAACCATCAAAGTATGTACACATACAATATATGTGCACTCCGTCAAGAATACACATATCAACACATGTATACCCATGTATACATCCTACTAATATTATAAGCGCGAAAGTTTGTAAATATGGATGGATGGATGGATGGATGGATGGATGGATGGATGGATGGATGGATGGATGGATGGATGTTTGTTTGTTACTCTTTCACGCAAAAACTACTAAACAGATTTGGATGAAATTTGGTATGGAGATAGCTTATACCCTGGATTAACACATAGGCTACTTTTTATCCCGGAAAATGCACGGGTCCTGAGGGACGAGTGAAACCTCGGGGCGCAGCTAGTATAGTATATGTATACTTCGTCATTTCTTTAGAAAGCATGATAATGTTATCTAAAAAGACGAATTCCCCTCGACGGGAAATAGATAACTTTCGTATCATAAAGCGAGTTATTCGGATATAAGAGAAACAACAAAGAAGAGTGTCGAGTGTCAATATTTCATAGTCATAGTCATAGTCATTTATTCATAACAATATAAGTTACATGTCAAAAGGGCAAATATTACCAATAATAATATCAAATTAATGGAATACAATTTCGACTGACTAATAATAATAAATAGGTACATTTAAAGTACCTTACAATCATAACATTAATTGAACAATTATTGATTGTTAAAAGTAAATAAAAATATGAAAACACAACTAAAAATAATAATAATAATAATAATTGAGTACATATGTAGTCAAAATAAAACTAAAATTAAATGAAATAGTCAAAATAATTATATTTTTAAAATGTCATCAAACACATAGAATGACTGGTCAATAAGCCAACATTTTAATTTCAATTTAAATGATTCCCTCGAAGGTGCACCTTTAACGTTATATGGCAGCCGGTTGTAGACCGCCGGTGCCATCACGTGCACTAGTTTGGACTTTTTTTTCAGCCGCCGCGGCACCGCTTGCAGCTGGTGCGCGTTCCGCGTGCTATACTTGTGTAAGTCCCCGAGCCTCGAGTATTCCTCCAGGTGGTCTCTGGAATACAGAGCAGTCTGAAGACATATCAAGGATGGGAGGGTCAGTATCTTCATGGACCGGAATAAAGGAAGTGCTGATTCATCTCGTGCTACTCGCACTATAGCCCTTACCGCTTTTTTTTTGCATTCTGAAGACGCGCTGCCAATCGGCTGCGCGTCCCCAGAGCTCGACGCCATATTGAAGTAAGGAGTGCACAGATGCAAAATAGCAGTTCCAGACCATGCTATACGGAAGTATTGCGGATACGCGCCACAGCGCACAGCAGGCACGGCCGATTTTTTCACATAACCTGTCAATGTGGCCCTCCCAGGTAAGCCCACTATCGAGCTGAAATCCCAAAAAAGTGGTAGTTACTACCTGGTCCATCTTGGCGTTTCCAACCCTGATGCTGAGCTGCCTGTATGAACGGCCTGACAGGTTAAAGTGCATAAAGTGGGTCTTGGTTATGTTTAGAATTAATCCATTAATTCTGAACCAATGGTTCAGTTCACTTGACACTTCATTCAACCTTCGCTCCAGCTCGTCTACGGTAGGAGCGGAGACAATTGCTGCGACATCATCCGCATACATTAGTATGTGACCCCCATGAACGTTCTCTGGCAGGTCGTTGAGAAGAAGGGAGAACATAATGTTGGAGAGCGATGAGCCCTGCGCTACTCCAATTACGGTTTTTAGCGACTGCGATTTTACCGTGCCGTCGTTTCCTACAACTACCTGACGTCGACCCAACATGAAGTCAGTCAGTAACTTGAGTGCTGGTCCTTCCACACCATAATAACTCATCTTTGCAGCTAAGACATTATGGTCCGCGACGTCAAATGCCTTAGATAGGTCGCAAAAGATCACGGCGACTGATGTCTCTCACGGGCGTCGAGAATATGCCGGACCAATTCCCGAGTTAAAGAAGTTGTGGAGCGGCCACTGCTGTAAGCATATTGCCTATCTTATAAGGCCTTACACTCCTTCAAATATTCTGTGAGTCGCGAACTTAGGCCATGTTCAAAGATTTTAGCAATGGCCGGGATAATAGACACTGGTCTGTAGCTATTAATGTCCTCCTGTTTTCCTTTTCCTTTATAAATTGGTGAGACCTTCACGTATTTCAAGGATGAAGGATAAATACCTCCTTTACTGCAATTGTTATAAAGGGAGGACAAGACGGGAGATATCAGCACAGAGGTAGCGTGGAGCAGCGATATTGAAATACCGTAAACGTCCTTTGATGTTTTACGAGCTACGCCAGTAGTAAGAATTCGAAATACTTCGAGAGCAGTAAATGGATTCAGTCTAAGCGAGCAATCTGCCCGTGGTCGCGCCTTTGCCAGCGCGTGAGTCGCGGCGGCTACATCCGCGACGGGTGCGCCGCATGTCTTGGCTGCGCCCACAAAGTACGCGTTCACTGCGTCAACGGCGTCCGCCTTGCTGGGAAATTTCGACCCATCGGGTCGCGTTAGTGACTCTGTATAGTCTCGCGTCGTCCTCAACTTACCCGTCTCAATTTTTACCACCTCCCACATAGATTTGATAACGTTTGACGATTCACCAATTAAATTACAGTAATACGTGCTTCTTTCACGCTGAAGCAAGAAATTGTATTTATTTTGAAATTCATTTATTCTTAGCACTAAATTTGAATTTGATGTATTTCTACGGGTTACTAAACAAATCAAATGGAGAATGGAGCGAGTATCTTCTTACTTGAACTTTTTTGGAAAAAATATTTTGCATCACATTTTATTAGAGGATCGCGACACTGGCTATTGAAAAACTCCACAAGTATTTCACATAATTACTTATTCTCATAGATAGATCGATTAGATAGACTAACTCTTTATTGGACACCACAACGAGAAATTATATCTAAAAATAAAGAATAACAATGACTGTCACGAGGGGCGGTCTTATCGCTCAGAGCGATCTCTTCCAGACAACCGTGATTCAATTCTCCATTTGACATATTAATTACACTATAGATAAACCGCGAGTTTTTCCACTTGGTCATTTCTGTGGATAAGTTATTCCAGGACCAACAAAATGTAGTACAATAATACATTAAAAAAAAAGTTCATGCATCAAAACGTTTTTTATCGATTGCTTGTCTTTTACCTATTGCATTGAGATGCAATAGGTAAAATACAAACTAAACCAGATTTTATGCACTGCATTTAAATCAGTCCAGTAGTTTTTACGTGATGTGCGAACATACAAACAGACAGACATAAAAAAAAAAGTTCTAGGTCTGTAGCTTACACCATCTTATTATTATCTTCTTTGTTTAAACTTAGTGTTTTATAATAAGTATAGACACAGAATAAATAATAGTACGTAAAAGTTAGAGTCCTTTCAGAAAAAATCTAAACCATTATTAACTTAACACTAAAAGTCCTCATTAATTCGTCTTAGAGAGACATAGATCAGCCTTAATTCAAAAAGGGAATAAAAGTCTATTATAAAACACTCTCGTTCGTTTTATTGGATCCAATAATAGAAAAATAAATCTAGTGCAATAAATAAAATCGTTATAATTAAAGATCTGCGCTTTCATTGGTACAACAGAGTACGTTCATTTGAAGCCAATCAATCGTTCGAGACTTTGAAACAAATTGGTAGTATACAGTTTAGCTAGTAAACGAGTAACAATGGGTAGAGAAGATGAGAAGAGAAACAATACAAAATGCATATATTGTAACTTATTAAAAAAAACTATAACTTTATATGACGACCATAGTCATATTATAAATCTTAACATAGCATTCAGAAAGTTATTTTATCAACACTCATATCGTAAAATCTCGATTATGAACTCAAAATGATGGCATAATGACATACTTTACGCACGGCATTACTAGAGTAAGAAAAAAAAACTTAACACTGTTTTTTGAACTAAACTATGTTAAAATATATTTTTTTCCCTTAAAAGCACAGGTTTGGCTCCACAATAACGAGGATGAGGTGTGGATTTTTTCAGAACCACACAAAAACTAAGTCTGCTTCTTTACGAATAGTACGAGTAACTTTATTAACTATATTATTTCTCTTGTCATAAATTACCTTAACTAGAGTTTTTTTTACTAAGCTCCCCTACATTGTGGCGTCCGTGGGCGCGATCTATTACACCCTTATTTTAATAGTATCAATGACTACACCGCATTTTAATTCCGCAGTAGGTACTCCGCACACACACTAATTCACTTACGTTAATTAAACCAAGATACGAGTTATCCCGGTTTATCGCTCGGGGCATGCCCCGTGCACCCACTGCCTTCTCCCACTGGTGGCTGCACGGGGAATTCGCATTTTCCCGTCCACCCACTGCACTAGAGTTGAAAACGAATGAAGAAATAATCGACATTTATGAAGAAAAAAACACAACATGTTTTGTAATTAGGTAACAAGACATTTTAAAGTGACAGATGTCAAAGTGACAGATGTCAAAGTGACAGATGTCAAAGTAACAGATGTCAAAATAATCGTCAATTATGAAGAAAAAAAAACACCAAGTAGTATAACTAGGTAGTAAGACATTTTAAAGTGACAGATGTCAAAGTGACATGTCAAACTTCAAAGTCATACGTCAACACCTGACAAGATTTAATCGAGAAGAAACTGCTAGTCCAGGGTCGTTAGTTTCAAAGTTATAGCCATTTTAAGTTTGACAGCTGTCATCTAAAACGAAGATATCGATGAGATCTATCACTTCTGTAAAGAACCTAGCTACTCTACTCTCGTAGTATAACTAACTCTACCTAGTTATACTACTTGGTGTTTTTTTTCTTCATAATTGACGATTATTTTGACATCTGTCACTTTAAAATGTCTTGTTACCTAATTACAAAACATGTTGTTTTTTTTTCTTCATAAATGTCTATTATTTCTTCATTAGTTTCCAACTCTAGTGCGGAAATGCGAATTCCCCGTGCACCCACCAGTGGAAGAAGCCAGTGGGTGCACGGGGCATGCCCCTATCACTCCACCTAAATTCATCAAATGGAACACTTCTCCAAATTACATGTACATAAGGAAAATCCCATTGTTGTGTTGTTGTATCTTGTGCCTTGTTATTTTGGCTTTTACTATAGGTAGACACCTAAATAGGTAGATATATCCACATAATATTAGGTTGTAGAAATCACAATATTATAACTCAATTTACTCCTATTATTTCTGCCATACACCAGTAAAATTTGAAGTAAGCGCTTGTGAGAGGTTTTACCGTTATAACCGGTTTAGCAGTAATTGGTTTGGTGCTATAGCGACTAACGTCGAGCAAACGACTAACTAAAGCGGCCTTTCCCCAGACCTAACAGTAAAGAGCCTCCTGTTTACATGATGTTCATAGAATTACAACATTATTATAAAATATGTTTATACCAACCTTCATCTACAAAACTCGCAAAGAAAACATTGTTACCTCGTCTATACTTGCACCAACGTCGGAATACAATACGTACGGCAATTTGAAATATGGAACCCAAATGTATTTGACATTAGCTTTCACCCGCGACTTCATCCACGTGGTCTACAGTTTATTTCGAAAAAAGCAATTTATGTTCTTCTAGTATATTAAAATAGCACCAACGCTCTGGATGCTTTTTTACAGACTTGTTATTATTTCGTTTCCATGGCAACCGTTCCTTATAGCGAGTAATCATCATTTTCCATTTTTCCCGTGGATACTTTCCATTTTTCGGCATAAAATAACTAAAAAAAATATTTCGAAAAAAGCAATCTATGTTCTTCTAGGAAATTAAAATAGCACCAACGCTCTGGATGCTTTTTGAAAGACATGTTATTTTTTTGTTTCCATTGCAACTGTTCCTTAAAGCGAGTAATCAACATTATCCAGTTTCCCCGTGGAAACTTTCTATTTTTCGGGATAAAAAGTATTCCTTGTTGGTATATATATTTACAAAGTTTCATCAAAATCCGTCCAGCAGTTATTGCGTTAAAACTCCCCAAACAAACAAACAAACAAATAAACAGACAATATTTCACTTTTATATATTGGTGTGGATTCCATCGATTCGTACCTTCTAAACCAAATTTGGCCCTCAAAGAGCTCGAATTTTGTATCGTTATGTACAAAATTGTTTTTCACGCTTAGTTTAATTTTCTTTGTTAGCAGATTCTCCCAAAAATAAACAATATTACGAGTATTTTCGAACAAAACTTGAGGATTTGAATTTACATAGGAATGTGGATTTTGTGGCAGTGAAAGTCAAACTATTATTTTAACAGTATCCGTTCCCTAATTTTTTTTTTATTTTTTTTTTAACCTTAAGGTTATCGTTATTCGCCAAGTAAATGTATTAAAAATATACACGTGGATGACCTACATAGAAAAGCAGTTTTTGTGGATAACAGCAGCTTCTTCCTAAAAAGCAATACTCTGAAGATCCCAACTTACACCCATCTCACGAAGAAAAATGCGTCTTCAGAACCTTGCCGCCTTAATACTTTTTATTGCTTCTGTGTATATTAAAGAGCAAAGCTTTGTTGATGTTGAATCCAAGGCGAATTCATCCGAATTCGTCTTAATAAACACAGAAACAATAAAAAGGTTCTGAAAGCATTTTTCATTTTCATTTCATTTTTCAATTTTCACGCATTTTTCTTCGTAAGTTGGCTGTAAGTTGGGATCTTCAGCGTACCTATTGCTTTTTAGGAAGAAGCTGCTGTAATCCACAAAAAGTGCTTTTCTATGTAGGTCACGCATGTGTATATTGTTAATACATTTACTTGGCGAATAAAGGTAACCTTAAAATATGAAACGATCAACAGAGCTTTGCTGAGATATTTTAGTATACACGTAAGTACTTAGGTACTGCTTTTATTTTATTGCTTTTTACTTAACTACTGTTAAACCACTATGCTTCGTATATTAATAACCCAACTGCCCACAAGGCGGGTTATGCATTTTGGATTATTGTATATTGTTGCTAATGACCATATTAGCTTACCTAATTTATTTATTTTTGGCCTTAAAGGATAGATTTAAAACATTAACCGCGGTTAAAACACTATACAATGTGAATGTTTCATCTATAGTTTTTATTGTCAAACTATTATTTTAACAGTATCCGTTCCCTAAAAATTTGGGTTCATGGCTTGACTCAAGATCTGAACCCAAATTTATTAGGAACGAACACGATTAAAATATTAGATTTACAATTAAAACATAAGATTATATTTAAAGATTACACGGTAATATATCCGCCAATAATTGTTTAAATCGGTTCTGATTGCAAATAAAAGCCAAAAGTTTATTATTATGAACATATTGTCATTTAACGTCATATAGTCAAATTCATGTCGTTGACCATCCACCGATACCTATCCTAAAATTTCATGAAAATAGTTTCAATTATTCTCGGTATTATTATCTACTTAGCTTTGCATTCTTTAAATATATTTAAAATAATCAAATTTCTTGAAATTTTATTAGTTATCCCTCAGTTCAGATGCGACCAAAAATTTCTAGTTGCAACTGAATTTCACTACTGGAATGTTAATTAACTGTTTTTGAATGAAGTCAAGGCAAATGGCTACTGAATGCTATTCTGCCAGAGAAAGTGAGTAGATCTATAGTTTTTTGGTTTGCCTGATTTTGATCTTTAAATTTAATCCGGTTCAAAAAGGACGGTAACATTATTCAATTCGGATCGGGTGCAGTGCGTGGAGGTATTTTAGCAGACGTTTTTGTAGTGGATGTGTTTGTCATTTAAACTTGTGTAACAAATTATTATTAACAATTTTTATCTACCTACTATTTACATGAGCTTCAAAAATCACATTAGTCCATCAACCTATTTCC
Source organism: Alsophila aescularia (assembly GCA_946251855.1). Classification (NCBI taxonomy): domain Eukaryota; kingdom Metazoa; phylum Arthropoda; class Insecta; order Lepidoptera; family Geometridae; genus Alsophila; species Alsophila aescularia. The sequence continues at coordinate 9,778,676 of OX276378.1, read as the reverse complement.
ATTCACACCATTAGAAATTTTGCAATTAAGCGCATGAAAACCGCAAACAATCGACATTTCCATACAAATGATTTAAATTTAATTTTGTGATGATTGCGAACGTGTTAGATTATTACTTATTGTGGATATAGAAGTGAATAAAAGTGGTACTTGGTACATGCAAATGTTATGTGTCCGGCTTTCGGAACTAAGTATTGGCTACTTTAAGAGAAGTGGGGTGCCACGTGTAAACATGCGGTGTGTGTCATCCATCACTGTGAAGCATCTGTATTATTATGCCATAATTATTAGAATGATGTTAAAATGTATTCCTACTACTAATGTAATTAATAAAGTAAATGATAAAAACGACTCGGACGATGTCGGTAGTCTTCGACTCGGGTGACATCAGACAGCGTCGGATGTTCAAAAATGCTATATAAAGGCTCTCTCGACTTAGCAATGCTCAGCCAACTCTATGGCCACGCTGCGCAGTCTTGCCACTGCAAACCGCGCTGTGTGAAATGCCTGGGCGATCACGGCACGATTGATTGCAAACGTCCCCGCGATTCCCCCGAACCGCCCGCTTGCGTTCTTTGTCAGTCGGTAGGACACACCGCGAACTATCGCGGGTGCCCGAAAGCTCCAAGGAGCGTAAAAGGGCCCGGACGCCCCCCTTCACGCCCCCCTTCACGCCCCCCCTTCACGCCCCCCTTCACGCCCCCCTTCACGCCCCCTTCACGCCCCCCTTCACGCCCCCATTCACGCCCCCCCCCCCCTTCACGCCCCCCTTCACGCCCCCCTTCACGCCCCCCCCCCCCCTTCACGCCCCCTTCACGCGCGTATTGGAAGTTGGCGAAAAAGTTCAAGTCTGATACCCAATCAGTTATCCCTCCTCTCGAAAGGTTCGACCTCCCTCCGGCGTTCGAAGACGACGAGAAGGCCGAGTGCTTGGCCGAGAGCCTCGAAGCCCAATGCACGGGGGGGGGGTTATGTCCACATCGCCGCGGTGGACCGCGAAATCGAACGTAGAAACGCCCAACCTCCGACTGACCCACCCCTCGAGCCCGTGAAAGCGGCCGAGGTCGAGTCGATAATCAAAGGTCTCAAGGTGCGGAAGGCCCTTGGCCCATCTTCAATGCCGCTATGAGCAAACAGACGAACAGTGCTACGGTGTGTCAGGTGTTCCAGACGAACAGTTTGGCTTTAGAGCCAGACACTCTTGCCCCCAACAGGTGCACCGCATCACGGAGCACATTTTCGCTAGCTTCAACAGATATCCGAAACCTCAAACCACGATAGCCGTCTTTCAGACGTGGCTAAAGCTTTTGACAAAGTCAGGCACGCCGGGCTGATATACAAGTTGTATCAGCTCGGATTGCCAGATCGTCATGTGCTCATATTACAGGACTACCTCAAGAGCCGCAGCTTTCGCTGTCGTGTCGAGGGAGTTAAATCCGACCCGTACCCTATCAGAGCCGGAGTCCCTTTCCCCGCTTCTGTTCTCACTGTACACTAGCAATTTTCTCGATTTACTCCTAACGTAGAGATCTCTCTCTTCGCCGACGATACCGCGATCTATTCGACCGGATGAAAACCAACCCAGTTTCGGAGACACATCTAACGGGCGCTCGTCGCCCTCGGAGAGTGGTTCCGAAGGTGGCGCATCTTGGTGAACCCTGAGAAAAGCGTAGCAATGCGCTTTACTGAGGACATGAACTTGACATGACCTTCCATCCGGTCACCTTATGATGTTCGACCAACCCATCCCGTGGGCGAAACAAATCAAGTACCTAGGAGTTACCCTTGATTATCGACTGAGATTCGACAAACACGTCAAAGTAGTCCGCGACAGGGCGTCCTTCTTCCAAGGCCGCCTTTACCATCTGTTAAGCAAGCGGAGTAAAATGTCCCTTAGAAATAAGGTGACACTTTACAAAGCCTGCATCTGCCCCGTCATGACTTACGCGTCTATAGCATTCACGCACGTCCTTCTATCAATCCTGGAACCGCTCCAGAGAGTTCAAAATAAATTCCTTCGAAATGCAGTAGGCGCTCCCTGGTATCAGAGGAACGCCGACCTGCACCGCAATATCAAGCTTCCCTCGATCAGTCAATTCGTAAAAGATGCCTCTCGCCGCTACTTTGATGCGGCGCCACATCATCCCAACCCTCTCGTAGTAAAAGCTGCACGACAGACAGTATTGCCCTCCGTAGACGTCCCCGCGATGTCCTGGACGATCCGGACGACGCCATCGCAGTCAAAGTACTGGCAGCGATGGCCTCGCCCAATCCGACCACCCCTGGCGACCCGCCAGGGGGTATCAGCACACTTAGACACAGACACCGACCTCGCCGGCGAGGTCGAAAGTCCTATAACACATAGTCAGCTATTATTCGCCTTCGAGTTTCTTGCCAATTCTTCTCGAAGGTGTATTACGATTCGGCGGTCAGTTACAAAATTCAATCAAAGAGCTCCTAGCCATTGGCCAGGGCCCCCTCGATCACTACCTTACGGTAGCTATCCAGGGGTATTTAGTTCGATACCCTCGTAATTACGACGACCGTCCAAGCCGAGCGCCGTACCCCCTTGGTACCCTCGTGCGGGTCGTCCAAATTTAAACTTTGGCGTGCGCCTTCTGCGTCATGCATTGCGGCGGAGTGCTTATTAGTGCCCTCCCCCAAGTCCGGTTCAAGCTGTAGAGGCCGATAAGGCCAACAGCATTAATCCTTCCTAAAAAATAAATTAAAAAAATTAGCAATTCTCAGTGTTCAGCCGCACCGAGAGGACCTTGGCAAGTTAAATGCTGTTTTCGACGTTACTAAGCCTAGTGTAACTAAGGCAAACATAAATGTTTGTCTGTGACCAATTCTCACATTTAAATTATTAATAACTATGAATCTAAATAGTTATTGGTTTAATTATATTACAAAACATATGCGCCAGTTTTCTTCTAAAGTGGTGTATTCCGAATCCGGTGTTCAAATGAGTAAACAATATAAAGAATTGCAAACCTATTTCCTTGTTTTTATTAAATACTCCTTAAGTTATTTATTCTGTAGCTGTAGCTACTAGGTACTATAGATACCAACTATAGGATATAGCAACTTGCTTTTATTACTAGGTGCAGATCAATTTTATCTCCTACTCGACGAAGCTGACCAACCGAAGGCTAACATTACAAAACTTAGGTTTTGATAATGATAATCTTACAGTACGTATAATTATTATACATATGTTTATTACTCTCACAAACGCATGGGCGATAATTTTCCGCATTTCGCTTTTGGAACTGAGTTTATTGCGGAAATGTTTAAATTGCTATACTATGTACTTTTATGGTTTAACAGCTGTCTCCATGAAATACGTTTTTTAAAGTCTTAATTTCTACGCTTAGTAAGAATGAATATGGAAGTCTGCATAATTTGTAAACATGAGACATGGCTCGAGATCTCTTAAATTTGAAAATCTTTTATATTTTTTTAACTTGCAATGCTTGTATGTATGTTTGTTTAGATCAAATCTTGCAATCTGAATGACCACTTCCTCTTATCTGGAGTTGAATTTTTACATGTTAGGTTCGATGACAATGCATTATTATTATATTTTTCATCGACTTGAATAGACATCCAGGATAAGCACCACCTTGAGGAACTCTTCAACGGTCAACAGCACCGACACGAAATTTTGTGTTTGCATTTTATTAAGATAGCCGGTTTTAAGTTCAACATGACGTGGTTTCTGCACTCAGGGTTGGGTCCTGACGAGGGAACTCCTCAAAGGCTTACAACACAGACATGATGTATACGCATTTAATTGTGATCATTTAATCACCCCGTCGATGCCATCACAAATAAATAATGATAAACACTACGTTTTGCGTACCACGCGCTCAAGATTAATTACGGAATTTGAAAGGTTGACTGGAAGAAGTATCCCACAGCGATATGTTCACCCATTGTACTTAATAAAAAAAAATGTGTACAACAACGCATTTACCATACTAAATGTCTACTGCATAAAAGCTTATTTGTTTTATGTCTTTTAACGAACCGACATAGAACATTAATACTAATAAAATAAAATAGAACATAGAACATTAATACTAATAAAATAAAATAGAACATAGTAAATATGTATACATATATTATAAATCATCTACCTATCTTGATTTATTGTGGACCCACAAATTCAGGTTCAACTGACTTAAAGGAAGCGACCATGTGGATGGTTAATTAACTCGCATATTAAGCCCATTTCGGATAATTTGTTGCTTCTATTGCTGTACAAACTGCACCTTCTCGCTATAAACAGACGATATTCATCGAACCCCTAAATTTTGTCCTTATCTGTACACCAACTCATACATCACCTGGGCGTGCGGGCAATGAGAATGAACTGAATTCTGCAGTAAATTAGACCGTATAGAATTATGTCAGCGTTTGCAATTGTGCCATTTTATTACTCGCCTGGCTTCGCACGGGTAGCTAAGGGTTTCTCGTTACTGGTAAACAAAGAGGGATATGCGGAGCTGATGGCCAACCTCCAGTAGTGGAGAGACACCGAAAAAATAAAAAGTTACACGAATCTACCCGTGTTTTAGTGTTCTACAGTAAGCGTAATTCAAAATCTTTGGTAACAGCCTCGTGGTGCTTTTTGACAGACTTGTTATTATTTGATTTCCACAGCAACATGTCATTCCGTGCATTGCAGCGAGTAATCAACATTTTAATAGGTACATTTTTTATACCTTGGGTTATATTATTGCAATTTTCGTAGAGAACTTAATTTTAGTTAGTATATAAAATTCAGCTTATTTACTAGATTAGATTACTAGATTTCACAGATAATTTATAATTCTATAGGTGAAAGAAAGTTTTAAATCAGTTCAGGATTTTTTGAGTTTATCCATTGCAAAAAAAACATACAAAAAATTATATCTTTCCTCTAAAGAAATATGAGTGTAGACAATACAGCGCCGAGAATGCAAAACATAATTTTACTAATATATCTTGAACAAATAACAAGTAAGAATCATAACAGTACGTTCATACGTTATGTTTGTACCTATCTAAAGGAAAATATGATATTTATGTAAGAATTTACCATTTAAAAATGTAATATCGCGGTCCAGCTAGCCCTCGGAATTCCGACGTATAATTGACGCACTTCGATATTTATTACCTATGGATAATGAACATCGATCTTTATAATCAACATTTTCTAATGAAATACCTACACACGAGTAGGTACCTACCTGAAAAGAACCGCAAAGTGACTTTGTTCAACATAGGTGGTGGCACTTGCTTCAACTATTGTATATCAGCCGATTTCATATAAAGGAGGAGGTTCTCAATTTGACTTTTTTCTCGTAGGTTTACCTTATAAACTTTGTCGGTTGGTCTAGTGGCTAGAGACACTAGGTATGAAATCGAACGGTCGCGGGTTCGAATCCTGCAAAGTGCAATCATTTGTGTGATGAGCAGAAATGTATGTTTCCGAGTCATGGATGTAATATTCGTATCTTTGTGTGTTTGTCGATTATCTAGTACCCATAGTACAGGGTATCCTAGTTTGGGGCTAGGTAATTGGTGTGGAATTGTCCCGAATATATATATTACATTATGTATATCAAGTGGACATATAGAAGCTCTTAAAAGCTTCCCCAAACAATAAAGACAGCAAAGTTATGCGACTGTGCTGCATGAACCATCAATTTAAAATATTTATATACTTACTTGCAAAGTTAACCAGGTAAAGGCTTTCTTGATATATCAAAGATTAATACAAAGTACAGGTTCAACGTATTTTAGTTACAATATAAACGAATAGTGGTTTAATTGATTCAGTTCACGTTAATCGGTTTCAGTCAGATAATCCGCATTATTGTTTTGTTGGTTTCAGTGGACGACTGTATTGATTGGTCCAATTTTCCGTTGTCCTGTAGTAATTTGACTGAAATTAGAACTGGATACTTAGAGCGTCAAAATCGCACTAAATGAATGGACGTTAATTACATACGTATCTACAGAATTTAGCTTCTATAGCAGCACTGGCCTTCAAAACTAAGTACCAAATTTTAATGACTGTCTGTTCGCGATCACGTTAAAACTACAAAACCGACTGCGATGCGCTTTTCTGTGTTGGATAGCTTAGGTTTTGACTTAAAAACTGGTGTTCTTGTTATCTCAGTCTAAAGAGTAAGAGCCAAGCAATTGAATAAAAAAGCTATTAATTTTAAAAGTGTGGTACTAAGTTTTGAAGGCCAGTATAGTTAATACGCGAGCGATGAGTTCCAGATACATAGAAAGTACTTATTCGTTTCATTAAAAGTGTGCTACTAAGTTTTGAAGGCCAGTATAGTTAATACGCGAGCGATGAGTTCCAGATACATAGAAAGTACTTATTCGTTTCATTAAAAGTGTGCTACTAAGTTTTGAAGGCCAGTATAGTTAATACGCGAGCGATGAGTTACAGATACATAGAAAGTACTTATTAAATTCATTAAAAGTGTGGCACTAGGTTTTGAAGGCCAGTATAGTTAATACGCGAGCTATGAGTTCCAGATACATAGAAAGTACTTATTCGTTTCATTAAAAGTGTGGTACTAAGTTTTGAAGGCCAGTATAGTTAATACGCGAGCGATGAGTTCCAGATACATAGAAAGTACTTATTCGTTTCATTAAAAGTGTGCTACTAAGTTTTGAAGGCCAGTATAGTTAATACGCGAGCGATGAGTTCCAGATACATAGAAAGTACTTATTCGTTTCATTAAAAGTGTGCTACTAAGTTTTGAAGGCCAGTATAGTTAATACGCGAGCGATGAGTTACAGATACATAGAAGGTACTTATTAAATTCATTAAAAGTGTGGCACTAGGTTTTGAAGGCCAGTATAGTTAATACGCGAGCGATGAGTTCCAGATACATAGAAAGTACTTATTAGTTTCATTAAAAGTGTGGTACTAAGTTTTGAAGGCCAGTATAGTTAATACGCGAGCGATGAGTTCCAGATACATAGAAAGTACTTATTCGTTTCATTAAAAGTGTGCTACTAAGTTTTGAAGGCCAGTATAGTTAATACGCGAGCGATGAGTTCCAGATACATAGAAAGTACTTATTCGTTTCATTAAAAGTGTGATACTAAGTTTTGAAGGCCAGTATAGTTAATACGCGAGCGATGAGTTCCAGATACATAGAAAGTACTTATTCGTTTCATTAAAAGTGTGCTACTAAGTTTTGAAGGCCAGTATAGTTAATACGCGAGCGATGAGTTCCAGATACATAGAAAGTACTTATTCGTTTCATTAAAAGTGTGCTACTAAGTTTTGAAGGCCAGTATAGTTAATACGCGAGCGATGAGTTCCAGATACATAGAAAGTACTTATTCGTTTCATTAAAAGTGTGCTACTAAGTTTTGAAGGCCAGTATAGTTAATACGCGAGCGATGAGTTACAGATACATAGAAAGTACTTATTAAATTCATTAAAAGTGTGGCACTAGGTTTTGAAGGCCAGTATAGTTAATACGCGAGCGATGAGTTCCAGATACATAGAAAGTACTTATTCGTTTCATTAAAAGTGTGGTACTAAGTTTTGAAGGCCAGTATAGTTAATACGCGAGCGATGAGTTCCAGATACATAGAAAGTACTTATTCGTTTCATTAAAAGTGTGCTACTAAGTTTTGAAGGCCAGTATAGTTAATACGCGAGCGATGAGTTCCAGATACATAGAAAGTACTTATTCGTTTCATTAAAAGTGTGCTACTAAGTTTTGAAGGCCAGTATAGTTAATACGCGAGCGATGAGTTACAGATACATAGAAGGTACTTATTAAATTCATTAAAAGTGTGGCACTAGGTTTTGAAGGCCAGTATAGTTAATACGCGAGCGATGAGTTCCAGATACATAGAAAGTACTTATTAGTTTCATTAAAAGTGTGGTACTAAGTTTTGAAGGCCAGTATAGTTAATACGCGAGCGATGAGTTCCAGATACATAGAAAGTACTTATTCGTTTCATTAAAAGTGTGATACTAAGTTTTGAAGGCCAGTATAGTTAATACGCGAGCGATGAGTTCCAGATACATAGAAAGTACTTATTCGTTTCATTAAAAGTGTGCTACTAAGTTTTGAAGGCCAGTATAGTTAATACGCGAGCGATGAGTTACAGATACATAGAAAGTACTTATTAAATTCATTAAAAGTGTGGCACTAGGTTTTGAAGGCCAGTATAGTTAATACGCGAGCTATGAGTTCCAGATACATAGAAAGTACTTATTAGTTTCATTAAAAGTGTGGTACTAAGTTTTGAAGGCCAGTATAGTTAATACGCGAGCGATGAGTTCCAGATACATAGAAAGTACTTATTAGTTTCATTAAAAGTGTGCTACTAAGTTTTGAAGGCCAGTATAGTTAATACGCGAGCGATGAGTTCCAGATACATAGAAAGTACTTATTAGTTTCATTAAAAGTGTGCTACTAAGTTTTGAAGGCCAGTATAGTTAATACGCGAGCGATGAGTTCCAGATACATAGAAAGTACTTATTCGTTTCATTAAAAGTGTGCTACTAAGTTTTGAAGGCCAGTATAGTTAATACGCGAGCGATGAGTTACAGATACATAGAAAGTACTTATTAAATTCATTAAAAGTGTGGCACTAGGTTTTGAAGGCCAGTATAGTTAATACGCGAGCTATGAGTTCCAGATACATAGAAAGTACTTATTCGTTTCATTAAAAGTGTGGTACTAAGTTTTGAAGGCCAGTATAGTTTATACGCGAGCGATGAGTTCCATATACATAGAAAGTACTTATTCGTTTCATTAAAAGTGTGGTACTAAGTTTTGAAGGCCAGTATAGTTAATACGCGAGCGATGAGTTCCAGATACATAGAAAGTACTTATTAGTTTCATTAAAAGTGTGGTACTGGGTTTTGAAGGCCAATATAGTTAATACGCGAGCAATGAGTTCCATATACATAGAAAGTACTTATTAGTTTCATTAAAAGTGTGGTACTAGGTTTTGAAGGCCAGTATAGTTAATACGCGAGCGATGAGTTCCATAAACATAGAAAGTACTTTATCGTTTCATTAAAAGTGTGCTACTAAGTTTTGAAGGCCAGTATAGTTAATACGCGAGCGATGAGTTCCAGATACATAGAAAGTACTTATTAGTTTCATTAAAAGTGTGGTACTAAGTTTTGAAGGCCAGTATAGTTAATACGCGAGCGATGAGTTCCAGATACATAGAAAGTACTTATTAGTTTCATTAAAAGTGTGGTACTAAGTTTTGAAGGCCAGTATAGTTAATACGCGAGCGATGAGTTCCAGATACATAGAAAGTACTTATTCGTTTCATTAAAAGTGTGGTACTAAGTTTTGAAGGCCAGTATAGTTAATACGCGAGCGATGAGTTCCAGATACATAGAAAGTACTTATTAGTTTCATTAAAAGTGTGGTACTAAGTTTTGAAGGCCAGTATAGTTAATACGCGAGCGATGAGTTCCAGATACATAGAAAGTACTTATTAGTTTCATTAAAAGTGTGGTACTAAGTTTTGAAGGCCAGTATAGTTAATACGCGAGCGATGAGTTCCAGATACATAGAAAGTACTTATTCGTTTCATTAAAAGTGTGGTACTAAGTTTTGAAGGCCAGTATAGTTAATACGCGAGCGATGAGTTCCAGATACATAGAAAGTACTTATTAGTTTCATTAAAAGTGTGGCACTAAGTTTTGAAGGCCAGTATAGTTAATACGCGAGCGATGAGTTCCAGATACATAGAAAGTACTTATTAGTTTCATTAAAAGTGTGGCACTAAGTTTTGAAGGCCAGTATAGTTAATACGCGAGCGATGAGTTCCAGATACATAGAAAGTACTTATTAGTTTCATTAAAAGTGTGGTACTAAGTTTTGAAGGCCAGTATAGTTAATACGCGAGCGATGAGTTACAGATACATAGAAAGTACTATGAAAGTACTTATTAGTTTCATTAAAAGTGTGCTACTAAGTTTTGAAGGCCAGTATAGTTAATACGCGAGCGATGAGTTCCAGATACATAGAAAGTACTTATTAGTTTCATTAAAAGTGTGGTACTAAGTTTTGAAGGCCAGTATAGTTAATACGCGAGCGATGAGTTCCAGATACATAGAAAGTACTTATTAGTTTCATTAAAAGTGTGCTACTAAGTTTTGAAGGCCAGTATAGTTAATACGCGAGCGATGAGTTCCAGATACATAGAAAGTACTTATTAGTTTCATTAAAAGTGTGGTACTAAGTTTTGAAGGCCAGTATAGTTAATACGCGAGCGATGAGTTCCAGATACATAGAAAGTACTTATTAGTTTCATTAAAAGTGTGGTACTAAGTTTTGAAGGCCAGTATAGTTAATACGCGAGCGATGAGTTCCAGATACATAGAAAGTACTTATTAGTTTCATTAAAAGTGTGCTACTAAGTTTTGAAGGCCAGTATAGTTAATACGCGAGCGATGAGTTACAGATACATAGAAAGTACTTATTAGTTTCATTAAAAGTGTGGTACTAAGTTTTGAAGGCCAGTATAGTTAATACGCGAGCGATGAGTTACAGATACATAGAAAGTACTTATTAGTTTCATTAAAAGTGTGGTACTAAGTTTTGAAGGCCAGTATAGTTAATACGCGAGCGATGAGTTACAGATACATAGAAAGTACTTATTAGTTTCATTAAAAGTGTGCTACTAAGTTTTGAAGGCCAGTATAGTTAATACGCGAGCGATGAGTTCCAGATACATAGAAAGTACTATGAAAGTACTTATGAGTTTCCGATATTTGGGCACCATTGTAAGCGCCGCATGATCACAGATAAAATTCATCCGATCCGATTTTAAAATTTAAAACCCTTCTTCCTCTAGGTAATTAATTTTCTTCATATTGTCATCTGTCTGATTGATCATCAACAATTTTTACCCGAATACGGCGAAGCAAGGGAAGGGTAATGAGTTTAACAGACTATTTATGTATGTATATATGTAAGTATACATGTATATGGTGGATGTTCCAATTGCTGCCCCTAATTGTCCGATTTTGACAAGCGAGGTATCAATCGATTCGTCTTCAGTGTCATACATAGGCTATTTAATTTTACGCAACTAAGGGTATTTTTTTAATAAAAAATGGGAGGTATCAAACGATTCTTCTTCATTTATTGAGAATGGGCTATTTTTTACATGACTACTGCTAAGCATAGGAAGGGTTATGTGTTGAAACTAAAAACTTGGTCCGATTTTAACAAGCGAACTATCAATTTTTTACCCGACCGTGGTCAGGTTTAAGTTATTGAACTTATATTTTGTAACAGTTGGTAACGAAGACTATACATATCTTAGGAAAATAGTTTAGTCAAAATTCAGCACGGGTTCAGTTCTATTAAGTAACTATCTGTTGCCTCTGATTTTTTGGTTCATGCATTGGGTTTTTATCCCCCGAAAGTGGCAAATAAGACAAGCGATTGGAAAATTTATGTTTGAGGTTGAATTTACACAAGGTCCCTCACGGCGCTACCACTGCTTCAGCAAGTACTACACAATAATAATTAATGAAACTGCCGTTTTCTATGCACCGATACTTTAGAAGCCACCTCGTGTCAAAAGCTTTTACTACGCCATAAATTTAGAGGTCGGTGTTACGAGCTGATAATAATATGCACTTTAGTATTATTTGACAAGAATCTCAAGACTGTCCGCATTACGACATCTGGCACATTAATCATTAAATGTTCATAAATCATTTAATAATTTTCAAAAACAATAGCTGTCAAAACCAGCACAAATTAAACATATATATAACCTCCGACCCCCTCCATTATAGCTTAGAACCAACTAGATCACCTCAGCATTCAAACTTAAAATAAAATCATAATAGTCGGTCCATTTATTTGGGAGCTATGATCCTCCTATTATAGCTAAAATCCATTTCAATCACATCAGCTTTCAAACAGAAAAAACCGAATCCAAATTGGTCCATTCGTTTGGAAGCTACTATGCCACAGACATACACACGGATACAGTGATACATACATACACACCCTAAACTTATAACTCTTTATAGTTTGGGGGTTAAAAACTAGACTCACTGATCGCCAGCATTCATTCAATAAAAAAACAAACAACACAACGTTTAGTTCTAGTTTAGTTCTAGACTTCTAGTTTATTTTAGTTTAAGAAATTAAATCGTGTGAACTTCAAAAACTTCTATAGTCAGTTCACGTTATCTGTACAAAGAAACATTTTAAAAATATCTGCCTAAAGAAAGAGCGCAAATGATAAAATAACACAAAAGAATCTCCTTAAAAACTTTCAGAATTAAGATAAGAACAATATGCTTTTAATTTCTTAAGTTTAAATATACTAGGACTGTATCAGATCAGGGAGGGCGAGGAATGACGTCAGACAGCATAATGCTTGTTCTTTGGCTCTGCGCACACTTGATATACTCGTAGCACATCGGCAATTATTTTGTAAAGCAATTTAACACCGTGTCCCGTATTTTTGGTTTCTGATAATGCGCTCATCGTTTGCCCAGTTCATTTCTGCACAGATAATTTGCTATATAGCTTTATGTATGTGCCAAGTATAGACAGACTATAATGACATAGGAGGCGCAGATATTAATTATGATTTAACTACTAAAAGTATTTCTGGTGTAAGTATACGAAACGGGGCGCAATGTATTTTAACACTAATAACTTAAGGTTCAATAGCCATTTAACACTAAAATCATTCATGTCAACCTAACTAACTTACTGCTTTTTGTGGCAATTCTATCATAGTATTATTCGATCGAAAACCTTGTCTTTTTTCCTTGTTGTGGTCAACAAGGAAAAAATACGTTTACATTTCAGGAAATATTTAATTTAAAAGAGTATTTTCGAGCCGGAGTTTCCTCACATTGCTTGGTTAGAGCGTGGATATTATTTTCAATCAGTTTCCATCTTGTCTCATTTGCTTGTACGCTACAATCTCTTGCCACAATAAAAAGCAAAGCGTGACAAAAGCAAGACGCGAGTTCCCTTTGTACTTATGTTCACGTTATATCAATATAAAGTGTGCACGAAGCCTAAGGCGACCTTTCCTTCATCATTTGGGTTAATGTATACTGAACAATAAGCAAGACTTCCGCTCCCTCTTTATTTCAGGGAATTGTTCGTCCCACGCAGACGAGGCCCGTCATGTCACTGTCACGGCGCAAACACCTACAAATAGATATGTACGGTGACCGAAGCTTCTTTCATTTTTATTATTACAACGAAAATTATACGAAACTGTCATCTGATTTTACAATCTTAAAGCTATTTAATTGACAGCCAAAGACAATCATGACTTTGAGTTATGATTTTCTACGACAGCATAAAAAATATTAAATATTATTGAGATTGAACATTTTACAATCAGATTTTCATCTTTTAGTTCAAAAAATAAAACAAGTTAAACCCGAGTTCGATGCTTACGATCGGCAAAGTGCCACCATTTTATGGTTGAAATACTACGCACAATTCTTAATTTATTATTAATCAACTTCACAAAAGTAGACGGTTATATGTTCGGCTGTATGTATGTTATTTTTTCTTTTTTTTTATGTATGTCGGTCGATATATCCGTCAAGTGTGAACTGATTTTAAATTTTTTTTTTTTTGTTTTAAAGGGTATACTTTCCAAATGGTCCCATATAAATTATATCAAATTGGTTCAGCAGTTTTTCGAGAATAAATAGTTTTGTTGAGTAAATCCATTCGATTTTGTGTTTATTTTGCCTTTATTTTGCGTTTATCTATGAGATTTCTCAAACAATTTAGATGTTTTTTTTTATTCAAAAGGCTAAACTTTCTGTGTCAAAATTGGTTCAGTAGTTTTATCATAAAATCAATTTGTTTTATAGTTAATGTTCTCTAATATCTTGGGATTTCTGAACTGATTTAGATGATTGTTTTTACTTGAGTAAGAAGACCTCTAGTGTGGAACTGTATAAATTTCATCAAAATTGGTTTATTAGCTTTAAACAAGCTTTAACTTAATTATTTGTGTAATAATGTTTAGGACTGGATTACAAATCAATTTTGAATAATTTAAGAACGTCCAAAGATGCTGAAGCTGAAGCTGCACCTGGGTGTAGTTCTGATGACAATTAAAAACTACAGTAGTAGTAGTAGTAGTAGTAGTAGTAATAGTAGTATATAAAATAACTACACAATCTGATGATGTAATCCCTTCGAGTTTGGGCTCATTGGGTTTGTCTTGATGAGATCATATCTGGTGTCATGTGGTATCAAGGGTCTGATGATGGAGCCGGAAGGTAGTCACAGGAACGCAACAACAAAATGATGGAAAATGGATAAAACTAATTCAGTTGTAAATAAGAAAAAAATGTTTTATTTCAAAAAAATCGTGGGGTGCATGGGTCAATAGTTATAAATATTTCATTGACAGATATGAGAAGAACCCCGCGCTTTTTTTAAAATTAAATTTATTTTTTTCTTATTTACACTATTAAAATTTATTTTCTATTTTTTAGTTTGGTTTTCTATATAAAGCGTTTTTTTAGTTTTTTAAACTATTATTTAAATTCTACATATTTTTTTTTCGAAGTTTTGCATTTTCATCGGTCTTTGACAGGTGTACAAAATTTGAATGAAATTTGACCGTTTAAAGTGGGTCAAAATAGCGTCCTAAGAAGTCGGTTACAAACATACAAGTGAAGTTAATATAAAGCGTAGGTATAATAAAATATTTTCCCAAAAAAAATTTAATCGACTTCATAATAAAAATGTTATTTTGTAAACAACCACTGAAAAGAATGAAATAATTTACAATTGAACCAGAACAGTATCACTTTTTCGAAATTACCAACGTAATAATGCATAAATACAACATAAGATAAGAAAGAGTTTTTTGAAGGCGTTGCCAAACCCAGGCATCATTTATATCTAATATCTTTACAAAATTTGACGCACCCTCATACAAAACACGAAACGCAGAATAGACAAAATAAGAGTCAAAATCTGCTCGTATGAACGAGCAGATTTTGACTTTCACACGTTCACAAACCGATTGACACGAATACAGCAATCTAGTAAATGATAAAGTTTTTGTAGATAATTACTTTAAATGCTTATTATTTTATATAGCACGTCAAGCCGTTTAAACATTATCTTTTTAAATCAGCTCAACCATATTCATAATTATGGCTCGGCTTGGCACCGCCTTCAAAAAACTCTTTCTTATCTTATGTTGAATTTATGCATTATTACGTTGGTAATTTCGAAAATGTGATACTGTTCTGGCTCAATTGTAAATTATTTCATTCTTTTTAATAATAATAAACACTTTATTACACCATATTATAAGGAACAAATACATACAATAACTTATTTAGTGTTACTAGTTAGTGGTTTAGTGGTTTAGTTTACTTTTTAGTGGTTGTTTACAAAATAACATTTTTATTATGAAGTCGATTTAATTTGTTTTTGGAAAATATTTTATAAGAACTGCAAAGGGGTGGAATGCTTACCGTCGTCAGTGTTTGCATTAAATTATTACCCAGTTGTGTTCTAGTCCAGATTGAATAGATACATATCTACTAACCAAATGTGCTTCACCTTCAACCACATGATCGCTTTCCATAAGGTGAGATCGTTGTCAAATGATTGCCTAGTCCGTATTATATAAAAAACATCATCAAAACTGGGGACTTGACTTCCTTTAAATATTTGACTTGTTCTATAGTAAATTATTTTCTTGTTTACCAACAACACCAATTCCAAATGCAGTTCTTCAAGTCTGACGGTAGACAACCCCTGCAGCATTGAATATGTTGAAATTATCATATTGTTGAAATGTCATGGTGACTTAATTCATTAGTGTAACTTCATATTAAGAATAGGTTACTAACAAATAATAATCTACTGAAGTTAAAAACGTTTCATAAAACTTGTTCAAGCTTAGCCCCAAAACTTTCGTGTCATCCATCAAAATAAATGAGAATCGCAAATGGTAATTCATCAGAGTTGATTGCCGTATTTTCAAACGGAAACTCTTTAGAAGCCTTTATCGTCGTATCTAATTTCAGCACCGCCCACATGCTATAAAACAGCAGATTTCATGTGACATAAACATGTGTTTCGTATAAACAAACAAGACACTGGTACATTCAAGCTGATGCGTGTGGATGAGAAAGACAGTTTTGACATTAGAAAATGAATTGAGGATCCTTTTGGAACATTAATCGTATATCATAAAAAATGCATTTCCTAGACACAAATACAAATTACTAGAATAATGAAGGTATAATAGATATAAAAGAAAAAGAAAACAATAGGTAGTGATGCTGGATAAACCTTAGCTCGGATCGTTAACGGATAGACTACGCACGCAGGTAGACATACACAACAAGAGATCTAATTATGTTTTTTTTTTACCATACAGGGAAAGTGTGTAATCAATGAACCTTGAATTAGCAGCACCTATAAAAACACTACAAATGATGCATACACAAAGTTTCCCTAAACTACTCCTAGTGGCTAAGCCACTATGTTTGGAATACAGAACATACATAGACTTGTTCTATGTTAGCTGTGGTTCAATATTTGTACTTATACGTAATCAAAGTAACCACGTTTAGCCAAATGTAGTGTAGGACGCCCTATGGCCAGATGGAGTGACGACCTGCGAAAAGCGGCAGAAAATGGATGAAGAGAGCTGAAGACCGAGCTCAGTGGCGTACATTAGGAGAGGCCTACGTCCAGCAGTGGACAGATATAGGCTGATGATGATGATGATAATGTAATCAAAGTTATATTGATCAAGACACGAAGAGAGGAAATTCAAAAGCACTAGAAGCCCCCAAAGGTCAAATTAGTACCAGTAGTAGCCATCCAAACTAGTTAGTCTTAATGCTCAGATTTGCGTGACAATCACCGAAGATTGATTACCCACGACCTCAAAAGGCTCAAACAATTACTAAGATCACACGTATAGATCATACATCTACATGATATATCTTCCAAAGTTGTGCGCGTAAGATGTGTCGTTAGTAGCGATTAGCGGGACGCGGGACGTGACAAATCATCTTTAGGATTTCGGAACGGGACATGTCCGAAACGGGTAATAATTTCTGAGACGAGACGCCCACACGCCACGGACGTAAGAGCAATAATGATTCTCCATTAAGAGTGCCCTCGTAACTTTTCCACGTATCATTTTATGGGACTCGTATTCACAATGATACGTTTTATGGGGCAGTTTAGTTTCACAGGTATAAGGCACATGAAATCCTGAAAGGGTCACTCATAATCGTAATGCAATGATCGTCGTTTATTATAATCAAGTGGTAAATGATTGACTGAATTCTAGATGGAGTTGTTGAGTATCTCAAATAGCTTACCTTGACATGATTATTTGGCAAGTTACTTGTGATTAGACTACTTTAACTAATGTTGGATGAACTCAGAGATTGGTACCGTTCTATTAAACAAGGGGCGAACAGCATAAGTTAGGTAGGTATATATGTAAATAAAAGCGAATTCATGTTATTTAGTAAGGGTGGAACAGGTGCTGGTTATGTGCCTCCCCTGCTGCTGAATGGTGTTCCTCTCAATAGAGTTAGCCAGTTTAAATATCTAGGGCATTTACTTAGTCACAATCTCAAGGATGATCTTGATTTGGAAAGGGAGCGCAGGGCGTTGACGGTTAGAGCTAATATGTTATCCAGAAGGTATAGTTCCTGTTCTGATGAAGTTAAAATCACACTTTTTAAGGCTTACTGCCAATCGTTCTACGGTAGTAGCTTATGGACAACATATACTCAAAAACCCTCAATACTCTGCGAATCCAGTATAATAACGATTTCAGAATGCTGATGCGGCTCCCACGCTTCTGCAGCGCATCTACCATGTTTATGGAGGCGCGTACTGATGGTTTCGCAGATATCATGCGGAAGAAAATTGCTCTTTTAAGCTGGCTCCGTGAGAGCGGCAACAGCATTTTGAAAGCTGTCACAGATAAATTTGACTGCCCTATGTTGATTCACCACATTCAAGTGTTGATCCGATAGCACAGCACATATACCCTATCTATGTTATTGGTTTTGTTTATGATCAGATCGCAGTCATTTTTTTTATTATTATTTTTTCTAATGTGTTTGTCTAATTTTATAATTTGATTTTTATGTCTACTACCATTTATAATTATTAAAATTTAGAATTACTATTTACTATTAATGAAAATGGATCATTGTGTCTTATAAATAATAAATGATTTGATTTGATTGATTTGATATTTCGAAAATAATGTGCGAAGTAAATCCCAACACGTGCTCATGCTGCTGTTAAAGCGCTCCCTGTAGACCGACATAGACAATTATAATTTTGGAGGTGGACCTACCTCCCACGCATTTAATAAAATGCTCCCAAAATGTATTCATTAAGTACCCATTAATTCTACCTATTCTAATATTTCCTCCAAAAATTATGTATTTAGGTGCTGGTATGTAGTAATTTGATAATCGGAACGGTATCGATAAGAATTCATGTGGCATGCATTGGGAAATGGAAGGCATTGGCGCATACAATAAGCACTGAAAATGAAGCCACTATTTGTTTGTGAAATAAATTCCCATTTCACGCTTTTGATGCCATATTAAGCGGACTTTATTTTGTGGGCATTTGTACCGAAGAAAGGCTACAAAATACATAGTCCTGTATCTCGTTGAATAACAGTAGGTATTATTACTGCAGCTGCATTCTTATTTTGTCGGCACCTAGTTGCATTCCACTTTTGCGGTTTATTAAGATGACATTCAATCAATAGTACCTATATTGTGGTCAACAGCTGCAAAAGGATATTAATTTTCTTCAAAGGTTACTCTCCCTAGCCTTCATTTCCATTCCATATGATCGGAAATTATAGAAATTATAATCGTTTTTTGCGTCGTATTAAAATATGATTATTGTATATTATGATATTATTATTATAATATATCTTAATTACTGGTAATACAAAACTTCTAGCTGTGCCCGCGACTTTGCCCCCATTTCTCTGGGTTAGAAGTACTCTATGTGTTATTGCAGGACCTAAAATATCAATATTGTAAAAAATATGTTAAAAAATCAGCCGTCAAAAAGATGTTTTCACGATTACTCGACCTCTACTCGTTGGAGCGATGTGGGAAATTATCGAAATTCTGCGAAACAAATTTTGTTTGAAACCCAGCGTCGCCAGTTTGCATACTCAAACGATAGTACGTATGTTATATCTTAAGTATTAAATGCACAAATATAATTCTCCTGTTCATCACGTTTATTACTATTTAAACCACGGACGCAAAGAGACGGGTGTTATAAGTTTACGGTGTGTATCTGTGTGTCTGTCTGTGGCATCGTAGCTTTACGAATGGACCGATTTTGATGCAGTTTTTTTCAGTTTGAAAGCTGATGTGATCGAGATAGTTTTTAGCCATACTGGGGGTCGAGGGTTATATATTTTTAATTTGTGCTTGTTAAAAGCTATAATAGCCATTCGTCGCCAAAAAATGAACCTTATTTTAGGGCAATGGTTAACAGTAATGGTTTCCCTACGCGGTTTCCTTTTTTACGTGATTACGGCGAAACACGAGAAGGGTACTGAGTTTAACAGTCAGAATGAATGAATGTATGTATGTATGTATGTATGTTTAAATGTGGATGATCCACCATAGCATCGTAGTAGCATCATAGGGGTCCGATTTTGACAAGAAAATATCAATCGATTCGTCTTCAGGTATAAAGTGTCATGGGTTATATATTTTTCCACGACTATGGCGTATCAGAGGTGGAGCTATGTGTTCAAACTAAAAACATGGTCCGATTTTGGCAAGCAAGGTACCAATCGATTCGTCTTGCATGAGTGTTTTTTACCCGTTTTAGTTTTTGAACTTATGTCTTGTTTACGAACGTTCCATGCGATTTGATATGAATATATACATTGAGACACTTAGTTGCGGCGTACTTGTAACGCTAACATAACCTTATTTAAATCTTTATCAAGCACAGGTCCCATCTTGTATGGAGTACTGCTGCCACCTCTGGGACGGTTCAGCCAAGTATCAGCTCGAGTCTTTGGATTCAATTGAGAGACGTGCTATCAGGCTCACTGGGGATGACACTTTAGTAAAGAGTAAGCTTCAAAGTCTGGCGCATCGACGTGAGGTAGCCTGTCAAGAACACAAGAACTGCACAACCTGATTCCCCCATCACCTTTTCATCACCGTACGACTAGACGATCAGCAAAGCGGCACTCTTTTATGGTTGAAATACCTCGCACAAGAACGAAGCGTTCATTTATTATAAGAACTGCAAAGGAGTGGAATGCCCTGCCCTCGTCAGTGTTTCCGGTAAATTATAACCCAGGGGTGTTCAAGTCAAGAGTGAATAGATATCTACAAGGCAAGCGTGCTACACCTTCGACCACATCATCGCTTTCCATCAGGTGAGATTGTAGTCAAACGATTGCCTTCGAAGTAATGAAAAAAAAAAAGAATATAACTTTAATATGATTTAGATAATTATACCAGATTTAAGTCAAAATCTAAGGATACTGTTGTAGTGAAAGCTGCACTTCCCGTAGTTTTTCCAGCCGTTTTAGCGCCGGGAACAAACATCCACGCATATAGACAAGATTTTAAAAACGTTATATTCTTGTTATTTAGCCCATTTACATTCTCGAGGTTTTTTAATTGTCTTCTTTGTACAAACTTTTTGTTACTAACTTCTTCATTATAATTACCTGTAGATACACTTATTCAACACAGTTTTTCTAAAGCTCTTTAAAGTATACACAGTATTTCCAAAAACTTTTAGTCACAAAGAATAGCAAACTATTTTGGTGATAGGAGAAATTTTCGAAGCGAGCCTGCTGATCCTTTACCATAAATTCGAAGACACGTCGAATCCGTCTCGTTTCTCGTGTTTCTCCCCAAACCTGTGTATTTTCAGAGATAAATCCTTTATTTTGGCTCATGACATGTGTGAAATTGTGCGAATGGATCTGGTGTACCTGTAGGTATCTTTCTTTTCTTTGCAATATTCGCACGCCCTGTCCTAAATCCATTCTTATTAAACAAGTAATTTTCGTTTATTGAACAAAATCCGCTCAGGTATTTTTTTTTTTTGTTACTAGAACATAAAGCAAAATTTAAAAACGAAACGGCCAAGTGCGTTTTGGACTCACGCACCGTAACTTTTTTTTGTGATTTTTCTACAATTTTACGTGCGAGTTGATATACGCCATATACGGCCGTATCTTATGATTTCGTTGAGTTCGAAGTTTGTTTTTTTTTACACCTCCAAAGGATTGCAGATTTGAGTATTTGATATTAATTTCAACATGATACCACGCATTCCTGAGAAAAAGGCTCTTGACAAACTTTTGCCTTTTTTCCTTTTGAGGTACAGAACGTTAAAAATACCTAAGTATTATTGTTTAGCTTACCAAACTATAGAGGGCGCTAACATAAGCCGCGTGCTTGATGTGCAAGGTTCGACAGCATGAGAGCGTCGTGTCATGCTCGTGGGCAGTCCATGCTTTCATCTGAAACAAAAGATACATACACTGTAAGTAACATTTATATAAAAGAATAGTCCTTAGAAACAACGAAAAACTAAAAATACATTTATAAAGAGTGAATCCTTCAACAATGTTCTATTGAAAAAAACATACTTACTACACTCGAACGTATAAATGTCTCGTTTTGTGAAGTCCATTAAAAAACTTACTCTTTTTGTTCTAAACAACATTTTTAAGATATAATTTTCAATGAATTCTTTTAGAGTTGAATAATAATTTGCATTTAAATATTTTCTCCTCTGATGAAATCTTCATGATGTGATAAAGTTCTTATTTTCAATTGAAAAACGGATCATAGGTACAAGAACGATCGAACGTGATGTGTTTTTTCAACGGATCTGAAGTTGTTTGAATCAAAATACAATACTCTATCATTAAATGGTGCAAGCCAATGTAACAGTGTTTCAATGTTTCGTAAAATAAAGAGAAGGGATTGATTAAAATTAAAATAAACTGATTAAAATTAAATAAATTTTAACTCCAGCTCTAAAATAACTGGTATAGAATATGTTTTATTCTAAGTATAATATTTTATGTTATTTTTTTGAAATATAGACACTCACAGTGGGACTTGTCCAAAAATTTAATGTCACTCAGTGAGCTATGGAGAGAGCTATGTTCGGGGTTTCTTTGAAGGAAAAAATCCGTAACGAGTTGATCCGACAGAGAACCAAAGTCGGTGACTTTGGTTACAAGACAAGATACCAAATTCGGTGACTTTGGTTCTCTGACGGATCAACTCGTTACGGATTTTACATAGCTCAAAAGATTATCAAGCTGAAATGGCAACGAGCTGGTCACATTTGTCGAATGATGGACAACTACTGGGCTAGTGCAGGACGCCAACCGGGCAGGTGGTGTGACGACCTGCGGAAGGTGGCTGGCAGAACCTGGATCAGAAGAGCCGAAGATCGGACTCTATGGCATTCATTGGTGCCTTGGGAGACGCCATGTCCAGCTGTGGAAGTACACAAGCTGATGATTATGATATATTTTATACAAGAAACTCGTTTCACAACAGAGTATCTAATTTGTTAACCACTCGATGTTACAAACTGTGAAAATGACGAATGTTTCTATTCCTACTTGAGGTGGAAAACAATGTTTGATCACCTGACAACCGCAAGAGAAAAGGGCGTGTTACAAAGAACTTGATAGACCGAAATGGCTCGTGTAAAAACATGCCGTAAAAGCATCTTTTATTTAATCTGTTGTAAAGGTTTGAGTGCGTACTTAGTGGGACGTGTAAAAGGAAGCGCCAATCAATGACCATCATTTGTCCGGCGTCATGCCTTTTCGCTGTCCCTCGTACAACATTGACTAAACCACGGTGGTTTTACGAACAGTGAATGGAAACTACTTCAAGAAAGTACAGTATAATAAAATAAACGTCTGTATAATAAATAAATGTCTCAGGGACACAGTGTAGCACACAAAGCTTTGGAATTGAATTGATATTACTACAAAATTGTTAGGATCCGTACCTACTTAAAATTTCCCGCTTGTTCGAATGCGCTTACTCCCATGGCTCTACGATGACTTTTTTGTCACTTATGCCCAAGCAAAAAACTGCGTTTTCGAAGTGTCATTTTAGTGTAACCGACCGAGTTTTAGGCCTGTATTTCCCTATAGGCACTTGTACCCCTGTAAAAATGACATGACTTTTGGTTTATAGTCGGTAATGTATTTTAACTTCTTATTGGCTTAGAGATTCCAGGCGTTTACTGCTCTTTACCTCCTTTGAAAGCTGGAACTAATGCCTCTTTACCTTTGTCGTCAAAAACATTAAGTGTCGGTAATACCTTGCTACCATTTATAAGTTAACAATACAATTGTCGCTTATACGCAATTACTAAAATCTAATTTGATATTGCACTGTCGGTTATACCTTACTACCATTTACAGGTATACAATACATTTATTGCTTATACCCGATTACTTAAATCAAATTTGATAGAGAAATGCACTCATTTACTATTTTATTACAACTCTGTCTCTTATACCGTATTACTTTACAATTATCATTAATTATTTGGTGCTTACACCAATTTGTAACATTTTGTTGTGCTATAGTAGCTGTTTAGCGAGTCGTTTATTCCAAAATAAGTGGGCCGCGTGCAGAGACGGTGGGGGTATGTGCGCTTGTGCGTAATTTTTTGCGAAGTTTTTGTCAATGGTAAGTTATCTATTTTTCTGACTTTTTTGGTATTTAATTAGATACTTGTGCGTGATTACTTACTGAATAATAACCTATAACTAATATTTATTCTTTTGAATGTAGTTTTATGTTAAAATGGAAAGTAATGGTCGTAAAACGGACATTTTGGAAATGGCTTTATAAACATCGGACATACGAATTAAGAAAAAATGACGCAAAAGCCTTCTTTCTGATTTTGATAAGGTAAATAATTTATTGTTTTGTATTTTTGATTTTGAGCCTCAAGTATCATTATTATGCTTGAGGTTTTTATAAAATTCTTACACCTTAATTAGTTTAAGTAGGTATTGTTGGGAATATAAGGGACACTTTCTTAATAATAGGTACTTTGTAAAATTATAAGTATTACATTTTTACAAGTTTAATGTGACGCGGTTTGAATTAGTGTTTTGAGATGACTGGGTGGTGGCGGGCGGATTTTAAGAGATGGGACCTACTCGCAGACAATTATTTCAAGGGGAAATCTTGTGGGTAAAATAAGTAAAATACGAGTTGCCACTTTCAAAAAGAACCGTACATCAGCAACGGTTAAGTTCTCTACGGATCCGGAGACACCTGTGTCTTGTATTGAAATCACGTCCAAAACAACGTGTTTCTTGACTTACCGGACTGCTATCTTACACCCCTGCTAATTACTGAGAATAAACACAAGGATTTATTGAAGCTTTGCTCAGACCAAGTTATACTACAACAGTTTCAGGCAGAGTACTTAGCTTTAACTTTGAACAAAAAGGTGAAAGATACTTTGCCCGATACTGACATCGAAGATAATGTTGACTAATCTGTAATATATTTTGTGATGACGTGTACTTTTTTCTTCAGGGTTTTTTGTTCTAGAGACCTACTTAAATTAATCTTCAGGAGATATCTGATTAAGACTGATTCGGTAATTTATTTATTTTAATATTGATCTCGATTAGCTGATAAGTTAGATATTGTAAACAATTGACATGTTGTTATGCAGTCGATTTGTTTGAAGTGCTTTTACGATAAGAGTTACCGTCTAAAACACAATTAACTAATAATAGTTCAATTGATAGATTCAGGCGTTACTTTGCAGAAATCCATATTTAAAATGAACAAAATAAAAATATGTAGCTTACTTCCGCCAAAACTGTAAGTCAGACAAATGATAAATGGTAAAATTAACACAAGTAAAACCCCACGCTAAACAAAACCCTACCCCAGATTGAACTAATTAAAAATATAAATGAAAGAAAAGCTAAGGCCTGGAGGCCAGAAAAAACACTTATATACAAATAATATATATAAATATATATACACAATAAAAAACCCCCAAGCTAAACAAACCCTACCCAAATACAAGTATCGAAACACTTATATATTCATATACATATAATATAAAAAAAACACTGCTGGACTGATAGCAGCTCTCAGTCCAGCATTCGACGAGTCAACATCACCCGAAGATGCCTCGTGCAGAGGCGAAACACGTGTCGTATTGATGTCAGACGTTTGGTATTTGGATCGAGGTATATGTTTTTTATTGTGTTTTTTTATATTATATGTATATGAATATATAAGTGTTTCGATACTTGTATTTGGGTAGGGTTTGTTTAGCTTGGGGGTTTTTTATTGTGTATATATATTTATATATATTATTTGCATATAAGTGTTTTTTCTGGCCTCCAGGCCTTAGCTTTTCTTTCATTTATATTTTTAATTAGTTCAATCTGGGGTAGGGTTTTGTTTAGCGTGGGGTTTTACTTGTGTTAATTTTACCATTTATCATTTGTCTGACTTACAGTTTTGGCGGAAGTAAGCTACATATTTTTATTTTATTCATTTTTAATAATAGTTCCTTTACCCCAAAGTAATATTAGTTCCTTTATCCAACTTACCCTTTGTTTTGATGTGTGACTGATTATTGTTTTTTTTTTATAGAAGTTTTATTATTATTAATAACGACATTTTCTTCATAGTGGCTAAATGAGTACATGGTGCTTGATTTGTAATTTCTTTAAGTTACTATTTTATTTTTGTTACCATGTAGATACAATAAATAGGTACTACATCGTGAAAACTACTTTGTCTTATAGCGTATTTGCTTAAAAAAATGAAAAATCTAATTTGTGTTTTCATTTAATCACATCAACAATTAAACGATGATGGGTAATACCCTTTACTTGAATGTATGCAGTTACTTAAGTCTTATTTAAAAGGAGAATCATGTTGGTTGTGATTCTATTATTTTTAAGACGTGACGTTGAATCCACGTTACCATTTGCATAGATAATGCCATATGTTGGATGTTCTCGTATTCCTCTTGGTATAGAAAACTTGATGTGTGGAAGTACCACGTAATTATTTTTTCAACCCACTTACAGTGTCACTAATGTCTAACATCTTCACGATGTTTTTGCTAAGCACTGTTTCTTATGCTCTATTACCTTTCGGCATAATGATGTGAATTTCTGATAAAAAAGGATAAGCCTTCTTTACCCATTTAAGTTATTCTACAGTCATGTGACTTATGCCCTATTAACTCTTGGTATGAGGATATCAAAAAAATGTAGCTTAGTTTTCTATACTCTTCGTTTTTATCTGTGTTGATGTACCTTAAGCCGAATTACCTCATATGGAAAATATGATCAATTGATCTAAGCGCCATAAACCCATATAAAACAACGTCGAATAAAATAAATAAAATAAATATATATATTCGAGACATTTCCACATCAATTATCTAGCCCCACACTAGGATACCCTTTGCTATGGGCACTAGGTAATGGATAAACATACATAGATAATAATATTACATTCATGACTGGGAAACAAACATTTCTGCTCATCACACAAATTAATAAAATTATTAAATTAATGTTTTTATTTTTCTTGATTTTAGAGCTGTTTCCATTTTCACGATATGACAATAAATAAATAAGTAATGTCAATTTTTCTACAATTTCAAACTTTAATTTGCTCTCCTGAACAATTTGGTTTTTGTTGCTTATACTGGCAGCGCCTCTAGCGGAAACTTGCAGGAACTGCAGTAAATGTATGGAACTAAATGAAACTACATTTGGTTTTCAACCTTTTTCTGGTTTATACAACAATACTTCCAAAAAAATACATGATTATTATAGTGCAAAACACTACCAATCTACGTACTTTATAATTTCAACGTCGTGATACGTCACATCGATTTCTATTTCGCCAAATACGACTCAACTAAGTCCCGGCTAACTAACTTCCGGCTAGTAATCATCAAAAAACAAGCATTAAATCGAAGCTAGATGTCGTACTTGAGGCATAATATCGATATAAAATACCTAGGTGTTGTCGGATTACTTTGGTCCGTAACTTCGTTAGTACTGAACGAAATTAATGACCAAAGGTATCTGTAGAATCAGAAAAATACATTATTTCTATTTATCACACTCAGTCAACGTAAATCCATATTTTTTTTTCAATTAGATACAAGAAAAAAAAAATTGAGATATAATTTAAAGCCTTAGGCACCACGCATGCTAGCGCACATTATGTTAGTGTGCGATATCGAGTGAGCGACTTTAGTAGTATTAGGATAAATAAGTACAACAAACTAATAATAATAATAAATCTTAATCAAATCACATTTGAGGTGTTTTTTTATTATTTTAATTATATATGTATTAATTCTCGTTGAATTATTATTTTTTATATTAATGGACATATTTAACAAGAACACCTAAGAAGACAATTTACAGACTACTTTGAAGTCTTACATTCCAGAAATTGTGTTTTCTATTTTATAAAAAACTATACGTGACTCGCGGCTTTGCATGCGTGCATACTTTGCCACCCTCACACACAGGGATAGAATTTCAAAAAATAATTTTCCCTTTGGCTACTCAAGGAATATTACCTCCATAACCATGACCTCATAACTATTATCCTCCTTAACCATGACGAAACCGAATTATTACTGAAGGTATGGGTATGATCGTCAGAAATATACTTATAAAACAAACACGCATACTCACACACAAACACACACACACACACACACACACATACACACACACACACACACACACACACACACACTCACACTCACACACCCTATCACACATACACACTCTCTAACTCAAACAAGCGCTAGTATGATTATAAGAGAAATGTTGTAAGTACTCACCTTAATTTAACTTGCCGTTTTAACTTGTATATTGTATTTTTTCAGAAGAAATGGTTGTTTATTTATATTGGCTATATTGTAAATTTGAAGGGTATGCAGACCTACGACACAAGAAATTATTCTTAGTGTAGGTTCTGCACGTCACTACAACGCACACAAGTCATTTAAGTAAGAATTACTTCTGAATTTATTGTAAATTGTACGTGTATTTTGAGTAATAAATTATTATTATTATTATATAAATCTCTAGCTCCATCAGTACAACGGAAGACCAGCGCTGGTTGTTATTAACCAGCATTATGCTGAGTTCGGGCCGGCTTATGGCAAAAAACTTAACTAACTACTTAGGTACTAAATTATTTCTTCAATGTTTTTATTTTGTGTACTTGTTTTTTTGCCATAAATAAAGCTATGTCTATGTCTATGTCTATGACTAGTAGTAGTTCAGGCTAAACGCTGTCCATCAGTCAGTCCCGGTACTGTTTTATTGGTATACAGTTTTTTTTAAAGAGAGAATACTACTAATACTAGAGAATACAAAACGATGAAAGAATCCTTGAGACGTACAAACCAAACAATCAGGCACACATGTTCAAAGGTTTCTCTTTCGCAATTTTTCTCATTGTAAACTAACAAGCGCCTAAATGACAGTAGATCAACTTAGCTGGATTCATTTTAATCCTAACGCAAGTTGTTAACGCTAAGCTTTGTTTTGCATGACAAAGGCAAACCTGCCTCCGGCGAGATATTTGCCGGGTTTCCGATTTATGTGGTTATAAAGTACCTATTCGGTTTTTTGATGAATGTCGTGTACAGCCAATAGCGAATAAACGAAATTTATACTCACATTCTTACACGTCATTATTGTATATAACTTGTCGAAACCAATGTGGGCATAATTATTTAGAAACCAATGAAAGTGTCTTACGCATAATAAAGACATTATGTTTAATATCGTGATGTATTCATGTACCTAACATAATTTAGCGGAATCTAGTTGGATGATTGGCACGTTATGCGGAGTGTAAAAGAGAGGGGGGGGGGGGTTGAGAGAATTTATACTATTGGATTGGCATTAATATCTAAGTAACTTATTTACACCAGGACCAAAAATATCTATAAAGTACAAAAAAAAATTCTTCAAAGTTCGTTGAGATGTCAAACCGTTTTTTATCGATTGCTCGGCTTCTTCTCATCGGACTG
Organism: Alsophila aescularia; assembly: GCA_946251855.1. NCBI lineage: Eukaryota > Metazoa > Arthropoda > Insecta > Lepidoptera > Geometridae > Alsophila > Alsophila aescularia. The sequence goes on along the minus strand of OX276378.1, from coordinate 9,749,511 downwards.
AGATACCATATGTGGTATCTTATCAGCTTTTTAAATCAAACCCTAGGCTATCCAACAGTTAAAATCACATCGCAATCAGTTTAGTACTTTTCAAGTGATTCGCGAACAAACCTATATACGATACCCTAGACATTTTTTTTTATCTTTATTGTACAGACTTCTTGGTACTTACTGATTTATTGTAAGTATAGAAGACGACAGATGAATGGGAACAGGGCAAGTTGGACTTTCGTGAACTACCAAATTAAACATAATAGTATTTAGTTTAAATAAAGAGTCCGTCACTCGAACTATTACTGATTGAAATTGTTGTTCTGTCCTAAATTTACATACAATTTATCAACATTTCAGGGTAATAATAGAAATAAAGAGCATTTTAGGGAAAACCAAAGTTACTGTTCAATATGGCCTCATTTGACTTGGGTAATAACATCGAGTGTTCCGACAAAGGCACCGCACAATGCACGTAGGTAGGTTGTTTATTGTGAGATTTGGTCCCAATCCCAACGATGCGCTGCTTTCAGCGTACCCATACTTTTATATTGTTCATTTGCAAGCGATCTGGAGCTCTCGTCAATAGTTGCTTGTGATTTTTCATACAAATACAAGACAATCACACTATTGCGTATAACATCCTTATTGATACATTTTTAATTATTTTTTCTCTCGCTCGTTTGTCATGTTGCAAACAGAAAAGTGATTTTGCTCTCTGTCATATTTTGCCACGCTGTCATAAATACACTGGCCACCAATGGCAACTCCACAAATGCCATAAAACAAGAACTGAAGTGAAGTGAACTTAGTACCACAATTTTAATGTCTGCCTGTTCGTGCATCACATTAAAAATAATGGACCGATTGCGATGCGATTTTCACTGTTGGATAGCTTTTGACATAAAAATTGGTGTACTAGGTATCTGAATCCGATAGGTAGGTGCAAAGCAATAAAATTAAAGTTAAAGTTTTGAATTAAACTAATGGGCCGATTGCGATTCGATTTAATTGAAAATGTTGCAGCAGTGTGAACACTTCGAGTGTGTATATAATTTGGTTCTGATGTTTGCAGACAGCTGGATCTATCAATAAGTTAACAATATCGATAGACTTTCTTATTATATCGTAACAAGGTCATCTGGGCCTGCAGTCTCGACATGGTTAGAGATTGATTTACAACCGAAATTGGTCGCAAAGTATGATGATAACAATAGTTGGTAGGCTCTACTATATATTTATGTCAATCATGATCAATATCAGTACAGATACCGATGACATGCCATAGCTTTTGACAATAACTGTCAAAGCTAACGTTGTCTCGGTATATCCAGTACCGGATCCAATTTCGGTTGTAAATCAATCACTATCTATGTTGAGACTGCAGGCCCTGGGCAAACAGTTTTATTAAATCTTTCATTGAATATCTTTAAAGTAAGATAATTTAATGTTCCTTTTCGATCACGGAAGCTCAGGGCTTTTCACATTATTTCAATGTGTTTTGTTTTTCTATCTTTACCTCTAAAACAGTACTGTGCCATACCTATTGACTGACTGACTGAATGACTGACAGACAACGCAAAGTATAAACCGGAGTATTGATTTGAAATATTGAGGTCATATTGTTAAAGTATCCTACAGGAAGGATTATTTAAAATTCGATTGAAGTGGGTGCAAAGCTTGCACGCAGGCAAAGCTGCCGGCGCACCTAGCTTATAGATGTGAATTGTTCAATTGGAACATATCTGTTATATTCTATGTTTCCACCACTCGGAGAGTCAATGAACAGAAAATCATGTTGGTGCACAATTGCACGTCGTAGATAGTATTAATTATTGTAAATTAAAAACTTCTAGAAAATTATGTGTTACAAGTTTGCTTAATAGTGGACAAGTTCCAAATATGGATAAATTAAAATTTGTAATCGACTTAAAGACCTTGATAGTTATTAAAATATTTTTTTAAGCTGCTATGAAACTGCTCTAATCCTGCAAAATTGTATGAACAGGCTTTTGCAGATTATTCATTATTTTATAAAAGAAAAAAGAAAAAGAAAGAAAAGACATTAATACACAACAAAAACAAAACAAATTAAAACACTATAAATAAATGCAAAGAAAATTGACATGAATCGGTCCCAACTCAGCGTTATGCTGGTTGTAATCGACAGATCAACAACCAGCGCTGGTCTTCCGTTGGGGCCGGTAGGTGACGTCACGGGTCTCTCCACGACCAGTGTTACGTGTCGTCTTAAACAACCCTAAATACAATAAACCATGTGGCAACATAGTATATATCTTAAAGAGGCAAGTAAATAATAAATATCTACATTTAAAAATATATTATAAATAATTACATATTATACCTATATATTATATTATTATAGTGAACTATGCTGTACACACAACACAAAAATTAGTGTAAACATTAGTTGCGCAAAATTTAAAAAGCACTAGTATCTTTACAGAGTGTTTCCTGACTAATCTGGTGTTTACATATGAATATTTTTAACTTGTTTCTAAAACTATGAACGTTTTGCAGGTTCCTTATCGGCGGCGGTATATTATTCCAGCATTTGGTTGCTGCGTACCGGAAGCTACCTCTAAAAGCGACTGAACGATGCCGCTGCGTGGTGAGATGCATCGCGTATAGCCGGAACCCATAGTCTCTCCTGCTGGACCAGGACAACTTTTCAAAAAGATACGAGGGAGCTTCATGTTTTATGACTACAAACAAAAGACAAGCTAAATGCAATTTACGACGGTGTTTCATTTTTAGCAAGGAGTGTTTATTTAAGTATGGAGTCACATGAGCCCTCAACGGAATGTGAAAGCAGAAACGAGCACAGGCATTCTGCACTCGCTGTATAAGTTTTTGCGTTTTTACTAGCAGACGTGGGTCAATAACTGAGTCCATGTAGTTTAAACTAGATAAAATGAGTGACTCAACTAACTGGATTCGCAAAGCTTCCTTTAAAATCGGTCTCATTCTATATAGAACCTTCAACTTATAAAAACAACTCTTAATTGAATTTGCAACGTGCTTTTGCTAGTTGGTTACAGTGTTAGTATCAATTATAACAAATCTTTCTTCATCATAACAAATCATTTCATTGATTTAAATAGTTTACCTAAAAGTAATCCAGTTTGTTGTCTGATATAAATGCTTATTTATTTAAATTATAAATTTTATTTAGTAATTTGACTCGACAACTTCATGAAAATACTAGTAGGTAATAATTCCTTTATTTCAGATCAGAATTTTAATAAAATAGATAATAATGTCGCATATCAAAAATAACAATTGAGAGGAAACACGACAGATGCAGTTTTCCCATTCTTTTCCACAATATAATTACTATAAATATCGGCCACATTGGAAATTATTTAGATTTTCCAATGAAATATTTTAAAAACCAGTAAAAAATATTGTGATACTAAACGGGAATTCTTCAGTAGAGTCTAAATAATATTAAAATTGCATGTTACACCAAAGTTTAAATCACATAGTACTCGTATTTGTTAACTTTCGTGGTCTGAATAACATCGCGAAGAGCGACGACACGTGCGTCCGGTCGCGAGGCTTCGCATCTACTGACAAATCCCGACTACGGGCTCTACGAATATGGAGTTCAGTAGAACCTTGCTACGGGCTGCTAATATGCTACGAAGCTACGGCTCTACGGTGCTACTACGAGTGCGAACTTGAACTTAATTCTAACGTGAGTTTAATAGGTACCTGTTACTCGTGAAACCTTTTCATTTATGTATGCGTAACTACCAGAATAAACATCTAAGTAAAGTTACTGTTGTTAAGAAACAACTTAGTGTTAAATAATGGCATTCAGTTTTAATGAGTGGAAAAATTTACAACGTTTTTGTTTTACCCGACTGATCGGACGGTATTGTGTTTATCAGTCTATGTATGGCTGTTCCTTTGTATAGACCAAACGCGTGGACCGATTTTGATGATTCTTACGTCCATCGATTCGTCTTAATCTTGCGAGTGCTGATACCAGACACCACATTGCGAAAAAGAAGAAAAATAATGACAACGAAATATTAAGTTGGTTATAATTTAATGGGTATTCAAAAATCATATTATATAGGTTTATCTTATCATTTTTCATTTTGAATGACCATTGAGGATCTATAACGATTTGAAGTTGTTAAGCAACCAATCTCACTTAAATTTTTGGCCCTTTTTAGTTTTGTTCTTAGTCGGGTTTTCGGGAATGTGCATGACCGTGCTTGTTTAATTCTAATAAACTTAAATAAGAACGAAGGTCAGTCAAAAAAGGAAGGGGAAAAATACCGTTTTTTTTTTGTTGATGCAACTTTAAAATATTTAACAATAAAAAAAATGTTTGAGTTAATTTATAACTAGACTAAAGTATAACCGTATTACACTTTTTGAAGTGAATTATCATAAAGTCACAAAATATTTCGAAAAAATAACGTTGGTATAATATATAAACAACATCTTTGCATAAAACCTTCCGAGTTTTTAATTTGTTCTTAAATTTGGATTATAAAACGTAATATCCATATATCTACACTAATATCTACATCTACACTAATATAATAAAGATTCGATTGTGTGTTTGTTTTTTTGTTTGTTTGTTTGTAATGGATAAACTCAAAAAATACAGACCCGATTTTAAAAATTATTTCACATAAAAAAGCTAAACTATCAGCGAGTAACACTAGCAGTATTTTATTTTTCAAAAAATTATAGTTCCCTTTGAAAATTGCAATAATGTAAACCGAAATATTAAATTTTGCAAAAAAGCACGATTACTTTGTATCACAAACTAAGAAAGAGATACGGGTCTTCGTATATGGAACGTTGCCATAGAAACTAAATCACAGAACATCTAATAATCATTGACGTAGTGTAACAGCCTAAACCTATATATCGTATACACTTCGAGCTTGCTCTATAATTACCTAGTATTTATATTGGCCTGAAATAGAAATCGACTAGATTTCATAATATTTTACCTTTTTATAGTCTAGATTTAGTTTATTCCTGCGTTGTGTATTTAATGATTTTATAATGAATCTAGAATAATAATGCAGACATGTGAAATATAGTAACGTTTATTAGATTAAATAAAATGAAAAAAACCGCAATTCATGAAAATGAAAATGAAAATGAAAATTTTATTAATAGCAAATGCTACATGTCAAGGAAAGAAAAACATTGTTCAAACAGTTGTTTTTAAAAATACGCTAAAACAATTTTTCAATTAATTCATAATTAACTTACAAAAAATAAGTTCAAATAATTACAAAAATGTTCACAAATTAATATATAACAATATAAATAACAATAAAATTTATAGTTTTAAAAACTCTTCAAAGTCATAGCATGGCCGTTCTAGAAGCCACAGTTTTAATTTTTGCTTAAAAATCGCGACGGAAGTTGCAGTCACGATACTATCAGGTATTTTGTTATATACTTTTGGTCCTACGACATAAACAGACATTTCAGACCTCCTCAAGCTGTGGGCTATGCTCATTAGCTTCGTTTTATTGCTCGTAAAATAACGGTGGTGCGCTCCAATCCGCTCATACATATGCTTATTTTCGTGAACGAAAACCGCGACCTGGTAGACGTGGATATTAGTGAGGGTGAGTATACGTTCGGACTTGAAATGCTCCCTCACTGATTCGTCCTGCTTTATACCTACGATTGCTCGTACGGCACGCTTCTGCAGTCGAAACGCGCGGATTCTGTCCGCTGCGCGTGCCCAGAGTTCCGTACCGTACGAGAGAACGCCGTGTATTGTGGCGAAATAGCAAGCTCTAACGACATCTTTGGAAGCCGTGGCGGCCAGTCGACGCAGAGCGAAGCACGCGCCTCCAAGCCGGGAGCACACACTGTCGATATGGGCGTCCCATTTGAGGGCGCTGTCTATTTCAAACCCTAGAAGCCGAGTGCGGGAGACCTGGTAAATTGAGATACCTCCTGTGTTAACACGTAGCTGTGGTGGGGATAGACCTCCCAAACTGAAACTTAACAGGCACGTTTTGTCTAAGTTCAACGCCAGACCATTCCCCCTAAACCAATTTGCTAGTTGGTAGACGACATTATTTGACCTCGCTTCCAATTCCGCAGTCGTTTGTCCCTTGATAACAGCAGCGACGTCGTCTGCGTACATGAAAATGTCTGCACCGTCGATGGCCGTAGGAAGGTCATTCAGCAGAATGGTAAACAGCGTATTGGAGAGGCAAGACCCCTGTGGAACTCCAATAGAATTGGATAGTTCGGACGATCTTATTTTTCCACGGTCGCCCACCACGGATTGACTTCTCTGAGACATGAATGAGGATACCAGATTTAAAGCGGATCCCCGTATTCCATAGTGGTGTAGTTTGCTCTCAATCAAAGAGTGGTCAGCTGTGTCAAAAGCGCGCGATAGGTCGCAGCACACGAGGGCGACCTGGTTGTGGCGCTCCCTCGCGCTCAACACTCGCCAGACCACCTCACGCAGAAGGGCTGTTGTGGATCGGCCTTTACAATATGCGTACTGCCTGTCTGATAGCGTGCTGGAATTGGACATAAAATTTATTAATCGTTGATTCAGACCTACTTCAAAGATTTTACTTAAACCTGGTACGAGGGATATTGGTCTATATGATTTCATAGCATTTTTACTGCCCTTTCCCTTGTATAGCGGGGAGATTTTAACCTTCTTCAGCGCGGTCGGATATTTGGCTTGCTGTATGCTAGTGTTGTACAGAGTACTCAGCACATAGCACATATCAGGTATGACGTGTCTAAGCAGGTTGACAGATATATCATAAATATCTAAACTGCTCTTATTAGCTATATACTTATATAATATTTGTACGATCTCGCCAGGTGAGAAACGCTTAAAACGTAGCGATGACTCATTAGGCGCGGTGCGGGATGCCAGTGCGATCGCGCACTGGAAGCGGGCAGCTGCTGGTGCACCGCATCGTTCCGCGGCGCTTATGAACTCGTGGTTAAGTTGGTCCACCAACACAGCTTTGGACGAAAAAGGAGCACCATTGTCGTCTTTAATCAGTTCTGTGTAATCGATGCGCTGCGTACGCACGCGCCCTGTCTCTGAATTTATAACTTGCCACATGCATCTGCTCTTATTGGTGGCTTTAGCTATCTTGTTACTAAAGAACTGTTTACGTTTCCTAGTTAGCAAGCTATTATATTGATTGTTTAGTTTATCGGCGACTACGGCAACGTTTTGGTCATTAGGGTATTTAAATTTCATGTTTAAAAAGTCAAATAATAGAAATTTACAATTAATTACCTCGTCATCAATCCAGTTATTGCATTTTTTAAGCGTATGAAGTTTCAATGGAAAACAGATATCAATTTTGTTTACAATTATATTTAAAATTGAATTAGCTAAGGAATCGCAGTCATTTAGCTTGTTACAAACAACAGGGTTCCAATCAATAGATGCCATGGCAGATTGGAAGTTGGTCAAGCTGTTATGGTTACTAAAGTTGCGAGATTTCGTCTGAGGGCTATTGTATATTGGTTTAAAAACTACTTCAAGCCGTTGGGCTATGTGGTCGCTCAGGTGGCAGTCCAGCGGACTGACTTCGCAGATTGAACTTATGTTTGTATACACATGATCGAGCAGAGTGGAGCTGTTTTTAGTGACGCGTGTTGGAAAGTCTACAAGTTGGTTAAAGTTAAATGATGACGACATATCAATGAGTGTTCGAGAAATCTGACTTGTTTTTAATAAATCTATATTTATATCGCCAACTATAATAGAATTATGTATTTTATGAGATATGAAAATAAATTATAGCATAACCTTAGAGTGTGATCGTAGACACGTAGACTATGTATTTACGGAGGCACGACTGTAGAGATGTTGACCAGTTTATGTGAGCGCGTTCAATTTCTTCATCAGAACGGCTCTGGTGATGACGACTCTCGTTCAAAATATGAAAGCGGGGATAAGGTAGATGTTATTAAATTGTAGAGATGTGTACTTTCGGAGAACTTAAATTAACATTTCATTCATAGATAAAATATGATATGAATTTATAGCTTATAATATCTAATGGACATCCCACACACATTTGTGGTTTTACGGGATGTTGGTGACGCCCCATCCACCGCGTCGACTTCAAGATAGCTCTCTCCCACATGCATTACTATTTCTGTTTCAAAAAGGCAGACTCTAGGGGAGCGTATTCAGAAACTACTTTCCTACCCCAAAAGGCCTTTTACCCTGCTAGAATCTAATTTGCCCACATGTTTAATTCTTGCTATAATGGAACCTAGCTTTATGTCTACATTATTTAATGATGATGTTCACTTTAATCAAATTTGTAAATGAACAAAGCCTCTTGTAAAATATGTATCTCTTTGGGCGGGAAGGCAGCATTTTGCGGGTTAAGTCATACACACAAAGCAGGTCTCTCATTCCAAACCATCAAATTCTAGAATGTTCAGAAAGACTCGTTCAGGGATGATCGGATCCCGTCTGAAATCCCAAGATACATATCCTGACATGACCACCATTAAATATCTAAACTAATTTACCTAATTCCTTCCTCTACTATCAATAAGTAAAACCTAACAACTGACTGCCAGATTATACATGATATTTATTATGAAGAGGAAATGCACATCAAGCGGATCATTTATTAATTCAGTTGTTCTGACTTAACTTGAATGTTTTCAAATATCTTTAGATTCTATTGACATTGTTTCTGATATTGAATGTGTGGTGAGTTTTTATACCAAACAGATTAGCGTCACTAATAAGACAATAAATCCAAACTCTTAACATATCAGTCATGAACAAGTTTCTTTTTCACAAGGCAATCTAGATTAGTTCGGGAAGACAAGGTTGTGAGGCTTGCCAGCCTCAGACGGCAAATACTTGACCCTTCCAATCAAAAATCGTTTTCAGTCATATCGCTGGAATAGTCAAATAATTCCCCTCCAATGCTAGAGTAGGCTTAATAGTTCAAATGAAACTCCTCCAACTAACTTCAATATCTAAGTTTGTAATTCTTCTCCTAATTATAATAACCTTGAGCATGTAAGTGTGGGGAAATTTGTCTTGGCTGCATGTAAGTATGACTTTGCTATTGAGATATTATTATGACTATAAACGTCAATTAACCTAACACCTTAATCTCGTGATAATAACAAAGTCATTGTGGTATAACTTTTCAGATCCAAATGTCAACAACCTGATCTTTATCAAAACAGTGATAAATTGATTTCACATTAAGTTCATCAAATGATTGCCTGACATGCCGATATGAAATAACCAGTTACTAAGGGACATTTATAAGGAAAACGCCGAAGGAAAAGCGTTATAAACAGTTCAATTCACTAACAAAAACTATGCACATAACCCATTCTTTTATGTTCCCTAACGGTAAGAGGACACAAAATATATTATATACGTAAATAATACGCTTATAATTAACAAATCAAACATGCCATGCATCGCCGAACTGCAAGTCTCGTTTCAGCTAGAAAACAAAGTATAAACAATATAATGTAAATTAGATGTTACATACCATACGCTCCGACGTACTTGGGTACTTACACAAACAATTTTTAACGTTATGCTAATCAGACCAATCAAAACATCAGACTCTACCTAAATTACTACGCTTACGCCACCTTCCTAGTTTGCAAACTTAAGCTAAACTCCCATTTTAGAAATTCTTTCGGATCCCTTACAATACGTACAATTAGCGCTAGCATGAATTCCGAGCCCACTGGCCTACTCCAATTTCGCCCCCGACCGCTTCTCACAAATTCCTCCCTTAAACTGCATCTCACAAATGCCTAGTTTCAACTGCCTAGACCTTTAAAAAAATTACTGCTTCTCACATAATCCGCACTCCACCGTATCAAACAAATTCCTAGCTCTAACTGTCCTATAAAATAAATCCCTGCCCAAAACGACCTACCAAAAATCTGTAATCAACCGCTTCCGACAAGTTCACAAGGGAACTCACCCCGCTTCTCGAATCAGATTTACTTTTATTGAAATGCCCACGCGTCTGCTAAGAGGCGCTGAAATTCTCCCCTCTCCCCGCATTTCTACCTACCCGCTAACCCGACTACAATGCCCCGTTCATAATTTCGAATGTTTGTGATAAGTTTTGCTAGTCATTATATATAAGGTTTTATTACCAACATGTTTTGCTTGAATTCTTAGAAACAAAGGGTCACTTTGTTCAGATAGTTAAACGTATAATGAATTTTATGACGATACAATTTGGTCATATTTTTAAATGATAAGTGTTGAACACTTTTATCTTGAATTAACATTTCTCAGTAAAACCTGCAAGGCGGAACTTTAAAATATTACTCTTAACTGACGAAATATTTATAACGTACTTTAATTTTCATTAGAATTAAATCAATACGTAACTTTACAGACTATAAACGAATATTTTAATTGATATTAATATAATTCGTTACAGTAGGAAATGCTATAAGCTAATATTACACCAAATAATAACATGTCTGTCAAGTACGTGAGTAATAATGCAGTTGTCTATGGTCAAAAGTACCTACTGCTGCCAATGATTTTGAATTACGCTTACTGGCGTTTTTTTTAGAAAATACACGGGTATAAAAAAGTAAAAAAAAGAAAATTGCCGTGGTGCGAGCGCCACCGATAAACTCAAAAAATACTTTTTTGAGTTTATCGGTGTCTCATATAAACCGATTTAAAAAATCTTGACATAGCGTAGACGTTTCACGACAAACAAGCGGCCGTGCGCTTTGACACAGCTCCATTCAGTTTTTTAAACCAAAGGAGGTTGAATTAATAGCGTTAAACCTTTTAACAGTAACCGTAATTCAACCTCTTTGCGTGAAAAATAATAATACTATAAACAAAATGGCACGTGAGTATAAAACCTATAAACATAAACATTTTGTGTTTGAAATTGTTGTTGTTCTATTTGTCCAAATAAAGTACCTACTATTTTTTTCATTCTATATATCTACCCGTGCGAAGCCGGGGCGGGTCGCTGGTAAAGTACAAATTGCAATTGTCTCAACATATTTTAATCCTTGTAATCCGTTTGATCACCATTTATAATTTAAATTAGATTTAAAGTGAAGGAAGTCAATTAACAGAGCGAAAGGGTTAATGTTAATCTCTATCTTAGAGGATTAGTCCAATTAAATTAATAGCATTGATAACTCTCTTTGCTTGTTGTTTCGGCCCTTGTTAATGATTATTTGATTTTATCTTAACACTTTGCGGTAATATCTATAAGAATATTATTTCTTCAAAGTGGTAAAGTATTTTATCTATCTGCTAGCTGCAACCCGCAGCTTCGCCCGCGTTCAGACATTGTCAGCCCTGTCACCACTTTTGGAATTAAATTTAAAAAAAATCTCTGCTTATTTTTCCTGTCACTTTGACATGGAAGTAGCAATTCCCATAAAAAAAAAACTTCAATAAAAATAACCTAATTAGTGATAAAGTTATACTTTTTCCTTTTCTGTACAGCTGACAACGTGTGTGCAAAATTTCATGATGATTAGTTCAGTAGTTAAGGCGTGAAAGCGTAACAAATAAACAAACACGCACTTTCGCATTTTATAATATTAAGTAGGATATATATACTAATAAATCTATTATTCTTTATACTTATTATATATCAGTAAGTACCAAATAGGCTGTACAAAAAAAAAGGGTACTTAAAATAAACAGTTTTTTTTTCAATCACATAAAAACTACCTACTGGACTGATAGCAACACGGCTTATTGTTAGATAGCTTAGGGCTTCACTTAAAAACTCGAGTACTTAGAGTCTAAATTAGACAAGTTCAAGGCGAGCAATCGATAAAAATCGATTTGATGTCTGAAAGCAGTTAGATTAAATTTGGTATTTTGTACTTTATAGGAACTTTGGTCATGCAATCTATACTCATAATAAAACAATAGGAACTTAAAAGTCTGTACAAAGAATATAATTTAAAAAAAGGTCTAGGGTACTTAAAATACACTATTGAAAACGAATAAATCATTTTTTTAAATCGTGTCTGTCTGTTTGTTTGTCTGTATGTTTGATCACGCATCACGTAAAAACTACCAGACCAATTGCGATGTGGTTTTCAATATTGGACAGCTTAGGGTTTGACTTAAAAACTCAGAACTCAGAATCCGATGAGTAGAAGCCGAGCAATCGATAAAAACTTTTTGACTGCTAAAGGAATTTTGATCAAATGTTTTGATATTGGTATTTTAGGTCTTGGAATAGCATACATATAACTTTTAAACTAGAGAATTGACCACGCGTGCGAAGCCGCAGGTACAGCTGGTAACACATAAGTTACTTATAAATGAGAGAAATGACCACGCGGGCAAAGCCGCGGGTATAGCTAGTTGTAAATATAATGGATAAAATAATAATTTAAGAAGCAACTATGTAACATTATTACATAATCATTTAATAACAAGCTAAAACGAAACGAAACATGAGAAAATATTCATAAGAAAATTCATCGCGCTCAAAATATTTTTTTATTTACTTACCTGGACCTTTCAATCAAGTTGCATTGATCTGGTCACGAAAAGGCTCAAAAAAAGTTATAATTTTCATTATTTCTTCACGAAGGCAGTATTTATTTTAGTTAAATTTTAAGATATTTTGTTTCTTATGAGATATAATATATAAAGTATGCATATTATTCATATTTTTGCAAACGACTTTACAAGAAACCATATAAAGTGCTTCAGGAAGGCGACGCTTACAACATTGTATCTGTTTTTATAGATACGTGAAATATGACGACGTTCCTTTTTAAAGGTTTACCTAAAAGCGTGTGAAGGAAAACGCCAAAACGATTTTATTTATACCTTCTTTTTTATGTCCTTCATAAATTCCTGACGCAAGTTACACCTTTTTCAGAAAATAATATAGAATTGGCTAAGCATACAATCCATTGTCATCTGAACAAGACGTACCAAATTCATCATCATCATCATCATCATCATCGTCATCATCATCGTCATCGGCCTATATCTGTCCACTGATGGGCGTAGGCCTCTTTTAATGCACACCACTGAGCTTGGTCTTCAGCTCCCCTCATCTGTTCTCTTCCAGACACTTTTCACAGGTCGTCACTCCACCTGGACACGTCCTACACTACGTTTGCCTAAACGTGGTCTCCACTCGAGAACTCGTCTACTCCAACGGTTATGGGTTTTTCTGGAAATGTGACAAGCCTACTGCCAATTTAGCTTGCTTAACTAAGAGCTATGCCGGTCACCTTGGTTTTCCGACTGTTATCTTCATTACCTTCAACCTCCTTTGGATTAAAAGTTTGGGTCGGGCGCACTGACGTTTGTTTGTCGTGAGACGTCTACGCCACATCTAGAATTTTTTAAATCGGTTATGTATGTATCTTTTGCGTTTATTGAGTGTATAGGTAATTTTCTTCATTTTAACATTTTTATACACGTTATAACTAAAAAAAACGCCAGTACACGTAATTCAAATCATTGTCAACAGTGCCTATTAGGTGTTCTGTGGCAGTACTTTTTGACCATAGACAACTGCATTACTCACGTACTCGAGATTTGTTATTATTTCGTTTCCATGGCAACGTTCCTTATACAAAGTAGGTAATCGTCATTTCGCAAATTTTTGATACCTCGGGTTACATTATTGCAATTTTTGTAGGGAAATCTACTATCTAGTGTAGACTTATAAAATGGTCTCACAAATGTATCATCAGAATTCTCATAACGTAAAAACATCGTCTACAAAAGAGTCATCGATCGAAAGCCTACTCTGTCCAACTCCACCTGACATCACCATTATAGCCAACAAAATATCCGTTATCTCAAACCTGCCAGGTTCTCCCTTTCCCAGATTCAATTTCTAAAGCCTAATGTTTCATAAATTGAAAAGGAAATGCTTACGTGAGGAATTCTAACAACATACTTAACCTCCGAATAAATAATAGTACTACACTTAACACGCGACTAGAAAAGTGTGCGATATTCTTTTGTGAGCTTTTGTTTTGGTTGTTATGTGTTAACATTAACCCCCTTACTTATTAAAAGTTATGCAATGATTAGTAATACTGCGCAGTACAATATTGTACTGCGCAGTATTACTAATCATTGCATAACTTTTTATAAGTAAGGGGGTTAATCTTTTATTTAACTTGCAATGTTTGTATGTATGTATATATGTATGTTTGTTTAAGTCAAATCTTGAAGGCCGAATAAGAACCTCTTTGTCTTATCCTATGGAGTTGTTTTTTTTCATGTTGGTACAGTTCAGACGACATTGCATTTTCATGGTAAGCATGACCTGTCCACAGCACAGGCTTGAAATTTTGTGTAAGTATTTTATTATGATAGCCGGTTTTAAGTTTTATCAGGTCGTGGTTGCTGCACTCAGGGAACTGACTAGGGAAGTCCTCAACGGTTAACAGCACAGACACGAAATATTGTATACGCATTTAATTATGTTAGTCCGTTCTAAGTTTCACCATGACATGGCTACTGCACAAAAGCTTATTTTTTTGAAACGTTTTTTAATTAACCTTTTTTTGTTATTTACCTCCTCTCATTTATTTAACGGAGATTAAGATATAGACAAAATCACATTGGGCAGAATGAGCCCCACAAAATAAAAAAGGCGTTGCGGTAGATCAAGAATGAGATGGAGGGATGGCCTTAGAGGGATGGTTGTAAGAGTGGCGAAAAGTGGAAAGAGGGTAGGGAGGCCTTTGCCCTGCAGTGAGACAAATAATTATAAATAAAATTTTATGGATCATAAAATACCCATTCTTTGAATGTTAAACTCATACAATTTGATTTCAATAAATGCTGTCGCTTCACTCAACAGAAGTTCATTTCCACAGCCGTCATTAAATTATGCTACTTTCGCCAAACCACGAGCCTGAATTGAGCCTACCAACTAAAATTTTCCAAATAGTTCAATTAATGAGAATGCCAGAGTTAACTACCTTTAAGTTCAAGATACTTATTCGTTTCCAGAGATGGCGACGCGCGATAACAACTTGTACTCACACTGAGACCCGTTTAATTGATACTGGCTGAACTCCCTTGCCTCGTTGAGTTG
The DNA here is from genome assembly GCA_946251855.1 of Alsophila aescularia. Taxonomy (NCBI): domain Eukaryota; kingdom Metazoa; phylum Arthropoda; class Insecta; order Lepidoptera; family Geometridae; genus Alsophila; species Alsophila aescularia. The sequence continues at coordinate 9,734,413 of OX276378.1, read as the reverse complement.
GCACAAGATTATGCTGGTTTCACCGGCATGCCAGAATAATGCTATTCGATGTATATTTTACCGTTAATCTGTATAATTCAGGTATTTTATACAATACCTATGCAATGTGTAGAATACCTGGGGCGTCTAGGCAATGTATTTTTTTATTTATTTTTTATTACGGTCTAGGCAATCGTTTGACCAACGATCTCACCTGATGGAAAGCGATGATGTGGTCGAAGCTGTAGTACGCTTGCCTAGTAGATACCTATTCACTCTTGACTTAAACACACCTGGGTTATATTTTACCGGAAACAAAGACGCGGGCAGGGCATTTCACTCCATAGAAGTTCTTATAATAAAGGAAGAAGCGTATAACGCTTCGTTCTTGTGCGAGGTATTTCAACCATAAAAGGATGGCGCTTTGCCGATCATCTAGTCATACGGTAATGGAAAGGTGATAGGAGAATCTGATTGTGCAGATCTTGTGTATAATAAATTATGAATATTATTGTCCATTATATACTTGCACTGAGACGTGGTCGCTAACTATTGGTCTCATAGTCTCATACACAAGTTCAGAGTTGCACAGCGTGCAATGGAGAGAGCTATGCTCGGTATTTCACTACGTGATAGAATCCAAAATGAGGAAATCAGTAGAAGAACGAAGGTTACCGACATCGCTCTCAGAGTTTGCAAATTGAAGTGGCAATGGGCAGGCCATATAAGTCGCAGAACCGACAACCGTTGGGGAATAAAGGTTCTCGAATGGCGACCACGAACAAGCAAGCGAAGCGTGGGGAGACCCCACACACGATGGACTGATGACATTGTAGCCATCGCAGGAAATCGGTGGATGGAGGTGGCATAGGATCGCTCGTCATGGCGCTCTTTGGGGGAGGCCTATGTTCAGCAGTGGATTTATAAAGGCTGACATGATGATGATGATGATGATGATGATTATATACTTCACCTAGGTAATGTACATAAGTACAAGGGACTGTATAGAGTACGTGCTGGTCCACCAGCAATATGTTTTTTTATTTTTTATTACGTTCTAGGCAATCGTTTGACCACGAACTTACATAATGGAAATTAGATTTTGGCCTGTATTTATCAATGTTATGTATGTAGGTACCAACCCAGGTGGTTATAAAATGACTGGGTTAGTTTTAGTTAGGTTCAGTTTCGTTAGTGAATCTACTTCTATCTAACTTAAACTAACCTTTTTTTTTCGCGTTTACTGCCTGCCCGAACGTCTCCCTTTTCCCTTCTATCGTCTTTTTTACACATTGCTGGCTACGCATTCGGTATTGTATAGAATACCTAGGCATAATATAAAATGAATAATATTTCATACATTACCTTAACGTTTTATGTATTCTATACATTGCCTAGATATTGTATATAATACACGATTATACAGATTGACATATATTTTGATGACCATTTGGTCCAGTGGCTACAGACCATACTACAAAATCAAACGGTCGTGGGTTCGAATCCCGCAAGGTGCAATCATTAGTGTGATGAGCAGAAATTATTGTTTCCGAGTGATGGATGATTCGTATCTATGTATATTTATCCGTTATCTAGTGCCTATAGTACAGGGTATTCTAGTTTGGGGCTAGGTATTTAGTGTGAATTGCTCCGAATATATTTATGTATTATTTTATATGTAAAAAAAACTTTTCATAATATTGCAGTGATATTTATATGTGGCAGTTCAATAAGTGCACGCCTGCTCGTAACAACCATAGACCTCGTCTCGTTACTCAATGGTTGATAAAATACACATATTCGAACTTTTTTCTTCTTTTGGTTCCTTTGTTATTGTAGTAGGACTATCCGTATTGTAGCAAGACTAAAGTCTTGTTAAAATTCAAGGGATTTTTTTATATTCATAGAAACAAAACATGCTCTTTTAAATTGTAACAATAAATGAGAGTCTGCATTCTACTTCAAAAATTGTAATATAGTGTGGAAATCACGGCAAAATTTTGCTTATAATAAACTTCCCATTATTATTTTTATCTGTACTTTATCGGATGGTGGTGGAACAGCGCCTGAAAATATCTCTGCACTGCGCTTCCTGCTGTTATCGTAATTGTATTTGACAATAGGTGCCAAGGGTCTGTGCTTCTTACGTTCACGTTATCAGCTAATGAAACTTCAGGCAGGGAAATTTTCAACTAATAATAAGATATATTTTAAATTGGAAATGTGGTGCTTACTTCGTTCGCACTTATAAGATGACTTAAAGAATGATCCGTTATGTGATTTTATTTGTGTTTCGTTATATGTAATTCAAACAAAGAACCTAGTGACACAGACCCTTTAAATATGTAATCTAATTTTGAATTGAAATATACATGTATACTAGCTGTGCCCGCGGCTTTTACCGCGTGGTTAAAAGTAGCTCATAAGTGTTATTCCAGGACCAAAAGTACCTATAAGTGCAATAAAACACATTTATTAAAAAATCTTACAGCTTTCAAATAGTTTTATCGATTGCTCGACATCTAATTAATAGATAAATAAAAAATACTTTAAAACTTTTGGAAATATTTTGACCAACATTCCAAAGTATGTATCGGACCGACTGAGATTGTAGAAATAGAAAAGTCAGAAAACACTAAAATCTTTTCCTATATTTTTGTACGATACGAGTATTCAACATGGATCATTAATAAATAAAACATTTATGCAAAAAAAAAACAATTTCATATGAAAATGTTCTTTTGTGAACATTCACTAAATAGAAAAAAAAAACATTTGACCCTGAATAATATCACTTTTTCGAAATTATCTATGTTATAATAATACAACAACATAAGATCCGAAAGAGTTTTTTGAAGGCGGTTCCAAACCGAGCCATAATTATTAATATGGTTGAGCTTATTCAAAATGATGATGTCTAAAATCGCTTGACGTGCTATATATCATAATAAGTTATTAAAGTAATTATCTAAAAATATCATTTACCTACTAGATTGTATACGTGTCTATCAATTTGTGAACGAGTGAAAGTCAAAATCTGCTCGTGTGAGTCTCTTGTTTTATCTCTTCTGCGTTGTATGTGTTTTGTATGAGAGTGTGTCATAGACAACTGCATATTACTTCGTGGGTGCGTAGATAGGTATGTATTAATTTTATTGTAAAGATATTAGTTTTAAATTATGCCTAGGCTTCAAAAAACTCTTTCTTATCTTATGTTGTATTTTTGCATTATTATTACATAGATAATTTCGAAAAAGTGATATTATTCTGGCTTAAATGTTTCTTCTTTCTATTTAGTGATTGTTCACAAAAGAACATTTTTAATATGAAGTCGATATATATTTTTTTGGAAATATATTTTATTTTATGATTTTTAGGGGCCTAAGCAAGCATAGAAAAGGATATTATTCTGCCAAAGAAAATAGTTAAACTCACTTTAGACTCAAAGCGTTGGTAAATTAAAACCAAGAATAAATAAACCTACATATGTAACAACTGAAGAATTAGTTTTGACGAAAATTATCTATGATTTCACTGGAATGAAGTGGAACTCTTTAAAAAAAATCTTACACATTTGTAAATTGTAAATACTGTAGTGATGTATGTATCCATTTTTAAAGCAATATTTTACTAGACACCAGTACTCATCGAGACCAATAAAATACGCCTAAACTCGAAGGGGTTTCATCATTTGATGGTTGGGTAATAGGTTAATTTGACTCCGTCTCCATCATCAGACCCTCGATACCATATTAGACAAGAGATCTTATCAAGACAAACCCAATTAATCCAATCTCAAAGGGTTCAATCATTTAATTGTTGAGGTCCTATAACTACCTTCCTGCTGCATCATCAGACCCTGGATACCATAAAAAACCAGAATCTCATCAAGACTAACTAAATAAACCCAAACTCGAAAGGGTTCCATAATTTTGTTGTTGATTTCCTGTGACTACCTTCCCGCTCCATCATCAGACCCTGAATACTGCATAAAACCAGAGAACTCATCAAGACAAACCAAATGAGCCCATACTCAAAGGGTTCCATCATTTTATGTTGAGATCTTGTGACCACCTCCCGACTACATCATCAGACCCTGGATATCACATACCACCAGAGAACTCATCAAGACAAACCGAATGAGCCCAAACTTGAAGGGGCTTCATAATTTTGTTGTTGAGTTCCTTTGACTACCTTCCGGATCTATCATCAGGTCAGCTCAATTTTCTACCATAATTGTCATCAGAACTACACCCATGCTCAAAAGCTCAGCATCTTTGGACGTCGTTAAATGGTTCATAACTGACTTGCAAACTAGTCCCAAGTGTAATAATACAGTGAATTAAATTAAAACTTGATTAAAGCTACTAAACCAATTTTGATGAAATTTATACAGTAGCACACTAGAGGTCTTCTTTCTTAAGTAAAAACAATCATCTTATTCGGTTCAGAAATCCCAAGATATTAGAGAACGTAAACTATAAAACAAAAAGGTTTTCTTATAAAACTACTAAACCAATTTTGATGTAGTTTATATGGGACTACACTGAAAGTACCCTTTTAAATATAAAACAATCATCTAAATCGGTTAAGAAATCTTTGAGATTTGAGGCAATATAAACACAAAATCGAATGGATTTACTAAAAAAACTATTTATTCTCGAAAAACTGCTGAACCAATTTAGATACCATTTATATGGGACCACTTGGGGAGTATTCCCTTTCAAACAAAAATAGATTTTTCAAAATCGGTTCGCAATTGACGGAGACGTCGACCGACATACAAAAAAAACTTACATACAATCGAACATATAACCGTCTCCTTTTGTGAAATCGCTTAAAAATGCGATACAGAGCCGTGGTAGCCTAAAGATTCAATAGTGCAACTTAGAATCCAATGATACCGAGATTGGTCCTAGAGTCCGCAACAATGACTTTTATATGTGCGGTTTTTCATGCTTCGGAGGGCACGTTAAGCCGTTTGTATGAGCAGTTATTGATTAATAGCAGTCTTAAGACTGTGTCAGAGGTTCTCGGGCGGCCTGAAAAACTCTGTCACCAGAAGCCTCATACGACAAACAAACAAACATGCCTCCTTATAGTCTGACGTTAAAAACTCAAAACATAATGCTTGAAAAGTCAACACGAAACATGGAAGTTTACTTGATGTAAATCGACTTTCATACAAAAAAACTTCATACACTACCGATTCTTTTCTATCCATTTCTTAGAGTTCGAATCCACAATTTATTTGTTATAGGAACTGTAGCAGAGCCCCCAGCCAGGTAGAAGTGAAATACCTACCGTTAAATCTGTAATCTCTGTTTATGCACAGCTTCAGGTTTGCTCTTTGGATCTATAAAGGAATATCTTCAACAAACCTCCCTCTAAATTACAACGGTGAGAGCACGTTCATAGACAAAACAGAGTGCTTACTAAAGTTGGTCAAATTAATTTAATCATAAAGTTTTTATGTTATTGTTGTGCAGATATAATTCGGTTGGACCAATTGTTTAATATAAATGACGACATGGTTTAATCAAATCGCATTCAATCAATGTTTAATTGGTTTTATTAGTTTTACACCAAACAATAGAGCTCATCTCTAGAGCTGAGAACATAGGTATATGAATTTTGCTTTTGTAATCAAAAGCGACGTTATTATAACTTCACTACTTTATCTTTCTTTTCTAATCGTGTTCATAAAATGAATACAATAGTATGTCTCCTTATATAAGACACGACGTTATCACCTAGCCTTTACCCACCCAATTTAAATCCCAAGCTGAAAAGGGTCTCCGCAGCGAAATATTAATTCACCAGATATTCTGTAACGATAACTCTTACTGTATATTATTATAATTAAAACGAGCCCCAGCATTAGCTTGTATTAATTGTAATTTAGAAGGAGCCGGGTAATAAATGCATTCCGGAGTTGAGTTCAGGTAATTAAAGCACTTTATCCTTCCAATCACTTCTGTTCAACTTCTCTTAATGTTTAGTGTATAAGTATTCATTTCAGGAATAGCATTACGGGTTATGGGGATATATTATTGAATGTATTTACTATAATATTTGAGATAATAGCTGTTACACATGCAATTGATTTTTGTTTTGTTAGCCTTTGAATTGCTAGGCATCCCCGAAATATTCCAACTGTCTCTTTTCTGCGCCACCTCTAGCCAGCCTTTTTGGTACTCGTCCTCTCGCCACACTTTCTAGGGCTGGTGTGGTGGTCCGTATGAGGCGAGTTTCGCCTACCGGTCAGGTGAGATTACCATTCATATCTAGTGCGCCACATTTTTTTTAAGATTTGACTTCAACTCGTTTGAAAGTTTATCTCATTTTAGAATGCATGCGATGTAACTAGCGTCACCACTCTATCCCACTTCAGCCTGTAATGTCTATCGTGTAATCCATTACATCATTACCACGGCCTAGTGTTCTTTTCTAGCATTACAATCAGACATTGAAAAGTGTGCCATAGGTAGGTTCAAATATCTACATAAAATTTAAACGCGATGTGAAAATATTACGAAGAAAAAATCTCAATTCCTTACATCTAGAATCGCAGGCACGATAAACCTAATCACAATATTAAGTGAAACATTCATATTGTAATGAAATAAAAGTGCTAGAAATCCGAATGCTGTTTATTTCCGCGTTGGTTTGGCGAGAGCAAATGGATTCTGCTCTCGACAAACCACTGTGTTGGTATTTTCTCGTGTTATCCACCTAAGCATAACACAACCAAACTAGCTCAGCCTTATAGCAAAGGTTAGTTTATGTTCTGTCAGGCGTCAAGCGCATTGTCTGGCAGATATATTTTTGTTTAACGGTATTATGTCGGTCGACCTCAGTTCTAAACTCCGAGCTAACAACTTACTAGGAACCCATAGCAAAGAATATTTGTGGGTAAAATACCTTTTTATTTTACTTTTTTATCTTCTTGCTGCGCCCCGGTTTCACCCGCTGACACCTGTCACTTTAACATTTTCAGCCACGTGAGTGATGATGATGAAAAGTATTCAACGTCTTATTCCAGGATATAAGCTATCTCCATTGCAATTTTCATCAAAATCCGTGCAGCCGTTTGAGCGTGAAGGAGTAACAAACACACACACATACCTATAAACTTTCGCCTTTATAATATTAGTGTGATATTCAAAGGTTTACACATTGGCAGAAAAACAAAACTTTTACCTTTAATAAAACTTGAAATCCTCTGGACTTTTGGTAGATCCTCTAAAGTCCTGTACAGGCACGTCGCTTTTTAAAGGTTAGCGGGTCAAAATGCAAAATTTTTGTAATTTTACTTTAGATGACATGATATTTCACTTCTCTATAACCGCTGCTTGTTTATTCTGTGCATTGATTGTCAGTGAGTCAATCAGCCAATCAGCAACACGTTTTACGACTGTTTTATTATAATACTAGCTGATGCACGCGGCTTCGCACGCGTGGTAATTTCTGTAGGTTAAAAGTACTCCTTGTGCTATTGCAGGACCTAAAATACCAATATACCAACATTTGATCAAAATTCCTTCAGCTGTCAAAAATATTTTTATCGATTTCTCGGCTTCTACTCATCAGATTTAGATATAAAGTGCCCTAGTTTTTAAGTCAAAACATAAGCTATTCAACAGAAAAAACCACATAGCAATCGGTCTAGTAGTTTTTACGTGATACGCGAACAAACAAACATACAGACAAGCAGATGGAGAAACAGACAGACATGATTTTTTAAATGTTATGTATGTTCAATAGCTTATTTTTAATGCCCTAGCTAGACATATTTTTTTATTATCTTTTTACAGGCTTTTTCATACTTAAAGCTTTATTATAAGTACTTATAGATATCATCAGCGTCAAAATCCGTGCAGTGGTTTCAGCGCGATACGTATTCTTTTAAATAACTTTGAATCTCTATCCTGCGGGAAATATTTCATTTATCGGGATGACAAGTCCAATGTCCTACCTCGTAGTATAAACTCAAATCATACCAAGTTTCATTCGAATTTATTCAGTAGTTTCGGCGTGATGCGTGGCCAGGATACAGACAGAAAGATAAAAGTTAAAACATATACTTTTTGGATTCAGTATTGAATTTATAGCAGCCTCCAAAAATAAATACAAAATATCTTCAATGTACAGAATTTGGACCCCTATCCTGCAGCAAACCCTTTATTTTTTTGGAATTTAAATGTGCTCACATAAAGTATGACTGTGCCAAGTTGCATCAAAATACGTCCGTTAGTTTCAGCGTGGTACGTGTTCTTTTAATTAACTTTCAACCCCTGCGGGAACCCTTTAATTTTTCGAGATAAAAGTATCCTATGTCCTACCTCGTAGTATGAACTTAAATCATACAAGTACAGTTTCAACTGAATTCATTCAGTAGTTTTAGGGTGATGCGCAGCCAAGACACAGAAAGACAGACACAAAAATGAAAAAAAAAAAACAACAGTTTTGGCTTCAGTATTGAATATAGAGAACTAAACAAAAAAAAACTTCCAAGTACAGAATTAGACCCGTCTTTCACTTGGATTTGTGAATATCTCGGTTCCATGTCATAATCCCCACCAGGTTGTTACCACTGCTGGGGATTTTAATAAAAGGGGACTTACAATGTTGTATAGATTTTTATTGTTTCCGATAATGTGAACTACAGTATCGGAAATAAAAATCAGTTCTACGGAAACGTCTATAACTGATTTTCCACAATATTCACTGTCGTTGTACTGGGCCGGAATTTATTTATTTATTCTAACATTCCTGTGGGTGGGCATTACAGTTTCCCAATTCACCCACCCAAGGATTAAGAGCAAGTACACCATAAAAATTTTGAACAAACAAATAACACACACTCACAATTAATACACATTTACACAAATAATTTAGTACAGAAACTCAGACAAAAATTAGGCACTTGCCAACTTTGGACTTTCCATTATTAAATCCATTGCCGCTTTGTGAAACTCGTTATATGTACATTTAAATAAATCCAGATCCTGGCCCGGGCCCAGAGCCAGCACATCATTAAGCAAGCGCAGTGCCCGCGGTATAGGCGCCTGCCTGCCCTACACGCTCCTGCAGCACGGATGCCCAAAAAAGTTGTGCCGACGAGCCCTAATGTAGTTATCAGGAACAGCTATCGGTATACGCTCCAGAACAGATGGAAAATCTTACTATCCATGGCTTATTTATATCTTTGTTATAAAGTTCCTAAGATATTTAGACTTGTCTAAAAGTACGTTTAACTTTACGTACTTGTATATCCGACCAGCGGTACCCGCGGCTTCGCACGCGATAGCTTAGGGTTTGATTTAAACACTGGGGTACTTGGTGCCACCTTTTTCCAGCCATCCATTTGCTTTAATTTCTATAATATTCGATATCTTACAGATTCTCAGCAAAATATGGGGAGTGAATTATCAGGAAGGCAATTATCATGAAAATTAGGCCAACAAGTGAACTACTTATGTTTATTGTTTGTTCATTAAAATTTTGTACTGCTGATTACGGCAACTAATATCTACTTGCAAATATATAATTCAGTCGCAAATTATGCAAAATTTCTAACATATGAACATGAATGTTGGCTTATACGTAGTACCTATAATTATGTCGTCATTATACAGGACTTATTTACAAGAATTTGTCACCATTGTAGATAATTCAAAAAGGAACAAAAAACATGTATAAATTAACATAATATATAAACCAAACCTCCCCACCCTCCAGTATAGCTAAGAAACATCTCATCAGCTTTCAAATATGAAAAACCGCATCAAAATCGGATTCATTTGGGAGCTAAGATCCACACCTCCTCTCCATTATAGCTAAGAGCCATCACGATCATATCAGCTTTCAAACAGAAAAATCGGATTATTTGTTTTAAAGCTACGATGCCACATAGGTACTGTGAGTGATACATAGACACGTGTCTGTCACTACAGCCGGCCATTTGTTTGTACGCAGCCCAAAACTTAGTTGTAGTGCTCTCAAGTGCTCTGTAGTGCCCAAATATGGCCATTAGTTCTTGATTACTTTACGAGATATTTCCATTCAAAGGGTGGCCTGCCGGGGTGACGCTGCGTTCAGCGCGTCGATGTCGACGAGTCGAATCCAGCGAACAGATTTAAATGAAACATAGCTCAGCTTTTAGTTCTCGAAGTAATAAGCAAAACTGTCAGACAAAATTACGATCGAAGTAGTGGTTTATGAGAAAACCACATTATAAGGGTGGTCAGCCAGGATGACGCTTGTTTCAGGGCGCTAACTCTATAACAACAAAACGAGTTCTTCAAATAAAGGGGAGTTCTTCTATTTGTGCCCCTTGTGCCCAAAAAGTGCAGTAGTTTTTGCTCGTTCGAGGCTCGAAAGGTGGCCTGCTGGGGTGACTCTGGCTCTGGCGCACCACCCTGAAACTCGACAATGGCTGTGCCTACAGCTTTAAGATGTAAACCTACAAATAGTTCCCGGTAAGATGGTCTTTGTGCCCGAGAATTGGATATTTACCTAACGAACTTTACGAGAAAAAGCTATCATTACTTTTTGCATACCTTATCGTAAGTACCTCCATTAGAAGGTTCTCGAAGCTACAGCTGTCCCTTTCTAACATGAAGTATTTGTCATTGGCATGAATGAAAGCGTATTAGGCACGGATATTACATTTAGCCGGCTAATATTAGATGTACAATCAAGTAAAAATGGATTTCACGAAAGGTGACACATATCAACATGTGGCTGCGTTTCCAATCTTCACGCGGCCGGGCCCCGGGCATAGGTACCTAGACCTAAGTACAATTTATAATGTTACCAGTAGGTACATTATTGAAATACAACAGATTTCGGAATAAATAAAGAACCATTAGAATAAATAATTGAAAATAGAAGGTATAAAATTTAAAGTAAATATAGTTATAGCATGGAGACTGATGATCATTTTTAAAACTAGCTATACTCGTGGCTTCCCACGCGTGGTCATTTGTCTAGGTTAAATGTACTCTATGTACTATTCCAAGACCTAAAATCCCAATATAACAACATTTGATCAAAATTCCTTCACCCGTCAAAAAGATTTTATCGATTGCTCGGCTTCTACTAATAAGATTAAGATGCCAAGTACACCAATTTTTAACTCATACCATAAGCTATCCAAGTATGAAAACCGCATATCAATCAATTCACAGCTAGACGTGCCGGTTTATCTGTTGAAATAACAGGAAATTATGTTTATTTATTAACTTTTTATCTTAGTGTGTGTAAACATAAAGATTTTTCGGCATTCAAAATCAAGAGCAAGTAACATATAATTGATCTTACGAAAAAAGGAATTTTCTAAGTTCAAACCAGCAACATTTAGCGACTGGCCTTAAGCCTTGTTGATGGTTTTGGCAAAAGCCAGATGCACTGGAAACTGTAATCGCTAAATCGGTTGAAATTATTAGAATTCGTGCTATCAATCAGCACATATTCTCCTTTACATTTGCCGCTGATTATTATGGCTTCAATGAAATTTGGCGATAGTTTTTAAACAGCAAGTCTTATTCCGTTGCAACAATTTACTTTGACTTCTTTCAAATTTGATTTGGAATCAAACACAGGGGGTCCCAGGAGGTAGTAGTCCATATATATTTTTAAAAAGCTCCAGATTTCGACACAAACTTAGTAATTTTGACCAAACTAACTATAGTACTCAGTTGATATTTTGTATGTTGGTAGTCCAGTAGTGACCCTTTTATGAAATACTAAAATCATATTGTCATTAATAAAAAAAACTACAAACCTAAAAAAAAAAGTTTTAATTTTTATTGATCCTCTCTTAAAAACTTCTTCAGTTCACTGGCAATAAAATACCTTACTCTTAATTGACTTTAACTTATAGCAACACAGCATAAAGTGACTTCAATGATGGAAAAATCGACATTTTCATAATACCGATATAGTGGGATGAGGTTGTGTTTGGATGTATGCGAATGGGTAGGATATGTAGGGATAAGTGGAGTTGGGTGGGGATGAATTGGGATAGGTGAGGACGAGTGGGGAAAGATCGGTGGGGATGGATGGGGATTGGTTGGGAGGGGTCGAGATAGGTGGGGATGGCTGTAAAAAGGTGGTTATGGATGATGTTTGACATTTCATTTTTATCCTCACACATCCCCGTCCTTCCCCACCGATCCTTACCCATCTTTACCTATCCCCACTTATCATCATCCATCCCCAGCCATCACCACCCATTTCCACCTATTTCCATCCATCCCCACCCATCTCCACCTCTCACCATACATCTCGACCTAACCTCACCCATCATCATACATCCTTTTTTTTTTTTTTTACATGGGGAAATGCGTTTATGCATACCACTGAGCCCGGGGAAGGCCCAGTGGTTATGTGGGACTCACTGGCGACTGCCCGTACTACCCACTAAAACCCCATGGTGTACCTCCACTGCCGCTCACGACGGGAACACGGGAACGCTTACGCACACGACCGCGAACCCGCCGCGGCTGTCCGTCTCCGGACCCGCCTCTGAGGAATACCCCCCTTGCGACGCACCAGTACACATGGTGCGCCGCAACCACCCGGGGACCAACCCGCAGATGAGCGCCAGACGAAATCCCCACGTCGGGACGCTCGAGGTCCCCCTGCGATGGGTCGATTCAGTGACCCCACCGCCAGCCACTTCAGCCGCAGAGGATAGGGAGAGCGGCGCACCTTATCACCGACACTTCTCTCCCGCCGCGGTCTCTCTTCCCTCAGCCGCGGTGCTGCCCATACAACACCGCGGCCCACCTCAGTTGCGATGCCGCCCATACAGCACCGCAACCTACTGTGGCCACTTCAGCGTGGGCTTGAGGAGCAAAGCCCAGTGAAGCGGCCCCTCCATGGGGCCAGCCGGCGACACCCTGCCAGCGCAGCCCCGGGTTCCTCTTAGCTTCACCGTGGTGGGCGAAGCCACGGTTACTAGAGCCCCCCCGCCACGACAAGGCGGGAACCCACGGGGGGGATCCCCATACATCCTGACCCAACCTCACCCATCCCCACTCTCCCCACCCATACATTTACGCAAAAAACTTTTCTTGAAATGCGATTGATTTCTCCCTACAACAGAATAAACAGAATAATTTAATTTTTTAACTACTTAACTTTACAAGTAGGTATTCAACTATTTAATATCAATGTATACGCATAATAAAAAAGTCTGCACAATGAAGATAATTATAAAAAAAGCCAAGTGCAAGGCGGACTCACGCACCGAGGGTTCCGTACATACTTGTAGATATGTAAATAGTTCGTCCGTGTCCACGGAAATCGAGTCTCAAACAAAACAAAACAAAAATTATTTTTGTGATTTAACTACAAATTTACGGTTTTCGGTATTTTTCCTTTACTTGTGCTATAAGGCATTTGAAAGTCTCAAAATATAACTCACTAGCGACCCGCCCCAGCTTCGCACGGGTAGGCCAGTCGCACTCCGCAACAAGTACAAATATTATACCTACACTTTGCGGCCGCAATATTTTGGTGTCAAGTAGAGTGCCAAGCATGCGCTCAACGAGTCGCGCGCCGTGTGCTTACGATAAAGTACCTACTTACGTAAAGTTTTTGTCAAATTTTATTCTTTTCATAATTATGAGTACCAAGAAGAAACCTAGAATGTACTGCATAGCATTCGGTCTGACAAGTCTCGTAAAATACCTACATACTGACATTTTATTACGTAGGTAGCCATTCCTTTTTCATTCATTATTAAGCATGGAATTCAGACAGTCACCTTTTATTCATCAAAGTGCAATACCTATTAAGTTATAATCAAATAATGAGGTACTAGGTCTATTCTGATAGGAATGTTATTATATGTAGTTAATAGAACTATCAACATATCATTAATAAAAAAATAAAAAAGTAAAAAAAATATACATTAGTACATAATTGTTTATTCCGTTAGAATATCTAAGTCATATCATATATCACAGAATAATTACTAGTACAAGTAACTAGTTATATCTTGATACAACCCTGCCGAGCGAAAAAGTGACAGAGCGATTTTGAAATGGTTAGAGCAATGGAAGCTCTCGTGCGTTGAGATACGGTACATTCTAGCCTGCACGCAATGGGTAAGCGCCTTCAAGGTAAATATAATTGGAAGATCGCAGCGCTGTGCGAGTTAAATTGCACTTTATTGCGTTGTAGCGGGGGTCGCTATGTATTTAGATGACTTTACTCAGTTATCCTTCTGTACTTGTACTATTATTTATTCTGTGGCACTGGTAGATACATAGAAAAATAAAATTAGTAGGTACTTTATTTGGACAAATAGAACAACAACAATTTCTTACACAAAATGATAATGTTTTAGGTTTTATACTCATGTACCATTTCGTCTTTAATATTATTTTGTTTAACGCAAGGAGGTTACTTCGTGCATTATTAGCATAGACCATTTCCTACGTTAATGATTATTAGATGTTCTGTGGTTTCATTTCCATGGCAACGTCCCATATACAAAGACCCGTATCTCCTTCTTAGTTTGTGATCTTACGTAGTATTTATATACTCTTTGGTTTGTGATACAAAGAGAAAAAGGGGTGCGAAAACCAATGGACTGATTTAACTGCAGTTGTTAATGTTAATGTTTCAAATAGGTTTCAAAGCTGAGGTAAACGAAATGGTTCTGAGCTATAATAGGGGTGAGGATCGTAGCTCCTACACCAATGACCCGATTTTGATACGGTTTTTATGTCTGAAAACTGATATGATCGAGATGCTTCTCAACTATGATGGGCACCATAGTTAAAAAGCATCGCGATCATATCGGGGTCAGGGGTAATATAATTTTTTAATTTGTGCTTGTATAAATTTCAACTTGATACGCGTTTCTGAGAAAAAGGGTCTTGCCAGACAGACGCACAACGAAGTGTCCTAGGGTTCCTTTTTTCCTTTTAAGGTACGGAACTATAAACATGGTCTAGGGGTCTTCAAATAAGCTACTGAACAAGTTTTTTTTATTTTAAATGGTCCCTTATCCGTCTGTTTGTTCACGCATCACATAAAAACTACCGACCATTTGCGATGCGGTTTCATGTTTGTTTACATTGTTTTCTTTTTGTTTCTGGAATAACACATACGATCCCAGAAAAACGACCACGTGAGTGAAGCTGTGGGCACTATAATCGTCTATAATTGAATAGCTTCAATTCCATCATAATTATTTCGATTAACAATATTTCATGAAATTTTCAAGTACATATTGAGCTTTCTATCGTGGTTACATTTGCATCCTACACAATGTTACGTAAATACGAGTATTTAATTTCGCTGAAAAGTCTCCAGTCAAACATTATCATACATTTCATTAGTCATACGTTTTCCGTCGCAATTTATTCTGTTGTAGGGAGAAACCAATCGTATTTCAATAAATGCTTTTTGCGTAAATGTATGGGTGGGGAGAGTGGGGATGGGTGAGGTTGGGTCAGGATGTATGGGGATCGGTGAGGTTAGGTCGCTCCCAGACCTACCATACTTCGGAATGATGGATTCGGTGCTGGGAGTGTGACGTGGAGGTGGGGCCTTATGCGCTTGGCGCCGGCTCGAGGAGGTGGGGCCCGGGTGCTTGGCACCGGCTCGAGGAGGCGGTCCGCTCTCAGACCTACCACACTTCGGAATGATGGATTCGGTGCTGGGAGTGTGACGTGGAGGTGGGGCCCGGGCGCTCTGCGCCGGCTCGAGGAGGTGGGAGGAGGAGGCGACTCCTCCTTCGTATTTGTGGGGTCACTGGTGGAGAGTCCGGGGGCTCTCCATCGGCTTGCACGCCCCACCGATCGTGGTGAGGGGTGACTTTGGTGAGCAAGGTTGCCCCTGCACAGGCGGAGAGGCCCGATTGGGTCTGCCACTGGGGCAAGATGGTAGAATGCAACCGCGACCCCATCTTGCCCCACCTCGGTGGAGGACTGCTCGCCATGGGGTTTTAATGGGTAGGACGGGCAGTCGCCCGGTGAGTCCCACATAGCCGCTGGTCCTTCCCCGGGCTCAGTGGTATGCGTAAATGCATTTCCCCATGAAAAAAAAAAAAAAAGAAAAAAGGTTAGTTCGAGATGTATGGTGAGAGGTGGAGATGGGTGCGGATGGATGGAAATAGGTGGAAATGGGTAGTGATGGCTGGGGATGGATGATGATATTAAGTGGGGATAGGTAAAGATGGGTAAGGATCGGTGGGGACGGACGGGGATGTGTGGGGATAAAAATGAAATGTCAAACATCATCCATAACCACCTTTTTACAGCCATCCCCACCTATCTCGACCCCTCCCAACCAATCCCCATCCATCCCCACCGATCATTCCCCACTCGTCCTCACCTATCCCAATTCATCCCCACCCAACTCCACTTATCCCTACATATCCTACCCATCCCCATACATCCAAACACAACCTCATCCCACTATATCGGTATTATGAAAATGTCGATTTTTCCATCATTGAAGTCACTTTATGCTGTGTTGCTATAAGTTAAAGTCAATTAAAAGTAAAGTATTTTATTGCCAGTGAACTGAAGAAGTTTTTAAGAGAGGATCAATGAAAATTAAAACTTTTTTTTTTTAGGTTAGGGACCTCCAAACTTTGAAGAGATATTTTGCGTCGAACAAAATTTGAAGTTGTTCTTTTATTTATTTGTATTTGTTTTTATTAATGACAATATGATTTTAGTATTTCATAAAAGGGTCATTACTGGACTACCAACATACAAAATATCAACTGAATACTATAGTTAGTTTGGTCAAAATTACTAAGTTTGTGTCGAAATCTGGAGCTTTGTATAAATATACATGGAATAACTCAAAAAATATCAAAAATGGCGAATCATGGGGGTTATTTGGGTGCCCCTGGGAGTGCTCTACCTGGGGATCTTCACTTACCACTACTTCCTGGGACCCCCTGTATATAAAATACAACCACGAAAATGTTTGTCCGTATGTAGACTTTGAAACCATCCAACCAATGTGCCCCAAACCGGATTCATTAGAATTTTTGATTTTTTCATACGTTTTGTATGGATCGGCTTTTTTATAATGTCTCGTAAACAAATTGAACTTTTGAAGCTTTTGAATCAAATTTGACCAATAATGGGTCTTTGAAGGATGTCATTATTACAAGAGTCAAAGTGACAGGTGTCCAAGTGACAGGTGTCAAAGTGACAGGTTTCTTGGCTTACTTTCTGTTTGTCTGTATGTTTGTTTGCTCACGCATCACGTAAAAACTACTGGACCGATATCAATGCGGTTTTCATTGTCAGATAGGTTTGTTAAATCTGGTGTAATTGGTATCTCAATCCGGTGAGTTAGAAGCCGAGCAATTGGTAAAAGTATTTTTGACGGATGAAGAAATTTTGATCATTTCAGGACCAATGTACCAACATTTGTTGGCATATTGTTCCTTGAATAGCACATTATGGTACTTTGAACCTAAAGAAAAGACCACGCGTGCGAAGCCGCGGGTACAGCTAGTTCTCTAATAAAATGATCGTAATGGCGGTAAATCGACAACAAATCAAAGGAGTTTGAATAAGTTCTCGATCTCGCTCATACCAACTTTCCACACATCGAAGATTGGAGGATCAGTTGGATGATCGTGTGAAATATTTTCGTGGCTCATCCAAAATGTATGTCACATTTAATATATATTGTTAGCATCCACCAACTTCGTTAACGCATGATATAATAATTTTAGGCTCTGACTGATCAGACACAGGTTGGTCGCACATTTCTTCTCGGTGTTTGGGCGAGCGTTTGAAGTTGGTGGGTTTGACGATAGTCTTTGCCACCACATATTGATTCACAATGCCAATTTTTATTCAATTTACAATTCAATATCGATTCGGTTAACTTTAGTTCAATAATTGATAAGAGTTGGGGTGCAGATGTAGGCTATACCTTGTTGCAGGTCTAACAGCACAGAATAAATAAAAGCACTACGTTCTAAATGGTAATGTAGGTATATCCAGTGACGAATAATGTACGAGATACAAACAAAAACTTCTTTCATTACTTTGTCACATCACATTTTATATATAATTTATTGAAATAGTTTATTTAACAATAGCTGAGGAGACCTCAGGTAATAATACGAGGTTCGGGATACTATAGGTACTCTAATCGCGTATATAAACACGCCCTTCCCCCGCGTAACACAGAGCTTGTTAGAACCGACTGAATGTAGTTACCAAAAAATTGTATCATAGAGTTACTCATAATTTTAACTACTTTCTACCATTTTGTATATATGTAGTCAAATTCTAAATAAGCATCTGTAAGCGTGGTTTGGAAACCGATAAAGGAATTACAGTACTATTATTCATTCTGTAGCGCTATTGCCGCTATCTGAACTTTCCCAAGTTAGAGGTAGGTACATACGAGTAAATACCACTTCTAATACATCATCAGCCCGTATTCGTCCACTGCTGGACGTAGGCCTCTCCTTGTGAACGCCACTGAGCCCGATCTTCGGCTCTCCTCATCCAGTCGCTACCGACAGCCTTTCGCAAGTCGTCACTCCACCTGGCCGGCGGGCACCCTACACTACGTTTGCCTATACGCGGTCTCCACTCTAGAACCCATTTACCCCAATGGTTGTCGGTTCTTTGAGTTATATGACCAGCCCATTGCCACTTCAGCTTGCTAATTCTTTGAGCTATGTTGGTTACCTTAGTTCTCTTGCGGATCTCCTCATTTCGGATTCTGTCCTTTAGAGAAGCTCCGAGCATAGCTCTCTCCATAGCTCGCTGAGCGACTTTAAATTTGTGGACTAGCCCCACCGTGAGTGTCCACGTTTCGGCTCCGTAGGTCATAACTGGCATAACACACTCGTTGAAGACTTTCGTCTTTAGGCACTGTGGTATGGACGAAAAGACTTTACGTAGTTTACCAAATGCTGCCCATCCCAGCTGAATCCTCCTATCGGCTTCCCTTTCGAAGTTTTTCTAGCCAATTGCATAGTCTGCCCGAGGTAAACATATTTCTGAACATCTTCAAGGGGGACACCGCTAACGACGATCGGTTGCGGGGTAATAAGGTCGTTAAACATAACCTTGGTTTTATCCATGTTTACCCCGAGACCGATACGACTAGAGGCAAAAGCTAGGTTGGTCAGCATTTGCTCGAGATCCTGCAGCGACTCCGCCATAAGGACAATATCATCAGCGAAACGGAGGTGTGAGATGAAATCGCCATTTTTGTTAATACCCTTTCCTGTCCAGTCCAGAGTCTTAAGCGTATCTTCCAGGGCATTAGTGAACAGTTTCGGGGATATGATATCCCCCTGTCTCACTCCCCTGCGCAGCTGGATAGGTTTAGTCTGCCGGTTGTGGAGATGTACGGACATAGTCACAGCATCGTACAAGCACCTCATCACCTCGATGTATCGCCAGTGCACTTGGCATCGCTGCATTCGAGAACAGCCCAGGTTTTGACAGAGTCAAAGGCTTTCTCATAGGCCACAAAAGCAAGACACAGGGGCTGGTTATACATGGGGCTCTTCAGTCTTCTGTATAACCTGCCGCACTGTGTGGATGTGGTCCATAGTCCCGTAACCCCCTCGAAACCCAGCCTGCTCTGGAGGCTGAAACTCATCAAGGCTTCTCGCTAGACGATTTGAGACTACCCTCGAAAACAGTTTATAGACGTGGCTCAGAAGCGAGATGGGCCTGTAGTTTTTAAGGAGCGTTTTATCTCCTTTTTTGAAAAACAAAACTACCATGCTTCTGTTCCACGCCTTTGGAGTTCTCCCATCAAAAAGAGCTGAGTTAAACAACTTCTGGAACTCTCGAAGTACAGGTCTTCCTGCGCCACTTGTAATACGGTTATGGTTAACTACTGTCTCTACATAAAGAACACGGTACGGCCTAGTTTCGGGCAGCATAATTTTTCCACGGTGTGTTAATGCGCTAATGCCTTTACGAGGGAAAGTTCGGTCCTCGATTATGTTGTAATGTGTTAAACGACCGATTCGAATGGCACAAGTTAGGTACAACGTAACGTTTATCCTTGTACTTAATCCGAACCCTTGTAAGTATCTTTACACTTCGTGCGTTAAAAAAGTTTTCGTTCAATCGAGGTAAAATTGCAACAGCTTTTTGGTTTGCTTTTCCCTTTAAAAGTCAAGGGCTGGGAGTTCAAAGCTTAAAGTATATGAATACAAACTTAAAAGTTTAATTTCATGATCCTAGTTTTTCCAAAGCTATTTGAATCATATTGCTTTCATAATTTTTTCAGTTGTTTTCATGCTGATTTCATGATGGAAATTGCAAATTATTGCTGTAAATTGATACTGCTGTTCTACTGATTTTAAGTAGTTTTTTTATTTTCACCAATGTGAACTGCTATTCAAAAGACAAGATCGCGAGAAATGGAAAGAAGGAAGGGAGGCCTTTGTCCTGCAGTGGGACAGTAATGGATGTTTTTTTTTTAATATTATTTTAATTTGTTTAATTTATGTTAAATTATGTTAGTTTGTAGAAATACTAGCGGATATAGCTAGCGGGAAGTAAGTCTAGCAGTGAACGAAACGTGGCGGGGATCTTGGCACAGTCAGTTTTCGGGATAAAAAGTATTTAACATTTTAACACATTACATCTAAACTTTGACTGTGCCAAGATCCCCACCACGCTTCGTTCACAGCTAGACGTGCCGGTTTATCTGTTGGAATAACAGGAAATTATGTTTATTTATTAACTTTTTTATCTTAGTGTATCCCTAGGTGTCACTTTGACACCTTTCACTTTGACAACTGACAAATTGTTGCAACGGAACAAGACTTGCTGTCGAGAACAAATTGAAGCTTTTGAAGCTTTTAAATCAGATTTGACCAAAATTCTTAAGTTTTTGAGCTTTTGAAGCTTTGGAATCAAATTTGAAAGAAGTCAAAGTAAATTGTTGCAACGGAATAAGACTTGCTGTTTAAAAACTATCGCCAAATTTCATTGAAGCCATAATAATCAGTGGCAAATGTAAAGGAGAAGATGTGCTGATTGATAGCACGAATTCTAATAATTTCAACCGATTTAGCGATTACAGTTTCCAGTGCATCTGGCTTTTGCCAAAACCATCAACAAGGCTCAAGGCCATTCGCTAAATGTTGCTGGTTTGAACTTAGAAAATTCCTTTTTTCGTAAGATAAATTATATGTTACTTGCTCTTGATTTTGAACGCCGAAAAATCTTTATGTTTACACACACACTAAGATAAAAAAGTTAATAAATAAACATAATTTCCTGTTATTCCAACAGATAAACCGGCACGTCTAGCTGTGAACGAAGCGTGGTGGGGATCTTGGCACAGTCAAAGTTTAGATGTAATGTGTTAAAATGTTAAATACTTTTTATCCCGAAAACTGACTGTGCCAAGATCCCCGCCACGTTTCGTTCACTGCTAGACTTACTTCCCGCTAGCTATATCCGCTAGTATTTCTACAAACTAACATAATTTAACATAAATTAAACAAATTAAAATAATATTAAAAAAAAAACATCCATTACTGTCCCACTGCAGGACAAAGGCCTCCCTTCCTTCTTTCCATTTCTCGCGATCTTGTCTTTTGAATAGCAGTTCACATTGGTGAAAATAAAAAAACTACTTAAAATCAGTAGAACAGCAGTATCAATTTACAGCAATAATTTGCAATTTCCATCATGAAATCAGCATGAAAACAACTGAAAAAATTATGAAAGCAATATGATTCAAATAGCTTTGGAAAAACTAGGATCATGAAATTAAACTTTTAAGTTTGTATTCATATACTTTAAGCTTTGAACTCCCAGCCCTTGACTTTTAAAGGGAAAAGCAAACCAAAAAGCTGTTGCAATTTTACCTCGATTGAACGAAAACTTTTTTAACGCACGAAGTGTAAAGATACTTACAAGGGTTCGGATTAAGTACAAGGATAAACGTTACGTTGTACCTAACTTGTGCCATTCGAATCGGTCGTTTAACACATTACAACATAATCGAGGACCGAACTTTCCCTCGTAAAGGCATTAGCGCATTAACACACCGTGGAAAAATTATGCTGCCCGAAACTAGGCCGTACCGTGTTCTTTATGTAGAGACAGTAGTTAACCATAACCGTATTACAAGTGGCGCAGGAAGACCTGTACTTCGAGAGTTCCAGAAGTTGTTTAACTCAGCTCTTTTTGATGGGAGAACTCCAAAGGCGTGGAACAGAAGCATGGTAGTTTTGTTTTTCAAAAAAGGAGATAAAACGCTCCTTAAAAACTACAGGCCCATCTCGCTTCTGAGCCACGTCTATAAACTGTTTTCGAGGGTAGTCTCAAATCGTCTAGCGAGAAGCCTTGATGAGTTTCAGCCTCCGGAGCAGGCTGGGTTTCGAGGGGGTTACGGGACTATGGACCACATCCACACAGTGCGGCAGGTTATACAGAAGACTGAAGAGCCCCATGTATAACCAGCCCCTGTGTCTTGCTTTTGTGGCCTATGAGAAAGCCTTTGACTCTGTCAAAACCTGGGCTGTTCTCGAATGCAGCGATGCCAAGTGCACTGGCGATACATCGAGGTGATGAGGTGCTTGTACGATGCTGTGACTATGTCCGTACATCTCCACAACCGGCAGACTAAACCTATCCAGCTGCGCAGGGGAGTGAGACAGGGGGATATCATATCCCCGAAACTGTTCACTAATGCCCTGGAAGATACGCTTAAGACTCTGGACTGGACAGGAAAGGGTATTAACAAAAATGGCGATTTCATCTCACACCTCCGTTTCGCTGATGATATTGTCCTTATGGCGGAGTCGCTGCAGGATCTCGAGCAAATGCTGACCAACCTAGCTTTTGCCTCTAGTCGTATCGGTCTCGGGGTAAACATGGATAAAACCAAGGTTATGTTTAACGACCTTATTACCCCGCAACCGATCGTCGTTAGCGGTGTCCCCCTTGAAGATGTTCAGAAATATGTTTACCTCGGGCAGACTATGCAATTGGCTAGAAAAACTTCGAAAGGGAAGCCGATAGGAGGATTCAGCTGGGATGGGCAGCATTTGGTAAACTACGTAAAGTCTTTTCGTCCATACCACAGTGCCTAAAGACGAAAGTCTTCAACGAGTGTGTTATGCCAGTTATGACCTACGGAGCCGAAACGTGGACACTCACGGTGGGGCTAGTCCACAAATTTAAAGTCGCTCAGCGAGCTATGGAGAGAGCTATGCTCGGAGCTTCTCTAAAGGACAGAATCCGAAATGAGGAGATCCGCAAGAGAACTAAGGTAACCAACATAGCTCAAAGAATTAGCAAGCTGAAGTGGCAATGGGCTGGTCATATAACTCAAAGAACCGACAACCATTGGGGTAAATGGGTTCTAGAGTGGAGACCGCGTATAGGCAAACATAGTGTAGGGTGCCCGCCGGCCAGGTGGAGTGACGACTTGCGAAAGGCTGTCGGTAGCGACTGGATGAGGAGAGCCGAAGATCGGGCTCAGTGGCGTTCACAAGGAGAGGCCTACGTCCAGCAGTGGACGAATACGGGCTGATGATGTATTAGAAGTGGTATTTACTCGTATGTACCTACCTCTAACTTGGGAAAGTTCAGATAGCGGCAATAGCGCTACAGAATGAATAATAGTACTGTAATTCCTTTATCGGTTTCCAAACCACGCTTACAGATGCTTATTTAGAATTTGACTACATATATACAAAATGGTAGAAAGTAGTTAAAATTATGAGTAACTCTATGATACAATTTTTTGGTAACTACATTCAGTCGGTTCTAACAAGCTCTGTGTTACGCGGGGGAAGGGCGTGTTTATATACGCGATTAGAGTACCTATAGTATCCCGAACCTCGTATTATTACCTGAGGTCTCCTCAGCTATTGTTAAATAAACTATTTCAATAAATTATATATAAAATGTGATGTGACAAAGTAATGAAAGAAGTTTTTGTTTGTATCTCGTACATTATTCGTCACTGGATATACCTACATTACCATTTAGAACGTAGTGCTTTTATTTATTCTGTGCTGTTAGACCTGCAACAAGGTATAGCCTACATCTGCACCCCAACTCTTATCAATTATTGAACTAAAGTTAACCGAATCGATATTGAATTGTAAATTGAATAAAAATTGGCATTGTGAATCAATATGTGGTGGCAAAGACTATCGTCAAACCCACCAACTTCAAACGCTCGCCCAAACACCGAGAAGAAATGTGCGACCAACCTGTGTCTGATCAGTCAGAGCCTAAAATTATTATATCATGCGTTAACGAAGTTGGTGGATGCTAACAATATATATTAAATGTGACATACATTTTGGATGAGCCACGAAAATATTTCACACGATCATCCAACTGATCCTCCAATCTTCGATGTGTGGAAAGTTGGTATGAGCGAGATCGAGAACTTATTCAAACTCCTTTGATTTGTTGTCGATTTACCGCCATTACGATCATTTTATTAGAGAACTAGCTGTACCCGCGGCTTCGCACGCGTGGTCTTTTCTTTAGGTTCAAAGTACCATAATGTGCTATTCAAGGAACAATATGCCAACAAATGTTGGTACATTGGTCCTGAAATGATCAAAATTTCTTCATCCGTCAAAAATACTTTTACCAATTGCTCGGCTTCTAACTCACCGGATTGAGATACCAATTACACCAGATTTAACAAACCTATCTGACAATGAAAACCGCATTGATATCGGTCCAGTAGTTTTTACGTGATGCGTGAGCAAACAAACATACAGACAAACAGAAAGTAAGCCAAGAAAACTAAAAAAAAAGTTGTTCAATACCTTTTTTAAGCACCCAAGAGCATTTTCTTCATTTGAATTCATTTAGTAGTTTGGGTGCGATGCGCGGTCAAGATACGAACAAACAGACAGACAAAATTAAAAAGTAAAACAGTTCGGCTTCAGTATCGAATATAGAGAATCATCCAAAAAATATTTTTTATTACTTTAATATTAACATAACTTTGGACACATATCCCGCAAAAACCCTTTACTTTTTCGGGATAAAACGTGTCCTAACCTATCATATAACTTAAGACTACACATCAGAATTTACATCAAAACCAGACCATGAGTTTCAGCGTGGTACGTGTTCTTTTAAATAAGTTTCAACCCCTATCCTGCGAAAACCCATACATTTTTCGAGATGTAAAGTATCCTATATCCTACCTTGAAGTATGAACTCAAATCATACCAAATTTTATTTTTATTCATTGAGTATTTTCGACGTGATGCACTTCCAAGCTGCAGACAGACAGACAGACAGACACAAAAAAACTGTTTTGGCTTTAGAAATGAACATAGAACGGCCCCCAAAAAATTTTACAAAATATCTTTAATTTACAGAATTTGGGACATTATTATCCCGCAGGAACTCTTTATTTTTTCGGGATAAATAGTATCCTCAATTTTAACCCATCATATAAGCTATGACTGTGCCAAGTTGCATCAAAATCCGTCCAGTAGTTTAAGAGTGGTACATGTTTTTTGAAATAACTTTCAACCCCTATCCTGCGGGAACCCTTTAATTTTTCGGGATGAAAAGTAGCTTATGTCCTACCTCGTAGTATGAACTCAAATCATACTATGTTTCATTTAAATTCATTCAGTAGTTTCGGTGTGATTCCTAGCCAAGATATAGACAGACAGACAGACAGACAGACAGACAGACAACAAAGAAGAAAAAAAAAACAGTTTTGGCTTCAGTATCGAATCTAGAGTACGGTCCAATTTTATTTTTTAAATATCTTTAATGTATAGAATTGGACCCGTTACAGTTTTATTATACGTACGTAGTTTTATTATAGATATATAGATTAGGCTTCTGTTCTCTACACTCAATGGCACTGTTGAAACCAGGCAGCGACGTGGCGTTTTATTACTCTCATTCTAGGCTTTTTTTTTAGTGTACGTACCGGTTCTCCTATTTCAAAGCTGTATTTATTCTAGCTGGTTTTTGATTTGTTATGTTCGTATCAGGGGTGACACAGGGAGACGTTATTTCTCCGAAACTGTTCACCTCTGCAATGGAAGATATATTCAAGCTTCTGAACTGGAACGGATTTTGTGTTAACATCAATGGCGAATATATCACTCACCTTCGATTTGCTGATGATATAGTCATCATGGCTGAAACCCTGGAAGACTTAAGCACAATGCTCAGTGACCTCAATATTGTTTCCCAACAGGTGGGTCTTAAAATGAACATGGGCAAGACGAACATCATGTCAAATTCCCATGTCGTACCCATGCTGGTTTATGTTGGGAACGATATTATCGAAGCTGTTGATCACTATGTCTACTTTTTTTTCTTTTTTTTTTATACAAGGAGGGGAAATCCTCATGGATACAGCGGAAGTGCGGTTATGTCGGACTCCGCCTTGGCGACCTACCGACTAAAAACCCTTCCCTGTGTGCTAGTCCTTCTGACGTGATCATAAATATTTATTACACATCTTTGTATTATTTTCTTCTTATAAGCAAGTAACTTCTTTTTTTTCTGTCTATATTATTTTAAACTATTATACTTATACAATTTTATAAATTTTATCGTATCATTTCACTTTTACTTACTATTTTAACGTAATTATTTATTTACTGCTTCACAACTATGCTGTTTTATTATTTATTTACTGCTTCACAACTATGCTGTTTTATTATATATTTACTATATATTCACAACATAACTTATTTATCTATTTCTTTTTACTACCTTATTTGCTATATTAACACAATATTTCACAAAAATGTCTCGACTCGTATAATCCATTATCAAGTTGCTGATATTTTCGACAGTTACTTGTATTCCTAAATTTTGCTCCAACTCAAACCTATCATAAACATAGGCTGGGCATTCTAGCAGGATATGTCGTACGGATTCATCCTGACTAGGCTCGCAGATGCTAGATGGGCTTTCCTTACACTTAAACCTGTTCAAGTATTTGGAAAACCCACCGTGCCTCGTCATTACCTGAGTCAGTACACCGGTCGGCTCTACCTGAGTAACGATTTTATATGCTTGAATAGCATCCGGGAAGAACAATTTAGTGATAGCCGCGGTCTTACCTGATTTGTATCTCCGATTCCATTCGTCACTATGTCTACTTGGGTCAGACGATCTAACTGGATAGATCCAACTTCGACAAAGAGGTCAACCGACGAATCCAACTCGGATGGGCAGCGTTTGGGAAATAACGTCATATCTTCTCGTCACAGATACCGCAGAGCCTCAAGACGAAAGTTTATAATCAGTGCGTATTGTCAGTGATGACATACGGCACTGAGACGTGGTCGCTAACTATTGGTCTCACACACAAGCTCAGAGTTGCGCAGCGTGCAATGGAGAGAGCTATGCTCGGTGTTTCACTACGTGATAGAATCCGAAATGAGGAAATCCGTAGACGAACGAAAGTTACCGACATAACTCTTAAAGTTTGCAAGTTGAAGTGGCAATGGGCAGGCCATATAGTTCGCAGAACCGACAACCGTTGGGAAATAAAGATTCTCGAATGGCGATCACGAACAAGCAAGCGAAGTGTGGGGAGACCTCCTACACAATGGACCGACGACATTGTAGCCATCGCAGGAAGTCGGTGGCATCAAGATCACTCGTCATGGCGCTCATTGGATTTGCTCATTGGATTGGGGAGGCCTATGTTCAGCAGTGGACTTCTAAAGGCTGACATGATGACCAAGGTGTGCAACCTGACCCAAAGAAAATAGAATGTGTCAAACAATTATCAATTCCGAAAAATCCTAATGACATAAAATCCTTCCTCGGTTTAATCGGCTATTACAGACGCTTCATACAAGATTTTTTTTTTCTCAGGCTTTTCCAATCCATTTACTAAGTTATCTGTCACGAAAATTTACAATATCGTCGCATTCATTTTCCATGATACTAACATCAAAGTTCACATTTATCACAACAATATACTATTCCCAACGCCAGACGAAATTAAAAACATCCTTAAAGAAAACCATGACTCACCTTGGTACTGCACGAATGTTTGAACGAATCTAGTCAATGTACTGGTGGAAAAATATGCGTACCGATATAGAGCTCTGTGTCAAACAAACCGTGCGCCATGATAATCATATCCACTGCAACCAGACCCACGGAAAAAGTATATCTTGAAATTGTCGGTTCTTCTCCAGAAACCTATAAGTTTATTCTCACTCTTCAAGACGACTTGACAAAGTACTCCCAAGCCTACCCCCTGCAGATCTGTTCCGCCGAAGAAACTGCTAAGAAATTCGTACACTTCATCTCCAATGTAGAATAAAAATAAAGTTTTCAGCGCAATTAAGTCCCGTTTAAATATATAACTATGCTATGTTAGCGTACAATACAAATGTCCCAAAGTCCATCGATGTAATCGAGAACAATACTTACACCGACTATATTCGCGCGTTAAATCATAAATTATTTTATTGTAGGCAGAAAGCGATCCAAAACATACAGAACTCAAAAAAGAGGTCAAAAAAGTACTATGATTCACATACAAAGCCAAAGACGTATAATGTTGGTGATATGATTTATCTGAAGTGTCATCATAAACAAAATAAGTCCTTCTTACCAGTTTGGATAGGCCCTTTCAAAATAATAAAGATAAATGGAAATCACACAGTTACTATACTCATAAATAGGCGCCATGAACGCCATCATTACGATGAAATTAAGCTAGCTGCTGACAATCCTTCACAAAGACCCTTCTTTTTCAAGCAAACTCTTCTCCATACAAGCTCGGTCATCCATTCTCAGCTTCGATAGTAGATAGTTCTGGCTTATATTATGAAATGTACTCGATGTTAAGTTCACTAACGATAATCGGGACGTTGCGACCTTCGTTGTTATACGTAACATACAACCGTTAAATGCCGTAGAAAATTTATTTAGTTAAACCGAAAAGTTTGGTAAGTCTACGTCCTCAAAAATTCAGACAGAATGCATAGTTAAATATTTAAACGGGACTTAATCGCGCTGAAAGCTTAATATTTATTTACCTCGACGTTTCGATCAAGTTGCATTGATCGTGGTCACGAGAAGACTGAAGTAGCGGGTGTCAGCATCGAGAAGGGCGAGCGTTGTCTCCAACTACCCGCATTTGGTTTTGTAAAAATTCAGAATTGTCACGACACACTACACTAACGACATCTGCAGATATCTTCTGACATAAACCGCGACGCGAACACTTGCATATCACGGGATTCCAGGACGCAGCCAACTTGAAACCATCCTCTCGCTTGAAATTGGGATACTTTTTAATTTCAACCGCTTCACGTACAATCCTGGAGTAGTAGTGACGTTCCGTGGAGAGGATCTTCGGGTCATGGAGTTCAATCCAGTGATTAGGGCCTGATTCAAGCAAATGCTCAGCGATTGCAGATTTATTTATCTGGCGGTTCTTTACAGCTGCAATGTGTTCTTTGACCCTTTCCGCTATAGTACGCTTGGTTTGTCCAATGTAGGAACTACCGCAGCTGCAATCTATCTTATATACGCCAGGAGTTTGAAAAGGAATGACATCTTTCGGTGTTCTAACATGCCTTGCTAACTTGGATAAAGGAGTATAAACAGTCTTGATAGACAAGTCCTTTAATAAAGCACCGACTTTATCCGTCACTCCTTTTACATAAGGCATGAAAGCCGGCTGTCTATCGACATCAGACCTACTCTTTATATCTGCGTCTAGGACGCCAACGTCTGGTCACCACATATCCGTTTCGCTTGAGTACCTCCTGAATATGAGACACTTCGGCATCCAAATGTTCAGGGTCACAGAGGGCATGAGCTCTGTCTAAAAGTGATCTGGCTACTGATTGTAAATGCCGCGGGTGGTGATGTGAAAAGGCGTTGAGGTATCTGTCAGTGTGTGTTGGTTTCCTATAAACAGAATGAGATAACAAGCCATTAGGTCTCACCGACACTCTGACATCCAGGAAAGCTAACGTTTTCTCCACCTCCAGTTCATAGGTACACTTGATGTTGCCATGGATTGAGTTTAAATGACCCAAGAATTGTTCCGCTGTCTGTTCATTGACTTTCATGATACAGAAAACATCATCCACATAACGCTTCCATACCTTCACCGCAAACGATTGTAGATCTATGGCCTTCTCAAAATGCTCCATCCAAATATTGGCCAGAACAGGTGCCACTGGACTGCCCATAGCGACGCCATCTATCTGGAGGTAATGCTGTCCACGGTACAGAAAGTAATTTCCTTCTAGGCAATTCCTCAGCAAAACAATCAAATTTTCTGAGAGATGGTTCTCCCTTAACTTTTCCCTTACGATTTCAAGGCACTCTTTTACTGGAACGTTGGTGAAAAGAGATTCCACGTTGAAACTCACCATGATGTCGTCTGGTTCCAGTTTAAGATATCTCGACAAAATGGCGAGAGTCTTTCACAAAAGACGCAGTCTTACCGACAAGAGGCTGCAACACAGACGCAACATGCCTCGCTAGACCGTAAGTGGGGGAATCTATCTGATTTACGATAGGACGCAACGGCACGTTGTTCTTATGTATTTTCGGTAAACCATATAATTTTGGTGGCTGCACTATTTGAGGTCTATATAGATTTCCATAAACGTCTTCTGAGAAAAGTTCCTTCTAGTCTCTAATAATGGCTCGGATACGGCGTGTCACTCTGGCAGTAGGGTTGTAAGACACAGATTGTAAATACTTCTGTCCTCCAACAAAATCCGTAATTTACACTCATAATCAGACGAATTAATCACCACAGTGGCGTTTCCCTTATCGGCCTGAAGCACTAATACGTCCTCATTATCGCGAATATTTTTGAGTGCTAAACGCTCTTCCGTGGTAACATTACTCTTAGGTAACTTAGCTTTACTCAAAATAATAGAAACATCCTGTCTAAGCGTTTCCGCAGCATTAGACGGCACCTTGTTTCGTATTATACCTTCTTCTACACTACTAATTATGTTTTCATACGGAATTCGTTGTGGGGTAAGCGCAAAATTCATACCCTTCGCCAGTACGTTTTGTGTTACATTATCAAAAGTAAGCCTCAAAAAAATTACCACAGTATCTTTCTGTGTTGATAAACATGCGTCTGATGGAAAATGAACCATATTGCTGTAGTACTCACGGCGCGCCAACAATTTTCCGAACTTAAAAACCAATATCACTACGCGGCTTTATACGAACACCAAATCACGGCATTTAGTTAAAAACAACAATGATGTGTTTAAACGCGCTCGTTTCTTTCGAAGAAATTCTAGGTGGTGAATTTTATTTGCAACCTCCGGCCCGTATCGGTTAGCAATTGTAACTTTTAAACTTTCGCGATTCGAACACATAGTTAAATATTTAAACGGGACTTAATCGCGCTGAAAGCTTAATATTTATTTACCTCGACGTTTCGATCAAGTTGCATTGATCGTGGTCACGAGAAGACTGAAGTAGCGGGTGTCAGCGTCGAGAAGGGCGAGCGTTGTCTCCAACTACCCGCATTTGGTTTTGTAAAAATTCAGAATTGTCACGACACACTACACTAACGACATCTGCAGATATCTTCTGACATAAACCGCGACGCAAACACTTGCTTATCACGGGATTCCAGGACGCAGCAAACTTGAAACCATCCTCTCGGTTGAAATTGGGATACTTTTTAATTTCAACCGCTTCACGTACAATCCTGGAGTAGTAGTGACGTTCCGTGGAGAGGATCTTCGGGTCATGGAGTTCAATCCAGTGATTAGGGCCCGATTCGAGCAAATGCTCAGCGATTGCAGATTTATTTATCTGGCGGTTCTTTACAGCTGCAATGTGTTCTTTGACCCTTTCCGCTACAGTACGCTTGGTTTGTCCAATGTAGGAACTACCGCAGCTGCAATCTATCTTATATACGCCAGGAGTTTGAAAAGGAATGACATCTTTCGGTGTTCTAACATGCCTTGCTAACTTGGATAAAGGAGTATAAACAGTCTTGATAGACAAGTCCTTTAATAAAGCACCGACTTTATCCGTCACTCCTTTTACATAAGGCATGAAAGCCAGCTGTCTATCGACATCAGACCTACTCTTTTTTATATCTGCGTCTAGGACGCCAACGTCTGGTCACCACATATCCGTTTCGCTTGAGTACCTCCTGAACATGAGACACTTCGGCATCCAAATGTTCAGGGTCACAGAGGGCATGAGCTCTGTCTAAAAGTGATCTGGCTACTGATTGTAAATGTTCAGGAGGTACTCAAGCGAAACGGATATGTGGTGACCAGACGTTGGCGTCCTAGACGCAGATATAAAAAGAGTAGGTCTGATGTCGATAGACAGCCGGCTTATCCTATTTTATGTAGTATTTTAGGTACTATATCTTAATATTAATGTAGAATCCTTAACTCTGTATCATTCTATACTATATCATTCTAAATCCTTTGAAACAGATTGCACTATGGAAAGTGTGCACAAGAACTGCACAACCTGATTCCCCCATCACCATTCATTCTGATCATTCCATCACCGTACGACTAGACGATCAGCAAACCGCCACCCATTCATGGTTGAAATACCTCGCACAAGAACGAAGCGTTACGCTTGTTCATTTATTATAAGAACTGCAAAGGAGTGGAATGCACTGCCCTCGTCAGTGTTTCCGGTAAATTATAACCCCGGTATGTTCAAGACAAGAGTGAATAGGTATCTACTAGGCAAGCGTGTTACACCTTCGAACACATCATCGCTTTCCATCAGGTGAGATCGTGGTCAAAGGATTGCCTAGTCCATAATAAAAAAAAAAAAAAAAAAAAAAAGTTCTTATTGAAATTTGTTTAATTCCAGATCCGTAACGAAATTCAAGTCAGTTGCTCTTGATTCCTCATCACTTGTCCGTGATGATGCATCTTACGGGGGGTTGTTACGATGCCCATACAAAGCAAGCGCATGAGGGTGGAAATGCTGATGCTCGCACTTTTGGCATTGTCGGTGTTTCCGCCTAACGGCGACTTTTTGGTAATTAGATATTCTAATACATTCAGACTTGAATTCCGGGCATGGCTAAATATTACTTTAATGTTTTTTCTATTTCTTTTAATTCAATACATTTCATTCTAGCCATCTTAATTTGTTTATATTAAAACTCGATTTCTGACCCACCCCGTAACAGAACGAGAGGGTTTGTTCGCTCTGTGCTAGAGCTTTATGTACCGTTGTGATCGTTGTGCGCTCCATAACTTCTTCTTTCCAACAATATGCTTAATCTTTATATTAGTACGGAATTTCCGGACACTGCATTCACTTTTGTGTATTTTAAGATACTTAGTAAACTTTTTCATATTGAACCGATTTTCTACAATAATACCCGAATCAATACGCTACCCTGTCTAAATCGCGAGTCATGCCGAATTAAAGATCACGGTAACGATCTCTGTCTTTTAGCAAACTAAACATTAAATAGCTTATAGTTACAAAGTTATAAAAGCAAGACGTTAAAGTCCTCTTTGTTCCGATTCACATTTTGCCCTCGTATGTTTCAGTGTGATTTTAAAGACGTTTCACGTCATAAGCCCAAATAGTTTTTGAGTTCAAGTTAACTAAACGCTGAGTAGTTGAAAACTTGGACACTGTGCCCGAGTTTACGGTACCAGACATATTATTTCAAGGTTGTAAACTAATATATTCCAAAGCAATTAGTTACAACTCGGGAGAGCTAGTATACAGTAGAATTCAATTACCCGTATGATTAATTTACTATAATTAAGCCGGAGCGGGCAAGACATATTTTCCGGCTCTTAGCGCAAATCTAATAAAGATACAGTACAGGCTTACTGGAACCTAGTTCACAAAGGGGTAGAAGGCGAGAGAGTAACTATTTTTAGTACTGGCTGGAGATTATTAGCACAGCGTTTTATATTTGTACCGGCTGTTTTACACTTTTTTGTTCGGCTGAACACAGTGCAGTTGATACTTTTATTTATTTTATTTGATACTTTTTTTGGCCTTTTTCATATTTAATTTGTAATTGATAGCTACGGGCCAATTTTATGATATACTACTGAATAACCCCGGCTTCGATAAAGATTTAAAGCTAAAGATTTGTCTTTATTTGTACACGATTCTACTCGTGTTTGAACAAAAAAGAGCAATTGAATAACGTGTAACTTTACTTTAATAGTTAGACATATAGCCTCGCGGACTTTTTAGTGTTAGTACTATAAACATGTAGTACCTACATTATTTTATGTATGATCAATAGTTTTCGTAGCGCACGACAAATAAATAGTTCGTCCATCACGGGAATCTGTCTCGAAGTTAAGAGTATTAATTTCAACTTGATACACGTTCCGGAGAAAAAAGGACTTGATAGAAAGACAGACGGACGAACGGACAACAACGTTATCTTTGTTGCTCGTATCCAGATATCCTGATGAGGGGCTTCGGTTTGGGTTGAATTTGAGACGGCTGGATATGAATCTTCTATTTATTGTCCAATGACATCGGTGTCTTCAATACAGGGTCCGAGAGAAAAGAGGTCGCAGCTATCCGGTTTAGCCAGGCCAGTCGCACTCCGCAACAAGTACAAATATTAAACCTACAGTTTGCGGCCGCAATATTAGGGTTGAATCAGTAGTGTCAAGCGTGCGCTCGAAGTGTCACGCGCCGTTTGCTTACGATAAAGTACCTACTTACGTAAAGTTTTGTCAAATGTTATTCTTTTCTTAACTGTGAGTACCAAGAAGAAACTTAGAATGTACTGCATAGCATTCGGTTGGACAAGTCTCGTAAAAACCTACACCCTGTCATTTTATTACGTAGGTAGCCATTTCTTTTTCATTCATTATTAAGCATGAAATTCAGACAGGCATTTTTTTAATTCATAAAAGAGCAATACCTGTTAAGTTATAATCAAATAATGAGGTACTAGGTCTATTCTGATAAGAATTACATTATATTATGTGTAGTTAATGGAACTATCAACATTTAATTAATAAAAATTAAAATTTAATAAGTAAAATAATAATACATTATTAGGTACATAATTGTTTATTCTGTTATAATATCTAAGTCATATCATATCACAGAATAATTACAGAATAATTACGAGCTAAATTGCACTTTATTGCGTTGTAGCGATAGTTGCTATGTATTTAGATGACTTTACTCAGTTATCCTTCTGTACCTGTACAGTGATAATGGTGATGATGGTGGAAATAAACCCCTTCTCATATGTAGTTTAATGAGTTATAAACGTAAAAATAATGTGAGTACAGAAATGCAATTCTGCAATATTTTGAAATGGTTTTGTAATCAGCATCGTATTTTTTTCTTTACATACCGAATCGTACTAGTAACGACGTTTTCAAACCAATCGCTTCGATCGCCGTGTCCACCCGCAGGACGCGTTGGTTTGACCGAACCTTTAAATGGTAGCAGAATGACATTTACATATACAGTATCAATGTAAATCAGGCCTAAAATTAACATGCAGGGAAGGTTAACTTACTTAACATAAATCTTATCGAAGCGAGTTCATTCATGTAAAGGCCGTTATCTCTCTGAAAGTGCCTTCGTGGTGGAGAAAGTGTCAAATTGAGGAATGTTAATAGCTACATTTCTGGAGAGTATCACTCGCGGTGAAACATACCAGAAAATTACTTGTAAACTTTCTTGGGAGACGAGGTTTTGCAAATGAACTCAGTCTGGTGGAAACGCGAATCTATACTTATAATATAGCAGTATGTACCAAAAAAACTGTACAATGAAGACAATTAAAAAAAATGGTCTAAGGTACTTAAAATAAGCTACTGAACAAGAATATAACAGTTTTAAAAATCGTGTCTGTCTGTTTATCTGTATGTTTATTCGCGAATCACGTAAAAGCTTCTAGACCGCTTTCGATGCGATTTTCACTGTAGGATAGCTTAGGGTTTGGCTTAAAGGCTGGGGTATTTGGTATCTTAATCTGATGATTAAATGCCGAGCATTTGATATACTTATAACTATTTGAAGGATGAACGAATTTTGAGGAAATGTAGTATATTAGGTACATACTTAGGTAGTTATACTTCATAGGTAATTTTGGTCCTGGAATAACACGTATGGGCTATTTTTAAATGAAGTGACCACGCGGGCAAAGCTGCGGGCACAGTTTGTATGCATGTAATAGAGTAGAATTTTTTGTTTCAAACTTAAATGCCATAGTCACCACGCTTGGCAGGCGGATTAGTGATCGCAGTATTACAAATATGTACTCGGAGGACGCTGCTATCTTCTGGTGTATATTCCCTTATTCGCCTCTTATGACATCCACGGGAGGATTGGGAGGGGTTTTATTATAAGCCGAGGCCGCCACGGCAAAGGATAGGTATTGTAAAATATCTTCACAACAATAAATACACATGATTTTATATTTTTCGTGACAAACTCCCAACAGTACACCAATAATGTTCACCTGAAAATTTCTTATGGTATTATATGATCACATAGGTACCTACGCTCAAAAAACTTCTAATGAGAAAAGCTTTACAAGTCGAGCTGTTATTCTACATTGTCCTGTCCTCAAGAAACCACTCTGTACAATTTTCTTTACGTCAACTGTAATCAGAGACTTCTGCCGAAGTACCGCCCGCAGAAGGCAAACAAGTGGAGAGCACCTCACGGTAAGTGGATTTCGGATCTCGAAATCTTAATAGCATTGTTATTCTAAAAGGCTAACCTAACCTATCTCATTATATTCCGACATTTTTGCGGATAAGTCGCTTATAGTCCTACCACGATTAAAAAGAAGGTATATCTTTTAAAACGTGGTAGGTTGTTGTACTTGGACACATCTTGCTGATGTGCATGTGGTTAAAGAAATAAAATGTACGAAG
The DNA here is from genome assembly GCA_946251855.1 of Alsophila aescularia. Lineage (NCBI taxonomy): Eukaryota > Metazoa > Arthropoda > Insecta > Lepidoptera > Geometridae > Alsophila > Alsophila aescularia. The sequence goes on along the minus strand of OX276378.1, from coordinate 9,697,575 downwards.
CCTACTACAATAGAATAGTAGAGAATATTAATATTATTGTCTTTGTGATTTTGTGTTTATTGAGCAATGTTGTGATAGTGCCAGCACTAAAGTAAGACAATAACTGGTCAAGTTGCGAGTGCGCCCCTCGAATATTCAGGGTTCCGTACTTCTAAGATCTTATTTGTATAGCAGTTTTTTTTTATGAACCGTAAAATTTAATTTAAACGGAAAGCTTAGTTACAAGTTTCTAAATCAATATCATTTAGGAGCCGTAACAAAACTATATTTTGAATTTTACGGGCGCTCAAGTCTTTGTTTATTAATTTAAAAAAAGGTTGTTACGTATTAGCAATATTGTTTCATAGATACAAGAGAAAGAAAAGAAAAGGAAATGATCGCCCTTCCATGTAATTTCTTTCTTACATGCACCCACAAATATAATGTTATATGTTTTGAAACACGATCTGATATTTTGGGTCACGGAACGACTATATTTCGTGGAATGTATATTTCGAGTCCTTATCATATTTTGTTTAGGCTCTACTAGCCGGCGACGGATTTTCAAGAATAATAAGGTTCCATTAGTCCTTTGGGAACCCTAAATAGTAAACAATATTTTGATCGCGAGCATTACTTCTGAAATCAATTTGCTCAACCATCAGCAAGTTATTAAGACTAGTGGAGATAACGGGTATCACTGTAGCAGGAACTGTATGTTACTAATTAATTAATCAATTAATGCCTGTTTTCTCTGAGTTGGTATATTCAACTGAATACACGTTCACTAGAGGTAAAACACAACCCAATTTTAAAACACTATCACTTATAGTGAAATTATAACTTTTTCTGAGCTATCACCCATTGATAAATACCTAATCATTATACCTACAAAGGTACGCCCCCATTGAGGAAACATAAATTTAAAAAATATCACGGTTCTTGTTCTTCCTGCTAATAATCCAACGATCAAGACTGGCTATTCATCGAGATTACTCGCCAGATTGCTCCGCTTGTATATGATTATTGTGCTTGGATTAGGATTCTAGGATTATCTCTCTTTCTAATCAAAAAGCGCATGGGATATTGTAGATGCGAATCTGGGTCGTGGGACCACAGATTATGATGGAGCGGGTTTAAGAGTGGTAATGGTTACATCCAGGTCGTAGGTCCTGAATGTATGATGACGCGGTGCGGGGGAAAACTAAGGTAATGCGGGGGCGAATGAGAAGAGAAGAGAATGAGAGATAAGAGCAGATTGTTGCGCACCAAAGTAGAAGGTAGCCGGAGGGGCAAACGAACTCACCGTTGATCCAAGCAACCTCGTTCCTCTGGTCCGGCGTATCTGATGGCAGCAAGCGTCGAAGGCGTTAATCCTCTTCTCGAAAAGTCACGGAAAGTCTATGTTACACGTCACCAAGATGGAGTTCCGAAGTCAGCGCGGAATGGAGTTCATTCCAACGCGGGTCGCGGCGGCGATAAATATAAGCGGAAGATACGTATTTCGTATCAGCGGATGATGTCGACTCCAGCGAGCTTGGAGGTCAACTCTGAATGCGAAAGGTGGCGTCGTCGTACGACGCGCTGCGTGCCAATCTTCCGCACTAATTTAGCTGCGCATGCATCGGCTGCAGCGCGCGGCCAAAGGGCAACGAGATTAGCTTAAACACAAGCGGTTCGCTGCATTTACCCCAGATGGCATCCTCTACGGTTAGTGCGAACAAAAACGGCGTAACCAGATATGTTTCACGCTGTTTTTGGCTTATGCTGTACGAAAATTCATCCCTGAGACGGCTCGTGTCTCATAAACAATCAATTCAAGCCCCCGACATTAACGAAGCTTAGAAATGTTTAACCCTTTTGCCTAATTGCACTTTTTCCAATAGTCTACACCTGGCAACATCGATAATTTTCGGCAATTAACTGCTACGGTTATAATGAGAGTGTTGCCATTTGCGAGAAAAATATTGAATCACACCTTTTTATATTACTAACTAGCTGTACCCGCGGCTTCGCACGCGTTGCCATTTCTCTAGGTTAAAAGAACTATTATTATTCCGATACCTAAAATACCAATATAACAACATTTTAACAATATTCCTTCTTCCGTCAGACAGTTTTTATCTTGGCTCGGCTTCTACTCGTTTAATTGAGATAGTAAATACACCAGTTTTTATGTCAAACCCTATACAACAGTGAAAACCGCAACGCAATCTTCTAGTATTTTTTTACGTGATGCCTGAACAAATTAACAGACAAACAGACACGAATTTAAAAAATGTTTTATTCGTTTTCAGTAGCTTATTTTTGGACCGTAGATCTTTTTTTTTTAATATACACATTGTTTAATACTTACTGCTTTATTATATGAATAGATGCCCTTCACTTTGAGCAGAATAATAAATATATGTATTTTATTAAATTATATTAATTATTCCTATATAACAAACAGTACCTTGACATACCTACTGACTGACTGACTGACTGACTGACAGGCAAACAACGCCCAGTCTAAACCAGTGGACTTAGGTATTTAAAATTTGGAGGAATATTTCTCGAGTATTCTAGAGGTGAACTACGGAAGTAACTATAAACCGTAAAACATGAATACAAACTCCAAATAAAATACCCCTATTGCGGGGACCCTTTAATTTACCGGTATGAAAAGTATCCAATATCCTACGTCGTAGTATGAACTCAAATAATGACAAGTTTCATTTCAATTCATTCAGTAGTTTCGGCGTGATGCGCGTCCAAGATACATATAGACAGACAGACAACACATAAAAATAATGAAAAAAAAAAAAAAAACAGTTTTGTCTTCAGGACGAATAATAGAACAGCTCCATAAATTATTGTGCATAAAATTCGTGCAGTACTTTCAGCGTGATACGTGTTCTTTTAAATAACTTTCAAGCCCTATCCTGCGGGAACCCTTTAACTTATTGGGATAAAAAGTATCCAATGTCTTACCTCGTAGTATGAACTCAAATCATACCAAGTTTCATTTAAATTCATTCAGTAGTTTGGCGTGATGCCTAGCCAATGTACAGAATTGGAGCTGTTACAGTTTTGTTATAAGTATAGATTTGTTTTCATTTATTTTCACGGCACGCATCTATTATTCCCTAAGCGGCGTAGTTAAGCATTAATCGGATAAAGATGGGAAAATATAATAATTTTGTAATGGAAAAATTTGGACCACGGACGAGATTCAAACTCGCATACTGAGCCTCAGCGTGGCACATGCGTTTGCGACTTCGAATCTCGTCCGTGATACAAATTTTTCCATTACAAAATTATTATATACTAGTGCCCGCTTATTATTATGTGCCCGCGGGTTTGCCCGCGTGGTCATTTCATTTAAAAGTGGCCCACGCGTGTTATTCCCTGACCAAAAGTACCTACAAGGTACAATATACTACATTACTTCAAAATCCGTTCAGCCTTCAAATAGTTTTTTATCGATTGCTCGGCATCTAATCATTGGAATAAGGCTAGCGCGCAATGCCTTGTGTTTTATAACGCACATTCTGTGAAGTACGGAGTGTCATAGAAATGCACGTATTGCGGTGAAATAAACGCATATAATTTAATATGAAATAAACGGTAGAATAAACGCATCAGTGCGGTGCTTGGTATCTTGGTAGTTTTTAAATCAAACCTTAATTATCTTCTTTGTACTTTCTTTGGGACTTTTTTGTTCATAGTGCTTTATTATAAGTACAGATACTACGCTCTCTAGTGTAGAGGTCCTACAATAATAATACTTACGCCCGTGTTAAGGAAATAGGATACTCCGTTGTACTCATGCTCTAATATAAACTCGTTTTAGGCTCTTTATGCGTGATGCCTTGAGAATCTATCTGTGTTGTATTGCAGTTGCGTTGTGTTCTCCACATATTTTCAAAATACGCCCCGCGATACTTAAATTCAAAAGTATACCCGTAGGGCAATCACGAATATTTGCGAGTGTTCGTATCGTTAGCGTAAGCATTTTGTATGAGATTTGATAAGCGCCTCTACCGGACGTTAAACAGAACTAAATTCGATAGCAGGAATACTATCATGTCGCCTTCGTATCGCCTGCGTATCGCATGCGTAGCGATACCTAGTACATTTTGTACCAAAACAGCGATCACGAACATTTTTTTTTACATTAGCACGCAGGCTGGCTAACGTCATGCTACGGTGAACGTAGGCAAATTTATTCACGTAGATTTTGTCCAATTTGTCAGTGAAAAATCTTTCGTAAGGTATTGAATTACAATAATATTGTTTAATTCTAGTATTTTATAGCTTTTTATATAAGTACATAAGTTAAATAACATTTTTTGTGGCCCTATGTTTCATATATGAACATATTAATGACCATGTTACTGAGCAAAAGTCGAGGTTATACTATTAGAAAACTTGTGTGTTTTATACGTATAAAAACTGTTATTTAAGCTCAAAATGGAATGGCCTCTTATTATTTAATTTGCTACAAGATAAATTGAAAACAAGAAGAAGAAAGAGATAAAATGTGAGGATAAATATCATATTTTTAGTAAGTACCTAGGTACCAAGAATGCTAAATACAAGACAATAATATTGTTTATTTCTAGTATTTTATAGTTTGTTATGTAGGTATTTACGTTAAATATTTTTTTTGTGGCCCTGTTTCAATTAAGAAAATATTGATCATAAGTTGGGGTTATGATATTATTGCCTATAAAACTTGTGTGTTTCATAGGCAATAATATATTTTGTTAATGTTGCGCAAGCACTTACAAAGACTCAGAAGTGCTCGGGTGTAGAGCTCTAGAGCTTTTAAAAGAATACTTACCTTCAGATACCAATAATAGAAATTTTATTTTGAGCCCAATCAATATTACACAAGTTATAAATATTTTAGACAAATGAAACCTAAAAGATCAAATGACTTGTGATATATTACTCCTTATTTATTAAAAAGAGCTTAAATTTGAACTTGCTACTCCTTTGATGAATATTATTAATGATTGTATTATAAATGGTTACTTTCCTAATAATATGAAAGTTGCAAAAATTGTTCCGATATTCAGAAAAGGTAACACCGCATCATGTGATAACTACCGTCCAGTATCAGTCTTGCCGTAAATTTTTTGAAAGTATTTAACGGATGAAATTACTAGCTACATGACATCTAATAATTTATTTAATAGTAGACAATTCGGTTTATGGGAGTTCCACAGGGGGTCAATCCTGGGACCGCTATTATTATTAATTTATATAAATGACATTTCTATCGTATGCAATAATGTTGACATAGTTTTATTTGCTGAAGATACGAGTTTAGTTATTAAGGACTAAACTGACAACGGTATTAGTGATAAGTTTCTTGATTTAATTCCCAAAATTGAACAATGGTTTTCCATCAATAATTTACTTCTTAATGTAGAAAAAACGCATACTATTGAATTTGTTCTGGGATCACGCTCTAACAATCTGCCTGAATGTATACAGGACTCATTTAATGACCTATATCTAAGTTGTACTGACCATGTTTAGTTTCTGGGGCTGTGGATTGACCGCAAATTAACATGGGCAATACACATAAATGAGCTATCAAAAAAGTTCAGCAACATACGCAATAAAAAAAATGCTGCCAGGGATATTTATTTTGCATATTTTCATTCGTTGATGACTTATGTAATAATATTCTGGGGGGGTGGCAGCTGATGCTGGAAAAAATTTCATACTCCAAAAACGTGCTATCCGGTATATATTAGGATTAAAATGGAGAGACTCTTGCAGAGAAATGTTTAGGGACCTTAACATTATGACGATGGTAGGGGAATTTATATACCAGAACCTTTTATATGTAAGAGAAAATGTATCTAATATGACCCTTCTTAAGGATATAACTACATCATCACAATACAAGATATAAAAATAATTTAGTAATGCCACAAACTAGACTTGCAAAAATATCTAAAAGCTATTTATGTATATCAGTTAAATTATATAATAAAATTTCATTAGAAATAAGAAATAATAATGAAATTGAATTTTTGACTTGTATTAAGAATCATTTAATAGCCAAGAGCTATTACAAACTTGACGAAGCTTTTTCTGATAGAAATATCTTTGATATATAGTGACTTTTTTGTGTTGTGTACTTATAATGATATCTTAATTGCTTACAATATTTTGTGTTGATGTTGCTTTTGCAGAAAACTTTATTTGAATGCTAGAATAATTTTGAATATTTTTTACCCAATTTATATTTTGTGATACAATGTTCTGTAAGTGACTTGTCTAAGTACATGTAATACGTCAAAAGATGAATAAATGAATTGAATTGAATTGAAATGGGCAAGACGAACATCATGTCAAATGCCCATGTCGTACCCATGCCGGTTTATATTGGGAACGATATTATCAAAGCCGTTGATCGCTATGTCTACTTGGGTCAGACGATCCAACTGCGTAGATCCAACTTAGACAAAGAGGTCAACCGACGAATCCAACTCATGAAATTACGCCATATCTTCTCGTTGCAGATACTGCAGAGCCTCAAGACGTAAGTTTATAATCAGTGCGTGTTGCCAGTGATGACATAAGGCACTGAGACGTTGTCGCTAACTATTGGTCTCATACACAAGCTCAGAGTTGCGCAGCGCGCAATGGAGAGAGCTCTGCTCGGTGTTTCACTACGTGATACAATCCGAATTGAGGAAATCCGTAGAAGAACGAAGGTTACCGACATAGCTCTCAGAGTTTGCAAGTTGAAGTGGCAATGGGCAGGCCATGTAAGTCGCAGAACCTACAACCGTTGCGGAATAAAGGTTCTCAAATGGCGAACACGAACAAGCAAGCGAAGTGTGGGGAGACCCCCCACACGATGGACCGACGACATTGTAGCCATCGCAGGAAGTCGGTTGATGGAGGTGGCACAAGATCGCTCGTCATGGCGCTCTTTGGGGGAGGCCTATGTTCAGCAGTGGACTTCTAAAGGCTGACATGATGATATTATGATTTAAATCCCATCCCACCTTTTCTGTGCATCAGACAAGTGGCATGAAAGATGTGGAACAGAGTGGCTCAGAAAAGACATGAATGGAAAAGGTTGGAGGTAGCTTTTGCTGATTGGCAAACAGATCTATAGAAAAGAAGCAAATAGTAGATATACAACAATCGACTTAATTCTCATCTTTTATAATCTTTATACTATGTAATTATTTATACTATGTAGATCTGAATAAAAGTCTATATTATTATTATTAAAATCTCTTTCATTATTTTTTCTAGGTACACTAAGGCAAATTAATCTAGTTACTGGTACATTTGTTGTAGGTACCTATTAAATAATAATTCTTGCTTGTAAGTAGGGAGAAAGGGATGGGCTTTCTCCCTTTGACTAATTTCTCTAAAAGTAGGGAAATATCTAGTTAGGTACTTATTTGTGGTTTGGTTTAACTTTAAAAGACCCACCGTACCCCTGGTGGTAGCTGAAGCGTCCCGAAAATATCTATGGATTACCCATATTAGAAGAACAAACCAACCAATCAATCTCTTCAACAACTTCAACCATTTATCAAGAAAACAGTTATGATGTATTGGTATGAAGAAAAAGCTATTGCAGTATTTTTTGTCTCGTTTATTTTAGGGGCTTTGGGTCGTCCAACTATGTCGACTATGTCAGTCTCATAGTATACACACTAGTTTGTAACCGCTTTTGACCAACCTATATGTGGACTGATAGAGCATCCCTGCTGTGCCCGATGTTTGCGCAGCTAAGATGCTCTGGAACAGACCCACATCAAGTTGGTTTACATATACCACCTTAAATAATTTCTCTCTCATAGATGCACTCCGGACTTATTCATTCCATCAGAAAATGGTAGACATCTTTCGAAATACCACTAAGATCACAGTTGGGGCTATTGATTTTCTTCATTAAATGTTTAAAGGCATATGTCTGGAGTGCAATCTATAAGCAATCACAATTAGTTTCCTTCTAAACTTCACATCGGCACACCATGGTATACGAGGAGGCTCACTTTGCATTGTTCTGTAAAATATTCCTTTTCTCAAGAGACAATATCAAAATACTCCTTCCAATGCGATGTAATATAACTTTTGTATTGGATAAGTACTTTCAGATGAACTTCCGTACCATTTATTATTGCCTCTCTGGCAAGTTTATCTGCCTCCTCATTACCATGTGTGCCTACATGAGCAATAGATACTTCAATAAAACCATTGAATTAATGAACAGTAAGTATATGTATTTATGACTAATATGAAATTGAAAATAAGTTAAGAATCGACATAGTATTTTAAAACTGACATAAAGTAGGGAATTTAATTGAAATGTTATTTTGTTAAATTATACCTAGAAATATTTTGTGACTCCACTCATGAGTGCAGCGCCCTGACAGGGCACATGTATTAGTTACTAAAAAGACTTTTTGTAACAACTGTCTGTCTACATGTTGGCATTAATAAATGAAATAAATAAATGAAATCATAACTATTAGATAAATAACCAGATTTATTAAAACTTCTTTCAACAAACAAGTGCATCATAATTCTTCTTTCTATTGTTTGAGAAGACTTCCATTCATTGTTCATCAGGGATCTCCACTACAATATGTTGGCTTGTCCTCAGGTGTGCCGAACTGAGACATTAAATATGGAGGAATAAATAAGAGACACCTATTCAACACTACTGGGCCAACAAGTCTACAGCTTGTGACAATGTCTTCCTCATCAAAATTATAACCTCTTCCATATTTTATCAACGTCTCGGTAGAGAGTAACTATATTCTTTGATCACCGTACCACAGTACATATATAGTCTTTACAGACAGTAGTGTATCGAAGCATTGTTTTCGAGTTTGATGTCTACTGTCAGTCGGAGACGGATGGTTGCCACCTGTGGGTCTTTACCCGGCTACAAAAAAGGAGGGTTATGATTTTATCAGAATACCTATGTATGCATGAATGAATGTATGTATGTATGTTCGTCTGTTTGTACATGACCATAATTTAACGCTAACCTTATAAATTTGTAGGAATCTTCTATTAGTAAAACCAGAGTTTTTAAGTTACTTACAAAAACTTACTTACAAAAAAGGAGGCTATCGATTTCACGCGTATGTCTACTCATATTATAAAGAGGAAAGTTTTTTTTTTGTATTTTTGTATCTTTGTTTGTAATGGACGAACGAAAAAAATACAGAACCGATTTAAAAAAATATTTCACGTATTAGAAAGTTACATTATCAGCAAGTAACATGGGCACTATTATATTTTTCAAGAAAGTAGAGATACTACGAAAATGGCAATATACAATATTGCCATTTGTCACCCAAGAAATCAATAAAAATATTATGAAAAAAAAGACTTCGTATTCAAATTTTCTTTTCTAAACAAACACTAAAAAGAATAAAAGAATTATAATAGAACCAGAACACTATCACTTTAGGAAGAAAAACACATGCAGTCGAACATATAACCGTCTCCTTTTGTAAAGTTAATTAAAAATATACAACGGAATGACACGTTGCCATGGAAACGAAATAATAACAAGTCTGTCAAGTACGTGAGTACTTGGTTAGACATTTCTACTGTCGTTGGAGTAATGATGCAATTATTGTCGATGGAAAAAAAAACGCCAAAGATTTTGAACTACGCTTACTGGCGTATTTTTTTAGAAGTTACGATGCGTTTAATAATTCTAAAATTAAGAATAATGCCACGGTGTGAGCGCTACCCATGTGAAACCGGAGCAAATCACTAGTATGTAATATTGTTAAAAATTGTTACTTATTAGTAGCATTCATATTATGTTAGTCTATATGGGTAGGTATCTAAACGAATGTTACTACTTTGTATCTCAATCCGATGAGTAGAGAAGCCCGTCAATCGATAAAATAATATTTGACGACTGAACGAAATTTGGTAATTTGTACTTTTGGTTCTGGAATACATAGGCTACATTTTCCCCAGAAAAATGTCCGCGCGGGCAAAGCCGGGAGGATAATATAAAACTACACTATACCTATATTACTCTAGTTTATTCTTATCTTACGTTTTTTTGCCACATGGAAGGATATATATTTATAAACGATATATTTTGTGAGTTTTTAGAGTTATTCAAACATATTTTTTTCCGTCGGAAATAAAATATGGCAGTTGTAAGCCGCTTGACACTTCATATTTCCAATAGCACTCTTGCGGTTAAGACGCATCCAATGATACCTCATTTAGCAAAATCCATTTAGCCGTTTAGTCTGTAGGACTTGCCAAAGAAACGTAAAAACAAACAAACATAGGTACATACATACAACCCAAATACGTAATCCTCCACAGTCGGGCAATAAATGAAGTTAATTTATTTTGGGACCCCAATAGTGGGTCGAAAAGATTGGAATAAAGAGTCCAATCTTGATATATACTTGTATTACTACTAGTTGATGCCCGCGGCTTCACACGCGTGGTCATTTCTCTATGTTAAAAGTACTCTTTGTGCTATTCCAGGACCTAAAATACCAATATACCAACATTTGATCAAAATTCCTTCAGCCGTCAAAAATGTTTTTATCGATTGCTCAGCTTCTACTCATCGGATTGAGATATATCTCTATAAAAACTGAGGTACTTTATAAAGTACCTCAGATTTTAAGTCAAAACATAAGCTATCCAACAATGAAAACCGCATCGCAATCGGCCCAATAGTTTTTACGTGATGCGCGAACAAACATACAGACAGACAAACAGACAGACACGAATTTTTAAAATGCTATATTCTTGTTCAGTAGCTTATTTTATTGACCCTAGACTATTGTTTTTATTATCTTCTTTGTACAGACTTTTTCGTGCCTATTGCTTTATTATAAGTATAGATACTCTTTGGTCCAATCTATTTGTGGTACTGGCATCCTACTTGCAGAAAACAATCTGTCTTTCTCGTATTTTCATTACGTATCTTCAATAAAGTATCTTCACTAAGTGAATATACTATAGACACATAGACAAAGAGAATATAATCACTACGTTTTACGCATAGACGCGAAACTCGCTCGTATCGTTCTTTTCAAAACCACGCTGAGACCCCTGCCTCCCGGCTCCCGCACCGCGTGCGTCAAATCGTTTACTCCTCGATACACTACTGTCTGTAAAGACTTTATATGAACTGTGACCGTACTGTCCACACACATTTTTTTATGTCATTCTGACATTGTCTTAAATTGGAAAAACTATGTTTTTACCCTTGTAAAAACCTTTATAAAACAGAATTTAAACAAAATGAATACCTGCTTAGAATACATTTAATTTTAAAATCAAAGTTTACTGCACGTAGTTGAAGGAAATGTGTATATAATAGTATGCAGTAGACAGAAGGTATGCCATGTAGCTGAGCAGGTGTTCGTATGAAGACTTGCAGCTGAGAAGCCTCCACTGCCCATTGAAGGAGCAGCCGGCACAGAACTTGGTGCTGTTTGCGCACTAGGTGTTTAATGGTTTGTTTGGTAGACTCCTCCGTGTTCCTGTACCGTATTATTGTTTGCTGAGAGTCGCTCCCTTGAGCTGGTAGGTCATACCCTCGGGGGATCTCCTTGCGACAAGCTCAGTGCAGTGCTGTGCAAAACTTTACAGCTTGATATCCTAAGTGAAAATACAACCATTATGGGCAGGTGTGATGCTTAGCATCAGGTGAATGACTTGCTTGTCACATTACTTACTTTCTATGGTGGAGCTGGTTCATGCCATTTTTCCTCTGAACTAGTCCCCGGTACCGTCACTTATGTTAGTATGGTTTTATTAGTTAGGTATTCTATGCTATGGCTGTCAGCTCCTTTCACTTCTCTTGGAGGATATATATGTCAGCGATGAGACTCCAAAGGGGATTTGGATAAATCTCTATTTGAATAGAATATAAATTCAAATAAGTAATTACATTTATGTAACACAAATACCTTTTCTAAATTATCTACATTATGGGAAGGTGGTAGTTACTTACTCTTCGATGATTCCAATCCATCAATCCATCCAAGCCACTTCCAAACATCACGTTTGGAAGTGGCTTGTTAACAAATTCGGTAGTTCCGAAGACTTCTAAACTAATTTGAATTAGACTAAACTCTATCTCGAAAAAAAAGCAAATGAATTCGTATTTGTAAAATAAATTCGAAACAAAATGATACGTCAACGAAAGAAATGTCAAGTCAAAAAGGGAGTCGTTCATAAACAATTTGTCAAAAAAAGGAGTTTTAACAGAAAATACACTATAATAATTAGGTTTTCAAACGAACTACTTATTCGTTCTTTGTTCATTCAATTTAGCCGGCTTTCGTTCAACCGAGCCCATCCTTATTTACGTTAGAAATACGTCATTATTGTAGGGACGCTAGTCGTACGCAAGGTGTTGTGATCAATGATGTTATATATAAATTGGTTGTGATGGCGACTATCGTCTTGCTCTGGTAAACCCGGTACGCATGCGATACGAATGTTTGAAAAATTTGGGCTTGCCCTACAGATCTCATCTCGGCCAATGACTCGCGTTGCTCGCCCTCAAGCACGGCTGTGACAGTTCTGTTAGTACAAAATGTAATGTTGGCCCGAGATGGGCTTGGTGGAGATGCCAAGCGGAGGGAAGGCCTCCTAGTGACGTGGAGCCCGACCGCTTTGGCGCAGGCTCGAGGAGATGGAGCCTAGGTGTTTGGCACCAGCTTAAAGATGTGGTCCGCTCCCAGACCTACCAGCCTATACTTCGGTTGATGGATTCGATGCTGGGAGTGTGACGTGGAGGTGGGGCCCGACCACTCGGCGCCGGTACGTGAAGGTGGGAGGAGGAGGCGTCTCTCTCCTCCATGGTGGGATCACTGATAGAGAGTCGAGGGACTTGTTGATTGGCTTGCACGCTCCACATGCCTGAGGGGTGACTTTGGTGAGCAAGGTCAGGCAACCTTGCCTTGCCCAATCAAGCCCAATCAGGCCTTTCCTGATTGGCGGAAAGGCCTGATTGGGCTTGCCACTGGGACAAGATGGTAGAATGCTAAGGCAACCCCATCTTGCCCAACCTCAGTGGAGGAATGCTTACGGGGGGGTTTTAGTGGGTGCAAGCCCCACATACCCCTTCCATCACAGGGAAGGGCGTAGGCAATCACCACATACATTACTTGTAGTTTCCTATAAGACGGGTGTCCTTATTTATTCACAAGAAGAAAAACAAAATTTTCTCGAAAAAGAAACCTCCAAGGTTTTTATTTTTAATTTTTTCATGAGTTGTTTAGTATACCCTTGCCATACAATTTTTATCACAATGATACAGAAAAATAAAATACTTCAGTTCTGAAAGGGATATTGTACATTAAAGGTACTTTTGGTCCTGGAATGACACATGTGGGCTACTTTTAAATGAATTTACCACGCTGGCAAAGCCGTGGGCATAGTTAGTACATGTAATTAAGCAGTAAATAAGTAAAGAAAGTTTGTTCATCAAACATGATAAAAAATGTTCTAGGGGACTTAATATAAGCCACTGAACAAGAATAATTATTATTTTATGGTACATGTCTTTGTTCACGCATCACGTAAAAACTACTACTGCAGTTTTCACTGATAGATAGCTTAGGGTTTGACTTTAAGATGTACATGGTATCGCAATCCCATGAGTAGAAACCGACCAATCGATAAAAAAACATTTGGGGGCTGAAACAATTTTTAGTCCTGGAATAACATGGATACTTTTATTCCAGCAAAATGGCCACGAGGTAAAACCACGAGCACAGCTTGTAGTACATAAAAGAGTTATTAAACTTCCAAGGAATTAGCGAAGTTGTATAGTACTAGCGTACAGGTAGCAAAAATCTAATCAGACAGGCTCTTTTGCAAATCGTCAACACTTCGAAATAATCGTAGCTGTAATGATACAGTTTCCATCGGCATGCAAAGTAGCGAATAACACTAAAAATTTTCAATTACAGATAACGTGGGTGTCAAGCGAACTTATTATGCCGTCGCGTACAAAAAAGCAAAAAGTATTTGTTAATATTACTATAAATTTATTAATTTTCCTTCTTTGTGAGGACCTAAATACAAATTTAATGATGCAAACTTAGTAACCTAATGAAAAGGGCTTTATCTTGGAAACTGTTGATCCTAGACTAGTTGTTTCTGTGCAGAAAGGATAGATCTCATTGAGATCTTCATTTCATATGACAGGTGTCAAATTTAAAAGGGCTTTATCTTGAATCTATTGATCCGAGACATTATAGATTTCTTTGATATCTTCGTTTTGGATGACAGCTGTCAAACTAAATGTGGATATAACTCTGAAACTATTGATCCTAGACTAGAAGTTTCTTTACAGAAGTGATAGATCTCAACGATATCTTCATTTTGGATGACAGCCGGAATCCCCATAAGCTAAGTATGAGGATTCCGGAAACAAGCGGTGAGGATTTGCGCGAACTCATACTGAGGGCAGCAGTATTTCAGCCTTTAGCAGTCCACTGCTGAACATAGGCCTCCCCCAAAGAGCACCATGACAAGCGATCTTGTGCCACCTACATCCATCGACTCCCTGCGATGGCTACATATTTAAGGAAATTAAAATCCGCAAACATTACTGATATGGGTAATTACTAATTTTTGATAAGGAGTGTCATTATTTTTTTAGGCCTATATAACTGTACTTTTACAAAAACTCAACCAAACAAAACAAAATAAAAGCACAGCCTGAATCAGACATTTTTAATTTGGAGGATTTTTTCTTGAATACCCTAGGGTAGCACCACGGATGGTAACTTTTTAATTTCCGTCCCTAAGGGGAAGAACTTGGGAAGAACGGGGTCGGCCAAGTCCCTTGTCCAAACAAAGAGTAAAAACACTTTCTACATCTGAATGTTATCCTAATTCAATTTATTTTTTTGCTTACTTTTGTTTAGTTAATTAACTACGGTTATACGTCTTCGTTTTTCTAAATTTGGGTGGGAACTGCTTCTCCCAAAACACATATTCTATCAAAAACTGTACTACGGAAATTCGGAAACAGCAACTCTCTCTATCGCTCATATACGGGATCAGGGGGAGGAGTTGGAGACAGCAATACATTTACTAAATAACTACTTTACGAAGATCACGTCAAGCGACTATACTCTTAAGAGTAATCATATCATATATATCGTCATTATTAAGAGTCATCATATAAATAGCACGGACAAAACTAAATGTCATTTGAAATACGCATACAAAAAGACATAAAACAGAGTTGCCAGGTGTCGTGTGGAGATGTTATTTGGTGACGTCCGGAATGATTTACAGTCGGAGACCGTACATCAAGCCAAGGCCGGTTTAATCCGAATTTCATTTAACTGTTGCGGCTTTGACGATGTATCATGGAAGCGCTATATCATGTTGGTCGGCAAATTAAATGCTGTATTTATGTGAACAATTAACTTTATTTATGTGTTTGTTGAACTTCTTTCTTATGGAATAATTCAAGTAAAATTCAAATAAAAAAGACCGATTAAGGTTAACGGCACTGCTCTCGAGATTGTTCAACACTACATTTATTTAGGGCAAATCTTACAACTGGGCCGGAACAATTTCAAGAAAAAAGCCAATAGAAGAATTCAGCTGGGCTGGGCAGCATTCAGGAACATCAACATCTCATCGTCTATCCCTCAGTGCTTAAAGACAAAGGTATTCAATCAGTGCATCCTACCAATAATGACTTACGGAGCTGAGACGTGGACACTTACGGTACGGCTGGTCCACTACTTGAAATCGATGAGCGGGCTATGGAGAAATGTATGCTTCTCTAAGGGATCGAATTCGAAACGAGGTGATCCGGCAGAGAACTAAGGTTAGCGACAAAGCTCTGAAAATTAGCAAGCTGAAGTGGAAGTAGGCTGGCCATATTAGCCGCAGTACCGATAACCGTTGGGGTAAACGTGTTCTCGACTGGAGACTGCGAATTGGCAAACGTAATGTAGGACGCCCACCGGCTAGATGGAGCAACGATCTGTGAAGGCTGCTAGCAGAGAGTGGATGCGAAGAGCCGAAATCGGGCTAAATGACGTGCCTTGGGAGAGGCGTACGTCCAGCAGTGGACAAACCCAGCCTAATGATGATGATGATGATGAAGTCAAAAGTGCAGTGTTTGTCCAGGCATGCTCAAAGACGCTTATTCCAAAACAAAAATGCGAAAGTAACTGTGTATCTTTTTTTATACTTTGACCTACTAAATGGCAGAACAGATCTTTATTAAATTTTATAAGAAATAGTGTGCATCATGAGGAAGGACATCAGCAGTTTTTTGTTTTCACTCGGGAAAAATGTCCACGCAGGCAATGCTACGGTCACAGCTAGTTGTCTATAGAGACAACACATTCAAGCAGTCTAAGCAAGATTTGTGTTGTGAGAATTACCATATTGCTTTCTGACAATCTTCTTCGTGTTGGTGTTTCAAATTCAGCCATTGTTGGATGGGTTTGTAAATAAATTGGATTGGAGGGCTCTGGAAAGATTTTGGTTTTAAACATCATAGTGAAGAACCTATGATGAGGTAGTTTGGTAGAGTTTGCTCAAAAGCGAAAAGACCTTTTTTTTTTGTTATTGAAGAGTTATCTGTCTATTTTCGATGGTCATAACTATTGGTAAGTAGGTACCTTTTGTGCCGTACATGTGTAAGTATCAACATCTATTGATAATAACACAAGTACGGCACCATTAAGCAGCTCGATGATCGCAGTAGAATCCCCTACTACTACTTTATTGTTTAATATTGTTTATTTTATTACTACTAATTAAATAATTAGTATATAGTTATGTATGGGTGTCTATATATCTATACTGAAGCCAAAACTGTATTTTTTTATTTTTGTCTGTCTGTATCTTGGCTAGGCATCACGCCGAAACTACTGAATGAATTTATATGAAACTTGGTATGATTTAAGTTCATACTACGAGGTAGGACATAGGATACTTTTCATTCCGAAAAAATTAAAGAGTTCCTGCAGGATAGGCGTTGAAAGTTATTTAAAAGAACACGTATCACGCTGAAACTTCTAGACGATTTTTTTTGAAACTTGGCACATTCGTATTTTATATAATGGGTAAAAATTGAGGATACTTTTATCCCGAAAAATAAAGTGTTCCTGCGGGATAATGTGCAAAATTCTGTAAATTGAAGATATTATGTAAATTTTTTTGGAGGCCGTTCTATATTCAGTACTAAACTGCCAACACTGTATTTTTTTTATTTCTGTCTGTCTGTCTGTCCGTCTGTCTGTATGTACCTTGGTAGCGCACCACTCCGAAAATACTCAATGAATTCAAATGAAATTTGGTATGATTTGAATTCATACTTCGAGGACATTGGATACTTTTCATCCCGAAAAAATTAAGTGTTCCTGCAGGATAGGGGTGGAAAATTATTTAAAAGAATACATACCACGCTAAAACTAATGGACGGGTTTTGATGCAACTTGGCACTGTCATAAGTTATATGATGGGTTAAAATTTAGGACACATTTTATCCCGTAAAAGTAAAGGGTTTCTGCGGGATATGGGTCCAAAGTTATGTTAATATTTAAGTAATAAAAAATATTTTTTGAATGGTTCTCTATATTCGATACTGAAGCCAAACTATTTTACTTTTTAATTTCGTCTATCTGTTTGTCCATATCTTGACCGCGCATTGCACCCAAAATACTACATGAATTCAAATGAAAAAGAAGCAAAAAAGGCAATTATTTTTTTGTTAATCGTGTCTTTCTTTCTGTTTGTCTGTATGTTTGTTTGTTCACGCATCACGTAAAAACTACTGGACCAATTGCAATGCGGTTTTCATTGTTAGATAGCTTAGAGTTTGATTTAAATCTGGTGTAATTAGTATCTCAATCTGGCGAGTTAAAAGCCGAGCATCTAATAAAAGTATTTTTGACGGCTGAAGAAATTTTGTTCAAATGTTGGTATATTGGCCCTGGAATAGCACATTATGGTACTTTGAACCTAAATAAAAGACCACGCGTGCAAAGCCGCGGGTACAGCTAGTATATAATATATGTGTATATGTATACATTTATTTGATATGTATCTTCCAATTATTTATATGTATGTTTTATTTGAATATTTATTGTATATATATTATATATGTGTATATCTATTATGAATTTTTATTATTATTAATTTTATTAACTACTACTCTACTTTTCATGATTGGTCCCTCTGGGCCGTGACTCAAAATCAGCGTCAAGTGTCGAAGACGCTTGGCATTATGCTGAGGCATGACCCTTTCAACACTTAGATTTTTATATGTTAATTTACTACTTTTTTTATAAGTGTTGAATAAACGATTTTTCTTTCTTTCTTTTTCTGTCTACTGATAGGGGATCAGTAGGGGATTCTAGTTGCCCATGTTCAGAAGTAGCTTTATTCGGGCCGTGGATAATGAAGATGATGTGCCATCAATATGTATGTACTGCATTACGAAATTAGTTTAACTTAAAACCTATAAAACATACTAACGAAACAAAACGAATCCACTTAACAACTTCTAATTTTATCTCGTTACCAACTTTCGTCCCAACCAATTGCTTCGCGGGATTCATTACTAAATCAACTATCTAAGAAAGAAGAAAGAAAGAAAGAAAATACGTTTATTGTGCACAAACAAGATACATATTACAAGATATAAAAGTAAAGTACTTAACTAAATAAACATTAATGCATCTGCTGTGCACAAAAGGAGCAAGTTCAGCATAAATGCTGCGAGGACAGTAGTCTCGCAACGCTGGTTTTCAATCCGCTCCTTTCTCACATGTAGGTTTTAAAGCATATTAAGCAGGTAGTTACAAATTAATTCGTTACTACCAATCTTCACAATTAATAATAAATACCAGAAACTGTTATGTAGCATTATTATGTTAAGCTGTTAAAATAACAAGACAATAAGTAAGCATAACTGCAAATTGCTAGAGCTGTAAATATTTAGTAAAATATTACGGTTGAAATTAAAATATTACGCCACTCGATTATTGTTATATTACAGCTTAGGTATGATATGATATTGTACTCGTAGTTAGCTTGCGAATATAGTAGAGACAACATTATACATAGATAATATTAATAATGATGATAATAATGACTGTCTGTCAGTCCGTATGTCTCCTTAGCTTGTAGAGCTAAAACGGTTTGACTTAGAAACATGATACTTGTTTTCTAAACTAATCATAGATACTTTCTAATTTCACAACAATCTAAACTTAGGCATGTTGATTATTTATATAAATATTCATCATTTCTAAAATTTACAATCAAACCAAGTTCAATAAGTATTTTGAGTTACTTATAGTAATACAAAAAAGTTTACAACTTATAAATGATTCACATACGAGTTTTTGTAAATATATCATGTATATCCTGTTCACATTTCACATGATACACCTTTTCTCCTTGTCCTTGTCTGAGTAATATTTTCCCATTACTTGTCCATAGATATTTCCAGCTAAACTTCTTCTTTTCTTCTTTGACTTTGTGGAACAGCTGCTTGTAATGTCTGGTCAATCTCTCATTGATATAGATTCGCTTGTGTTCGGTCTCATGAAGCTCCAAATTAGAGGTGATAAGTGGGCGCTTCCGTGCAGTGATTATTAGACGATCGCGAAGATTGCGGTGTGCCAAACGGACCACTAAAGGGCGCGGGGAAGAGCGTGGCGTGCTTGACAATGCACCGTCGTGGTTACCATCAGCTGCAGGGCTGCCATTAGTGGGCGAGGGTCCAACACGATAAGTATCCACAACATCAGTTGCAACTATTGGCATCTCTAGTATAGCTGCTGCCCTCAGTATGAGTTCGCGCAAATCCTCACCGCTTGTTTCCGGAATCCTCATATTTAGCTTATGGGGATTCCGGCTGTCATCCAAAATGAAGATATCGATGAGATCTATCACTCCTGTAAAGAAACTTCTAGTCTAGGATCAATAGTTTCAGAGTTATATCCACATTTAGTTTGACAGCTGTCATCCAAACCGAAGATGATAGCTGTCAAACTAACGTTATCTGTAATTGAAAAATGTTAGTGTTATTCGCTACTTTGCATGCCGATGGAAACTCGTATCATTACAGCTACGATTATTTCGAAGTGTTGACGATTTGCAAAAGAGCCTGTCTGATTAGATTTTTGCTACCTGTACGCTAGTACTATACAACTTCACTAATTCCTTGGAAGTTTAATAACTCTTTTATGTACTACAAGCTGTGCTCGTGGTTTTACCTCGTGGCCATTTTGCTGGGATAAAAGTATCCATGTTATTCCAGGACTAAAAATATTACCAAAATTTGTTTCAGCCCCCAAATGTTTTTTTATCGATTGCTCGGTTTCTACTCATGGGATTGTGATACCATGTACACCTTAAAGTCAAACCCTAAGCTATTTATCAGTGAAAACTGCAGTAGTAGTAGTTTTTACGTGATGCGTGAACAAATACATGTACCATAAAATAATAATTATTCTTGTTCAGTGGCTTATATTAAGTCCCCTAGACCATTTTTTATCATGTTTGATGAACAAACTTTCTTTACTTATTTACTGCTTAATTATATGTACTAACTATGCCCATGGCTTTGCCAGCGTGGTAAATTCATTTATAAGTAGCCCACATGTGTCATTCCAGGACCAAAAGTACCTTTAATGTACAATATCCCTTTCAGAACTGAATTATTTTATTTTTCGGTATCATTGTGATAAAAATTGTATGGCTAAACAACTCATGAAAAAAATAAAAACCTTGGAGATTTCTTTTTCGAGAAAATTTTGTTTTTCTTCTTGTGAATAAATAAGGACACCCGTCTTATACGAAACTACAAGTAATGTATGTGGTGATTGCCTACGCCCTTCCCTGTGATGGAAGGGGGTATGTGGGGCTTGCACCCACTAAAACCCCCCATAAGCATTCCTCCACTGAGGCTGTGCAAGATGGGGTTGCCTTAGCATTCTACCATCTTGTCCCAGTGGCAAGCCCAATCAGGTCTTTCCGCCAAGCCCAATCAGGAAAGGTTTGATTGGGCAAGGCAAGGTTGCCTGACCTTGCTCACCAAAGTCACCCCTCAGGCATGTGGGGCGTGCAAGCCGATCAACAAGTCCCTCGACTCTACCAGTGATCCCACCATGGAGGAGAGAGACGCCTCCTCCTCCCACCTTCACGTACCGGCGCCGAGTGCCCGGGCCCCACCTCCACGTCACACTCCCAGCATCGAATCCATCAACCGAAGTATAGGCTGGTAGGTCTGGGAGTGGACCACATCTTCAAGCTGGTGCCAAGCACCTAGGCTCCACCTCCTCGAGCCTGCGCCAAAGCGGTCGGGCTCCACGTCACTAGGAGGCCTTCCCTCCGCTTGGCATCTCCACCAAGCCCGTCTCGGGCCAACATTACATTTTGTACTAACAGAACTGTCACAGCCGTGCTTGAGGGCGAGCAACGCGAGTCATTGGCCGAGATGAGATCTGTAGGGCAAGCCCAAATTTTTCAAACATTCGTATCGCATGCGTACCGTGTTTACCAGAGCAAGACGATAGTCGCCATCACAACCAATTTATATATAACATCATTGATCACAACACCTTGCGTACGACTAGCGTCCCTACGATAATGACGTATTTCTAACGTAAATAAGGATGGGCTCGGTTGAACGAAAGCCGGCCAAATTAAATGAACAAAGAACGAATAGTTCGTTTGAAAACCTAATTATTATAGTGCATTTTCTGTGAAAACTCCTTTTTTTGAGAAATTGTTTGTATCTACAAATCCGAAACATTACAATATGTATGTTTCTTTAATTCAATTACAATGTATATGTTTTCTGACTGGTAATTACAATAAAGTGTTTCGTATTGTATCGTATCGTTTCTTTTCTAATCTGCCTGATGAATTATATTTGCCACGACAGTATAGCAAAGCCTATTTTAGATTTTGAAATCGATCGCGAGTGAAATTCATATTATAATATAAATAAAAATGTCTCAAAACTCACTATAAAGAAGATTGGATACTTGCATACATACATATGTTTCACCATAGCGTCGCCCCTAATGATCCGATTTTGACAAGCGAGTTGTCAATCGATTCGTGTTACGGTATAGTGTCGTATGCATATATTTTTTACCGACTACGGCTAGGCCAAGTAAAGTTTATGTTGTAACGACTGTTATATACCTCAGGCCTGCTTTTCCTTTTTCATTCCTTAGCTTCTATTTCTTTTTTATTTTAGATATATTTCTCAATCCGAGCTTATAAAAAGTAAGCTTAATCTTACCTTCGTTGGTAATACTTCTTCTTCTTTTTATTGAGTGGCTTTTTATCGTTGATTGACGATATTCTGCCAAAGTCAAAGTGTGACCAGTGTACGATATATTTGGAGCTTGATCAGTTTACAGGAGTAACGTCGGTTTAGATACCTATAATAAAACGGGACATAAACAAGTAAGTATAGGAAAGACGAATTATAGATAAAATATTACTGAAAATAAATAGGAAATCATAAATTTAATTTTATAAACGAATATTATTATTTTTTATAAATTTACATTAAATATATATAAATGGGGAGAAAACGAATGAAAGAAGACATTTAAATCTTATAGGTCGGGGCATATCAGGATCAAGAACATCATACAAAGAAAAAGACAGCTTAGGGCAGCAAAAGAAAATATGATTAAACCCTACAACTGACAGGTGACGTTGATCGATGCCACTAAATAAAATACTGTAGATGTCTCTGTCAAAGTCAATCGAATCTTAAAGTCTAGGTTTACATTACACAATATTTGAGCCGTTCAGTAACTTTTGTAATACACTTGATTTTAGGTAGGTGAAGAGTTTGGGCAGAGTAAGCAGTCAATTAATCCCTCATTTAATTATTATACCATTTTTTAGCCGGTTTCTCCTTGCAAATCACCATCCTGGTCGGATCGGTCGGAGGGAAATATAGTCGTTGCATGTGTGAATAAATACTGGTATGGTTCCCAGTTTTATTTAAGTGGTAACCCTTTCCCATCTATGAATCGGTTCAGCAGTGTGATTCCGTATCTTGGTTACAATCAGATTCTCAGTTTTTTCATAGCAATTTCGAGTCTATCGCAACGCATTCGTGCTAGTGATAATGAAAATCTGATTGAAGCCGAGATACGGAATCGCACTGTTGGTGTGGCAAGGGTGGTTAAGTGGTGGTTAAGGTTAAGACATCACTACGGAAGCCGTAGTGATGTCTTAACTATTGAGGCAATTTGAGAGTGTCTGCACCAAAGGTCTGTAGTTTTGCCCAACCTAATTCACACTGGTCTGCCTGTGCTTTCCATCTTGGATCAATGGTTTTTTGGAGGAAAAGAGTTCCAACCACGATTTGGGTCATCCCTCCGAATCGAAAGCTTGAAACCTCAGTAGATCTATTTGGAGCTGCGGAAGGAATACCTTAGTGCTGGAATGTGGTTTCCTGTGTTCTGGCAGCTCTCTGTACAAATGAGCTTTTTTGGAGAAATTCTTATAAATGTTATGTGAAATTCCGGGAAAGTGGATTTTGGCTTATGGCCACTCCGATTATCTTTTCTTCCGACGTCGATACAATTTGCATCGCATTTCCGGTTTTTGGGCGTTAAAGTTGCCATCCATTGAACGACCTCCGAATAATTTATCCGAGAATTAATAAAATTCCTTTGAGGAGGTGAGTGGTGTTTTTAAATGAAGTGAGATGGTGCTTTGTGTTCAGTTTCCAGCTTCTTGTTTTCTTACAGGCCATATGTCTGAGAGTGTTCGCATCGAATAGTGGAGGCGTAGCGACGCCATTTTGTGAGGTGCGCCGTGTAAGTACGCAATTCCAATTAAACTTGGCGTGTTTCGAGAAAGAACTGGTTACACCCAATTATGTTTGGTAAAATCTCATTGGTTATACCAGGATTTTGCCAATCCTGACGCCACTTTTGGAATAAAGACATAGGCCACATTTATCACCCCGACAGGTATGTATTTTCACATTCTTTCACTTGGCTGCGCACGTGCGCTTGCCTACTGTTTGCCTTCGCCTCCCATCCTTTCACAAGAACAACTGTGCCTGCTTACGTGTACGCGTGCTTACTGTTTGATGGACTCGATTTGTTTGCAATATTATGTAATTTTTAATAATTACTAGTTTTCCCGCCCGCGACTTCGTCCGCTCGGACTACTGTTTATCAAAAAAAGCTTTCTATGTTCTTCGAGGATATTAAAAACCAATGCAAAAGTAGGTATAGCACCATCGCTCTTGAAGTTTCTTGACAGACTTGTTATTTCGTTTCCATGGCAACCATTCCTTACAGCGAGTAATCAACATTTTACAGTTTTTTTCGTAAAAAACTTAAATTTTCCGGGATAAAAAATATTATGTTTTATTCTAGGGTATAAGCTATCTCCATTCAAAATTTCATCAAAGTCCTTCTAGCTGTTATCGTGTGATAGCTCCCCAAACAACCAAACAAACAGACAACTTTTCACTTTTATATATTATGGTATGGTAATGGATGTCCTTCTGGAGGTATCTACTTACTAATCTTTGAGAAACGCTCACTGCGTTTATTTATCTTCTGACGCATCGAGTGCCCGCCCCTTTCTAATCGCAACAATTTGGCACGTAGTTCCAGGGGTTTTATGGTACGCCTCGAGAAACGAGCAAACTCCGACTGTTCGACGCGCCTCACCCTACAGCCTACAGCCAGTCCTACAGACCCGAATTCACGTATCGTATGTCAACCTTTAATTTAATTTCCTGAAGTTAGTGTTTGCGTGGCACTCGAACAAGGTTTATTAATATGATTTTGAAGTTCGTTCTTCCCTTAGCGACTCTGGACTTTAAACCGATTGGCACACAGAAGATAAGATAGAATGTAATAATTTGTGAATCGATCTTGTAAGTCAGCTATGTATTGTAGGCCCTCAGCTATAAGTAAATACTATTGCTACTCATGGATAGGGAGATAGATAAACGCTTTTTTGCACACTAAATAAATCATACACAAGAATAGACATTTAACTTAAATAGAGTACAATGGGCGGTCTTATCGCTTAAAGTGTTTTTTTACAGACAACCTTCATAGCTATTTTTAAGGAAATATTGCTTGAGTATCCTAGAGGAACTAAAGAAGGATTTTGTGAAATTCCATCTTTGAGGGGGTGAACGAAGGTGAAAATGTTTGCACGCGGACAAAGCTGCGGGCTGTGCTACTATAATGCAAGTTTTCTTAAGGAATAGTTTGATCATAGACATGAGAGTACTAAACTCAACAAGACAGTAAAACCCGACTACGGTAGGGTAATAACAATGTATGACACTCTTGCGATGAAAACGAATCGTTGATAAAACTACCTAGTTTATTAAAATTGAACCAAGTCTTTAGTTTGAACACATAACCCTTCCTATGCTTCCCTGTAGTTTGGTAAAAAAAAATAGCCTATGACACTCTATAAATGAAGAGGAATCGATTAATCAAAATCTGACCAATAGGGGCGACGCTATGGTGGAACATTCACATACCCACATACATAGATACATACATACATACATACATAGATAATACGTACATATATAGACTGTTAAACTCATTACCCTTCCCTTGCTTTGCTGTAGTCGGGTAAAAATAACACCTTTTTGCCAGCGGTACTTCATGTAACATTCATTCATTGTAAAAAAAAACCTATACAAAGAAGATAATTTAAAAAGATGGCTAAAAGGACTTTTATAGATAAATAGATTATAGATAGATAGATGGATACATTCTTTATTTTACACACCACAAACAAAAATAACAAAAATAAAGGATCAATAGTAGAAGAAGTGTTACAATGGGCGGCCTTATCTCTAATAGCGATCTCTTCTAGGCAACCTTTGTATGGAGAGGATTTGTCATATCTAATGGTGAAGGACGGAGTGCACTATAATATAAAAATACTAGAAGGAAACAATAAACCAAATTTCTAATAGAATTAGCATAGTTTATTAGTATAGAACACGAGTTTTTTTTAAATTTTGTATATCTGTGTCTGTATGTACGTGCATCACGTAAAAACTACTGGACCAATTGAAATGCGATTTTCACTGTTCGATAGCTTAGGTTTTTACTTAAAAGCTGTAGCACTTTGTATCTCAATAGATAGGTAGAAGCCGAGCGATCATTAAAAACCTTTTGATGTCTGGAGGAATGAAATTTGGAATTTAGTACTATATGTCTAGCTTTATAGGTACTTTTATCCCAGGAAAAATGCCACGCGTGGAAAGCCGCGGGCATAGCTAGTTAAAATGCTTTTACAAATCAAGCTTTGTCGTAAATATTATTAAAATTTCAAGTCTCCCCGCCCTGCGCCGCCCTCGCCCGTCGCCTCTAGCGTTATAAAATATTATGCTGGTGAACTAAGCATAGTCCTCATACCTTAAGGTTTCCCAGCATCTCTCTGACATTTATGGGGCTCATAAGATTTACTATTATGTCCATATACATAATGATGAGAAGCGACCGTTTTGTAGATTCAAAGATTTACATGTAATATTTAGAATAATAATCTACACCATGTTATGTTACCATTAATAGTTAATATAAATTAACACGTGAAAATTCAGCATACTTGTTGGTTTTTAATGGTAGCTGAAAGGTAATATTATCGTTTTGTAATCTAGCTACACTGGGTTCAGTCCTCGCCTCCGTCTAACAGCTTATGTTAACTTATTGATTTGCCATCGCTCTGTGCTTTGGAGGGCACGTTAAGCCTTCAGTCCCGGTCGCTAACAGTGATGAGAGGCCTTTCTGACAAATTCTGGCTTCAAAGCCCGGGGGGGAGGGGGGGGGAGGGGGGAGGGGGGGGGGGGCTCCCTTTTTGCTAAGAACCATCTCGTTCACATCAACTTTCAAGCATTAAAAACCGCTTCAAAAGTTAATTCGTGTGGGGTTCGGGGCGCTACGATCCTCACCCCCTCCCCTCTCCCGTGTCCTCATTTTATAGCTAAGAACCATCTCGATTACCTCAGCTTTGAAACATAAAAAATCTTATCTAAATCTTTTTCACTCGTTTGGAAGATACGTTTCTCACCCATGTCCCCCCCCCCCCCCCCCTCACTATTATTGCAAAGAACCAACTCTTCTCTCATCTTTTAAACATTAAAAACCGCATCAAAATCGGTCCATTCGTTTGGGAGCTACGATGCCACAGACAGACACACACACACAGTCACACAGTGATACACACCCTAAACTAATTACACCCGTCTCTTTGTTCGGGGGCTAAAAACTGAAAACTTTTAAACCTGCTTGCCTAATAATGATTGCATTATCTATCGTCAATAATTCAGAAAGATAATAAGAAAAAAACAATTTCGTCAACTGACATCACAAAACATTTTTTTTTTTATTATGGACTAGGCAATCATCTATACTAACTAATCAAACACATAATGCCACATCTTTGCAGGACCAAGATTGTCTTCCCTACTTTCATCCCAAAGATTAGAAGCTTTTGCATCAGTGTAAATATATATGTCTATGGCATCAGTCTAGTTTCTTGCAAATAATAAAACAGCACAGAATAAATAATAGTAATACAGTCAGGGCCACAAACTCTCGAGCGTTAGTTGCATCGCTCCGTCGCGTCCGCAGTTTTATTTCTCTCCTAACGACTGTTTTATTGATATTGCTTAAGTCTCTGCGGCGGAGAAATTACAGGGAAGATGATCTTGTTTTTATTGCCACGTTATATATAGTACTAGCTGTACCCGCGGCTTCGCACGCGTGTTCTTTTCTTTAGGTTCAAAGTACCATGATGTGATATTCCAGGACCAATATACCAACATTTGAACAAAAGTTCTTCAGCCGTCAAAAATACTTTATCAATTGCTCGGCTTCTAACTCACCGGATTGAGATACTAATTACACCAGATCTAAATCAAACCCTAAGCTATCTAACAATGAAAACCGCATTGCAATCGGTCGCGTAGTTTTTACGTGATGCGTGAACAAACAAACATACAGACAAACAGAAAGAAAGACACGATTAACAAAAAAAAATTGTTCAATACCTTGTTTAAGCACCCAAGACCATTTTTTTTATTTGAATTCATTTAGTAGTTTGGGTTCAATGCGCGGTCAGGATACGGAAAAACAGACAGACAAAATTAAAAAGTAAAACAGTTTGGCTTCAGTATCGATTATAGAGAACCATCCAAAAAATATTTTTTGTTACTTAAATATTAACATAACTTTGGACCCATATCCCGCAGAAACCCTTTACTTATTCGGAATAAAACGTGTCCTCAATTTTAACTTATCATATAACTTAAGACAGTGCCAAGTTGCATCAAAACCCGTCTATTACTTTTAGCGTGGTACGTGTTCTTTTAAATAAGTTTCAACCCCTAAATAATAACCCATAAATTTTTCGGGATGAAAAGTATCCAATGTCCTACCTCGAAGTGTGAACTCATATAATACCAAATTCCATTTAAATTCATTAAGTATTTTCGGCGTGGTGCGCTGCCAAGGTACAGACAGACAGACGGACAGACAGACAGACAGACAGACAGACAGACAAAAAAACTCCCATCATATAAACTATGACTGTGCCAAGTTGCATCAAAATCCGTCTAGAAGTTTCAGAGTGGTAAGTGTTTTTTGAAATAACTTTCAACCCCAATCCTGCGGGAATACTTTCATTTTTCGGGATGAAAAGTAGCCTATGTTCTACCTCGTAGTATGAACTCAAATTATACCAAGTTTCATTTAAATTCATTCAGTAGTTTCGGCGTGATGCCTAGCCAAGATACAGACAGACAGACAGACAGACAGACAGACAGACAAAAATGAAAAAAAATACAGTTTTTGCTTCAGTATCGAATACAGAGTAAGGTCCAAAAAAAATGACAAAATATCTTCAATGTACAGAATTGGACCCGTTACAGTTTTTTATTATAAGTATATAATATAGAAATATAGATTGCAGTATCTACCGGTAGGGATGGTATCCTCATTACCTCACTAACTAGAGGTCGTTTGTTTGTTATCGTTTTCTTTGTCGGTTTGATTGGTTTGTATTACGAAACGTATATTACCTTCTCTCGAACACAGTTTCAATAATATGTCTCAAATGAGGAAGAACAAATAAATCAACAAGGTAAGAGAAAAATAACGACAAAAAAGTAACTATTCAAAAAACATGCCTTTTTGATCCTCGGGATGATGTAAAGATTCTAACGATACCCCATACGTCTAAATCTGTTCAGGCATTTAAAAGTTATGGTGGATTAAAGAAACTCACATACATACATAGATGAACCCAGAAAACATTACACTACTTTTTTGGGCAGTCGTGTAAAAAGAAAGATGTCGGGCGCAGAACACCTAAAAGAGGCTAACTAAGCCTTAGCTGTAATTGTATTAACAAAATTGAAGAGAACAAAATTTGTTTTAATTTGAGTCATTACTACAGTTACGAAGCAAAACGTCCTGTTTTCAGTAGGTAGTAGGTATTTCATTATTTTTTACCCGACTGAGCAGATGGTATTGTATTATCAGACTATGTACGTTTGTTACTTTGTGGCACTACGAGAAATTGATTCTTACGTCAATCAATTTGTCTAATCTTGCGAGTGCTACTAAAGACATGACAGTTATCAAAATTCAATATGGCGACAAACAGATGCCATGTTGCGAAAATTAATTAAAATTAAGTCGACGAACTATGTGAAGTGGGGTATCATTGAATGGATATTTGAAAATCATCTTTAGGTTTCTCTTATATTTTTCCATTTCAAATAACCATTTAAGATTATTTATTTTAGCATTTAACGATAACGATTTTAAAGTTCGCAGTTGGGTTCTTTCATTTTGCGTAAAACAGGTGACTCGTGACGAAACTAGCTACGAGACACGATCAGATTGTCGCGAACCGAGTCAGGGATTCAATAAAAGGAAAAAAAAACAAGATGTATAAGAGATAATAAGAAAAAGAACTGTCACTGGCACTTCAATAGTATTCTCGCAGATCAAGTTAGGTTTTTGGTACCCCTAAATGTTTTTCTGTTTTCTGATAGAAAATCTCATTGATAGAAAATGAGATATTTTCTATCAAACAAAAAAAACATTATCGCAATTGGACGAACCATTCAGTCAACCAAAAAAAATTATATTAATATAGCAACGGACAACCCCGTATTCAAAAGTGGGATCAAAAAAATAATAAACGCATCCATTATTACTTATTTTTACCCGACTATAGCAAAGCAAGGGAAGGGTAATAAGTTTAACAGTATATTTAATAGTATGTATGTATGTATGTATGTATGTATGTATGTATGTATGTATGTATGTATGTATGTATGTATAGATAGATAGATAGATAGATTGATAGATAACTCTTTATTGCACAAGAAATGAAATTGATGATACAATAATCCAGTTTTAACATAGAACAATCGGCGGCCTTATCACTAAGCAGCGATCTTTTCCAGGCAACCGTATATGTATGTATGTATGTATCTATATGTACCGTATATGTATGTATGTATGTACGTATATGTATGTATACCACACACCATAACCCTGGTTATGGTGTTCAAAAACTTCGCCCGATTTTGACAAGCGAGGTATCAATCGATTCGTCTTAATCATAATTTGGCGTCAATAAAGAAAGAGTTATTATTGTATTGTATATGAAGTTTACTTGATGAAAAATTGTTTAGGTTGTATAGTAGTTCAGGAATACAGAGAAGCCGGGCATTGCAATGATTTTAAAACTAGGGCATCAGAAAAAAAGAAACACTTTTTATAATGTAGAAAACCTTCTATCCAACTACTCAAGTACATTTTTAGACGGAACTGTCAACATTTGTATACATCTGCTGCAGTGATTCTCCACGGACGCGGCGCCTCAATCCGATTTCAGTCCAAGTTACCGAGCACTTTTCAAATAGATTTTACTTTGATATTGTCTCTAGTTCAATGGTTTTTCCATCCATATCGCAGATTACTATAAAGTAATATTTAATACATTTATAGCAATCGCTTCTTCTAACATTTTGTAGATTGAATGATTTGACTTTCATTCGATTTGGAGCTGAATGTAGAACTTTCGAGTTTTATTGAACTGAGTGAAAGCTTTTTTAATAAAGTATAAGAGTTAACGCCTCTTTAAGTATAAATATATTTCTATAAAAACTGTGCCCGCGGCTTTGCCTGAGTGGTCATTTCTCTGGTTTTAAATTAACCTATGTGTTATCCCAAGACTGAAAGTACCTTTAACGTAAGTACATTACAAAATTTCGTTCAGCCGTTAGATGGATTTTTATCGATTGCTTGGCTTCTAATAATCGGATTAGGAGTACGTCAGATTTTTGGTCTAAACCTAAGCTATCCAACAATGAAAACCGAATTGCAGTCGGTTTAGTAGTTTTTGCGTGATATGCAAACAGATAAAAGACAGACACCATTTAAAAAATATATATTAAAATAAAATATATGTGCGGGACAAATTCAAACCAATTACCTAGCCCCAAACTAGGATACCCTATACTGTAGGTATTAGACAACGGATAAACATACATAGATAACAAAATTACATCCATGACTCGGAAACAAGCATTTCTGCATATCAAACAAATGATTGCACATTGGTTGAACCCGCGACCATTGGTTGACTTCGCAGTCAGGGTCACTAACCATTCGGCCAACAGGTCATCAAACCGGTCGGTATTTTAGTTCAGTAGCTCATTTTAAGTCCCCTAGATAAATTATAATTTTAATTATCTTCATTGTACAAGCTAACATCTCGACTTTAATTACCATCCTTAAAATGGCAGTAGTACATCAGTAGTATTAGGTGTACCTTTTTATCAACACTCATATAGTAAAATCCGGATTATGAACTCAAAAATGGTGGCATAATGAAATACATTACGCACGGCACGTCTTTAATAAGTTTTTTTTTTTACATAATAACACTGTTTTTTGAACTAAACAATGTTATAATTATTATTTTTCCCATAAATTTCCCGGTAGGCTCCGCACCTACGAGGGTAAAGTAGTGTATGAAACGGCACATAACAAGTTATTAAAACACTCGAGTGTTTTAATACTCCTTATTAGGCAACCGTTTCATAAACTACTTCCCAAACGCCCCTAATTTCCCCTCTAAAATGAGACAAACGTGGGTGGGTGCGGGACCCACCCACGTTTGTGCCACTCTATGCTTTTACCTAAAGATCGATTTCTCATTACATCCACCAGACAACTTGCTTGGACTTTGAATGTAATGTCTTAAAAATAAGTTGCTCTTAGTCTTCCTAGTCCACCCAAGTTTGAAAGCTAGTTCAAATAAGTAGGTACACAAAGTTGTTTCAAACTCCGGCGCCGGCTTCAAAGTTATATCACTGCCGTGCATGAGACATTTTGACAGTAATTGGCAAACTATCTTGATACTTACCAAAGTGTCAAGATTGCTTGGACTAGTTTAAACGATATTTTCGATATCTTGTGCCTCAGTTTATTAAGTTATTTTAAGATTGAGGGATCCAAATATGAGAAGAAACACTTTGAAAGTTGGTTATTAGTATCAATGATAGATTGAGGTTGAAACAACGATCATTAAACGATAACACAAAAAAAAACATCCAGACTTTTTACCCGACTACAAAGCAAGGGAAGGATAATGAGATTATTAGTCTATGTAAGTATGTATTATGTATGTGGATGCTCCACCAAAGCGTCGTCCCTATTGGTCCGAGGCGAGACAAGCGAGGTGTCAATCGATTTGTTTTCAGGTATAATTCCCCAAGGCACTACTGACATTGTTTGGTTGTGTCAATTGTATAATATATTTCCCTTTGGCACAACTGGTAGTGCTTATGGGCAGGGGCGGCCCTAGGGCGTTGCGAGCGGTGCGACCGCACCGGGCGCCGTCATGAGGGGGGCGCCAAAATCAACCGACATGTAATCACCCAAGACCACGCTGTGACAAAAGTCACAGCGCGCGCGGTGCCTCAAGAACCACGACTGACTTTTGCTACAGCGGAGTTCCGACCTTATTTACATGACATTGGAGTAGAGTTTCCTATTAGTGTAATGTAATGCATGAACACCGCTTAAACCGAGGGATTTGATTGGTCGATCAACTGATTCGGTCTCAGTACATTTTATGAGACTAATTACAGTTCGAAGTCGAAGTACACACTCGCGAGGTCATCGACCGCGAAGTGAGTTTTGTGATTATGTTTTGTGTTGTTTATGCTTTCAGTGCTTGTATTTCATGTTACTACGTCTAAAAATACTATAAGGAAATATTTATAATAATTTTATGATATCAAAAATATGGGATTTGTTAAAACAAAAGTTAGTTAAATCAAACAGGGGCGAGCGGAGCCGTATTAGTCGGGAAAACGTTTTCGTAAATATATTTTTGATTGTTTATTACTGTTTAGTATTGTTTCTTGGTTCTTTATTGTTTTATCTATAAAATGGTGTAACACGTGGTTATGTTATTTATTCTGCACTTCACAAAAAAAAAGTTACAACGCGCGGGAAATATCGCGCGCTCGGCGAGTTCCCGCCAATTTCTTTGGGTGCTGATTTTACAATTGTTACCTATAATGAGTGCATAAATGTTTTTTTATTTATTTTAGAAAGGAAATATTATAGAGTAACCGAGGATGTAAAAAAAAGAAAAAAAGTGTTTGTTTAGTAGTAAACTTGTTAGTTTTTTTTCGAATTGTACAGCTGTAGTTAATAAAATAACTATTCATATGATATTATTTTCATTTATCCTCATCGTTAATTTCAATAGCTTTCTAGAACGGTAACTAAAAATATTCTAATCGTAAGCGTTCAGCAATTAGAGATGTAAATAAAGGATGGGGGCCGGGATCAGCCCGGTTAATTTAATTTGACGTAGGTAAACGTACCGATGCATAACCCAAAGTTTTCGCTTGCATAGTTTATATTTGTGAAATTTTCCACTATAAGTACCATAACGAATGACCCAATACATTTTTTGTCTGAACTCCCTTGCTGTCGCTTTTCTGTATGTAATGTCGCTCTCCCCGCGTCTTTATAATGAGTTAAAAAAAACATTGTTAGTAGTTCTTTTATCTTTTTTAAGACTGTCTGTAGCATACCAGTGTAAATAAAAGTTGTCAAACAAAATTATTGACTGTTGTTATTTCTCATCAGTACAACTTCACCTCAGCAGGGAAGAGGGCAAGCACAGTGGCGTTGTCGAGCGCAACAGAGTAGTGTGAGCGGTATAGACCTTTAAAATAACGAAGCTAATAAGCATAGCCCACAGTTTGAGGAGGTCTGAAATGTCTGTTTATGTCGTAGGACCAAAAGTATATAACAAAATACCTGATAGTATCGTGACTGCAAATTTCGTCGCGATTTTCAAACAAAAATTAAAACTGTGGCTTCTAGAACGGCCATGCTATGATTTTGAAGTTTTTAAAACTATGAATTTTATTGTTATTTATATCGTTATATATTAATTTGTGAACATTTTTTGAATTATTTGAACTTATTTTTTGTAAGTTATTTATGAATTAATTGAAAAATTGTTTTAGCGTATTTTTAAAAACAATTGTTTGAACAATGTTTTTCTTTCTTTGACATGTAGCATTTGCTATTAATAAAAATTTCATTTTCATTTTCAAATATCAAAAAAAATGTCGAAGGTATACAATATATATTGGTATAGGCAACATTTCTTGTCACGTCGCGTGCGACAGACTACACATTAGAGATTTGGGAGGTCTATCTAATACTTTTTATAATATAAGGATAAGCAACTGCATAGTAAAAACTAAGGTTTTGTATATACAGGGGCGCCACTTTGAGATCTCGCACTACCTACAATTTTTGCTAGGGCCCAGGGGCGGCCTTATGGGAATAGCAATTCCTGTGTTCAAACTAAAAACTTGGTCCGATTTTGACAAGTGAGATTCGTCCTCATAGAAAGAGTGTCATAGGCTACTTTTTACCCGACTGTAGTCGGGTTTTAGTTTTTGAACTTATGTCTTGTTTGCATCATCATCATCAACAGCCTGCATGAGCTTATGTCCACTGCTGGACATAGCCTGAACTTCGGCTCTTCATATGTAACTCTGTTAGCTACTTTGCGTAGGTCGTCGCTCCATCTGGCCGGAGGGCATCATACACTACGTTTGTCTATAGGCGGTCTGCACTCAAGAACTCGCCTTTTTGCAAAAGATCCAATCAATATTTTTAAAATCTGAATTATTTAACCCTCGTGACAGAATTTAATATTCATCTCACGATGCTAGATAAGGGATTGGTTGATAAAATAACAACGAATAAGAAATTCCCTGAGGGTATCCTCTTATGAGCCGTCATAAAATCAAAGCGAACCGAGCGAGCATGGAACATTTATTCACGTAGTATCGTTCGTACATTACCATAAGCCCTTTCCATAACGCCAGCACAGCATCGACATTAAGAGACAGTATTAAAGTTCAAGCTTTTCTGAAGATAGTGGGAACGAGGAAAAGCTTAGAATTTAGTTTTGTCGGACAGAACCATGACGAGCTTAAAGATTGTCTGCGTGAAGTGGAAGATTCCATACTAATATATGAAAGTGAAACGTTGTCTGTTTGTTTGTTTGGGGAGTTTTAACGCAATAACGGCAGGACAGATTTTGATCAAATTTGGAATGGAGTTAGCTTATACCCTGGAATGCTTGTCTACGTCATCATCATCATAATTATCATCATCATCATCACTATCATCATCATCATTATCATCATCATACTTCATTATCAAATGGCTGCTGAAAGGATTTTGATGAAATTTGAAATTGGCTTCATTATCAAATGGCTGCTGAAAGGATTTTGATGAAATTTGAAATTGGAGGTACCTACCTTGGATTAAACATAGGATACTTTTCATCATCATCATCATCATCAGCACTGTCAAACGGCTGAACGTATTTTGTTGAAATTTGTAATGGAGATACCTACCTTGGAATAAATATAGGATACTTTTCATCATCATCATCATCATCAGCACTGTCAAACGGCTGAACGTATTTTGTTGAAATTTGTAATGGAGATACCTACCTTGGAATAAATATAGGATACTTTTCATCATCATCATCATCATCATCAGCACTGTCAAACGGCTGAACGTATTTTGTTGAAATTTGTAATGGAGATACCTACCTTGGAATAAATATAGGATACTTTTCATCATCATCATCATCATCAGCACTGTCAAACGGCTGAACGTATTTTGTTGAAATTTGTAATGGAGATACCTACCTTGGAATAAATATAGGATACTTTTCATCATCATCATCATCATCAGCATTGTCAAACGGATGAACGTATTTTGTTGAAATTTGTAATGGAGATACCTACCTTGGAATAAATATAGGATACTTTTCATCATCATCATCATCATCAGCACTGTCAAACGGCTGAACGTATTTTGTTGAAATTTGTAATGGAGATACCTACCTTGGAATAAATATAGGATACTTTTCATCATCATCATCATCATCAGCACTGTCAAACGGCTGAACGTATTTTGTTGAAATTTGTAATGGAGATACCTACCTTGGAATAAATATAGGATACTTTTCATCATCATCATCATCATCAGCACTGTCAAACGGCTGAACGTATTTTGTTGAAATTTGTAATGGAGATACCTACCTTGGAATAAATATAGGATACTTTTCATCATCATCATCATCATCAGCACTGTCAAACGGCTGAACGTATTTTGTTGAAATTTGTAATGGAGATACCTACCTTGGAATAAATATAGGATACTTTTCATCATCATCATCATCATTAGCACTGTCAAACGGCTGAACGTATTTTGTTGAAATTTGTAATGGAGATACCTACCTTGGAATAAATATAGGATACTTTTCATCATCATCATCATCATCAGCACTGTCAAACGGATGAACGTATTTTGTTGAAATTTGTAATGGAGATACCTACCTTGGAATAAATATAGGATACTTTTCATCATCATCATCACCATTAGTACTGTCAAACGGATGAACGTATTTTGTTGAAATTTGTAATGGAGATACCTACCTTGGAATAAATATAGGATACTTTTCATCATCATCATCATCATCAGCACTGTCAAACGGATGAACGTATTTTGTTGAAATTTGTAATGGAGATACCAACCTTGGAATAAATATAGGATACTTTTCATCATCATCATCACCATTAGTACTGTCAAACGGATGAACGTATTTTGTTGAAATTTGTAATGGAGATACCTACCTTGGAATAAATATAGGATACTTTTCATCATCATCATCATCATCAGCACTGTCAAACGGATGAACGTATTTTGTTGAAATTTGTAATGGAGATACCTACCTTGGAATAAATATAGGATACTTTTCATCATCATCATCATCTTCAGCACTGTCAAACGGCTGAACGTATTTTGTTGAAATTTGTAATGGAGATACCTACCTTGGAATAAATATATGATACTTTTCATCATCATCATCATCATCAGCACTGTCAAACGGATGAACGTATTTTGTTGAAATTTGTAATGGAGATACCTACCTTGGAATAAATATAGGATACTTTTCATCATCATCATCACCATCAGCACTGTCAAACGGATGAACGTATTTTGTTGAAATTTGTAATGGAGATACCTACCTTGGAATAAATATAGGATACTTTTCATCATCATCATCACCATTAGTACTGTCAAACGGATGAACGTATTTTGTTGAAATTTGTAATGGAGATACCTACCTTGGAATAAATATAGTATACTTTTCATCATCATCATCACCATTAGTACTGTCAAACGGATGAACGTATTTTGTTGAAATTTGTAATGGAGATACCTACCTTGGAATAAATATAGGATACTTTTCATCATCATCATCACCATTAGTACTGTCAAACGGATGAACGTATTTTGTTGAAATTTGTAATGGAGATACCTACCTTGGAATAAATATAGGATACTTTTCATCATCATCATCATCATCAGCACTGTCAAACGGATGAACGTATTTTGTTGAAATTTGTAATGGAGATACCTACCTTGGAATAAATATAGGATACTTTTCATCATCATCATCATCATCAGCACTGTCAAACGGCTGAACGTATTTTGTTGAAATTTGTAATGGAGATACCTACCTTGGAATAAATATAGGATACTTTTCATCATCATCATCATCATCGGCACTGTCAAACGGATGAACGTATTTTGTTGAAATTTGTAATGGAGATACCTACCTTGGAATAAATATAGGATACTTTTCATCATCATCATCACCATTAGTACTGTCAAACGGATGAACGTATTTTGTTGAAATTTGTAATGGAGATACCTACCTTGGAATAAATATAGGATACTTTTCATCATCATCATCATCATCAGCACTGTCAAACGGATGAACGTATTTTGTTGAAATTTGTAATGGAGATACCTACCTTGGAATAAATATAGGATACTTTTCATCATCATCATCATCATCAGCACTGTCAAACGGATGAACGTATTTTGTTGAAATTTGTAATGGAGATACCTACCTTGGAATAAATATAGGATACTTTTCATCATCATCATCATCATCAGCACTGTCAAACGGATGAACGTATTTTGTTGAAATTTGTAATGGAGATACCTACCTTGGAATAAATATAGGATACTTTTCATCATCATCATCACCATTAGTACTGTCAAACGGATGAACGTATTTTGTTGAAATTTGTAATGGAGATACCTACCTTGGAATAAATATAGGATACTTTTCATCATCATCATCACCATCAGCACTGTCAAACGGATGAACGTATTTTGTTGAAATTTGTAATGGAGATACCTACCTTGGAATAAATATAGGATACTTTTCATCATCATCATCACCATTAGTACTGTCAAACGGATGAACGTATTTTGTTGAAATTTGTAATGGAGATACCTACCTTGGAATAAATATAGGATACTTTTCATCATCATCATCATCATCAGCACTGTCAAACGGATGAACGTATTTTGTTGAAATTTGTAATGGAGATACCTACCTTGGAATAAATATAGGATACTTTTCATCATCATCATCACCATTAGTACTGTCAAACGGATGAACGTATTTTGTTGAAATTTGTAATGGAGATACCTACCTTGGAATAAATATAGGATACTTTTCATCATCATCATCATCTTCAGCACTGTCAAACGGCTGAACGTATTTTCTTGAAATTTGTAATGGAGATACCTACCTTGGAATAAATATAGGATACTTTTCATCATCATCATCATCATCAGCACTGTCAAACGGCTGAACGTATTTTGTTGAAATTTGTAATGGAGATACCTACCTTGGAATAAATATAGGATACTTTTCATCATCATCATCATCATCAGCACTGTCAAACGGATGAACGTATTTTGTTGAAATTTGTAATGGAGATACCTACCTTGGAATAAATATAGGATACTTTTCATCATCATCATCACCATTAGTACTGTCAAACGGATGAACGTATTTTGTTGAAATTTGTAATGGAGATACCTACCTTGGAATAAATATAGGAAACTTTTCATCATCATCATCACCATTAGTACTGTCAAACGGATGAACGTATTTTGTTGAAATTTGTAATGGAGATACCTACCTTGGAATAAATATAGGATACTTTTCATCATCATCATCACCATTAGTACTGTCAAACGGATGAACGTATTTTGTTGAAATTTGTAATGGAGATACCTACCTTGGAATAAATATAGGATACTTTTCATCATCATCATCATCATCAGCACTGTCAAACGGATGAACGTATTTTGTTGAAATTTGTAATGGAGATACCTACCTTGGAATAAATATAGGATACTTTTCATCATCATCATCATCATCAGCACTGTCAAACGGCTGAACGTATTTTGTTGAAATTTGTAATGGAGATACCTACCTTGGAATAAATATAGGATACTTTTCATCATCATCATCATCATCAGCACTGTCAAACGGATTAACGTATTTTGTTGAAATTTGTAATGGAGATACCTACCTTGGCATAAATATAGGATACTTTTCATCATCATCATCACCATTAGTACTGTCAAACGGATGAACGTATTTTGTTGAAATTTGTAATGGAGATACCTACCTTGGAATAAATATAGGATACTTTTCATCATCATCATCACCATTAGTACTGTCAAACGGATGAACGTATTTTGTTGAAATTTGTAATGGAGATACCTACCTTGGAATAAATATAGGATACTTTTCATCATCATCATCATCATCAGCACTGTCAAACGGATGAACGTATTTTGTTGAAATTTGTAATGGAGATACCTACCTTGGAATAAATATAGGATACTTTTCATCATCATCATCATCATCATCAGCACTGTCAAACGGCTGAACGTATTTTGTTGAAATTTGTAATGGAGATACCTACCTTGGAATAAATATAGGATACTTTTCATCATCATCATCATCATCAGCACTGTCAAACGGATGAACGTATTTTGTTGAAATTTGTAATGGAGATACCTACCTTGGAATAAATATAGGATACTTTTCATCATCATCATCACCATTAGTACTGTCAAACGGCTGAACGTATTTTGTTGAAATTTGTAATGGAGATACCTACCTTGGAATAAATATAGGATACTTTTCATCATCATCATCATCATCAGCACTGTCAAACGGATGAACGTATTTTGTTGAAATTTGTAATGGAGATACCTACCTTGGAATAAATATAGGATACTTTTCATCATCATCATCATCATCAGCACTGTCAAACGGCTGAACGTATTTTGTTGAAATTTGTAATGGAGATACCTACCTTGGAATAAATATAGGATACTTTTCATCATCATCATCATCATCAGCATTGTCAAACGGATGAACGTATTTTGTTGAAATTTGTAATGGAGATACCTACCTTGGAATAAATATAGGATACTTTTCATCATCATCATCAGCACTGTCAAACGGATGAACGTATTTTGTTGAAATTTGTAATGGAGATACCTACCTTGGAATAAATATAGGATACTTTTCATCATCATCATCATCATCAGCACTGTCAAACGGATGAACGTATTTTGTTGAAATTTGTAATGGAGATACCTACCTTGGATTAAACATAGGATACTTTTCATCATCATCATCACCATTAGCACTGTCAAACGGCTGAACGTATTTTGTTGAAATTTGTAATGGAGATACCTACCTTGGAATAAATATAGGATACTTTTCATCATCATCATCATCATCAGCACTGTCAAACGGATGAACGTATTTTGTTGAAATTTGTAATGGAGATACCTACCTTGGATTAAACATAGGATACTTTTCATCATCATCATCACCATTAGCACTGTCAAACGGCTGAACGTATTTTGTTGAAATTTGTAATGGAGATACCTACCTTGGAATAAATATAGGATACTTTTCATCATCATCATCATCATCAGCACTGTCAAACGGATGAACGTATTTTGTTGAAATTTGTAATGGAGATACCTACCTTGGAATAAATATAGGATACTTTTCATCATCATCATCATCATCAGCACTGTCAAACGGATGAACGTATTTTGTTGAAATTTGTAATGGAGATACCTACCTTGGAATAAATATAGGATACTTTTCATCATCATCATCATCATCAGCACTGTCAAACGGATGAACGTATTTTGTTGAAATTTGTAATGGAGATACCTACCTTGGAATAAATATAGGATACTTTTCATCATCATCATCATCATCAGCACTGTCAAACGGATGAACGTATTTTGTTGAAATTTGTAATGGAGATACCTACCTTGGAATAAATATAGGATACTTTTCATCATCATCATCATCATCAGCACTGTCAAACGGATGAACGTATTTTGTTGAAATTTGTAATGGAGATACCTACCTTGGAATAAATATAGGATACTTTTCATCATCATCATCATCATCAGCACTGTCAAACGGATGAACGTATTTTGTTGAAATTTGTAATGGAGATACCTACCTTGGAATAAATATAGGATACTTTTCATCATCATCATCATCATCAGCACTGTCAAACGGATGAACGTATTTTGTTGAAATTTGTAATGGAGATACCTACCTTGGATTAAACATAGGATACTTTTCATCATCATCATCATCATCAGCACTGTCAAACGGATGAACGTATTTTGTTGAAATTTGTAATGGAGATACCTACCTTGGAATAAATATAGGATACTTTTCATCATCATCATCATCATCAGCACTGTCAAACGGATGAACGTATTTTGTTGAAATTTGTAATGGAGATACCTACCTTGGATTAAACATAGGATACTTTTCATCATCATCATCATCATCAGCACTGTCAAACGGATGAACGTATTTTGTTGAAATTTGTAATGGAGATACCTACCTTGGATTAAACATAGGATACTTTTCATCATCATCATCATCATCAGCACTGTCAAACGGATGAACGTATTTTGTTGAAATTTGTAATGGAGATACCTACCTTGGAATAAATATAGGATACTTTTCATCATCATCATCATCATCAGCACTGTCAAACGGATGAACGTATTTTGTTGAAATTTGTAATGGAGATCCCTACCTTGGAATAAATATAGGATACTTTTCATCATCATCATCATCATCAGCACTGTCAAACGGCTGAACGTATTTTGTTGAAATTTGTAATGGAGATACCTACCTTGGAATAAATATAGGATACTTTTCAACATCATCATACTTCATTCTCAAATATTGATGAAATTTGAAATGGAGTTAGCTTATACCCTGGAATAACACACAAGATACTTTTCTTCATCATCATAATCATACTATATTCTCAAACGGCTGAACGGATTTTGATGATACTTGGAATGAGAATAGCGTATACCCTGGACTAACACATTGGATATCTTCATCATCACCATCATAATCCACTCTCGATTTTGATGAAATTTGGAATAGTGCTGTCTCTTTCTTTTTGTTCTTTGTTTGTCGTATGAGGTAGTGCTGGCCTCTGGTGTCAGAATTTGTCAGGCCGCCCGAGGGCCTCTGACATGGCTTTATTTTTGTAATAATATTCTATTGCCATTAAATAAGACATGTTCTTATTGTAATCAAATAAACGAAACCTGAATAATAAACATTTAATAAATAAACGTTAAACATTTTTATTGCTGATATTACTTGGTAAAGATTTTGTTGAATAAATGAAGGATTAAATCAATTGGACGAGTTACTGCACCGAAATAAATATATTTTTTAAATTCAGTAGCTCGTCCCATTGGGACGAGTCTGTTGGGACGAGTCACTGAACTAGCTCATACGTATTCAAAAGCTGTTCAGGCTGATTCACCATTATT
Organism: Alsophila aescularia; assembly: GCA_946251855.1. Taxonomy (NCBI): domain Eukaryota; kingdom Metazoa; phylum Arthropoda; class Insecta; order Lepidoptera; family Geometridae; genus Alsophila; species Alsophila aescularia. Next base: position 9,654,190 of record OX276378.1, on the reverse strand, counting down.
TTTGCACGAATGCCCAAAACTAGGTGTTTAATGTTTTCAAAGTTCATGTATGTTTGTACATATGTATATGAGTCTTTGTTCCACCATAACTTTTAAATGCCTGCCTTAATAATTTTTAACGGTACCCTATAGGGAATCCTAACGGTACCCTATAGGGTACCGTTAGAATTCTTACATCATCCAGAGTAATAAGTATAATTTAAAAAATTCAATTCACAAATAAATCTTATGAGACCTTTTTTTAATGAATGTGTTTCTTTTCCCTTTTTTTTTGGTACATTTTCACTTGGTACATTTTTAAGATTCAAAGTTTTTTTTTCATGTTCTTTTTTTCCTTTTTTTATTGCTTTGTCATCGGTTTGTGAGCTACCCTGAAAGTTTCAGCCGGATAGCTAATCGGGAAGTGCTATTCCAAGATTCCAGGACAAAATACATATATACATAGATATATACATACATACATACATACATACATACATACATACATACATACATACATACATACATACATACATACATACATACATACAAGTTAAATAAAAGCTTTTCAAATATAGGATATAAAAAAAATATTACAGTATTTTTTTGGCAGGGCAGTCGTGTTTTTCGGTTATTTTGATGATGTACTTGTTTTCATAACTAAGTTTGATGGAACCTTGACAGACTCGCTCGTAGTTATAGCATTTATTGGTTGAACAGTGCACACGGCTAGTGTGGAGCTAGAATGGATACTGTCTTACCCTGTGATGATAGGTCCGCTTCAAACAACGGACCCTGAGAACCTGCCCACCGACTTGATCCGCGATAAGAGCCTTCAAACAAATGCTGCGAAAGGGATAACGGCTTTATCCATCATCACGTAGACGCGCCCTTTCGCAGTGTAAGCACCGATTACGTCGCCTCACTTGGAACTAAACGACGAAATTATTTGATGGGAACGAACCTGCTGTTTGATCTCATGTATTACTTCGCTGAGCGTGGGGATTCATATCTGTTTAATAATTATCGTAGGTACATTCAATGGATGCTTCCTGAAACAGATGTATGATCACAGAATTAATTATAGTACATATGAGGCCTTATTTATAAAAAGTTAATAAACGTCAATTAGTACTGCGCAGTACAATATTGTAGTGCGCAGTATTACTAATCATTGCTTAACTTTTTATGAATAAGGCAGTAAGTGTTTGTTATTACACGACTGCCCAAAAAAAGGAGTGTGCATTCATGTATGTTTGTATGTATGTATTCATTTTTGACTGTATTTGTAACGCGTCGGTTCTTATTGTAATGTTACAAATTGTTAATAAATGAAATTGAATTTGAATTGAATATATGTATGTGTTTTTTAATACTACCATAACTTGTAAATGCCAGAACAAATTTGGATGTATGGGGTATCGTTAGAATCCTTACATCATCCCACGTCACATTGCCTTAAAACTAAACTATTTTTTTTGAAATAAAAATAAATAATTTGAAAAATAAAATACACGACTGCGCCAAAACCGAACTAAAAAGTCAAAAACAAGATATAAATAAAATTGTTATTGCAGTCGGGGGACCGTTCTGTGGAACACTATTATGATATACTACACTTTTATTATCATACTAGCTGTACCCGCGGCTTCGCACGCGTGGTCTTTCCATAGGTTCAAAGTACCATAATGTGCTATTCCAGAACCAATATACCATCATTTGATCAAAATTTCTTCAGCCGTCAAAAATACTTTTATCAATTGCTCGGCTTCTAACTCACCGGATTGAGATACCAATTACATCAGTTTTTAAATCAAACCCTAAGCTATCTAACAATGAAAACCGCATTGCAATCTGTCCAGTAGTTTTTACGTGATGCGCGAACAAACAAACATACAGACAAAAAGACACGATAAAAAAATGGTATATTCTTGTTCAATACCTTTTTTAAGCACACCAGAGCATTTTTTTATTTATCTTATTTTACAGCCTTTTTCATGCCTATTGCTTTATTATAAGTATATGACTGTGTTGCATAAAAAAATACCGTCCAGTAGTTTCAGCGTGATACTTGTTCTTTTTATTAACTTTCAACCCCTATCTTTCGGAAACCCTTTAATTTTTCGGGATGAAAAGTATCCGATGTCCTACCTCGTAGTATGAACTCAAATCATAGCAAGTTTCATTTGAATTCATTCAATAGTTAGTTTCGGTGCGATGCGTGGTCAAGATACGGACAAACAGACAGACAGACAGACAAAAATAATAAGTAAAATCATTTTGGCTTCTGTATCGAATAAAGAGAACCATCCAAATAATATTATTTATTACTTCAATATTAACATAACTTTCGACCCATATCCCGCAGAAACCCTTTACTTTTTCTGGATAAAACGTGTCTTCAATTTTAACCCACCATATAACTTAAGACGGTGCCAAGTTGCATCAAAACCCGTCCATTAGTTTCAGCATGGTACGTTTTCTTTTAATTAAGTCTTAACCCCTATCCTGTGAGAACCCATTAATTTTTCGGGATGTAAACGCTTCCTATGTCCTACCTCGTAGTAGGAACTCAAATCATGCCAAGTTTCATTTGATTTCTTCCAGTAGTTCTGGCGGCGTGATGCGCGTCCAAGATACAGACAGACAAACATACAGACAAAAAAGAAAAACCTACTGTTTAGGCTTCATTATCGAACATAGAGTAAACACCAAAAAAAAACACAATATCTTTAATGTACAGAATTTGGACCCATATCACGCAGGAACCCTTTATTTTTTCGGGATAATAAATATCCATAATTTTCACTCATCTTATATACTTACCCTCTTACTTATAAAAAGTTATGCAATGATTAGTAATACCGCGTAGTACAATATTGTACTGCCCAGAATTCTTAATAATTGCATAACTTTTTATAAGTAAGGGGGTATGTCTTTGCCGTATTGCATCAACATCCGTCCAATAGTTTCAGTATGCTACGTGTTCTTTTAAATAATTTTCCACCCCTATCCTGCTGGAACCCTTTGATTTTTCGGGATGAAACGTGTCCTCATTTTTAACCCAACATATAGCATAAGACGGTGCCAAGTTGCATCAAAACTCGTCCATTAGTTTCAGCGTGGTACGATTTCTTTTAAATAAGTTTCAACTTCTATCCTGCGAGAACCCATTATTTTTTCGGGATGTAAGGTATCCTATGTCCTACCACATAGTATGAACTCAATATCGTACCAAGTTTCAATTGAATTAATTTAGTAATCAATTATTATTATCGAATACAGAAGAATCTCCAAAAAAATATTTCACAATATCTTTAATGTACAGAATTTGGACCCATATCTCGCAGGAACCCTTTATTTTTTCGGGACAAAATGTATCTATAATTTTCACCCATTTTATAAACTATGTCTGTGCCAAGTTGCATCAACATCCATACAATAGTTTCATCGTGCTACGTGTTCTTTTAAATAATTTTCCATCCCTATCCTACAGGAACTCTTTTTTTCGGGATGAAAAGTACCCAATGTCCTACCTCAAAGTATGATCTCTAATCATACCAAATTTTATATGAATTCATTGAGTATTTTCGGCGTGATGCGCTGCCAATGTACAGACAGAGAGACGGACAGATAGACAGACAGACAAAAAATCCAAAAATACAGTTTTGGCTTTAGTATTGAATATAGAACGGCTCCCAATTTTTTTTACAAAATATCTTTAATTTACAGAATTTGGGACATTATCCCGCAGCAACTCTTTATTTTTTTCGGGATATAAAGTATCCTCAATTTTAAGCCATCATATAAGCTATGACTGTACCAAGTTGCATCAAAATCCGTCCGGTAGTTTCAGAGTGGTAAGTGTTTTTTGAAATAACTTTAAACCCCAACCCTGCCTTTTCATTTTTCGGGATGAAAAGTAGCCTATGTCCTACCTCCTAGTATGAACTCAAATCATACCATGTTTCATTTAAATTCATTTAGTAGTTTCGGCGTGATGCTTAGCCAAGATACAGACAGACAGACAAAAATGAAATAAATTACAGTTTTGGCTTCAGTATCGAATATAGAGTACACTCCATTAAAAATATACAAAATATCTTCAATGTACAGAATTGGACCCGTCACAGTTTTATTATAAGTATAGATAACTAGTTTTCCCACCCGCGACTTCGTACGCGCGGACTACTCTTTATCGCGAAAAAATAACATCCTATTTTCTGCTAGGATATTAAAAACCAATGCAAAAGTTGATATAGTACTCTTGATGGTTTTTGCAGACTTGTTATTTCGTTTCCATGGCAACCACAGACCATTCTGTGATGGCAACCATTTTTCAACATTTTCCAGTTTTCCCGCGGAAACTTTCAATTTTCCGGGATATAAAGTACCCTATGTTTTATTCTAGGGTATAAGCTGTTTCCATTCTAAATTTCATCAAAATCCGTCCGGCCGTTATGACGTGAAAGCTCCCCAAAACAAACAAACAGACAAAGTATCACTTTTATATATTGGTATGGATGGATTTTATGTATGTCATTTTTTTTACTACCATGCTTTAAATTTTGACATAATTATTAATGAATTGTAAAATGTGACTTGCCTTGTGCAACTTTCTTTGTTATAACGGCCAATAAATGATTGTAATTCTAATTCACTTTTAATCTAAGGGGTATTACTGCAATAATAATTTTATTTATCTCTTGTTTTTGACTTATATAGCGAGCTTAACAGTAGCATCAGTTGTTAACATCTGTTAACACATTGTTAACACTGTTACACTTTTCACTCGTAAACACTCCCATAGATTCCTCGTCTTCCTCACTCCCGCAAGAAAGAGAGAGGAAAAATGTTAACACATAAAAAACTCCAGGCTAGGTTTATTAGAACCATACTGTCTAATCCCGCACAACATCCGTATTATCATGTTTATAATATTATAACACATATGGTATTACTTTAAACAACATTTTTCGGAGACAAAAGACGTCATCTTCGCAAAATATGAGGCTAACTAAGGGACATTTATATGCTAATAATTGTGAAATATGGTCGGAGCACTTCAGTCAGACCGCTCGAGACCTGGCTGTGACGTGAATTAGGCAGGTTCAATGGGGATCACATGCAGGGGCTGGTTGTGACGTCTCTATTGGGGTAAGAGCATTTAATATTAAAATTAGCATAAAATACATAAAGGCAGGTACGTACTGTTCTGGAGAGATTTGTTTTAACACCCTCGAAAAAAGAGACTGGTGTAAGTTTAGGGCGTATACTGTGATCACTGTGTGTGTGTGTGTCTGTCTGTGACATCGTAGCTCTCAAATGAATAGACCGACTTTGATTCGGTTTTTTCTGTTCGAAAACTGATGTGATCGAGATAGTTCTTAGATACATGGGGAGGGGGAGGAGGGTGGGGGGTGGTGAGAAAAGGGGGGTGAGAATCATATTTTCCAAACGAATGGACCAATTTAGCTGCGGTTCTTCACGTTTTCAATCTGAGGTAAACGAGATGGTTCTTAGCTATAATGGGAGGGAGAAAGGGGGGGGGGTAGATTAGTATAACCTAATTTCCTGTTTGCAATCCCGCTACGCGTGCGGGACTTCCGCAGTATTCAGAAACATTTGAGTGACATACTCGTACCTACATCCAAGAAGGTTTAAAAAAAAGGCGGATGATCGGCATAAAATGTTGTAAGTGTGTAAGAGGCTTGTGCGTACGTGAGGCTTTGGGTACAAATAGAAGCACTGCAGCTTCACTTAATTTGAAGAATATTAATTAATTCATTCGTTTTGTTGTTATGCAGTTAGCGCGCTGAAGCAAGCGTCGACTGAAGCGACCACTCTTGTAAGATGTTTTTCTCATAAACCACTACTTCGATTGTAATTTTGTCTGACAGTTTAGCTTATCATTTTGAGAACTAAAAGCTGATTCGGCTCGCCGACATCGACGCGCTGAACGCAGCGTCACCCCAGCAGGCCACCCTTTGAATTGAAGTATCTCGTAAAGTAATCGAGAACAAATGGCCATATTTGGGCACTACAGAGCACTTGAGAGAACTACAGTTTGGGAAATTTTGGGCTGCGTTCAAACTAAAAACTTGGTCCGATTTTGACAAACGAGGTATCAATCGATTCGACCATGTTTAAACCTTGCCAAATTCGCGGTTAATTTATAAGGAATCAGAACATTTAAAACTTTCGCGTATTCAATGAACGTTTAAAAGACTAAAACGGTCTATTCGTGCACAGATTAATATGAAAATAACATTTTGACTAGCCTCGTTTCGATCAAGTTGCAAATCCAGCGTAGTGAACGGCGGCGGCGGGCTTTATTTCCAACTAAAACTACCCCCGTTTGGTTATGTAAAGCGAAACAGACGAAACTGTCCCGATCGCGACGCACAACACTAACAGTATCGGCAGACACGCCTCTAGATAACTTTCGACGCGAACACTTCCCAATTCCCGGAATTGTTTCTAAACCATTCTTTCCAATTTGATGAACAGCTTTTACTCTTATGAAGTGTTCTTAATTAATAAAGTGTGCCTTTTAACTTGTAGGTATTCTCTTAGTGTTAAATAACACACATGATTTCATGTGCATTAAGTATATAGAGCTACTTTACTAGTGCCTCGCCCCGGCTTCGCACGGGTAGCGCTCACACCGCGGCATTTTTATCACTTTTAGCATTCCTACACACGTCAAACTTCTAAAATAATACGCGATTAATCGTAATTCAAAATCTTTGACAGCAACGATTCGAAGTGTTCTATAACCATAGACAACTGCATAATTACTCACACACTTAACAGACTTGTTATTATTGAGTATCCACGGCAACATATCATTCCGTTCCTTACAGCGAGTAAGTAATCGGAAATGTTATAAGCATAGAATAGACATATACAGAGCGAATTTTTCAAGTGGGCGTGGTTGGCTAAACCAGAAACTATGAGGTTTAGCGAAAAGTACTCAAAGGAGTCTCGGGCCCGATTTTGATGAAAACTAAAACTGCATATTTGGATTTTTGAAAAAAAAAAACAATATTCCTAAGCAGGAATCAAACACGTTGATTTTGGAAAATAAAACACATACTGTATTATTACACCATTCGATAGTGTCGCTAATAAGGATTGAATTCTGGGAAGAAATGACATACGGCAAACTTAAGGAAAGAGCTCATTTTTAACGAAAATAGTTAAACCATAACTGATTAATTGTTCAAAATGATGACCGTTGTTTTCAATACATCGAACCCAACTAGGATTCGACGACTCAAGGATTGTACTGCATTCAGTATTAAAATATTATTGATTCCGCTTAGAATATTTTCCGAAGTTCGTTTCAAGTCATCAATTGCATTATACGTATCTTTGTAGATTTTGTTTTTTACATACCACCAGAGAAAATAATCTAAGGGGGTAAGATCCGGTGACCTCGCTGGCCACGGCACAGGACCATAAACTGCGATAAAATGTTCACCAAACTGCTGAATCAACATCTCTTTTACTATACGACTATTAATACGAAACAGTAAACAAACAGTTAGTAATAATCAACGAAACGTGGAACAAAATCTAAATTATTGGCACCAATTTACTCTACGTTCTAATTTCAATTGTTTACATTTTTTTCTTTTACTGTGGCCTTTAACCGCGAAGACATAATAAAAATTTGAAATTAGAACATAATGTTGTGAAGATGACTGCGCTGCGGGTCTATGTTGAGAAAAATATTGAGCATCATTTCGGACAAGGTACAGGTAATGCAGGTATGAATTAAAACAGTACTTTAAAATATGAATCAGTTTATTAAAATTTTCCTTAAGTTTGCCGTATGTCATTTCTTCCCAGAATTCAATCCTTACTAGCGACACTATCGAATGGTGTAATAATACAGTGTGTTTTTTTTTTCAAAATCAACGTGTTCGATTCCTGCCTAGGAATATTGTATTTTTCAAAAATCCAAAGATGCAGTTTTAGTTTTCATCAAAATCGGGCCCGAGACTCCTTTGAGTACTTTTCGCTATTCCTCATAGTTTCTGATTTAGCCATCCACGCCCACTTGAAAAATTCACGCTGTATACCTATTTACCTATCGTAGTTATAAGCAAATTATTGATGCCTTGGGTTACGTTATAGCAAATTTCGTAGCGATATAATGAAATGCTGGCCATGTTACTCGCGGATAATGTAGCTTTCTATGGTTTTTTTCAGTACCCCTAGTACAAGTTTTCATAGTTTTTGAAAACGAAATGTAGTTTCGCCTAGTTCCATACATTTACTGTCAGCGCCTCTTGCGGAAACTTGTAGGAACTAAAATTGGTAGGACGGGTTTTATCAAATGGTAGTATTCGAATTCGAAATAAAGTTTTCGACTATTGTTTGCATTTTAGCAGTACGACTTGCCACTTTGACAAGTTAGTCGTAGTAAATTGAAATAAGAAGTAGTCTTAATATTGATGTAAGAAGTAGTCAAGTAACCCGGGTTAAGTTTAAATTTCCACTGGTTCTCCGGCTCGTCGTAGTATCTGGCCAGCGTCCTCAGGGAGCGGTAGTATGTCCAACATTCCGAACTGCTCTGGAACGCCATCGGGGACCGGCCGTATACGTTGAACCTTGGAAATTACATAGTTTGGTTAGTATATAAGCGAGAAATGACTTGTATGTAAGTAAATAAGTAAGTGTATAGTGTGTGTGTGTGTGTGTGTGTGTGTGTGTGTGTGTGTGTGTGTGTTTGTAAGGCTGCCCGAGGGCCTCAGACATGGTTTTAATCAATAACAACCGGCTCTCGGAGCTTAACTTGCCCTCCGAAGCAAGGATCGATGGATATTCGCATATTCTCTTTACATATATTTATATAACCGTACTAATTGATAATAATTGATAGATTCAGGCGTTACTTTGCGGAAATCCATATTTAAAATGAACAAAATAAAAATATGTAGCTTACTTCCGCCAAAACTGTAAGTCAGACAAATGATAAATGGTAAAATTAACACAAGTAAAACCCCACGCTAAACAAAACCCTACCCCACAAAAAAATAAATAATAATAATATATATATAAATATATATACACAATAAAAAACCCCCAAGCTAAACAAACCCTACCCAAATACAAGTATCGAAACACTTATATATTCATATACATATAATATAAAAAAAAACACAATAAAAAACATATACCTCGATCCAAATACCAAACGTCTGACATCAATACGACACGTGTTTCGCCTCTGCACGAGGCATCTTCGGGTGATGTTGACTCGTTGAATGCTGGACTGAGAGTGCCTGAGCAATGGTGACAAATTCCCTTATATAGGCCACGCGCCTGAGCTAGTGCGACTGCACTGCTGCATCGCCGCGAACCAGTTTGAGCCAGAATGAATCGCTATGAATCCGCAAGGTCATGCCACTATTGCACCATATTTACGATTACGTCATCGCCGCCTGTTACTTGTGACGCATTTCCAGTGAAAATACGCAACAAAGGTGATGAAACTAATTTCTAATTGTTCCAATACACACAAACGGAAACCCTTGTCACAAACATGTAAAACATTATACGTATTATCACTCCGCAGAGAGTGACCGGACTATGACTATTTCTATACGCGGCCTTATGTTCTTTAAACCTAGTTTCAAATTTGCGGCCAGTCTGACCCACATACACCCCGTCACACTCATCACAAACCAACTTGTAAACACCGGATTTTTTGTGGTTCTCCATCCGGTCCTTACCATTACAAAGATGACGCAAATTGTTATTTTTTTTATAACCGTACTAAATAAATAAAAAATAAAAAATTATACTCGGGACAATTCACACCAATACCTAGCCCCAAACTAGGATACCTGTGCTAAGCAACGGATAAACATACATAGATACAAATAATACATTCATCACTTGGAAAAAAACATTTCTGCTCATCACACAAATGATTGCACCTTACTGGATTTGAACCCGCGACTGTTTGATTTTGTAGTTAGGGTCACTAGCCACTAAACCAACCAGTCGTCAAACTATTGTTTATTCTGCGAAATAATTTAGATAAATAATGGGTCGAACTGAGGACCGAACCCAGTATCGTTCAATTGTAACGCGCACTAGTATAGCACTCGACTGCCTTCAAAATTAGGAGCTTGAATCCATTCTGGATTTCCATCCAGAACTTTGGTGGGTTTGCACTGCATTAAATTTCTAAGTGAATTGTCATGAGCCGACGGACGTGACACGTGAACACACCGGGGTTATAATTTACCGGAAACACTGACGAGGGCAGGGCATTCCACTCCTTTGCAGTTCTTATAATAAATGAAGAAGCGTAACGCTTCGTTCTTATATAAAAACCTCTGTTCTTTGTTCTTATTCCAAGATTTCGGCACTGTTGCAAAGTCGAAACAAAATGAATCTACTTTCAAATATTTCTTAATCAAAAACACATATACCTGATCTGCTTCAAATAGTCAGTCTTTGAATCGACTCCAATGACCGGAGCAGCGAATCGGTGATGATGGCCTTCCTCCACGTACTCAGCCTCCACATCGAAGGTGGAGAGGAACTCGAAGTTCTCCGGACATTCCTCTTTGAGGCGTGTGGCGCCGTAGAACCCGTCTACTAGGAGGGTCTCACCACCCACAGTGTTCAAGTGCTTGATGCAGTGCAGGACTTGGAGACTGTAAGGAACTTTTTTTTAATACCTAAACGGTGTAATACTAAAACCACGCATGCAAAAGCATTTCACTAAATTATTTTAATTAAACTCCAAGCGTATCTGCTGTGTTGTGTGAGGCGATCGGAACAGATTACAATACCAAACGCGTGTAGTCTGAAACAACGCTCGGCGTTTTTGACACTAATACTCACAATGCAGTCTTCTCGTGACCAATTATGGGTCAATTGTGTGTTTGTGCAATGCCTGTATCTTGGGGACCCAGGTGAAAAGTATTACCAAACAATGAGGTAGTGCTGGCCTCTGGTGTCATAGTTTGTCAGGCCGCCCGAGGGCCTCTGCCATGGCTTAACGACTGCTATTAATCAATAACAGTCGGAAACGACAGCTTAACGTGCCCTCCGAAGCAATCATGCATGGCTCAATGCAACTTGATTTGATCGAAACGTCGAGAAGGTAAGTCAATTTTTTTTTTTTATATATTAAATGACATGAATTCTATTCGCGACTGTTTAAAAATTACGATTTTACCTTAAATTACTAAAATCACAAGTTTGATATGAGATCAATCATACATGCGGCTAGCAGACACGTTCATAAGCTTACAACCTATTAGAGTTATTAACAAAACAAACAATAGATAATATTTGTATCTATACTTGTAATAAAACTGTAACAGGTCCAATTCTGTACATTGAAGATATTTAGTAATTTTTTTTGGAGGCTGTTCTTTATTTCATACTGAAGTCAAACTATTTATTTTTTTCATTTTTGTCTGTCTGTCTGTCAGTCTGTCTGTATCTTGGCTAGGCATCTCGCCGAAACAACTAAAAGAATTAAATTGAAACTTGGTATGATTTGATTACATACTACGAGGTAGGACATTGGATACTTTACATCCCGAAAAATGAAACTGTTCCCGCAGGATGGGGGTTGAAATTTATTTAAAAAGCACTTACTGAAACTACTAGACGGATTTGTATGCACCTTGCCACAGTATAGTATAGTATGTATTAGTTTAGTTTATATGATGGGTGAAAATCGGGGATACTTTTTATCCCGCAAAAAAGGGTTCCTGCGGGATAGGGGTCCAAATTCTGTACATTGAAGATATTTAGTAAATTTTTTTGGAGGCTGTTCTATATTCGTACTGAACCCATAACTGTTTTTTTTTTCTTATTTTTTTGTTGTCTTTCTGTCTGCCTGTCTGTATCTTGGACGCGCATCACGCCGAAACTAATGAATGAATTCAAATTAAACTTGGCAAGATTTGAGTTCATACCACGAGGTTCATACCACATTGGTTAGTTTTCATACCGGTAAATTAAAGGGTCCCCGCAGGATAGGGGTATTTTATTTGGAGGTGGTATTCATGTTTTACGTTTTATAGTTACTTCCGTAGTTCACCTCTAGGATACTCAAGGAACATTCCTCCATGTTTTAAACACCTAGGTCCACCAGTTTAGGCTGGGCGTTGTCTGTCAGTCAGTCAGTAGGTATGTCACGGTACTGTTTTATAGACATGATTATAATAATAAAGTAAAACATATATTTTTATTATTCTGCCCAAAAGTGAAGGGCATCTATACTTATAATAAAGCAGTATGTACCAAAAACTCTGTAAAAGGAAGATATTTTAAAAAACTATGGTACTAAAAATAAGCTACAGAAAAATAATTAAAAAAAAAAAACTGTCTTTATCTATTAGTCTGTCCACGCAACACTTAAAAACTACTGGACCGATTGTGATGCGGTTTTCAGTGTTGGATAGCTTGGGTTTGACTTAAAAACTGGTGTTCTTATTATCTCATTACGATGAGTAGAAGCCGAGCAATTGATAAAAACTTTTTGACGGCTGAAGGCATTTTATTGTTGTTGTTATATGTTAGTATAGTTAGGTTAGTTAGTTAGGTAAAGGTCTTGGAATCGTAATAGAGTTCTTTTAACCTAGAGAAATAGCCTCGAGTGCCGCGGGTACAGCTAGTTTTAAATAAAAGTACATTTCCAAGACAGTTAAAAATCGCGTGGTGACATAATTAATAGGATTTAATGCTTTCGGTGACCCTTATTAAGTCTGGACTATGACTATGAGAGACATAAAAGAAAAAATATTATTACAGCCTCACAATGTAAATTCTACATTCCAGAATGTAGGTATAAAATAATGTGGTGACTCAATTCTATTTCATTGGATTTTCATTTACCACTCCAAACCCGTGAAAGAAAAGCGAAAATAAAATCTGAATTTGTAAGCATTTTTTTTCCACTGAATGAACAATACCGTTTCGTAGTGCCTCTTGTTTTATAAAACTTCAAAAGCCGAAGCAAACGGCCGTGGCCGGGCTGGATGGCAAGGAAGAAAGCTGTGACTCAATCTTTTGTTTTAGCTGCCCTTGCCCTTGGTTGGCATCTGGACATCTAAAGTGTATTTTTACGGCTAATTTAGCGTGGGTTCGCCGATTGCCTCTACGACCCTGTACATTTTCTAAGGCTTTTCGCGACATTCATGTACACGTATTGAGACCGCTATTATTCGGAGCTTACCCTGCGGGTGCCGGGGAGGAAAGTGGTTCTATTCGGGGAGAAAGATCTTCCATACCTATAAAATAAGACTGTGACCGTGACATACTGGCTGACAGACAAAGCACAGCCTGAACCAGGACTAAACATTTGAAATTACTAGGAAATATTTCTTGAGTATTTATGATTTTAGCAGTCACGCCTGCTTAGCGAGAATACATCTAATAATCTTCTAAATGAAAAATTTGGATTGCGAATGTCGTCAGGAACTAAAGAAAGTCGACTTGTCGAGCAACCGTGAAAGAATTACTAAAGAATCCGAAAGCGGCCGACAAGCGAAACCTTTTCTGATACTACCCTGAAATACTAATGACGTCAAGGATTCTCACCAAGTCACAAATAGACTTTTGAAATAATAACTAGCTTTATTACTGTATTACAATCGCCACGATGTAAAACGAAATTCGTGTCTACTGTATTGATTTCGCGCCTTGTTTAGTTTGCGGTTTGTTTATTCAAAAGCCTTTAATTTTTATTTTTTTTACTAGGCATTCGTTTGTCCACGATCTCAACTGATGGAAAGCGATAATGTGGTCGAAGGTGTAGCATGCTTGCCTAGTAGATACCTATTCACTCTTGACTTGAACACACCTGGGTTATTAGTTCGTTATTGGTTTTGTTAACTTTTGTAAAACTGATTTATTATTCCTGAAAATATCTCTAATAGGCCGATCGGTTTGAAGCAAATGTGCAAAAATAACAGTTAAAAACGATAAATATGTTTCGGTCACCGTTCAAATTGTCATGTTATTTCAAATTGTATATAACATGAGCATTTGAAATTGGAAAAGGGAATTTTGGGGGGGCCAAAGGGGGTTTGGGAAGGATCGTTAGTGGCAAAAATGACAATAGAAACTGCGCAAAACGAACTCAGAAAAAATATATGTTATAAACCGTGCACGTAGCGGTAACTAATATACAAAGTTGTTCAGTTTGGGTGTGTTGCGATTTACGGCCGTAACTACCATAAATAATTCATTTAATGACATATCAAAATGATTTATATCTAGATTATAATATCTGTTTAGAATAGAATAGGTTCCTCTGAGCCCAAACCCATCTGACCGCGTCTGTGCTTAACATGTTGTCATTTATTTTTGTGTAGAGCTAAAAGCAAATTCGTGTAGATGAGAGGTGTGCAGGTACCTAGATTGGACTCAATGAATAATAAGAATATGAATATTTTTTATGTATTGGGGGCAGCCCTCCGATTCAGAACCCTTCGCTAACTCAGTTGTTGGTCGATATTTATTCTGTGGATTCGGTTTGAAATCGTTCAATTCAATACATTTTTCATTCAGAATATCGAATCGAATCGATTCGGTTCGTTATCGTAAGGTTCAGAATCGGGGGACTGGAGTCCTATTATCTCTTGTTTCAATCAGATTTTCATTATCACTATCACTTAATGCCGTGCGTTAGAATCGATATTGTTATGAAAATTTGTTTGCAACAAGTCATACTGGGTTCTGTAATTGCCCTGCTGTAAGCTGTGATGTTCCGACAATAAAGGTCTGCTGGACTCTACTATGCTCTATGCTCTATCTTTCTTTCCTCTATCTTTTTATGCCTCTAGAATTAAAGATCGTGTTACGCACAGCTAGAAGCAAGTTCAAGTGTAGTAAGGTGATGTCGGAGAGGTCGCGTTGTCAACTGCCAGTTTGCTCATCTTCATTTCCAATTTAATTTTAAATCCATCTTCGTCTTCATACCCATTTTCATAATAATTTATATGCTGCTTACATTAAATTCCACCAACTTGAAGCAAATATTGGAACAATTCAAAATACTCATTAATCAGAATTTATAATTTAATTACAACTCAAACTGAAACAGAGCGTGCTATTAATTAACTTAATGGAAATAACATCCAGCTAATGTTAATATTTGTTTTCCTTAGTTCCAGCGCGCGGGCAACACTCATTACTCTCGCCGCCGCCGATGCCATCACGAAGTAAAACAATAACACCGAACACTGTGCACACAATCAATTGCCCACAAACAAGGCGACCCCGAACTTGAACAACTTGGAACATCCCTCGACTGCCCTTCAAAGAGGCGAAACTTTCAAAAAAGTGGGCATAAATTTTTTACACGACTGCCCAAAAAAGGAGTGTAATGGTTTTAGGATTTATGTATGTATGGATGTGTGTATGTATGTATGTATGTATGTGAGTTTGTTTATTCCACCGCAACTTTAAATGCCCAAACTTTAGACGTATGGGGTAACGTTTGAATCCTTACATCCCCCCGAGTAACAAAGGCATTTTTTTATATATTTTTTGTGGCGGTATTATGTCTCCATTTTCAAGTGCGGAAAAAATATTTTTTTCTTGGAATTTTCAGTATTGGTATCAATTTGAAGGCCTTGAAGAGCACATTCCAAGAGTATAATATAATTTATTGGCGTAATTTATTTTTTGGCAGGGCAGGCGTGTTTTATAGCTTTTAAGCAGGTTATTCTTAAGATTTACGTAGCGGTAGCGGTTAAAACGAAAACCAATTAATTACAAAAGTTGATACGACTTGTCTGATTTGCAGCATCGCTCTAATCAGCTAATCTTTAATGGAACATCTTCCAGCTGTTCTCGATAAAGCCAATAATAAAACAAAACAAGAAAAAAGGAGCTGTACAAAATAACATGGTACAAAAATACAATGGATTAACCAACAACTAAAAATAAGAAGAGATCTCCAGGGTCTCTTTCAAATAAATATATTTCAAAATAGGTCCGCAATTGACGCAGAATCGGTGAACATGCATAACAAAATACATACTGTCAAACATAGAAACTCCTCCTTTTGTTAAATCGATTAAAAATAAGGATTCATACCACCAAATCGAAAGAGAAGCACCCAAGATATGCCTAGCCGCTCGTACGCACAAGCCTCACGCACACACTTACACCATGTTATGCCGATCAACCGCCACGACCGCGCAAGATCTCGACCTTGTAAGTCGTGTTCACTCTGTGAAGGCCTCACGAAAAAACAAAAACAATGCAGTATTTTGTGATGAAATTGTGTATCAACCACAAAACACGACAAATTATCCACTCACGCACACATACGCAGCCGCCATTTGATTTATCTGGGTTAAAATTTACCTATGTCTATGTGTTATGCCCGGACTAAAAAGTATGTAGGTACCTATACAGTACAAAGTACGTCAAATAGTTTCTTATTGAGTGCTCGGCTTCTAATTATCTCTCTTATCTAATCAAAATCCGCATTTCAATCGGTCCAGTACTTTTTACATGATGCTCGACAGACACCACTTTTTAAAAAGTTATATTATAATCATAATTTTCTAATGGAAAAATTTGGACCACGGACGAGATTCGAACTCGAATACTGTGCCTCAGCGCGCCACATGCCTCTACCAATTCAGCTACCGAAACCTATGCGTCGTCATCCAAATATTTCCACTAGCTTCTTAGAACCCGTCTAATGGGGACGGTAACGCCATCTATTGGTAGTATTACGAACTAACCAACCAAACACGGCTAATATTGATTAACTTCGTGTCTGAAAGATAACGCCTCCCAAATCTATATTTTATGTTTTTTATAGCAGTTAATAAATTTCTAATGAAAAAATTTGGATCACGGACGAGATTCGAACTCGCATACTGTGCCTCAGCGCGGCACATGCCTTTACCAATTCGGCTACGAGACCTATGCGTCGTCATCCAAATCTTTCCACTAGCTTCTTTGAACCCGTCTTATGGGGACGCTAATGCCATCTATTGGTAGTATTACGATATATTCTTGTGAACTAGCTTATTTTAAGACATATAAAACCTTCTTTTTTTTTAGTTACCTTCTATGTACAGATGCAATGATGATGAAAAATTAATTACCCCTTCAATCAATGATACTCCGAAGTCTAGAAGGGACTGGAAGACCATCCGACTGCCCTCCTCCGACTCCAGAGAGCTCTCGACAGGGACTCTGGCGACTTCGTGAGCGACGCTAGCCCCGCGCCACAACTTTTTATTTTTTTATTGGTCTTCAGCCGACGAATGTTCTTCCAACACCTTGTATTCGAACTTTATCAAGAAATCCGATGCGTATGTCGACTCGTGGTTGTTCCTCCCTGAAATAATAAAATAAAATGCACACAGTCATAGCCGGCTCCCTGTGATTCCCTGTGTTTATGGTATACCAACATCCAAGACTCGAGAACAAACAAGCTCATCAAACAAATGTTGCCCCAGACAGGATTCAAACCTGGCGTACTAAGCTCAGTAGGCAGGGGTACTACTAAACCAGATGGGCCATAGTAGTCTTATAGTCCTAAAAAAACCTCCTGAAAATATTTGAGATTATTTTGGGATTATTATCGTTGCCATAAAAGTATATTTACATCATTTTAAAAATATATCTAGCAGTATAAAATCTTATCTAGTTTAAATAACAAAAATCTAGTTACATTTAACAAAAATCTCGGTTTGTTTGTTACATACTTCGATGATACTGGCTTTGGGTATATCCAGCAAATGCGTAGCTCTCTGGAACTTGTCTGCGTGGTAGCAAGACGGACACCTAAAACATGTGGAAATAATCTTATATTGGATTGAATCAGCAGACATAGCTTTAATTTTCATTCATCATCAATTTCAGACTGCATCAGTCCACTGCTGGACATAGGCCTCTCCCAAAGCACACCACTGAGCGCGATCATCGGCTTTTCCTTTCCAACCGCCGCCAGCCACTTTGCATATATTGTCACTCCACCTAGCTGGAGGGCCCTACACTACGTTTGCCAAGTCGCGGTCTCCACTCAAGAACACGGGTCGTCATGACTAGAAAAATCGGGTTGGGCTGTGTCGGGGGGCACGGCCGTTTGTTTGTCATGAAACGTCTACACCACGTACAATTTGATGCGGTCCTAGAACCCTCTCGTTTGCTCTGTGCTTGACTTTAGGGGTACCATTGTGAGAACCAGAAGTTCTTCTTTCCAAAAATGTGCCTATCTTTATTTTAGTACAGACTTTCCGGGCGCTTATTGTGATTTTACCTTTTTTCCTCCCTGTATTTTTTTTGTTTACTTTGTCTTAATTAGACTTTATGTAAAAAAAAACCTACTGATTAGAATTTCCTCAATGAGATCTTTACAATAACACCCAAATTAATACGCTACCCAATATAAATTGAAAGTTATACCGAAGATCACAAATAGGTACATTAATTTTGCTAATTTTGCATACATGATCTTTTTTTGCCTTCGATGATCTTTGACGTCTACTGCCTTAGACATTTCTTACCTTTCTGTTATTGCCTTATATATAATACTAACCTACAACCTGGGTTGAGCCTCGATCAGCGTCAACATGGCTCGAGCCAGTAAGGTCAAATAGCTTCAGCTGGTCAGCTGGTCAGCTAAGGTCATTTAAGCCAGTAAGGTAAGGTTTTCCCGGAACTAAATGTTGTGGTATTTTTTTTTTATGTGAAATTAAGGATCTAAATCTAAACCATATCTCAGTCCTAATTACTTACTTGGTAGGAACTATGAACATTTAGGTACTAAATATCTATCTATCTATATCTATCTATCTACTCAGCCCGCATGCACCCACTGTTGGGTATAGGCCTCCTTTCTGTCACACCATTTTTTCCGGTCCTGTGCAAGTCTCATCCAGTCTATTCCTGCGTGCCTAATAATGTCGTCTGACCATCGGGCTGATGGTATGCCCCGTGAACGCTGCGCTCCTCTAGGCCACCACTCCGTTATCGCCTTGGTCCACCTTTGATCATCCCGTCTTGCCAAGTGTCCTGCCCCTCTTCATTTAAGCTTTGCTATCCGTATACCTACATCTTCGACTTTAGTACAATGTCGAATTTCGACTTTTGGTCTAGCAGGCGGATTCCTAGCATGGCGCGCTCCATTGCTCTCTGAGCAACTCGTATTTTATACATCTGCTCTTTTGTGAGCGGCCATGTTTCGGCACTGTAGATTAAAATGGGGAAGATACATCGGTTAAATGTCCTAGATAAACGTTGTATTCATTGACTACGTCTATAGAGCAGTTATCAACAAATACATTAAGTCTTTGTGACGGTTGGTTTGTCATGACTTTAGTCTTGGACTTATTCCTCTTCAGACCGACGCTTTCAGATGGCTCATGCAGCTCAATGAGCATACGTTGGAGATCCACAGCGGTATCGGCCACCAAGATGAGGTCATCGGAAAAACGCAGGTGCGACATGTATCGGCCGTTAATATTAACACCATTCTCCTTCCAATTCAACTAAATACCTACATACATAAATATACGAATGTCGCTCCAGTGATGCTTCATCATCATCATCATCATCATTTCAGCTTTTAGCAGTCCACTGCTGAACATAGGCCTCCCCCAAAGAGCACCACGACGAACGCTCTTGTGCCGCTTAAAAACATAATAATATTTTATAAATACTATATTATTTGTGAGGATTTCGAAATAACATAAAAAAACGAATCCTATATGCGAAAGTTTGTATGTATGTGTGTACGGTCTTCACGCTGAAACGACTCAACGTATTTTGATGACATTTAGTATGTAGATACTTTAGATCGTGAAAAAACAAATAGGAAACTTTTCATCGTCATCATCATCACTGCGGGTGATACTGTGGGCGCAGCTAGTGTAACTTTATACAATACTAGAGAAGAAGAAGAGAGAAGAATGTTTCAATACAGAAGAAATTAGTATTTACCTGCAGTGATCGCGAAGCCAACAATCTTCAAACTTTATAACATTTGTCTTTCTGAACTGCACTTCGATTGCTCCTTCAAGGTGCTTAACATTTTGTACTGAGAACAGAAATGCCTTATTTTATAAATGAGTTATATTGTGCTTTTCACTTCGATTGAAAGAATAAGAAATAATTATATTTCAAATAACCAAACATTCAATTTAATTACTGTACTGTTAGGAAAAGACGAGGACTTATTTCCCGCCACTTTTTGTTTTCAATTATTTTTTATTGGCTCCGCACGCCTGGTACATTTAGCCAGCGTCACATGATGTATTACAGATTCATGGCGTCAACTTTAAAGATATTCATGTTGTATGTCTTTATGTCAAAAATAGTCACACACACTTCTTGTTTTATGGCATTTGTGGTGTTGCCATTCCACAATTCCGCCAATGTCAAGTAAGTCGTATTCCGAAACAAAAATAGTCAAACTGACGAGTCTCAGGTGACAGGTAGTCAAAAGTCTAGTCAAGTCACAGTCAAAGTCACGCTTCAGTAAAGTCAAAGTCAACGAATTTGAATGTAAATAGGCAAAATAATAGCACTTTTCAAGTCAAAATTAGCATCTCATGAACAAGGAGATATACATAAATATTATAGATAGAACAATAAAATTTACGTAAACTAAGTATGCTTAGAGTTTGAAAAGGAAATTTCCCTTTTATGTGCCAACAGAGTTAAATCTGACACTGGAAAAGGAAATACCCTTCTGACTCTACCGGTGCTTCGGATATACGCGCGTTATAGAAGAGTGCGCCAAGAAACTATACTGTGATGTAATTTATTCCATATTTGTTAATTCTTAATATATTTTTCTTAATTATGTCATAAATTAAATAAATACATATTATATATATTACAAATATCCATCCATACCAATTTATAAAAGTGAAACGTTGTCTGTTTGTTTGTTTGGGGAGTCTTCACGCGAGAATCGCTGGACGGATTTTGTTGAAATTTGGATTGGAGATAGCTTGTACCCTGGAATAAAACAAAGAATACTTTTTTATTCCAGAAAATTGTAAGTTCCCACGGAAAAACTGGAAAATGTTGAATACTCGCTGTAAGCAACTGTTGCCATGGAAACGAAATAACAAATCTGTCAAAAAAACACCAAGAACATTGGCGCTATACCTACTTTTGCAGTGGTTTTTATTATCCTAGAAGAACACAGGATGCTATTTTTCGCGATAAACTGTAATCCGCGCGGATGAAGCCACGGGCGGGTAAGCTAGTAAAAGATAAAAGCGACAATGAGACAATGAGATGTCCCACAATCATCAGACAATAAAACTGGGAAAAATAAAGTAAATATTCTAACTATCCATCCATACCAATATATGAAAGTGAAACGTTGTCTGTTTGTTTATTTGTTTGTATGGGG
Source organism: Alsophila aescularia (assembly GCA_946251855.1). Lineage (NCBI taxonomy): Eukaryota > Metazoa > Arthropoda > Insecta > Lepidoptera > Geometridae > Alsophila > Alsophila aescularia. The sequence goes on along the minus strand of OX276378.1, from coordinate 9,632,823 downwards.
AGCTTTCACGCGATAACGGCTGCACGGATTTTGATGAAATTTGGAGTAAAGATAGCTTATACCTTGGAATTAAATATAGGATACTTTCTATCACGAAAAATTTCAAGTTTCTACGGGAAAACTGGAAAAGTATTGATTACTCGCTGTTCGAAAGGGTTGCCATGGAAACGATATAACAAGTATGTCAAAAAATATGAAGAGCATTGGTGCTATACATACTTTTGTACTGGTTTTTAATATCCTAGGAGCACATAGATGCTTTTTTCGCGTTAAACAGTAGTCCGCGCGGACGAAGTCGCGGGTGGGAAAGCTAGTGTTGTATAAAACAACGTGACATCATGTCGTGATCTCATGGCATGTTGTAGTCATGAGACATCTCACAAAGCCTAGTCCTTTGAACATTACAATATACACTTAACGTAAACATAGAAGTGATCACATTCTTATTATCACGGCGCAAGAGCTCTTATTATTATTATCTCATTTTATTATCAGGCCATGCATTTCTCTCATTAATATAATCATTTACATGATAAAATATGCTTTCTTTATGAGATTTATTTTAACGAAAGATATAACCATATGCATTGATAATTGATCAACGCCGACAAGTAACTACAAAAAGCGTATACAAGAACCACTTATTTACTTTAACCGAAACCCAGAAACTTTCAGTTTATTTTAATTCCCTGTATTATAATTATGAACATCCCAATTTTTAACAAAGGTATTGATATTCTTTTGAAAATACTTTATATTTTGATATATATAAATATATTACTGCCATGAGATGTGAAGAGGGCGATTAGCTTGACGATTTCGCAAGTGGAAGGCACAGGATTGCGTCTTGGACGGGTTAGGCCTTAGGGAATTCGCGTCATAATACTTCCCGAGGTCCTCCAGGGCATGCGTCAGCTTCTCTTAAGCTTCTTCAAAGCTGAGTGTTTGTGAGGCCAGTGTTAAGTCATCCGCATATATAAACCTCTCTGTGGAGGGGGTACTAGGTTGGTCGTTTGTGGAGATATTGAACAGTATTGGTGTCAGAACACTACCCTGTGGCAAGCCATTTCTTTGATTTCACCATCTGCTTTTATCACATTGAAGCTGGACTTAAAATCGACGATTTAGTAGCAACTCGGCAAGAATCTTTACGAAATCTTTGCCTCTATAATTGTTTCGACTTTAGAGAGAAGTCTCTTGATGTTCACGGTATCGTAGGCCGCAGACAGATCGACAAAGACAACGCCAGTTATTTTCTTTGCCTCGTATCCGTCTTCGATGTGTTCTGTAAGCCTCAAGATCTGGCCGGCGCAAGCCTTTCCTGGTTTGCAGCCTGCCTGCTCTGGAATTAATTTTGGTTTGATCTGAGAATGTAGACGGTTCAGCAGTAATCTCGCAAAGAGTTTGAAAGTGTGGCAGAGTATTAAGATGGGCCTGTAACTTTTTGGGTCTGTGGGTTGTTTTCCAGGTTTGAGGATAGCGACGATCTTAGATCTCCTCCAAAGTTTTAGGATGTGGTGGCTTTTAAGGGCAGAGTTAAAGAGTTCTAGAAGCCACGAGATAGCAACAGGGGCCAGGTGTTTCAGTTGCTCAACTGTGATGTCGTCAACACCAGCAGCTTTGCCATTTTTTAAGGATTTCAGGGTTGTTATTAAGTTGGACAGGTTAAATGGTTTGCAGATATTTCTGGGATTCTCTGGTTTATTGCTATTTTTTTGATTTTTTGGTATTCGATGAGAGGCTTTACCATTTAGTAAAAGCTGGTGAGCCACTTGGTTCGCTGTGACTTTGCCCGGGTTGTTTGGGTTCGGGAAATCTTTCCTTAGCTTTTTAAATGTAGACCATGCTTGCTTACTGTTATGGGTCATGTCGATGTTTGCTACAGTCTTCATCCATCTATCTCTTCGGTTGTTCTTGAGCATATCCATGAGTTTCTCACCAACGGCTATTGTTTCTTCAGCAAAGGGGTTATCTTCATATAGGGATTGGTAATGTGTAAAAAGCTGTGCTGAATCTTTATTTAGGCAGGGTATGTATTGGGTGCAACATCCTCTGGGTATACAATGGCGTGACAACGGGCTAGATTACATTGTCAAACTTGTCATAGTTTTTAGGTGACGGTTCTATGTTGAGCAGTTTTTTGTCTATCTTAGACTTATATCGTTCCCAGTCAGCTTTAGAAAAGTTAAATCTGCGTCTGAATGGAACTTGGGATGATTTTAATGCGGCTTGGATCATGCATGTTATAGGCCTATGCTGTGTATGTGGAATAGGAGTGCACACAGTTTTAGCGCAGAGATTTTTAGCATTGTCACTAACAAAAATTAAATCGGGGTTGTATCCGCACTTCTATCTCCCACTGTTGAACGACGCTGCAAGTTTAGCATCATGTACTAGGTAAAAGTTTTCGGCTTCTGCCCATTGTTTAACTGCGGTACCATCAGCATTGGTTTCGCGGTACTCCCGCAGTTCCCGCACTAGATACTGTGACTATTGAAGTCTCCTACAACTAGTTTGTAGTTTTGATCATTGAAATGTGTTGTTTCGTTGAACTTGAACGGCTGATGGGGTGGATTTTTAACGGCTTTTAGAAGTTATAGTGGCTTTACCAGTTTCTATGGTTAGAATTTATATATTATCCAGTGAGTTGTCTGAGACTGATACAATGGGTATGTTGATTTTAACAAATATTGCACTACCGTGTTTTGGATGAGGTATTTCAGCCACAAGCGTTAGTCCAGGGATTTGTGGTCGGAGATGTTCGTGACCACGGTGTGTTACTTGGACATACAGAACATCGCAGTGAGTGTTACGGCTGAGACTTGATAAGGTTTGTGCCTTTTCGTCCGAGAACCCCTCAATGTTGATAGAGATAACACTCAATGCTGGTTCTTTGAGTTTCTGTTGGTGGTGGCCCTGAGAAGGGCCTTTGGGTTGTAGCTCTGAAAAGTGCCGTTGAGGGGGGTCCTGAAAAGGACCGTTGTGTTTATGTACCATCGTAGTGCAAGGATTCGTCAGTAAGCACCTGGGTGCTGACTGTCCAGGGTGGGCCGTGTATTTTCGCAATCAAGTTGTTTGGATCATAAAATAAACACCACTCAGAGAGACTCCTTGCTCCCGTGGGTAGTGGGAATAGAATACTTTTTATCCAGGAAAATTAACACGCGGGCAAAGACGCACGGCGCAGCTAGTTATAAATAAAAAACATTTTTAAATTGTGGGTGTTCTTCTCCCATGACGTTATTCTGAGCGGCCGTAAGGACAACAGGCAGGGACATTTTACTTTCAAGTCCATCCGATCCGATGATCCGACCTTAACTTGTACAAAAAATCTGCCAAGCTTCTCTAAGTGATTGAAACTTTCTCTGTTAAGACTTTCAAATAAAAAACCGAGCTATCTCACCTTTCTATAGCACTATATTATTTATTCTGTGCTCATATCTAGTAAGTTGATCATGATTCTAATTAAGTTAGAAATTAAATTTAACACCACTCGTACGTCAAAGCCTTGCAAAGTCTTAGAGGGCTCCGCTAATATTCAATCTTTAAGTCGGCGATAAGACTTATTGTCAGAATTATAGACCTAGTTTTGCAAAACTGATTGCCATACACAAAATCTGTATTTGAGGATGGTAAAGGAACCAAAAAATAGAAAAAGTAATATTTTTTTACTTATTTTTCCTTAAATAATATTTTGCTAAATTTTCAAAAATAACCTCATATATCCCGTTCGGGATACCTATTAGAAGCTAGTAAGTAATATAATTATACTTCTACAACCAAACCACATTAATGATTATCTTAGCTTGGTCTCGCATAATAAGTTTTTTATTTATGATTTAACAACAAATTTTATTATTATTCATTTCAGATGAATTTCCTCGAAAAAACGCTAAATATGATCACAATTGGCATTCCCTTTGGCCATTTGTGGGTGAAATTAGCGTTCTGAACGTTTTTGATCACCGTTCGTTTTGCAAGTTTCGATGACATGTTTACATAAGAAAATCGACCTTATTCCGTGAAGGCTAGGGTCGTTTTTCATTCAGTTTGGAAAGGATCGGTAGTGTCAAAAGTTGCATAAATGACAAAAGTGTTGAAAATGTTCAAAGAAAACGGCTTGTTAAAAATGTACATTTCGAAACTGCCACCAACTCATCATCTCATCATCTCGAACGCAGGGTAAGCTGTCCTGTCACTGTCAGTTGTCACGCGACGAGTAGTAAACTAACAGATTACGGAGCGTCAACAGAAAACGCAGCCGTCTAATCTGAAAAATTGTGCGGAAAAACTATTAGTGCGCTTATTATATACGGGTGGTGAAGTAAATTTAATATCAGTGAACTTATGTGTAGATATAAAATGTCGAAACACGACGACAATACGATCTTGACAGGACTTGGACATTCTGAAATAAGATCGCGCTGTAAAGTGTAGTGTATGTTACGATACAAATTGATGGACAGTGTTTTAGCGACGTAGTTTTTCAGGTAGTGCCTAGTAATTGTGTCATATGTGTATCTGAAATAAATTGTATGCCGTACTAAATGGCTGTGTTCACATACACGCTCGAATCATCCGTGCGATTATCGCTCGATCATCCGGAGATCGTGAATGACTTTGGACGTCCACATACAACTGACAACTGTCAAGTGTCAGTTTCATACTATTCCTCCCCTCCACTACTATTTTTCGGATGACCCAGGTGAACGCCCGGACGACGCCGTGAACGATTTCGAGTGTACGCGCTGTTGATCCGTGCGTCCTCGAACGTTTATGTGAACAGCAGGGCGACCGCGGATACGCAAAGTTAACGTAAACGTTTTCAATTTGACATTTTAAAACAATAAACCATTAATTTAGTACCGCCAAACTGTCGCGTTTACCATTGAAAAACGCTTACGAAAAAATCTTTTGGTGGAAAACTATTGAACGAATGATTTCCTACGAAATGACAGTTGTTACAAAAAAAGGGTACCGCGAACGCTTTCGCGGCTTTGAAAACGATCGTAATGGTGATTGTTGAAAACGGTGACTAATGAGCAACCTTTTATGCTACATACTATCAAGTTAATACTTTGAATATACACATTGATTGTGATTTATATTCGAAGTCAATGTTTTCATTTTAGATTATGTTATTGGTTTTAGATTATGTTAAGTCTAAACATAGACCCAGTTATTAAATAAAGTACCTAGTAGTATTAGTATGTACTACCTGAATGAAAAGTGATCTTTAAATCAATTTTAGTTCATCTACCTACGTAAGTGGCGGCAAGAGCCTATTTGCTTGGGGCTGCAGAGGAGGAGCGTCAGAAGGCAGCTCATAGAAAGAGGCGTGATCTCTTACGTGATCTCAACAACCCATTGTAACTGCCGAAAGAACATTATAGGGCCAATTATAGACTGAGCAAGGGTTTATTTCAATGGTTGTTCGAGAAAATAATTCTCCAACTGCTACCGGCGACAGTTTGGCGGTACTAAATTATTATTGTATATCTATTATTTGGTTCTGCACGACCAGTGCATTTAGCCAGTGCCAGGTAAAGAGATATAGCAAATTGTATGTTTTTTTCAACAGATTTTCAAAATCTCTAGTCTTAGTCAGTCAGATAGTCAAAAGTCTAGTCATGTAACGATTCAGTAAAGTGGTGGAGCTTTACTAAAACTTCCTAGGGAGTTCCGGAAAGACACGAAATGGCACGCTTGTATCATTTAGCTACACTATTGCACGTTACCGAATACCTTACGGTTAATATTCCACCAATATTACACATTAACACTCGAAGATACACAAGTTTAGATAATAATAAAAAGTTTAACACCCGTTTCGATTTCGTTTCAAGCCGAAAGTAGGTACTACTTAATGTTATAAACTTTCTTAGTTATGGCCTTGCTTATGGTATAATCGTTTAATAATTTGTGGTTTTAAAATGACAAATTGAAAACGTTTACGTTTACTTTGCGTATCCGCTGTCGCCTGTCGACCTGCAGTTTGAGAAATAAAACAAAGCAAAACACCCGTTTCGATTTCGTTTCCCGCCGAAAGTCAGTACTAATATAGAGGTTTATGGTTTTAAAATGTGAAATTGATAACGTTTACGTTTACTTTGCGTATCGGCGGTCGCCCTGCAGACGATTGAAAACTATTCATTCGTTCTATAAACCATTACAATACGATTACTCATCGCGGTACCAATTTTTATTCGATAGTAATCGTCAATGGTAAACGTAAACGTAAATAAAACCATAACGATCGCTCATCCGCGGTCGGCCTGCAGGCCCATTGATAGTAGGCCAGTGGCCCAATTACAGAACTTGGTTACAATCGGATTATCACTTTTTTCATAGCAAAATCGACTCTATCGCAAAGCACTATTGAATTTTACGGCTTGAAACCGTCATGATCAACATTACGTAATCGCACTGCTGGAATTGGCAGGAATGAAGTTGGTATACTGTCGATTTTTTGGGGCGGGGGAGGAGTGAGGTAGGAAGTTCCTACCTCACCCCGCAAACTCGCAATTCGCAACTTTCACAAGTAGTAAGCTAGGGGGCGGTGCTAATGCTAATACTGCTAAATGCTAAGGGACAGGCCGGCCGGGTGGCCAGTCTTCTCATGCTAGCGAGTGCGACTGGTCACGTCGTCGTTTTACGCTCCGCGTGCTAAACTGCGAACTCGCGATCTCGGGCGGCTCACGTAATATACCTACGCCGTTTTGCTTGTGCTTTTTAAGTCACGCTTTTTAGTGTAAACTGTTTTGTGTAACTGATCGGACACGTAATATGTGACTATAGTTGTGTATGGACGATTGATTGCGAGCTTGCTTTATTCGCGCCCGCCCGTTTTGCCGTAACAAAGCAGAGAGCATGTATAATAAACATGCTAAAAAGAGCATGTAAAAAAACATGCCATTAGCCGCGTACCCACCTAGCGCACAGGCTCGCGCGGCAGCCTCGCGAGCCAAATGCCTCGGCTGGTGTGGACGTGCCTCGGCCTGCCTCGGGCCCGCGTTTGCTCGACCGAGCACGGCTCGGCCCCGAGCCATCTGTTGTCGGTAAACTTGACGCGCTCAAAGGTGCCTCAGTGAGCGCTGTGCGTTAGGTGGGGACGGTTATGTTTTGGCTCGCGCGCGAAGCTACTTCAAGTTTTGTCTCTTGCCGTGTTTGTATTTTGTAATTTTGATATCATGGGCAGTCAGGAGGAGTCCATTCGCTTAATACAACTGTACAGCACGTACAATGCGCTTTGGGACCCCAAAGATCCAAAATATTTAAACAAAAATCAGCGGGAAGATAGTTGGCGGCAAATATCTGCTCAAATTAATATGCCTGTCAAGGAAGTGAAAAACAAAATGGTGTCCTTGTGTGGTTCTTATCGTCGAGAGAAAAGCAGGGAGAAAAAAGTCGCATAACAGGTTCAGGTATGCATTTTTATACTTAAAAATATGAACTTACAAATTATTTGATAAAATAATTACTTAATATATACTAATTAAATTGAAGAAAATTTATTTATACAATTAAAATATTTTAAATTATGGAAATATAAATTTTATTTTTTGTTCTGTTTCAGGCGCTGCAGATGTTTATAATTCGAAGTGGTTTGGATATCCTTATTTCCATTTTCTTAAGGATAAAAATGAAACTGGTGACACTCGGGAAACGATGCCGAATGTAAGAATTTTTAACTATGCATAATGATTTTGAAATGGTATAGAACCATTAGTTATAAAATGTTCTGCCAAGTGCAACCGTATTTCTTTTGCGTTATTAGAACTACGCCTTGGAAACGCTGCAATTGGTGCGAATGTAACTTCATTTATTTCATTTCTCCATTGGCCAGGAATCAGTGCGCCATCAAGTTCTCTGTCAAACAATTCCGGTGAAATAAGATTAGTTGAAGTATTTTTTCGGATGTAGTTGTACAAATATACAGCTGCTAAGACAACCTTTGTTGCTTTATTTGGCTCTAGTAAGATAGGTTTTCTAAAAACGCGAAATATGGCACTTAATATACCAAATGCATTCTCAACGACACGTCGAGCTCGGCTAAGGCGATAATTAAATATTCTTTCTTTAGAACCATTTTCTGGGTTGCCCTCAAATGGTTTCATGGTATATTCGTTGAGTGCAAAGGCTTTATCGGATAAAATAAAATAAGGAACTTCTGTTACATATGGTATTTCCAATATCTTCTTTTTAGGCACGTTCAATTCTTTCTTTTCTGGCTTTTTATACAACGTTGTGCTTTTAAAAACACCACCATCAGAGATTCGCCCTTTGCTACCAACATTTACATACAAAAAATTGTAGCTAGCATCAACTAATCCAAAAAGCACGATGCTTGGAAATTGCTTGTAATTATCATAATCAGTGCCACTGTTAATCGGTGCCTGCAACATAACATGTTTTCCATCCATCGCTCCAATAGCGTGGGGAAAATTCCAGTTATTTTCAAATTCTTTTGATATAGCAAGCCACTCTTTTTCTGTAGATGGGATCTGTAAAAAAAAATATAGAGTACTCAGCATGACAGGACCCTCCGCTGTTTGAAAGTATTCAGACTAAACGTATTTGGCCCCTATGAGTGTTTGTATTAGGTACTATACACCACTCCATATTTGGCCCCTTTTAGTGGTAGTCCGAAGACGTTCAAGCAATGGAGAATCCTGCTAGAAAAATATTAAAGATATCGCTACTAAGGTACTTGAAGGTATTAAATACTATGGACGTTAAACTTTTGCTTCCAATCGGATTAAACGTAGGGTCCTGCCACATTATATACACATTCACACTGCACCACAAATTTATCTATTAATTAAAATTATGTTTTCAGGAGACAATACCGGAATCTTCACAAACTTCTGACGTAGAGAGACACACAGAGGCTGAAAACGCTCCGACCAAGTCGCAATTGCCGGAGGCTAGCATCGAGGAAGCGCCACCACAACAACAACAAGACCTAGCCTCGGAAGCTATCATGCCTTCACCATCAGAACCTGCTCGTAAAAAAAAAACGACATAATCCTAAGAAAACGCAGCCACAGGAAGATCCGGCAGATATCATGCTCTCAGAAGCCCTTGAATGCATGCAAAAGTCTTCGACCGACATCATCGATCCATACTCTTCATTTGGAAGATACATAGCCAACAAGCTAAGGAAATATGATCCGCACACATTAGCGTATGTTAAGAACGCTATCAATAATATAATTTTTGAAGCCGATATAGGGAAATACACACAACAACAAATTAATACAGGATACTATACACAGCAGTACAGTAATTCCCCTACAATGGACTCATCACAAACGCCACAAACTTCTGGAACTATTCTTGAGATACTCTGCTTCGATACTCGAAATAAATATTGCAAGCTGCTATAAGAATCTCCGGTTGCTAAAAATCTTAAAGTTATTAAAACTCGTTCATTCACAGTGATTGCTTCTCTATATTTTGTATCGCACTTTTTTATTTTATCAGACAACAATGAGCACAAATTTTCGAACTCTTGTACGGACATTCGTGTAAAATTATGTACAGTCTGATCATATACTAAATCTCCAAGTAATCTATTTCCATATTGGTGGCGACGCTCATACATTTTTCTAATCCAGAAGCGTCTAGGTTTTTTCTTGATACGTGACTGTTTTCGTTTCTTTAAACAATAAGCAGCTAGGAAAATAGCTGCAGCTGAAAATACACGACTGTCCATTACGAATACTCGCGGACTTATGATGGCTCAGCCTGCCTCGCGAGGCGGCCTCGTGTAAATTGAACAAAACTACTGAGGCTGCCGCAGGAGCCATCGCTCGCGATCCGGACACCGAGGCTGCCGCGCGAGCCTGTGCGCTAGGTGGGTACGCGGCTAATAAGATAGAGCATTTAGCATTTAGCAAGTTATTGCCATTTAGCAACTTTGAACACTACTACTAGGAACGTTGGATGCACACCGCACCTAATCTAACACTTAGTTGCAGATAACCTATATAGTCATAGTTCTAACCTGATCTACAGAGAAGGGATATTATCCTAAAAGAAAACAAAATGAAATTTATATTCAACATTTATTTGATCGATTTTATAGACATACACCACAACTTTTAACAGCTCTTCGAATGCATCATTGTGCGATATTATTATTGTTCTTCCCCATGAATACTCAATGAGCCAGTCCGTGAAGTTTTGATTTTCAAAAAATATATCTCGTAATCCATTTCTTTGCGCAATTTAAAACTTGACATAAAGACTGCTTTTAATAGTATCTTACTATAAAAAAAAATGCAACTAAACACGTGTAAAGTTGAAATAAATAGGGGGGCTCCGCAACTTTTAATTCATAGGGGGGTTCCTAAAACTACGAAGAGGACAGAATTAAACATATGCTGAAGCTCTTTAAGCGTGGGAGTGCCCCCTGTCTTCACAAGCTCAGTAGTAATTCCATCCTCACCCGGGGCTTTTCCATTTTTGAGCATTAGGTAATTAAGCAATAGGTCACAAAAAGTCTGTACAATGAAAATAATTTAAACAAAATGATTTAGTAATAAAAATATTTTAGTTACTGAACAAGTACTTTTTTACTTGGTGTCTGTCTGTTTGCGCATCACATAAAAACTACTGGACCGATTGCGATGTGGTTTATATTGTTGGATAGCTTAAAATTTTACTTTAACACTAGTGTACTTAGTATCTCATACCAATGAGTAGAAGCCGATCAATTGATACAAATCTTTTTGACAATGAAGTTTTATGAAATTTGGTGTATATGGTGCTTTTGGTCATGGAATAAATATCACATAGGATAATTACTAAGTAGTGTATAAATAAATAAATAATTATAAACTTGTACTATGGGTACTAGATAAGGGATAAACATACATAGCTAAGAATTTTACATCCATGACTCGGAAACAAACATTTCTGCTCATCACACAAATGATTACACCTTGCAGGATTCGAACCCGCCACCGTTCGATTTCGTACCTAGGATCTCTAGCCACTAGACCAACGAGTCGTCAAAAAAAATCCAAAAGTTATCCCAGAAAAATGACCACGCAGGCACAGCTAGTTCATAATATACTAGTGTCCGGTCGGACGGGAGTCGGGGCACAGAATAAATAATAGTACAAGTACAGACGGATAACGGAGTAAAGTCATTTAAATACATAGCAACTCTCGCTACAACGCAATAAAGTGCAATTTAACTCGCACAGCACTGTGATCTTTCAATTATATTTACCTAGAAGGCGCTCACCCATTGCGTGCAGGCTAGAATGTACCGTATCACAATGCGCGAGAGCTGCCATTGCACTAACTGTTTCAGAATCGCTCTGTCACTTTTTCGCTCGGCAGGGTTGTATCATTATATAACTAGGTACTTGTACTAGTAATTATTCTGTGATATGATATGACTTAGATATTGTGACAGAATAAACAATTATGTAATAATGTATTATTTACACTTATTATTATAAATGTTGATAGTTCTATTAACTGCATATAATGACATTCTTATCAGAATAGACCTAGTACCTACCTCATTATTTGATTATAATTTAATAGGTAGGTATTGCACTTTGATGAATGGTGTTTGAATACATAATAAAATATCAGTATGAAGGTATTTTACGGGACTTGTAAGACCGAATGCTAAGCAGTACATTCTAGGTTTCTTTTTGGTACTCATAATTAAGAAAAGAATAAAATTTGACTAAAACTTTACGTAAGTAGGTACTTTATCGTAAGCACACGGCGCGCGACTCATCGAGCGAACGCTTGACACTACTGAATTAACCGCCGCAAAGTGTAGGTATAATATTTGTACTTGTTGCGGAGTGAGACTGGCCTCACCATAACATTTTTTTAAATCGTGTTTATCTGTTTGTTTGTTCGCACATCACGTAAAAACTACTACACCGATTGTGATGGATAGCTTAGTGTTTGACTTAAAAACTGGTGAACTGGTATCTAAAAATAAAATGTAGAAGCCGAGGAATCGATAAAAACTTCTTGACGGCTGAAGGAATGTTGGTATATTGGTATTTTAGGTCCTGGAATAGCACATAGAGTACTTTTAACTTCGAGAAATGAACACGTTACACAGCTAGTTTTGAATAAATAAAGAACCATCTAAATTGGTTTAGAAATCTTAGATATTTGAAGCAACCCAACCAGCAAAAACCACACTTACAACAATCTCTAGACTACTATTTTCTTGCACTTATACCATTCTTATATCATCCTAAAAGCCTGGATTTGGGAACCAATTATAAGCATATTTCATTTAATATCGTTCTAATATCAGTCTTATTGAATGTTGTTTACACAAAACTAACATGAGCCGTCTCAGATAATTACTATCGTAAAAAAACTGTCGTGTTTGTTTGAAAGTTACAACTAATGAAAAAATAAATAAATAAACAACAGTAAGCATAAAGGTATCTAAGGATTATATTTGCTTTTCGGTACTGGTAAATATGATTAACTGTAAAGTAGCGCCTATTTCACGCTTCACACCTCATGCGCCTCATCAAATTATAGTATTTCGTATTATCGTTTAATTATTTTATTTGTTAATTTGTATTGAATGTGTCGCATTAGTATTGAATTTATCATGAATTTTTTATGTGTTTTTTATTTGCTCACTGTAAGACTATTGTAAGATCATTTAGAGGTAACTCCAAGTTGGAATAAATTATAAATTAGCGAAATTATGTTCAACAAAAACGTACTCTTACTTCTATTGTAAGTATGATGATTTAATATTACTCTTATATTGTGCCTAACCACTGTTGTTGATCTTAAAATAGTTTTGAATAATATCAAAAATGTACATGCTTACAGTGCTCTAATGCAATGCTGATTAGTCTGACATTCTTACAACAGCATTTAACAAATCTGTAATAAAATTAAACGAGCTAAGAAAATGTGGAAATGAGAGCAAATTATCTCAAGTGCAAAAAGTTATAGTAAATGATATTTTAGGAAAATGTGGCTTACAACAGCGCTGCAAAATAAGCTTATATGCAAAATTTAGACAAGGTTATTAAGACCAAGCGTATTTGGGCTTGTACCGGCTTGTCACAGACTAATATAGGAGCGTAGCAATGACAAAAACAGATATGATGCCGCTATAAGCTTGAAACTCTTATAAAGTGAGAAATGTGTTTTCCTAGTTGGGAATATAAACACAAAATCAAGGCAATATAAACACAGAATCAAATGGATTTACTAAAAAAAAACAATTTATTATTTAAACTACTAAAACTACTGAACCAATTTTGATACAATTTATATGGGACCACCTGGAGAGTATACCCTTTCAAACAAAAAAGAATTTTCAAAATCGGTCTGCGAATGACGGAGAAAAAGGCCGAAAAAAAATACATACATACATTCGAATATATAACCGTTTCCTATTGTGAGGTCGATTAAAAAAGTTCAAAATGTTTATACTTTAGCTCTAGTTATAAATAAATAAAAAAATCCTTTCTTTTTGACTGAGCTACGTTCTTAGCACAGTTTATTAGAACTAAAGCAAGCACGGTCATGCACCTTCCCAATAATCCGACTAAGAACAAAACTAAAACGAGGCAAACATTTATTAATAATATTTTTATTAATTTATTTTGCTTAACAACTTCAAATCATTATCGGTCCTAAATGGTCAAAAGGAATGAAAAAACGATTACAGAAACCCAAAGATGATTTTTAAATACCTATTAAATTAGTGGCTCTGTGAGCGGTAGACCTCGCGAGCACAAACTTTTTGCAAACAATGTAGCGGTGCACAGTAGCGCCTAGTTATCTTATTGTAAAACTAAAATTAATAATCAAGGTGCTCCATCAATCCCTATCGAGTAGGTCAAGGGCACCACTAGGAGAAACCTAAAAGTGAGCAATTTACGACATTTTGAGGAGCTATTCTCATAACGCCAAAGATCCTCGTCAAATCTTCACCATTTTTTTTATGGAACCAACTTAAAGCTACAACCTTTCATATAAAAAACGAACATCGACATCCAATTTAAGAAAGCGGAGATATTAAGTAGCCCCCTTTTTACCTCTTTTTCGGGGGATTTTTTTAATTGCTGTAACCTGTATACTAAGTTTCGTCACAGAATAAATAATAGTACAAGTACAGAAGGCTAACTGAGTAAAGTCATTTAAATAAATAGCGACTCTCGCTACAACGCTATAAAGTGCAATTTAACTCGCACGGCGCTGCGAGCTTTCAATTATATTTACCTAGAAGGTGCTCGCCCACCGCGTGCAGGCTAGAATGCACCGTATCACAACGCGCAAGAACTTCCATTGCTCTAACCGTTTCAGAATCGCTCTGTCCCTTTTTCGCTCGGTAGGGTTGTATTAAGATATGACTAGGTACTTGTACTACTAATTATTCTGTGATATGTTATGACTTAGATATTAAATAGATTTAGAATAAATAAGTAATAATGTATTATGTTATTACTTATTATTATAAATTAAAATAGTTCTATTACATACAATGACATTCTTATCAGAATAGACCTACTACCTCATTTTTTACTACCTACCTATCCCGTTTTCAGACCGCCGATAACTTTAGTGAGATACCTACCTACGTGTCGTTGGTTGATTATGATCATATACTCTAGGTATTGCACTTTGATGAATAAAGGTGCCTGTCTGAATTCCATGCTTTTTAATGAGTGAAAAATAAATTGCTACCTACGTAATAAAAGGTATTAAAAGTAGGTAGGTATTATACGAGACATATATTATATAAATTCCTAATTAGTTGTAGGCTACTTATTAAGTCAGCACAGTAATTCATTTTCCGATCAACAATACCTACTATAATCAATTATAAAATTACGTTGATCGATTTAATAAACGACTTTATTTCTGCGCGGAAAAACCTTAAATATGCGTAGCTTCGGTATGGAACACAAATGAAATAACATAAAACTATAGGAACCTACGTAATAAAAAAATATCAATATCTAACTACATAACTAGGACTATTATAGGTATTACAATTTATTACCTTTCAATATCCTTTGGAAGCGTAAAGAATGACAATTTGTCATTTCTATCACTATTCAAACAGCCGAATGCTATGCAGTACTTTCTAGCTTTCTTCTTGGTACTCATAATTAAAACACGAATAAAGTTTGTCAATAACTTTACGTACGTAGGTGCTCTATCGCTAAGTACAAGGCGCGCGACTCATCGAGCGCACGCTTGACACTCGACTGAACGGACCCGAATATTGGTTCCTTGAATTTATTTGTACTTGTTGCGGAGTGCGACCGCCCTGGTTTCGTGTAGATCAGTTGAGAAATACGATCTGTAGAGGAGAACAGCCGGAGATCCGGACATCGCGTGGACTGACAAATTAGTCCACCCGATGGCCAGATCTCCGGAAAGCATTTTTGCCCAAGCTGAAACGTAGTCGCTTCGCTCGCGCTTCGTGCTCGCTCGGTCAATACCCCACTTAACAGTTCGTTGACTTGTTATTTTATACTAGTTTTCCCTCCCGCGACTTCGTACGCGCGGACTACAGTTTATCGCGAAAAAAAACATCCTATTTTCTTCTAGGATATTAACAACCAATGCAAAAGTAGGTATAGTACCAATGCTCTTGAAGTTTTTTGACAGACTTGTTATTTCGTTTCCTTGGCAACCACATACCATTCTGTGATGGCAACCGTTCCTTACAGCGAGTAATCAACATTTTCCAGTTTTCTCGTGAAAATTTTCAATTTTCCGGGATAAAAAGTATCCTATGTTTTACTCTAGTGTATAAGCTATCTCCACTCCAAATTTCATCAAAATCCATCCAGCCGTTATCGCGTGAATCCTCCCCAAACAAACAGACAAACAGACGTTTCACTTTTTTATATTCGTATGGATTTTTCGCAATCTGGTGTCTGGTTGTCGCTATATTGAATTTTGATTACTGTCATGTATTTAGTAGCACTCGCAACATTAAGACAAATCGATTGACGTAAGATTCATCAAAATCAGTCCATGCATTTGGTCTATTTAGTGTGCCACAAAGGAACATACATACATACTATGTATGTATGTATGTCTGTTCCTGTACATACATATGATGATCAGTAGATCTGGTGAGGGAAGTCGATGGGAATCGGGTTGTATGGACCCTTCGCTACTGATACATACATAGGCTTATAAACACAATATCCTCGGATCAGTCGGGTAATAAACAAAAACGATCTAAACTTTTCCACTCGTTAACACTAAATGCAATTATTTAACACTAGCGTTGTTTCTTCAGCAGTAACATTACTTAGATTGTTTGTTCTGCTAGTTACGTATGCATAAATCAAAAGGTTTCACAAGTAACAGGTACCTATTACACATACACATGTTGCCAAAGACTGCGCTCTCCGCCTTCCATATCTGTACTTCCGATTACCCTTGTCCGGCCCATAACAACACTCGACTCGCGTCCGTGGCCACACGTCCCGAGGCAATACGCTCTCCGCAATTACTACCAACCTGCCCGGCGCTACGTTCCCATACGTCCTTCCCCCTACGTTATCGCGCAGTATCGCTGTAGGTAAATATACTTTCATCCCGTCTGTAATGCGTTGACTAAGACTCGACTTCGCCTTTGTACCACGAACCTACAGAGCTACCAAACAGTGGGTGATACCGGGTTAGAACCTCAGTGTCACTGAGACTACCGTTCCATGATTCGTTATCGCGTGCTTATTTCCGTTCGCGAAAACTATGCCGTTAAACCTTCGTATGTTCCACCGAATATTTCCCGTTCTCGCCACGCGGTCAGACGGATATTTTTTCTTCCTAATCCGACGCTACTGTTCCACGCGTGTTTATTTACCTACTTTCCCGAGACTGGGGAAATGTACGGCGAGTGTTAAGTACTTTGCCTCAAACAATTTAAAACATTATTATTTTGTACGGATAACCGACATTATTTGTCAGTGGCGGTGGTGTTCACCTTCACCGCCTAAATATTCGTACGTGTTTATTACCGCGTTGCCCCGAGAGCTTACCAAGAAGTTTTTTTTATTAATTATAGTGAAGCATTTTACCGTGGTATAAACTGATGGTAAGTAAAGATACCACCGGAGATAGAGGCATAAATGCCTAGAGAAAATATAGAACATACGTGTATACTCTAGACTTGAAGCCACTTAGGTTGTATTTGCCCAGGAAATAAAGATGCTCGCTGGTGTTCCATTCTTTGGCTGTTCGCCAAATGTAAGTTAATAAATGTAGAGGCGAAACGCTTAGAAGGCACGAATTGGTGGGATCAGCAACAATATATAAAAGTGAAACGTTGTCTATTAATTTGTTTGAGTAGTTTTAACGCGATAACTGCCGGATGGATTTTGATGAAACTTTGTAAATAGGTACTGTACAATATAGAGACCAACATGGGATACTTTTTATCCCGGAAAATGGAAAGTTTCTACGGGAAAACTGGAAAATGTCGATTACTCGCTGTAAGGAACGGTTGCCATGGAAACGAAATAATAACAAGTGTGTCAAAAAGCATCCAGAGCGTTGGTGCTGTTTTAATATCCTAGAAGAATATATGTTGCTTTTTTCGAAATAAAATATTTAGTCTATTTATCCCGGAAAATGGAAAGTTTCCACGGGAAAACTGGAAAATCACAAATGTTCGCTGTAAGGAACGGTTGCCATGGAAACGAAATAATAACAAGTCTGTCAAAATGCATCCAGAGCGTTGGTGCTATTTTAATATCCTAGAAGAACATAGATTGCTTTTTTCGAAATAAACTAGACCGCGTCGACGAAGTCGCGGACGAAAGCTAATGTCAAATACATTCGAATGCCATGTTTCCGATTGCCGTACGTCTTGTTTTCCGATGTTGGTGCAAGTATAGACGACGTAACAATGTTTTCTTTGCGAGTTTTGTAAATAATGGTTGGTATATATATGGTTTATCATAATGTTACAATTCTATGAACATCCATGTAAACAGGAGGCTCTTTACTGCACGTCTGGGGAAAGGCCGCTTTAGTTAGTTGCTTGCACCAAACCATTTACTGCTAATCTGTTTATAACTGTAATCCCTCTCGCAAGCGCTAACTTCAAATTTTACTCGTGTATGGCGGAAAGAATAGGAGTAAATGGAGATATATGTGATTTCCACGACCCAATAATATGTGGATATATCTACCTATACTTATAGTAAAGGCCAAAATAACAAGGCACAAGATACAACAACGGAATTTCCCATTTGTACATGTAATTTGGCGAAGTGTTTCCCTTTAACGAATTTAGGTGGGGCGATAAACCGTGATTATATCGTGGTTTAATTAACGTAAGTGAATTAGTGTGTTGTGCGCAGTACCTACTGCGGAATTAAAATGCGGTGTAGTCATAGATTCTATTAAAAGGAGGGTGTAATAGATTGCGCCCACGGACGCCGCAATGTAGGGGAGCTTAGTAAAAAAATACTCTAGTTAAGTTAATTTATTACAGGAGAATTAATATAGTTAATAAAGTCACTATTCGTAAAGAAGCATACTTGGTTTTTGCGTGGTTATGGTAAAATCCCTCTTTATATGGGGGAGGCCCATGTTCTGCAGTTTACTTCTTAATATGGGGGAGGACCATGTTCTGCAGTTTACTTCTTAATATGGGGGAGGACCATGTTCTGCAGTTTACTTCTTAATATAGGGGAGGCCCATGTTCTGCAGTTTACTTCTTAATATGGGGGAGGCCCATGTTCTGCAGTTTACTTCTTAATATAGGGAGGCCCATGTTCTGCAGTTTACTTCTTAATATAGGGAGGACCATGTTCTGCAGTTTACTTCTTAATATAGGGGAGGCCCATGTTCTGCAGTTTACTTCTTAATATAGGGAGGCCCATGTTCTGCAGTTTACTTCTTCTTAATATAGGGAGGACCATGTTCTGCAGTTTACTTCTTAATATAGGGGAGGCCCATGTTCTGCAGTTTACTTCTTAATATAGGGAGGCCCATGTTCTGCAGTTTACTTCTTAATATAGGGAGGACCATGTTCTGCAGTTTACTTCTTAATATAGGGGAGGCCCATGTTCTGCAGTTTACTTCTTAATATAGGGAGGCCCATGTTCTGCAGTTTACTTCTTAATATAGGGGAGGCCCATGTTCTGCAGTTTACTTCTTAATATAGGGAGGCCCATGTTCTGCAGTTTACTTCTTAATATAGGGAGGCCCATGTTCTGCAGTTTACTTCTTAATATAGGGAGGCCCATGTTCTGCAGTTTACTTCTTAATATAGGGAGGCCCATGTTCTGCAGTTTACTTCTTAATATGGGGGAGGCCCATGTGCTGCAGTTTACTTCTTAATATAGGGAGGCCCATGTTCTGCAGTTTACTTCTTAATATAGCATATTATTTTGTGAAATTAGGTTTTGCTAAAAATCAATATCGGAATGACAAGTTATTTGAATTTAGAATTAATAATGATAAACTATCAAATGGAATGAAATCGAGTATTATTACGAAAGAGGTTTGACCTCGTTACAACTATTTATGAAAAAAGAAGCACCGATTATGGGCCAAATATTGTTAAACTAACTATGAGCACAAAATAATATACTAATAGCCAAAATGAATAAATTGTCATTTTTCCCAATACCTTTGAATGGTTACCTAAGTAAATTATATTATTTTGCATCAGGAGTTCATTATTTCTATTAAATACAGATCAGACGTGTGAAAAACCCTTCCATATCCAACCAAAACGGTAATTTTGATCGTTCCTACAGGTTAACCCTGACATTTAGAATACTTAACCTGTGGACGAATGTGTTTTCCTGGGGGTTCCGTGGATACATGCTTTTGCACTTGCTGTATGGCAAGTAAGATATAAAAAAACGTTTTTATGATTCAACTAACTTCTATTAGATTATTATCTAATGATTTCAGTCCAATAAACATGAATGAGAGTAAAATGATGCATGATGCTCCATCATTCACATCTGTCAGATGATGGATATGAATGCCCTGACCTACATTATAGAAAAAACACCTTAGAAGAAGCAGTTTCATCCTTTCTTTAAAAAAGTCTAAACAAATAAGAAACATAATAAGTTGATTAAAAGTTTAACTGGAGCACTTTCTGTGCTATTTTAGAAAACGTTCTAAGGGATTTTAATGTTTATAAGGTATATAATAGTAGTTTATGAAATGGTTGCATAAAAAGGGTTATTAAAACACGCGAGTGAGTTTAAAAAACAAGCCGTAGGCAAGTTTTTTTTAATAGTATCACTCGAGTGTTTTAATACCTAGTTAAGTGCCGTTTCATACGCTACTTTATCTACACTCATGCAATAGGAACTTACATAATAATGAAACGATAATATCGTAATATTTTCTTGATTTTGCTGGTAAAAGCTCGTTCGTCATGTTCGTTGATGTTTCCGTGATGTCAGGTGGAGTCAAATGCTCCTCACTAACACTGCTTTTGGCCATTTTTAATCAGGATAAAACATTTGTAAAACAAAAAAACATTAAATTGGTTAAGTACTAATGTAAAGTAAATTATGGCGTTAACATCCAATCCACAACGAATTCGCGTGCATAGCAAGCGCCACCATTGATAATAAATTACGAAAACCTTCGTTGGTGTGGAGACAAACCGGTGCTTTAATGGGAAACAATATATATTATAACACAGTTTAGTTTAAAAAACTGAGTTATAATATATGTAATGTAATATTTTTTCTTATTATAGTAGTGCCGTACGTAAAGTATGTCATTATGCCACCATTTTGAGTTTATAATCCGGATTTTACAATATGAGTGTTGATAAAATAACTTTCTGAATTCTATGTTAAGATATATGGTCGTCATATAAAATTATAGACAATATTTTTTTAATATGTTGCAATATATGCATTTTGAATTGTTTCTCTTCTCATCTTCTCTACCCATTGTTACTCGTTTACTAGCTAAAATGTATACTCCCAATTTGTTTCAAAGTCTCGAACGATTGATTGGCTTCAAATGAACGTACTCTGTTGTGCCAATGAAAGCGCGGATCTTGAATTAAAACGATTTTATTTATTGCAATGGATTTACTTTTCAATTATTGGATCCGATAAAATGAATGAGAGTGTTTTATAATAAGACTATGATTCACTTTTTGAATTAAGGCTGATGTATGTCTCACTAAGACGAGTTAATGAGGACTTTTAGGTTAAGTTAATAATGATTTAGAATTTACTCAGAAAGGACTCCAACTTTAACGTACTATTATTTATTCTGTGTCTAACCAAAGAAGATAATAAAAATATGGTGTAAGCTACAGACCTAGAACCTACATTTTTTTATGATGTCTGTCTGTTTGTATGTTCGCACGTCACGTAAAAACTACTGGACCGATTTAAATGCAGTGCATAAAATCTGGGTTAGTTTGTATCTCAATGCGATAGGTTAAATCCGAGCAATCGATAATAAACGGTTTGAAGGATGAACTGTTTTATAAATGTATTGTACTTTATAGGTACATTTTGTTGTTCCTGGAACAACTTATCCATAGAAATGACCAAGTGGAAAAATCCACGGGTTTACCTAGTGTAATTAATATGTCAAATGGAGAATTGAATCACGGTTGTCTGGAAGAGATCGCTCTGAGCGATAAGACCGCCCCTTGTGACAGTCATTGTTATTCTTTATTTTTAGATTTAATGTCTCGTTGTACTTGTGGTGTCAAATAAAGAGTTAATCTGTTTAATCTATCTATCTATGAGAATAAGTATTATTGTGAAATACAAACTCCACAAAGTTTTTCAATGTCGCGATCCTCTAATAAAATGTGATGCAAAATATTTTTTCCAATCAAGTTCAAGTAAGAAGATACTCGCTCCATTCTCCATTTGATTTGTTTAGTAACCCGTAGAAATATTGACACTCGACACTCTTTTTTGTTGTTTCTCTTATATCCGGATAACTCACTTTATGATACGAAAGGTATGTATTTTCCGTCCAGGAGAATTCGTCATTTTAGATAACATTATCATGCTTTCTAAAGAAATGACGAAGTATACATATACTATACTAGCTGCGCCCCGAGGTTTCACTCACGTCCCTCAGGACCCGTGCATTTTCCGGGATAAAAAGTAGCCTATGTGTTAATCCAGGGTATAAGCTACCTCCATGCCAAATTTCATCCAAATCTGTTTAGTAGTTTTTGCGTGAAAGAGTAAAAAACATCCATCCATCCATCCATCCATCCATCCATCCATATTTACAAACTTTCGCGCTTATAATATTAGTAGGATGTATACATGGGTATACATGTGTTGATATGTGTATTCTTGACGGAGTGCACATATATTGTTTGTGTACATACTTTGATGGTTATACATTTGTTGACGGTTATATGTACCTATGTAAATACCGACAAAAAGAAACAATTTCGTTCGTGAAAATGAAAAAGTGCCTTCAGAACTATTTGCCATTGCGATGCGACATTATTTATTCCGAGCAACTGTTGTATTTGTATCTTATATAATATTACCGAAGAGCGTGTTCTACATTCTGTAACCATAACCAGCTTTTCTCTTTTGTTACCTCAAATAAAATTCAAATTTCAACCTCTACCTTTTCATACTTGTATGGAATCAATCAATGCAGATAGCGTTGACTGATTCCATAAAAGTATTTCCGTACAAGCATTTTGTAGTGAATGAAACTTGGCGACGCCTGAACAAGGGTATTTAACAACTTCAGAATATCCTTGTAATTGGGGAAGTCCAACTCGACTTGTTTTCATTAGCGAAATTACTGTTCGTCTTGTGCCTTCAATTTAAGTTCCAGTAATTGATTTTGTTCACAGGATGTAAATAAATTCGGTTTTGTATTATAGGTAAAAACTTTACGGATATTTGATATAGAGTTTATCGTCAGGTCTCCTTAGAATCGCCTTAGAAGTAAAATCTAAGAATAACGAGAATAATGGCAGGATTTCTATTCAATATTCTGCTCAGCATTGGAATTTTGATAGGCAAACCAGTCTAGTCTGGTCTCTAGACGTAAAAAATATAATATTACACTGGGTATTCGGTTCTCGCCAATCTCATGGAGCAAAAGCACTAGCCGTTATTCCATTTTTAAGCGACTTCTCAAAAGGAGACTGTTATATGTGCGAATGTATGTATGTTTTTTTATGTATGTCGGCCGATTTCTCCGTCAATTGCAGACTGACTTTGAAAATTATTGTTTTGTTTAAAAGGGTATACTCTACAGGTGGTCCATATAAGTTGTATCAAAATTGGTTTAGCAGATTTTCAAGAATAAATAGTTTTATTAGTAAATTCATTCGATTCTGTGTTTATATTGCCACAAATCTCGGTCATTTTTAACCGATTTAGATTTAGTTCAAAAGGGTAGACTTTCAGTGTAGTCCCATATAAATTTCATCAAAACTGGTTCAGAAGTTTTATTAGAAAATCTATTTGTTTTATAGTTTATGTTCTCTAATATCTTGGGATTTCTGAACCGAATTAGATGATTGTTTTAACTTGAAAAGTAAGACCTCTAATGTGGTACTGTATAAATTTCATTAAAATTAGTTTTAAAGCTTGGAACTAGTTTGCAAGTCAACTTTGAACCATTTAACATGGTCGAAAGATGCTGAAGTTTTGCACATGGATGTAGTTATGATGAGAATTATGGTAGGTACTAATGACCTGGCCGGAAGGTAGTCAAAGGAACTCAACAATTGGTTGATGGAACCCCTCGAGTTTGGGCTCATTTGGTTTGTCTTGATGGGTTCTCTGGTCTTATGTGGTATCTAAAGTCTGATGATGAAGCCGGAAGATAGTCAAAGGAACTCAACAATCGGATGATGGAATCCCTTCTAGTTTGGGCTCATTTGGTTTTTCTTGCTGAGATCTCTGGTTTTATCTGGTATCGCAGGTCTGATGATGGAGCCGAAACGTAGTAACAGGAACTCAACAACAAAATGATGGAAACTCTTTAAGCTTGGGCTCATTGGGTTTGTCTTGATGATTTTTGGTGTAATGTCGTATCCAGGGTCTGATGATGAAGCTGGAAGGAAGTCGCAGGAACTTAACAATAAAATGATGGAACCCTTTCGAGTTTGGGCTCATTTGGTGTGTTTAAGTAAGTTCTCTGGTTTTATGTGGTGTACAGGGTCAGATGATAGAACCGGAAAGTAGTCACAGGAACTCAACAATAAAATGATGGAACCCCTTCCAGTTTAGGCTCATTTGGTTTGTTTTGATGAGTTCTCTGGTTTTATGTGGTATCCAGCGTCTGATGATGGAGCCGGAAGGTAGTCATAGGAACTCAACAATCAGATGATGGAACTCTTTTGAGTTTGTGTTCATTGGGTTTGCTTTGATAAGTTTTTTGATCTAATATGGTATCGAGGGTCTGGTGATGGAGACGGAGTCAAAGGAACACATTACCCAACCATCAAATTGTGAAACCCCTTCAAAGTTTAGGCTTATTTGATTTGTCTCGATGAGTTCTCAGGTCTTAAGTGGTACTTACTGGTGGCGTCTCGTAAAAGATTGCTTTAAAAAAGGATTTATATATTTACAACATAAAAATCTATTTGTTATGTTTTTGTATCTACGAGATGTGTAACCATATTTTTAAAGAGTTCCATTACATTCCAGTGAAATCAAAGAAAATTTTCGTCAAAACTAATTCAGTCGTTTTATATGTAGGTAATACATCCTTGCTGCCTTGATTCTAAAGTGAGTTTTACTATTTTTTTTGGCATATATGCTTTCTGATGTTTGTTTAGGCTACTCAAAATCAAAAATACTTTTCTAAAAAAAAAAACGACTTCATTAAAAAATATATTAGTAAACAACCACTAAAAATGATAAAATAATTACAACAAGATGCAGTCGGAGGCATCATGCATTTAATGGCACCTGTAGCCATGATATTAGTTTTAGAACTATAAGATGCAGTTGGAGGACCTACATTCTTAGCACAGTTTATTAGAACTAAAGCAAGCACGGTCGTGGTCCTTCCGAATAATCCGACTAAGAACAAAACTAAAACGAGGCAAAAATTTATTGATCATATTTTTATTAATTTATTTTGCTTAACAACTTCAAATCATTATCGGTCCTAAATGGTCATACGGAATGAAAAAACGATTACAGAAACCCAAAGATGATTTTTAAATACCTATTAAATTAGTGGCTCTGTGAGCGGTAGACCTCGCGAGCACAAACTTTTTGCAAACAATGTAGCGGTGCACAGTAGCGCCTAGTTATCTTATTGTAAAATTAAAATTAATAATCAAGGTGCTCCATCAATCCCTATCGAGTAGGTCAAGGGCACCACTAGGAGAAACCTAAAAGTGAGCAATTTACGACATTTTGAGCTATTATCATAATGCCAAAGATCCTCGTCAAATCTTCACCATTTTTTTTATGAAACCAACTTAAAGCTTTAAGCCTTTTATATAAAAATCGAACATTGACATCCAATTTAAGAAAGCGGAGATATTCAGTAGCCCCCTTTTTACCTCTTTTTGGGGGGAATTTTTTAATTGTCGGGGATTTTTGATTGAAAAAATCAAAAATCTCCGACAATTAAAAAAATCTTGTAACCTGTATACTAAGTTTCGTCACAGAATAAATAATAGTACAAGTACAGAAGGCTAACTGAGTAAAGTCATTTAAATAAATAGCGACTCTCGCTACAACGCTATAAAGTGCAATTTAACTCGCACGGCGCTGCGAGCTTTCAATTATATTTACCTAGAAGGCGCTCGCCCACCGCGTGCAGGCTAGAATGCACCGTATCACAACGCGCGAGAACTTCCATTGCTCTAACCGTTTCAGAATCGCTCTGTCCCTTTTGCGCTCGGTAGGGTTGTATTAAGATATGACTAGGTACTTGTACTACTAATTATTCTGTGATATGTTATGACTTAGATATTGTAACAGAATAAATAAGTAATTATGTATTATGTTATTACTTATTATTATAAATTAAAATAGTTCTATTACATACACTCTATCTCAATAGTTCTATTCTTATCAGAATAGACCTACTACCTCATTTTTTACTACCCGTTTTCAGACCGCCGATAACTTTAGTGAGATACCTACCTACGTGTCGTTGGTTGATTATGATTATATCCTATAGGTATTGCACTTTGATGAATAAAGGTGCCTGTCTGAATTCCATGCTTTTTAATGAGTGAAAAATAAATTGCTTCCTACGTAATACAAGGTATTAAAACTAGGTAGGTATTATACGAGACATATATTATATAAATTTCTAATTAGTTGTAGGCTACTTACTAAGTCAGCACAGTAATTCATTTTCCGATCAACAATACCTACTATAATCAATTATAAAATTACGTTGATCGATTTAATAAACGACTTTATTTCTGCGTGGAAAAACCTTAAATATGCGTAGCTTCGGTATGGAACACAAATGAAATAACATAAAACTATAGGAACCTACGTAATAAAAAAATATCAATATCTAACTACATAACTAGGACCTATTATAGGTATTACAATTTATTTCCTTTCAATATCCTTTAGAAGCGTAAAGAATGACAATTCGTCATTTCTATCACTATTCAAACAGCCGAATGCTATGCAGTACTTTGTAGCTTTCTTCTTGGTACTCATAATTAAAAAACGAATAAAGTTTGTCAATAACTTTACGTAAGTAGGTGCTCTATCGCTAAGTACAAGGCGCGCGACTCATCGAGCGCACGCTTGACACTCGACTGAACGGACCCGAATATTGGGTCCTCGATTTGCGGACTGCGACCGCCCTGGTTTCGTGTAGATCAGTTGAGAAATGCAATCTGTAGAGGAGAACAGCCGGAGATCCGGACATAGCGTGGACTGACATATTAGTCCACCCGATGGCCGGATCTCCGGAAAGCATTTTTGCCCAAGCTGAAACGTAGTCGCTTCGCTCGCGCTTCGTGCTCGCTCGGTCAATACCCCACTTAATAGTTCGTTGACTTGTTATTTTATACTAGTTTTCCCTCCCGTGACTTCGTACGCGCGGACTACAGATTATCGCGAAAAAAACATCCTATTTTCTTCTAGGATATTAACAACCAATGCAAAAGTAGGTATAGTACCAATGCTCTTGAAGTTTTTTGACAGACTTGTTATTTCGTTTCCTTGGCAACCACATACCATTCTGTGATGGCAACCGTTCCTTACAGCGAGTAATCAACATTTTCCAGTTTTCCCGTGAAAATTTTTAATTTTCCGGGATTAAAAGTATCCTATGTTTTACTCTAGTGTATAAGCTATCTCCATTCCAAATTTCATCAAAATCCATCCAGCCGTTATCGCGTGAATCCTCCCCAAACAAACAGACAAACAGACGTTTCACTTTTTTATATTCGTATGGATTTTTCGCAATCTGGTGTCTGGTTGTCGCTATTTTGAATTTGG
This sequence comes from Alsophila aescularia, assembly GCA_946251855.1. NCBI lineage: Eukaryota > Metazoa > Arthropoda > Insecta > Lepidoptera > Geometridae > Alsophila > Alsophila aescularia. The sequence goes on along the minus strand of OX276378.1, from coordinate 9,605,386 downwards.
ATTACTGTCATGTATTTAGTAGCACTCGCAACATTAAGACAAATCGATTGACGTAAGATTCATCAAAATCAGTCCATGCGTTTGGTCTATTTAGTGTGCCACAAACGAAAATACATACATACATAGTATGTATGTATGTCTGTTCCTGTACATACATATGATGATCAGTAGATCTGGTGAGGGAAGTCGATGGGAATCGGGTTGTATGGACCCTTCGCTACTGATACATACATAGGCTTATAAGCTTATGTTATCGTGGAATATCTATTTTTTTTATTGTGTTGATTGTTTTTTGTTTGTTTGTTTGCAATAAATACATTTTATTATTATTATTATTATTATTATCCTCGGATCAGTCGGGTAATAAACAAAAACGATCTAAACTTTTCCACTCGTTAACACTAAATGCAATTATTTAACACTAGCGTTGTTTCTTCAGCAGTAACATTACTTAGATTGTTTGTTCTGCTAGTTACGTATGCATAAATCAAAAGGTTTCACAAGTAACAGGTACCTATTACACATACACATGTTGCCAAAGACTGTGCTCTCCGCCTTCCATATCTGTACTTCCGATTACCCTTGTCCGGCCCATAACAACACTCTCGACTCGCGTCCGTGGCCACACGTCCCGAGGCAATACGCTCTCCGCAATTACTACCAACATGCCCGGCGCTACGTTCCCATACGTCCTTCCCCCTACGTTATCGCGCGGTATCGCAGTAGGTAAATATACTTTCATCCCGTCTGTAATGCGTTGTCTAAGACTCGACCTACTGTTCTGGTATGCCTATCTACAACATCGCGTTCGCCTTTGTACCACGAACCTACAGAGCTACCAAGCAGTGGGTGATACCGGGTTAAAACCTCAGTGTCGCTGAGACTACCGTTCCATGATTCGTTATCGCGTGCTTATTTCCGTTCGCGAAAACTATGCCGTTAAACCTTCGTATGTTCCACCGAATATTTCCCGTTCTCGCCGCGCGGTCAGACGGATAATTTTTCTTCCTAATCCGACGCTACTGTTCCACGCGTGTTTATTTACCTACTTTCCCGAGACTGGGGAAATGTACGGCGAGTGTTAAGTACTTTGCCTCAAACAATTTAAAACATTATTATTTTGTACGGATAACCGACATTATTTGTCAGTGGCGGTGGTGTTCACCTTCACCGCCTAAATATTCGTACGTGTTTATTACCGCGTTGCCCCGAGAGCTTACCAAGAAGTTTTTTTTATTAATTATAGTGAAGCATTTTACCGTGGTATAAACTGATGGTAAGTAAAGATACCACCGGAGATAGAGGCATAAATGCCTAGGGAAAATATAGAACATACGTGTATACTCTAGACTTGAAGCCACTCAGGTTGTATTTGCCCAGGAAATAAAGATGCTCGCTGGTGTTCCATTCATTGGCTGTTCGCCAAATGTAAGTTAATAAATGTAGAGGCGAAACGCTTAGAAGGTACGAATTGGTGGGATCAACAACAATATATAAAAGTGAAACGTTGTCTATTTATTTGTTTGAGAAGTTTTAACGCGATAACTGCCGGATGGATTTTGATGAAACTTTGTAAATAGGTACTGTACAATATAGAGACCAACATGGAATACTTTTTATCCCGGAAAATGGAAAGTTTCTACGGGAAAACTGGAAAATGTCGATTACTCGCTGTAAGGAACGGTTGCCATGGAAACGAAATAATAACAAGTGTGTCAAAATGCATCCAGAGCGTTGGTGCTGTTTTAATATCCTAGAAGAACATAGATTGCTTTTTTCGAAATAAACTGTAGACCGCGTCGACGAAGTCGCGGACGAAAGCTAATGTCAAATACATTCGAATGCCATGTTTCCGATTGCCGTACGTCTTGTTTTCCGATGTTGGTGCAAGTATAGACGACGTAACAATGTTTTTTTTGCGAGTTTTGTAAATAATGGTTGGTATATATATGGTTTATCATAATGTTACAATTCTATGAACATCCATGTAAACAGGAGGCTCTTTACTGCACGTCTGGGGAAAGGCCGCTTTAGTTAGTTGCTTGCACCAAACCATTTACTGCTAATCTGTTTATAACTGTAATCCCTCTCGCAAGCGCTAACTTCAAATTTTACTCGTGTATGGCGGAAAGAATAGGAGTAAATGGAGATATATGTGATTTCCACGACCCAATAATATGTGGATCTATCTACCTATTTAGGTCCCTATACTTATAGTAAAGGCCAAAATAACAAGGCACAAGATACAACAACGGAATTTCCCATTTGTACATGTAATTTGGCGAAGTGTTTCCCTTTAACGAATTTAGGTGGGGCGATAAACCGTGATTATATCGTGGTTTAATTAACGTAAGTGAATTAGTGTGTTGTGCGCAGTACCTACTGCGGAATTAAAATGCGGTGTAGTCATAGATTCTATTAAAAGGAGGGTGTAATAGATTGCGCCCACGGACGCTGCAATGTAGGGGAGCTTAGTAAAAAAATACTCTAGTTAAGTTAATTTATTACAGGAGAATTAATATAGTTAATAAAGTCACTATTAGTAAAAAAGCATACTTGGTTTTTGCGTGGTTATGGTAAAATCCCTCTTTATATGGGGGAGGCCCATGTTCTGCAGTTTACTTCTTAATATAGGGAGGCCCATGTTCTGCAGTTTACTTCTTAATATAGGGAGGCCTATGTTCTGCAGTTTACTTCTTAATATAGGGAGGCCCATGTTCTGCAGTTTACTTCTTAATATGGGGGAGGCCCATATTCTGCAGCTTACTTCTTCTGGCTGATGATGATAATGATGATGAAATGATGACACGTAGAGTGAGGTAAAAAATAACAATCTAACGTTTTGTACCTAACTATTTATGAAAAAAGAAGCACCGATTATGGGCCAAATATTGTTAAATCCGTAATTAAACTAACTATGAGCACAAAATAATATACTAATAGCCAAAATGAATAAAATAAATTGACAGTTTCTCAATACCTTTTAATGGTTACCTAAGTAAATTATATTATATTGCATCAGCAGTTCATTATTTCTATTAAATACAGATCAGACGTGTGAAAAACCCTTCCATATCCAACCAAAACGGTAATTTTTATCGTTCTTACAGGTTAACCCTGACATTTAGAATAGTTAACCTGTGGACGAATGTGCTTTCCTGGGGGTTCCGTGTATACATGTTTTTGCACTTGCTGTACATATGGCAAGTAAGATATAAAAAAACGTTTTTATGAAACAACTAACTTCTATTAGATTATTATCTAATGATTTCAGTCCAATAAACATGAATGAGAGTAAAATGATGCATGATGCTCTATCATTCACATCTGTCAGATGATTGATATGAATGCCCCCGACCTACATTATAGAAAAAAACACCTTAGCAGAATCAGTTTCATCCTTTCTTTAAAAAAGTCTAAAGAAATAAGAAACATAATAAGTTTATTAAAAGTTTAACTGGAGCACTTTCTGTGCTATTTTAGAAAACGTTCTAAGGGCTTTTAATGTTTATAAGGTATATAATAGTAGTTTATGAAATGGTTGCATAATGAGGGTTATTAAATCACGCGAGTGAGTTTAAAAAACAAGTTTTTTTTAATAGTATCACTCGAGTGTTTTAATACCTAGTTAAGTGCCGTTTCATACGCTACTTTATCTACACTCATGCAATAGGAACTTACATAATAATGAAACGATAATATCGTAATATTTTCTTGATTTTGCTGGTAAAAGCTCGTTCGTCATGTTCGTTGATGTTTCCGTGATGTCAGGTGGAGTCAAATGCTCCTCACTAACACTGCTGTCGGCCATTTTTAATCAGGATAAAACATTTGTAAAACAAAAAAACATTAAATTGGTTAAGTACTAATGTAAAGTAAATTATGGCGTTAACATCCAATCCACAACGAATTCGCGTGCATAGCAAGCGCCACCATTGATAATAAATTACGAAAACCTTCGTTGGTGTGGAGACAAACCGGTGCTTTAATGGGAAACAATATATATTATAACACAGTTTAGTTTAAAAAACTGAGTTATAATATATGTAATGTAATATTTTTTCTTATTATAGTAGTGCCGTACGTAAAGTATGTCATTATGCCACCATTTTGAGTTTATAATCCGGATTTTACAATATGAGTGTTGATAAAATAACTTTCTGAATTCTATGTTAAGATATATGGTCGTCATATAAAATTATAGACAATATTTTTTTAATATGTTGCAATATATGCATTTTGAATTGTTTCTCTTCTCATCTTCTCTACCCATTGTTACTCGTTTACTAGCTAAAATGTATACTCCCAATTTGTTTCAAAGTCTCGAACGATTGATTGGCTTCAAATGAACGTACTCTGTTGTGCCAATGAAAGCGCGGATCTTGAATTAAAACGATTTTATTTATTGCAATGGATTTACTTTTCAATTATTGGATCCGATAAAATGAATGAGAGTGTTTTATAATAAGACTATGATTCACTTTTTGAATTAAGGCTGATGTATGTCTCACTAAGACGAGTTAATGAGGACTTTTAGGTTAAGTTAATAATGATTTAGAATTTACTCAGAAAGGACTCCAACTTTAACGTACTATTATTTATTCTGTGTCTAACCAAAGAAGATAATAAAAATATGGTGTAAGCTACAGACCTAGAACCTACATTTTTTTATGATGTCTGTCTGTTTGTATGTTCGCACGTCACGTAAAAACTACTGGACCGATTTAAATGCAGTGCATAAAATCTGGGTTAGTTTGTATCTCAATGCGATAGGTTAAATCCGAGCAATCGATAATAAACGGTTTGAAGGATGAACTGTTTTTTAAATGTATTGTACTTTATAGGTACATTTTGTTGTTCCTGGAACAACTTATCCATAGAAATGACCAAGTGGAAAAATCCACGGGTTTACCTAGTGTAATTAATATGTCAAATGGAGAATTGAATCACGGTTGTCTGGAAGAGATCGCTCTGAGCGATAAGACCGCCCCTTGTGACAGTCATTGTTATTCTTTATTTTTAGATTTAATGTCTCGTTGTACTTGTGGTGTCAAATAAAGAGTTAATCTGTTTAATCTATCTATCTATGAGAATAAGTATTATTGTGAAATACTTGTGGAGTTTTTCAATGTCGCGATCCTCTAATAAAATGTGATGCAAAATATTTTTTCCAATCAAGTTCAAGTAAGAAGATACTCGCTCCATTCTCCATTTGATTTGTTTAGTAACCCGTAGAAATATTGACACTCGACACTCTTTTTTGTTGTTTCTCTTATATCCGGATAACTCACTTTATGATACGAAAGGTATGTATTTTCCGTCCAGGAGAATTCGTCATTTTAGATAACATTATCATGCTTTCTAAAGAAATGACGAAGTATACATATACTATACTAGCTGCGCCCCGAGGTTTCACTCACGTCCCTCAGGACCCGTGCATTTTCCGGGATAAAAAGTAGCCTATGTGTTAATCCAGGGTATAAGCTACCTCCATGCCAAATTTCATCCAAATCTGTTTAGTAGTTTTTGCGTGAAAGAGTAAAAAACATCCATCCATCCATCCATCCATCCATCCATCCATATTTACAAACTTTCGCGCTTATAATATTAGTAGGATGTATACATGGGTATACATGTGTTGATATGTGTATTCTTGACGGAGTGCACATATATTGTTTGTGTACATACTTTGATGGTTATACATTTGTTGACGGTTATATGTACCTATGTAAATACCGACAAAAAGAAACAATTTCGTTCGTGAAAATGAAAAAGTGCCTTCAGAACTATTTGCCATTGCGATGCGACATTATTTATTCCGAGCAACTGTTGTATTTGTATCTTATATAATATTACCGAAGAGCGTGTTCTACATTCTGTAACCATAACCAGCTTTTCTCTTTTGTTACCTCAAATAAAATTCAAATTTCAACCTCTACCTTTTCATACTTGTATGGAATCAATCAATGCAGATAGCGTTGACTGATTCCATAAAAGTATTTCCGTACAAGCATTTTGTAGTGAATGAAACTTGGCGACGCCTGAACAAGGGTATTTAACAACTTCAGAATATCCTTGTAATTGGGGAAGTCCAACTCGACTTGTTTTCATTAGCGAAATTACTGTTCGTCTTGTGCCTTCAATTTAAGTTCCAGTAATTGATTTTGTTCACAGGATGTAAATAAATTCGGTTTTGTATTATAGGTAAAAACTTTACGGATATTTGATATAGAGTTTATCGTCAGGTCTCCTTAGAATCGCCTTAGAAGTAAAATCTAAGAATAACGAGAATAATGGCAGGATTTCTATTCAATATTCTGCTCAGCATTGGAATTTTGATAGGCAAACCAGTCTAGTCTGGTCTCTAGACGTAAAAAATATAATATTACACTGGGTATTCGGTTCTCGCCAATCTCATGGAGCAAAAGCACTAGCCGTTATTCCATTTTTAAGCGACTTCTCAAAAGGAGACTGTTATATGTGCGAATGTATGTATGTTTTTTTATGTATGTCGGCCGATTTCTCCGTCAATTGCAGACTGACTTTGAAAATTATTGTTTTGTTTAAAAGGGTATACTCTACAGGTGGTCCATATAAGTTGTATCAAAATTGGTTTAGCAGATTTTCAAGAATAAATAGTTTTATTAGTAAATTCATTCGATTCTGTGTTTATATTGCCACAAATCTCGGTCATTTTTAACCGATTTAGATTTAGTTCAAAAGGGTAGACTTTCAGTGTAGTCCCATATAAATTTCATCAAAACTGGTTCAGAAGTTTTATTAGAAAATCTATTTGTTTTATAGTTTATGTTCTCTAATATCTTGGGATTTCTGAACCGAATTAGATGATTGTTTTAACTTGAAAAGTAAGACCTCTAATGTGGTACTGTATAAATTTCATTAAAATTAGTTTTAAAGCTTGGAACTAGTTTGCAAGTCAACTTTGAACCATTTAACATGGTCGAAAGATGCTGAAGTTTTGCACATGGATGTAGTTATGATGAGAATTATGGTAGGTACTAATGACCTGGCCGGAAGGTAGTCAAAGGAACTCAACAATTGGTTGATGGAACCCCTCGAGTTTGGGCTCATTTGGTTTGTCTTGATGGGTTCTCTGGTCTTATTTGGTATCTAAAGTCTGATGATGAAGCCGGAAGATAGTCAAAGGAACTCAACAATCGGATGATGGAATCCCTTCTAGTTTGGGCTCATTTGGTTTTTCTTGCTGAGATCTCTGGTTTTATCTGGTATCGCAGGTCTGATGATGGAGCCGAAACGTAGTAACAGGAACTCAACAACAAAATGATGGAAACTCTTTAAGCTTGGGCTCATTGGGTTTGTCTTGATGATTTTTGGTGTAATGTCGTATCCAGGGTCTGATGATGAAGCTGGAAGGAAGTCGCAGGAACTTAACAATAAAATGATGGAACCCTTTCGAGTTTGGGCTCATTTGGTGTGTTTAAGTAAGTTCTCTGGTTTTATGTGGTGTACAGGGTCAGATGATAGAACCGGAAAGTAGTCACAGGAACTCAACAATAAAATGATGGAACCCCTTCCAGTTTAGGCTCATTTGGTTTGTTTTGATGAGTTCTCTGGTTTTATGTGGTATCCAGCGTCTGATGATGGAGCCGGAAGGTAGTCATAGGAACTCAACAATCAGATGATGGAACTCTTTTGAGTTTGTGTTCATTGGGTTTGCTTTGATAAGTTTTTTGATCTAATATGGTATCGAGGGTCTGGTGATGGAGACGGAGTCAAAGGAACACATTACCCAACCATCAAATTGTGAAACCCCTTCAAAGTTTAGGCTTATTTGATTTGTCTCGATGAGTTCTCAGGTCTTAAGTGGTACTTACTGGTGGCGTCTCGTAAAAGATTGCTTTAAAAAAGGATTTATATATTTACAACATAAAAATCTATTTGTTATGTTTTTGTATCTACGAGATGTGTAACCATATTTTTAAAGAGTTCCATTACATTCCAGTGAAATCAAAGAAAATTTTCGTCAAAACTAATTCAGTCGTTTTATATGTAGGTAATACATCCTTGCTGCCTTGATTCTAAAGTGAGTTTTACTATTTTTTTTGGCATATATGCTTTCTGATGTTTGCTTAGGCTACTCAAAATCAAAAATACTTTTCTAAAAAAAAAAACGACTTCATTAAAAAATATATTAGTAAACAACCACTAAAAATGATAAAATAATTACAACAAGATGCAGTCGGAGGCATCATGCATTTAATGGCACCTGTAGCCATGATATTAGTTTTAGAACTATAAGATGCAGTTGGAGGACCTACATTCTTAGCACAGTTTATTAGAACTAAAGCAAGCACGGTCGTGCACCTTCCGAATAATCCGACTAAGAACAAAACTAAAACGAGGCAAAAATTTATTGATCATATTTTTATTAATTTATTTTGCTTAACAACTTCAAATCATTATCGGTCCTAAATGGTCATACGGAATGAAAAAACGATTACAGAAACCCAAAGATGATTTTTAAATACCTATTAAATTAGTGGCTCTGTGAGCGGTAGACCTCGCGAGCACAAACTTTTTGCAAACAATGTAGCGGTGCACAGTAGCGCCTAGTTATCTTATTGTAAAATTAAAATTAATAATCAAGGTGCTCCATCAATCCCTATCGAGTAGGTCAAGGGCACCACTAGGAGAAACCTAAAAGTGAGCAATTTACGACATTTTGAGCTATTATCATAATGCCAAAGATCCTCGTCAAATCTTCACCATTTTTTTTATGAAACCAACTTAAAGCTTTAAGCCTTTTATATAAAAATCGAACATTGACATCCAATTTAAGAAAGCGGAGATATTCAGTAGCCCCCTTTTTACCTCTTTTTGGGGGGAATTTTTTAATTGTCGGGGATTTTTGATTGAAAAAATCAAAAATCTCCGACAATTAAAAAAATCTTGTAACCTGTATACTAAGTTTCGTCACAGAATAAATAATAGTACAAGTACAGAAGGCTAACTGAGTAAAGTCATTTAAATAAATAGCGACTCTCGCTACAACGCTATAAAGTGCAATTTAACTCGCACGGCGCTGCGAGCTTTCAATTATATTTACCTAGAAGGCGCTCGCCCACCGCGTGCAGGCTAGAATGCACCGTATCACAACGCGCGAGAACTTCCATTGCTCTAACCGTTTCAGAATCGCTCTGTCCCTTTTGCGCTCGGTAGGGTTGTATTAAGATATGACTAGGTACTTGTACTACTAATTATTCTGTGATATGTTATGACTTAGATATTGTAACAGAATAAATAAGTAATTATGTATTATGTTATTACTTATTATTATAAATTAAAATAGTTCTATTACATACACTCTATCTCAATAGTTCTATTCTTATCAGAATAGACCTACTACCTCATTTTTTACTACCCGTTTTCAGACCGCCGATAACTTTAGTGAGATACCTACCTACGTGTCGTTGGTTGATTATGATTATATCCTATAGGTATTGCACTTTGATGAATAAAGGTGCCTGTCTGAATTCCATGCTTTTTAATGAGTGAAAAATAAATTGCTTCCTACGTAATACAAGGTATTAAAACTAGGTAGGTATTATACGAGACATATATTATATAAATTTCTAATTAGTTGTAGGCTACTTACTAAGTCAGCACAGTAATTCATTTTCCGATCAACAATACCTACTATAATCAATTATAAAATTACGTTGATCGATTTAATAAACGACTTTATTTCTGCGTGGAAAAACCTTAAATATGCGTAGCTTCGGTATGGAACACAAATGAAATAACATAAAACTATAGGAACCTACGTAATAAAAAAATATCAATATCTAACTACATAACTAGGACCTATTATAGGTATTACAATTTATTTCCTTTCAATATCCTTTAGAAGCGTAAAGAATGACAATTCGTCATTTCTATCACTATTCAAACAGCCGAATGCTATGCAGTACTTTGTAGCTTTCTTCTTGGTACTCATAATTAAAAAACGAATAAAGTTTGTCAATAACTTTACGTAAGTAGGTGCTCTATCGCTAAGTACAAGGCGCGCGACTCATCGAGCGCACGCTTGACACTCGACTGAACGGACCCGAATATTGGGTCCTCGATTTGCGGACTGCGACCGCCCTGGTTTCGTGTAGATCAGTTGAGAAATGCAATCTGTAGAGGAGAACAGCCGGAGATCCGGACATAGCGTGGACTGACATATTAGTCCACCCGATGGCCGGATCTCCGGAAAGCATTTTTGCCCAAGCTGAAACGTAGTCGCTTCGCTCGCGCTTCGTGCTCGCTCGGTCAATACCCCACTTAATAGTTCGTTGACTTGTTATTTTATACTAGTTTTCCCTCCCGCGACTTCGTACGCGCGGACTACAGATTATCGCGAAAAAAACATCCTATTTTCTTCTAGGATATTAACAACCAATGCAAAAGTAGGTATAGTACCAATGCTCTTGAAGTTTTTTGACAGACTTGTTATTTCGTTTCCTTGGCAACCACATACCATTCTGTGATGGCAACCGTTCCTTACAGCGAGTAATCAACATTTTCCAGTTTTCCCGTGAAAATTTTCAATTTTCCGGGATTAAAAGTATCCTATGTTTTACTATAGTGTATAAGCTATCTCCATTCCAAATTTCATCAAAATCCATCCAGCCGTTATCGCGTGAATCCTCCCCAAACAAACAGACAAACAGACGTTTCACTTTTTATATTCGTATGGATTTTTCGCAATCTGGTGTCTGGTTGTCGCTATATTGAATTTTGATTACTGTCATGTATTTAGTAGCACTCGCAACATATCGATTGACGTAAGATTCATCAAAATCAGTCCATGCGTTTGGTCTATTTAGTGTGCCACAAACGAAAATACATACATACATAGTATGTATGTATGTCTGTTCCTGTACATACATATGATGATCAGTAGATCTGGTGAGGGAAGTCGATGGGAATCGGGTTGTATGGACCCTTCGCTACTGATACATACATAGGCTTATAAGCTTATGTTATCGTGGAATATCTATTTTTTTTATTGTGTTGATTGTTTTTTGTTTGTTTGTTTGCAATAAATACATTTTATTATTATTATTATTATTATTATCCTCGGATCAGTCGGGTAATAAACAAAAACGATCTAAACTTTTCCACTCGTTAACACTAAATGCAATTATTTAACACTAGCGTTGTTTCTTCAGCAGTAACATTACTTAGATTGTTTGTTCTGCTAGTTACGTATGCATAAATCAAAAGGTTTCACAAGTAACAGGTACCTATTACACATACACATGTTGCCAAAGACTGCGCTCTCCGCCTTCCATATCTGTACTTCCGATTACCCTTGTCCGGCCCATAACAACACTCTCGACTCGCGTCCGTGGCCACACGTCCCGAGGCAATACGCTCTCCGCAATTACTACCAACATGCCCGGCGCTACGTTCCCATACGTCCTTCCCCCTACGTTATCGCGCGGTATCGCAGTAGGTAAATATACTTTCATCCCGTCTGTAATGCGTTGTCTAAGACTCGACCTACTGTTCTGGTATGCCTATCTACAACATCGCGTTCGCCTTTGTACCACGAACCTACAGAGCTACCAAGCAGTGGGTGATACCGGGTTAAAACCTCAGTGTCGCTGAGACTACCGTTCCATGATTCGTTATCGCGTGCTTATTTCCGTTCGCGAAAACTATGCCGTTAAACCTTCGTATGTTCCACCGAATATTTCCCGTTCTCGCCGCGCGGTCAGACGGATAATTTTTCTTCCTAATCCGACGCTACTGTTCCACGCGTGTTTATTTACCTACTTTCCCGAGACTGGGGAAATGTACGGCGAGTGTTAAGTACTTTGCCTCATACAATTTAAAACATTATTATTTTGTACGGATAACCGACATTATTTGTCAGTGGCGGTGGTGTTCACCTTCACCGCCTAAATATTCGTACGTGTTTATTACCGCGTTGCCCCGAGAGCTTACCAAGAAGTTTTTTTTATTAATTATAGTGAAGCATTTTACCGTGGTATAAACTGATGGTAAGTAAAGATACCACCGGAGATAGAGGCATAAATGCCTAGGGAAAATATAGAACATACGTGTATACTCTAGACTTGAAGCCACTCAGGTTGTATTTGCCCAGGAAATAAAGATGCTCGCTGGTGTTCCATTCATTGGCTGTTCGCCAAATGTAAGTTAATAAATGTAGAGGCGAAACGCTTAGAAGGTACGAATTGGTGGGATCAACAACAATATATAAAAGTGAAACGTTGTCTATTTATTTGTTTGAGAAGTTTTAACGCGATAACTGCCGGATGGATTTTGATGAAACTTTGTAAATAGGTACTGTACAATATAGAGACCAACATGGAATACTTTTTATCCCGGAAAATGGAAAGTTTCTACGGGAAAACTGGAAAATGTCGATTACTCGCTGTAAGGAACGGTTGCCATGGAAACGAAATAATAACAAGTGTGTCAAAATGCATCCAGAGCGTTGGTGCTGTTTTAATATCCTAGAAGAACATAGATTGCTTTTTTCGAAATAAACTGTAGACCGCGTCGACGAAGTCGCGGACGAAAGCTAATGTCAAATACATTCGAATGCCATGTTTCCGATTGCCGTACGTCTTGTTTTCCGATGTTGGTGCAAGTATAGACGACGTAACAATGTTTTTTTTGCGAGTTTTGTAAATAATGGTTGTTATATATATGGTTTATCATAATGTTACAATTCTATGAACATCCATGTAAACAGGAGGCTCTTTACTGCACGTCTGGGGAAAGGCCGCTTTAGTTAGTTGCTTGCACCAAACCATTTACTGCTAATCTGTTTATAACTGTAATCCCTCTCGCAAGCGCTAACTTCAAATTTTACTCGTGTATGGCGGAAAGAATAGGAGTAAATGGAGATATATGTGATTTCCACGACCCAATAATATGTGGATCTATCTACCTATTTAGGTCCCTATACTTATAGTAAAGGCCAAAATAACAAGGCACAAGATACAACAACGGAATTTCCCATTTGTACATGTAATTTGGCGAAGTGTTTCCCTTTAACGAATTTAGGTGGGGCGATAAACCGTGATTATATCGTGGTTTAATTAACGTAAGTGAATTAGTGTGTTGTGCGCAGTACCTACTGCGGAATTAAAATGCGGTGTAGTCATAGATTCTATTAAAAGGAGGGTGTAATAGATTGCGCCCACGGACGCTGCAATGTAGGGGAGCTTAGTAAAAAAATACTCTAGTTAAGTTAATTTATTACAGGAGAATTAATATAGTTAATAAAGTCACTATTAGTAAAAAAGCATACTTGGTTTTTGCGTGGTTATGGTAAAATCCCTCTTTATATGGGGGAGGCCCATGTTCTGCAGTTTACTTCTTAATATAGGGAGGCCCATGTTCTGCAGTTTACTTCTTAATATAGGGAGGCCCATGTTCTGCAGTTTACTTCTTAATATAGGGAGGCCCATGTTCTGCAGTTTACTTCTTAATATGGGGGAGGCCCATATTCTGCAGCTTACTTCTTCTGGCTGATGATGATAATGATGATGAAATGATGACACGTAGAGTGAGGTAAAAAATAACAATCTAACGTTTTGTACCTAACTATTTATGAAAAAAGAAGCACCGATTATGGGCCAAATATTGTTAAATCCGTAATTAAACTAACTATGAGCACAAAATAATATACTAATAGCCAAAATGAATAAAATAAATTGACAGTTTCTCAATACCTTTTAATGGTTACCTAAGTAAATTATATTATATTGCATCAGCAGTTCATTATTTCTATTAAATACAGATCAGACGTGTGAAAAACCCTTCCATATCCAACCAAAACGGTAATTTTTATCGTTCTTACAGGTTAACCCTGACATTTAGAATAGTTAACCTGTGGACGAATGTGCTTTCCTGGGGGTTCCGTGTATACATGTTTTTGCACTTGCTGTACATATGGCAAGTAAGATATAAAAAAACGTTTTTATGAAACAACTAACTTCTATTAGATTATTATCTAATGATTTCAGTCCAATAAACATGAATGAGAGTAAAATGATGCATGATGCTCTATCATTCACATCTGTCAGATGATTGATATGAATGCCCCCGACCTACATTATAGAAAAAAACACCTTAGAAGAATCAGTTTCATCCTTTCTTTAAAAAAGTCTAAAGAAATAAGAAACATAATAAGTTTATTAAAAGTTTAACTGGAGCACTTTCTGTGCTATTTTAGAAAACGTTCTAAGGGATTTTAATGTTTATAAGGTATATAATAGTAGTTTATGAAATGGTTGCATAATGAGGGTTATTAAATCACGCGAGTGAGTTTAAAAAACAAGTTTTTTTTAATAGTATCACTCGAGTGTTTTAATACCTAGTTAAGTGCCGTTTCATACGCTACTTTATCTACACTCATGCAATAGGAACTTACATAATAATGAAACGATAATATCGTAATATTTTCTTGATTTTGCTGGTAAAAGCTCGTTCGTCATGTTCGTTGATGTTTCCGTGATGTCAGGTGGAGTCAAATGCTCCTCACTAACACTGCTGTCGGCCATTTTTAATCAGGATAAAACATTTGTAAAACAAAAAAACATTAAATTGGTTAAGTACTAATGTAAAGTAAATTATGGCGTTAACATCCAATCCACAACGAATTCGCGTGCATAGCAAGCGCCACCATTGATAATAAATTACGAAAACCTTCGTTGGTGTGGAGACAAACCGGTGCTTTAATGGGAAACAATATATATTATAACACAGTTTAGTTTAAAAAACTGAGTTATAATATATGTAATGTAATATTTTTTCTTATTATAGTAGTGCCGTACGTAAAGTATGTCATTATGCCACCATTTTGAGTTTATAATCCGGATTTTACAATATGAGTGTTGATAAAATAACTTTCTGAATTCTATGTTAAGATATATGGTCGTCATATAAAATTATAGACAATATTTTTTTAATATGTTGCAATATATGCATTTTGAATTGTTTCTCTTCTCATCTTCTCTACCCATTGTTACTCGTTTACTAGCTAAAATGTATACTCCCAATTTGTTTCAAAGTCTCGAACGATTGATTGGCTTCAAATGAACGTACTCTGTTGTGCCAATGAAAGCGCGGATCTTGAATTAAAACGATTTTATTTATTGCAATGGATTTACTTTTCAATTATTGGATCCGATAAAATGAATGAGAGTGTTTTATAATAAGACTATGATTCACTTTTTTAATTAAGGCTGATGTATGTCTCACTAAGACGAGTTAATGAGGACTTTTAGGTTAAGTTAATAATGATTTAGAATTTACTCAGAAAGGACTCCAACTTTAACGTACTATTATTTATTCTGTGTCTAACCAAAGAAGATAATAAAAATATGGTGTAAGCTACAGACCTAGAACCTACATTTTTTTATGATGTCTGTCTGTTTGTATGTTCGCACGTCACGTAAAAACTACTGGACCGATTTAAATGCAGTGCATAAAATCTGGGTTAGTTTGTATCTCAATGCGATAGGTTAAATCCGAGCAATCGATAATAAACGGTTTGAAGGATGAACTGTTTTTTAAATGTATTGTACTTTATAGGTACATTTTGTTGTTCCTGGAACAACTTATCCATAGAAATGACCAAGTGGAAAAATCCACGGGTTTACCTAGTGTAATTAATATGTCAAATGGAGAATTGAATCACGGTTGTCTGGAAGAGATCGCTCTGAGCGATAAGACCGCCCCTTGTGACAGTCATTGTTATTCTTTATTTTTAGATTTAATGTCTCGTTGTACTTGTGGTGTCAAATAAAGAGTTAATCTGTTTAATCTATCTATCTATGAGAATAAGTATTATTGTGAAATACTTGTGGAGTTTTTCAATGTCGCGATCCTCTAATAAAATGTGATGCAAAATATTTTTTCCAATCAAGTTCAAGTAAGAAGATACTCGCTCCATTCTCCATTTGATTTGTTTAGTAACCCGTAGAAATATTGACACTCGACACTCTTTTTTGTTGTTTCTCTTATATCCGGATAACTCACTTTATGATACGAAAGGTATGTATTTTCCGTCCAGGAGAATTCGTCATTTTAGATAACATTATCATGCTTTCTAAAGAAATGACGAAGTATACATATACTATACTAGCTGCGCCCCGAGGTTTCACTCACGTCCCTCAGGACCCGTGCATTTTCCGGGATAAAAAGTAGCCTATGTGTTAATCCAGGGTATAAGCTACCTCCATGCCAAATTTCATCCAAATCTGTTTAGTAGTTTTTGCGTGAAAGAGTAAAAAACATCCATCCATCCATCCATCCATCCATCCATCCATATTTACAAACTTTCGCGCTTATAATATTAGTAGGATGTATACATGGGTATACATGTGTTGATATGTGTATTCTTGACGGAGTGCACATATATTGTTTGTGTACATACTTTGATGGTTATACATTTGTTGACGGTTATATGTACCTATGTAAATACCGACAAAAAGAAACAATTTCGTTCGTGAAAATGAAAAAGTGCCTTCAGAACTATTTGCCATTGCGATGCGACATTATTTATTCCGAGCAACTGTTGTATTTGTATCTTATATAATATTACCGAAGAGCGTGTTCTACATTCTGTAACCATAACCAGCTTTTCTCTTTTGTTACCTCAAATAAAATTCAAATTTCAGCCTCTACCTTTTCATACTTGTATGGAATCAATCAATGCAGATAGCGTTGACTGATTCCATAAAAGTATTTCCGTACAAGCATTTTGTAGTGAATGAAACTTGGCGACGCCTGAACAAGGGTATTTAACAACTTCAGAATATCCTTGTAATTGGGGAAGTCCAACTCGACTTGTTTTCATTAGCGAAATTACTGTTCGTCTTGTGCCTTCAATTTAAGTTCCAGTAATTGATTTTGTTCACAGGATGTAAATAAATTCGGTTTTGTATTATAGGTAAAAACTTTACGGATATTTGATATAGAGTTTATCGTCAGGTCTCCTTAGAATCGCCTTAGAAGTAAAATCTAAGAATAACGAGAATAATGGCAGGATTTCTATTCAATATTCTGCTCAGCATTGGAATTTTGATAGGCAAACCAGTCTAGTCTGGTCTCTAGACGTAAAAAATATAATATTACACTGGGTATTCGGTTCTCGCCAATCTCATGGAGCAAAAGCACTAGCCGTTATTCCATTTTTAAGCGACTTCTCAAAAGGAGACTGTTATATGTGCGAATGTATGTATGTTTTTTTATGTATGTCGGCCGATTTCTCCGTCAATTGCAGACTGACTTTGAAAATTATTGTTTTGTTTAAAAGGGTATACTCTACAGGTGGTCCATATAAGTTGTATCAAAATTGGTTTAGCAGATTTTCAAGAATAAATAGTTTTATTAGTAAATTCATTCGATTCTGTGTTTATATTGCCACAAATCTCGGTCATTTTTAACCGATTTAGATTTAGTTCAAAAGGGTAGACTTTCAGTGTAGTCCCATATAAATTTCATCAAAACTGGTTCAGAAGTTTTATTAGAAAATCTATTTGTTTTATAGTTTATGTTCTCTAATATCTTGGGATTTCTGAACCGAATTAGATGATTGTTTTAACTTGAAAAGTAAGACCTCTAATGTGGTACTGTATAAATTTCATTAAAATTAGTTTTAAAGTTTGGAACTAGTTTGCAAGTCAACTTTGAACCATTTAACATGGTCGAAAGATGCTGAAGTTTTGCACATGGGTGTAGTTATGATGAGAATTATGGTAGGTACTAATGACCTGGCCGGAAGGTAGTCAAAGGAACTCAACAATTGGTTGATGGAACCCCTCGAGTTTGGGCTCATTTGGTTTGTCTTGATGGGTTCTCTGGTCTTATTTGGTATCTAAAGTCTGATGATGAAGCCGGAAGATAGTCAAAGGAACTCAACAATCGGATGATGGAATCCCTTCTAGTTTGGGCTCATTTGGTTTTTCTTGCTGAGATCTCTGGTTTTATCTGGTATCGCAGGTCTGATGATGGAGCCGAAACGTAGTAACAGGAACTCAACAACAAAATGATGGAAACTCTTTAAGCTTGGGCTCATTGGGTTTGTCTTGATGATTTTTGGTGTAATGTCGTATCCAGGGTCTGATGATGAAGCTGGAAGGAAGTCGCAGGAACTTAACAATAAAATGATGGAACCCTTTCGAGTTTGGGCTCATTTGGTGTGTTTAAGTAAGTTCTCTGGTTTTATGTGGTGTACAGGGTCAGATGATAGAACCGGAAAGTAGTCACAGGAACTCAACAATAAAATGATGGAACCCCTTCCAGTTTAGGCTCATTTGGTTTGTTTTGATGAGTTCTCTGGTTTTATGTGGTATCCAGCGTCTGATGATGGAGCCGGAAGGTAGTCATAGGAACTCAACAATCAGATGATGGAACTCTTTTGAGTTTGTGTTCATTGGGTTTGCTTTGATAAGTTTTTTGATCTAATATGGTATCGAGGGTCTGGTGATGGAGACGGAGTCAAAGGAACACATTACCCAACCATCAAATTGTGAAACCCCTTCAAAGTTTAGGCTTATTTGATTTGTCTCGATGAGTTCTCAGGTCTTAAGTGGTACTTACTGGTGGCGTCTCGTAAAAGATTGCTTTAAAAAAGGATTTATATATTTACAACATAAAAATCTATTTGTTATGTTTTTGTATCTACGAGATGTGTAACCATATTTTTAAAGAGTTCCATTACATTCCAGTGAAATCAAAGAAAATTTTCGTCAAAACTAATTCAGTCGTTTTATATGTAGGTAATACATCCTTGCTGCCTTGATTCTAAAGTGAGTTTTACTATTTTTTTTGGCATATATGCTTTCTGATGTTTGCTTAGGCTACTCAAAATCAAAAATATTTTTCTAAAAAAAAAAAAACGACTTCATAAAAAAATATATTAGTAAACAACCACTAAAAATGATAAAATAATTACAACAAGATGCAGTCGGAGGCATCATGCATTTAATGGCACCTGTTAGCCATGATATTAGTTTTAGAACTATAAGATGCAGTTGGAGGAATCATGCATTTAATGGCAGCTGTAAGCCACGATATTAGTTTTAGAACTATAAGATGCAGTCGGAGGAATCATGCATTTAATGGCAGCTGTAAGCCACGATATTAGTTTTAGAACTATAAGATGCAGTCGGAGGAATCATGCATTTAATGGCAGCTGTAAGCCACGATATTAGTTTTAGAACTATAAGATGCAGTCGGAGGAATCATGCATTTAATGGCACCTGTTAGCCATGATATTAGTTTTAGAACTATAAGATGCAGTTGGAGGAATCATGCATTTAATGGCAGCTGTAAGCCACGATATTAGTTTTAGAACTATAAGATACAGTCGGAGGAATCATGCATTTAATGGCACCTGTTAGCCATGATATTAATTTTAGAACTATAAGATGCAGTTGGAGGAATCATGCATTTAATGGCAGCTGTAAGCCACGATATTAGTTTTAGAACTATAAGATGCAGTCTGAGAAATCGTGCATTTAATGGCAGCTGTAAGCCACGATATTAGTTTTAGAACTATAAGATGCAGTTGGAGGAATCATGCATTTAATGGCACCTGTTACCCATGATATTAGTTTTAGAACTATAAGATGCAGTTGGAGGAATCATGCAATTAATGGCAGCTGTAAGCCACGATATTAGTTTTAGGACTATAAGATGCAGTCTGAGGAATCGTGCATTTAATGGCAGCTGTAAGCCACGATATTAGTTTTAGAACTAGTAAGATGCAGTCTGAGGAATCGTGCATTTAATGGCAGCTGTAAGCCACGATATTAGTTTTAGAACTATAAGATGCAGTCGGAGGAATCATGCATTTAATGGCAGCTGTAAGCCATGATATTAGTTTTAGGACTATAAGATGCAGTCTGAGGAATCGTGCATTTAATGGCAGCTGTAAGCCACGATATTAGTTTTAGAACTAGCAAGATGCAGTCTGAGGAATCGTGCTTTTAATGGCAGCTGTAAGCCACGATATTAGTATTAGAACTAGTAAGATGCAGTCTGAGGAATCGTGCATTTAATGGCAGCTGTAAGCCACGATATTAGTTTTAGAACTATAAGATGCAGTCGGAGGAATCATGCATTTAATGGCAGCTGTAAGCCACGATATTAGTTTTAGAACTATAAGATGCAGTCGGAGGAATCATGCATTTAATGGCACCTGTTAGCCATGATATTAGTTTTAGAACTATAAGATGCAGTCGGAGGAATCATGCATTTAATGGCAGCTGTAAGCCACGATATTAGTTTTTGAACTAAAAGATGCAGTCGGAGGCATTATGCATTTAATGGAAGCTGTTAGCCACCATATTTGTTTTTGTTTAGATTTTTGAACTATAAAATGCAATCGGAGGCATGATGCCTCCGATTGCATTTTATGGGCCACGTAAGCCACGATATTAGTTTTTGAACTATAAGATGCAGACGGAGGCTTCATGCATTTAATGGCAGCTGTAAGCCACAATATTAGTTTTTGAACTATAAGATGTAGACGGAGACATCATGCATTTAATGGCAGCGGTAAGCTGCGATATTAGTTTTTGAACTATAAGATGTAGACGGAGACATCATGCATTTAATGGCAGCTGTAAGCCACGATATTAGTTTTTGAACTATAAGATGTAGACGGAGACATCATGCATTTAATGGCAGCTGTAAGCCACGATATTAGTTTTTGAACTATAAGATGTAGACGGAGGCATCATGCATTTAATGGCAGCTGTAAGCTACGATATTAGTTTTAGAACTATAAGATGCAGTCGGAGGAATCATGCATTTAATGGCAGCTGTAAGCCACGATATTAGTTTTAGAACTATAAGATGCAGTCGGAGGAATCATGCATTTAATGGCACCTGTTAGCCATGATATTACTTTTAGAACTATAAGATACAGTCGGAGGAATCATCCATTTAATGGAAACTGTAAGCCACGATATTAGTTTTTGAACTAAAAGATGTAGACGGAGATATCATGCATTTAATGGCAGCTTTAAGCCACGATATTAGTTTTTGAACTATAAGATGTAGACGGAGGCATCATGCATTTAATGGCAGCTGTAAGCCACGATATTAGTTTTAGAACTATAAGATGCAGTCGGAGGAATCATGCATTTAATGGCACCTGTTAGTCACGATATTAGTTTTAGAACTATAAGATGCAGTCGGAGGAATCATGCATTTAATGGCAGCTGTAAGCCACGATATTAGTTTTTGAACTATAAGATGTAGACGGAGACATCATGCATTTAATGGCAGCGGTAAGCTGCGATATTAGTTTTTGAACTATAAGATGTAGACGGAGACATCATGCATTTAATGGCAGCTGTAAGCCACGATATTCGTTTTCTTGACTCTTCATATATCCTGTAGCACTCGCGTGATTGAGAGTTCAAAGATACCTCATTTATCAAATTCAATCAAGCCGTTTAGGCTATGGGACGCGCCAAAAAACGTACAAACAAACATACATACAACCCAAACACATAACCCTCCGAAGTCGGGTAAATAAAGGCTGTGTAATCGAAACTTGGCTATTTGAAGCGGCCGCTTACTTCCTTCCCTCACAAATAAAGATATGTCCTCACAAATACCACTTAGAGCGGAAGTGACCCACAAAAAATGTGCTAATGATGGAGTTTGGGAAAAAAAATATGTTATTCCCTTCAAAGAGTGCGTATAATGGCAATCTGTCTCCGGACGAAGGTTTTACGGATAGATTCCTGAGATAGATCGCTTTTTGAACTGATCATTAGTATCCTACTGCTACATTAGGCTTGAGTATTGTCTATCATAGTCTACACTTTAACGAGAACTCTTGACCATATTTTCTCGGCAAAAAGTCCAGTAAAGAATCTTCTACAGGATTTTTTTGGTGCTGGTATCAGCTAGCTTTATCGGGTTTTATGTATCCCTTACTCTTCTATAAAGCGAGCACAAATTCGTTTGTTGCTTTCCCGGATCTTTAACCGGGAATTCTAGCTGAGGATTTTCATTATAGTGTTTTTTTATTACTAGCATTGCCCGCGTGGTCATTTCTCTGGTTAAGCGTAATGTGTTATTCCAGGACCAAAAGTTCCTATAAAGTACATTATACTACATTTCATGAACATTCGTTCAGCCGTCAAACAGTTATTTATCTAATGCTCGGCTTCTACCCATCGTGATACAAAGTACACTTGAATTTAGGTCAAAGCCTAAACTATCCAAGATTGAAAACAGCATTTCAATCGCGGTTGAACCGTGGTTCATTAATTTTTACTTGATGCGTTAACATACAGGCAGACAGAGAACCGTCGCCCTTGTTTCAAAATGTTAAACCTATTCTTGTTTAGTATAACTTATTTTAGGTACCCTAGCATTATTTTATTGTCTTTGTTATACAGACTTTTAGTTACTTACTGCTTTATTATAAGTATAGATAGATAGATAGATAGATACAGGCTAGCATTTCACCTGATGTAAAGTGATGACGTGGACGAAGGTGATAAAAACTCTAAGCCTTAATCTACAATTTATCTATGGCCTTGACTGGACGAGCTCTCCAGTAGGTACTGCTGCCAGAGCCCCTGAAAGGGCTTCGGCAAGAGATGTGCCGGTAGATGGAGCCAGTAAGGTATCATTAATCTATACTATAATAAACTGTAACTGGGCTAAATCTGTACATTAAATATTTTTTTTAAATTTTAATTGAGATAAACTTCAAAATCGTTATGGAGTGCAAAAAGGTTATATTTTTATTTTTTGTCTGTCTGTCTGTCTCTTTGAACACGCATCACGCTGAAACTACTGGACGGATTTTGATGTAACTGGGCATAGTCAAAGTTTATATTATCTGTTAAAATTTAGAATACTTTTACTCCCGAAAAATAAAGGATTTTTATGGGTGAAGGGTTTTAAGGGAAGTTTATGTTAAATTAAAGTAATAAACATCTGTTTAAATAACGGTACCAAAATTCGTTGTGTGCTTCACGTAACAAGTGGCCAAGCGGTAACATACGTGGATTTATAATCCAGACGTCTGTGGATCGAAACCCCGCGCTTCTAGTATTTTTTTTGCTCCACAATTAAAAGTATTTACATATGTTATGCGTTATTTTTACATTTTTTAACCCCCGAACAAAGAGGCGGGTGTTATAAGTTTAGGGTGTGTATCACTGTATGTGTGTGAGTGTGTGTGTTTTCGTTATTTTTTTTGGTTGAAAGCTAATGTGATTGAGATGGTCAACGACTCCAGCGCATAAACCAAACAAACAACCAAGCGTACCGCTAAATTCAAATCTACAAACTTTTCGAATTCGGCTCACATTACTTTGTTTATTTTTTTACTTTGTGTTTTTTTTAGTTTTACCTAAAGTGCATGTTTAAAATAGAAATAAATTATCGTTTATTTATAAATTACAATCCCTCATAAAAAAGCGCCCTCTTGCGGCTGTTTTTATTGGTAACCAAACTGCTTACTGTTTCACATTTTGAACTCCCGAACAAAGAGATGGGTGTTATAAGTTTAGGGTGTTTATCACTTAGTGTGTGTGTGTGTGTGCGTGCGTGCGTGCGTGCGCGCGTGCGTGCGTGCGTGCTTGCGTGCTTGCGTGCTTGCGTGCGTGCGTGCGTGCGTGCGTGCGTGCGTGCGTGCGTGTGTGGGTGTGTGTGTGTGTGTGTGTGTGTGTGTGTGTGTGTGTGTGTGTGTGTGTGTGTGTGTGTGATCGTAGCTCCCAAACGAATGGACTGATTTTGATTCTTTTTTTTTGTTTTGTAGGTGCTTCTAAACGAATGGACCGATTTAGCTGCGGATTTTTATGTTTGAAAACTGATGTGTTCGAGATGCTTCTTAGCTATAGTCGGGCTTAATACATATATCCACACAACGCAATGTATATATATATACATTGCGTTGTGTGGATATATGTATTAAGCCCGACTATAGCTATATATATATATATTTATTGCGTTGTGTGGAGGTCCACACAACGCTACTACAATCACAGATAGATTCTCAAGGCATCACGCATAAAGAGTCTAAAACGGGTATATATTAGAGTTCGATTATAGCACAATGGAGTACCCGACTTCCTTAATACGGGTGTAAGTATTATTATTGTAGGACCTCTACACTAGAGAGCGTAGTATCTGTACTTATAATAAAGCATTATGAACAAAAAAGTCTGTACAAAGAAGATAATTAAGGTTTGATTTAAAAACTGGGTAACTTGGTATCTTAGGGCGCACTGCCTTGCGGTGGAACGCTGTGTGTTTATTCTACTGTTTATTTCATACTGTATTATATGCGTTTATTTCACCGCAATACGTGCACTTCTATGACACTCCGTACTTCACAGAATATGCGTTATAAAAACGCAAGGCAGTGCGCGCTAGCCTTATGCCGATGATTAGATGCCGAGCAATCGATAAAAAACTAAATAGCGGCTGAACGAATTTTGAAGAAATGTACTTAGTATAATATTGTACTTTGTAGGTACTTTTGGTCCAGGAATAACACGTGTTGGCTACTTTTAAATGAAACGACCACGCGGGCGCAGTCGCGGGCACAGCTAGTCTAAAATAAAGTATGTTTTCAGGAAAATGTGTCTTTCCTCGTGCTTTGGGTGGTGGGCTGCATGACGTTCAGGCCGCTGGAAGCCATGGCCATGGTCTACTCCAATAGAGATTAGAGAGATTAGAGATCACGTCAACAAGGTAATTTTCATAATCTTAATTTCAATCTGTCTGTGTTGATCATACAGTACATTTGGGATATACTACCAAAACTTGGCCCCACTCCCAGATATTGGCATGTTACACAACACCGAAAATTAAGAGCTTGAAGCCAAAATTAGTAGATTTTAAGAAATAAAGCCTTGTGGTAGATTTTTTTACTTTCATTGTCAACATAGGATCTACTAAATATGACTCCAGTTTTAATTTTCGATGAAGACAATATTTGGGTGGGGTTGCCGGCGTAAGAACATTTCTATTTGTACTGCATTCATTTTTCACGAAGATGAATGGTTTTGATTTATTGTCGAGCAAACAGAACGTAAACGACTTTTTCAGTTTAGGCCTGATTAAGAATCCAGAACCTAATATTTTAAGCTTCCATGGATCACCACTCGTTATAGTAGCGCCAAAATATCGTGAACTGAAAACAAATAAAATACATGGTAATATCTCGTTTCTAGTGATTATTCTAATCCTGAACTAGTCCATCAAAGAGAATACAGTACTACGTAAGACAGTCCATCCATTTCTGAGTTTTTTCTCGTTTATAATTTATTTGGTACTAGCTTTCGCCTGCGACTTCATCCGCGCGGACTACAGTTTATCGCGAATAAAACATCCTAGATTCTTCAAGGATATTAAATACCTACTAATGCAAACAGAACTAATTTCTATGATTGGTCATTTTCAGTTGAAGCTGTTTGATTGTGGAATGCCCTACCTGTAGATATTAGACGCTCACCTTCACTCAACGTCTTTAGACATCATGTTAAAATGTTTTATTTATCGCACTAGCTGAGCTGCTACGTCTCTATTTCTGTTATTTTTATTTGTGTAAGTATATTTACTGTATTTATTGATATTAGTAAGTATGTTTATTATTTTTTGTATATTGCATTACATTTATATATTTTATTGGTTATTCATTTATTTACTGATAACCACCGTCCCTTACCTCCCGTTATTCCTCTCCGTGCACGGTTGTCTGGAAGAGATCGCTCTGAGCGATAAGACTGCCCCTTGTGACATTCATTGTTATACTTTATTATTAGATATAATTTCTCGTTGTACTTGTGGTGTCCAATAAAGAGTTAATCTATCTATCTATCAATGCAAAAGTATTGCACCAACGCTCTCGATGCTTTTTGAAAGACATGTTATTATTTCGTTCCACGGCAACCGTTCCTTACTGCGAGTTATTGTCATTTGCAAGTCTTCCCGTGGAATTTTACAATTTTCTGGGATAAACATATCCTATTACGGTCTCGAAGTATATTGTACAGTACCTATTTACAAAGTTTCATCAAAATCGGATCAGCCGTTTTGGCGTTAAAACTCCCCAAACATTCGAACATACAATGTTTCACTTTTAAATATTGGTGTGGATAAGGTCTTGGAATAGCACATAGAGTACTTTTAACCTAGAGAAATGACCACGCGAGCGAAGCCGCGGGCACAGCTAGTTTGGTATATTTGTTCAGATACTCATATAATTACACGAACATATGTATATGAATACTAGTTGTACCCGCTGCTTCGCACGCGTGGTCATTTCTCTGGGATTAAAGTACTCTATGTGCTATTTCAAGACCTAATATACCAATACACAAACATTTGATCAAAATTCCTTCAGCCGTCAAAAAGTTTTCATCGATTGCTCGGTTTTTACTGATCGGATTGAGATACCAAGTACACCAATTTTTAAGTCAAACCCTAAGCTATCCAATAGTGCAAACCACATTGCAATCGGTGCAGTAGTTGATAAGTAATGCGCGAACAAACATACAGACAAACAGATAAAACAGACAAACAAACAGACAGACAATCAAATCTTTCCTCTTTATAATATTAGTGTAGATAGATTTATTGCTTTACAGATTACAAAATACTTGATCATAGATTTTGAAATAATAGAAATACTGATGAGATTTCAGTGGAAGTACTTAACTATCGTTGAGTAATTAGGTATGTCTAGCTAGACTAATGACACGAATGAGAATCTTTTTTCTTTCTTTAACAACCAAGATAACAATCTTACCGTACCAGCCGAACGAGCTCGTTAATAAGAGATGTTAATGATTTATCGATAAAGATATTTATCAGTAACCAGTAAGAACTATTTCATCATATGGAGATGGTATGTTATGCGACAGCTTACTCGTATTTTCAGCGTAGTAGTTAGACTTTCTTCGGTTTGTCTTTAATTGATAGATTCAGGCGTTACTTTGCGGAAATCCATATTTAAAATGAACAAAATAAAAATATGTAGCTTACTTCCGCCAAAACTGTAAGTCAGACAAATGATAAATGGTAAAATTAACACAAGTAAAACCCCACGCTAAACAAAACCCTACCCCAGATTGAACTAATGAAAAATATAAATGAAAGAAAAGCT
This sequence comes from Alsophila aescularia, assembly GCA_946251855.1. Taxonomy (NCBI): domain Eukaryota; kingdom Metazoa; phylum Arthropoda; class Insecta; order Lepidoptera; family Geometridae; genus Alsophila; species Alsophila aescularia. The sequence goes on along the minus strand of OX276378.1, from coordinate 9,578,220 downwards.
AAGGCCTGGAGGCCGGAAAAAAAAAAAAAAAAACACTTATATACAAATGATATATATAAATATATATACACAATAAAAAACCCCCAAGCTAAACAAACCCTACCCAAATACAAGTATCGAAACACTTATATATTCATATACATATAATATAAAAACACAATAAAAAACATATACCTCGATCCAAATACCAAACGTCTGACATCAATACGACACGTGTTTCGCCTCTGCACGAGGCATCTTCGGGTGATGTTCACTCGTCAAATGCTGGACTGAGAGAAAGCTACATATTTTTATTTTGTTAATTTTTTTTTTTTCGGTTTGTCTTTGTTTCTTGTAATTGACGAAATAATGTATTAGGAGTAGCTACGCAGCTATACTAGTTGGGTAGTAATAAATTGCAAATCGTGCCTGCGAATATGATGATATAAGTCTGCAAGTTAAAATTAATTATCATAGGCTGCTCTTAAAAACCAGAAGTAACATTTTCACATAAATCTTTAAATTTAAATGGGAACTAATTAATAAAAGCTTTCACATTACAAATTACAATCCATATAATTCTTTCTTTGTAACCACCGCACAAAATTAGTACATTACTGCCGCGGTCTGTAATGACTGCGTTGCTGGCAGCGATGATGATGGTCGAGAGCGTAGCTAAGTTAAGTTCGAGGCCATCACAGCGCGGTCAGCATTGCAGCCCTTGATGGCCAAGCTGGAATGAAGGCCGAAACCGAAAGTCGAGGCCTTTATAGCGCGGACAGCAAGGAACCAGCTTAGTATAATAAGAATTTACTCAAACAATGCAACAACAACGAAAACAACAACGACAATGACAAAGACAACAACAACGACCACAACAACAGAAAAAGAAACAGTAACAGTAACAGAAACATAAACAGAAACAGAAACAACAACAATCACGATCACATCAGCTTTCAAAAAGAAAAAAAACATAAAAATCGGTCCATTCGTCTGGGAGCTACGCCTCTCTTTTCGAGTTCGGTGGTTAACAAAACCACAGAATAAATAATAGTACTATAAAACACGACAATAATGGATTTTGAAAGGAAATTGCTGGCCGCAAAACACGACAGTAATGAAATTCCATACAACTTTGCTGGCGCCTATTCAAGCAGCGCGGCAAGGTCGACTTTGCCTAAAGAAGGTTATCGAAATAATGACCACATTACAAGCTTGTTTGAGTAAAAACTTAAACAATTTGAATTAAACTTTTGATTACGATGATGATGACGACAAAATAAAAAAGAAAACTACAGATTCTCGCACTCTGTTAAAAGTTTCATTCAAACCGAAAAATACACTTATACATCTACCAATCTCTGCAATCCGATCCAAGCTCGCATTAAGACTGATTCTTCTCAGATTGCAATATTCCCGGTGTGCAATCAGAGACTATTCGAGAAGCTACGAACCATGAAACAAAGGCTCATAGCTCCCACACACTGGTGCAATTTGTTGATTTGCACTTGTACAAACAAGTTGGAACTCTACTATAGCAAAAACTAATATTTGTTGAACAACCACTAGAAATATGGGTAAGATGTTTCCTGCGTACACAATGAAGTCACTTCTCTATTATTTAGGACCGTGGGAAAGCACGTATGAAATTATATACCTAACCGTAAATGGTAAACTTGGTGTAAATCCACCACCATGTTAACCTGGACTAACTCTCTTAGAACTTATTTTCATCTATACGCGAATAATTTTCAAGATCTTAATCTAATCTAGATTCCAGATTAACGTCTGTCAATGATTTGGTGAGGACGTTGAAGCTTATTGCAAAAATATTCATATTATACAAACATTATATTGCTGCGATGGCAATTCTCTCTTTACTTAAAGTGCGGTCTAATTCTAGGTCTTTCATTACTGCGTACAAACCATACATGACAAGCTACGGCCTGAAAATATTCCTTTAATCACAGCCGTCCTATTGCTTGTTGCACTCGTCTATTTCCGTTGTCCCCCAAACACACTCGTCTTTCATCAGATATGGTCTAACAAAAGCCCAGAACAGTGCATCAATTCTGATTAAAGAGCTATCTGCACAGAAGGTTAGACTGTGGACCGAGCCGAATCACACCGCTATGTTTATTGAATTAACATTCGCTCGTGTTCCACTGGCTGTCTCTCACACCTTGAATGAATGAGAAAGAAATATGTGCACGTATTTATTTCTACAACTAGCTTATTAGGAATATGAATATAACTTTAACCTGCGTCTCCGATCAGTCTTGAAAAGTATCCGCTATGCGATATCCAGATAATTTCTCTTAATTACACGTAAAACAGACTCGTATTTTATTCTTTACCTAAAAACATAAATGATTGGCGAGGTACATTACATTCGTGCACGCTGCCAGCGATCTTTAAGTTAATTTAACTAAATAACTAGACGTGTTATCATTTAGTGGAACTTGAACAAAGAAAAGATTTGTATGATGACGCGAATCATTCTATCGTAGAAGAAATCTAAGCAATACGCAGAGATAAGAAACAAGATAATCTAGAAAAACGAAGAGGTATGTACAAAGAAAAAAATTAAAAAAAATGGTCTAACGTACTTAAAATAAGTAACTGAACAAGAATATAACATTATTTAAATCGTGTCTGTCTGTCTGTTTGTTTGTTTGTTCTGTATGTTTGTTCGCGCATCATTTAAAACCTACTGGACCGATTGTGAGCACCGTGTGTGAGCACAGTAAACGTAATTTTTAACCTCTCCCAAGTTTTAAGTCAAAAAGTGCCAAAAAATGACGAAAAGAGAATTGGAACTTATCGCGAAAGTAGTGCAAACTGCATTGACGCCGCTAAATGATAAAATCACGTCACTTCTGGAAAAGGTAGCCTGTCTAGAAGGTAAAATACGTGATTTGAAATCCGTTATAAACAGTGAGCGAGAAGGACAACAAGCATTGGAATCTACGAAAAACTATAAGGTGAATTTAGATCATGTGACTTTAGTACCAATGGAAGACCCGCATAGCAAAACAACGTCAACTAATGCCAGAGAAACTCGACGAATCCGACGAGGGCAGACACCTGTCCTATCTATGAATACACGCACACATAAGTCTTTACGTATCCTAACTAACGCGCCTGAACCTAGTTGCAATGCAGATCAATCAACTACCCTAAAACCGCCAGCGAAAAGCGAACTTAACATTAAAGGTCGCCCAATCAGCGAGCGCCCTGCTACCGCTCAACGGCACAAGCAAGCAAATACCTCCTGTTTGAGTAACACCTTCAATAAAAAATCTGATGTAACGACGATGAAGGCAGTTGACACATTGATTTCTGATAATGAGTCAATTAAGAAAAAAGATATAGAAAGTAATGGTATGACTGCCTCGACCGATGGTTGGCAATTAGTGAATAAACGACGGTCCAAAGGTAAGGCTAAGGCGATCGTAGGTACTGCTATGGACACCAACATCAAGGGCATTGAGATACACAAGTTTCTGCACGCTTGCTTTTTCAAAACAGGCACTACTATCGATGATATTAAGAACCATTTGAAACAGTCTTGCGCAGACCAAACCTACCTTGTGGAGCAAGTATCATCCAAACGTGATACCTACAATTCGTACAAGATAGAGGCAAAGCGCACAAAACCCACCACTTGACATTGTAAATACTGCATGCAATAATAAATGTCATAAGACAGCTGACTCCACACGACTTATCTTTCTTAATCACAATGTAAATAGATTGCAAAATAAAACTAATAGGTTAGATTTGGAACTACAGCTAAAAAAATATATTGAAATTATTTGTTTAACCGAGCATTGGCTGACTTCAAATAATATCACTAATGTAAATATAGTGAATTTTAAGTTGAGTGCGCTAATGCGCACTCAACTTAAAATTCAACTGTCTGTTTCGGTTTTGTATATCTATTTTTACACTTGTAAAAATAGATATACAAAACAATTAACAGACACTTTAAAACCTGTGGGTTTTAAATCAGTTGTAAAATTTTCAACACGAATAACAAAAACAACAAAAACCTGCCTCGATCATGCCTACACCAATATACCTAAATGTCATCTTGACGCTACACGAATTGACATGCATTTATCGGATCATGATGGCGTCATGTTGACTCTGACTATTGAAAAACGGACGTACCTAACCCGGTCGCTTATAAGCGCTTGTATATGAAAACAAAAATATTCAATTTTGCAGAGAGCTTGACACTTCATAATTGGAATGATACTTTAACTAAGTCACTGTGTCCTAACGAGACGTTAGATTTTGTTTTTAATGTTATTAAACATCACTATGACGTTCACTTCCCGGTGAGACAATATCCAGTGCGTAAAAATGTAAAAGTTTGGATCAGCGATCGCGCACGTCAATTACGAATCTCGATTCATAACATGAAACGCTTACTCACTACTAATCCTCAAGACTCCGGTGAGTCGAAAAACTTAAAGAACTGGAAAATGACTTTTTTTCAGAACTCACTAGCTCGTAAGACATGTAAATGAAATAATTAGCAAATCAGAAAACATTTGTCGCGGCGTTTGGCGAGCGGTAGCGTCAGAGACATGCCGTGATAAGAAATGTGATGCACTAGACATACTCGTACGTGGGTCGGCTGAAGACTGTGACTGTGAGCGCGCAGCCACCGTAGCCGGCGACTTAAACCGGTTTTATATAGAGGCAAATTTAAACGTAGCAGTAAAGCCGAGCGTTGACAAAGCTATGAAATACTTGGAAGCATTCATACCGAAACGTTGGGATTTATTTAACTGCGAATCATTCACTATTGATGAATTAATGAAAGCAATAAAAAACATTAAACTTAAAAACTCAACAGATGTAAATGACATGTCGACGCGTGTACTAGACTATCTCCCTTTATTTATGTTTGACATATAATGCGAATTTTTTAATAGATGTCTTCAAGCCGGTCTATTTCCAAATGCACTGAAGATAGTCAAGGTCTAACCCATTTATAAGGAAAAAAAAAGGTGAGATGCAGGTGTTGAAAAATTACAGACCAATCTCTCTCATACCCGTTATGGCAAAAGTACTAGAAAAATTAATGAGTAATAGTATGATGCCATTTTTCAACACCAATAGCCTACTTAACTCGCAGCAGTACGCTTATCAACCTGGAAGATCGACTGTGGATGCGACGCGCAACGTCATGTCCTTGGTGATGTCCCATCTGGAGGGTCGGCGACAGACTGCGGCTATCTTTTGCGATCTGTCACGGGCCTTCGAGTTGGTGAACCATTCACTGCTTGTGGGGAAGTTGGAACATTATGACATTAACGGACCGTTCCTGGCTATGGTGTCCTCTTTTCTCGGGAGCCGGATGCAGCTGACATCGGTACATGGCGTACCGTCCAAAATACAGACAATGGGGGGAAATGCTGTCCCACAGGGGTCAATCATGGGTAATTATTTATGAATGACCTCACAGTGTCATCGTCAGACGCGGAGTTTGTCATGTTTGCGGATGATGGCTGCGTTATAGTAGCCGCCGATGACCACCAGCACTGAACAGAAAGCTGAGTAAGGTAATGGACGATGTGGCTCAGTGGTTTTCGGCAAATGGCATGGCACTGAATGTGGAAAAGACAAATATTATCCACTTTAGGCTTGGTTGTAAAAAGCGGGACCCACTTAAAATATCATGCCAAGGACTGGACGTTCCCCAGGTAGAAAACGTCAAATACTTGGGCTTTATCATTGACGAAGCTCTAACATGGGAAGCCCACACCTGTAGTCGATTGTCGTCTGCATGCTCTGCTGTCTCGTCTGTGTGGTAGTCTCCATCGAAAAAACATAAAAAAGGCTTACTTCGGTTATTTCCATTCCTTACTAACTTATGGTTTAGATATGTGGGGATTGGCCGCGGATCGGGACAGGGCATTCAGACTTCAGAAGCGTGCGATGAGGATTATGTGTGGTGTGGAGTGGGATCATCCCGATCGAGAACTGTTCAAGGATCAAAAAATTCTCACTTTACCCTGTCAGTTTATTCTGCAGGCGGCAAAATTTGTAAAAGAAAACCGTGAGCAGTTCCCTACCTGGGCTGACTCCCTTAACTACCCGACACGGAGAAGGCATCGCCTCAAACTACCTGCCGGGAGGCTTAAGAAGTCACAAAAACGACTTCAGTATGTCGGTGTTAAAAAATATAACACTCTTCCTCAGAGTGTAAATCAGGTGTCTAGCTGCATCTCGTTTACGCGACGCTACTGCTCAATAAAGCTTATTACAGCGTCGATGAATTTTTAAAAGATAAATTGATTGATGATATCAAACTTATTTACCAATAATTAAATTTTATGTTTAACATAATAATATGACAATACTATAACAAAGTTATAATTTATTATTAATATAATGTTCATTTGACATGTAAGATTTTTACCTTATTAATAAACATTGAATTGAGTTGTGATATGGTTTTTGTGATTGTGGTTAAATAGCATAGGGATTGACTTAAAAACTGGGGTACTTGGTATCTCAATCCGATGATTAGTTGCCGAGCAATCTATAAAAACTATTTGACGGCTGAATGACTTTCGATCATATATTGGTAGTTTATGTCCTAGAATAGCACATGAGTACTTTTAATGTCGAGAAATGACCACGCGTGCGAAGCCACGGGCACAGCTTGCTGTATAGAAATCTATATATATAATAAAGCAATAAGAACGAAAAAAACTGTACAAAGAAGATAATATAAAAACATAGTCTAGAGTACTTAAAATAAGCTTTTAAAAAATTGTGTCTGTCTGTTTGTTTTTTAGTTTGTAATTTTGCATCACGTAAAAATTACTGAACCAATTGCGATGCGGTTTCACAGTTACATAGCGTGGGTTCGGCTTAAAAACTTGTCTACTTGGTATCTCAATCCAATCAGTAGAAGCTGAGCAATCTTTGAAAAACGTTTTGACAGCTGAAGGAATTTAGATGAAATGTTGGTATATCGGTATTTTAGGTCTTGGAATAGCACATACAGTACTTTTAACCTAGAGAAATGACGACGCCTGTGAAGCCGCGGGTACAGCTAGTATTACTTAAACGCGTTTAATTCGCGCAGGGCACAAAGCTCGGCATAAAGTTCGTGCAGCCTGTTTGAGAATCATAAATCCTTTCTTGAATTTATAACATTAGTAGGAGGTTTCATATACCTCTCTGGCTATTCATTGTTCAACTGTAACTGTGTGTTCTTATATTCCCAACTGTGTATCGTAACCAGTGGCCGTAGGCAGTCCAAAGTATCATTATTCAGCAGTTCATTATTCGCAACTACAGTGGCCTATACTATGACAATACTATGACTATGACTATACTATGACTATGCCTTCAAAATTTAGTACCACACTTTTAAAATTAATAGTTTTTTATTAAATTTCTTGGCTCCTACTCATCGGATTGAAATGGCGAGTACACCAGTTATTAAGTATAAACTAAGCTATTTAACAGTGAAAATCGCATCGCAATCGGTCCATTATTTTTATCCAAAACTTAGTAGTACCACACTTTTAAAAATTAATAGTTTTTTAAAAATTAAATTGTTTTGCTCCTACTCATCGGATTGAGATGCCCCAGTTTTAAGTCAAACCCTGAGCTATCATAATCGTTTCAGCAGTTTTACCGTGATGCGCGAACAGACAGTCGTTAAAAGTGTGGTACTAAGTTTTGAAGGCCAGTGTGGTTGCGATGGAACAGTACTGCTTTTTATTAGCTTCTTGTTGCGAACTAACAAAAACACACACATACATAAATCGTTAACTAGAAATTAGATGTGCGATCTACAAATTGGAAGTGACTCCAAACTAGAGGTAGCTCGTAGTAGTAGTTCTTCAGAGAATATTTGTTTACAAAGTCCACCTCACTGTCAACGTCTACTTACATAAATACATTTAATTAAAAAGAAACCCGTAAACCTTCAGCAATTGAGCTTAATATAACACTGCCAAAAAAAAACATCAACAGGAATGTCGCACAAACTATTGGAATTCAATAAACAAACGTGTTAGTTCAGCCGCATGGAGCCTCTACAAAGATTTTGAATTACGCTTACTGTAGCCTCTACGACTCTCTCTCTCTCCCTTTCACTCGCTGTTAATTTCCTCCGAAAAAACAATAACAGACTAACGTGAAATACAGAAAAATCAAAGAGCTTTATAAGTAGATTTGTGACTCAACAAGGGCAACGAACTTAGAGTCCTTTTTATTAAAATTGGAAAAGGAAATGAAAGAAATTAATTTACGCACTTTCAGTAACATGTTTATCGTACAAGACGTTAAACATCACACGAGTAAATGGAGAAATGTTTTTGTTTGTTGATTTTCCAAGGCAACATTGAATTTGACTGCTAAACCAATTCCATATAAATATAATTAGCGTTCAGTCTGCTAAACAATGTTTGACTGCTAAACCAATTCCATATAAATATAATTAGCGTTCAGTCTGCTAAACAATGTTTGACTGCTAAACCAATTCCATATAAATATAATTAGCGTTCAGTCTGCTAAACAATGTTTGAATAAATATTCATACTACTCAAAATTCAAACTGTTTGCCAAAACAACAGAAAGAGTCGTGGGACTAAATAGTACTCCTTTAATATTACTTCGGTATACAATCAATAGATGCGATGACCAACATTATGATAAACAAGGGAAAAGTATACAATCAATAGATGCGATGACCAACATTATGATAAACAAGGGAAAAGTATACAATCAATAGATGCGATGACCAACATTATGATAAACAAGGGAAAAGTATACAATCAATAGATGCGATGACCAACATTATGATAAACAAGGGAAAAGTATACAATCAATAGATGCGATGACCAACATTATGATAAACAAGGGAAAAGTATACAATCAATAGATGCGATGACCAACATTATGATAAACAAGGGAAAAGCTACTGAATATCCAATGACGATTATTATTGACCAGGGCATAATGAACATTGGGTATAGGGCGTTTCATTGTTCCTGTGTTCTGGTGAATTAGGTAGGAATATGTTATTTTTTGGTAAACAATTCTAGGGATTCTTTGTTTTACAATACAGTTGGTACTTATGGAGTGGTTTAATCCGAGAGGGGGTTTTAATTCCGTTAAAATAAAAAGTGATCGCTAGATTCCATGAAAGATTTAAAAAAGAGAGATTTATTCAAACATTTTGACAATATTTTGAGAATTTTATTTACAAAATACATCTCTGACGTTACTTAGCGGAAATTGAAAAATGTATAGAGTAAGTAAATATTATATGTAAGTGTAACTTACTTTCGCTAAAAAAGTTAACAAGACTAAAGGCAGATACATATATTAGACAGTTGTTGTAACTCTGACTGTTAAACCTTACAGCTAACTTAAGGGATTATAGTTAGCTTTTTGCTAACTATAATCTCTGTACCTAAATTTAACTTACGTTAAATTACTACCAGGGGCCTAATTGTCTAATTTTAAGACGCCAATTCCACGCCGCCTGCGTGGAACTTGTTCGTGATTCCACGCAGGTGGAATTCGCGTGGGATTGGCGTGAGTGGTCATACAGAATCCAGTCCCTGAAGTCTTATCTATTTGTTTAATTTATTACCTAACTATACCCTACTGAAAATATTTAATTAAAAAAAATGCTAAGCATTATGACCCCGAGAAATTTTGCTAGGGGTCATAATATATATTTTTACCAAATCCAAGAACTACATTCTTCTAAATTATCCTGTTTCATACTCCAACCGATCCAACTCATAAATTGTACCAATTATACCAGCACATGCTCCGCGTTGTTTTGGCAGCAAACAAAGGACTAACACAATTTAGTTTAGCGTAACAATCTGTTTAAGTTTAGCGTAACAATCTGTTTGCTTCCGTAACAAGTGGAGACCACGGATATTGTTCTGTTGGGAACGAAATAGACGTACAATTCAAAATGATTACCTCTTTCTATGCTTGACGTCAGTACAGTATTCAGTGATCATATTCCCGCAGCCAAAGCTTTTGATGGACATGGAAATTATACGCGTGTGCTGTTTTTCAAAGGCAGATTGTATTTGTGCTATATGAAAAATGTTTTTTTTTTTATCTAGGTTGTCAATTATTTACATCAACCTTTTTAATGTTCTTGGTCCATTCATACTCCAATTCAATTACTCGAACATATGGATATGGATATATATGGATGAATATTATTATTGTTCATACAAACGTAATTCCAAAATCATTTTGTTCATTTATCTAGATCAGATAGTATTTATATGTAGGTTTTTATTTTACCTCTAGGTCTGTAATTGCAATGATTATATAAGAAATAGTTTTTTTTAATTAAAAAAAAAATACACAGCATCCTTGTTTATTAGTCCAACCCATACTTTCCGACTCTTTCAGATTAAGTATGTAGTTCAGATAAAGCTAATTCGTCCTAAAAGGCTTACATAATTTGTATTTATTTTATAATTTCATGATATATGTCAATAACATAATTTATAAGCGCTTTTCAGGGTAAAACGGTTAAATAAAACTAATGAAGGTGTACTGTCACAATAATAACAAAGGCATGATATTTATTAATTGTATTTTTTGCCTTTGAAACGTTGAAAACATTTCTTTTGAAGGCTGGGACACGTCTAATTTGCAAATTCTGAAGGTGGAACCAAACAAGCAGGGCAGGCAGGCAGGGCTGCCAAACTTTTTTTCCTGTATTAGGTATTGTCATAGACATATATATTTAATGGGTATTTGCCTATAATTGGGATGGCGCAGAGACCCAAAACTATTTTTTCAGACATGGGCTGTTTTTTTTTTTATTTCGTTGCCAAAAATCTTACAAAACAAAAAACCTTAAAGTAAACGATATTTTGTAATTATATTAATTGTGGGTATACTAGTTCCCACACTAGGATTCCCTGTGTTGTGGGAAACTAGTCTCTTCCTGGGGTTACAAAATTCAAAAATTTAGACATACTATTATGTTAAAATAAGTTAATAATATATGTAAAACCTTCTATATAATTGCACCCACTAAGTGCACACCACACAAGAGTATATATTTTTTGGTTAATTGTGCACACAATAGGTTGAGTTGGCATTATGCGAACAATAGTTCATGTAATGCCAACCAAATATACCTCAAACAAAAGAGAACGACAAAACCAAGCAAAAAAATTAGTAATTATAAAATAAGGTAGGGCATTTAATTGCATCTATATAAAATTCCGGTTTACTGGATAAAGTTTACATTAACTAAAGTTATCAAGCTAAACAGAATTACAACATCCACTCATCACTAATATGGCATTACAAATCACTATAGTAGCAATCAATATAGATAAGTTTGCGGGAGCACAAAAACAGTTTTTAAAAACTAAATTATTTAATATAAAATTTTAAATGTTAATATAATTTTTAATTAGAGCGACCGCAAAGAATTCGATTCACGAATCGACTGTCTTAATACTAACTAGAACAAAGGAACTTAAAATGCTAAGTTGCAATTAGAGCGGATGGACGATGGTACGGCCACCCACGCCATATTCTCGGTAATCTACCGCTAGGTGCTGACTGTTGTTATGAGGCGACTGGGTAGCTGCATCATAACTTCTCCCTCCCCAAGTGCGAAATTATCGGGTTCCGCAGAAGTTGATGTCGGGTTCCGATAACTTCGCAAACGTTTATAAAGATTAAAAACTATAAAACTAATTATAATTAACACAATAAAGGCATAGAATACAATTGTGCATACACTAAAACTAACACTTTCGACACTGATTAATTTTGGCACTTCACTTTCACTGCTGGCGTGAGCCCGCAGAATTTTGATGAGCTGACGTGTTTCCTCCAAGTTGATTCCTTTTATGTTGATGGGTTTCAGATTTGTGATATTTTCTATTTTAAATTCCGGGATTGCAGTTATAGCTGTTATTTTGAACTGGATATTGTCGGCTAAGGTTTTTCTGTAGCTAAGTCTGTACTTAGAAATGTATATATTGCATTCTTGTTTGATAGTGGCAATGTACGTTCCCTGTAGTGACTGTCGAGTATCCTCGTTTCCGCATTTTTCCGTCAGTACTGTTGGGTTTCGGCAAAAAATAGTCCAGCTGTCAAGGCTTATGCGTTGTACCTTAATGTCCTCAATTTCAATTGAGTAAGGCGTACATTGGTCTATTTTTGTCTGGAATGTCATCAGCTGTTCTTCACAAGAAGGCCCGGAAAGTGGAACTACGTTTTCCTCGGTACACAGGAAATTTTCATCAGCTGCTACTCGTTGACATGGTTTAGTGAGCGGTAGGAATTTCCAATCTTTCACCATAAGGTAAGGGGTTTCAGGGAATACAACAAGAGTCTTATTCATGGAATCAATGAAAATTGGAATAGGGTATAATTTAAAGTAATTGTAAACTTCCTTTTCTGTTAGTGGGATTTCTAATATAAATGTTATTTGGCTTTTCTTTATGTATGCTTTCACATTAATTATTCTTTCTAACTTCAACAAGTTTTCATCGGAAGCTTCATACATCAGATTATCGACCATTTCTATGGATTTAAGTAAAGACAACAATTCCGTAGAATTAATAATTGATTGGTGTAGTACCTTACTAAAGGCCAAGGCGGTTTCTATTTCGTTTAATGTATTAGAAATGGTTCTAAAAACATTTATAAACATGTCAAACATGCTCAAAACATATGATGTATATAAGCAGTAATTTTCCTTATTGCTAATGGCTGTGGCAAAATCTTCGATTCTCTTAAGTCTTTTACTAAAAATAAGCATATTATCCTGTAAGGTGCCCGTTCATAAAACTATCGAATACTTTTGTAACCAAGGTAATTTTACCATCGGTCGATAACTGCTTAGCTTGGATTTGTGAAATGAGGGAATCATAGCGAACAGCATCTTCGTGGTCTAGATTTCCGGATATTAATTTTATTAATGAACCAAGTGGATTTACTAAGCCTCTTTTTATTTTGTGTGAGAGAAACAATTGCCTGAATTTATAAATCGTGTTGCCTAGTAAGTTTTCAAACTGTGTTCTTATACCAAGAATTCCCATGTGCCCATCGTTTATAAAATCCTTTTTCGTATCTATTATTTTGGTAAATACATCATATTGTTTAATATTAAAATCTAAGTCATTGGCTATGCCGTTTAAGTCTAATACCTTAATAACTATCCATTGATCCTCTTGATTATAGGCATTTCCTTGTCTAACAGGTAAGATGCCAGGGTTATCCTTAATCTTTTGCAGATGAAGGGCCTGGTTTGGGATGATTAGGGTCATCACGACCAAGCACCACCTGTGGAGGACGTTTAATATTTTTAACGGCAATTTTAGTGTCTCTGTTACCTATCTGTACTTGTGCTACGTTTCTTTCGACTGAGCCCTTAACTACTGCTTTATGGTATCGGGGCTTGTCTTTACTTTTTCTTTTATTCACATCTTTTGCGAATATAATTTTTTCCTCTTCTAACTCGATTTCGTCGTTTCCCTTTTGTTTTTCTCTAAGTTTCTGCTTTTTCTCTAACATTTTACTGGCTATAAATTGATACAAGACTTTTGTACGTTTGGCGTGATCATTTAAAAGTTGTTGAGTGTATGCCTTTTCAAATTCCCCATCAAATGCTTTATTAGCGTCTGTGTGTCCAAATACGATTTCAAAAGGAGTTAATCCCGTAGCTGAGTGGATTGTGTTGTTATAGGCCATTATAGAGTACGTCATCACTGATGCGGCGTCAGTACATTTTTGGTCATATTTAGCTAGTCTGTAAATCTCAATTAAAGTGGAATGGAATCTTTCTACAATACCTGTCGAGTTTGGGTTATTTGAGGTGCAAATGTGTAATTGGATTTTGTACATGGACGTTAATTCTCTAACAAGCTCATTATTAAATTCGGTTCCTGGATCACTACTAATTTTTTTGGGTACACCATACATTGAAAAGTATTTTATCAGCGCACGCACTACTTCGCCTGTGGATTTGTTTGATATTTCAATTGCTTGCGCTAGTTTGCTGAAAGCGCATACTATAGTTAAATAGTATCGGCTGTCTATTGTAAAAAGGTCAATGAATAATTCCTGGAATGGTGCATCTTGCGTTTGAGTTAATTGAATTGCGGGTTTAAGAGGTTTTCTGTCATATTTCATCTTTTGACAACTTTCGCAACTATTAATAACAGCTGATATTATTTCCTGCATATTGTTCCAATAATAGTTTCTTTTGATTCTAAGCATTGTTTCTTTAACCCCCCTGTGAACTGTTTTCCCATCGTGGTGTTTTAAAACTATCGCTTTCTGTTCTTTTTCATCTTCTACGTAAACTACTCTTTCAGTGCATTCGAGGAACTTCACTGAGCCTTCCTTAAATAACTGAATAACTATCCTATTAAAATCCTTTCTGTGTTGCGCGGTTTCAAAAAATACGAAATATTTCAGTTTTGGTTTAATGTATTCCTTCAAAAACGCTTTTATTATTTCATCATTGTTAGTCGGCATAAATACTTCTAAAACCTTTTGTTTGTCCCGGGATAAGTCACGTACCTGAATATCATTTTTAAACCATTCAAAAATTAATATCTGATTTGGCTTGGTGTCAATGGCCTCGTTCAGGATAGGAATGCCTTTAGATTCTAGGTCATTAGCAGAGTGAGCAGTTTCTGTACCACTTGACGACGGGGGCAAGGGCATATGTCCTGTTGTGAAATCAGGGTCAATGCTCATGTCGGATATTGTTCTAGATATGTCGCTAATAGTCAAGGTATCTGAGCTGTCTCTAACCAATTTATCTTTGTTAGTCAATTTCACCAATTCGTCTATTACGTCTTGACAGTGTTTTTGCAGATTCGTCTCGTCCTTGTCAATATTCACTTTCATGGATTCGTCATCACTGTCACCGATCGCGTTTAATTTAATCCTAGATAATGCGTCAGCGTTAGTATTTTGTTTGCCATTTTTGTAAATGATTTTAAAGTCGTATTCTTGTAGGCGTAACCGCCATCGAGTCAACTTACTATTAGGTTCTTTTAGCGAGTAAAGCCAGGCTAAGGGTCGGTGGTCGGTAAAAATCGTGAAAGTATTGCCATAAAGGTACGGGCGGAAGTATTTCACTGCCCATATAATGGCAAGAAGTTCGCGTTCAATGGTACTATAGCGCATTTCAGTTTCACTGAGAGTACGGCTTGCGTAGGCAATGGGTTTATCATTACCTATAGTTCCCTGAGACAGAACGGCGCCTAAGGCTACATTGGATGCGTCTGTTGTAAGTATGTAGGGCTTACCTTGATCCGGGAATTGCAAAAGCGGCGCGTTTGTAAGAATTTCTTTGCATCTTTGAAAGGCATCTATGTATTTTTGGTCAATTATTATCTTATTTCGCTTCTTTAGACAGGACGTTAAAGGTTGAGTAATTTTTGCGAAATCTTTAATGAAACGTCTGTAGTAGCCGATAAGTCCGAGAAAGCTCTTGATTTCGGTTGTTGTTTTTGGGAGTGGGTATTCTAATATGGCTTTTATCTTGTCGTCGTTAGGCTTTAATCCATTTTCAGTAATCGTGTGTCCTAAATATAAGACTTCCTTTCTTAGAAATTCCGACTTATCTAATTGTACCTTGAGGTTGGTTTCCCTCAGTCTGTCAAAAACTGTCCGTAAGTCATTTAAATGTTCCTGTAAGCTGGTGCTATATACAATTATGTCATCCATGTAAACCAAGCAGTGTAATCCTTGTAGGCCTCTCAGAACATTGTCCATAGTACGTTGGAAAGTTGCTGGGGCAGTCTTTAACCCAAAGGGCATTTTCAAAAATTCATAGTGTCCTGCTTCGGTGCTGAACGCTGTCTTCTGTGTGTCATTTTTGTCTACCTCTATCTGATGGAACCCATTGGCAAGGTCAAGCGTTGTGAAATATTTGCTTTTACCTAATTTGTCAAATAAGTCAGTGATATTCGGTAGTGGGTATTTGTCATCTATTGTTATGTCATTAAGGCGGCGGTAGTCAATTACCATTCGATATTTGACTTCGCCGGAGGCGTCCATTTTCTTGGGTACTAAGTGCACGGGTGCGTTCCAAGGAGAATACGACTCCTGAACAACATTGTTTTTCAGTAATTTCTCGACTTGGGATTTTATTTCCGCAGCCTGTGCAGGTGCCTGGCGGTATGGCCTAACATAAATTGGATCTTCATTTTTCGTTCTAATGGAGTGCTTCACCTGGTTCGTAAATGTCAATGGTATTTGTTCACAAAAGAAAATATCTTTATATTCCTTACAAAGTTGAGAAATAAGTGTCTTTTCCTCGTCATTCATGTGGTCTAGTCGCAGTCGCTTTAGATTGTCACGTAACATCGAGTCTGTGTCCAAATCAGTCATTTCCACGTCCGTGCTGTTGACTTTGGTGGTATTTTCAGTAAATTTTAAAACTCTAGCGGGGGTGGTAAGTGTTAAGGTCATTGGAGTCTCTAGTGTATTTTGAATCACAGTTGTTGCGTATCCATTTTGGCAGGTAACGATAGCACTTGGCATTCGCACGCCTTCACAAAATCGTGTGAAATTCATAATAGCTTCATCTGAATACAAATCCGTGGGAATTTTAACACGTTGTTCTGTACGGGGTGCTAGCTCAATAACATGGTCGATAGGCAATCTCGCGTTGTTGGTGACGAGCTTTAAATTCTTTAAGTCAATTATTGCTTGTAATTGTACAAGCAGGTCATTTCCTATAAGTCCGTCATATCGTTTATCCACGTCATATAGGTAAAACTTATGGTGACCGTGATCATTGAACGAGGGTAGCAAAGGAATTTGGATAGCTTCATCATGATTACTGGACGCATGTGTACTAATCACAGTAAATGGTTCGTGATAAATTTCCGATCCAAAGTATCTATATGCCTTTTCGGGATTAATAAACGACCGTGTGCTACCTGTATCGATCATAAATTTCCCATCTATTTCCGGTATATATACATATGGCAGTTTTAATTTTAAGTCACAATTTATGTTAATTACTTCACGTTCCCTACTGTGGAGGCCAATATGTAAAAATTTTCGATACACTGAGCTTCGTCACTTTCATTCTTATTTCCCTGATTTTCGTCTACTACTTCACATACTTCCGCCTGGTAATAGCCTTCAGGATCATTGAAGTTGTAGTAGTAATTATCCTGATATTCCTGTGGATATTGATCATAGGGATCATAGAGCTGATTTTCATCTAGCTCTATTTCATTGAGGCGAAAACCCTGTTGCTGTGGTTTCGCAGGGGCTGCAGTTCGCATGGATACATCCGTACTTTCGTTAGGCAAGGGCTTAGTAATAGCTTGGGATGGTTTGTAACCGAACTGGGGTTGGTTGAACTGTGGGCGGTAACCTATGGTTTGAGGTCGCATGCCAAACTGTTGGGGTTGATAGGATGACCTAAAGGGTTGCATCCCGAATTGTTGGGGGCGCATGCCACCCTGAGGTCCTAGCTGGGGCCTATAACCAAACTGCTGTGGTTGAGGGCTATTGAATCTGAAGCCTTGACTTTTAAATTGGGGCAAGCTCTGTTGGTTGTTATTTGGTATGCCGAAATTTAGGCGTGGAGGTTGGAACTGTAACGGCCTAAAACCTAGTGCGGAGGTTGGTGATGGTTGTGTTACACCAAACTTGAATGGTGCGCTGGGCGTGGGTTGCATAACTTGCGGTTGTGGCTTATTAGAGTTAACTCCCATTTTATTTCGCAAGGTATATTGTTCATAGAAATTTACTTCTTCTAGAACAATCTTCAGAGCTTTTTCAAGGGTATCAGGAGTTTTCAGTCTTACCGTACTAAATTTTCGGGTAGATTGTATAAGAACACGTTTAGGGAAGTGTTATTGTATATTATTACTTTACTGCGTTTAATTTCATCGTCAGACAATTGGTTCACTTTAGAGATCAAAACAGAACGTACGGCTTGAATTCGGTTACAAAAATCCAAATAGTTTTCGTTACTTTTGATTTTTAATGTTTCTAATTCTATAGCGATACACTCCTCGCTTCGAGGATCCCCAAAATGCTGTACTAATAATCCCTTCAATTCACTCCAGGTTTTGACATCCTCTCGCTCGCTAACGAGAGCTGCAGCTTCATCTATTAGCCTACTCGTGATAGAGTGCATAACGTACACATCCTGTTCTGTTTCACCGGTACCTCTATATTTATTTATTATATATTCACTTTTTCTTAAAAATAAGTTTAACTGTCTCTTGTCCCCACCGAACAAGGGGATTAGTTTAAGCATCTCAGCCGGTATTGTGCGGATAGTCGCCATTTTGCACTCTTTAAGTAACACTTCTATCTATAATACACAGTATACTTATAACTATTTTCGCTATAAAGTTTCGAATTTATGCGATATATTTAAACAAACACAACAAAACGTTAACACAAAAACCATACAGAAAAGCCAAATACGTTATGGTGGAATAAGTTCGATTCCAAAAATAACTAAGGTGAGGGAATGGATGGTGAAAAATTGTACTCACCAGCCAGTCACCATTGTCGTCCCGGAACTTGTCAGATTTATTTGGTTCGAGGATTGCTGTGTAGTACGATTCACTGATTTATGTAAAACACAGGGATAACGCACCAACAGATGCCACTCGCGAACTCCAAGTTTTCACACGTGATGGTTTGGACGTTTTTACACAAACGCGTACTTTCACGATGGCAACAACCAGCAATCCTACCGGCTGCGCCAGATAAGTTTGCGGGAGCACAAAAACAGTTTTTAAAAACTAAATTATTTAATATAAAATTTTAAATGTTAATATAATTTTTAATTAGAGCGACCGCAAAGAATTCGATTCACGAATCGACTGTCTTAATACTAACTAGAACAAAGGAACTTAAAATGCTAAGTTGCAATTAGAGCGGATGGACGATGGTACGGCCACCCACGCCATATTCTCGGTAATCTACCGCTAGGTGCTGACTGTTGTTATGAGGCGACTGGGTAGCTGCATCATAACTATATAGTCAATAAAAATATATATAAAATAAAAATTAAAAATAAATAAATATGTAGGTAGGAACATAATGAACGACACATTCGTCAACAAAAAGGTTTGACAGGCGCGCGGCAAGTCACATGCGCGATAACGTGCAGTGCTTGACTAAAGTGACCGCGTGTACCTACAACGTAAGCGCAATCGCATTCAACAGAGGTGGCAGTATGCAAGTGTGCGCTAGTCAAAGAGGCGGTGATACACGTGGTGAAACTATTATTTGGGTAAGTAGGTGTATAATATAAGTAGAATATTAATGCAATTATTGGAATAGTACTTAGTATAAATCGAATAAAAGAAAGAAAAATTATAAGGGAATAAATGTTAATTTTTGATACTTTTAGCTGTCTTCCTCGTATGTAAATATCATGCCGTCAAAGTGGTTGTAAAAGTGCGTTTATAATGTAGGTGTTTGGTACAAAAAAGTGCGTCCGCTTGTTTGTGCGATTTTCCCAGCATAAATGGGCATATGGTAGTTGAAAAGGAGAAAGAAAAGGTTGGAAGGAAAATATGCTTGTAAGAAATAGCATACAGGAATATGGAATAGGTTCTTAACGGCACAGCTTTATCAATTTCTCCGTTTGCATGTGGTTCAGAGTTTGAAGCCATCTTCATTTTACAGATCTTCCTTATGCATTGTACAATATTGAGGTTCCTATTGATTTTTGTGTATGTTCTTTTACCAAAATCAGATTTTGTTTTAGGGGTTCTCCAAGATCAGGCGCTGAGATCTCACAGTGTTTTTTTTACAGGTTAAAGCATTGTTGTGAAAACGCATAAGAGTAGCACTAATAAAGATTTGACGCACTCGCAGTACCTCACATTCTGCATAGAGCAGATCAGTGCTATAACGCCAAGGCTTACGAAAGGCTATTTTTAAAATAGCTCTTTGTGCACGCTCTAGCTTTATTAAATGTACTCCATAGGCAGCACCCCATACGACAGAGCAATAAGATAGAATAGAAAGACAAAGAGCTGTGTAAACTAGACTTATTGTGGCTTTATCACCGACAGAACCCATTCGCTTAAATATGTACTTGAATTTCCTAACTCTTCCATTTAGCATGCCAATTTGTCTTTTTCAGCAGAGACGATCGTCAAGTTCTACACCTAAATATTTGACCCATGAAACCTGTTCCAAACATTTACAATCACACTTGCCAACAATATTGCAGTTATGTATTGTAATAGCCATTGGATTTTTCGGTGCCGTGCGTTGCGAAATACTAAATGTCAGAAATTTGGTTTTCGTGGTATTTAACGTAAGTAAGTGGTTTTGTAGCCAAACAGAAACTTTAACCATGCTGGCTTGGGCAATTCTATTCGCTATTTCCCAAGTCTTCCCATGGAAGATGAGTACTGTATCATTGGCGAAAGCGAGAATTTTAGTTTGGAGCATATTCAACTTGCACAAGTCATTGATGTAAATTAAGAATAAGGTAGGACCGAGGACACTACCTTGTGGGAACCCAAAAGTGACTCTTGAAAGGCTACTGCTTTGATTACCAATGATAATTCTTTGTGTACGGTTCATAAAGTATGATGTGAACCATTGAAGTGCCAAACCACGAATCCCAAGCGATTCCATTTTTCAGTAAGATTGGCCGAGAAACAGTGTTAAAAGCTTTGGCAAGGTCGAGATTTCGAATACAATAAGCCTGCGAACAGCAATATTATGTATATATTTATTACTTTATGTACTAATAAAGTACAAGAAAAGGTTAGTGCTTAAGCATTTGAATGGATATAGGCGTGCATAAACGGTCCAAGAAAAAACTAAAATTTTATAGCGAAGTTACAAACAAAAAAACTTAAATCATATAAATGATACTTAAACACACATAACTTGTTCAAATAAATGAGGTTACTGCTATAATAACTAAAAATACATAAATATGACGATATGAGTGACAAAATTTTCAGAAAGAAAATAATGTCTTAGTAGCTGCAACACGCAGCTTTGCCCGCGTGCATTATGTCACGGTACTGTTTTATAGGTATAAATACAAGTATCAATCATTTTCGCCAACGTCGTCTTACAGCCAACTGCCCCAATAATATTGAAAATGACGGTGAAATTAATTCAGAAATGCTTATGCCTCAGCGGAAAAGACTCGACCTGTTATTGCTTCTTTTCCCGCACATTACTGTAATATACTTATCTATTTATCATATTACTAGTGACTCACCCTGGCTTCGCACGAATATTGCAGGCGACATAATGGCGCTCAATATCCTCTCGCCGGCGTCGTCCATGGACACAGATGGGACCGTACCTCCATCCTCTACTCCTCTACCCCACTAATTGATAAGGTGGACGATTTACTCGTCGTCGCCTTACCAACATAATAATAGTTTTTAAAGATTGTTTTTCAAAATGGATTCACAAAATAAGAAAACGTAAAAATAAAAATTCTAAAACCTCTACAACCACTTTGGTTGGAAATACACAAAGGCTAGGTGTCATTAATAATACACATATTGTACAAGCCAATATCCAACATAGCGTCACAGGTTTCGCTGCTTTGCGAAGATCCCTGGAGGAGCAAACGAACACAATAGCACTGGTCCAGGAACCCTACTTGAGTCATGGAAAGGTGAGTGGTTTCAGCGCCATAAGGGGCAATGTTTTCGCTCCCCCCGTGCACAGTAAGACGCGGACTTTCGTGTATGTACCCAAACCTTATAAAGCATCCTTAGTGACACATTTGTGTACCGATGACCTAAATTGGAGACGGTCTGCAGGGGAAACTCCGCAGCATCGTTGTAGCCTCGGCGTACATGGATATTGAAGACGAGGCGCCACCTCCAGCACTAGAAGAGTTGATGCGGTTCTGCGCGGAGAACAAATTAGAATGCGTTGTGGGCTGCGACGCAAATGCCCACTGCACTGTCTGGGGATGTCCGGACACAAATGAGAGAGGAAAGGATCTTCTTCTCGATTTCATCCTGAGATACAACCTGAATATATTAAACAGGGGCTCAGAACATACTTTTGTGACTTCCTGGGCCAAAACGATAGTCGATATCACCATAGCCACGAACGCGATCGCAGAGACGGTAAATGACTGGCGTGTGGCAACCGAAGAAGTTTCATGCGCTGATCATAGAGGAATCAGGTTTAGCCTAAGAGTGGGGAAGCATAAGCCGCGTACCTACAGAAATCCTAAGGAAACTGACGGCTCACTTTTTAGAGACAATCTAGAGAAAAAACTGTCAGAAATACAACAAGTGGATATAAACGATCAGTTGACCCCACAGAGCATTGAAGAAACTGTTGAACATTTAGTCAGCTCCATGAAGGCAAGCTACGAAAGTTCTTGTCCTCTAAAACAGAAAGCAGTGAAATACTGCATAGGAAAGATATATGGTGGAACAGGGAACTCAGTAAACTGAGAAAGAAAACAAGACACCATTTCAACAGAGCCATGAACACCGATAAGTTGGAAGATTGGCAAAAATATAGGAAAACCAGACACTTGTTAAAAGTGGAAGTTAAGAAGAGTCGGGAAAACTCGTGGAGGAAGTATAGTAGCTCCATTCAATCTGAGAGCGAGACTGCGAGACTTAGAAATCTTGTATCTAAGGATACTCATGTAAAACTAGGTACTCTGAAGAAAGCCGACGGCACCTATACTAAATCGGAGCGAGATCAATTTGAACTACTCCTACAAACACACTTTCCGGACTGTTGCTTAAACAGCGATGGGGGGTGGGAAGCAGAAACGACGCAAAAACCTGCTACTGAAGACTGGGCTTTTGCGGAAGCTATCGTCACAGAAGAAGCCCTTCTATGGGCCGTGAGTACGTTCCAACCCTACAAGGCTGCTGGAATAGACGGCATTTTCCCAGCACTACTTCAGTGGAGCCTTAGTCAAATAAAAACATA
The DNA here is from genome assembly GCA_946251855.1 of Alsophila aescularia. Lineage (NCBI taxonomy): Eukaryota > Metazoa > Arthropoda > Insecta > Lepidoptera > Geometridae > Alsophila > Alsophila aescularia. The sequence continues at coordinate 9,555,288 of OX276378.1, read as the reverse complement.
CCTAATTGTAATCTTAAGAGCAAGTATTGCATGGAAGTACATACCTAAAGCATAGAGGGAAGTAAAAATAGTTTTTCTACCGAAACCGGGCAAAACTGACTACACAAATCCAAAGTCTTTTAGGCCTATAAGCCTGAGCTCATTCCTTCTGAAGACTTTGGAAAGATTATGCGACAAATACATAAGAAATGGACCACTGGTAGAAAACGCAGTCCACAATAACCAACATGCCTACCAATCGGGTAAATCAACAGAGACAGCACTTCACCAGGTGGTTCACAAGATTGAATCAGCTCTGGAGAACAAGCAGTCTTGTTTGGCCACTTTTATTGATATTGAAGGGGCTTTCGATAAAACGACGTTTCCCAGCATTGAGGACGGGCTAAGGAATCAAGGCGTGGATAGTAGAGTGAATAAATGGGTCACAAACATGCTTTCAAACAGAGCTGCCAGTATAGAAACAGCAAGTAAAAGTCGCTGTTTTGTTACTAGAGGATGTCCACAAGGAGGTGTTTTGTGTCCATTACTTTAGGTAGTGGTAGCGAACTCATTGAACTCCTGAACAAAGAAGGTATAGTTACAATCGGATACTACTGATAGGACTGTTTGTGGCGACTCTATGCGAAAAAATGCAGCGGGCTGAGAGGTGGTGCGAACGTCACAGTCTATCTGTGAACTCTCAGAAGACAGAAATGGTTCTGTTACCTCGAAGAAAATGGCAACATTAAAACTGCCGACTTTGTTTGGCACAAAGTTGACTTGAAGTAAAGAAGTTAAATATCTAGGCATCTGGCTAGATAGTAAACTCCTGTGGGGGAAGCATCTTGACCACATTACTACGAAAGCAACAAACATTTTGTGACAAAGCACCAGAGCAGTCGGGAAAGACTGGGGTCTGAATCCAAAATTATGCCATTGGCTATACACCGTAATAGTGAGGCCATTTCTCACTTATGGGTATGTAGTGTGGTGGACGCGAATAAACCTGGTGACAACAATCACCAAATTCAGAGACTAGCTTGCTCTTTGATCAGCGGGTGTACGAAATCGACACAGCAGGAAGAAATGCCGTCAGCACTGAGGATAATTTCCACAAACCAGTGGAAGGGCAACGGATCCATTACTAACCACTGCAGAATCTTGGACAGAGCAACAAGAATTATCCCAGAGGCAAGAAAAGGGACTGATAGAATAGCCAGCACACACCTGGATAGCAAGAGGTATGAGGTATGAGCTGACTACGATGAAGAGTGAACTAGAAGGTCTCTCATACTGTTCCAATGTCTACATGGACGGTGCAAAGAACGAAATGGAAGTCGGTTGCGGTTTTTATTCGCCGGAAACTAAACTTTCCGAATCTAAAGCTCTTAGCAAGACTACGACAGTGTTTCAGGCAGAGGCCATGGGCCTTTTGCTAGCTGCTAGAGCAATATCATCACTAGATGCACTTCCAGCTCCTATCTCTGAGGCGGAGCAAAAGGAAAAGGTCCTCGTGTTTACCACGGACAGTGCGGCCATTATTTATGCACTTAAAAGACCTGTAACTAGATCAAGGGTTGTAGCAGAAGGTCATGAAATTCTACAGAAACTGGGGAAGATACAGAACAATAGTTAAATGGACTAAAAGACATAGCTCTTGTAAAGGTAATAACATGGCGGACATGATCGCCAAGGAAGGAACCAAGAAACAGGTGAGCGATGGAGCAGTGGGTCTATGCAAACTATCGGCGATGGAGGTGCGAGACCTATTGCGCCGTCACGCTGAAAGTGAGCAACAAAAACTGTGGGACAGGGAAACGGACTGTAAGCATGCCATGACCATTTTCCCAACCCTTAACAGAAATATAACAAACAACTTACTCAAGTTACATCGACAGGACCTACGCCTTTTAATAGGACTTATTACAGGCGACTTGAAAAACTGCAGTACAAAACTGGAGCCACAGATAGTCCACTGTGTCGCGGCTGCATGGAAGAGAACGAGACTCTGGAGCACGTGCTGCTGCACTGTACGGCCACGGAACAAATAAGAATTACTACAGGAATGCATGACTTGTCACGACGACCTAGCCTCAAATTATCAATACCATCTTCATTATCAGGAACTTCATCTTCATTTGCACCATCTTTATCACTGGAGCAGTTGTGCCAGCGACCCAAGACCACACTCCGCTATATAAAGGAGTTGGGATGGCTCGGGTAGAGGCTGGCAGGGGGAAATGCACAAAACACCCAAACCGGGACGTCAGTGCAGGCCTTACCGCCCCCATCTCGAATAAGAATAAGAATAGCACTCACACCATGGCATTTTCCTTCATCATCATCAGCCTGTGTTCGCCTACAGCTGGACATAAGCCTCTCTCAGCTCTTCTCATTCAGTTTCTGCCAGGCGTCTTTCGTAGGTCGTCACTCCACCTGACCGGTGGGAGACCTACACTACGTTTACCAAAAGACACGCCTACCCCAGCGGTTGTCCATCCTTCGAGAAATGTGGCAACCCCATTGCCATTTCAGCTTGCTAATCCTTTGCGCTATGTCGATGACTTTGGTTTTCTGGAGGATAACCTCGTTTCGAATTTTATCTTTCAGAGAAACAAAAAATCTATGCTTGGGATAGCTCTCTCCATAGCTCGCTGAGTGACTTTAAATTTGTGGACTAATTCCACTGTTAGTGTCCACGTCTTGGCTCCGTATGTTATAAGTGGTAGGACGCACGCATTAAAGACTTTCGTCTTCAGACACTGTGGAATGGACAACGAGAAGACATAATGAAGTATTCCGAATGCCACCCAGCCCAACTGAATTCTGCAGTTGGTTTCCCTATCGAAGTTGTTTCTGCCCAACTGCAAAGACTGCCCAAGGTAGATATAATCCTTAACAACTTCGAGGGGTCCACCATTGATGACTACAGGGCTTGGGGTAATAAGATCGTTAAACATGATCTTGGTCTTGTCTAAGTTTATCCCGAGACCGTTTTGTCGAGAAACATCAGCCAGGCCATTCAGCATTCGCTCAAGTCCCTCCAACGATTCCACCGTAAGGATTATGTCATCGGCAAATCTTTAGTGTGAGATGTACTTGCCGTTTATATATGCCCTTCTCTTTCCAGTCCAGTTTCTTAAACATATCTTCCAAGGCGTTCGTGAACATATTCGGTGATATGACATCCCCTGTCTCACTCCCCTGCGCAACTGGATATGTTTAGATTGCTGGTTCTGTACTGACTTGAACACTCATAACTGTGGCATTATGCAGACATCTCAGAACTTCGATATACTGCCAGTTCACTTGGCATCGCTGCAGTGACTCCAAAACAGCCCAGGTCTCAACGGAATCAAAGGCCTTTTCATAGTCCACAAAAGCAAGACACAAGGGCTGATTATATTCTTCGGACTTCTGTATAATCTGCCTCAGTGTGTGTATGTGGTCTACGATACCAAATCTTCCACGACATTCAGCCTGCTCTGGAGGCGGAAACTCGTCAAGTCTCGGCGAGATGATTTGAGTTGACCCTGGAAAACAGCTTATAGACGTGGCTTAGGAGTGAAATGGGCGGTAGTTTTTATAGAGGGTTTTATCACCCTCTTTGTAAAACAAAACTACAATACTCCTGTTGCATGCCTTTGGAGTTCTCCCAGTATTCAGATCAGAGTTGAACAACTTCAGAAACTCCCGAAGTACATGTTTACCTCCTACCTTCAAGAGCTCCGAAGTGACTCTGTCCTCTACTGGGGTTTTTCCATTTTTAAGTTGTCTGGGCAATTTCATCTAGTGGCAATTTTTTTTACTTAGCATTTATATACCCGTAGTAACTTCTAAAAAAAAAACGCCAGTAAGCGTTATTCAAAATCTTTGGCAGTAACGATCGTGGTGGTTTTTGACCATAGACAACTGCATTATTGACTTATTACTGTTTCGTTTCCACGGCAACGGCAACATATCATTGCGTTGCATACAGCGAAATTTCAATTTTTTGAAATTTTTGATAATTTGGGTTACATTATTGCAATTTATGTAAGAATTTCAAATTTTTTGAAAATAAATTTCTGCGCCTGTTACTCGCTTATAATGTGTCTTTGTTCAAGCGAAAGAATTTTTAAAATTGTTTCAGTACTTTTTGAGTTTATCCATTACAAACTAACGTACCCTACATACAGAAATACAAACATACAAAAAATAAATATTTCCTGTTTATAATATTAGTGTAGACAGTGCGAGTTGGAGCAGTATTTTTTCAATTCTCCATTATTACTTTGATTGTAAGAAAGTTACATTCATGATGAGAACATATACGGCTTCGTGACTAAAACAATCCAATTAATTTATTTTTTTAATTTAAATAGATCTAGTTTTTAATTTGGTGGTAGGTCTAACGTCCACGTGAACAGGCCCTATTGTTACCATGATAACACGATCCGAGGACAGGGTCCAATGAATACGATGTAAAAATAATGGACGATGAAAATTTACTTAGATATATTTTACAATGCTCGCATTGTGTCCTTCGCCATAGGACTTTGTCTGGAGACAAAACAAAGGGACACTTGAAATTTCCACTCGAGCGAGATAAGTGTTTGTATTAATTTCAGTGAAAAAATATGTATAGGTTAAATATTTTTTATTAATCGTACAATAAAAACACAAGAGTAACTTTCTTTTTTACCATATTAGCTATTAGTAATTATTCGCCTATCTTAGAAATGGTCAATTCTTAATTAGAGCTATGCCAGATATTCAACCGGCAAGTATAGTGTGTAAACATTTCTGTGTTTCGGTTTGAAGGGCAATGTTTCCAGCGAAATTACTGGGCAATGAGACTTAATAAGCAATGTCTCAGGGTGACGAGCGCAGTGCAGTGACGCGCAAGTATTTGCAACTAAGTTCTGGGTGGCACTGGAACTATTATGGGCAGGCGTAACGCTTACCATCAGGCGAGTAACCTGCCCGTCTGGTCAATAAAAGTAAACAAAAAATTAAGATGATATTTTGAGTTCAAATAACTACCAAAATACAGATTGTTGAAATTTTGAGATTTAGTTTAGTTTCATGTTCTGAATGTGAGATAAGTTACAGATTTCTGGTCCTATTGTACCCAAAGTTAGGTTTTTGGTACTCCTAAATATTCCTCTGTTTGTTGAAAATCATCATTTTAATCTCAATGAGACACAGCCTGGAAAAGTATCAAGAAAATCTTCTTTCAAACAAAATAATCAGTTAGTTGGCAAAGGGCATAAACGAAATCCATGTCAAATGTATAATAACCCTTGTTTTTGAAGTCGAGTTAACTATATTTCATGTTTCAAAACATAAATATCAACCTCCTTGAAGTAGAAAGATTCAAATTATTAATACTCATCAATACATCAATCAACTTAGAACGGAACACTAATTTTATTACTGTGTTTCGTAGACCTATAGAAATAATACAGAAGATACTGTATTCTTTAATATCACGTAAACAAATATTGGACTAGATACAACTACAGGCAAACAAACCACATAGCAACGTTCCCACCATTGTGCTTCACATCAAAGATAAAAGATACATACGCAGACTGTAGCGCGAGTGAGAGCGGCGTTTGAGTAGCATGTGTTAGCACACAATAGTCCTTTGGCTTTAGTCACAATTGGAGGGCCAAACAAGGACAATTGTGTGCGTTGCACCTAATTTCTGTGGTTCACGGCCAGGAACTGGTACCTTATCTTCCACTTTTAATCAAATAATTAGATCTGTTGTTCCGTAACTCTGTTACTTTGCAGTTCACTTGAATTTAGGTACATAGGTTATAATGTTAACTTAAATAAGTTATAGAAGTAGGTTACTTGGTAGTAAAGGTACATGTAGGTACCTAATACGGTAAAGCGTAGAAATACTATTTTTATTTATCATGAAAAGTATCAATAGGTAAACGAGAAGCGGTTAAGTATATTTTTTACTAATTAAAAACAATAAACATATTTACGTGCAACGTAATTCTGGTACGTACGTACGTCGAAAATACGTCGTATATTCTGGTAGATGCTAAGAATGTGTTTTTTTTATATATATTTTTAGGTTAGGTTTTTAGCATCCAATTAGGTACTAGATGAAAGCATGAGCAGCTAGCAGAGAGCTGTCTCGTAGTCGACTTCTAGTAAATCGATGAAACATGTTTAGTACGGTCTACCATTGCGATGCGCCTTTGGTAACTAAAAAACATATTTACGTGCAAGAAACGTAATTCTGGTACGTACGTTCGTCGAAAATACGTCGAATATTCTGGTAGATGCTAAGAATGTGTTATTTTTGTATATATTTTTAGGTTAGGTTTTTTAGCACCCAATTAGGTACTAGATGAAAGCATGAGCAGCTAGCAGAGAGCTGTCTCGTAGTCGACTTCTAGTAAATCGATGAAACATGTTTAGTACGGTCCACCATTGCGATGCGCCTTTGGTAACTATGCGAGTGGGTTTCGTTAAATTAATTCAAATGACTTTGTTGACGCACAGTCAGTGAAAAAAGCCGGTGAACATTAACATGAACTTTCAATTTAGGTTAACGCACGCATTACTAAAATTTTGCAGCATATTTGATTGAAGGCATGGACATGTATAGCAACTTTTGTTGCTGACGGTACAAGGCAGACGACAGCTAGAGAAACGTACAAGCTTTAGGCATAAGAGTTCTTATATCGTCTGTCTTCGCCGCTCCCCTCTAGAGCTTGCATACAACTACAAACTGCTCGTGTTGATTATGATTTTTGTTTCAGTAATTCGACGCTATGTGCAAAGCAGATTTTTTATTTTTATTTCTAAGGATAATTTTAAATGTAAGTATTTGCCCAGTCTTTTAAGAAAACAACAAGTTGTTGTATTGAGTGCCTTTTATTTAGTTACTAGCAGTGCTCACGGCTTTGCCTGCATGGTCATTTCTTTGGGTTAAAAGTAACATAAGTGTAATTCCAGGACCAAAAGTATTTAATAAAGTACGAAATACCAAAAATTTCGTTCAGCCGTCAGATAGTTTTTTATCGATTGCTCTGCATCTTTTCATCGGATTAGGATACCAAGTACACTAGTTTTTAAGCCAAACTCTATGCTATCTAACAGTTAAAACAGCATCACACTCGTTCTTGTAGTTTTCACGTGATGTGCGAAAAGACAAACAGAAACAAACGGTAAAAAAACAATTCAACCATAGGTATTTATGCGATATGTGATTTTTCGCGTCGAGGCACGCACGAAACAGTTCATCATAATGCTTCAAATTAGTTCGCAATCTTCTTAGTATTTTTTATGTTGTACTTAATCATCAAAATTAATTATGACACCGTTCCTGAGATTAAATAACAATTAAAAAAAACGCATCCTTTGTTATATTCTGTGCTCGCTGTACTTATTCTGAATGCATCCATCTACAGCTTACACATTCTTTAGCTTTGCGACCTAGGTACGAAAACAAATTCAAGCGTCTATTGTTCCAGAGAAAGCTATGCGAAATTACCTGCATTTTGCCCTACCTTTTAGTTTTAACTTGAGCATTCCGTACAAAGATAACTGCCAGCTATTTCTAAAACTCGACTTTACACTCAGCAGTATGTCATGTTATAATTTTTTCCAAGTTTGGTGCTACTTGAAAAGTGTGTTTAGCCCCCGTTTTGGAAAGGACTTCACATAACTTAAACGAACTGTACAAGTAGGCTTTCATTCTATTTTTATCTTACTAGGCTTATTAGCAAGATCAGTACTTGGTTGATAGATATGAGTGGGTGCGGTTCGCAAACAAGCTCGTTGTTAGTTGTTGCTTAAAATGGATAAGAAATAAAAATATCACACATTCAAAATGTAAACATATGATAAATAATTATTTCAATTAAACGCCTCACGAAATAATGACAATGCTGTTATATTTCTCTTATTTTTCTCGTTACCTTTTAATATACTCATAAGAGGCATTGTTAGAAATGGCTCGTTACATTACGGTGAATACAGTAAACCTGGTTTACATACACTGATTACAGTCGAGGGATGAGGTATGATACATTTTCTGCTCGGTCATTTTAATATTTACGATTTGTTGACGGCAGCAATTTGGTCATTTTACTCTTTAAACTAAACTAGACAAAATTTCTTCAAATGTAATTTAAACCTTGTCGACTTTGTAACAAGGTCTTTTTGCCCCTGGCATCTATTCTAAACTTACGTCAATTTAAGCTGCACCGCTTAAAATAACGTAATTAAAACAGGTTTTTAGCACGTTGTCTAACAGCGTTTGGATAAATTCGGACACGTTCTGAGACAGGGTTTGGACAAATCGGGACTCTCGCCGCGTGAAATAAAGTTGATTTTACGCTGACAAGCTTTAGTGATAGTTTAGTGAGTGAAGTTTATATGCCAGGAGAAAAAATACCTTGTTACGAAGCCAACAAGGTTTAAATTACATTTGAAGATATTAAGTTTAGTTCAGGGGATGTCCGAATCGCTACCAATGTCTGATGATGTTTGTTTAAAGCTTGAACTTTCAAATTAAGAAAAATATATTCAAATCGGTTCAAAGATTGGAGCTATTGAATGAATATCCAAAAAAAATAGCCTAGTTGTATTGATAATTTAAAAGTGGTGGAAGATTAAAAATATATAAAAATATTTGTTTACAGTATAACCTGAGATAGTCCATGTTATTGCTTAAATCCAAAATTATAAAATTAAAGACATTTCAATAAACTGAAGGTCTGGTCGATCGTACCACTTTTTGACCTCAACAGCGCAACTGCGTCAGCCAGAACCGGATATAGTACCGTAGTACAAAATCAAATTCATTTTTTTATGGCATTCCATAATGTAAAAATAAGGTGGTAATAAACATAATTATTAAAGTAACAGATCATTATGGGCAGCAACTAGAAGACAGCAGGAGTCATATACCTACACTAGTTATATAACTGTTTCAATTTTAAGTTAAAATAAATTTAGATTCCTACAGTATATAAGTACCTAACAATTTAATTTTGTTTGTTATCTTTGATGAAATCGTGCAAAGAATAATTTCATATATTTAATTAGAAAAAGTTTTAATTTTGCTACAAATACATGACATACTATTATTTATTCTGTGCTATAGGCGCACGCTTGCGAGGCGCGATACTAATGCCTTGCTATTTCCACTACCTGTTGTGCCAAAGGGAAATATATTATTCCAATGACACAACCAAACGAGCCAGTAGTGCCAACAACATCTCAGCCAATGCTCCCACGCAACCGCTCACGCAACCACCTGGTTGCGATTTGGTGTGGTCAGAACTTGTAATGTCTGGATAAGCCTCAGTAATATAAGTTGAAGCAATCACTACTGTGATCAGTATACCTACGTCCTATAATTACTTAAATAAATACGTCCGTCCACACTGACATTTCTGTTTCCGCTCGTTCGTGCGGAATACCCGTAACTGTTTAACACGGCTTCCTCGATTTGCACTTTACGCTAGGTGTACCTGATATAAATTTATTTTTCTACAGTGTGTATCCATCTGGTGCGTGCTCCGACTGTACCACCTCCTCCTCCGAGCCGGTGTGACGTGGAAGAGTTCTAACTTTGATTCGTTAAACTTCAGATGTCCTCTCCACAAACGTAATAACTAGCTTAAAAGCTAAAAAAACACGCCTCCCTTCGCAAAAATGAGTTTTTGCCATTAAATTATATACTACTAGTTTTCCCGCCCGCGACTTCAAAAAAAGCATCCTATGCTCTTCTAGGATATTAAAAACAAATGCAAAAGTAGGTATAGCACCAACGCTCTTGATGTTTTTTGACATAGGTACTTGTTATTTCGTTTCCATGGCAACCGTTTCTTACAGCGAGTAATCAAAATTCTTCCAGTTTTCCCGTGGAAACTTACAATTTTCCGGGATAAAAAGAATCCTATGTTTTATTTCAGGGTATAAGCGATCTCCATTCCAAGTTTCATCAATATCCGTCCAGTCGTTATCGCGTGAAAGCTCCCCAAACAAACAAACAAACAAACAGACAACGTTTCACTTTTATATATTGGTATGGATTGGAATGTGCTTATCAACGCCTTCAATTTGATACCCATATTGTAAAATTCGAAGAAAATTTTTTTTTTTCAATTGAAAATAAAATAGCCTTTGTTACTCGAGGGGATGTAAGGATTCTAACGATACCCCAGACTAAATCTGTTTAGACGTTTCATAGTTATGTTGGAATAAAGAAACTCACATACATACAAACATACATGAATGCTAAAAACATAACACTCCTTTTTTTGGGCAGTCGTGTAAAAACGATAACACTAGCCTCCGCCTGCAGCTGCGTGGGTGAAGCCGAGGGTGGAGGATAATCTACACTAGTATTATAAAGAAGAAAGATTTAATTGTTTGTATGTTTGTTTTTTTGTAATGGATAAAACCAAAAAATACTGAACCGATTTTAAAAAATATTTCACTTGTAGGTACTTACATTATCAGCGAGTAACAGGGGCAGTTTTGAAATACCGCTATTTTTTAAACCGGTTCCACTGACTTTGGGACGGTACCGGTACTGTGTCGGTATTTTAACTAACATATAGGTATTACTTAATAAAGTGGTATCTTATATAGGTTCTAAAACCGGTTCCCGTAGTACCTACTTTTCATAAGTGTGAGCGAAAGAGTACAGTAGGCGAATGATGCCAGTAGAGAGGCGCACAGTGCAAGTGTCTCGCCCCATGTAACACGCGAGCCTTTAAATCCACGAAATTTTCTTTTTGCATTTCCAGTAAATATGAAAAAGTAAATTTTCAATAAAGTTGCTTGAAATGTGTATTGTTAAGGCCTTGTGGCCTTGAAACTTTATCTTACCTTGCTAGTGCGACTTATTTACAGTTGTTTTAATTTCTACATGTCCAACCAACTTTACTTGCAAGGAGGTTTATATCTATACTTATAATAAACTTCGCGGGTTGAAATAAGTAGTGAATTCAAAATTAACATCACCCTTCATTTAAAAAAAGGCGCAAATCGTTTTTTTTCTCTCGCTATAGTACGATAATTTTAAATCGTGGAAGAAAGAAGACATTAAAAAACAAGTCGTTCTCGAATAATATTTTGATGGCTCATTTCCGCATGTCCAACCAACTTTACCAACTTTTAACTTTTACAACGTCAGGAAGGAAAACGTACAAGGGCTTCATTAATATATAATGCCGACCAAACTCATGACGAGCCAAAAGTTTTTTGTGAACGAACCCAAACCCGATGAACGATAAATGTTATTAAGTTGTAAAATGCAATAAAGAAAACGAGTAAATCTATGTTATTACCCATCTTATATAATAAATGTTGAAATTACAATATTTTTTTTAAATTAACTTTACCTGGAAATTCGACTGAGTGTCCTTGTCCACAACAATATATAAAAGTGAAAGTTATCTGTTTATTTGTGGAGCTTTCACGCCAAAACGGCTGCACCGATTTTGACGAAACTTTGTAAATAGGTACTATAAAGACATAGAATACTTTGTATACCGGAAAATGGTAAGTTGGCATGGGAAAACTGGAACATGTCTATTACTCGCTGTAAGGAAAGGAATGATGTTGCCGTGGAAAAGAAATAATAACAAGTCTGTCAAAAAGCATCAAGAGTGTCGGTGCTATTTACTTTTGCATTGGTTTTTAATATCCTAGATGAACATAGAATGCTTTTTTTTCGCGATAAACTAAAGTCCGCGCGGATGAAGTCGCGGGTGAAAGCTATTAGTAATATTCCTTTGAGTAGTCACATAATATACAACGCGCCAAGAAATGAATTTGGCCAGAGTACTAGCCAAAAAAAAAAGAAATAAAAAAAAAGTGAATCATAAATCTTTGTTATTCAGAAATAAAAATATTTGTTAATCATCATCACCGTCATCTTTATATTTACAATGAAGAAATTAAAAAAAAAAACTATATATTTGCTAACTTAAACCCCTAGCTAATTAATACTAAAACTTGTCTAATCTAACAAACCACTACCAAAATGCTGGCAGCATTGCCACGTGGTATGGCAATACTTTAGTCTTTGGGCAAACTAGAGGCCAGCATTTTAGTCATTTGTTGCTTCGACCAAACGCTCCGATAGACCTTTATTACACGACTGCCCAAAAAAAGAAATGTAATGTTTTTAGGATTCATGTAAATTTGTATGTGAGTTTCTTTATTCTACCATAACTTAAATGCCTGAACAGATTGAGACGTATGCGGTATCGCTAGAATTCTTATATCCCTCCCGAGTAATATTGGGTTTTTTATTTCATATTGCAGTATGGCTCAATTTTCAAATTCGAAAAAAAAGTACTTCTGCTGCCCGAATTGAGATACCAAATACACCAGTTTGAAAGTCAAACCTTAATATATTTACAGTGAAAGCACATCGTAATCGGTCAAGTAGTTTTTACGTGATGCGTGAACAAACAAGACAAAAACAGACAGACACCTTTTTTATATTCATGTTCAGTTGCTTATTTATGTAGGTATGTATTTATATCTATAATATAGTAATATGTAAGTGTGTATGTTTATTAGTTTTAGATAATTGTATGTATCTACTAGGTTTATATCTTTTATTCCAATTTTCTATTGTGTTTTCCCAATTAATTACATTATTATTTTGTAATTTTTAAGTGCTAGATTATGGTTTATGTATTTATTTATTGGTTGAAACCACCGTCACTATTACCTCCGTTATTCCTTTCCGTGCACGGTTGTCTGGTCGCTCTGAGCGATAAGACCGCCCATTGTGACACGTTATTATTAATTTAGATTTTTATTTGTAAGTTTTTTATTTGTGTGGTTCAATAAAGATTTCTATCTATCTTATTTTGAGTACCCAAGACTTTTTTTTTAATTGTGTTTATACTACTGGCTTTTTTACCTACTGCTTTAAGTATAGATTTTATAGCTCTAGGTCAAGTTAAAGCGGTAGAAAAATAGACTACAAGATTTAGGGGTTAGTTAACTAATCTATACTTAAAATAAAGCAATAGGAACGAAAAAGTCTAAAATATGTAATTATACCGCCAAACTGAAAGTGAAACCAATGAGCTCCAATGGGCTACGTTCGTAAACGTCGCCCGACGACGCTCGATGACATAAACGCGTTCTAAAACCCACGGGGCGATCGCTCGGCTATCACTCGTAGGCGTTTTTAAATGACGCTCGACGACGCTCCAGTCGCCCCACGAAATAGGTGGGTGAAAGTCGCCCTGACGTTTTAATGACACTGTTTGAGTGTCAACACAAAGTATTTTTTGATGAGAATAACAAAGAAGTTGAAGTTGATTATTTTGAGGTTATGCTAATCATCGAGAGCAAATTTTTCATCGAGAGGTATGGAAACTGCCATGGAAGATACGGAAACGAGGATTTTTACTGATAATGGCCAGTTAATAGTCGATGAAAGATGTTTTTTTTGTTATAAAATCTATTTTTTCAGTGACAGCTTCGCAGTGTCGTTCGAAAACGTCCGATGACGAACGTCGAACGCCGTGGGGCGAACGCTAGTCATCGGACGAGATTTAGAAACGCAGCCCTGAATATACATCGTGCAGAGGCGTAACACTGTCGTATTGCTGTCAGACTTTGTGGTGGATGGAAACTTGGATGCTTTCTTTACACGACTACCAAATAAAGGATTGTAATGTTTTCAGGGTTCATGTATCTGAGTTTCTTTATTCCACCATAACTTTTAAATACCTGAACAGGTTTGGATGTATGGGATATCGTTAGAATCCTTACATCATTTCAAGTGACATAGGGTTTTTATAAAAAGATCGTTTTTTTGGTCGTTACTTTGATGATTTCCTTGTTTTTTATTTTCTCATTGTAATATTCTGTGTAGGGTGTTATATTGGTAAGGAAGTAAAATTGGAAGATATCCTTTGCCCATATCCATTTCATTTAAAGTTAAGTAAAGTAAAAAAAAAAAAAAAAAAAAAACCCTAAAACCACCTACTCGTGGGTTTATTTACATTTAATAAAAAGGAGCCCTTATTGGATCACTCGTGTCTGTCGGAACCTACTGAAATGGCAATGATGAAATTTGGTTCACATTATGAATTCCTGTGACCCAAACAGGGACGTGTAAAGTAAATAAATGAATTTTGAAAACGGGGGGCCACTTTTGAGGGCAAATTAGAAACCATAAACTGTACCGTGTGACATATCAAATGAAAGGGCTTGTTGTGAGAGTTTTTTATTTTGTATAATTTAGTATTAACAGTTCTATTGTTTGAAAAAAATAAAAATGCTAAAATTAACACTATAGTCTCCGAAAGTGCTGAGCCTAAAATTATGATGAAAATAGTTCTTTACTTATACACGAATACCTATATTAAGCCTACGGTCTTTTTATAACACAGCTAGTCATTTCATTTAAAAGTAGCCCATACGTGTTATTCCAGGGCCAAAAGTACCTATATATTACTCTAGCTGTACCCGCGGCTTCGCACGCATGGCAATTTGTCTAGGTTGAACTCTACTACTATTCCAAAACCAAAAATACCAATATACCAACATTTCAACAAAATTCCTTCAGCTGCCAATAAGTTTTTATCGATTGCTCGGCTTCTACTTATCGGATTGAGATAATAAGAAAACAGTTTTGTCAACCTTAAACTATGTAACAGTGAAAACCGCATCGCAATCGGTTCCAACTTTTCAACAAAATTCCTTCAGCTGCCAAAAAGTTTTTATCGATTGCTCGGCTTCTACTTATCGGATTGAGATAATAAGAAAACAGTTTTGTCAACCTTAAACTATGTAACAGTGAAAACCGCATCGCAATCGGTTCCAACTTTTCAACAAAATTCCTTCAGCTGCCAAAAAGTTTTTATCGATTGCTCGGCTTCTACTTATCGGATTGAGATAATAAGAAAACAGTTTTGTCAACCTTAAACTATGTAACAGTGAAAACCGCATCGCAATCGGTTCCAACTTTTCAACAAAATTCCTTCAGCTGCCAAAAAGTTTTTATCGATTGCTCGGCTTCTACTTATCGGATTGAGATAATAAGAAAACAGTTTTGTCAACCTTAAACTATGTAACAGTGAAAACCGCATCGCAATCGGTTCCAACTTTTCAACAAAATTCCTTCAGCTGCCAAAAAGTTTTTATCGATTGCTCGGCTTCTACTTATCGGATTGAGATAATAAGAAAACAGTTTTGTCAACCTTAAACTATGTAACAGTGAAAACCGCATCGCAATCGGTTCCAACTTTTCAACAAAATTCCTTCAGCTGCCAAAAAGTTTTTATCGATTGCTCGGCTTCTACTTATCGGATTGAGATAATAAGAAAACAGTTTTTAAGTCAACCCTAAACTACGTAAAAGTGAAAAACGCATCGCAATCGATTCCAACATTTCAACAAAATTCCTTCAGTTGCCAAAAAGTTTTTATCGATTGCTCGGCTTCTACTTATCGGATTGAGATAATAAGAAAACAGTTTTTAAGTCAACCTTAAACTACGTAACAGTGAAAACCGCATCGCAATCGGTTCAGTAGTTTTTACGTAATGAGTGAACAGACAAACAGGAATAAAAAAATGTGTTATTCATTTTCAGTATCTTATTTTTAGTAAACTTTTTTTTAAGTATCTTCCTTTTACAATTTTTTTGGTACTTACTGCTTTATTATAAGTATAGATGCCCTTCTCTTTTGGGCAGAAAATATAAATATGTGTTTTATTCCATTATTATAATCATGCCCATAAAACAGTACCGTGACATATCTACTGACTGTCTCACTGACTGACAGACAACGCCCTGCCTAAACCGGTGGACCTAGGTATTTGAAATTATGAATACCAACTCCAAATAAAATACCCCTATCCTGCGGGAGACCCTTTAATTTACCGGTATGAAAAGTATCCAATGTCCTACCTCGTAGTATGAACTCAAATCATGCCAAGTTGCATTTAATTTCATGCAGTAGTTGCGGTATGATGCGCGTCCAAGATACAGACAGACAGACAGACAGGCAGAAAAAAAAGAAAGAAAAATAGTTTTGGCTTCAGTATGGAATACAGAATAGCCTCCAAAAAAAAATACAAGATATCTTCAGTGTACAGAATTGGACCTGTTACAGTTTTATTATAAGTGTATAGATATGCAATGATTAAGTATTGTACTGCGCAGAATTACTAATCATTACTTAATCATTGCATAACTTTTTATAAGTAAACATCTGCATATTGTGAGATAATATATTCATCGTACGGAATTCTTTACATGCGAGATTAACTCGCGTTTGTCCGGTTTTTTATTTTCTATTATTGATCTGATTTCAGTTTGGTGGAAGTAGACTACATGGGTTGACTTTAGAATTAGGAGTGGCTGCCCGAAGGAACGCGTAGTCATTTTTAATTATTTTAGGTTATTTTTTTTCGATCATTTTAATATGGATGTTCGTAAAGTAACGCCTGAGTCTGCCAACTAGTTTATATATTGTACGGCCACTACCTATATCAGCATAAGTATAAACAAACTACACAGTACACCTTATATTTACGATGATGAACGCACACTGAACAACAGAGTTTAAATTGATGAAATAGCAGAAGTTGCGAGGAAAATGAGCGGGTGAAAAACAAACTGCTACACATGCCCCAACATTATATTTTCAAATGAAAAATGCCTCAACACTGCTCCCGCGAGTAAATAAAACAAACCTGAAAAAAATATGCCTCTACTCCAACAATAAATAACAAATGACCTTTGTTATTTATGTACCTAATTCTTGAACCGTATAAGTTGAAGCTTGCACCGTGTCAAATGTTCCTTCAAAGGAAAAACTTCCCAGGTTTCACGATTTTTACAAATTTCTGTTACAAAGGGTATCCCAGCACATGGCAATACAAGCTTTATTATGAAGTACCGTTAGTCGATTCTGGAGGGTAGGTTTTGAATGATATCTGAGCGGATATTTACTGGAGCGTCAAAAGGAAACATCGCCGTGAGTAATGGCGCACGGAGACGGGGGCTCATTAGAGCCACTCCAAGTGAATCTCTCTATACGCCATCAGTTTTCATTGTTCAACCGTTGGTTTGTTTCAGAAGGAGGGCTAGTTTTCACCTGAGGGGGGTTTAATTAGACGGAATACTGAGGCTGAGATTTTCAATTTGTTTGGGAGTAGGTTTCATGGTGCGTGTCGTATATAAACATAAAGTATTTGTGCTCACACCATGAGTAGTTATATATGAGGTATTGCCGCTGCCGACCTATGGTGTCAAAATTTGTCAGGCCGCTCAAGGGCCTCTGAGTTGGCTTAACGACTTCTATCAATTATTTGCAACCAGAACCAACGGCTGAACGTGCCCTCTAAACCACGAAGTGATGGTAGCTCTGCACACATCTACTCGTATGTTTAAATGCGGAGCCGAAGATAGAATTCGGTTGTCGTTGACTGCACAGCTCACATATCTTTCGGCCACCATCGCTCGATAAATGAGTACCTAAATAGTGTGCCCATGAACACAAGTAAATATACTGTATGTATATGAGTCTGCCACTCTAGTTTTGGTAATCTTAGTTATTGTACAAGTGCCAATAACCAAAAGTTAAGTCCCTGTAAATTTCGTGGCCGCCTTGCCCCACAGGTCCAATGTTTCAACCCCAAACATGTTACCCCTGTCGTGGTTCCTATATTTGCGCCACTTGAGGTTTACTGCTTTGTGTGCAGCGCCGCCAGTCTGAATTTTTGTCTCTGGAAGATGAGACGGCGCCATGGAACGTGTCAACACCAGTTGTATGCAAAACTAAACGCTGTCCCATCTACCAAGTAATTAAAGTCATACCATCAGGCCTCTAGCCGTTTGGTTCTAAGATTGACGGAACTCCGGCACTGACAAAGGCCCGACGGATGACTTCATTCAAACTGGCGTGTCGGGGAATCCGCCTTGCGAGAATAGCAAGATAGTCCGTGTTGTAAAATTATTTTTATCGCTATAAATAACGTTAATTTTAAGTAAGATTTTTTATTAATAACAAGCTGTAACCGCTGCTTCGAACGCGTGGTCACTTCTTGAGATTAAAAGTACCATAATGTGCTAATCCAGGACCTAAAACACCAATATACCAACATTATATGTAAGCAGGCCATAATTTCCACAATTAGCTGTTTTTTGTAGTTTAGAATATGAAGTATATACCACCTCTGCCACTAAATT
The DNA here is from genome assembly GCA_946251855.1 of Alsophila aescularia. NCBI lineage: Eukaryota > Metazoa > Arthropoda > Insecta > Lepidoptera > Geometridae > Alsophila > Alsophila aescularia. The sequence goes on along the minus strand of OX276378.1, from coordinate 9,537,108 downwards.
TGAATATATTTGGTGGTTAAAACATAAAACTGTACTGCCTAGTGATAAACATATTTTGCACCTAATTGAGTTACTTCTTATAATATTATAGCTCCACTCTCTCTTGTTATAATAAGAGATTCCATGACGGGCAAACGTGGAAGAGCAATAAAAGGACAAAAATATCTTGTACACATATTATATTGCTTGCATGTAGGTTTTTAATAGAAAATGATATTGGGGAACTTTTTTTTTGCCAACTGTAATTAAGAAAATGGACATTGAGAAATTTTTGCAAGAATGAGTTTCGATCTTTTACAACCACACCTGGAAAATTTTCCTGAGAGACACAGACAATTTCGAAAAGACTAAGCTAACCTAACCTTACATAAGCTTTACATAAAGGCTTTCCCACTGTATCCATGAGGTATAAAAACCTAGGCTAAACTAACCAAAACCAACATTTACCAGACATCCCTGGTAAAGCCTAGCATTTACTAAATTCTAAATGCTAGCACCTAAGATTATTCAATAACTGGCTTTTACAGTGAAATTTTCCGAGCAGTCTTTGATAATCAACCTATAATTGACCACTGCTGCACGCCGAGCACGGTCTTCAGCTCTCCGGATCCAGTTTTGCTAGTAATGGTAATGTGTAAGCGCCGTTATTGTGTTGTTCTATTGTGTGTGATTATGTATAAACCTTGCCTCACAGGTCACAGGTGGCGTTAAAGCCACCAAGTTGTTTCTGAGAAGGTAATTTTGACTCGTAAAACCGCTATTATTTTGCCTATTTACAAAAAATACTTTGACTTTAATAAATCTGATTCCCTAAGGAGAAGAGTCGATCAGGACGTTGGTTAATTTGTAATTGAATTTCTTATTTCTTGTAAGCAAAAAGTTATATACCAGCATATAAAAAAACTTACAGTTTTCACCCTGACTTAAATAAGTGGTGTTGTAACATGTTAAATCATACTCCAAGTTAGATTTTGTTATAGATCTCGATAATAGAATATATTGTACAACGCCATCTGACGAGGAGCAGCGTCTTTTCTATTAGATCAAGTTGTGTTTTCTCCGTATCTGAAAACCAGACGCCGAGTTTGTAAAAAACGCCGAACTCCACCGCGCGTGCGCCACTTTCTTCGTTAAAGGAATAATGAAAGCTTTTCTTGTTGAAGACAGATTGATAATTTCGCCTATCTAAGAATCAAGAAATAATGGTTGAATTGGCCTCTGCGAGTGAAAGGGAAAAGTTTTCATCTACTGTCTCAAAATAGATAAAATGGTTAATCCACGTAGCGACAGCTAGCTACAAGTGGCGTGAACTAGAAGAAAGGTGAAAACTAAGTGGAGGTATCTGTCGGCAAGTAGCGAACTTCTTAGTGTTGCTATTAATAATTGACGTTCCAGGAATATTTCGGGCTCTGAATAACTTTGGAAGAGGAACGGCTTGTTTAAAAATCCAGAATAGGTCCCATCTTTAAGTTGCCTAACAAATAATAATTACAGAATGCAGCGTTTGATATGTCGAAAATAATTTAAATCTAGAAATCGCTTGCGATGGTCACACCATGGAAGGTTTTGACATAACGCAAAAATCACGTCAAAGTTCCAGAGAAATTCTTTTTTTTGTATGGACTTCTTCGAGTAAACACCGGATGCTGGCTGATATGTACCAAATCTGGCTGGAGGAAAGTGACCAGTATTACTAGGCCGACAAGGTCTACTTTACGAAGCAAATGGCAGAGTTAGTTCTGGATTTTTCGAGATAACCGGAAGTTCAAAGTCTCAGTAGAACGCTACTCGAAGATGCAAAACAAGATAGTATATAAACAAGTGAGAAGCCTGTGGATTGGATTTGGATTTCGGACGTAAAACCGAATTTACTTTATATAGTTGGCACGTAATTAAGATCGACGCAGGCGGCAGAAAAATACGCAGTTTCTCTTGTGTGAACAAAACGACCGAGGCACGCTGTCCAGAACGAAGCTGCCCTGTTACAGGCGAAATAAGTATACCAGTGCAAAAGCCAGGTTAGTGTGTTTACCCGTGACTTCAGTTTTGATCCAACGAAATATCTGATTTGATTTTGCACCGCGTCTATCTAAGGCGGGCATCTCGAGACACATTTGAACACGAAGGAACGTGGGTTTCAGGTTATATCGTGCATCTACGGTCGGCTATTGTCGTCACCACTGCGAGCTGCTGTGCGCGATCACCCGGGGCTCACCACCGTTCGTGGAAGAAGCCGGTCCACGAGGGACTCCAGAAGGACTCCAACACACCACCTGTCCAGTAGAAGATTTCACCACCGTTCGTGGTCAAGCAGTAGGAGCTGATCGAGTGGAGTAAGGAGGCGTTCCGCGGCGGTACGCGAGACGACCGTACGGCGTCCCAGGAAGCTTCCAGGTTGGTCCACTCCAAATCATTTTGAGTCAGCGAGCTACAGTGTTGAGGGAAGCCTTCGCCTTCTAACGTGTTAATATTGTTGAAAGATACTTTCTGTCTAATTTCTGTTATTATCTAGATATTTTCTGTTTGTTTCCTAGATACTTTCTGTTCATTTTCTGTTTACTTTCTATTTTAGAGTTTGATTTCCCTCTGGGAAACACAATCATACACACACACACTCTGTTTGCACTAGTTCTCTTTTAATTTAAAACATTCTATGGCAAATACAAGAATATTCCGTTGCGTTGTGACCAATACATGTTAATCTGCTGAGCACAGACTCTAAGTTTTATTGGCCTAGGATTCTCCAGTACTATAGTAAATTCATATCATACAGGCCGAAGTTAAGTACTAGAATTTATATGTTTGAGGAAATTGTAATCACATTTGAGAATTTTGAGTTTTGAGTATTAAGTTAGTAATATTTCCTATTATAAGGTCTTGCTGTTTATAATTATTTTGATGCAGATCAAACTAAATTAAGTGTAAAATATTTCTTTTTCAATTCCTCAGTAAAGGGGAGAGTACCATCCTTCGATAACTCATGTGTGCTTTTTCTATTTTTTGTAATAAAGCCCTTTGTTATTGAATTTACCATCTTGTTTTAATTCCTCGCCTTTACCTGAGAAGGAGGTCCGTTTCCTTAGCCGGGCAACGGTCTTTTCAATGGCGCCCAACTGAATAAATTCACATATATTTTTTCATATTTTACATATATTTTTTTTTTCATATATTTTTTCTCTTACAAACTGGCGCTCAGGTACAGTGGCGTTCAATGTAAATTGGTTGGTTTTTTCTGCATCATATATAAGAGAGGATTTCTTGTAATAGATAATAGGCACAACGCTTAAAAATAATTACAAGCAAACAGGTGTTTACATGAAAGTATCTTTCAATCTGCCCCGTGGTCACGTGTAATATTACTATGTGAAACTAAACTATAATATCTCTTTGTGTGTTGAACCTATAATACTGTTTGTGTTATTTTGAAAACTTGGTATGTTATTTGACTATTGTAGGAAAAATATTATGTGTATTTAATGGTGATTCATGTGTAATTGATTGTATTTTTTTCTATCATTGGTTTATGTATTGGTGTGATATTTAAAACAGTATAGATCTGTTAGTGGAGTGACTTATACTTTGTAGGTAGGTATGTACCATTTTATTGCAAGTGTGTCACAACACAACAGATATTTTTTTTATATATTTGTTTGACATATCGGTTCCAAAACATTATAGAACAATTTCATTACACAAAACACATACACACATTTTTCCTTCTGTTCATTATATTTTAGGGTTCGCTCAAAATATTTGTGAGGTTCTGTAGATTCTTTTAATTGATTGGTAGTAGATTTTTTTTTAGGATTTCATTTACCTTTTGTTCATTGTATGTTAGGGTTCAGTAAAATATATAAGTGGTTCAGTAGCATTTTTATTCGATTGTTAGTTGGTTCGGGGGCTTTCTTTTTGCTTCTCATTTTTGGAAAGTCATAGCTTTTACCACAGAGATGGAGGCACGTCCATTACCGATCTATTCCTTGTCTAAGGATGAGCTGATTTACGAGGTGTCCATTCGTTCAGAAGTACCAGAATCTACTGTAGAGAAATTGCGCAAACAGCTCAAGCGTTTAATAGTGGAGATCCCTTCTGAAGAGATTTTAGAGGAAGAGGTGTGCGGCCTCGATGAAGAAGATATAATAGAAAAGAAACTGAATGATCTCAAAAACAAGTGGGAAGAATACGAGAACTCATACGATAGAGGCTGTTTCATTCGGGCCCGGGCTCTTGCATATCATCTTTATTTCAGACTAAGTCGTACATCACTCGAAATCGGGGAAGAGCCACAAACCTTTAAGAAAAATTTTCTACAAACAGTTTCAACTTTTTTGATAAAAATAGAAGGAAAAGGGACAGGCTCGATTCAAATTGTTTCAGATCCGGTGGCTACGTCTTCACCAATTGATCATGAACAACAAAAGCAGCTAGTTGTCGAATGCCAGGGATCAGGTATAGGGAAATGGAATATCAAGTTTAATGGCACTTCCGATGTCCGTTCCTTTCTCGAAAGGGTAGGTGAACTCTGCAGCGCGAATAATGTACCCATTTCTAGACTGTTCTCTTCCGCATCAGAGTTATTTGTAGATCAAGGTCTGTTATGGTATAGAGGAATAAAGGAACAAGTGTCGTCTTGGCTCGAGCTAAAAAACCTATTATTAGAAGAATTTGACCCAATAGACTACGATTATCGACTGATGGGAGAAATAAGAGCCAGGACACAAGGGGCCGAGGAACAAGTCAACATATATTTTTCAATTATGAATTGTATGTTTGCCAGATTAAAAAACCCTCTTCCAGAGGAAACAAAGCTCGAAATTCTGCTCCACAACATTAGGCCTTTTTTCTCAGAACAACTGGCGTTATTTGAGGTCACAACAGTCCAATCTTTGAAGGAAAAATGCAAGAAATTGGAAGCAGCGCGACAACGCTCAGATTATTTTGTAGAGCCATCTAAAGCAAGCAGCCACACTCTAAATCCAGGGTTCTCCTATAAAGGATCGAGGACAAAAAATCAGGTCGCGACACTGGAACAAGGTGGAAGACCATTAAAATGCTACAAATGCGATGCCACAAATCATTTCTTTGCAAACTGCCCGAATAAAAGGAACAACACTAGAATTCGATGTTTTTCTTGCGGGGAATTAGGATACACCACTAAGAGCTGTCCAAAATGTTCAAAAACAAAGATTGTGATTTCAGAACAAATTAATGCAAGGTCAAAAAACTAGTAAGGCAGAACCAAGGTGAAAGGACCACCAAAGCAGAATGGGAAAAGTGGCTAAGTTTTATAAAGAGTTTCATGCGTTCACGTAAAGATGCGTCTTTTGCCTCGGTTCTGTTCACACCACACAACACAGATATACGGCCATATATTAAAGTAGACCTTATGGGTTTAGAATTTTACGGATTACTCGATTCAGGCGCATGTTTGTCCATCATAGGAAACGACGCGCACCACATATTGATAAAGCTAGGACACACAATCCAGGACATTGATAAGTCGGTAGCAGTAGCAAACGGGATGGAGATTCGAGCTATTGGTTTTATGTTGTTGCCATTAACTTTGAATGATGTAACACATATCATAAAATTTTATATCATCCCAAGCATCACTTCTGAGATTATTTTAGGGATTGATTTTTGGAGAACCTTTAACCTCGCTCCTGACATTTTGGAAATGCGAACGACCATTACAGATAAACCGGCTTAATTTATAGGAAGTGTGACCCAAGACCCGATACACAAAGTCTTGTCATATCAGGCCTTGTCACCATCACAGAGAGAACTTGCAGACACAGTCATTGCTAATTTCCAGGAGGTCTCATCAGATAGAAAGGGCCTTGGACGTACTTCATTGATGGAACACAAGATTGACACAGGCGATTCTCCTCCAATCAAGACCAAACAATACCCGATGTCTCCAGAGAAAAGAGAAGCTTTATGTAAAGAATTGGACAAAATGTTAAAACTAGGAGTCGTCACACCAAGCGAGAGTCCATGGAATAACCCCGTTCTTTTAGTTCCAAAAACAGATGATCAGTGGCGATTTTGTCTCGACTGCAGGAAATTGAACGCAGTCTCAAAAGGGGATGCTTATGCAGTACCATATATCCCTCAGATCCTGGACAGCTTGAAAGAGGCCCGTTTCCTGTCATCAATCGATTTGGCATCATCCTTTTGGCAAATACCATTGGAGGAATCCTCGAAAGAAAAGACTAGTTTCACCGTACCCGGTAGGGGCCTGTTTAAATTTGAGGTCTTACCATTTGGCATAGCTAGCGCTTCTGCTAGGCAACAACGTCTTATGGATTTTTTATTCCACGACGGTTTTGCAAGTGATATATTGAACGGTCTTGTGTATATTTATGTCGATGATATCATAATCGTAAGTTCAGATCTAAATTCACACCTGATTTTGTTGAATAGAGTTCTTGAAAAACTGAAGTTTGCAAACCTAACAATAAACTTAAAAAAATGCCGTTTTTTCCGAAGCTCATTGCGTTACTTGGGATACGTAGTAGATGAAAATGGCCTGAGAACAGATCCCGAGAAGGTCCGCTCGATTTTGGATTTTCCGATCCCAAAAACGGCAAAAGAAGTCAAAATGTTCTTAGGTACAGCATCATGGTATCGTAGATTTATTAGAAATTTTGCTACTATCGCTGCTCCACTAAATGCATTGACCTCAACTTCTAAGAAAGCTCCAAGCTTTAAGTGGAACCAAAAGGCTGACGACGCGTTTAATGCCCTAAAGGAGGCATTGGTTACAGCTCCAGTATTAGCATGTCCAGACTTTGAGAGACCTTTCACGATACATTGCGATGCTTCATCTTTTGGCATAGGTGGCATGTTAACACAAACTTTTCAGGACAACGAACATCAAATAGCGTATACTAGTAGATCACTGTCAGGAGCCGAGCGCAACTACAGCGCTACAGAAAGAGAAGCGCTAGCCGTTTTATACACGATAGAAAAATTCCAGGCGTACCTAGGGACGAGGCTTTTCACTGTAGTAACAGACCACGCGTCACTTAAATGGTTTATGCGCTTGGAAAATCCAACCGGAAGGCTAGCGCGTTGGGGTTGTCGTTTGTCACAGTTTAACTTCGTCATAACCCACAGAAAGGGCACAGAACACACTTTTCCCGACGCCCTCAGTAGATTAATAAAAGTCGAGGCTATCGTAGACAACCAGCAAAACCAAACAAGCGATAAATGGTACGACAACATTCTAGAAGGTGTTCGTTCAAAAGCAGAAAAATTTCCAAACTATCGTGTAGAAGGTAACAAACTCATGAGGTTTTCAAAAGCAAAATACTCCCTTTGCAAAGAATTTGAATGGAAGGAAGTTGTAAGGACATCAGAAAAAGACTCCATCTTAGCAGCGAATCACAATGATCCACTCGCAGCCCATTTAGGGATTTTCAAGACTCATCGCAGAATTAGTCTACGCTATTTCTGGCCTGGAATGTTTAGAGATATCCGAAATTTTGTAGGAAAGTGCGAGACTTGTGCATCATACAAATGCAGAAATAGGCTAACCCCAGGTATCATGGGAAAACCTAAGGTTTGTTCTCGTCCATTTCAGGTGTTATCGGTAGACATGGTAGGACCCTTGCCAAAGTCAAAATCAGGCTTCATTTTTCTGTTCGTAGCGACTTGTTGTTTCTCGAAATACACGATGCTGTTTCCACTTCGCAGGGCAACAAGCGCATTAGTAGCCAAAACTTTAGAACAAGGTGTTTTCCTGATCCACGGTGTACCAGAGACTATCATCGCAGACAATGCAGGAACCTTCACGGGACTAGAGTTTTGTAATCTGTTAAAGCAATATAAGGTACCAAGATCACACTATACTCCACGCTACACGCCCCAGGTCAACCTAGTGGAACGCTACAACAAAACAGTAATGACTGCAGTATCTTCTTACATCAGGGAGGATCATAGGTCATGGGACATAAATTTACCAAAGATACAGTTCGCCATAAACAGCGCAGTAAACGAAACTACAGACTTCACTCCGTTCTTTCTCGTCCATGGTAGAGAACCAATCATAGATGGATCATTTTATTCAACTCCACAAGGTGATTATGAACCCGGAATGCCCAGGGAAGAATATGCAGGGGATTTAGAACATCTCAAGGAGATCTTCATAAAGGTTCAGAAACAAATGCTGAAAGCCCACCAAACTAATGAGAAATATTATAACCTAAGGAGGCGCGACGTGAAAGTAAAAGAGGGTGATATTATATGGAAAAAAACATATCCCCCTAAGTGACGCGTCAAAATTCAAAGCAGCAAAATTGTGCAAAAAATATGAGAAATGCAAGGTAAAACGGGTTTTATCTCCATTGGTTTTCGAATTAGAAGACATGTCCGGAAAAGCATTGGGATCATGGCACATGAAAGACCTAAAAGTCTAAAGATAATGTTTTTAGAATTCAACCTTCACTTTATTTCTTTAAAATATTTTAAAGTTTTCACAATTATTACTTCGATAGGGTTTGTCTCCTAAAGGTTTAGTTCCAGCAACAAAATTATTTGATGTTTTTTTTTTCTTCTTTCTTTTGCATTATTTCAGTTTGTCCAAATTCTATCGCTATACTATTACACACAGTCTGTTGTCGGTAGATGGTATCAGAGCTGAGGACAGCTCCATATTTTCAGAGGAGGGGTAGGGCCGCTTGTGCTTTCTCTCGCTCACCTCTCATTGTCAGCGTACGATTCACATATTTTGCGTATATACATGAAGAATGACTAATCAGAGAGTATTTTTGTTTTGGTGATCGTATATTATGAGATACATAATGATCGTTTTTTTATAGATTCAGTCGTGTTCGGAAAATCGGTGGGGTGGTGCCGGTTACGACGGATCTGGTTTTGTTTTGGTGATCGTATATTATGGGATACATAATGATCGTTTTTTATAGATTCAGTCGTGTTCGGAAAATCGGTGGGGTGGTGCCGGTTACGACGGATCTGGTTTTTTTTTTTGGCACGCCCTAGTGGTGTGACAAATTTTGTAGCACATATGTCTATGCGCGAATTTCAGGCAAAAATAACCTTAGCCGGGTTAGACTGATGGCCGGATACACGGGTGCGGATGACAACACCTGAACTAAAGAAGCCTGGGTCAAAACATGGATTTTCATGAAGGTTTTTTGTGGAGAGTAAAAGAATAACCCTGGACCGCATATGGTTGCGTGAACATCTGTCCCGGGGAAGGCTCATTACTAGGAGATGATTTCTGGAATAATAGAGAAAGAAAGATTTAATGGGTAGTCCAATAATATTTTGTACATATTTTCTTTGTTAGTTCTATATTTTCATGGAGAGCAGGGTCAGACCTAACCCTGGACCGCATATGGTTGCGTGAACATCTGTCCCGGGGAAGGCTCATTACTACGAGATGATTACTGGAGTAATAGAGAAAGAAAGATTTTATGGGTAGTCCAATTATTATTTTTTAGGTATATTTTTGGTGATTTTTTTTGTTGTATTGTTATTAGCTGGCGAGTTTTGCAGGGTAAATTTGGTTTAGACTCTCAGGTTTTGGTTTCTTGTTTTAGGTTTAGCTCAGCCAACTTAGAATTTTTGTGTTAGAATATAGGATTAGCCCGGACGAGACAGGATTTTTTTTTGATGTGTAGAACATTGGTCCTGGCAGTTGGAATAAAAAAGGAATGGCAATCTCGATAAGGTAAAAATGTATAGAATTGGGGTAATCACTCATGTGACATTTACTAAACGATTTAAAGTACATTATTTGTGTCAATGTTTGGCATGTTACTTTGATCGAAATTTAACAGTAAACTTTAGTGACTGGCTAGGTAGTTGGATATTTTTGTTCAGGCATATTATGTTATTTTATTTAGAAACATATTTGATCCTAGTCCAGCATGTTATTTTTTTTAGTTTTTATCAAACGAGCGCAGAGGCGGTTTAGACTGGTGACCTCTTTAAACTCAAGCCTAAAAACTAGTTAACCAAACAGAGGCGGTTTTTTCTGGTGACCTCTATAAATGAAAAGCCTAAAACCAGTAAAAGCGCGAAGAGGCGGATTTCCTGGTAACCTCTATAATAAAAAGCCTAATTACCAGTAACAGAAATTCTAAAGCGGGTTTTTCACTCGATACTTTTCTTTACAATGGTTAGGGGAGTATGAATGTTTTACCAAATGTAGCATAAGTCCCAACAGCTAAATGTTCGGTACTGTGTCTATATAGGTTGTTTAAAAGGAAAGTGAATGCTCACAATTAGGTGTGTAGCAGGACTTATGGTATGAAAGAAGGATATATAGCGACTTACTTACTGACTATACCGGATTTGTAGTGATTGATTTTTGTCAGAGATTTTGTAAATAAAAGGAGTGCAATGTAAATGTATAAATTTTTTGTTTCCACAAATAGATTCACCCGAATAGATTGGCATTATAACAAAATGATTAGGAAACATATAAGAGGAAATATGCTAAATTAGAGATCTTGATAAATATATTGTACCCGGTTGAAATGTCACATGAATGAAGGAGACAGGAGGAGAAGGGACTTAGTGCATAGGTTAATTTCTTTTTTTTTTTTTTTTTTTTTTTGAAAGGTTTGTTGGTAAAATTTTAGTTCCAGGATTGAAATTATTGTTAACTTTCGGCCTGCGCCTGCAGCAGTGAACTTAGAACTGCGATATTCTGTTGGGGAATTTGGTCATATTTTTTTTGTTTTCATTCTTCGTTAAAGTTTGCGTTTCAGAGTTTGTTTGATTCAATATATTTTGTTTGGGGATTTACAATATACCCAAAAAGGTCCAGGAAGTTTTTTTTGGTTTCCACATTGTCAATGAGTTTTTTTTTTAGTCTGGTTCTGTTTGCTTTTAAATCTCTTATTGAAATAGTTCCAGTGACTGTTATCGCTGAGGGCAGCGAGTGTTTCACATTGGCATGTGAAACTTTGGCAGGAGAGGGTGTATTGTAACATGTTAAATCATACTCCAAGTTAGATTTTGTTATAGATCTCGATAATAGAATGTATTGTACAACGCCATCTGACGAGGAGCAGCGTCTTTTCTATTAGATCAAGTTGTGTTTTCTCCGTATCTGAAAACCAGACGCCGAGTTTGTAAAAAACGCCGAACTCCACCGCGCGTGCGCCACTTTCTTCGTTAAAGGAATAATGAAAGCTTTTCTTGTTGAAGACAGATTGATAATTTCGCCTATCTAAGAATCAAGAAATAATGGTTGAATTGGCCTCTGCGAGTGAAAGGGAAAAGTTTTCATCTACTGTCTCAAAATAGATAAAATGGTTAATCCACGTAGCGACAGCTAGCTACAAGTGGCGTGAACTAGAAGAAAGGTGAAAACTAAGTGGAGGTATCTGTCGGCAAGTAGCGAACTTCTTAGTGTTGCTATTAATAATTGACGTTCCAGGAATATTTCGGGCTCTGAATAACTTTGGAAGAGGAACGGCTTGTTTAAAAATCCAGAATAGGTCGCATCTTTAAGTTGGCTAACAAATAATAATTACAGAATGCAGCGTTTGATATGTCGAAAATTATTTAAATCTAGAAATCGCTTGCGATGGTCACACCATGGAAGGTTTTGACATAACGCAAAAATCACGTCAAAGTTCCAGAGAAATTCTTTTTTTTGTATGGACTTCTTCGAGTAAACACCGGATGCTGGCTGATATGTACCAAATCTGGCTGGAGGAAAGTGACCAGTATTACTAGGCCGACAAGGTCTACTTTACGAAGCAAATGGCAGAGTTAGTTCTGGATTTTTCGAGATAACCGGAAGTTCAAAGTCTCAGTAGAACGCTACTCGAAGATGCAAAACAAGATAGTATATAAACAAGTGAGAAGCCTGTGGATTGGATTTGGATTTCGGACGTAAAACCGAATTTACTTTATATAGTTGGCACGTAATTAAGATCGACGCAGGCGGCAGAAAAATACGCAGTTTCTCTTGTGTGAACAAAACGACCGAGGCACGCTGTCCAGAACGAAGCTGCCCTGTTACAGGCGAAATAAGTATACCAGTGCAAAAGCCAGGTTAGTGTGTTTACCCGTGACTTCAGTTTTGATCCAACGAAATATCTGATTTGATTTTGCACCGCGTCTATCTAAGGCGGGCATCTCGAGACACATTTGAACACGAAGGAACGTGGGTTTCAGGTTATATCGTGCATCTACGGTCGGCTATTGTCGTCACCACTGCGAGCTGCTGTGCGCGATCACCCGGGGCTCACCACCGTTCGTGGAAGAAGCCGGTCCACGAGGGACTCCAGAAGGACTCCAACACACCACCTGTCCAGTAGAAGATTTCACCACCGTTCGTGGTCAAGCAGTAGGAGCTGATCGAGTGGAGTAAGGAGGCGTTCCGCGGCGGTACGCGAGACGACCGTACGGCGTCCCAGGAAGCTTCCAGGTTGGTCCACTCCAAATCATTTTGAGTCAGCGAGCTACAGTGTTGAGGGAAGCCTTCGCCTTCTAACGTGTTAATATTGTTGAAAGATACTTTCTGTCTAATTTCTGTTATTATCTAGATATTTTCTGTTTATTTCCTAGATACTTTCTGTTCATTTTCTGTTTACTTTCTATTTTAGAGTTTGATTTCCCTCTGGGAAACACAATCATACACATACACACTCTGTTTGCACTAGTTCTCTTTTAATTTAAAACATTCTATGGCAAATACAAGAATATTCCGTTGCGTTGTGACCAATACATGTTAATCTGCTGAGCACAGACTCTAAGTTTTATTGGCCTAGGATTCTCCAGTACTATAGTAAATTCATATCATACAGGCCGAAGTTAAGTACTAGAATTTATATGTTTGAGGAAATTGTAATCACATTTGAGAATTTTGAGTTTTGAGTATTAAGTTAGTAATATTTCCTATTATAAGGTCTTGCTGTTTATAATTATTTTGATCAAACTAAATTAAGTGTAAAATATTTCTTTTTCAATTCCTCAGTAAAGGGGAGAGTACCATCCTTCGATAACTCATGTGTGCTTTTTCTATTTTTTGTAATAAAGCCCTTTGTTATTGAATTTACCATCTTGTTTTAATTCCTCGCCTTTACCTGAGAAGGAGGTCCGTTTCCTTAGCCGGGCAACGGTCCTTTCAGTGTTACACGTTTAGCATAAAGTTATATGTTGTCCGATGCCACCTTATTTAAACCTAAAACTTTGTAGTTTTATGGTTAAACACACAATTGCAAACTAACCCCCTTACTTATAAAAAGTTATGCAATGATTAAGCAATGATTAGAAATTCCGCACAGTACAAAATTGTACTATCATTGCATAACTTTTTATAAGTAAGGGGGTTAATGTCAAAGGCATAACATTGTTTTTGCAGTGGAAGCTTAAAAAGACACGCGCAAGCTAAAATATTTGGTAGGTAGCTATTTCTAGTGGTCTTGGGAAGCTGAGATTTGGAATACTAATGAAACTTTGTAGAAAAGGGAATTGATCGTAAAAGTGTCATTTTCAATCTAATTTTTTTTCTGCGATCTAGTGGTATTATAAACTAATATTTTAAGAACTAAGCTAGTCTTATTGTAAGATCTAAATTTTGAACTGAAGTTTTGCAAATAACTTTTACTGTTAGAAAGATATAATATTCTAAATGTATGCAGGCTATAGTTTATTCTTTAGGGTTCCATAAGACAAAAAGAAATAAACAAAAATGAATTTTACAAAATAAACCAACAATTTAGAATAATCAAAAAGTTTCTACTAACAAAAAACAAAGCTTACTCAAATTTCAGCGCAGGCTTAGCTGTTTAATTAATACCTATATTAAACCTTATCATAATACAAGTAATATTAACTCACATTAAGAAGAAACCGAATCGGAAATATAATATGAACTAATAAACTCTGAAGAAAGGACTTTCTCTATAATTTAAGCGAATTAACAAATACGTTAACAAGCTGTTGCTCGTCCGTCCGTTCGGAGAGTTGCTAATTTGTGTCAAACGCCTCTTCCTCTAATTCCATGTGACTGTGAAACTTGAGTCTTGCGTTACATTCAACTTTTACCGTTTGATGTTGAAACTGACGTTACAGCTTTGACTAAATTTCCATTTGCGGATTTCGACGCTAAATTATTAAAATGAATAAAATTGGATAAATATTCTTAAACTTTAGGTTTAAGAATATTTACTCAATAATCGGGTACTAGGGTTTTCATTGTAACTCAGTTTTGAGCTACGTTTGAAATTTAGTTTCAAGTCTCCAGCTCATCGGGAAGTTAGTTTAAAATCAATTGCAAAAAGCAAATAGTATCCAACAGACAAACAACAGACAGACAATAAAGTAAGTTAATAAAAACGTCGTCGAATGGTATTAAAAAGTATTGCATCCTATTTACTGGGGAATCAATTTTAAGAATTTTGAACAATTCGGGTTGAATGTTTGTTTTCCATAAAGTTTATTTTTGTTCGTAGTTATTTTTGAACGCAAAAACATGCATTGCTTTTATTTATCCGCGGAAAAAAAATATAAAACACATTGTTACGCCGGTCGGTTCTTAGAAAAATAGTAGGTATTTATAATTATATAATATATATAATTTTATCCGAACAATATTATTGCATATAGATTCGGATATTATCTCTGTGAGTGTATCGCACACTGATATAAAACAAAGAGAACTACAACAGCAAGTGGCAAGTGTGAGTAGCTATGTAGCTTCAAAAGACTAATCACGCTATTATTCCCGAGCTTTTCATATTGTAACACGTATTGTTTTAACAACGACTACACGACTAAACGCGGTGTTTGTTTGTTACACTGATTGCGGACTTATTACGCGAAACCAAGTGGAAACAAAAAATGGTCCTTGTTCATATTGCTCATACGCGTATGGATTTTTGACGCATGATTACGTGCTAAATATGCGTGCTAACATGCGTAACCGTGCGACTTGCGTAGAAATTTAAAAGCTTACTTTGCCTACCTCATCGAGTGTTGTTCAAAGGCCTACCTAAATGTTCATTGTTTTTTTGACCACACGGTAGTAAACATACTAGATTAAGTCTTGAATAAAATTGGATCTCTGAAAGCCTTCAACTGTTTTTCTCAATTATGGCCCTTGTTTGTTTCCTTCGTCAATCACTGATCCCGTGTATGCCAGCAATTATAGTTACTTACATTCGGCGCGATATTTTAGTTCAAATAAACAACTGAGCTTAACACGAAAACTTTTTACGGAAAATAAAAACAGTTATGTCTATTCGTTAACTTCGATTTAACACTCACAATTCCAAAGCGTAGTGGAACTTCCCAATCTTTTCGGAACCTTTTGTTTGATGTTCAACCAATTAAACTTGGGATTAAGAGTTCTGGCAAATTAAATAACTTCATTTTTTGAGGAACGGGTTGCGGTAAATATTTCGGTTTGTTTTAATTGGAAATTATTAAAATAATTTCAATGTATAATTTTTAAAAGCTTTATAAAAAGTTAATATTCGTGAGTCATTTGATTGAATGAAGCGATCAAAAGCACTTTAAATTAAAATCTCTAAAATTTAACTCTTTCACTCTAATGTTAAAAACTATAATAATAAAAGTCAACTTGTCCACTCTAAGTAAACATACATTATCTTGATTAATCTTCCTTCCATCGTAATACTTCAGGATATAAACAATTTGATGACGATCCAGTTAATTTAATAGAATTTGTTTTTTTAATCTGTACTTGCGACATACTATCCAACACTTCAACAAAATCATTCCAACATAATTAGAAACTGTGTTATTTAATCTGAGACAGTAGGAAAGGGTACTTACTTGCTACGGTTTTATAGTAACCTACTGTTATGTTTGTGTTCTGTTTCGTGTTATTATGTGCTTCAGTAAACTTTGCAAGCATCTTCTATATAATACCTAGTCGTTCTAGTGAATGGTGCACTGGCCGTGAAAAGCCACCGCTCACTCTGACACTCATGCAACTACTTATCACCGCATAATAGGCCTTACTCATTGTTAACGAAGTCCATATTTAATTGGCGCAAGTTATGCACGGTTGCGGGAAAGCAAAGGTGCACAACCCATGTGGAACATTGCCCAGCGTTCGGGAAATATAGGCACAGGCGAAATTGACAAATGATCACTAATGTTGGTTTAATGGCTCTCATGTGGAATATCCTTTATAACGTTGAGATAAGATGTGATTTCTGGAAGGTGAAAATGTTAGCATTGTTAAGGAAACGTTTGGAGTCTTCTAATGTGCAATGTGTGATTCAGTATAAAAGGCCCGTTATCCTAACATTTACATGTTTTTTTTTCATATTTAGTTTTGTTCCTTTTTTAGAGAACTGTGACAATTGGCTGAAAGACGTCAAATGTCATCGTCAAACGTCAACATAAACCAAATGAATTGACAGCTTATTACGGGCCTCTGTGCGGATGGTGCCTCGGTGCAGTCTGTGGTCGAGGAGTGGAGCGGAAGAGCGTCAAATCATCCATCTACGAGTACTTCCGTCAAAAAGTGACAGTTGGTATACCTTGGAAGAGAGTGGTATTTTCCGTCGAGGCAGTTGGCGCCCTTGGGAGCTCCAGCCAATCAGCGTAAAGCATTTTGCCGCCTGTAGAATGGCGCCAGCAAGGCGACCTGTTGGATCTTCAACATTTTTCAGTTCAGTTGTTCATGAGATTTAGAATCAGCCAGATTGGCGTATGTTTAGGAACGGTAATGTGTGGCTTCTATTGAATTGTGTAAAGCTAAGTATTTTATGTAGAATTTTAGTAAAGTGTGTTTTAGATTGTTTTTTGGTTTTTGCATTGCTTTTTAATATCCTAGAAGAACAAGGACGCTTTTTTCACGATAAACGATACCTAGTCCGCGCGGACGAAGTCGCGTGCGGGAAAGGTCTTAAACAAGAAAGTTGAATAAAAGCGGAATCTATACCGCCAAATCAAAAGTGCCGATCTGCTCGTATACACACCATGTTATGCCGATGGGCCGCCTTATCACAGCAAGATCTCAACCTTGATCCTGTTAACTTTATCAAGTTCTCACGGAAATCAAAAACAACACAGCCTTTTGTGATGAAATTGTGTGTCAACCACAAAACACAGCAAATTATTCACTCACGCACACATGCTTCACCCTTTTTTTCTTTTAACCTCAATCATTACATTCGTATAATGTAATATCTTAACCTAAATCATGACAATAGTTTACAGTTTGTTTAGTTTGTCGATGAGGTAGCGCTGGCCTCTGGTATCGGAGTTTGTCAGGCCATCCGAGAGGCCATCTGACATGGCTTAACAGCTGGAGCCGACAGCTTAACGTGCCCTCCTAAGCACGAAGCGATGGAGAAACGCACATAACAAGCCATTGGTGCGGAGCCAACGACCGAACCCGGTATCGTTGAAATCTTATACACGCACTAGTATACCGCTAGGCTACCATAGCTCTAACTCAGTTTATAGTTAACTATTTAATAAAGTCATACCTAAATTGGCATACAAAAGATTAATTTTAACAAACCTAGGGCACCACCGGCAGTGGAGCAGGGTCCAAACTACCGGTGGCTAGGGCTGCATAATGAGGAACCTCCTGATTATGTGCTGCCGTGTCAAGGAGTACCTACTGCCTTCTGTATCCGATCTTTACTCCAATCATATAGCGAGAGCCTCAGAAGTTATTATTATTATTAATTCAGGTAAATTATGTAGGTATTCTAGAATATAAAACCCATATTTTTAAACTTTGTGTATTATATTTGTAGCCCGTGAATAATTCAAACTTAACGTTATCACATCTATGTAAATTATGCAAATTAGGCTATGAATTACCTATGCAATAACTAGAATTTTAATATGGTTAATTATTTTGATTAGTTCTCAAACATGTCATTTAGTTATACATTTTTGTTGCCCAGTTATCCTGGCTAGTCTGTTATCTCTCCCACAGCCTCGCCCCTGTCGCCGCAGCCGTCTTTCACAAGTCGTTACCCGCTAAATACACGCTGTAACTACAGAAACGATTTCCCCGGGCGCCCGATACACACTGTAACTACGGAAACAATTTTGAGTTTTTAATTCTTTTGATATTATTCTTGGTTTTAGACTTTGGTTTTTTGTTAGGTATCGGTTATTTTTATTCTAAGAAAATGTACTGTCGGAACTTAGGTACCTACTTAGAAAATAAAATGTAGATATTTATCATCAATAAATAGCTTTTAGATGGAGATAAAATTGGTAATTGATAGTTGAAGCAAGCTAGCTTATTCTACCTATTTTTGTAAAATTAAGTAAATGTACCTACTAACAGATTTTGACTTACGCTTACTGGAATAGAACGTATGTACCTGCCAATAAAATAAAATTGCATTTTCCAACAATAGCTTTTATTTATACCTACCTACTTGTGTTTGAAAATTCGTATAGATCATTCCGTCATATTACGGACAAGAGGGGATATATTTCCCACTTGAGAGATATAAAGGATAACAATCTACGACTAATTTCTTCGAAAACTGTACTCCTAGTACGAGTTTTTATAGTTTTTTAAACGTAATGTAGTTTATTTTAGTTCCATACATTTACTGGCAGTGCCTCAAGCGGAAACTTGCAGGAACTAAAATTGGTAGGACGGGTTTTATCAAATGTATCCAAATTCGATAAATGTTTTCGAGTATTCCTTGCATTTTAGCAGTACGAGTTGCCACTTTGACAAGTCAGTGGTAGCAAACTTTGACGAATTCGATAATTTTCAAAGTATTGTTACTCGCTAAATAAATTATCGTGAAAGCTTCATGAGATCTTGCGATTTTTTATTTTATTATGATAACGCGATGGTATCTTGCGTGGAGGTTAGCCTCGGAGGCTGTAGTAGCTGACAATCGTTAAGGGGAGCGACAGAAGCTTGACGTAGGTGGAGATTAATTACACCCTGCCGCATCTCTTACACTAACTTTGTGCAACGGTATCGGCTCAGGGATCACTAAAGAAGGTTTTATCTCTGTAATACTCTGCGGGAAAATACAAATCTCAAAGAATCTCTCTAGAGACCAAGGTAAGTTAATAGCTAGGTACCCAAGTACTCATGCCTATAGATACCTACTTTATCTTATTTTGAACTTGTATTTTGTATTTTTGTAGCACTTATGTACCTACAAAAATACATAAAAAAAAAAAAAAATGTAGTGCGAAACACTACCAATCTACCGACTTTACAACATTGAGGTATTATTACTACAATAATAACTCAATGCTTTACAATTTTATTACAATGTCGCGATGACGTCACATCGATTTATATTTTGCCAAATATAACTGAAATGATAAAACAAACACTTAGTCCAGGGTTCCCAACTAATAGTTATCAAAAATCAAGTATTACATCGAAGCTAGATGTCGTACTTCAGGCATAAAATCAAAATAAAATAACTAAGTTTTGTTGGAATACTTTGGTCCGTAACTTCGTTAGTACTGAACGAAATTAAATACCTTCTTAAAGAAGATTCTTCCGGTACCTTTACCGGAAGATTCAGCAAAAATCTTTCTTTCCATTTATCACATCAATTAAATGTAAATCTATAATCATTTTTTTCTCAATAAAACCACAGATAAAGAAGATATACGAAAAACAAAACGTCAAACACCAATACGGTGGACTATATTTTATCTCTTTTTTTGCTTGTGGGGAAGAGAGATTAGAAATATGTAGTGTGTTACTAATAAGTTCGTTCAATCGACCTCTTCGAAATTTTTTATCGTGTAAATTTCATTTGAAAACATGAACTCGTCCTACCGATTACACCCAAAACTGTTAGTTTAGCGAGCTCACGAAACAAATGAGCGGGCTCAAGAAACTTTTTCCGTTTTCTTAATGTGCAAACTTGTACTAGGCGTACTGATGTCTACTACGTAATGGGGAGAAAGGGAATATGATACCCACACAAAAAAAAACGAAGGGAAATAATCTAGACGATTTTTCTTGGAAACAGAATATATAACTTTTATTTATACCTACTTGAGTTTGTAAGTCCCTACAGCTTATTCCGCCATAACAGGTAGGTATATTTATCACTGGGAAGGGGCATACCATTTAATCAGCCTATAGTATACATGGACCTAGCAATATTTTCTACCAAATGCCTTCTATAGTAAAAAGTCATTCTAATGGAATTGAAGTGGTCTCAACTGACTCTAATGACATTTTATGAGCCTCTATTATAAGAAACGCCTGAACCGCATTTGATTTCTTTCATAGCATACAGTATGTATTACTAATGTGATACTTATTAATGATAACTTATTGATGACATTAGCATGTAGTTCACCTGATGGTAAGCGCTTTGCCTGCCTGGTATTCCTAATGATATATTTGAAACTCACTGATGAAAGTAAGTACACATTCCTAACATATATGTATTAATGTGTGCTTACTTGTTATGTTTTTTTATATGGCTCAGGATAGCTAAGTAAACGAAAATAAACTGTCATTTTATCAGCCTAGTATGCCTAACATGAATTTTGACCTAGCAGTATTTTCTACCAAATGCCTTCCATAGTAAAAAGTCATTATAATGAAATTGAAGTGGTCTCAACTGACTGGATAGATTTCCTAATGACATTATATCAGCATATAGTATGCAAGGATTTATACCTAGCCTTTACTTAGCAGTAGTTTCTTGAAGAAATCATATAAGCCTAACATAAAAGGATTTTTACCTAGCTGTAGTTTATTCCATAAAAGGAAACAAAAAATATGAGTACAAAATGTATTTATAAAAAACAAAATGATACATTTATTTACAACTGGTGGCGACTGGTTACAACCGTTGCATACTAATAAATAATAAAATAAAATTGTAAAGATTACACTCTGCCTTTCAATAATGGGGAAAACACATTTTTTTGACAGACGTGTAAAAAAGGAACAGGCACAGTTATACATATCAGAACAGGGCAGTCGTGTATAACTGAACAGTGGAACAGGAAAATCCAACATCTCAATCTCTATGGTACATTTATCATGGATTACGTAGTCCGAAAAAGGGAAAAAAACCCCTCATGAAAAAAGTAAAGAATAAAATCTAGATTAAGATTTATCTTCGAAAGATGATGCATAGGCGATAAAAATTATAAGATACGGATGGAACAAAAAATTCATGAAAAATAAACAGTACGAAAAATGGGTAACATTATTCCCAACAGCAAAAAAATCCGCAAAAACACTAGACTGATCTCTCTTTGAAAGTCTAAGTCTAGGCTATGATAATTATAAAATAAAGAACAAAAAAAGAACATACGAAAAAATAAACATTTTTTTTTTTCTTATTAAACGAAAATATCTAACAAAAAAGCAACGAATCTAAGCAATAATCGCGTCGACTGTACTTTACGGTACTAGAGCTCGATTTTGTATGAAATTTCGTATTAGTTTTTACAATTTACGATTTTTATGAACACACTAAAACACTAATTATTGGTGTAAAACAAAACACTAATTATTGGTGTAAAACATGTAGGTACCTGACATAATAATGTCCTCACTAAATCACATTTATTACGTGGATACACAAATAAAACACATAATTTCTTTGATAAAAAGTAGCCATGTTTGAGTCCGAACATAAACAAACACGACTCTAAAAGTTCAGACTCTTTTTCACTAATAATCATTTCTTGAATTGAAAAACTAATATGATCATAATAATCGTCACTGTTTTCCGCGTAAATTGATTTATAACACGTGAACACAGAAAAATGGCGGCTCGGCTCGCTCTTGAATTTCCGGGTTGGCGAACTAAGGGTGCATTCCGATTCACGATAATATCGATGTGAGCGATTACAGTGCTAATTTGCGTTCCGATTCAGGAGGGCAATTCACGATTTCGGGATATTTTATCGAATCCCGATATATATCCTGTCTAACATTTCGACAAGAAATATCGCGAAATTATCGATTTTCCTAAAAAAACGCTATTCTTGCGACCGGTAGATACTCGTATAAAATATCGAAGCCTTAGACGATGTGTTTAGGGTGAAGATGAAAAACGTTCCGTTTTCTCGATTGTCATGTATTTTTTTAAGAAATTGCCCAAAATATTCTGCACGTAACGTATATTTAAAAAAAAAAAACAAGACGTCATGAGCCATCTGTCTGTCATCAGCGGTGTCAAGCTGTCAGCAAAGATCAACAGAATGTTAAAAACTTAGAATACTTATCATCGCATTCCTTGTAGTATCTCTAAGTAGTGCATTCCTCGACTTATTGAAGAACAAAACAAAAGGTCCATCCACCGCGGTACCACCGCTGCAGAAATAGCTCGAAGGATTAATGATGTCATCATCATCATCATCATGTCAGCCTTTAGAAGTCCACTGCTGAACATAGGAAATTTTGACCTACAGAACAAGTCCCCTAAACGCCTGGAGACCCAAGTTAATAACGAAGAATTAAAAGCGACCGTAGAAGCGGTTCCATCGCAAACCACGTCAAAGTTCACGCAGGCTTCGTTGTAAGTTATAAAACAGTTTTAATTCACTTGAAACACATTGGAAAAACAAAAAAAGCATGAAAAATGGGTACCGCATGAATTGAGTGAAGCACACCAACAAATATGCGTCGAGTGCTGCGTTAGATTACTCAACCGGCACAATAATGAGGGGATTTTCAATTGTATTGTTACTTGTGATGAAAAATTGATCCTGTTCGATAATCGGAAACGCTAATCTCAATGGTTGAACCCAGTAGAACCCGGCAAATCCTGCTCCAAGCAAAAGTTGACTCAGAAAAAGGTACTGGTGAGTGATTGGAGGACCAGTGCTGCTGTCATTCACTACATCTTCCTTAGATCTGTCCAGACAATAATAATTATGGCAGATGTGTACTGTCATCAATAGATTACCACTTTTTCAGCAAGGAAAAATATTTTATTCCGATGAGGCAGTCCAAACAGCCTTCAAAGTTTTTATTGATTCTCGCTCCCACAATTTCCTCAACAAAGGACATCAATGAACTGCCTATAAAATGGAAAAAGTGCATAGATAGCTATGGTAACCCATACACCTAACTGCCCTGAGTGTGATGTCGTGAGAGATGTTCACTATGTGCTGACAGAATGTGTTCGGAATGAGGCCCAGCGACAGGGCATGAGTTATATTCGATAGTAAAACTAATGTTGGTATGTGTAACGGCATCTCGGCTTCCCGCTATCGGATAAAGCCAAGATGTTGGTTAAACTTTATTTGTGTGTTATGTGAGACCGTAACCATACTCACTAATTGGTACCTAGTCGTTAAGTTATAATAAGATGATTTTACTTATGGGATTGACGTGGTCACTGCGTGACAAAACTCCCATTTAAATAAAGATTATAAAAAAACAATGATACGTACATACTTTGATTGATTAAATTTATAATTTCATCGTATTTGGTTGTTTTATTTTTTCAATAATTATAAAATGTCAATTTCATATGTAAAGATTGTACAGATTGGCTCTCAGAGTTAAGCTTAATTGTAATTTACAAGCTGAAACCCCTGCCTGCGGCTTAGCTCCCTTGATAACTTTGCCTTTCTGTTCAACCTGTAGAGATGGAATTTCAAAAATCCCTCCGTTGCACCCATAGAATAAATACTCAAGGAACATTTGTTCCAAATTTCAAATCTCTAGTTCTAGAATATTTCAGTTTAGGCTGTGCGTTGTCTGAAGTTAGATTATAAGTAATGACTATAATCTACTCAGATGCTATACGTATTGTTATAGTTTTCAGTAAAACATTATTTTTATTTAGAAGAGTATGAGGTCAGTTAATTTTGTTTGTTTTATTACCCGACTACAGCAAAGCAAGGGAAGGGTAATGAGTTTACAATCTATGTATGTATGTATGTATCTATCCAAGACTACAGTATGTATCTATGTATGTGGGTATGTGGATGTTCCATCATAGCGTCGCACCTATTGGTTTGATTTAGACAAGCGAGGTGACAATCGATTTGTATTTAGGTATAGTGTCATTTTTTTGCCCAACTACGGCAAGACAAGGTAAGGGTTATGTGTTAAAACTAAACATTAGGTCCAATTTTTACAAGTGAGGTATATATTGATTCGTCTTCTTTGCAAGAGTATCATAGGCTATTTTTTACCCGACCATAGTCGGGTTTTAGTTATTGAACTTATTTCTTGATTAGTACTATGGCTTATGTAATAATTTTAGATCTTGAGTGGGTTCCGGCAATTTATTCTGTGGTCTCGGTTCATTTAATAAAACGCAGTACATTAACTAAAAATAAATGTTTTATTTCTCAATAATTATTAAAATACCTACTTACATACAATTTGACAAAAAGCAGAAGTGCATAGAAGGCGCGTGGAAGCAAACGGGCTATGGAAATTCCGACAACAGCTTTCAGAAAAGTTTTGGCTGACCAAAGACTTCAAAGCCGAAGTGATGACATCGGTGGAACCTTTTTTGCATCAAAGTAGCCTTGATTTCTACAGACGAAGCTGCATGGTGCAATCCAGTCAAATGTTACAAGGTGCATTGCGGAGGTTGTCAGTGCACTGAACCATTTAGATGTATTTGAACAGTGGGTTCATTTCCCTGAAACATTCAATGAATTGAACAGAGTTTTAAGAAGAGTTAGTATATTATACAATCTACTTAATTTTCATCAACACAGTTGGATACCTAGCTGTCAACGCATCTAATGGTGCGTTTACATTAGGTTGGTTTGGCCGTACTCGACTGCAGCCGTCATTGGTCACCATATGACATTCCAGCTAAATTTCACTGCAATAATCGACCAAATTTTGTCACCGATCTAATGTAAATGTCTATGTTACCTACATGGGATGGGAATAAAACCATGAATGTATGTTTCAACCATCAATGTTTGTTCTACCAACTGAAGAAGATGTATAAAGTTTGTAAATTAATTTGCCATGTGATACCCCTTTACACCCGCGGGTGCTGTGAGAACCAGCAAAGGAAAACATTATATAGGCGGCGCGTTTTCTTGCACATTATCAACAACTGTAATTACCAAGACGCCTGCCATGCCCAGTGATTATGGAAAACCCCCAAATTTCTTATCGGGAAGCCCATGTTCAAATGGCAGTAGACATTTTGGGGCTCTTGATGATGATTGATGATGTAATATGCAACATAACTAGGTATCTATAAAATATGTTCTATTATGCTTGGTAATAAATAGCTTGTGCATTGGTAGAGTGGGTCGCAGTTACTCACTCTGTTAAACTCTGTCTTATCTTATGTTGTATTTATGCATTATTATTACGTTGGTAATTTCGAAAAAGTGATACTGTTCTGGCTCTATTGTAATTATTTTAGTGGTTGTTTACAAAATAACATTTTTATTAAGAAGTGTTTTTTTTTTGGAAAAATATTTATATTTTTATTTTTGGTGGCCTAAACAAACATCGGAAAGAATAGATGCCAAAGAAAATAGTAGTCACTCACTCACTTTAGACTCAAAGCGTTGGTAAATTAAAACCAAGGATGAATAAAACCTACATATGTAACAACTGAATTAGTTTTGACCATTTTCCATCATTTTGTTGTTGCGTTCCTGTGACTACCTTCCGGCTCCATCATCAGACCCTGAAAATCATATAACACCAGAGAATCACCAAAACCAAATGAGCCCAAACTCGAAGTGGTTCCAACATTTTGTTGTTGAGTACCTGTGACTACCTTCCGGCTCCATCATCAGACCCCAGATACCACATAAAACTAGAGAACTCATTAAGACAAACCAAATGAGCCCACGCTCGAAAGGGTTCCATCATTTTGGTGTGGAGTTCCTGTGACTACCTTCCGGCTCCATCATCAGACCCTGAATACAACATAACACCAGAGAACTCACCAAGACAAACCAAATGAGCCCAAACTCGAAGGGGTTCCATCATTTTGTTGTTGAGTACCTGTCACTACCTTCCGGCTCCATCACCAGACCCTGGATACCACATAAACCTAGAGAATTCATCAAGACAAACCAAATGAGCCTAAACTCGAAAGGTTTCCATCATTTTGGTGTTGAGTTCCTGTGACTACCTTCCGGCGCCATCATCAGACCCTTGATACGACATAAAACCAGACATGATCTCATCAAGACAAACCAAATGAGCCCAAACTCGAAGGGATTCCATCATCCGATTGTGTAGTTCCTTTGACTACTACTATTTCTACTACTACAGTAGTTTTTAATTGTCATCAGAACTACACCCATGTGCAAAACTTCAGCATCTTTGGACGTCCTTAAATTGTTCAAAATAGACTTGCAATCCAGTCCTAAACATTATAACACAGTGAATTAAATTAAAGCTTGTTTAAAGCTACTAAACCAATTTTGATGAAATGTATACAGTACCACTCTCGAGGTCTTCTTACTCAAGTAAAAACAACCATCTAATTCGGTTCAGGAATCCCAAGATATTAGAGAACATAAACTATAAAACAACTTGATTTTCTAATAAAACTACTGAACCAATTTTGATGAAGTTTATATGGGACTACACACAAAGATTACCCTTTTGAATAAAAATACAACCATCTAAATCAGTTTATAAGTCTTAGAGATAAACACAAAATAAAGGCAATATAAACACAAAATCGAATGGATTTACTCATCAAAACTATATATTCTCGAAAAACTGCTGAACCAATTTTGATACAATTTATATGGGACCAATTATATGGGAAAAAAAACGTTTTTTGGTTGAAAGGGTCCACCCTTTCAAACAAAAAAAGATTTTTTTTAATCGGTCCGCAATTGACGGAGATATCGACCGACATACATAAAAAAAACATACATACAGCCGAACATATAACCGTCTCCTTTTGTGAAGTCGATTAAAAATACAATAGAAACAAACCTAAACTCAAACTAAATAGCGTGATTCCTACGTGTGTCTAACCTACAAAAACTCACTCGATATGTCAGTAATAAGCCAATATCGACCGCAAGGGAACATGTTACATGTCGATCGCTAGGACTCGATAAATATCTATGGTGATATTGCGAGAATAGGAAAAGACGCTGTCATTCGATATCCGCCATTTTTTTCGATATTTATCTTTTGTGATAAATATCACTTCGTGAGAATGAGTGGTTTTCCAAGTGTCATTTTAGCATTATATATTTCTCGCTAAATGGCGTTGGCGACAGTTTTGGTTACAGTACTGGAAGGCAATTCTCACCAAGTGATATAATTATCACAATAGATAAATATCGAAAAAAATGGTGGATATCGAATGACAGCGTCTTTTGCTATTCTCGCAATATCACCATAGATATTTATCGAGTCCTAGCGATCGATATGCAACGAGTGGTCCCTAGCAGTCGACATTGGTTTATCACTGACATATCGAGTGAGTTTTTGTAGGATATACACAGCACACGTAGGAATCACGTTTGTTTGGAGCTAGGTTTTTTTGTATTGTATTTTAGAGTATACAGTTACTTATAGTAACATTAAGATTATTTTTCTTAAGATGACGGCGGAGGAAATTATATAACAGGTTTCATGATTGACGTCGATTGCAAGCAAAAGTGCAAAGAAGGCACTCGGTCGCGAGAGCCCCGTTGGATCTCTCCAACAACAACTTCTATCCCCCCACCGTATGGTACGTCTGAGGGTACCCAATGATTCCAATTGAATGAGCCTATGATTATTGGATGCCTAGATGGATATTGATTGGTACAACCATGTAATATATACATCAATGGGTACAACAGTAACTGCGACCCACTCTACCAATGCACAAGCTATTTATTACCAGGCATAGTAAAACATATTTTATAGATACCTAGTTATGTTGCATAATACATCATCAATCATCATCAAGAGCCCCAAAATGTCTACTGCTATTTCAACATGGGCTTCCCGATAAGAAATTTGGGGGTTTTTCATAAAAACTGGGCATGGCAGGCGACTTGGTAATCACAATTGTTGATAATGTGCAAGAAAATGTGCCGCCTATTTAATATTCTCCTTTCCTGGTTCTCACAGCACCGTGAAGGGTTATCACATGGCAAATTATTTACAAACTATTACACAACTTCTTTAGTTGGTAGAAGAAACATTGATGGTTGAAACATAGATTCATAGTTCTATTCCAATTCCATGTAGGTAACATAGACATTTACAAATTAGGCCAGTGACCAAATTCGGTCGATCGTTGCAGTGAAATTTAGCTGGAATTTCATATGATGACCCAAGACGAGTACAGGCAAACCAACCTAATGTAAATGCACTATTAGATGCGTTGAAAGCTAGGTATCTAACTGTGTTGATGAAAATTAAGCAGATTGCATAATTTACTAACTCTTCTCAAAACTCAGTTCAACTCATTGAATGTTTCAGGGAAATGAACCCACTGTTCAAAAACATCCAAATGGTTCAGTACACTGACAACCTCTGCAATGAACTACAAGCTGCATTTGACTGGAATGCACCATGCACCTTCATCTGCAGATCAAGGCTACTTTGATACAAAAAAAAAACACCGATGTCATCACTTCGGCTGTGAGATTTTTGGTCAGCCAAAACTTTTCTGAAAGCTGTTGTCAGAATTCCCACAGGCCTTTTGCTTCCACGCGCCTTCTATGCACCTTTGCTTGTTGTCAAATTATATCTAAGTAGGTATTTTAATAATAATTGACAAATAAAACATTAATTTTTTGATAATGTACTGCGTTTTACTAAATGAACCACACACCACGAGACCACAGAATAAATTATTATATAAAACCCACACAAGAATTAAAATTATTATATGAACCATAGTACTAATCATGAAATAAGTTTAATAACTAAAAAACGACTATGTTCGGGTAAAAAATAGCCTATGACACTCTTGCAAACAAAACAAATCAATTGATAGCTCACTTCTGAAAATTAGACCAAGTTTTTAGTTTGAACACCCTTAAAAAAATACACTATACCTGAATACAAATTGATTGACATCTCGTTTGTCTAAATCAAACCATTATGGGCAACGCTATGGTGGAACATCCACATACCTACATATATAGATACATACATACATGCATACATAGACTATTAAACTCATTGAAGGGTAATGAGTTGCCTTGCTTAGCTGTAGTCAGGTAATAAAACAAACAAAATTAACTGACCTTATACTCTACTAAATAAAAATAATGTTTTACTGAAAACTATAACAATATGTATAGCATCTAAGTAGATTATAGGTATTACATAGAATCTAACTTCAGACAACGCATAGTCTAAACTGTAATGTTATAGAACTAGAGATTTGAAATTTGGAGTAAATATTATTCTATAGGTGCTATGGAGGGATTTTTGAAATTCCATCATAGATGTTGAACAGAAAGGCAAAGTTAGCAAGTGGGCTAAGCCGCAGGGGTTTCAGCTAGTAAATTATAATTAAGCTAAACTCTGAGAGCCAATCTATACAATCCTTACATCATTATGAAATTGTCATTTTATAATTATTGATATAATAAAACCAAAAACTATGAAATTATAAATTTAATCAATCAAAGTATGTACGTACCATTGTTTTTCTTATGATCTTTATTTAAATGGGAGTTTTGTCACGCAGTGACCATGTCACCCCATAAGTTAATTCATCTTATTATAAGTTAACGACTAGGTAACAATTAGTGAGTACGGTTACGGTCTCACATAACACACAAATAAAGTTTAACCAACATCTTGGCTTCATCCGATAGCGGGGAAGCCAAGATGCCGTTACACATACCAACATTAGTTTAACTATCGAATATAACTCATGTCCTGTCGCTGGGTCTCATTCCGAACACATTCAGTCAACACATAGTGAACAGCTTCCACTACATCACACTCCGGGCAGTTAGGTGTTTAGGTTACTATAGCTATCTGTGCACTTTTGCCATTTCATAGGCAGTTCATTGATGTCCTTTGCTGAAGAAATTGTGGGAATAAAATCTTTGAAAGCTGTTTGGACTACCTCTATCACTCGACGCGTATTTGTTGGTGTGCTTCACTCACACTTCATGCGGTACCCATTATTCGTGCTTTTTTGTTTTTCCAATGTGTTTCAAGTGAATTAAAACTCTTTTATCACTACGGGGGAATTGGTTGCTACAGCGCCAAAGGGGATTCAGCCGTTAGCAGTAGCTGCCCCATACACAACATTAATCCTTAGAGCTGTTTCTGCAGCGCTGGTGCCGCGGTGGATGGACCTTGTTTTCTTCAATAAGTCGAGGAATGCGATGATATGTAATGGAAGTATTTTAAGTCTTTAATATCTGGAGATGTTTGCATTCTTTGCTGACAGCTTGACACAGTTGATGACATATGGCTTATGACGTCATGACGACTTGGACTTTTCTTTTTAATATACATTACGTGCAGAATATTTTTGGCAATTTCTTCAAATATTTCATCAAGTAAACACAATCGAGAAAACGAAACGTTTTTCATCTCAACCCTAAACACATTGTCTATGGCTTCGATATTTTATATCTACCGGTCGCGAGAATAGCGTTTTTTAGGAAAATCGATATTTCCGTGATATTTGTAGTCGATATGCTAGACAGGATATATATCGGGATTCGATAAAATATAACGAAATCGTGAATTGCCTTCCTGTAGTTTGGTATGACCAAGGAAGTTTTTTATAT
The DNA here is from genome assembly GCA_946251855.1 of Alsophila aescularia. Classification (NCBI taxonomy): domain Eukaryota; kingdom Metazoa; phylum Arthropoda; class Insecta; order Lepidoptera; family Geometridae; genus Alsophila; species Alsophila aescularia. The sequence continues at coordinate 9,506,469 of OX276378.1, read as the reverse complement.
TCGTATGTCATCGTGATATTCGTATTTATGTATGTTTATCCGTTATCTAGTGCCCATAGTACAGGGTATCCTAGTTTGGGGCTAGGTAATTGGTGTGGAATTGTCCCGAATATATTTATACTTATGTATGTACATAGAACTTCCTTGGGTATGACCAAAGATTTTGAATTACACTTACTGGGTATGACATTCTGCGTTTCCTTCTTTATGGCATGTTGTGCGTAAGTTTTCTAACAAATTCATTACATTTTATTGTTAGTATTTTCTACCTAGTTGATAATCTATTATATAAATTACAGCTACTGATACAAAGAAAATGGACAGTTTTATTTAGATTTAATTTATCTGCTACAATATAGGGGTATATAAAATCTGAATATGTCAAAACTGCCAATGTCATAACATATAACAAATTTCACTACACAAACAACTCCACAAATGCCATAAAACAAGAAGTGAGTGAGTGAGTGAACTTTTCGTTCGATTGATTCGCTATTTTTACGGTAAAACGCTAATTTTACCTGCTTTCGATTACTATGTTCATTTGAGTAAATACCAAAAGTTACGCGAGCGCTATCTCTTGATGATGAAAGAACTAAACTGACAATGCCTAATGGAAAACTGCTCATTGCCCTCCAGTGGCCCAATTACATAACTTGGCTTCAATCGAATTCTCAATATCGCAACCACTAATGCCTTGCGATAGAGTCGAAATTGCTATGCAAAAAGTGATAATTCGATTGTAGCCAAGTTCTGTAATTGGGCCATTGATATCGCGTTCACGGCAGTTGAGTGCTGCAGTTGATTCGTAACGCTCGTGAGCGTGATTACAAGGACACAACAACATTACCTCAAAATTTGCTCAAAATACAAAGTATTTACCCGTGGGCAAAGTAGTCTGTCTAAAAATAGGTCAATTGTCATTAGTAATATTTGGAAATCTGTACGAAAATCACACACAACTGGAATCAAACAACAGTTTTCTTTGCAAACAACTGTCAGTCTGTCACTTTGACAGTAGCGCTAGCGCTCACGGTGATATCGGGTTGGGACATGGTCGGTGTAATCGCAAAATGGCGGATGTAATGACGCAATCCGTGATGTCACAAGGGATATCGTTGCTAGAGCCATCGTATCATCGTAGCTGACAGAGTTTTGTTAATTTTTGTTTACAGAACTAAAATTAAAACCATATCAGCTCTTTAAAACTCCCCTAACCTCGGATTAAAAAGGATTGTTCTGCATGACGAGCGCAATAAAATATAGTAAATTCTAGTCTTTAATTTTGTTTTGAATAGAGATTTGGTGAAAAATGACGAGTTGATAGCTAAGACAGATTTTAAGGCACAAATTAAGGATGGTAGCCTAGCGCTATAGTGCTACTTAGAAACTAACGACACCGGGTTCAGTCCTAGGCTCCGCGCCAATGTTTCTTTGGGGTTGGCTATGGAATCAAGGGGCATGAGCTGGGGGGAGGGGGATGGATGTTGAGAGTTGTAGGGTTTCCCCCTGGTGCCCCCCACGGAGACGCTTAGTTTTTTTTGAATTGTATTTAGTGTATGTGTACATGGGGGGATTATATACATTTTTAATATGTGCTTACATATTAAAAATGTATATACCTAATCCCCACCACCCCCCATTTCTGTGAGAAGTTATTGTATAGACAAGTATTGGTGCTAATCAGTTTTTCTTTGCTGCTCAGTGGGAATTAAAAAAACCTTTGGGAGTAGCCCGACTGCTGAAATGTATTGCTGATATAATAAATTGCGCTTTTATATTACCAGCCAACACTCAACTAGATGTTATGAAGTGAGCAATAAATCTTGAATGTTGCACACATTAACAGTGTCAAACGGATTTGATTGTAAAGTTACGAGAGCATCATCAGTGCCAGTTATACTATTCAAAAACCTTCGGGACCTTTACACTATTTTCACGTAGCCTTCCATATTTATTGGTGATCTAAATGTACATTTTGATCTCTTATTTATGATTTATTAGTTTTTACAGTGGTATTCAATAAAAAGTAAAGGTATTATCAATTCACTTGGCAACTCTTGATCAATAAAAATGTTTATTCTGACAAACTTCTTCTGGAAAAATGATTCGAGGAAAATACCTGCTGAAAATATTTCACCTTAAATATTTGAAGTTAACAAGTTACATTTCTACGAAATCAGCAAAAAGTTTATGGGAAAATTTGCTTGTTTGTTGGAATATCTTATAGTTAATAAACCTTTTTTAAGGGTCCAATTTATTAGAAAAAAATAAGATGGAATACGATTAATTAAATATAAAAAAATAAAATATATTTGGGACAATTCCACACCAATTACCTAGCCCCAAACTAGGATACCCTTTACTATGGGTACTAGATAACGGATAAACATACATATGTACGAGTATTATAACATCCATGACTCGGAAACAAACATTTCTGTTCATCACACAAATGATTGCACCTTGCAGGATTCGAACCCGCGACTGTTTGATTACGTACCTAGGATCACTAGCCACGAGACCAACCGGTCGTCACATTGTCGGTAATTACATTGATAGTAGTCCAAAAAATAAACAGAATCTCAAGAAAACAGAATTCATTATCATTTGAACATCGAAGCACTCGAGTCAGTGTATTGGTCTAATATGCTGCAATGCTACGAACAAAGAACACATGAACAAAGTGTCTTCGCCATAACAGAGACTCAGAAAAGTGTTCCTGGACTTATTTTTATAGTCAACATAACAGTTTAAATTACATTTAAATTCCTTAACAGACTAACTGATGGTCAAAAATATGAAATCAAAATGTAAAGCAGATTAAAGTAACAAGTGGAAAAATACAAGTGTACATATGAAGAAAGTGTTTAATTAAATTATTGGACGCTCTGATAGATATGAAATGAAATATTACTGGTATCATTTCATGTCACATATTGTCAATGTATTATATAGACATATAATATTACTGTCAACTTAAAAAACTTACATATATCATTGAGCTGCGGTAACCTTCTAAATACCTTCTACTTATAACCTCGAAGTAAAATTAGATAAATTAGTTACCTAGGATAGAATGCTTGTGTAAACACGGTCGCCCTTGAGTTTCTTGAAGGAGTCCAAATAACAAACCACAGAGACACTATTCAAGTTCAATGTTAACTCACAGACGCTGACATAACATTTCGAAATTGAATTTTGAACATGAATAGAATTCTCAGAAAGCAAGATGAGACTTAATTCTAATGCATGAGTCAGCGAAGTACCTCTACTGCTATTGTTTGTACTGGGATGGTGTGCTTTGCTCACGCCCCGCAGACGATAAATGGACCTCCATTCTTATATTGGGGCCGTTCGCTGCATATTTTACGAAGGGGTCAAGAGGCTGAAAGCACTTTCACGGTAGATAAAACACGCACAGTAGCATTAGGTATTGTGAAAAACTATCAAAGGTAGAACTGAACGGAGGACGTTGAAACTGAAAAGGCTTTAATTGAATTTCGGTAAATGGAAGAATCTTTAGAGGGGGGCCCCTCTAAAGATTCTTTTATTAAATCACTAGCTTTCCCATCCGCGACTTCGTCCACACGGACTACTGTTTATCGCGAAAAAAGCATCTCATGTTCTTCTAGGATATTTAAAACCAATTCAAAACTAGTTATATCACCAACGCTCTTGATGTTTTTTGACAAACTTGTTATTTCGTTTCCATGGCAACAGTTCCCTACAGCGAGTAATCATTCAGTCATTTTCCAGATTTCCCGTGGAAAATTACAATTTGATGGGATAAAATGTATCCCATGTTTTATTCCTGTATATCAGATATCTTCATTCTAAATTTCATCATAATCCGTTCAGCCGTTGTCTCGTTAAAACTCCCCAAACAAACAAACAAACAGACAGATAACAAACAGACAACGTTTCACTTTTATATATTGGTATGGATTGAAGAACCTTTTCGATGTTGTCTATACAACTAAAGATTGGTAACTGAGCCATATCTGTCACATCACAATATTGAGCCTCTCCCATTAATAGTCGTTCTTTTTATATTCACTACGCTTGTTAGGCGGCTTGATGGTCGCAGTAGATGTTGACACAGGTACATGCTGCTAACCATTTCCTGAGTTCCTTTTGCTGGTTCTCACAACACCCGCGGGATGAGAAGGGGTGGTCCTGTAACTAAGGCTCACACAGCGAAGATCCGTAATTACCCGTATTGTACATGAGAGAGCTTAGAGTTTTAAAAATGAATACTCTCCTATCTAGCGGAAAACTTCGTATGCGCGATGCAGAACCCTATGCATAAAAACTTCCAGTCCATACAAAACGTCATAAAATGCATAAAAACCATTAGCGCCATCTATCTTTAGAAGCATGTGTGTGTGTATGTTTTTACTCCTTCAAGCTCAAACGGCTAAACGGGTTTGGATCAAATTAAGTACTAGGATATGTATATTATATCCTGGATTAACACTACTTTTCATTATCATCATCATCCATTATCATAATCCACGCGGGTGAAACCGCGGGCCGCAGCTGGTTGAATATAATTTTGAATTACTTTTGGTCTCAACTATTTAAAGATTTTGATGGTGGTTTCGGCTTTAGTTTCAACATTAATTGTCAATAATGGCTGAATTGCTCAACCAATATATGCTAACAAATGTAAATTGCTCATTAGTTCCATAGGGTTTTAAAGTTATCTAGCTAAAACTACTTCATCATCCCTAGGTTTAAGTTGTAGTTCACGCAGACAAAGTTGCTGGCAACAGCAGGCACTAAATAAACCTTCATTGTGCAGGTTCTTCAAATGCTTTGAATAAGCGAATAGTATTGACGCGGTGAATTGAAAAGATCCCAAAGTGTTTGATGTTCGTTAAGTCAGCTGAGTTTATTTTTTGAAAAGCTTTTGTTATAGGTACGTATTTTATTATAGCTAAGCTAAGCTAAGCTATTAGGTAATTTAATTATAGCGCATAACATAGGGGTAAGAAGGCACTGAGTCTCTATGACGAACGTTTGTAAATTCATGTGACTCCATCAATAATTACTACTGGCAGCTCTTCGATTGTATGGCTTGGCAGGAATACTACACCACAGATACTGTGGTTTAGGTTCATAGCTGCACATAGGGCTTCTCCATAGCACGCCACAACGAACCTTGCTAGTTGCTTGCGTCCACAGCCTTATAGTATCTCTTTTTATTCTTAAGTACTTACGATTCTTTGGTGGAGCTATAATCTTATCAATTATCCTTCTATCTAACTCTTCTTGATCTCCAGTTATACCTTTTGAGTGGATGGTAATGTTTAAAGCTGTATAAGACACGATGATTGTTTTGTATTGTATTTTTCTTCATCTCTGTAAACAATATCATTTATGTTAACATAATATTATGATTATGGTATAAAAAATTGATTGTGAGATGTTAGGAATAGTTATCTGATGAATAATTCTTTATAACTCATGTTAAAATGTCCTATAACTGGCCGAATTATAGTCTGGCCTGCCTTTAGTAATGTATGGTTTTTAATTAGAAATGGTATGAATGTTGAATCAGAATTATCGAAGTTATGTATAACTACCTCCAGACATACTTTTTAAACATGTTATGTACTTCGGTATTATGTATTTTCATAGAACAACATATTATTAGTTCATACTATTAGTTTCTGTGGGTAAAATAATTTCCGAAATTCAAAATCGAAATAATTTCGAATGTTCAGAGTTAGATTTTAGACAAAACGATGTGTGAGGTATTATTGTGTAATTCTTATCTTACTTTGTTAGTTTATTGCGTAATTCTTGATATTTTGGATAAATTTGTAAAATTACTTAACTTGATATTTTTGATCATAATGAAGGGTTCATGAAAGACCGGATTTTTCCAAATCTATTGAGTAGGTATAATATTTTTGTTGAAAAACGCCCACAGGCCGACAATATTACATTTTTAGTTTATTTCATTTTGACAGAAGTAGGTAGTCAATTAGGCATTTGTTGTCAACTTCATTCTCTTAAATTTTATAATTCGAATTTAAATCTTGACCGACCTCATTTAATTCTGTATCAAGTTACTGCTTATTGATAAATATGACTTTTATTATAATGTTCCTTTTTCAAGCCTTTGAAAGTCTTCCTTTTAAATAAAAACAAAATGGGGGTCAGTTATCATTTAGGTTTCAATCAGTTATCATATAGATATGATATAATAAACAAGTAAATTTCTAGAAGTAATTTCCTCTTAAGATCTTTTATGATCTTTTAAAATCTATGTAAAAAATGTTAAAATAATAAAAAAGTGAATTCAAAATTATAAGTGTCCATTTATTGGTAAAAGTGATAATACCTTGGAATTTGTTGAACTATTTTTTAAATAATCCCCCTTAATCTCATAGATTATTGAGGAAGATCTACAAGGCTGCATTATACCAATTCTTCACCAGCTACGACGGCTTCGCCTGGGAGGCGACGTCACCGGACCCCGAAGTTCCTCGGAGGAGAAACACCTGCCGAAAACCAAGACGGATTTAATTTGAAGGGAGCTCGTCCGTTGTGATCTGGTATGGAAGTTAAAGTGCCCCAAGGCACCTGATTTACCCACAGATCTCCGAGAATTAAGACGGCTCCAGGACCGTTTCCACCACATTGCCGAGGATTGAAGTTGGAGACCGAAACTCTTCATCAGACCGAAAACCTACTCCGAGGCAGTTGAGAACGAGTTGCTGTCTTTCTCTCCGAGTTGCTGTCCTCCTCTCCGAGTTGCTGTCTTACTCTCCAAGTTGCTGTCTTCCTGTCCGAGTTGCTGTCTTCCCCTCGAACAGTTCCAGATACTACGGTCGTTCAAAACGAAGAACATTTTACCTCACTAACCTTACGTATTAATATTAGCTTTTTTTTTTTTTTTTGTTTTGTTTTGTTTTTTTTTTTTTTTTTTTTTTTTTATTAAATTTAGGAAGCCTCCCCTTAAAGGATAGGTAGGTCCTCAATTCAATAAATTTAGGGAAATCTGATAGGGAAAACTTTGGAGTCTAAAATTCTTTCAAAAATATTTCCTTTGTTTTTTTTTTTTTTTCTTTTGAATTGAGTAATTCTATAGATTGCCTCGATCATCTATAGATTATTCAAGATAGTCTCTGATTAATAGAGTAAGTACCTAGAGGTAATGCTGCGTAACACGTAGATGCCTCCTCTTACTCCCATTTAAGAGAGATCCACCTCTCCCCTTACTTAATCCTTAAGCGTTACGTGACAGCCTCTAGGTAGGGACCGTTCTACGCTACATTTTCCGATTCATCGTTGCCATAGAAGAACCTTTCTTTCCCAACAGTTATCGGCAGGCTACATAGCTAATTATAAAACATGTTTTTTTTCTCTTCATATATGTCGATTATTTGTGTCATGCTCCGCAGCAGCGCCACCATAATTTATAGGGAGCAGTCATAGCGGAAAGTAATGTACGTTGAACGTACACCATGTACGTAAGTCGATAATTGCTGTGCATAGAACAGAAAACGAAATAAACATTTTATTGTAGCGCCACATAGAATTCGTACTTAGCAATATTATTAGAAACTATTAAATATTGACAACTAGTGTACATACGCTCCTTATACTGTACGTGCTGAAAATATTATGATTTAGTAGTGATTTAATGCATTTAATTACATAGGGAAAAATTCAGGTAAGCAAAATCTTTTCTGACAGAATTTGTGTACCCATAGATATAGATCAATCTAGATATTTAATAGGTGCACCGTGGTGCATTGCTTCCAAATTATTATCGACTTTTTTCAATCCTCCCGCCACTCGCCAATATCGTTTTCCGCGATGTTATCAGTTTTTTTTTATTTATTGCTTATTCATTAATGTTACGGCAACGGACTCGTGCTCACACCATTTTGTCACCACGAGTTTTTTTTTTTTCCTTGTTGGACGTCACGACACGAGGCTAAAACGTATCGAGTTATTATAATATTTATAGTACTAGGAGAGCCCTTAGAAGGTTGGAGATTGGAAATTGGAGGGGTGGGGAAGGGGGGAGAATTGGGGAGGTTTATATAAATTGTGGGGAGGGTATGGTAAAGTAGGGAGAAGAGTGGAGCAGGGATGAGAAAAATGAGGGATAGTCAAATTGAGAAGTGACAACTGTCAAACGTCAAATTATCAAGAATTGACAGCTGATGTCAACAATTACAGACTTTGTCAGAAATAACATAGTACACGTATTTATCCGAAAGTATTCGTAGTTGCTTTAAGCAATAAATTGCGCGACCGACTAACTGCTGCTCTGTCACACTGGTGTGATGGTTAGTAGGTAAGTCATCATCATCATCATCATCATCATCATCATCATCATCATCATCATGTCAGCCTGTAGAAGTCCACTGCTGAACATAGGCCACCCCCAAAGAGCGGCAAGACGAGCGGCAAGACGAGCGATCTTGAGCCACCTCCATTCACCGACTTCCTGCGATGGCTACAATGTCGTTGGTCCATCATGTGGAGGGTCTCCCTACACTTCGCTTGCTTGTTCAAAGTCGCCATTCGAGAACCTTTATCCCCCTAATGGTTTTCCGTTCTGCGAACTATATGGCCTGCCCATTGCCACTTCAACTTGCAAACTCTGAGAGCTATGTCGGTAACCTTGGTTCTTCTACAGATTTCCTCGTTTCAGATTCTATCATGTAGTGATACACCGAGCATAGCTCTCTCCATTGCACGCAGAGCTACTTTGAGCTTGTGTATGACCAATAGTTAGCAACCACGTCTCAGTGCCGTATGTCATCACTGGCAACACGCACTGATTATAAACTTTTGTCTTGAGGCTCTGAGGTATCTGTGACGAGAAGATATGGCGTAATTTCCTGAACACTGCCCATCCGAGTTGGATTTGTCGTTTGATCTCTTTGTTGAAGTTAGATCTACCCAGTTGGATCGTCTGATATAAGTACACATAGTGATCGACAGCTTCAATAATATCGTTCCCAACATAAACCAGCATAGGTAAGTAAGACTGCTTAATTTCTCGTTGTTTATATATCACCTGTCATTATTGACATTGTTGGTCATTTCTCTCATCAGCTGTCAATACTGGATGTTTTGATATTTGATAGTTGTGACCTGTCAATTTGACAGCTGTCATATGAAATGAAGATATCAATGAAATCTATTACTTCTGTACAGAAAATACTAGTCTAAGATCAAGAGTTAGCCCTTTTAAGTTTGGCAGCTATCGCCCAAAATGAAGATATCGATGAGATCTGTCACTTTTGTAAAAAAAACTAGTAGACTACTAGTAGTTAGTTTCAGAGTTATAGCCCTTTTAAGTTAGACAGCTCTCAACTAAAACGAAGATATCGGTGAGATCTATCATTTATTTAAAGAAACTACTTGTCAACATGATTTTCGGCACTTTAAAATGTAAAAAATTTATTAGTACTCAATAGAACAAATTGTTTATTTTTTGTATAATCTGTTCTATAGTAGAACAGCATGGACGGCCAATAAACAATTTTGTTCGGATCCAATATGTCATACTGCTCAGTATAACAATTTCTTTTGTCGTATCTTTTCTATAGTAGAACAAATAGCAGAACCAGACTAACCCCCAAGAGACAGGTCCAATTTTATTAAAGTTTTTTTTATATAGGTAGTTTTTTTTTTCATTTGCCTAGGTTACATCGCAAGGATGGCCCCTATTAATATTACAATCTAGCCTTGAGTTAGGCTAATAAGTAATTTAATATTAACTTAAACTTTTAAAATGTCTTAACTAAGAATGTGTCCATTAACACTTTTCTTATTGTCTTTAATAAGGCGAAGGCACTTTGTTCATGTGTTCTTTATCGGTAGCATTTTCACTAGCACTACTTCACACTAAAATCACTGACACTAAATACTACACTAACTCGAACGGTTTAGTTCTTTTAAGTCTTCTAACTATGTCCGTGTGGTCGAGGAGCTGGATCGCCTCGACATTTACATGCTGGTGAAGTCTACGTTCGTGAGCTTCTGCATAATTTTTAATAACTTTGTCGACAAACTCTACTTTGAGGTCCCGATGGAGATCGTCATTTCGTATGTACCAAGGAGCATTTACAATTTCCCTGTGTACCTTATTCTGGAATCGTTGTATAATTAATGTATTGCTCTGTTTGGTGCAGCCCCACAGCTGTATACCATAAGTCCAAACTGGCTTTAGGACTTGCTTATATAACAACAGTTTGTTGTGAATTGACAGCTCAGAGTGTCTTCCAAGTAGCCAAAACATTATTTTATATCTTAATTCTAGTTCATTTTTCTTCTTCTTGACGTGAGCTTTCCAGCGGAGCTTAGCATCAAGCGTCATGCCGAGATACTTAGCTGTATTCTCGTACAGGATTTGTTTATTATTGATATAAACTGGAGAATACTGATGATGTTTGTTGCTGAAGTAAATGTGTACAGATTAGGATTCATTTAGTTTAATCCTCCATTTTTCGTCCAGCTGTGGACTTTATTGACAGCAATTTGAACCTTTTCCGTTGCTTCTGCATGGGTGCTTCCTACAGCCATTATGGCTGTGTCGTCCGCAAAGGTGTATAGTAGGTACAGGACCGGACCTAAGACACTTCCTTGTGGTACTCCAGCTTTTATTTCCTTTAGTTCTGAAAATACATTTTCTTGTCTTATTCTAAATACTCTATTTGTAATATAAGATTCTAGTATATCCGCAAATTGTTTTGGTAGCATATTGTTCAGCTTATATAATATAAGACCGTCATGCCATACTTTGTCAAAAGCTTGTGCTACATCTAGAAAAACCGTAGAGCACACTTCTTTATCTTCAATAGTTTTTTCGATGATGTTTGTGATTCTGTGCACTTGATCTATGATTGAGTGCTTTTCTCGAAACCCAAACTGGTAATCCGGTGTTAGGTTCCTCTTATCTATGATTAATTTTAGTTTTTTGAGCAACAACTTTTCAAATAGCTTTGACATGATGGGCAGTAAGGAAATCGGTCTATATGAAGTTGTTTCATGAAGAGGTTTCCCAGGTTTTGCTATCATAATCACTTCTGCAACTTTCCATAAGTCTGGTACATGCTTTAACCGTAGTGTGGCATTAATTAGTGTTGTTAACTTGACAATACCTTTTCTTGAAAGGTTATGAAGTAGTTCCCCTGATATTAAATCATACCCTGGTGATTTCCGCCGACTGATACTTAATTTTATTTCTCTTAAGACTTCTCTCGGTGTGACTAGTTTTATATAATCATCAATATTATGTGGCAACTTGTTAACACAACTTGTTGTTGTCTGTAAGGACTTCATTAATTTCACCCTCATTCGGTTTAAAGATAGTTTCTAGGTGCTCTGCCAACCTCTTAGCTTTTTGCTCATTGTTTACTGCCCATCTCCCGTTTGCCATTTTAATCGGTGGGATTTGGGTGATTGGCCTTTTAAGATTCTTAGTAGCCTTCCATAGGGTAGTATGTACTTCCATAGTAGTCTGTACTGCGGTCACTGGTTAGCTCCTGAAGATACTTATTGGTGAAGTCATCGTTAAAGCACTGGATCAGCCTCTTGATTTTTTTAGTTAAATTATTTAGCTTTCTTTTGTCTTCAGGGCACCTAGATTGATGCCACATTTTCTTTTGCTTTCTTTTCTCCATTATAAGGTGTTTAATACTCAGGGGGTACTTATTTCCTTTCGTTTTTTTTTAATTTCTGGCGTGTTTTCCCAAGCTGTTTGTTGGATTAGCCCTGTAAAACGTTCTATATCTGAATTCAAATCTTCCGTTGTCTTAAGTGAAACATTGAGGTCTATATGACTATCTAAGTCTATCTTAAAGCTCTCCCAATCGGTAAACCTATTAACTAGTGTCAGTGCAGCTTCTTTAAGCAAGACTCTCTCACTTATTTCTAACAGTATCGCAGAGTGGTCCGAATTCATATCATCGCTATGTTCTACTCTCAAGTGATAAATGCTTGGTAATAAAAAAGTTTATGAGGTCAGGAATTTTATTGGGATTCGTTGGCCAGTAAGTTGGCTTTCCAGTAGAAAAAGCGTCACATCTCGTCTCTTTTATGGCACATAATAATTCTTTTCCTTTAGTAGTGGTTAGTCTGGAGCCCCAATACGTGTTCTTGGCATTGAAATCACCTCCTAGGACAAATCTATTACCAAGGCGTTCTAGAAAGCTCATGTGCTGTTCTTTTTTTTATTATGTATTGAGGTGGGCAGTAGATAGCAGATACAGTAAGAGGTTTTTTTTTGGTTTGGAGACAAATCGCCACTGCTTGGATATATTTTTTTACGTATTTCAGCTCTTCATAGTGCTGGAGATGTTCTTTAACTATGACAGCACTACCGCCTCTTGCAGTATTATCTGGATGAAGTGCATGATAAACTTTATACCCTTTAAACTTAATAAAGGATTGCTTCATGGAGTGCGTTTCCGATATTAGACACACATCCACGTTTTCTAAATCTAGGACTACTTGTAACTCGTTATGATGTTTTTTTAGCCCATTTGAGTTCCATGCAAAAATTTTGAGTGTGGTGTTTATTTTCTTGTCTTGGTAGCTATTTTGGCACTATTTTCCATTTTTTTCAATCTTTCGTTGAATGAAGATATAAACTTCAAGATTTCATCAAACTTTTTATCATTGTTTAGAGCCTGAGGAGCCTCTGAGACATTTTCTTTCCCTCTCGATGCTGCTTGTGCATAAGAAATATTTTTGGTTGTGAAATTACTTGTTAATTGGCTTTGCTTCTTTTGGCAATGGCTATCTTGTTTTTCGCTTGCTACATTTCGTAGCCGTACTGCAGTTTGTTTATTTAATGTTATGTTCCGGATTTGCTGGATTTCTTTTGCTATAGTGCATACCCTGTAGTTGGCTGGATGTGGAGCTCCACAATGAACGCACTTTGGTTTCTCCTCTCTAGGTTTTGTACAGTCCTTGGTAAGGTGTCTACCTGTGCATTTTACGCATCTCGGTTCTTTGGAGCAGTATTTTTGAGTGTGCCCATAGGACTGACATCTTTTACACTGAGGAACCAATTTGGTGGTTTTTAATGGTTGTATTTCGACATTATAACCTAATACAGTTTTGATGCTGTAAATTTTATTTATCTCCTCGTCATTTGAAAAAGTTAGCATAAACATATTGAGTGGATCTTTAGTTTTACAACTCAATTTATTAACTGCTTCTACGATCTTGTAGCCCTTGTTGTGTAGGTCTCCAACAATTTTTTCTAGTGTGCATGTATAGTGCAATTTTTTAACCATCACTCTTATTGGCCTCTCTTGCTTATTTTCATAAGAGTGCCAGAGGCAGTTGTTATCAGTAAGGGATTTTTTTATTGCTCTGTATGATTGTTCATTAGTGGCATTGACTTTAACAGTTTCCCCATTCATCATTTTTATGCTGAATGCGTCCTCTGATTGGTTTTCTGAGAGATTGTCAAAGAAGCTCTGGTAGTCTTTTATGCCATCTACTATAATAGGTGGTGGCAAAGGCTTTTTCTGATTTTATCCTTGCTTTTTGGATCTTGATTGCTTGTTTCATCTATAGCGGGTGAGGTGTTCAATTATATTATTTGTTCTTATAAGATAAAAATATAATTTATTTTTATAAATATAAATATTATTATTTATGTTTACGCTAAGCAGGCGTTAACTGCTATAAAAATAACATAAAAGAAGAATATAAAATACATTAGTCCTGTACTTTATTGTATTGTGTGTTCAATTTTATCCAAAATGGGCTTGGTAGTGTCGTTAATTGTAGACGACACTACTGGTAGCTTGGCTGATAGTGTCGTTGCCAAAAAACGGCCATGGCGCGGGACAACGCGCCGCTCGTGGCTCGTCGGCTCTTTCCGCCTCAGCTCGACGATATTCGATGTTTCACATAAGCGAGGCGTCTCGCCACAGTTTTTTTTTTTTTTAGGTTTCAGTTCATTACCTGCCTCGTTCTTATGTATTTTTTACAATAAAACCGTTTATCTTAAAACATTTACAACATATTTTATTTCTAAATGAAAATGCACCAACTATCGCTGCAAACGTTATTGGCGTATAGCGGGTGGATGGAATGGAGTCGACAATGTTGTTATTAGGTATCTAGTTTGATCTATATCTATGGCTACATAAATTCTGTCAGAAAATATTTTGCTTACCTGAATTTTTCCCAATGTAATGAAATGCATTAAATACACTAAATCATAATATTTTCAGCACGTACACTATAAGGAGCGTTCGTACACTAGTTTTCAATATTAAATAGTTTCTAATAATATTGCGAAGTAAGAATTCTAAGTGGCGCTGCTGGAGAGTATACTCCCCAGCAGCGCCACAATAAAATGTTTATTATTTTTTTTGTTTATGTTGTTTATGTTTGTTGTTTTCTGTTCTATGCACAGCAATTAATGACTTAAGTACATAGTGTACGTTCAACGTACATTACTTTCCGCTATAACTGATCCCTATAAATTATGGTGGCGCTGCTGCGGAGCATGACACGATTATTTATTCATTAGTTTCCAACTCTAGTGCAGTGGGTGGACGAGGAAATGCGAATTACCCGTGCACCCACCAGTGGGTGAAGCCACTGGGTGCACGGGGCATGCCCCGCTTGTGGTTTGAATTGGCACACACTTTAATAAAAGTTAAAGTTAATGTTAGTTTTGTACTAAATAGTCTTTAGGAATTGTGGTATTTGCGGTATCTTTGTCTTGAATAAATTATACTAAATCTTGCATACACAAGGGCGATAGATCTCACCGTATTTTTTGTACAGCCTTTACTTTAAAAAAAATATTAAACTGTTTAAGTTTGTTGTACTATGTAGTAAGTAGTTATTTAATAAAAGCACAAGCCTGTTTTGAAATAAATAAACAAAACGTTTGCAAATTTTATCTCGAAGAATCTTTCCAGACATTTTCTCACAGCAAAATTATTTTTTAAAGTTAAGCAAGATTTGTCGTTAGGATCACAAACTAAGCTGTTTACTAGTGGCACAGAATAAATAATAGTACTAAGTACTAGTGGTAGAAGTTCCCCGATTGCAAGTAATCCAGGGACGATTTAAAGTTTTACAGAGTTTGGTTGATCGGTACTAACCCTACTGGAACGTGACTTGAAATTGCCATTGATGCTCTTACACAATTGATTGCCATTTATACGGATTCTATTTTAGTTTTTTATCTTGTTTTATCTACATTTTTTTATCAACACTTGAGTTGCCTGATATTTACCAAAGATGTGATTGACCTCATGGTCATGTTGACCTTGTTCGTGATTAGAAGATTCAAGATTGGAAATATCGAGAAACGATAGAGTTTAAATCTCTTGTATTTGTCTATACCTACTGATATTTATTCTGTGTTATTAGACGATACGAAATACTTTATTGTATACCAAAAAACAAAGAACCATTAATATAAAAACTTAAATAAGGTAATACGATGGGCGGTCTTATCGCTTAAAGCGATCTATTCCAGACAACCTTTGGATGGACAGTATCAGAGGAAGCAGAAATAGACGGTGGTGTATTATGTACTTACAATAATATAAGTAGAAGCAAAATTGAGGGTATTTGTATTAAAATGAATATTATATAGAAAAATTTGTAAGGCGTTTATGACAAAGGAAATAAGTACTTAATACATCAATTTCCAAAACTGGATGTATGTACTAATGGTTAGATGCAGATACAATACTTCATAATATTACTTAAATGAAACTTAATGAATAATCTTAAGTTGTTGAAGCATATTATGGTATAATTATGGTATTTTTTCTCACAGTCAAACTAGTACACAAATTTAAGGTTGCTCAGCGAGATATGCAGAGAGCGGATATATAGCGGTATGCTTGGTGTTTCTCTGTAATACATTATTCGCAATGAAGATATCCGACAGAGAACCAAGATAACTCTAAGGATAAGCAAGCTTAAGTGGCAGAGGGCTGGTCACATTTCCAGAAGAACCACTACCGCTAGGGTAGATAGAAGAGTCTTGAGTGGGGACCACGTCTAGGCAAACGTAGCGTAGCACGCCCCGTGGCCAGGTGGAGTGACGACCTGCAAAAAACGGCTGACAGAAAATAGACTGAGCTTAGTGGCGTTTATTAAGAGAAGCCTACGCCCAGCAGTGGACAATTATAGGCTGATACTGATGGTATTTTTTGTCTAATATTGGATAACATTCAATTCAATCTTATTTTTTAATATTGTTACTGACACTTTATAACAGATGCTCCATATTTTATCAACAGCTTTAGATGATTTAAAACCTTTACATTAACATTAAATAAACCTCGGTGATAGTGGAACATTCTACAGGAAATTTCGAGTCATTTCCTCACACCGCACGGCTCTCTGGAGGACCCGGCTACATACCACTCTATCGACGACCGGTGCTGAATGAGACCACTCCTGACTTGTTGCCGACCGTTAATGTCGATTAGTTCAAAGATAGCCTCGAAATGGAAGTTGGTTTGAAGGGTTACAATATACAAATAGGGGTAAGGTAAGGTAACAATAATTCGCAAAGAGATAAAAATTAGTACGAATGTTAAGAACACCATTATAAATGAAATGTGAAAAGTCCACATCGATCCTACATGTGTAGATAAAAATGTTCAAGGTCAAAGTTCGCAAATATGAGATTTTTCATCCAAATTTTTATGAGAAAACTTACCGTTTTATCGTGAAAATTGTGTGTATGTTTGTTCCCGCATCACGTATTAACTATTGAACCAACTGCGATGTGGTTTTCACTGTTAGATAGCTTAGAGCTTAAATTAAAAAAATGGGTATCTCAATCCGATGAGTAGAAGCCGAGCAATCGATAAAATCTTTTTCACGGCTGAACGAATTTTGAAGAAATGTAGTATGTTGTGCTGTATAGGTTCTTTTGGTCCTGGAATAAAATGTATGAGCTACTTTTAAATGAAATGACCTCGCGGGCAATGCCACGGGCACAGCTAGTGTTTTATGCAAGCCAAAATAAAAAAGCCTCTTGTGGCCTGCGGCTCTGCATGCGTGTGTGTAAACGTTGCCACCACCGTTCCTTCCTTAGTCAAGAATATTAAATAAAACCGTCCTCAGTGCGCTCCTAGGGCACTCAAGGATTATTTCGTGTCTGTGACATATTTCAGTATCTTAAATTCGTGTCAACCTTAAATAAGCTTCGTGTACCTACGTTGATCTTTTTAAAACTAAACCCGGAATTTAAATACCAAGGTCTTACATGGATTCCTTTGGAAACAAACCAATATAACCTTCCACCCAAACAATGCGATGCCTTATCATTCGAAACGATCGCAAATGACCTCTGAACTATCGTCCTGAGAAATTAAATTGTCAATTATGAATTTGATTCAAAAGACTAGCTTTGGCCGCGGCTTCGCACGCGTGGTCTTTTCTCTAGGTGCTATTCCAAGACCTAAAATACCAATATACCAACATTTGTTCAAAATTCCTTCAGCCATCAAAAATATTTTATGGATTGTTTGGCTTCTACTCATCGGATTGAGATACTATGTACAGTTTCTGAGTCCAAACCAAGCTGTCCAACTGTAAAAACCGCATCGCAATCGGTCCAGTAGTTTTTACGTGTTTTGTGAACAAACATACAGACAAACAACCAAAGAGACACGAAATAAAAAAAAACTTGTTCAGTTGTTTATTTTAAGTCAGACCATTGTTTTTAAATCATCTTTTTGTATAGACTATTTCTTTCATATTGCTTTATTATAAGTATAGGAAGATAGAAGATAGACACCAATCGCGTGTCTGTATGCGCAGAAAGATCTCAGAAACTTCTACACCGATTTTGTTCTGGTAGGTTGATCCCTGAGAAATATTTCATTGTTATAATTTGTGTTACTTATATGAAACTTAATTACATTAATTATAAAGCATTTTCTCAAAGAAGTCGGATATAATAAGTTAATTTAAAGCACATGAAAAAATAAAAGTAAGCTTTCATGCAGTACCTACACATGTAATGGTGAAACTTAGAACGGGCTATCATAATAAAATGCGTACACAACATTTCGTCTCTCGTGCTGTTGATTGTTGAAGAGTTCCTTTATCTCGAACTCATCCTGGAATTCGTTTCAGGTCATGCTTACCATAAAAATGCATTGTCAAAGGACATGAATCAACATGTACAAATTCAACTCCGTATGTGATAAGACGAACCAGCCCCCCGATTCAGAACCTTTCGATAACGAGCCGAATCGATTCGATTTGGTAAATGAAAAATGTATTGAATTGAACGATTTCAATTTGAATCCACAGAATAAATAACACCATAGCGATCGACAACTGAGGTTCTGAATCGGGAGGCAGTTCTAATTCAGCTCGCAAGATTCTACCTACATAAACATACATTCATTGCAAGTTAAATAAAAGCTTTTAAAAAGTCAGAAGTGGTTTTAGCGTGCACTGCGTAAACCATTTTATGTACAGGATAGTAATCTAGGAAAATATCTCTCTCTTGAAACAGCTACTATAAGTAACTATTATGTGGCGCGACAAAGAACTATGTGGGCGAGGGCGGGACGTGAGTGGACTGCCATGACGTAGGTATTTTCTTTAAAGTTTACAATTCAGAATGTTCTGTTATGTGTGCCTTTATATAAATAAATATATAATTCAATTGCATATTTTACCACAAGCGCTATTCTTAGGGCTGTGACGTCACTTCTATCATTCCACGAGTGGAGACGTATTTTCTGGAATCTGATGGCGTGTCCCGGCCGTGATACACGTGAAGGGCAAGGTTGCTCTATAACTCTAATGGACGCGCCCCTTCTATTTTTATCCGACTGCAGAGGGTTATATTTTTGGGATGCGCGTCCTACAGCCTAGACAGCGTGAAACAAATTAGATATCATTGTATTGGTCTTAATCACGAGAATGATATAGGGTATATGAAATGGCGGCTTACAGATGCCATATTGTATTTCCAACACAAAATGACCAAAACCTAATAAGTGAGGTATCAAAATAAAGCTCTTTAAAATACCAAAAGCTTTTTTAAATCCTAAAAGTATATAAGCGAAACAAAAAGCTAAAAAAAATACTTGTTAAAAATAAGGAGCGGAATTAAAAAAGGCAAAGAAGCTTTAGATTCTTGATTTTGAAATATAAGATTCAGTTGGTGGCAACATTCATTTCATTTCTCCATTGGCAGCTAAAATCTGGCAAGCTACTCCTCATGCCTCCAACTGCATAAAAAATAGAGAAAATTTCAAAGGTTAGCATGAGGGGTATGTTGCTGATCCCCTCAAAAGAGAAATTAAATGCATAATGCCTTCGATTAAAAATCAAGAATCTAAACATTGTTTTCCTCTATTTAGTTTTGTTATATATTTGATTTTATATAAAAAAATATACAAAAAAAAGCTTATGTCTTGTGTTATTGTGTTCGTACCATCGTAGTTTATCACAATTTATTAACGGACAATAAGGGTTGACTGAAGTCAACCCTGAAGCTGAAGCTCGCGTGTGACCCACACAAGGACACGCGTCACTCGAGCTTTTATCGCATCGTTAGCATCCAATCTCGTTCAATATCGTTCGCGATATAAATAACATACAAGGCCCATTATGTCACTAATAAATGCACTTGCTGTTGTTTAGACAATTTATGTTACAAGAGCTTAGGTTTCGAGGGATGCCATTAATATTAATTAGTTATGGTTGCAGTATAAATAAACTAGGTACCTATATGAAAGATATAGGTAGGAATAATTGCAATCTAGCAAGCACATATTAACCGTTGGGGTAGACGAGTTCAGAAGTGGAGTGACAACGTGCTAAAATAAGCTGGAGGAAAATGGATGAGGAGAGCTGAAACCCGAGATCATTGGCATGCATCAGGAGAAACCTACATCCAGCAGTGGATATATATAGGCTGATGATGATGATGAGGCGCAAATTAAAAATGTATTTAACCCCACCCCCACTACTCCCCATTATATCTAAGAATTATCTCGATCACACCAGCTTTCAAACAGAAAAAACGCATCAAAATTGGTCCATTCGTTTGGGAGCTAAGATACCACAGCCAGACACACACACACACAGATATATACCTTATACTTAAAACATGTGAAAAGAGAGGGTTATCTGAACCCATTTTGATGAAATTGATATTATACCACACTAAAGGCCTTTCAAATAAATAAATAAATAAATAAATAATAGTTTAAAAAAACTAAAAAACACGCTTTATATAGAAAATCAAACTAAAAAATAGAAAATAAATTTTGATAGTGTAAATAAGAAAAAAATGTTTTAATTAAAAAAAATCGTGGGGTGCATGGGTCAATAGATATAAATATTTCATTGACAGATATGAGAAGAAGGATTATCATTTCGATAATATCTTAAAAAGCACCCCACGCTTTTTTTTTATATAATTTTTTTTTTCTTATTTACACTATTAAAATTTATTTTCTTTTTTTTAGTTTGGTTTTCTATATAAAGCGAGTTTTTTAGTTTTTTTTTAAACTATTATTTATTTTCTACTTTTTAGTTTGGTTTATTTATAAGAGCGTTATTTTTTTTTTTTTCGAATTATTGCATTGTCATCGGTCTTTACAGGTGTGCAAAATTTGAATGAAATCTGACCGTTTAAAGTGGGTCAAAATAGCGTCCAAAGGAGTCGGTTACAAACATACAAACATACAAACATACAAGTAAAGCTAATATAAAGCGTATAAAAACAAATAGTTCCAGGAATCCCATAGATCGAACGTACAAAAAATCATACAGTCGAATTGCGAATCTTTTTTTTTTATGCCGACTACAAAGAAAACATTCTGGACCTACGTACTCAGTAACTATTAAAACATTCTGGACCTACGTACTCAGTAACTATTAAAACATTCTGGACCTACGTACTCAGTAACTATTAAAACAATGTTAGCGGAGCATCATCAAATTTATATTACTTCATTCCGATATCAGATTGTTGTCTCATCACATAAATAATTACACACTACTGCTTGGCGGTAGAATATCTGACCAGGCCAGTCGCACAACAAACATTATGTACAAATATTACACTTTGAGGCCGCAATATTAGGGTTGAATCAGTAGTGTCAAGCGTGCGCTCGATGAGTCGCGCGCCGTGTGCTTACGATGAAGTACCTACTTAGTAAAGTTTTAGTCAAATGTTATTCTTTTCATAATTATGAGTACCAAGAAGAAACGTAGAATGTACTGCATAGCATTCGGTCTGAAAAGGAGTGAAGCATAGCAAATGGCGGCTGAGTGAGTTCTTAAGTGGATAATTTGTGGTGTATTGAGGCTAATACACAATTTCATCACAAAATAATGCATTGTTTTTAGTGAGAACTTGGCTGAATTAACACGACTAACAAGGTCGAGGCTTCGAGCATGGATATATGCTCGAAGGGTCAAGGTTTTGCTTTGATGTAGTGGCCGATCGGCATAGCATGGTGTAAGTGTGTGCGTGAGACTTATGCGTACAAGCGGATCGGCATAGCATGGTGTAAGTGTGTGCGTGAGACTTATGCGTCCAACGGATCGGCATAGCATGGTGTAAGTGTGTGCGTGAGACTTATGCGTACAAGCGGATCGGCATAGCATGGTGTGTGTGCGTGAGACTTATGCGTACAAGCGGATCGGCATAGCATGGTGTAAGTGTGTGCGTGAGACTTATGCGTACAAGCGGATCGGCATAGCATGGTGTAAGTGTGTGCGTGAGACTTATGCGTACAAGCGGATCGGTCATTTCTTGGGTGCTTCACTTTCGATTTGGATACCAAACTTCGTTCAACCGATAATATATATTTTTCGTTTGTACTCATCGCATTGAGATACCAATTACACCAGTTTTTATGTCAACATTTAAGCTATTCAACAGTGAAAACTGTTTATTAGAAGTAAAACAATAAACAATTAAACAAACAAACAACATTAGTTAAACAATTTTGGTCCTTGAATAATATAATAATAGGATACTTTTATCCAAAAAAAAATACCACGCGCAGTCGCGGTCGCAGCCACAGCTAGTTATAAATAAAGGAATATGTTTCATTATAGAGTGAATCAAATCCCACTCGCAGTCGCGGTCGCGGGCACAGCTAGTTATAAATAAAGGAATACGTTTCATTATAGAGTGAATCAAATACCACGCGCAGTCGCGGTCGCGGGCACAGCTAGTTATAAATAAAGGAATACGTTTCATTATAGAGTGAATCAAATACCACGCGCAGTCGCGGTCGCGGGCACAGCTAGTTATAAATAAAGGAATACGTTTCATTATAGAGTGAATCAAATTCAAACCTTACTTGTTTTCGTTAATTGGACTTTCTATAAAAATTGTTCGCGAGCGTCAATGACTACACTGGATAAATTCTTTGTTTTTAACACGCTTTTATTAGCTTCATCTGTATGTATGTCTGTTTGTTTGTATGTAACGGAATCATTGAACCCACTTTAAATAGTCAGATTAATTTTAAAAAAAATACACTTTTCAGGGCCCGATGACAATACAATAATTTAAAATGTTAGTCCCATTATCATGATCAAGATCATCAGGAAAAAGAATTTAAAAATAAAACCTTTTTTCCAAAATATCTTACTATTTCCAAATTCAACTCTAAAAAAAAGAATGAAATATAAAAAAATAAAAAAGTTTAAAATACTAAAACACACGATTTAATACCATTACCAGAAGTAACAAGTAAAATATAAATTTAATTAGAAGAATAATGTTGTGGTCTTTGGAATAATGTGATTAACGATAAAATTAATGTAATTGTAAAAAAAAGCGTGGACATTCTTACACTAACTCTGTAATTCGAAATAGAAATAGTAACATATCTTGGTAAAAAAAAAAATACCAATATATAAAAGTGTAACGTTGTCTGTTTCTTTGTTTGTTTGGGGAGCTTTCACGCGATAACGGCTGGACGGATTTTGATGAAATTTAGAATGGAGATAGCTTATACCTTGGAATAAAACATGGGATACTTTATATCCCGGAAAATCGTAATTTTCTACGGAAAACTGGAAAATGTTTATTACTCACTGTAAGTAGCGGTTGCCATCATAGAATCGTCTGTGGTTGCCATGGAAACGAAATAACAAGTCTGTCAAAAAACAAAGTGGTGCTATACCTACTTTTGCATTGGTTTTGAATACCCTAGAAGAAAATAGGATGCTTTTTTTCGCGATAAACAGTAGTCCGCGCGGACAAAGTCGCGGGCGGGGAAACTAGTAATTAATATATCGAGAACCCCACCTACATTCATTTACTAACTAATTTATTAATTTACAATGTCATTAATTTTCTTGTTAATCACTTTTTTCTTATACTAGCTGATTCCCGCGGCTTCGCCCGCGTGTTTATTTTAATATGTAGAGCCTTTGACACCCACGAATAACGTGGCTTACTATTGGTAAAAGAATTTTCAAAATCAGATCAGTAGATCCAGAGATACCCCCTACAACCTCACAAACACACACACTTTACCTCTTTATAATATTAGTATAGATTAGTATAGAAGTACAGAGCATACATTGGAATTTATTTTTTACTTTTTAGTTCGGTATTGAAGTATTCGGTTTTTAGTTTTTTTAACCTATAATTTATTTACTTTTTTCAACATTGGTTTAGATTTATTGAATCAAATATTAATACTAAAATATATATTAAATGAACAGGTTTTGGTTAAAAAAAACTGTCTCCAAATATGTTTTTTATTACTATTCTATTGTACTGCAGTAGGATTGTAAGGCCCAGCCGAGTATTGTTAGACCCAATGGATAAATTTGCTGGGCCTTCCTAAATGCCTTGCAACACAAATCGTACGTATTTACAATAAATCTAAATAAATTATCTTAAGTCTACGTAAATGTTAAAAAGTAATTATCAAATACACATAAAGAACCCCACTTCACTTACAAATCGTAATATTAAAATATAAAATCTTTCGTTTTGCGTTCGTGGAAATTAGTAGCACGAGTGGCTGCTACTGAAAGAAATCAGAGATCAATCGGGCCTCACTGGAAATATGTCGGCTGAAGTGGCGCGCCCGTTGCAATCCTGCTTTCCTATTTAATTATCTTTCCAGGCTTGCCTTGAGGATGGCATGAATAAAACTTATTTTAGTTGGTTTTCAGGTGATTGGGCTTTGCGATACAGTGGGCCTTCTCATCCGACAGTGCCTTTTTGGGTTAAGACCGACAAATTGACTATAAATCCTGGAACGACACAAGCTTAACTTCTGCTTAGATTAAATATCTACTATGCCTACTTTTTTGGGCATTTTCCCGCTGGGAGAGCCCCAGCGGGAAAATGCACAAAAAAACAGTTTTGGCGCTCTTTGCCCCGGAATACATTTCCCGATTGTTCCCATTTTATTTGGATGGAGGTCGGGAGTTCGTATGTAATTGTATGTATTTTAACAAAACCTACTCGTATGAATTAATACCAATAGAATGGTAGAAATATTTTTCAGAATCCAATAAACCTGTAGAAAAAGTCTGTTCAGTAATTAGTTCAACAATCTAATTGAGGAGCGTTTTCACAAAATGAAACATTATCCAGTTTTCACTGTTGATAGCTTAGGTTTGGAATTAAATTCTGGTGTACTTTGTACTTAACTCAACCCTATAGGTAGAGGTCGAAAAACTATAAAAAACGTTATGCTGTCTGAACAAACTATAATGAAATTAGGGTAACTATGTATATGCACTAACAGAGCTTTAAAATAGTTAATATTTATTTAAAAGTTATGAATATAACTCACGCAAACTTTGGAAAAGCCATCCTAAGCAAACAAGCTCCACGACTGAAAGAACAAATTTTGTTCTACTATTTTCTATTTCTAACACTAACATAAACCTAATAACGGTTTTGCCCCTCGTATAATGCAAATTCTCATAAATTCATACATATTGACAGATACGTTCCTCTTACATTGGATACCCTCGTATCTTTTGTTTTGTTTCTCAAATATAAGAAAAAAAACATAAAATGCTTCGCCGCCGTTCAAGATATTGGGCCAAAGGGTCACTGAAAAACGCATTGTATCCCTGGAAGGAAAATTACCCTTATTAATTCGCCACATTCGTCTTGGGTTGGTATTTTAAGGATTAAGGACTTTCACTTACGAGTATTGCATATTTGGTATTTCTTTATTTGGAATTCCTAAGTTTGTATGTTGTTGTTTTTGTTTTGTTTGTGTTGTGTAGAAGTACTAGTAATATGCAGATGTCTATATGTAAACAGGTTTGCTGAAGCAACCATTATTGTTACGACCTCAGTAGTTCCTCTTTGAAACTTACTACAGTGAGTTGGTTGTACCTACTTTATACTGTATATTAAGTAGTGGTGGGCATTTAATTAACGAACTAGTTTTTTTAACTGTTTTTCGGCTGGAACGGATGAAACGGTTTTTCATAGTCGCACAAACCAGTTGCAAATGTAACAACTTACCGTCCTTTAATTTCTCATAATCCGCCTCAAGGTTCTTACTAAACTGGACCGCGCGAACAACCATCTTATTCTATTTATCTAGTGCCCACTTTAACTTGACCGCTACTATTTTCGAAACCAGTTATGGCCAAGTTAAAGTGGGTAAGACGCGCTATTTAGTACTCAGTCTATGCAGTCTATGCAGCATTGACAGCTATGTATAATTTGACCGCTACTGATTTGTCCCGACGCGAGATAAACGTTCGTTTCTGCCGAAACGAAACGGAAAGTCGCAATCTTGCCTGATAGTAGACGGGTGCCATTGGTCAACGATATGCAGGATTTGCGTGTGGTTTACATAATAGCTAGAGTAATATAGCTTTTCCTTCTGTCGTATAGACCGACTGACTCCTATGTTGCAACGTCCGATCGTTGTGAATGCATGTTTTCTAAAATTGGGCCTATCTATTACTTAAAATAAAACTGTAACAGGTCCAATACTGTACATTAAAGATATCATGTTTTTTTTGGAGGCATTTCTATATTTGATACTGAAGCAAAAACTGTAAAAAATATCATTTTTGTCTATCTTAGCTCTTAGCTAGGCAAGCCAAGATACAGACAGACAGGCAGACACGCCGAAACTACTGAATGAATTCAAATGAAATTTGATATAATTTGAGTTCATACCACGAGGTAGGACATAGTATACTTTTCATCCCGAAAAGTTAAAGGGTTCCCGCAGGAAAGGGGTTGAAAGATTTTTATAAGAACACGTATCACGCTGAAACTACTTGATGGATTTTGATGCAACTTGGCACAGTTATAGTTTATATGATGATTGAAATTAAGGATACTTTTTATCCCGAAAATATAAAGAGTTCCTGTGGGTTAGGGGTCAAAATTATGAAAATTAAAGAAATGTAGTCAATTTTTTTTGGAGTCCGTTTTATATTCGGTACTGAAGCTAAAACCGTTTTATTTTAATTATTATTTTCTGTCGCTCTGTTTGTCCGTATGTCTGTATGTATCTTGGCATAGCATCACGCTGAAACTACTCAATGAATTCAAATTAAACTTGGTATGATTTGAGTTCAAACTTTGAAGGAGGACATTGGACTCTTTTAATCCCGAAAAACTAAAGGGTTCCCGTAGGATAGGGATGGAAAGATATTTAAAAGAACACGTATCACGCTGAAACTACTGAACGGATTTTGATGCAACTTGGGACAGTCAAAGTTTATATGATGGGTAAAAATTAACAATACTTTTGATCCCGAAAATATTAAGGGTTCCTGCGGGTTAGGGGTGCAAATTCTGAACATTGAAGATATTAAGTAAAAAAAAATTGGTGTCTGTTTTATATTCGGTACTGAAGACAAAACTGTTTTATTTTAATATTTTTTTCTGTCTGTCCGTATGTCTGTCTGTATCTTGGCATAGCATCACGCCAAATCTACTCAATGAATTCAAATTAAACTTGGTATGATTTGAGTTCATACTTCGAGGGAGGACATTGGACTCTTTGCATCCCGAAAAATTAAAGTGTTCCCGCAGAATAGGGGTTGAAAGTTATTTGAAAGAACACGTATCACGCTGTAACTTCTGGACGGATTTTGATGCAGTTTGGCACAGTCGTCTATACTTATAATGAAGCAATAGGTACGAAAAAGTCTGCACAAAAAAGTCATATTTTTTTTGTCTATGTTACCCTAAAATAATCTACAGAACATTTTTTTGTTTTTGTTTGTGTCTTTCTGTCTATTTGTGATTTTTGTGCAACACGTTAAAACAACTGGACCGATTGCTATGCAGTTTTCAATGTAGGATAGCTTAGGGGTTGACTTAAAAACTGGTGTAATTAGTATCTCAATTTGGCGGCCAAGCAATCGATAAAAATATTTTTGACGGCTGAAGAAATTTTGATCAAATGTTGGTATATTGGTATTTTACGTCCTAGAATAGCACATTATGGTACTTTTAATCTAAAGAAATGACCACGCGTGCGAAGCCGCGAGTACAGCTAGTTGTTAATATAAGAAGAAAAAGGCTAACGACAACCAAGGTGGAAAAGCTTATGTTCATAAATGTTAATATGGTAGAAGAACGATTTTTAAATTAGATCATTCCGAAAAAAAAAACATATAAATATAAATGCAAAAAAAACATGGAAATACATTTTCTAACTATTGTAAAAACAAAGCTGATTTATACAGAAAATAATAATAATGAACTTTTAAATTAATGCGCCTAATGATTTATTTTGTCTCAGCCAGTCCTAAGCCTGGAAAAGTATGAAGGGAAGTTTAAAAATGTAATATTGTGCGAAACTCAAAAAAGATAACGCATTAGGTACAATAAGAAATTTTCAGGTGAACATTTTTGGTGTACTGGTGGGAGTATGTCACGAAAAATATAAAATCATGCGTATTTATTGTTGTGAAGATATCTTATAATAACTATCCTTAACCGTGGCGGCCTCGGCTTATAATAAGACCCCTCCCAATCCTCCCGTGGATGTCATAAGAGGCGAATAAGGGAATACACACCAGAAGATAGCAGCGTCCTCCGAGTACATATTTGTAATACTGCGGTCACTAATCCGCCTGCCAAGCGTGGTGACTATGGCATTTGGGTTTGAAACAAAAAATTATACTCTATTACATGCATACAAACTGTGCCCGCAGCTTTGCCCGCGTGGCCACTTCATTTAAAAATAGCCCATACGTGTTATTCCAGGACCAAAATTACCTATATGTATTAGCAAACCAACTTCGCGCTATGCTTGCGACTTGAATCAAATCAGTTATAAAAAAACCTGCGTCCGTTCTACTACGACAAGACGGCTCTGCCAACCAGTCTAAGGCTGAAACTAGTTTTTTTGCAACTGTTTTTTTAACTAGTTAACGGATTATGAAACGGTCTCGTTTCGTTTCAGAGAAAAGCGTTAACGACCCACCCCTAATATTAAGTTATGTTCGATAAGGTTTTTTTATCACCTAATAATTTATGCTTCGAGATTTTAGGGGGGGTGGGGGAGGGGGGGGGGGGTGGAAAGCGCTCAACCACGCTCGAATTACTTCTCTAACTTACAGTCAAAGGAAAAACTTCCAAGAATCTGGCAGTGTCTTAAGTTAACAAGTGTAATCCGAAGCTGAAGTGAACTGACCCAAAAAATGGTCCAAAAACGTGGGCGGCCTCAGAGCCAGAAAAGTTAATGGAAATAAATGCCGGTTTTTCTATTTGTCATGCTGATTAGAGTGTATAGCGCTGGGTTAACGCTAAAGGGCTACAATTTTTTTATCATTGCCAGAATAAAAGATCGGGTACGATTGATATCACCAATCTCCACTCCGGCAGAAAACGATAGTCACTAGTTCACAGAATTAGCAAACTGTTTTTTTTTTTTTCACTCTTATAAATGTTAAAAAACCGATAAAAAAGAAGGGGAGCGCGGGCGAATTCTTCAGTGGAGAACTTGTTTGCCAAACGAAATGAAGGAGGCCCTTCAACCAGTTGGAGTAACAAACTACGCAAAGTAGCTGGCAGCAATACCCAGGATATATAATCACTTTTAATAACTTTATTTGTCAATTTTGTATCTCCAACTTCAGGTGTTTCTTTTCACCTGGTACTTAGAAATATTTTTTTAAATATAATCACACCATTTAATTAATGTTCGTGGGGAGGTATAATCACTTTTAATAACTTTATTTGCCAATTTTGTATATCCAAATTCTTAAGTGTTTCTACTCTGCTGGTACTTAGAAATACTTTTTTTAAATATAATCACACTATTTAATGTTCATGGGGAGGTATACTCACTTTGAATAACATTATTTTTCAATATTATGTCTCCAACATCTTAAGTGTTTCTGTTCTCCTGGTACTCAGAAATACTTTTTTTTTAAATAAAATTACACCTTATAATGTTCATGGGGAGGTAAGTATATTCTCTTTTAATAACTTTATTTGTCAATTTTGTATCTCCAACTTCTTAAGTGCTTATGCTCTCCTGGTACTCAGAAATATTTTTTTTTATTTATTTTTTTAGTAGTTTTTGCGTGAAAGAGTAACAAACATCCATACTTACAAACTTTCGCGTTTATAATATTAGTAGAATATGAATATTTTTTATTAAAGCATGGATTTTTTGCGATAACTTTGAAATACAATAATTATTGAACATCTGTAGCATTTTACCCTTTATGACTTCTCTCCGTTTGACCTCTAAACTCAAGTTCAAATTAAATGTGTTTATGGTTTGTTTAACAATCTATCTATATTTCAATAGTGTACCTCTTGAAGTTGTCCAATAATCTGTTTATCTTGGACAAGTACTGCAATTAGGTAAGAACAACTTTAAGAAGGAAGCCAACAGAAGCATCCAGCTGGGTTGGGCAGCATTCAGCAAGCTTCGTCAAGTCTTCTCGTCGTCCAAACCACAGTGCCTGAAGACAAAATTCTTCAATCAGTGCGTCCTACCAGGCATGACCTACGGAGCCGAAACGTGGACACTCACGGTACTTACTTGATACTTGATGCGCGGGCTCTTTTCCGCAATTATGCCGTATGTCGGCCTAAAACACTCACGGTTAAACTAGTTCACAAATTTAAGGTCACTTAGCGAGCTATTGGGAGAGTTATGCTTGAAGTTTCTCTGAAGGACCAGATTCGTAATGAAGATATCCGATGAAGAACTAAGGTAACCGACTTAGCTCTATGGATAAGCAAGCTGAAGTAGCAGTGGGCTGGTCATATTTCCCGAAGAACCGATAACCATTGAAGTAGACGAGTTCTCGAGTGGAGACCACGTTTAGGCAAAAGTAGTGTAGGACGCCCTGTGGCCAGGTGGAGTGACGAACTGCAAAAAGCAGAGAATGGATGAGAGAAGCTGAAGACCGAGCTCAATAGCGTGCTTTAGGAGAAGCCTACGTCCAGCAGTGAACAGATATAGGCTAATGATGATGATGATGAACACCACAATTCATTCATACCACAAGTACAAAGATCAGAAAATATCTAGAAATACAGTTTAACAATAAGTGTCCAATGGGCGTCTTATCGCTTAGAGCAATCTCTTCCTGACAAACGTAACCATAATGTATTCGTACACGAGGCCAGTGAAAGGCAATTGACTGTATTGTATCAACTGTATTGGCTCGCAAACTGGCCTCGTGTCCAGAGCGCATATTACCAACGATATGATTAATACACAACGATATGATTAATGTTACATTCTGGAGTTGGAAAAAAACCGGGCAAGTAATAAAACCCTGAAAACATTAAAAAAAACTCTATGAGACATTTTAATTGAACTGTTCAAAAGAAGCAACATACATAAGTTTCCATTAGGGAAATGTCGCGTGGCACAACGACAAAGATCAGCGTCGAGCTTCACTGGTGTTTATTGTAAAATAGGTAATAATCAGCGTAAATTCCTTTACACGGCACAAAATCTACATTAAAAATCCTTTAATCCTCGCTTCCATCCTAAGAAAAAAAAGAAGGTTATTTCAAGCTTTTCCTTCTGTCTTTTTTTTAACTTCAGCGTAACTTTTTTCTCAATGAAAATGTCTACATTGAGTGTTATGCTATAGTAGATTACTGCATCGAGCGGAAAGTGACTAATTGCTGCACCGAGTGTTTAGATTGGAGCCCGAGCTTTAGGGCTCTAAAACCACGGGTGCAGCAAAGAGTCACTTGAGCGAATGTCAGTAATCTGCTTTTTTTTCCACTACATAGTAATATAATTGTTCACCTAAATTTGTGACTGAAAATTGTAAAGCAATAAACACGAAAAATAAAATTTAGTGTGGCTAAAAGGTGTCACACGAAAATTGACTGTTTATTTTAGACATCACTAACTGCCGGTAACAGAAAAACGACTTTTATAACCTAAAATGTCGATAAGCCAAGGCACGCGTCCTTTTTGCGCCACAGTGAAAAACGATAGCGATTTCCCTTCGACCGCGCCTCGCCGTAATACCTGTATTATTTATTAGCTTGATTTAGTACAGGCACGTTTTTGTATCGATGTATATCGATACAAAAACGTGCCTGTACTAAATAATATAAAATAATATAAAATAATATTAAATAATATAAAATAATATTAAATAATATAAAATAATATAAAATAATATAAAATAATATAAAATAATATAAAATAATATAAAATAATATAAAATAATATAAAATAATATAAAATAATATAAAATAATATAAAATAATATAAAATAATATAAAATAATATAAAATAATATAAAATAATATAAAATAATATAAAATAATATAAAATAATAATAATAAATGATAAAGGCCTCCTCACACCTAAGGAAAATCAGCTTGCTTACTCCTTGACATTCGCTAGTGATGTGGTACATCTGAACCATATCAAATTTAGCTCTACCCATCGTTGTTGCACTGGTCTTCTACGGCTGCGATTTTCCATGCGGGGCCACCAATCTATCAGTGACCTACTTCACCTGCCATCAATGCATCTTGCCAAGAGTCCTTCTCATCGCTACTTGGGGTTTATGTACTGATGTCTTCCACCTTGGTTTTTCTTTGGATCTCCGTCTTTCGCACTTAGTCGCTCAATGTGAGCTTAGAAACAGTACCTACTTAAATAAAATAAGAAATCACATGGTGCAGTGACCTACTTACCTAGAGCAAAATAGAATTCTGTTCAAAATTGAAACAGTGATATCACTTTCAGATATCGTTACAAAAAAGAGCAGCTGGATAATTTTTTTAACCAGTTCTATAAAAATAATTGTTCAGTTGATTTTTCCGTAACAGTTCCAAAGTGTTCTTTTAAAATACCTCCTTGACTGTTATTTTGGACTGTTTCTATAAATATTCCTCAATCCTACATTGCAGTAGTACCACATCACTGCTTAGCAAGGTGGTGCGGGATGAATTTTAAAGAGCTAATGTAAGGCCGGCTTAAGGGTAGTCATATTTTGCGCCTCCTTTGCATACTTCTGAGATAGTATGATTAAACCGTATTCAATGGTAATGAAAATTTACGTAAAATTAGGATACATTGTTGATGCGGATAGTGTTGTTTTTGATACGCCCGTGTCGCTGATGAAGATATTCGATAATTGAAGCAAGAAAAACAGGCCAAGTGCGTGTCGGACTCGCATAGACTTAGGGTTCCGTTGCAAGCTACCACAAAAAAAAACTTCTTCACTTCACCATGTACCTACGGAAGACATACATAAAAAATATTATACACTATAGCGGTCATACATTTTAATACTATATGTGCCAAATTTTAACTTTGTAGTGCTTATTCAGTATTGGTTCGTACCTACCTCCATTGTTGGTTTGATGATGGGGTTGTATAATAAAAAAAACTGCAGACTGGCATCGAGGAGACTTGTGACATCAAAATAGTTTTGAAAGTTTTGAATAAATACGATTATAAACTATGTCAGGTAAACGTTTTTAAGAATAATGTTAGATAGTTAATGTCGTGAGATGCCATAATAGAGCTTACATGAAGTTATTGATATTAGAATTGTGCGGATAGCATCTAACAGTTCTTTTTTACTGCTTTCAAGCTTCCCATCCGGCTATCTCCACCCGGATGTATGCTGGAGGCGCTATAAGCAGTTGTGCTTGAAGTTTCATCAACATCATTTCATTAACATGAAAGATATCCATTGACACAGGCATCCCCCATACGTACACCAATGCTTTTGATGTTTTTTGACAGACTTGTTATTTCGTTTCCATGGCAACCGTTCCTTACAGTGGGTAATCAACATTTTCCAGTTTTTCTGCGGAAACTTTCAATTTTCCGGGATAAAAAGTATCCTATGTTTTATTCTAGGGTATCAACTGTCTCCATTCTAAAATTCATCAAAATCCGTTTAGTCGTTATTGCGTGAAAGCTCCCCAAAGAAACAAACATTCAGAGAACGTTTCACTTTTATATATTGGTATGGATGGTGAAACAAAGAAACTCACACACATACATAAATGATCCCTGAAACTATTACACTCCTTTTTTGGGCAGTCGTGTAATAAAGAAAATCACATACATACAAACATGAACCCTCAGATCGTTACACTCCTTTTTAGGCAGTCGTGTAAAAAGACGAATTCCACACCGGCAAATCGAAAGAGAAGCACCCAAGATCAGCTCGTACGCACAAGACTGATGCACACACTTACACATTGTTATGCCAAACGGCTGCCATATCACAGCAATATCTGGATCAGTAGTGTTAATTCTGTCAAGATCTCACGGAAAATCAAAAACAATGCAGCTTTTTGTGATGAAATTGTGTATCAACCACAAAAAAACTCTAATTAACCACTCACGCACACATACGCAGTCACATTTGATATGCTTCACTCGTTAATTTGTTTGGCGGCGTGGACTTCGAAGTTTTTAAACCTTCTTCGGTGAGACATAATATTATTATTATTATCACAATATTGACTCTTATATTGGACCTTATCTAAATTTAACCACAAAAAATGTAGGGGCCAATATTATATTATGAGATCAAACACAGTTGGGTACCTAATTGATAGATACCTAATTATCATTTAAGACGACAGTTCAGTAACATATCTACCTCTAACCGGCACAAAGGTCGATATAAATATAACTATCGTGAGTCAAAAGAGGGCATTGGAGTGATAGACATACTTGCGCTAATTATACTTTGATTTTTACAATAATAAACATACCTACTTAAATTAAATTCCATTTAATGTAGATAATTACCAAACATAATACTAATAACAACGACAAGCAAAATACTAATTAACAATCAAATTATAGTTAAAAAACTTGACGTTTAGGTATGTTTATGATTGCTTATAGTTCATTGAACAGTAACACAGATAACGTAAGTTTAGTTTCCTCGTGTCGGCCAACAAGTGACCACTTATAATGAATTTGCATATATTGATGTCTTTAATATTGACATTATTTTATAATTTTACGGATTCAATAACGTTCAAAACTGTTACTCGCTATGATAATATAGAAGAATGTAGTCTTGATCCAAAGCTGGTTGAAGAGATAGCATCATACAAAAGTGTTGTAATGAGGATTATGCGAGAAATCACAGAAAATGGTTATGGTCGGGAGATGTATAGGGAGTAAGTACATTGTTTAATTAACTAGAAAATATGACAACAGAAGTTTTAGCGGTGTGTTTCATTAATCTTAACCTTGTTTCATTAAATCCATCTTAAGTTTTAAAAATGTACCTATTATAACTGGATTGACCTTTTTTGGGTTAATTTCAAAGTACTTCAAGAAAATTTGTCAAACTACTCCACGAAAAAAAATATATATAAATTAAGTTTCATTCTACTTCATGAGAACTCATAAATGTTCTCAGGTCTTGGAAGAGTTGTCAAGTTAATAAGTAATAGTATAATAAGTTAATAAGCCATACATTCGTGCTCAAACAACTCCACGCTTTTATGATTAGAAATTCTTATTTAAAACATACTGTTTTTATGTTGCATCATACTCCAAAAGTTAGCTGACGAACAGTCAGGTGCAAAACTTCCGAGTTATAAAATTATGTTTAACTATGAGGAAAAGTTTAAATAAAATACAGTGACTGGTATGTAATTACTTATGTTAATATAATTCCACATAGGTACCTTTTTTATGTAATCGTTTTTTCTGTCTATAACATAAAGGTGAAGTCACACGAAATCCCTTGCAGAAATCCCTTGCAGAAAACGTGTGACGACGATTCATGTACAGAATGGTCACAGCAAATAAGGGCCGCCGGGCACAGGGGCAAATTGGGCAATTGCAATATTTAGAAGACTGAGCATCACATGGTAGTGCTTCAAATGGCGGAAAGAAGGTGCCGAGAAAGGAGAATATATCGCGCGACCGCCAGTTGCGGCAAGCGAGTGAAGCTTTTTTACAATAAGTTCGAAAACTCCGAAAAGTCGTTAATTTTCTCTTGAGCCCGTATAAGAAAGCAACCATCAATTATAAAGTTGCTAGAAATTCAAGAAATTCAACTATTTTTTTGTTTTCTTTTTGTTTAGTAAAGCAGATTACAGTTTCGCAAGAAAATCCGAAAATTACTGATTCGAGGCAGAAAACAATATATTTTTCAATTAATACCAATATAAAAACTCTAGATTGATTTCTAAGAACAAATCTTCTTATCTTTAACAGATAAGTTAGTTATTTATGTAGCTGCCATTCACAATTAACTTCCCGATTAGCTATCCGGCTGGAACTTTCAGGGTAACTCACAAAACGATGACAATGCAATAAAAAAATGAATATACGACAAACTTATAAACGTTAAAAGTGAAAAGCCAAAAAGAAAAAATGAAAACCAGAAAAAACTTTAAAGTTACAGATCAACAAAAAAAAAAGAACCAGTAAAAGCTTTTTTTAATTTATTTTTTTAAATCATGCTTATTTATTACTTCTTTGTAATAATTATGAGTAGTTTCAGAGCACCGTCAATGCGATCTGTGAAATTATAAGTGTTTTTATCTATCATATTTTTTTTAGGTACACGGATTTTATTGACGACTTTGGCGCGCGTCCTGCTGGTACAGTTAATTTAGAAAATGCCATAGATCACATGATAAATCTCACAGTTGTCCATGGATTAAATGACGTCACTACCGAAGAAGTAGATGTAAGTGAAGCTTTGACTATTTATTCTGGGGAGAAGTCAACATTTAAATGTTTTTAAGACATGACAAGATTCATTGAGTACATTTTTTCATCAAATATCTTTTAAAAAAGTTGCAGACGAGCACACATGCCGCCAATATACTGAAGAGTTCAGCTATCAGATCTTTTCGCTGACATTAGAATAAGTAATTACTTGTTCGAATGTCGCTAGCTCCACAATGTATTGTAATTTTACTTTCATGTTCTACAAGTGGAACTGAATCAAATTATTTTTACAAGATTTGAACGAAAGATGAAAATAAACCCTGACTGCGAAGTCAACCAACGGTCGCTGATTCAAATGTCGCTAGGTGCAATTATTTGTGTTATTTGCAAAAATGTTTGTTTCCGTGTTATCTACTCGTGTGTATGTTTTTCCTCTATATAGTACCCATAGTACAGGTTTATTGGTGTGAGTTTTCTGGGATACATTTATTTAAAAAAAACATGAATATAAATAATAATATGCTTCTAATTGTAATTTTTTCTTTATTTTTAGGTACCGCATTGGGTTCGTGGTCATGAATCTGCTAAGATGATAGAGCCCTATATGAAAAACATTGCAATACTCGGCTTCGGCTCTAGTATAAGCACTTCTTCAGAAGGTATCACAGCAGAAGCCATAGTCGTCAATAGTTTTGACAATCTTGATAAATTAGATGAAACAAAAGTGAAAGGCAAAATTGTAGTTTTTGATGAACATTACATAAGCTATGGTGAAACAGTCAAATATAGATCACAAGGTGCCACAAAAGCTGCTAAAAAAGGAGCTGCAGCTACCCTTGTGAGATCTGTAACTCCCTTCTCAATTTATTCACCTCATACTGGGGCTCAATTCTATGAGGGCAATGTCACTAAAATACCTACAGCAGCTATAACATTGGAAGATGCAGATTTGCTGCGACGATTACAAGACCAAGGAAAAAATATTGTATTACACATACAAATGAACAATACATTTGACATGAAAAAGTCTAGGAACACGATTATTGACCTGAAGGGAATAGAACATCCGGAAAAGCTCGTGATAGTGTCGGGGCATATTGACAGCTGGGACGTAGGAACAGGTGCAATGGACGACGGTGGTGGCATGATGATTAGCTGGTTTGTGCCCGTCATTCTTAACCAACTGGGCTTGAAACCAAAACGAACAGTTCGCACCATATTGTGGACATCTGAAGAACCTGGACTAATAGGTGCTCAAGCATACTTAGAGAGACACATAAAAGATCTTAACAACATAAATTTTATTATGGAATCGGATGAAGGGACTTTTAGACCTTTAGGTTTGGATGTGGCTGGCACAAATACTACTCGCTGTATAATTGCGGAAGTGTTAAAACTGTTGCATCCGATAGACAAAATGACAAACAGTGGTGGTCCGGGATCAGATATTACTTTATTTGTGGCAAGAGGAGTACCAGGGGCATCTTTGTTGAATGAAAATGAACGTTATTTCTGGTATCATCATAGTGAGGGTGATACAATGAATGTACAGAGCCTTACTGACGTAGTTGAATGCGCTGCTTTCTGGACAGCGGTTTCATATATTATCGCAGACTTATCTATAGATCTTCCGCGTACATAGTGAATTTATGTATACATTTGCTTTGCAAAAAAGTTATTCACAGCAATATATAAAAGTGTAACGATGTCTGTTTGTTTGTTTGTTTGGGGAGCTTTCACGCGATAACGGCTGGATGGATTTTGATGAAATTTGAAATGGATATTAGCTTATACCCTAGAATAAAACAGGATTTTTTATCCTGGAAAATTGTAAGTTTCCAAGGGAAACTGGAAAATGTTGATTAGTAGCTCTAAAGAACGGTTGCCTTGGAAACGAAATAATAACAAGTCTGTCAAAAAGCATCAAGTGCGTTGGTGCTATACTTTTGCAATTGTTTTTAATATCCTAAATGAACACTATGATGCTTTTTTAGGGATAAATTGTAGCCCGTGCGGACGTAGTTGCGGTACAAAGCTAGAAATTAATATAACGTATATTTTTTGTCGATAATTGATATAAAATGAATAAACACAACGTTTCTAACTATGATGTTATCTAAGAAACCCTTCTTCTATTGAATATTTCCTAATAATGTTCGGAAGTGTAAGAAATGGTAACTTTTGATTTAAATTTAATAATAAATGCCCAATAATTAATAAATATAAACCAGCCAATTCGCATAAACAGATCAACATAAACTCCTTATTATAACGATATGAAACTATAAGATAATTAGAAATAAGAGTCAATATAGCGTAACCTTCCTGTCGCTTATTATTAATACAGCAACAGACAAATACAATAAACGAGAAGATTGTTCGAAATCTTTAATGTAATCGCCAGACCATCTACGTCGGTTTGCCGAGAACTCTCCGAACAGTGGGCAACGTCCTCGGCTGCCATTTCCAATTATTTGATCATGATTCTATTTACCTATCTCTCGATTAGGACAGAACTCTGTCAAGTACCTTAGATTTCTTTCTCCAGGCTGGTACTCTGAGGTCTTTAGTACCGGGCTTGGTAATTGTAAATCTAGCCAGGATGCTACTGTAACATAGATCAACTTTGCTGGTGTATACTTTGCATAAACTATTACACTGAAATGCAGCAATAATTACCGAAATATCCCATTTCTGATCCTCAGAAAGGGGATAGTTCTTTGGCAATTATTAAGGCATTAGGCAACCGATGGCACAAAATCCTTGCTGTTGGAGTAAATTTTGCAAACCTACTTATATTCTAACACCAAAGTAAATACAAAATATAACAGGAAAAATATTTAAAACGCTTCTACAGATTTATATCGATACACTAGCTGCGCCCCGCAGTTTCACCCGAGGTCATGATGATAAGTATTATAATATATGTTATTCTAATGTCTGTATATAAAATTTCATCAAAATCCGTTTAGCAATGTCATTGCTAAGACCGAATAAACATACACACACAAACACAAACACACCTACATACATAAAAACACACACACACACACACTCACTCACAATCTTTCTCGTTTTTAATAGTCGTAGGAATAGATGCGACCTGCGATTTCACCTGCGGTAATGATGATGAAAAGAATCATATGTTATTCCAAGAAAAAAACTTAAACTATTTACAACAATCTACATACCAAATTTCATCAAAATCCATTGAGCCGTTCCAAAGTGAAGTCCAGGAGGCATAATTACACACACACACACACTCTCTCTCACTCATAAATAACTATACGCATTTATTAGAAGAATTTATTAAGTTTTAATCTACATAATGTGAAAATAAGCTTCTTCAATAATAACAACACAAAAGGTAAGAGCTGCTTAAATAATAGAAATGAAATTAAAAGAAATAATCCACATTTCATGTCACGTACTGTGAAACTTTCTGTTGGTAATCCAACCTTTTTTTAGAAATATGTTTTTTAAACTTAGTTCTTTTGTTTAGTATTCGAATTTGTAATGTGTGTCAAGATGGAGTAAATATAACAAAGTAAAAAGCCACTAAAAACTGATCTTGGTTTATATTAATAAGCACCTATATCATATACATACAGGCCACCATTGCGACTCAGTCGCCAACATTGTCCTTCGACCGTGCGACGTAAAGGAACCTAAAAAAGTTCGTAAGTACTCGTATAAAATGGTAGTGACAAGGTCCCAGCGCGGTGCCCAGCGCTTCGCGGAGGCCCAGCCGCCTTCAATTAAACAAGACGCGCCCCGCGAAGCCGCGCCGTCGCCCCGACCTTCAAGTCACTCCAGTAGATCACGTAGAACTTCAACTATTGTGGCTCAAGAACAAGCAGCGAAAACCGAGTACGCTAAGCGTATCGCTGAGGTCACGCACAGGCTTAAGCTTAAAGAATGTGAGGCACAGTTAGAGTTAGAACGTACAGTCGCCGAAGCTGAATTGCAGGAAAAGCTTGCTGTATTACACGCCTCGGGAAGCTATCGCAGCAGTCAATCCGATCGCTCCCGCGTCCAAGCTTGGTTAGACGAGAGTGTTATGGCAACTGCACAAATAACTAAGCGTGACACGACTAAGGTACCGCCGCTGCTAATAATTGATGATGTACTATCTTCGAAGCATCCTCAACCTAACCAGAACCTGTTTGATGTGCAGCAGACGTCTTTAGACGTAGTGACTGCTCCGCAACCAAATAAAAAGACGTTTGTTGTACCTTATACTGAAAACCTAATGTTACCTTGTACTAACGTAATCCTTAATCCACAGTTAAGTAATCATGAAGAAGGTGCCTTGAAACAGCAGTACTTTTCAGAAAATGTTGGCGCAGCTGCAAAGCCGGCCCCCAAGGAGATCGCATGTGGCTCTGGTACTTTTGCAGCTGGTTGTCCTAATACTACGGCAGCTGATTTTGCTACTCGTACAACTGGCACAAGCTACAGAAGTACTTGCTAATAATCTGAATATTCGTCCTAAAATACCAGTAATAAATTTACCCCTTTTTGACGGCAAATTCCCTGCCGAATGGCCAGCTTTTAAGCGCATCTTTGAGGATACTCAAGCTGCGTTCTCAGCTGGCGAAAATCTAGGACGGCTGAGTCTGGCACTGCGCGGTACGGCTCGCGAAGCTGTTGGCGTGCTGCTAGTGTCGGCGCGTGAACCCGCCGTAGTACTGCGCGCGCTAGAACTTCGCTTCGGTCGGCCGGAGTTAATTGTAGTCCAAGAGATCGCTGCTATAAGAGCTTTGCCCAGGGTAAATGGAGAAGGTAAGGAGCTTGCGGCTTTTGCCTGTCGGGTGCGTAACTGTATAGGTATCTTTAATTTACTGGAACAAAATGACTATTCAAGATCACCAGAACTTTTCAATTCTCTTTTGTGCAAGCTGCCTACACTGTTACGTTCCCGCTGGCTCGATTATGCTGCACTTAGAGTATCTGAGGGCACCTCCTCCTCCTCCTCCAAACTAGAAATGCTAGCCGATTTCCTGATACGCGAGGTGGATCTGCAATGTAGATTTGGCGTGGTATGGGAAAGTTCTTCGCCAGCCGCTATGACCTTTCCACAACGGGGAAGGGAAAAAGTTAATGCTGTGGGCGAAGAGAATGCTGCAGAAAAATGTAGGGTAAATTTTGGTTCGAAAAATTCCGACAAATTACCAAAAGCCAATATTTGCATATATTGTCATCTGCCATCACATGACCTTTCTAAATGTGACAAATTTTTGGCGTTGTCAATTGATGACAGATGGCGTTATGTAAAAGAAAAAAAAGTTTGCCATAGATGTCTAAGAAAAAGTTCGCATAGGTACAGAACTTGTAGGTCGAACACGAAAGAGATATGTAATAACGAAAATTGTAATTACAAGCACCACAAACTTTTGCATAACCCAAACTTGTCGCGTAATGTAGCTGCGCATATTGATATAGGCGATAGGGATGAGCCAGCTTCTTCTATGCAATTTCCAAAACAAATACAAGGTAGTAGCGATACGCCCGGTAGGACTTGTAATGGGGAGGAAGATCCCGACTGTGTTGCTCATGCGGCAACCTTACCGGTCCAAAACTTGGAAAAACGACCTCTTCGACCGCTTCTAAAAGTTATAGCGGTTTCCGTGTCCGGCCCTGCGGGCAGCGTTGACACTTACGCCTTGTTGGATGATGGGTCAACTACTACTTTTATTGACGCCGCTATATCTTCGCAAATTGGTATTACGGGTCCCGACGTACAAATACATCTTGACTGCGTCGGTGGTCTAACAAGAAAAGCGACCGTACAATATGTTGATTTCAAAATAAAGGGAATACACTCATCTCAGACTCATTCTGTGTGTAAGGCGCGCTCGATCGTAGGGTTAGGTATTGCGAAACAATCAGCTTACAGTGATAGTTTACAAAAGTTATCTCATCTTTTGGACCTGGCTGACGTTCTCTGTTATGAAGATGCACAGCCAACGATCATTATTGGTGTAGATAACTGGCACCTTATTGTTCCTAAAGCAACTCGAAAGGGCACCAAGTCGCAGCCTGTGGCCACTTACACCGCTTTAGGTTGGGTCTTGTACGGCTTTGGGTGCAGCAAGACAAATCGGGTTGATGTTGTCAATCACGCTTTGCTATCTGAGACCGACAGCCAGCGTTCTCTCGAAAATGTAATTCGCGAGCAATATAATCTGGACTCGATAGGGATTTCAAAACGAGAAGCTCGAAGTGCTGATGATGAACGTGCTATTCAA
The DNA here is from genome assembly GCA_946251855.1 of Alsophila aescularia. Lineage (NCBI taxonomy): Eukaryota > Metazoa > Arthropoda > Insecta > Lepidoptera > Geometridae > Alsophila > Alsophila aescularia. The sequence goes on along the minus strand of OX276378.1, from coordinate 9,464,105 downwards.
ATTCTTGAAAATACTTCTCACCGTTTACCTAGCGGCCGGTTTGAGGTAGGGCTGCTGTGGAAATTAAATAATTTAGATTTTCCCAGTAGCTACGCTCAAGCACTTTCGAGGTTCTTAAGTTTGGAAAAAATGGCCAGTGACCCAGTTTATGCAAAACGCTACAAAGATAACATTGAGAGTACTTTGAAAAATGGTTACGCTGAAGAATGTGATGAAACAAATTCCAAAAATACTTGGTACCTCCCACATTTTGGGGTGATTAACCCAAACAAACCTAATAAATTGCGCGTAGTTCACGACGCGGCAGCTAAATCGAACGGGGTGAGTCTCAATTCAATGTTGCTTACGGGTCCGGATTTACTCCAATCAATTTTCGACATTTTACTGCGTTTTTGTGAAGAAAAGATCGCTATATCTGCAGACATTCGAGAAATGTTTCCACAAGTCAAAATTATTGAGTCAGATAGGGATGCTCAACGTTTTTTATGGCGAGATTCACCCATGAAACCTATTAAAACTTACAGAATGTCTTCTATGATATTTGGTGCTGCATCCAGCCCATGTACAGCCTTGTACTTAAAAAATAAAAATGCTATTGAGTTTAAAAATAGTTTTCCTGAAGCGGCTCAAGCCATTGTAGAGGACCATTATATGGACGATTATATTGGCAGCGTCTCTTCAGTCGAAAAAGCTCGTCAAATTGCCGCGGATATTTTTACCGTGCACAAAAATGCTGGTTTTGAGATGAGGGGCTGGGTATCCAATGAACCATCAGCACTCTCTTACCTTCCCAAAGAGTATTGTTCTGATGTTTCAGCTGGACAAATTCAATTAGCTAAACTACCCAATCCGCCAACTCAATTAGTCCGTACTCTAGGTCTGATCTGGCACTCGGCTGTTGACAAAATTGGTTTTAACACGGGTGTCGAACAGAAATTCAGTTTGCCAGATAGGCCTACTAAACGAGAGGTGCTCTCTCTGGTCATGCGCGTTTTTGATCCGATTGGTATTCTAGGCCCTATCGTGACCAGAGGGCGCAAACTTTTTCAGAAAGCTTGGCGTAAAAACATTTCATGGGACGAAAAACTGCCACAATGTGATTGTGAGGCATGGAAACAGTGGGTTGAAGATTTGATCGCTGTTTCCCAATTACAAATACCTCGTCATTATGGTTCATCTGTGGGTTTAGTTGCTCGGCGTGAGCTTCATGTCTTCTCGGATGCGAGTGAGTTGGCATATGCCGCTGTCGCTTTTTGGCGGTTTGTTTACGCGAATGGAGACGTGAAGCTTGCTCTGATCTGTAGTAAATCGCGCGTAACTCCATTAAAACCTTCATCAATTCCTCGTCTAGAGCTTCAGGGAGCCTTGATAGCTTCTCGATTAGCTGCATCTATTAGTGAAGCTCATAGGAACAAGCCAACTAAACGATTTTTTTTGGACTGACAGTATGATTGTGTTGGGCTGGCTTCGAAGTGGTGATCCAAGAAGCTTCAAACCTTTTGTAGCTAACAGGGTCGGTGAAATTTTGGAGATTACAAATACTTCTGAATGGCACTGGGTGCCCGGAGATTTAAATGTTGCTGACGACGCTACGCGTATTAAGCAAGACTCTTTGTCTATAAACTCTCGTTGGTTTTTGGGCCCAAAATTTCTACTTAGTTCTGAATTGCCCTCTGAACCTGAAATTTCACCTAACTTGGGTCGTGACGAAATAAAGTCCACTGAACGCGACTGTGTTCATGTTCATCATTGTAGTGATCTAGAGCACATACCAATCTCGGCTGACCCTCAGCGTTTCAGTTCATGGCGCCGCTTGGTACGCGCTACTGCACGAGCGCATCAGTTCATTTCATTATTGCAAATGCGTTGTCTTCGAAAACGGGGAGTTGATACGCGTAGTCTACTTCGTGTAGAGGGGACTTTATGTTCTTTTAATTCGCAAATTGCGAATTTTTCTAAATCTATAAGTGAGCCCGTAGGTCTGAAAGCTTTATCCTCAAAAGACTTACACCTGGCCGAGGTCCATATATTGCGCCAAACTCAGATTGACTCTTTTAATGAAGAAATGAGAAGCATGAATGCAAAGAAGCCTTTATTGCGTCACAGTCGCTTGCTTAACCTTTCGCCATCCACTGACAGCCACGGACTTATTCGTCTATCCAGTCGAGTTACTGCTGCCCCAGATGTGGATATTGACGTAAAGAACCCGATTATTCTCGATGGGAAACATCCAGCTGTACGTTTGCTGGTATTACATTATCACCAACGTGCGGCACACGCCAATACTGAGACTGTCGTTAACGAGCTTCGCCAAACTTATTGGATACTGAATTTACGAAGCACAGTGAAGTCAGTTGCATACAACTGCCAATTTTGCCGAGTTCGAAAAGCTTCTACATTGAAACCTATTACGGGAAATCTTCCGGAAGTACGACTTGCACACCATCGTCGGCCTTTTACTTTTGTCGGGCTAGATTACTTCGGCCCTTTACAGATAAGAGTCGGCCGCAGGACAGAAAAACGATATGTTGCCCTGTTTACATGCCTGGTTTGCCGTGCTATACATTTGGAACTGGTTTACAGCTTGACTGCAGATGCAGCGTTGATGGCTCTACGTCGATTTATTGCATGTCGTGGTACTCCCAGTGAAATCCTGTCTGACAACGGAACTGCATTTGTCGGAGTAAGCAGAATATTACGAAACCTCTACTCTGATGCTGTTACTGATTTTGCTGCTAGTGAGCGAATAACTTGGCGATTCATTCCTCCAGCTTCACCATTCATGGGCGGCGCGTGGGAACGCCTAGTTCGAAGTGTCAAGAGTTCATTAAAAGTCACCCTTAAAGAAAAGTATCCCACTGATGAAGTCCTAATAACGTTACTGGCGGAAGCAGAAGCCCTAATCAATGCAAGACCTCTTACCCATGTATCATCGGATCCTGGAACACCGGAGGCAATTACACCTTCGTCCTTCATATTTGGGACTACTTCAGGAGCTGCTATTCCTGCTGAAATTTCTGATAGTGATTTGTCAAGTCGACAAGGATGGAAGAGAGCTCTTCGGTTGGCTGACCATCTTTGGCGCCGCTGGGTATCAGAGTACCTACCAGTTTTATCGCCTCGACGTGGTGGTGGTGATTCTCCTGTATTGAAAGTTGGAGATCCAGTGCTCATTGCGGATGGAAACCTACCAAGAGGAACATGGCCTAGAGGCCGAGTGGAGGCTGTAATTCTCGGACCAGACGGCATCGCTAGAGTGGCCGATATACGGACCTCAGCTGGAGTACTGCGTAGGCCCCTTAAAAAAATTGTTCTTATTCCAGCTTAGGCTGTGGGGGGCAGGATGTTGGTAATCCAACCTTTTTTTAGAAATATGTTTTTTAAACTTAGTTCTTTTGTTTAGTATTCGAATTTGTAATGTGTGTCAAGATGGAGTAAATATAACAAAGTAAAAAGCCACTAAAAACTGATCTTGGTTTATATTAATAAGCACCTATATCATATACATACAGTCCACCATTGCGACTCAGTCGCCAACAACTCTCAGTGGAAAACCATTTCGTTCCTAGACGCGTGACAGTGGTACAAATAAAACATTTCCTATTATTTTTCTGTACTGTGGTCATATTTTTATATCCCTAAGTGTTTGTACTATTGGTGAATTGTTGCTGCGGTTTGCGGATTTCTGATATCTTTGAGAACTGCTGCGTGCGCACTTGTTGCAGAAATACAGTAGAAGTAATCTTACAAAGTACGAGTACAATGTCGCTTTTTCTTTCTTATTATTGAAACTATTTTCTTTAAGGTCTCTAATAAACAAGATTTTGATAAAACGATGATGAGTGCTGAGTAAATTCTAGCTGTGTCTCCCTCAAGCAACTCAAGAATACTCACTTTCCTAAGCCCTTGGGTCAAAATTTCTAAAGGCAATCCTTTTCTGAAGGAATCTTGATACAGCCCTAACGAACTCCTTTGCTTTTTTTCATTATATTAAAAGCTTATTGTGGTGGGAAAGCATTGGTATTATTTGAAAATTCTTTTGGCGTGTTTCCAGACGATTTTCCTTATACCGATTTTTCTTATTCATGGCAGACAAAATATAAATAATCTAAAGCTGGTAGTGTTTTCTCAGTGGATTATGTTGTATTGTCATGGATAACTTAAGCATATAATCTGATGTAGCGCCATCATTGAGATATGTATTAAAATATTATCTGTACCCGCGGCTTTGCATGCGTTGTCATATCTCTAAATTAAAAGTACTCTTTATACTATTCCAAGACCTAAAATATCAATATACCAACCAACATTTGATCAAAATTCCATCAGCCGCCAAAAAGTTTTTGTTGATTTCTCGGCTCTTACTCATCGGATTAAGATACCAAGTACACCAGTTTCAGGCCAAACCCTAAGCTATCTAAGCGTGAAAACTGCATTGCAATCGTTGCAGTAGTTTTTACGTGATACGTGAACAAACAAACAGACACACAGACAATATTTTTTAAATGTTATATTCTTGTTCAGCTTATCCTAGGTAACCAAGACCATTTTTTAAAATTATTTTCTTTGTACAGACTGTTTCGTTGTTATTGCTTTATTATAAGTATAGATAGAAGATATAGATTTAAAGTATAGATTATACAACCAGCATAGACAAGAACTTTACGAGCATGAGAAGTGAAAATAATTTTCCATTAGTCACAACGAAATCAGGCTTGAACGTAATCCAAATTTTTCCTAATGAATTAATTTTAAAAAAGGCGTGTTTTATCTTGGATGATATCCATACAAATAAAGCAGTAAGTAACAAAAAGTGTGGAAAATTAAGATATTAAAAAAAAGGGTATAGGCTCCCCTATACCCTATGAGCTACTGAACAAGTTTTTTTTTAAATAGTTTCTTACTGTCTGTTCGCGCATCATGTACAAACTACTGGACCGATTGCGATGTGGTTTTGCGAATCTGTTGGATTGTTTGTAGAAGCTTAGGTTTTGACTTGGTATCTCAAGCAGTTGAGTAGAAGCCGAGCAATCGATAAAAACTATTTGACGGATAAACAAATTTTGATGAAATAAAGTACGATGTACTTTATATGTACATTTTGTACTGAAATAACACATAGGTTACTTTTAACCCAGTGAAATGACCACGCGGGCACAGCTAGTAGAGAGAGACTTTTTGGCCCTAGCGTCCTTCCCTTAGGTATTTGTACTTGCAGGATTTAATTCTTTCTATTTTTGCCGTTTTATTCTCAAACTACAACTTATCCATGAAACATTGTTACTCTAACCACACACGGTCAATTTTGCGATGCTTACGACCTATCTATGTTACGTAAAACATACGGCTTTGCAAATACATATATATATGTACTGGGTTAGTTGTGCAGTCGGGCGGCGTGTAAATACATATGGAGATGCGGCATTTCATGGCTTTTGATTTATGAACGTCGTGCGCAGATGGCATAACAGGCAATGTACACAGACATGTGTGAATTTGTCAGCAGGAATCGCTAAAATGCTTTTTTCGCGATAAACAGTAGTGTGCGCGCACGAAGTCGTGGGCGCGAAAACTAGTAGTCATCATCACTTGACCAATTGAGATGTTGAAGGTGATTCTCCTACTGGAACATGATTTGATTTATTATCTGGAATATAGTCTAATTAAAACAACTAAATTAATTGTTTACACGTTCTTAGTCACTAAAATTTAGTATTAATGTCTCGTTTTCTAAAAAAATACTCATGATGCTTTTTATGAGTTGTATTTGAGTTTTTTTTTTTAATATTTTCTGTTTTCGTTTGCGTGGCGAACTTTTCTCATCATTGCGCTCAGTATTTAACATGGCGTCATCAATTAATATCGTCATCTTGTTTCATGGGGCTTCTGGGTAAAAATAGTGTAATGGGACAACACGATGGGACTACTGGGTCCGAAATATTGGTGTCACTTATCCCATGGGAGTACATGGTCAAAATAGTAGCAGTTATCCTATCACGGGACAACACGATGGGACTAGTGGGATAGACCCAAGTATTATCCTTACAACGATTTGTCTAACCAACTTAAGAAGGTAGGTACAACCATTTGTAAGATATTTTAATATAAGGGGAGACTTCTTTTACTATCACTTCTCGGCCTTCTAGGCACTTAGAGAGACATTAAAAAGCCTTGTTGATATTGCATCACCGTCGGCTCACATTTGAGACATGTTGAATATTATTCGTAGCGCACGTGTCTCTGCAATTTCCGTAGGAATTAGCGCTCCACTCCTTAACGTTGTTGTGTTGACTGTGTTAGAGGAAATTTATCAAAACAGTGTGAAGGAAGGTATTTAATTTTCATCTGACAGTGTGGACGGCGCGCGGCGATCCTACTTATGTAGCCAAAACACACAAACGAAATCATTTGGAACTGCCAAAAAATTTGCAAGCATACAGCCACTGTGCAAGAAACAGATAAGACAATTCTCAGTTTTTTTTTGTAGCAGACGTTCTTTCAAATGATTTTATAGTGATTGCTTGAGAGACTACTACGAACGAGAGCTTGCCAACTTCCCAACTGGAATAAAAGCGATTTGCTCAATCTTTCTCTATTTGAAAACCAATATTGCAGCCGTGGGGTTACAGAGAAAATAAAATATTGATATCTCAATTCAAAATAACATTAGTACGATTATTGTGTACTCACCTATATCCTGTTCTCTTAATTAGTCCAACAGATTCAGCTCACTAGACCAGATTATTAGATTCAGCGATTCCTGCTGACACATTCACACATGTCAGTGTACATTGCCTGTTATTTCATCTGCGCACGGCGTTTATAAATCAAAAGCCATAAAATATTTGTATTGCGTATTTACACGCCGCCCGACTGCACAACTAACCCAGTACATATATACGTATAGTCAAAGCCATACGTTTTACGTAACATAGAGAGGTCGTAAGCAGTGGCGTAGCTACCTTGGGTGGCACCCGGTACGGAAGTTGGTGGTGTCACCCCATCGTAAGTTAAAAGCAATAAATTTTATATGATAAAGGACATGGATCATTTATTATTTATAATATTGAAGAAATAACAAAACGCAATAATAACTAAGACAGAAAAGGAATTGTTATACAATTAAAATTTCTACTTTCTAGCTTTGACAGCTGCAAACTCAGAAATAACTTCTTCGAAATTTATATTTTGTATTGCCTCGTGTTCGATGGCTAATATACCAAGATTGCTAAGCCGCGATTGGGTCATTGTTGCCCGCAAATAGTTTTTTATTAATTTTAATTTACTGAAACTCCTCTCACATGAAGCTACGGACACGCAAACCGTCATGAACAATTTCAGTGCAATCATAAGATTTGGAAGAGATTCTGTAAAATCCCATTCTCTTAGTTTCTTCTACAATAAACTTTAAAAAATCGCGAGTATGGGAAGTGGAATCCCCCACGACAGCGTCAGGCTCTTTTGCGGGAATCCCCGAATTATACATAGAGCTGAGCTAGTGCTAGTGGAGGAATCCCCGTAAAAGAAATTTTTGTGCTAGCTTTTTTTTTTTGTTTGTACATTGTTCTTAAAGTTGAGAGACCGGGTGTGTGTCACCCCAAAAAAGGTGACACCCGGTGCGGCCCGCCTCCGCCGCCCCCCTTTGCTACGCCACTGGTCGTAAGGATCACAAAATTGACCGTGTATGGTTAGAGTAACAATGTTTCATGGCTAGGTTATAGTTTGAGAATAAAACAGCAAAAATAGAAGGAATTAAATCCTACGATACTAGTAGAAGGTACAAATACAGTACCTAAGGGACGGACGCTAGGTCCAAAAAGTCTCTCTCTACTAGCTGTGCCCGCGTGGTCATTTCACTGGGTTAAAAGTAACCTATGTGTTATTTCAATACAAAATGTACATTATAAAGTACATCGTACTTCATTTCATCAAAATTTGTTTACCCGTGTAATAGTTTTTATCGATTGCTCGGCTTCTACTCAACGGCTTGAGATACCAAGTCAAAACCTAAGCTCCAACAAACAATCCAACAGATTCGCATAACCACATCGCAATCGGTCCAGTAGTTTGTACATGATGCGCGAACAGACAGTAAGAAACTATTTAAAAAAAATAGTCCTACCCTGTGTTCGGATTGACAAAAGGGCGTTTATGGGCAGATTCGTTTGCTACGTTTGCCATTAATGATCCTTCCCTAACCGAACGGAAAAAGCGTTCTTAATGCTATTTTTGCACACTTGGCTTTACATGAACGGCCTAGTTGTCGGTAGCTCTAGCCTACTCTGTTTATTTGTACGGTTACTTTTTTTAAGATATTTTATTCCCATCTGGATATTCGTAAAATCGTTAAATTTACAGTTCATTGTGTAGTATTCGTTTTTTTTTTGTTGTTAAACATAGGATAGCACATTTCTTTTATAGTGGAAGTTTAACTTTTGTAGTTTTATGTTTTTTATTTATCACAACTGGCAGGTGGACTTGCAGTGTAGTATATAAGTAGAATATTTAGTTCTATATTTTAGATTATTTCATTTATATTTATTTAAGTATATATTTTTGTTTAAGTTTATTTTTATTATGAACAATAGCAGTTCCAGCGATAGTTCAGATTTTGTTTCATGCAACTCTTCAGATGACAGTAGTGATAGTTTCAGTAGCATACCTACCCTCTCTAATAGTATCGACTCATTTATTGGTGATGTACCTAAAAACCTTAATATCCTCCATATCAACGCACAGAGTATCCCGGCTCATTACCCAGATATACTGGCGTCGTTTGATCATAAAAAATATCCAAGTACTTCTTATTTCAGAATCTTGGCTAAAACCATGCCATCCATCCACCTTATATTCCCTACCTGGTTTCATACTTCTGCGTAATCGCCGCACTGGCTGTGGAGGTGGCGGTGTTGCTATTTATCTCCGTGCAAACATTCCTTACACTATTGTATGTCAGCGCAACCCCCTCCACCGATGCTGGTGAGCATCTTTTTATTGAAATCACAGTTTCCCATACGAAGATGCTTGTAGGTGTTTATTATTGTCCTTCCCTACGCATAAACTTTTTTTCTAATTTTGAGAAACTCCTGCAAGATCACTCTCCTTCTTACGATCACAATATTATCATGGGCGATTTTAATACATGCTTGCTGAAATTTGATAATAGATCGTCCACTTTTGAAACCATCATCAGGGCCAGCAACTTAACCATTCTGCCACTTAACGCTACACATCATTTCCCTCATTCAGTCCCCTCTCTTCTTGACCTTATTCAAGTCTCTTCCCAAAATTTCGTTGGTAAGTGTTCGGCGGACGCTTTCTCTCATCATGATTTGCTTTTCCTTTCTTATAAAATCCGTCCGCCGAAAGCGAAACCCAAAGTTCTTCTGCTGCGTAATTTTGGTGGTATGGATTTGGAATGCTTGCGCAAGGATGCTCAGGAAATGGACTGGTCAGCTGTCTAGGATGGAGTATCAATTGATGACAAAGTTGAGGGTTTCAATCGTACTTTGACAAAATTATCCATATACCTATCCGACCTGTCAAGTTAAAATATCTCCCTGTACCTTGGCTTACAAGTGAGTTAAGATCTTTAATGCACAAAAAGTTAGTGGCCAAGGCCAAGCTTAGATATTGCCCAACCGAGTACAATAAAGAAAAATACATTGAACGCCGAAATCACTGCAACAGAGTTTGTAGGAATGCACAGCGCCGACATTTCCATGACTCAGTAGAAAATAAAGACCCCGCTAAAGTTTGGAAATTCCTTAGGTCGATGGGAGTTGGAAAGTCACGACAAGATAATATTCCTTATAAATTAAATATTGATCTCTTAAATAGACACTTTTCCTCTTCCTCCAACTTTGATGGACCTACAAAACTCGTTACGCTTAACTATCTTTCTTCATTTCCACCTCCCGACCACTCTTCTTTTATTTTCATTCAATTTACCGATTGTGACGTTAAGAGAGGCATTGCTTCTATTTCATCTAACGCGGTTGGTAGTGATAGCATTAGTCGTGATCCTACCCATACTTGATGAAGTCATCCCTGTTATCCGATACAAATTCAATTTTTCTATATCCAGTGGTACATTCCCATCTTTATGGAAAGAAGCCCTAATAACTCCTCTCCCCAAAAAGTCTAATCCTTCTTCTTTCTTAGAATTTCGCCCTATCTCCTTTTTTTTCTTTTTTATCAAAAGTGCTCGAGCGCTTTGTTCATCAGCAAATATCTTCCTTTCTTAACAGAAACTCTCTCCTTAATAATTTCCAATCTGGTTTCCGTCCTGGGCATAGCACTGTCTCCGCATTAGTTAAAATTACTGACGACATTCTATGTGGCATGGGTAACGAAAAACTGTCTGTTTTATCACTTCAGTAACGCTTTTAACAACGTTGATTTCGACATTGTTGTTGGACTTCTTCGCTCTCTTAACGTATCTCCAATGGCTATTGATTGGTTTCGTAGTTACCTGTATGGTCGCCGGCAGCGTGTTCGCATTGATGATAACTTATCATCCTGGTGTTGTACATCTGCTGGCGTTCCTCAGGGCGGCGTATTATCTCCTTTACTTTTTGCTATTTTCGTTAACTCAATTTCTCACCAAATATCTTCTTCCTACCATCTCTATGCAGATGATTTGCAAATTTATACACAAGCTCCTTTAGACCAGTTGTATACAGCTATTGAAACAATCAATTATGACCTCAAACGTATTTCATACTGTAGTAAATCATATGGCCTTAGTGTAAATCCTTTAAAGACCCAAGTTATTTTAATCGGTAGTTCCAGACTAATATCTAAGATTGACTGGTTTCATCTCCCACAAGTTCTTTTCGATGGCACACATATCAAAATAAGTGAAACTGTTAAAAACTTGGGTGTGCTTATTGATAGACAACTATCTTGGGGACCTCAGTTAAGTGAGGTAAGCCGTAAAGTTTATGCGTCAGCGGGTTCACTTAGAAGACTGCGCAATTTTCTTCCCACCACCAAACTTGCTCTAGCACAGTCTCTTCTGCTGCCTTTACTCGACTACGCCGATGCCTGCTATTTAGACTTAACCGAAGAACAGCTAAATAAGCTAGAGCGCTTACAAAACTTTTGCATTCGGTTCGGTACGCAAGTAAATCAGATACATGGTCATCTGATTTTCGCACAAAGCTCAAAAGGTTACCAATACGACGTCGCCGGGATACTCATGCCCTCTCTCTTTTGTACAGTGTCCTATTTAATCCATCGACCCCTCCCTATCTCAAAGAGCGATTTGAGTTCCTTCATCTTTCCCATTCCCGTACTCTTCATTCCACCAATACTCTGCAGTTGAAAGTGTCTGACCAATCTACGATGTGTTATCACTACTCTTTTACTAAACGGGCTGTAAGACTGTGGAATGCTTTGCCCATCAACATTAGAAAAGCTAAGTCGATAGCTGTCTTCAAAGACATGGTGAAGAAGCACTACCTGTCATAAAGCTGGATACTATGTTATTCATACATAATTTATACACCATTCCTTTAACATGTTATTTATTTATGTATATTATATTATAAATTTGGCAATATATATGTTATATTATTTAATTATAGTATATATATTTATGTGTTTAACAAAATTTAAACACATAAATATATATACTAAAACAGTGGAAAACCATTTCGTTCCTAGACGCGTGACAGTGGTACAAATAAAACATTTTCTATTATTTTTATGTACTGTGGTCATATTTTTATATCCCTACGTTTTTGTATTATTGGTGAATTGTTGCTGAGGTTTGCGGATTTCTAATATCTTTGAGAACTGCTGCGTGCGCTCTTGTTGCAGAAATACAGTAGAAGTAATCTTACAAAGTACGAGTACAATGTCGCTTTTTCTTTCTTATTATTGAAACTATTTTCTTTAAGGTCTCTAATAAACAAGATTTTGATAAAACGATGATGAGTGCTGAGTAAATTCTAGCTGTGTCTCCCTCAAGCAACTCAAGAATACTCACTTTCCTAAGCCCTTGGGTCAAAATTTCTAAAGGCAATCCTTTTCTGAAGGAATCTTGATACAGTCCTAACGAACTCCTTTGCTTTTTTTCATTATATTAAAAGCTTATTGTGGTGGGAAAGCATTGGTATTATTTGAAAATTCTTTTGACGTGTTTCCAGACGATTTTCCTTATACCGATTTTTCTTATTCATGGCAGACAAAATATAAATAATCTAAAGCTGGTAGTGTTTTCTCAGTGGATTATGTTGTATTGTCATGGATAACTTAAGCATATAATCTGATGTAGCGCCATCAGTGAGATATGTATTAAAATATTATCTGTACCCGCGGCTTTGCATGCGTTGTCATTTCTCTAAATTAAAAGTACTCTTTATACTATTCCAAGACCTAAAATATCAATATACCAACCAACATTTGATCAAAATTCCATCAGCCGTCAACAAGTTTTTGTTGATTTCTCGGCTCCTACTCATCGGATTAAGATACCAAGTACACCAGTTTCAGGTCAAACCCTAAGCTATCTAAGCGTGAAAACTGCATTGCAATCGTTGCAGTAGTTTTTACGTGATACGTGAACAAACAAACAGACACACAGACAATATTTTTTAAATGTTATATTCTTGTTCAGTAGCTTATCCTAGGTAACCAAGACCATTTTTTTAAATTATTTTCTTTGTACAGACTGTTTCGTTGTTATTGCTTTATTATAAGTATAGATAGAAGATATAGATTTAAAGTATAGATTATACAACCAGCATAGACAAGAACTTTACGAGCATGAGAAGTGAAAATAATTTTTCATTAGTCACAACGAAATCAGGCTTGAACGTCATCCAAATTTTTCCTAATGAATTAATTTAAAAAAAGGCGTGTTTTATCTTGGATGATATCCATACAAATACAGCAGTAAGTAACAAAAAGTGTGGAAAATGAAGATATTAAAAAAAAGGGTATTGGTTCCCCTATACCCTATGAGCTACTGAACAAGTTTTTTTTAAATAGTTTCTTACTGCCTGTTCGCGCATCATGTACAAACTACTGGACCGATTGCGATGAGGTTTTGCGAATCCGTTGGATTGTTTGTTGGAGCTTAGGTTTTGACTTGGTATCTCAAGCCGTTGAGTAGAAGCCGAGCAGTCGATAAAAACTATTTGACGGATAAACAAATTTTGATGAAATAAAGTACGATGTACTTTATATGTACATTTTGTACTGAAATAACACATAGGCTACTTTTAACCCAGTAAAATGACCACGCGGGCACAGCTAGTAGAGAGAGATTTTTTGGCCCTAGCGTCCTTCCCTTAGGTACTGTATTTGTACTTGCAGGATTTAATTCCTTCTATTTTTGCCGTTTTATTCTCAAACTACAACTTATCCATGAAACATTGTTACTCTAACCATACACGGTCAATTTTGCGATGCTTACGACCTATCTATGTTACGTAAAACATACGGCTTTGCAAATACATATATATATGTACTGGGTTAGTTGTGCAGTCGGGCGGCGTGTAAATACATATGGAGATGCGGCATTTCATGGCTTTTGATTTATGAACGTCGTGCGCAGATGGCATAACAGGCAATGTACACAGACATGTGTGAATTTGTCAGCAGGAATCGCTGAATCTAATAATCTGGTCGAGTGAGCTGAATCTGTTGGATTAATTATGAGAACAGGATATAGGTGATTATACAATAATACGTACTTACAAGTCTGTCAAAAACATCAAGAGCATTGGTGCTAAACCTACTTTTGCATTGGTTTTTAATATCCTAGAAGAAAATAAAATGCTTTTTTCGCGATAAACAGTAGTGTGCGCGTACGAAGTCGTGGGCGCGAAAACTAGTAGTCATCATCACTTGACCAATTGAGATGTTGAAGGTGATTCTCCTACTGGAACATGATTTGATTATTTATCTGGAATATAGTCTAATTAAGACAACTAAATTAATTGTTTACACGTTCTTAGTCACTAAAATTTAGTATTAATGTCTCGTTTTCTAAAAAATTACTCACTGTGATGATGCTTTTTATGAGTTGTATTTGAGTTTTTTTTTTAAATATTTTCTGTTTTCGTTTGCGTGGCGAACTTTTCTCATCATTGCGCTCATTATTTAACACGGCGTCATCAATTAATATCGTCATCTTGTTTCATGGGGCTTCTGGGTAAAAATAGTGTAATGGGACAACACGATGGGACTACTGGGTCCGAAATATTGGTGTCACTTATCCCATGGGAGTACATGGTCAAAATAGTAGCAGTTATCCTATCACGGGACAACACGATGGGACTAGTGGGATAGACCCAAGTATTATCCTTACAACGATTTGTCTAACCAACTTAAGAAGGTAGGTACAACCATTTGTAAGATATTTTAATATAAGGGGAGACTTCTTTTACTATCACTTCTCGGCCTTCTAGGCACTTAGAGAGACATTAAAAAGCCTTGTTGATATTGCATCACCGTCGGCTCACATTTGAGACATGTTGAATATTATTCGTAGCGCACGTGTCTCTGCAATTTCCGTAGGAATTAGCGCTCCACTCCTTAACGTTGTTGTGTTGACTGTGTTAGAGGAAATTTCTCAAAACAGTGTGAAGGAAGGTATTTAATTTTCATCCGACAGTCTGGACGGCGCGCGGCGATCCTAGCCACAACACACACAAGAACACATTTGGAACTGCCAAAAAATTTGCAAGCATACAGCCACTGTGCAAGAAACAGATAAGACAATTCTTAGTAGAACTAGGTACCTTTACTTGTATATATATATTTCATTTTTTTTATATTTATGTCGAAAAAATAGTTTTTTTTTCAAATGCTTTATATTTTATTCATATATTTTTTATTGCAGACGTTCTTTCAAATGATTTTATAGTGATTGCTTGAAAGACTACTACAAACGAGAGCTTGCGAACTCCCCAACTGGAATAAAAGCGATTTGCTCAAACTTTCTCTATTTGAAAAGCAATATTGCTGCCGTGGGGTTACAAAGAAAAATAAAATATTGATATCTCAATTCAAAATAACATTAGTACGATTATTGTATACTCCCCTATATCCTGTTCTCATAATTAATCCAACAGATTCAGCTCACTCGACCATATTATTAGATTCAGCGATTCCTGCTGACATATTCACACATGCCTGTGTAAATTGCCTGTTATGCCATCTGCGCACGACGTTCATAAATCAAAAGCCATGAAATGCCGCATCTCCATATGTATTTACACAACGCCCGACTGCACAACTAACCCAGTATGTATATATGTATTTGCAAAGGTGCAGATCCCTCCGATTTAACTAGATGGCACTGATTGACCTTAAAACACGCAAGCATTTCGTTCACTGCAACCAAGGGTCCCGCTAAATTCAAATTTATTATGCGTTTCGGATTCGGTTCACACTAGCACTAGCACAACCTCCAGGGGCCTAATTCTCTAATTTTAAGACGCCAATTCTTCGCTGCCTGCGTGGAAATTGGAATCACGAACAAATTTTACGTAGGCATGGGTCAAACTTGCAATATCCAGCACCAGGGCTTTCAAGTACCATCCATCTTCAAACACCAGGGCGAAAATCCAGGGTTCCAAATACTTTCAAGTGCTTTCTGTAGAACCAGATTAAAGCCTTGAAAGTAAAAAATACTTGCATAGGAAATTGATCTTTGCCGTCATATAAATAAGGAGAACAATCGTGTTTGCAAAATAAAAGTACTTGGAAGCCTTGAAAGTAGAAAATACTTGCATAGGAAATTGATCTTTGTCTCTATATATAAAAGGAGCACTATCGTGTGTGTGGAAAAGTACTCTGAAGCCTTGAAATGAAAGTAAAAATACTTGCTTATGAAATTGATCCGTGGGTATGCATAAATAAAGACTACAATTGCTTTTGCGTAAAAAATACTTCGAAGCGTTGCAAGTTTTCTGAGTATGTATATACATTATATGTACTACGTTTTTTTATTATGTTTCTTCCATTGGGATATTATAATGTACTACCTACGTACCTACATAATTATATATATCGGAGGTTTCTTCATAATGTCTTACTGGCAAAATAGTTTTTTGTCGGTATTGAAATGTGCACATACAGAGGTTTATGTATTGCTCTTCACAGAGAAAGTATAGAAAACATTTATTTTTTCAAATCAATCCTCATATCGTGTTGAAAAAGCTCAAAAAGTAGGTAGGTAGGGTAGGTAATTATTAAAAGCCAGTTAAAGTGCCAGTAAGTACGTCGTTCTGTGGAACATCATAAAAAATATTTTTTACTAAGAACACAATGTTTCGTTGCATTAAAATTTGTTCGTATGGACCTCATAATAATGACCTACCCTTGATGCCCCATCCAATTTACTTCACCGCCTTAATTACTCTCTAATCTGTGCCACCTTACCTTCGGAGATAATTTTCTCTACTCAATTACAAGACGTTCATGATAACAAGTTACTTCATTTAAACTAGATGGCGTTGTCTACCCTTAAAACACGCAAGCGGTTTCTTACGAAGTGGTTTGAAAGTTGAATGAACTCGAACAACACGTTTTCTTCTTTTTTTACCTTATGGTCCCTAACGGCTCTTAAAACGTATTTAGATGATTTTTGTATTTTTGATAGAATAAGTCGACTTCAGTTGTAAAACGCGAAGCGAAATTAAGCGAATTATTTATAGTAAAATAGGAATTTATTAATTAAAAAAATAAATTTAACTCATTCATGTCATGAATCTTTCATTATAAAAACCAGGGTTCAAAATACTTTCAAGTGCTTTGTAAACCGAAGCCTTGAAAGTAGAAAATACTTGCATAGGAAATTGATCTTCGTGTCCATATAAATAAGGAGCACAATCGTGTTTGCGAAAAAAGTACTTGGAAGCGTGGAATTGAAAGTAAAAAATACTTGCGTAGGAAATTGACCCGTGCGATTATGTAAATAAAGAGCTCAATTGCGTTTGCAAGCCTTGCAAGTTTTTTGATAGAGCGAGAGCGATGTATCGGCCACCTAGCTTCATGTGACCCGGCTGGCCGAGTGCGGCCGAACTCAGCCGAAGCCATGCCGAACCCGCCACCGAGTATGTATGTGCGGACGGGGCGAAAGAGCGAGTTGGTGAGTAAAATACTTTGAAAGTCTTGCAAGTACCGGACCCGCAAGGTCCGCACCAGGGCGGCGTACTTACAAACCTAAAAACCTAAACCAAAACCTGGTTTAAAAACCTGGTCGCGTAAATACCCACCTTCCCTAATTCCACGCATATGGCGTAGAATTGGCGGCGTGGAATTGGCGTGAGTAGTCATACAGAATCCAGGCCCTGCTCTCAAGCCCTTGCGACTGATTTAAAAACTGAGGTACTTGGTATTTTAGGCCTATTCTAGCGTTTATTTCATATTGTATTATATGCGTTTATTTCATATTTAATTATATGCGTTTATTTCATTGCAATACTTAAATAATAGTTTAAAAGAACTAAAAAACACGCTTTATATAGAAAACCAAACTAAAACATAGAAAATAAATTTTAATAGTGTAAATAAGAAAAAACAACAAAACATTTTTTTCTGTGTGTTTTTTAGTTTTTTTAAACAATTTTTTTTTTCTAGTTTTTTTTTGTCCAATTATTGCATTGTCATCGGTTTTTGACAGGTGTGCAAAATTTGAATGAAATCTGACCGTTTAAAGTGGCTCAAAATAGCGTCCAAAGGAGTCGGTTACAAAACATACAAACATACAAACAAACATACAAGTGAAGCTAATACAAAGCGTATAAAAACGCAACGAAGTGCCTTATTCCGATGATTAGATGCCGAGCAATCGATAAAAAATTATTTGACGGTTGAACGAATTTTGAAGAAATGTAGTATAATATTGTACTTTGTAGGTTTGGCCCTGGTCCTCCTGGTCCTCTGGACCTGGACCAAACCTACACCTGGTCCTCTGGACCTGGACCAGCTTTCAAAAACCGAAAAAAAAACGAATCAAATCGGTCCATTAATTTAGGAGCTACGATACCACAGACAGACGGCTACACAGATACGCACCCTACTTATAACATCTCTCTCCTTTCGCGTTCGG
This sequence comes from Alsophila aescularia, assembly GCA_946251855.1. NCBI lineage: Eukaryota > Metazoa > Arthropoda > Insecta > Lepidoptera > Geometridae > Alsophila > Alsophila aescularia. Next base: position 9,446,032 of record OX276378.1, on the reverse strand, counting down.
GGGTTCATATAGAAAAAATGTCGCTTTTCTTTTATAATTTAATATTCATAACTTGCCCCGAGGACTCATATTGTTTTGATTAGCACTAGCGACTCGCCCCGGCTTCGCACGGGTAGCGCTCGCACCGCGGCATTTTCCTTACTTTTGGCATTTTCATACCCGTCGTAACTTCTAAATGCAAGGTCCGATTCGAATAATAAAGAGTAATTTACATTAACATAATCAACCTTGAGTATGAAACTATGTAGCACGAAGGATTAATATATTATCATTTTTATATTCTATCCGTGCTTTGATTGACTAATTTGAACAAAAACGGTTATTGTTACTTAATAATTATAATAGAGACATATAGCCTCGTGGACTTTTTTATGAGTAATGATGAGTAGGTACTATAAACTTATACATGTAAGTAAAAGTAAAGTAAAGTAAAATAGTATTTATTGCCACTAGAAATAAAGTAAAGTGTGCACACAGTATCAGTATCAGTTGCCTCACTTCCACAGACTATATAGGAGACGCTCACTTCATATTATTTTATTCTGTGCTCACTTCACTTCTAGTTTTTGTGTGGAATAGTGTTGCCAATTTAGATATTAATTCGTTTGTTCCAATTTCTATTTACTTTATATTGTATTTTTGTACCTAATTTTTATAATTGTTAATATGTACGACTGGTTGGTCTAGTCGTGACGACCGGTTGGTCTTGTGGCTAGAGACCAAATCTAGGTACGAAATCAAACGGCCTCGAGTTCGAATCCTGCAAGGTGCAATCATTTGTGCTATGAACAGAAATATTTGTTTCCGAGTCTTGGATGAAATATTTATATTTGTGTATGTTTATCCGGTATCTAGTGCCCATAGTACAGGGTTTATCCTAGTGTGAGGCTAGGTGATTGGTGTGGAATTGTCCCGAATATATATATTTATTTATATTTTTTTGGATCTATCCTACAGAGCTGATATTGATTGTAAGTCGACATCTGTTAAGGTTGCCTGAAAGAGATCGCTACTTAGTGATAATGCCGCCAATTGTACTATTTTTAATGTTAATGTTGACGTGTTGAGTTTTTTAGAGCAATAAAGAGTTATCTATCTATTTGTAAAAAAAAAACTTCTTAGTTTTATCATGTCACATTCAACTGTCACAAAATAGCTGAATTAATGAAAACATAAAGTCAAGCAGTGTCTTAGCCTGTATAAAAATAACAAAGTGCAGATAATCTTTGATCATGTATCACCGAGTAAACGAAACTTACGCACATAGAGCATAAAAAACTACGCGGCCGCGTTGCTCTATGTATGTAAGTTTTTTATGCGTACGCACGATGACAAACACAGCCGCAAAGAACGCAAGATTTAATTATGGAAAACCAATAGAAATCCTTCGCGCGTTCATTGTAATTTCTCAAAAAGGCCAAAATTTACGAATTTAAATTTAGTTTAGTAATCACAGCAATTTTACGTAACTACATAATTATATATCTACTCAGTCAATCATGAAGGTATCATGGTAGGTACCTCTTTATGATAGGTATTTCGTTGTAATTGACATAGTACTTCTAATACTTACTTCTTAAACAAATACATAAAACATGACACATAAAATGTATTGCCTTTGGCAAAAAAATATATACACTGCGCGAACTTTGTGCTCGATATGGTTTTGATCCCAAAAATATTGAATATTTTTCTTACACTATGTTATTTCACAAGTCAAGTTTATCCGATAATACTTCTAACATTTTCTCGCACATTAAGAAAATATTTGAGGATTATTCAGGAAAACCTAAAAAGCAAAAATTTGCTCCGTACTTTTAGCCGACATCATGAAAGAGCAGGCTCAACTTGTTTTATTTTCATGTATCGTCATCTTCTTCAGTCTATATTTGTCCACTGCTGGACGTAGGCCTTTCCTAATGCACGCCACTGAGCTCGGTCTTCAGTTCTTCTAATCCATTCTCTTTCAGCCGCCTTTTGCAGGTCGTCACTCCACCTAGACACAGGGCGTCCTACACTACATTTGCCTAAACGTGGTTTTCACTCGAGAACTCGCGTACCCCAACAGTTCGGTTTGGTTATTGGTTCTTATGGAAATGTGACCAGCCTACTGCCAGTTTAGCTTGTTTATCCTTATAGCTATATCGGTTTCCTTACTTCTCTGTCAGATATATTTGTTACGAATTTTTATGTATGTTACCGCATATCTCCAGAAATTCTGATCCGATTCAAATGATGTTTTTTTCTGAGCCTAAATAAATTTCATGAAAACTGCTTCTGTTTTCAACCGACTTCAAGAGGAGGGTCTCAATTCGAAACGGTATGTTTTTTTTGTATGTATGCTGTTTTTTTTTTTTAATTTGTGTGTTTCAATAAAGAGTTATATCTATCTATCTATCTAACTATCTATCTATCTACGCGATATCTCCGGCAATTGTGGATCGATATCATTTTTTTTAATTGTGTTCCTCAAGGGTAGTGTTATTTAAATTGCGAAAGAAAAGTTTATGAAAGGTACGTCCAAGAATTTATAAGGTACAGAAAAACAAAGGTAAGTACGTAACGAAGTTGATTTGCAAAAATTGGATTAAGCTCTTAAAGTCGGCAAACTTTGTTATACTTGCCTGTAGTTGGTCCATAGAGACACTGTAAACTGACAATCAAACCTTAGTACGCATACTTTTAAAATTAATAGAGTTTTTATTAATAAACTTGGCTCCTACTTCTTTGATTGAGATCACAAGTAAACCAGTTTTTTAAGTTAGAATCTAAGCTATCCAACAGTGAAAATTACTTTGCAATCGGTCGAATAGTTTTAACATGAACGTATATGTTACGCTCCGTCGATGCAGCAGCGGGCTGGGTGCGGGCCGTGCAGGGGGTGATGCCACTTGTCACTTCCCCACCGACAACACCATCCTCGCTTCCTAAATATTACTGTATCTTTTCTTATTATTGTTTGGATTTAGTTGTTATACCAGTATACAGTCCACTGTGTTTGCCTAGATCTCTCGGGTTAGAACCCATAACAAACTGATTCATAAAATCAAAATCACTCAACAAACTGTGTATAGAGGATTTCGGATCTCATTGCAAGATACCAATATCCGCAAATGATGTAAAGTTGACGATATAACTCTCAGAATTTGTAAATTGGAATGACAATAGACTGGCGCTATAAAGCTCGTAGAGTCTTTAACCATTGAAGATGAAAGGTTATCAAAATGGCAACCACGGGACTGAGACGGAGCGTAGGACACCCTCCATGAGGCGGAACAAACGGCCTGGTCAGAGTTGCAGGGAGTCGCTGGATGTAAACAGCGAGCAAACTGGGAAGGCCTTATGTTCAGGCATAGTCGTCTTCAGGCTCAAGATGATATCTATATGTGACTGGTGCAGGAGCGAAGCTCTAAGTCAAACCAGGAAAACCTCCTTTACACAGTAATTAGCAGGCAGATTGGAATAGGCTACAAGCAAACACAGTTAGTAAAATCATAAAGTTTCTTCCAAATCAGGAGTTCACGTTTAAATATTCCATTTACCACATAATTTTGTGTTTTGTGACCACATCAGAAATTCAAGCAATAAACCACCGGCGGTAACTATTCAGTGTAAAGGTTTGGTATTTTATGTCACGTAATGTTTATTATATAGATCTCGTAAAACCGAGGGGGATGTTTACTTCATACATCTCGTAAATAAGATTACCCGCTTCTTAAGTTTCACAAGAACTTGTTGGTGAGACTTGTTTTTACGTCTCTAGGATACGACGGAATCGGATAATACAGTAGCACAGATATCGGAATATTATTATTCCAATTTCTGTGTACAGTAGGTATATAATGTTAAACTGTATCTAATTTGGAATTAGTGTATTTAGGTATATAAATAAATTTTAACACCTTTTATAATATAATATTACCTATACTACTAGTGACCGCGCCTTTGCCTGCGGTGTTATATTTACCCGAGTACGGTGAAGCTAGGAAAGGGTAATGAACTTAACTATCTCTGTATGTATATATGTGTATGTTCCACAATAGCGTCGGCCTTATTGGTCCGATTTTGTCAAGCGAGTTTACAATCGATTCATCTTCAGGTATATAGTTAGAGTCATAGGCAATTATTATTTTTTAACTGACTAGGGCAAAGCAAAGGTAGGGTAAAGTGTTCAAACTAAAAATTTGGTCCAATTTTGACAAGCCAGGTATCAATCGATTCGTCTTCATTGCAAGAGTCTTAAAGGCAACATTTTATCTGACCGTAGTCGGGTTTTAGGTTTCAGAACTTATGTTTTGTAATAAGATATAAGGATCCTATCGATTGACCCTATTAATTAAGGATCCTATGTGTATTCCAGAACCAAAAGTACCTACCAATATCATCAAAGTTCGTTCAGACTTCAAATGTCTTTTATCGATTGCTCGACTTCTATTTACAGGAGTCGCAGCCAATGTATATGTTTGTGAAGTTAGGCTCTGTGACGATTGCGCAGGTACTGCTGTGGGGATAAAACAGCATAAAGTAAGAGCGAGATGGAATATGTGAAAAACGTAAACGAGTGAGCGAGGCAGTTATATCATGCTGTCTTCACCTTCGACATTCAGATTGCGCCTAAAAAATAGCAGTTTGCGCAGCGACTAGCAGACAACTTCCGAGACACATACTTCCGCTGCGACTACTGTACTTATTGGATTGTGATACCAATTATACCAGATTTTAAGTCAAACCATAAGCTATCTAACAGTGAAAATTGCATTGCAATCGCTCTAGTAGTCTTAACGTGATGCGTGGTTAAACATACACATATTCAAAAATTGTTCAGTAGTTTATATTAGACCATTTTTTTTATTATCTTCATTGTACAGACTTTTTGATACCGAGTGCTTTATTATGAGTAATTTTTTTTATTTTATTTTTTATTACGAACTAGGCAATCGTTTGACCACGATCTCACCTGATGGAAAGCGATGATGTGGTCGAAGGTGTAGCACGCTTGCCTAGTAGATACCTATTCACTCTTGACTTGAACACACCGGGGTAATAATTTACCGGAAACATTGACGAGGGCAGGGCATTCCACTCCTCTATACGTGTAGATACTAAGTACAAGAGTTTTCTTATTAAAGTTTGGATCGTCAGCTATAAAATATTCATTGTTTTATTCTATTCATGTTTGCAATTAGTTCGATAAATAATGATGGAAAATGTTACTTGTCTTTACATTTTAGTAAGAAACACTACATTAAAAAAAAAACACTACTTATCGAAGCTATAACTTGAACTTAGCACTAAAGCACAGATAACCAACTCCATTTTCTTTGCTCGAAGAATAAAACGCACGTTCATGTATTATACAAACATACCTACACGTACACTTTGTTCAGCAAAAATTACCTAAAGTCTAACTTACGTAAAGAAAAATCTCAGCAAACTAAAAACACGTCGCAGAATAATCTAACGAGTTTCAACACACGCATTCTCGACTCGATTTTGATGAATCACGCTGGCCGCGTCGTAAATACATAATAAAGTTAACACATAAAAGAAAACTAACGAAGTGTTTTTGTTCAAGCCCTGACAAGAATTTCATACATCTTCATTTGCGAAATTAACGAAATAGCTATTCGCGGGAAAGAAAGACGCGACTAATGAAGGAGATTATGTTATGCACCAAATGCGGGTAGTTGGAGACAACGCTCGCCCTTCTCGACGCTGACACCCGCTACTTCAGTCTTCTCGTGACCACGATCAATGCAACTTGATCAAAACGTCGAGGTAAATAAATATTTAGCTTTCAGCGCGATTAAGTCCCGTTTAAATATAGAACTATAAGAAGTGAATAGTTTTAAAATAACATAATAAATCTCTTATTATTGTGAGATAATTGCGTGCGAGTTCAACACGCACTTGGCAGTTTTGTTTTCCTTACAGTTTCTTTCTTTATAAAAATTGTGTCCACAATTATGCACATAGGGCAAAGCGGTTTTTGCAGAAAGTGTACCTTCCTATTGTGAAATTATGGATTTGTTTCAAATATTGTGGAACCGTCAGACATGGTTCGGTTAGTTATTAGGATCTATTATAATATTGTGGAACCGTCAGACATGGTTCGGTTAGTTATTAGGATCTATTATAAAACTGTCTACGACACGCTACGCTGCAGTCTTTTGTGATGTAATTATGTAATAACTACAATATACCTCAAATTATCTATTCACGCACACATACGCAGTTTTGTTGGGGCAAAGTTTGCATGGGGCAAAGCTGCGGGGCGCAGCCAATTTTTAATAAATTTAAAGTCATGAAGCTTCGAGAAGAACTAATTTCCATCAAAAGGATAAAATTATTAATGCAATGTATCACAATATTAGTATTAATGCAAATGCGTCACAATATTTCGTCTCCGAGCTCCATAAGTTTAAATTTTAGTTCACTTTTAGAACTAGGCACTTGGCAATTTCATTGACCTTATTTTGATCTCCGTACGAATAGTACAGAGCGGTGCGGTGTTCCAATTGTTCTAGTAATGGCTGCCCGCAATAGAGGGGTTACATGAATGCGCCAGCCTGATAAAGGGAATCAAACCCGAATGGGCTCTCAATCTAAATCGCGCCCTTTGAAAGCGACGGATTATCGGACAATAGGGGCCTATCTTCATTAGTAAATGTGAATTAAATGGAAAATAAAAATGAAACTTCAGTTATTTTAAATGATCTTTTGAGCTAACAATACTTAATGCTCGTCTTATTGTTATTTCCAAATTGTAAACAATGATTATAATATTGAGCGGCTGTACATCAAATTTCCCATCAAATTGTATTCAGCATGAAAACATATATTATTTTAATTTATATATTATGCGCACTAAATGTATTCCTTGCAAGTTTCTTATGCTCAGTACTACATAATTCCTTACCAGAGTCTCTGTTTCTCTACAGCCATTAAAAAACCCTAGCCTAGAAATCTTCAGGGATTAGTTTGCTGCCGCCTGACGTGCCGGGACCGTACCCGAAGCACGGTGCGATCGAAAACCGCACATGGTATAGTTGGATTCCAGGTTGCACTATTGAAACGTTAGTCTACCATCGTGAATAGGTTACTTTTAGGCAAGCGTGTACCATCAGGCTTATTGCACCATTCAAACGCAAAGCATTTTTATTTTTAGTTTTCCTCCTTGTTTTATACATAAATCCAATATTTCTAACTGACTCTATTCCCATAGTCTCGAAGGCAATTCCAAGACAAGACATACGGCCGGCCAACATAATAATATGTATTCCAATATGCCTTTAGAAAAATCGGAAACGTAGTTCAATGCTAGAAGAGGGCGGGCGATCGTTTTTCTTTGACATTCACTACAGGAATTTATATTGAGCGAGTTGTTTGAGCCATTTTTCTTGCGGTGTCCCATAGCAAAGTAACAATCAATTAATTATTTACCGCTGCACGATTGGTTGCATAAGTAAAAAAAAAAAGGTGAAAAAAAAGGTAAAAAAGGTGAAAGGTAGTAAATGTGACGTTGTTTCAGAGTTTTTTAAATTTATTTTTAATGTAAATATTTTCTGAACAGCTCTCACTAATTACCTTAGCCCCAAACTATGGGTACTAGATAACGGGTAAACGTACATGGATACGAATATTACATCCATGACTCGGAAACAAACATTTCTGCTCATCACACAAATGATTGCACCTAGCGGGATTCAAAACCGCGACCGTTGGTTGACTAGTCAGGGTCACTAACCATTCGGCCAACCAGTCGTCAAATTTATACGTTAGGTATCTACTGGTAAGTTTTTTTTTTTTCAAATAATCTTCTAGATAAATCTTGTAAAGGAGCTTCTTTTCACTGTCTGTATGTAGTGCTTTTCTCAAAAAATTATTATTCGTATTTGTATCAGAATTCGACAGGTCGCCCAAGTTTAATGACTGAGATCATTTGTTAGCAGCCGGGAAGCGATGGCAAATCCATGCATACTTCATTAAAAGTCAGACTGAGGATCGAATGTATAGACAAAAGTCTTCAACGCGTGCGTTTTACCAGTTACTGCCTACGGAGCCGAGACGTGGACACTGACGGTGAGGATAGTCCACAAATTTAAAGTTACTCAACGAGCTATGGAGATAGCTGTGCCCGGAGTTTCTATAGAGGAAAGAATCCGAAATGAGGTGATATGTCGAACCAACAAAGCCCAAAGACTTAGCAAGCTAAAGTCACGTTCACAAAGAGAGGCCTACGTCCAGAAGCGCACGAATACGGGCTGATGATGATTATAATGAGGATTGAAAGCGGTATATCATTGCATTACAAAGGGCACATGTTAACACATTTTTATTTAGGTACATGTATGCATTGTTTTATAATTGGTAGGTCGTTAGATTGGTTCACTTATCTGTCTTGCCACTTATGCTGGTGTTACACAGATCTTATTAGGTGCATTATTTTTCGACAATTTAATCTAACTCCCAACACTTGGTTAGAACTCAAAGTTAGTGTCTGCGTAGTAAATTAGTGATTGACGTAAGTGACCGTAATGATTTAGTCACCCAAACTTATTTTCGTTAACCTCACACCTGGTTCACATCAGTTTGATTGTCATACAATGCTTGACATGCCTCGGCAAGCATTCTGTCCATGCTAATTTAGGTTGGAAATTGCTCCCTTATTGCTTCTGGTGTGCATCAAGTTAAACAAAAAAAAACAGCCTATGTTTTTCTAGGATATGAAAAACGAATGTAAAAGTATAGCACCAATACTCTTGATGCTTTTTGACAGACTTGTTATTATTTCGTTTTCATGGCAACCGTTCCTTACAGCGAGTAATTGTCAATTTCCAATTTTCCCTTGAAAACTTACCATTTGCCGGGATCAAAAGTATCCTATGTTGGTATCTATATTGTACAGTACCTATTTACAAAGTTTCATAAAAATCGGATCAGCCGTTTTGGCATGAAAGCTCCCCAAACAAACAAACAGACGTTTCAATTTTATATATTGGTAATGGATAATGTTATGGTGTTCGTTATAGGTAATATTTCGACCAACTCAAATAATATTGTAAAAACGTCTGATTATGATGAAATTGTGTCCAAAATTCTATAAACCATAATATCTTTTTATCTAATTAAAACAAGCCCAATAAATCTGTCTACTATTTTAATTTCAGAGTAATTAAATAACGTAGGGTTAATGTTGTTAGCAGTTAACGCCTGATAAACGTAAATATATATATATATATATATATATATATATATATATATATATATAATTTAAAAAAAAAACTCGAATCTCTTCCGTGACCCAAATTTTTCCATTAGAAAATTATTGTATATAACGTAGGGTTATTTAAACAAATTGAGCGGATTACTTTCCAAACGAAATAAAAGGCAATACCACGAAGCAAAGCCAATGTCCAGCGAAGCGATATCCAAACAATAAATACTTTACTTATTTGAAAAGTTTCAACGAAGATTCAACGATTTCATTACAGTGTCTGAAAAAGAAGCGCTTTTCCTTAAATTCGTTAGTGAAATGGTATGTGGATGAAATACATAGTGCTAGCACTGTTAGTAGTGTTAAATAGTGCTAGCACTATTAGCCGTAGAATTATTGCTTAATAGTGCTAGCACTGTTAGCCGTAGAATTATTGCTTAATAGTGCTAGCACTGTTAGCCGTAGAATTATTGCTTAATAGTGCTAGCACTGTTAGCCGTAGAATTATTGCTTAATAGTGCTAGCACTGTTAGCCGTAGAATTATTGCTTAATAGTGCTAGCACTGTTAGCCGTAGAATTATTGCTTAATAGTGCTAGCACTGTTAGCCGTAGAATTATTGCTTACTAGTGCTAGCACTGTTAGCCGTAGAATTATTGCTTAATAGTGCTAGCACTGTTAGCCGTAGAATTATTGCTTAATAGTGCTAGCACTGTTAGCCGTAGAATTATTGCTTAATAGTGCTAGCACTGTTAGCCGTAGAATTATTGCTTAATAGTGCTAGCACTGTTAGCCGTAGAATTATTGCTTAATAGTGCTAGCACTGTTAGCCGTAGAATTATTGCTTAATAGTGCTAGCACTGTTAGCCGTAGAATTATTGCTTAATAGTGCTAGCACTGTTAGCCGTAGAATTATTGCTTAATAGTGCTAGCACTGTTAGCCGTAGAATTATTGCTTAATAGTGCTAGCACTGTTAGCCGTAGAATAATTGCTTAACAGTGCTAGCACTGTTAGCCGTAGAATTATTGCTTAAAAATTTGAACTTTAATTTAGGTGATTCTGCTGAAGCTGAAGTGGTTATGGGGCAGTCACATAACTAGAAAAAACGACAAACGCTAACCGTTCGGGTAAATGAGTTTAATATTGGAGAGGAGACCGCGTCTAAGCAAACTTAGCGTGGGGCGCCCTCCGGCCAAGTTGAGTGACGACTTGCGAAATACTGCTGACATCGACTGGATGAAAAGAGCCGAATATCAGCGACAGGGGCGTTCACAAGGAGAGGCCTGCATCCAGCAACGACTAATGCGAGCTTATGATTGTGTTTGATTCTAAATACAAACACAATTAGTAGCAGGTTTCATCGTTTTAAAGAAGTAGGACCATATACTATTACATACTAGAACAGAATAAATAATAGTACAAGTACAGAAGGATAAAAACTAAGGAAGGATAGGACTGAGTAAAGTCATTTAAATACATAGCAACTCTCGCTACAACGCAATAAAGTGCAATTTAACTCGCACAGCGCTGCGAGCTTTCAATTATATTTACCTAGAAGCCGCTCCCATACCCATTGCGTGCAGGCTAGAATGTACCGTATCACAACGCGCGAGAGCTTCCATTGCTCTAACCGTTTCAGAATCGCTCTGTCACTTTTACGCTCAGTAGGGTTGTATCAAGATATGACTAGGTACTTGTACTAGTAATTATTTTGTGATATAATATGACTTAGACATTGTAACCGAATAAACAATTATGTAAAAATGTAGTATTTTATTACTTATTGTTATAAATGTTAATAGTTCTATTAACTACATAATATAATGACATTCTTATCAGAATAGACGCTGGACGTAGGTTTCTTCTAATGCACGCCACTGAGATCGGTCTTCAGCTCTTCTCATCCATTTTCTTCCAGCCGCTTTTCGCAGGTTTTCTTTTCTCCATCCGGCCACAGGGCGTCCTACACTATGTTTGCCTAAACGCGGTCTCCACTCAAAAACTCGTCTACCCCAACGGTTATTGGTTCTTCGGGAAATGTGACCAGACCACTGCCACTTCAGCTTGCTTATCCTTAGAGCTATGTCGGTTACCTTGGTTCTCTGTTAGATACCCTCATTACGAATCTGGTCGTTCAGAGAAACTCCAAGCATAGCTCTCTCCAAAGCTTGCTGAATGACCTTTAATTTGAGGCCTAGTTTGATCGTGAGTGTCCACGTTTCGCCTCCGTAGGTCATGACTGGTAGGACGCACTTATGATTGTACCTACTACAGAATAAATAACATATAAACCATAATTTTAGAATAGTCTGTATTCTTCGCAGTCTTATAATGTTCTAATTGCTTTCGTTTTCTAAAGTACCACAGTCAGATGTACTAGTACATGACTAGTATTTACAAAGACGCAGTAATGGCCTACTTTTAAAGTCTTCTTCTTATTTTTTATTAGATGGCTTCTGCGGAGGCACTGGCCTACTAGCAATTTCGCCAATGTCAAGTGTATTTTATAGTTTAAAGTAATGTCACGTCACAGTTAATTATTTTCAGTCACAAATCAGTAAAATGGTGGACATTTACTGAAACTTCCGAGGGAGATTTGGAAAAATCACAAAATATCATTTATTTCTGCGTTTGATTCTTTTGATCACACTCGTGCACGTTAACGAACACCTAATGGTTAATATTCCACCAATATTACACATCAATACTCTAAGAAACACAAAATTGAGAATAAAAACAAACAAACTCTACATAAAACCCCTGAAACAAAACGTAAAATCGTATCGCACTATTGACATTGACATGTATTGTGTGATGTCAGGGTCACTTCCGCCGGAGCGGCGAACCCGACAACATTGACTTACTACTCACTGGACTCGATCCTTCGTGTGATTATTTACTGTCTAGCTGATGCCCGCGGCTTCACACGTGTGGTCATTTCTCTAGGTTAAAAGTACTATAAGTACTATTCCGAGACATAAAATACCAATAATCGTTCAGCCGTAATATAGTTATTTTATCGTTGGCTTGGCATGTAATCATCGGATTAAGATACCAAGTAGCCCAGTTTTACAATCAAACCCTAAACTATTCAACAGTAAAAAACACATCGCAATCGGTCCAGTACTTATTAGGTGATGCGCGAACAAACAAACAAACAGACAAGATTTTTTATAACGTTAAATTCTTGTTCAGTAGCTTATTTTAAGTACAATAAAACATTTATTTATAATTATCTTCTTTGTACAGACTTTTTCGTGTTTATTGCTTTATTATAAGTATAGTTAGATAGATAGATACCTATATAGATCCCATATCCTTAAATGCATTTTCCGTTCCATTCGTATCACCTTCAGGGTAAACTAAAAAATATAAACATGTTGTAATTATTGTGGTTCTGAAATTCATTGGTGTGGCGAGAGCCCTGGAATACGTACCTAGTACCTAATAACTGCTCTGCCAGACGCCTCCATATTGCCCGTCTATTACGCCATCAAACCATTTAAACAACGAAACTTGTAAACAATAGCGCAGAAGAATATTGAGTCAAAAACGCTTTCCCACCTACCTACATTTTTGGTTGTAAATTCTTAGCTAATATTACTGTCCCTTTTAAATTAGATTTTGTAGTTGATGTTGCCTAAATGATGATGATCTAAAATTGCCTACTTACTTCTTTGTGAAACAAAAATTCACGGAAGCAGGGCTCCAGGGCGTCGGAGCTCCAGGGATGAAGCAAAAAAATGGATAGACATGTGCACAATCGGTGCGCCTTTTGGTCGTTTGACAAATCTGGTCAGTTCTTTAGATTTCATTATGTTTCTGGCGCCTAATATTCATGGTTTAAGTTTTAACTTAAGGTACAGATTAAAGACAAGCATGACTCTTGAAATTAAATTTCAAGTTGTTGCCTGACAGCTACTTATCGCACGATCGTTTAGGACAAATGCCTGAAAATCAAATCCGTGTCGATACGGACCTGCAGATCAAGATTCTACAAAGGATAATTTCGATGAATTGATTTGTTTCATGTTGCTTGACTCTACCAAACTATATTATTAGCATCGCTGGTTAAGTGATAGTTGTAGAGTGCTGGTTAAGCGCTAGGGGTTTCACTATCGCTGGTTAAGATACATTGAGTTACAGAGTGCTGGTTAAGCGCTAGGGGTTTGACTATCGCTGGTTAAGTGATAGTTGCCGAATGCTGGTCAAGTGCTACGGGCTTTGCTATCACTGGTTAAGTGATAGTTGCAGAGTGCTGGTCAAGTGCTACGGGCTTTGCTATTACTGGTTATGTGATAGTTGCAGAGTGTGTTTGAAGGAATAAAAATGTACCTAAATATAAAATTGACTTACCTACTTGGAGAGAGATGGAAAATTTGATTTCCAGTTAATTCGTTGGTAATGTGATCCCTGTTACTGTTGTGTATAGAAGAAAGTTTAAGTTTTTCTTGTAATCATACCCCAAATGTTTGTGATCTTGTATTACCTTCTTGTGTGTTGGGCAGGAAGGCCGAGTGGATAAGCTACTCTCGTTGCCTTTGTTTTGTTGCAGATTCGTCATATGGGGACAAATGACAGATCAGAATGGCCTTGTCGGAAATGAGGAAACGTCGAGCGTAAACAAACAATGATTGCAAGATTGTCTACGTTTGGGTATAATCGGCGGCGCGGCGGTGCGAAGACAGCGACGATTGAGAACTTTAGCGAGAACCATGGAGCACAGTGGTCGTGTCGCACGCAAATGTCGGGAATACCGCGTTTTCTCGACTCCAATTATTCTAGCTACCCACATAGCAAAATTATTGTAATTAGAAAAAAATAGAAGATTATTTCAGTTATTTGCACCTGTTAACATAAAACGTGTGATTCTAGCCAGTGTTTTCATAATTACCGTCAGTACCTACTATTTATCGAACCTCACACAAAGCGTCCGCAACTGTAGCCACAGATATTGGTTATCCTGACGCAGGATAGATGATCCCGAAGCTGATTCATGGCCTATCCTGACAGTCTCCCGTCATATAAGATAAAGAATAGATTTCGCTTTGTTATTATTCGTAGTTGCTACTGTAATTTCATTTAAAAGTATCCCATACGTGTTATACTAGGACAAAAAGTACCTATATAGTACAACTAACTAAACTCGCGGCTTTGCACGCGTGGTCTTTTCATTAGGTTCAAAGTACCATAATGTGCTATTCCAGGATCAAGATACCAACATTTGATCTAAATTTTTTCAGCCATCAAAAATATTTTTATCGATTGTTTGGCTTCTAACTCACCGGATTGAGATACCAATTACACCAGTTTTTAAATTAAACCGCTATCTAAAAAGGAAAACCGCATTGCAATCGGTCCAGTAGTTTTTACGTGATGCGTGAACAAACAAACATACAGACAGAAAGATACGATTCAAAAAAATGTTATATTCTTATTCAGTAGCTTTTTTAAGTATCCAAGACTATTTTTTTATTTATCTTTGTACAGCATTTTTGTACTTATTGCTTTAATATAAGTATAGATAGATGACTGTGTCAATTTGCATCAAAAAATCCATCCAGTTGTTTCAGCGTGATACGTGTTCTTTTTAATAACTTTCAACTCCTATCTTGCAGAAACCCTTTAATTTTTTGGGATGAAAAGTATCCAATTCCCTACCTCGTAGTGAGAACTAAAATCGTACCAAGTTTCATTTGAATTCATTAAGTACTTTCAGCGCGATGCGCGGTCAAGATACAGACAAACAGACAAAAATAAAAAAAAACTGTTTTTGCTTCAGTATCGAATATAGAGAACCCTCTAAAAAAATATTGTTTATTACTTCAAAATTAACATAAGTTTGGACCCCTATCCCGCTTCTGCGGATAGGGGTCCAAACTAGGGTTTTAAGGGTTTTAAGGGTAGAACCCTTAACTTTTTCGTGATAAAACTTGTTTTCAATTTTAACCCATCATATAAACTATGACGGTGTCAAGTTGCATCAAAACCCGTTCATTAGTGTCAGCGTGGTACGTGTTCTTTTAAATAAGTTTCAACCTCTGCCCTGCGAGAACCCATTAATTTTTCGGGATGTAAATTATCCTATGCCCTACCTCATAGTATGAACTCAATATCATACCAAGTTTCAATTGAATTAATTTAGTAGTTACAGACAGACAGACATAAAGACAAAAATTTTAAAAGAACAGTTATAGCTTCATTATATAGTATAGAGTAGCCTCCAAAAAAAATAATCACATTATCTTTAATGTACAGAATTTGGACCCATATCCCGCAGGAACCCTTAATTTTTCGGGATAAAAAGTATCCTTAATTTTCATCCATCTTTTAAACTATGACTGTGTCAAGGTGCATCAAAATCCATCCATTAGTTTCAGAGTGGTACGTGTTTTTATAAATAATTTTAAGTCCTATCCTGTGGGAACCGTTTAATTTTTCGGGATGTAAGGTATCCTATGTCCTACCTCGGAGTATGAACTCAAATCATACCAAGTTTCATTTAAATTCATTCAGTAGTTTCGGCGTGATGCTTAGCCAAGATACAGACAGACAAAAATGAAAAAAAAAACAGTTTTGGCTTCCGTATCGAACATAGAGTACCTTCCAAAAGAAAATTTCAAAATATCTTTAATGTACAGAATTGGACCCGTTACAGTTTTATTATATATGTATATATATATATATATATATATATATAGATTTACTACATTTCTTCAAAATTTGTTCAGCCGTCATATAGTTTTTTATCGATTGCTCGGCATCTAATCATCGGATTGAAATAACAAGTACACCAGTTTTAAGTCAAACCCTAAGCTATCCAATAGTGAAAACCAGATCGCTATCGGTTTTGTAGTTTAAACGTGATGAATGAACAAACATACAGGCAAACAGACTAACAGACAAACAGACACGATTTAAAAAAATGTTATATTCGTGTTCGATAGCTTATTTTAGGTACCCTAGACCATTTTTTTAATTCATCTTTGTACAGACTTTTTCGTACTTATTGCTTTAATATAAGTATAGATAGATGACTGTGTCAATTTGCATCAAAAAATCCATCCAGTTGTTTCAGCGTGATACGTGTTCTTTTTAATAACTTTCAGCTCCTATCTTGCAGAAACCCTTTAATTTTTTGGGATGAAAAGTATCCAATTTCCTACCTCGTAGTGAGAACTAAAATCGTACCAAGTTTCATTTGAATTCATTTAAATGTATAGACAGATAGATAGTAGATAAAGATAAATAAATATAGATAGACTACTCAAGGAATATTCCTCCAAATTTCAATTATCTAGGTCCACTGGTTTAGGTTGTGCGTTGTCTGTCAGTAAGTCAGTCAGTTAATTTGTCACTGTACTGTTTTCACTCGACTACAGGGTAATAAGTTTAACAGTCTATGTCTGTATGTATGTATCCACATACCCGATGTTCCACCATAACATCGCCCCTATTGGTTCGATTTTGACAAACAAGATGTCAATCGATTCGTCTTTAGGTATCGAGTGTCATAGGCTATTATTTCTTACCCAACTAGGGCAAAACAAAGTAAGGGTTATGTGTTCAAACTAAAAACTTGGTCCGATTTTTGTAATCGATTCGTCTTCATCGCAAGAGGTCATAGGCTATTTTTACCCGACTGTAGTCGGGTTTTAGTTTTTGAACTTAAGTCTTGTTTGGGTATAGATAGAAGGAGAGATCAGTTTTCGTTAAGTCTGATATGAAAAGAAACCCCTCCCTGAAAAAAATGCACATAATAATAGTGAAGGGAATCTGGTCGGACCCAGTTGGTAAATATCTAGAACCGGACTTACGGAGTAAGTGCTAGACGCACGCTACCCTCCATTACGAATATTGAAACTTTAGCCGCGGCGCGTGACGGAGGGCTATGCGTCGAGCTTTTAGCGTTATTAACGTCTGTCTGTTCAGCTGAAAGTATCCGAAAGACTGGAGTTTTCTTGTTTGTCGGTCTAGAAATTTATCAGACACACACTGGCGTTCAAAACTTAGTACCACACTTTTAATTTTAATTGAGTATTTAAAATGAACAAAATAAAAAATATGTAGCTTACTTCCACCAAAACTGTAAGTCAGACAAATGATAAATGGTAATATTAACACAAGTAAAACCCCACGCTTAATAAACCCTACCCAAATTGAACTATTGTAAAATATAAATGAAATGAAAGCTAAGGCCTGGAGGCTGCAGATAACATAATGTTAATGTTACTAATTACGTTAGCTGAGTAGCAACAAACATACATATATAGGCATTATATAGGTGACTTTTTCATTAATAATTTGGTAGGATAGAAGGATCATAAAAAAACATGTGTTTTACCTACCTCCTTCGTTTAAATTTCAACCAGGGCCATTATTCTCTATGAATAGTCAGACGCGTAACGCGTCTCGCTGTGGAATCGTTCGGAAAAGTACGGCAATTCTCGAACATGCACACAATTCCACGCAGATATCTTAACGCGGCGCGTTACGTGGCCGAGTGGCAATAGAGAATAAGGTCCCAGGTGAAGTTTTACATGACCAAATGAAGCTAATTGAAATCAACGCCATCGGTTTACGACGCTGATACCCGATATATCTAGTTTTTTCATATTTTATTCAGCTACAATGCCACGTTATCGTTGCGCGATCGTTACTATATGGTGTGGCCATACTTAGAAAAAAAAACTGGGGAAATAATGGGAGATGAAGGTTTGGAAAAGTGAGGGAAAGTGAAGGAATGTGAGAGGAGGGTAAGGGGAAGTGGACGAATGGTGGGGGATGTCGGGAAATGGGTGCGGGAAGGGGGCAGGTGGAGCAAAGTGGGGGAAGATGAAAGAAAGGGTGGGGACAAAGTGGGAGAAAATAGGAATGGTAGGGGGACAGCCCCTTTCCCCTACCCTCCCCTAACTTTACCCACTTTCCCTCACTTCCCCAAACCTTCCCCCCACATCTCCCCACATTTCCCCAGCATTTTTTCTTTCTTAGTATGGTCACACCGAAAGGTAACGATCACGTTGCAGTGCAGGTTAGCTGCATACGAGGCCAGGGCAATTTGACCGAATCATTGAGGATAGACAAAATGATTTGATTTTTTAAATATAAATGTATGCGAATATACCCGTGTCGACCAATACAACAATATGCGAACAATTGCGAGAGTTTAAGTTTTAATAGACGAGATTAAAAGGGTCAATTTCATAAGTGTAATAATTACTTAAATGGTATGTCTGAGTGACGAGGTCAACAAGTTTTAGTGTACAGAACGTATGACTGTCTCATTTAAAGTTATGTGTGGTGACCAGTAAGCGTTATTCAAAATCTTTGGTGTTGCACTGCAAAAAAACAAGCAGTGAATGTAGATTAAAAACCTGATATATTTTTTTTTTTTACTGTCTTTGAGTTCTGAGCTACCTGAAAGTTTCAGCCAGATAGTTAATCGGGGAGTGCTTGAAATTTGAGAAGCAAGATTCCACCCGGAACGACACAAACAAACAAGAAAGTGACTAAATAAAAACGTGGTAAACCAGATTAAAAGCTAAAAAAAACACGCTTGCCCTGCCAAAAGAGAGATTTTGCCAATAAATTATATACTGTTGGAATGTGCTTATCAAGGCGTTCAATTTGATACCCATATAGTAAAATTAGAAGGTTACGTCTACATCTGTTCAGGCTTTTAAAAGTTATGGTGGAATAAATAAACTCACATACATACAAACATACATACCTACATGAATGTTAAAAACATAACACTCCATTTTTTGGCATTCGTGTAAAAAATGAGTCTTCCTCTGAGCATGTTGTGATTGTGAGCAAGCACGAAGGACGCACAAATTATAAAGTATTATGTACAAGTAGAAGGATGTTTATTCATTGTAATAAAGCAATAAGAACGAAAAAACTGTACAATGAAGATAATTTAAAAATAAATGTCTGGAGTACAATAAGCTACTAAACAAGAATATAACATTGTTTAAAATCGTGTCTGTCTGTTAGTTAGTTTGTCTGTATGTTTGGTCGCGCATCACGTAATAACTACTGTACCGATTGCGATACCGATGCGGTTTGCACTGTTGGATAGCATAAGGTTTGACAAAAAATGTTTATTCGTTGAATAAACGATTATAGACTTTGGTATTTTGTTAGGTATTGTTTTTTTTAGTCTAAGAAAATGTACTACTTAGGTACCTACTTATAAAATAAAATATATTTATCATCAATAGCTTTTAGATAGAGAGAAAAGTGGTAATTGATAGTTGAAGTTAGCTTGAGTTTTATTTCTACATGTTTTTGTAAAATCTAAGTAAATGTACCTAACAGATTTTGAATAACGCTTACTGGAACAGAACACAACCAATAAAATAACATTGCATTTACCAACAATAGCTTTCATTTATACCTACTCGTGTTTGAAAATTCGTATAGATCATTCCGTCATATTACGGACAAAATGGATTATATTTCCCACATGAGAGAAATAAAGGAAAAGAATCTACGACTTACTACGTAATGGGGCGAAAGGGAATATGATACCCACACGAAAAAAGCGAAGGGAAATAATCTAGACGATTTATCTTGGAAACAGAATATCTCGTTATTGATTGCATAACTTTTATTTATACCTACTTGAGTTTGGAAGTTCCTGGGAAGGGGAATGTTTTTTTTTCAATTATTTTTTAGTATGTAATAATAATAATAATAATAATATTTATTCCCAAAAAAACAAGAAATATTAGCAGCTTAATTAAACTTAAAACTAGGAACAAATATGTATGGATTTATACCTAGCCTTTACCTAGCAGGAATGTCTTGATGAAATCATATCAGCCTAATATGAAGAGATTTTTACCTAGCTGCAGTTTATTGGATAAAAGCAAACAAAAAATATCAGTACAAAATGTATTTATAAAAAAACAATAAAATACACATATATTGACAAAAATTTGCTGGATTTTTTGATTTTTCAAATCATTGATACATGAAGAAGTCAAATTAGTTTAGTTCTAAGCATACGATATGTAAAATTATACAAAGGTTTCAAATCATTGATCTAAGAACAAGTCAAATATGAAACACATTATACATGAAGGAGACAAATTGATTTCGCGAGCGACGTCTGGAAGAGTCACTAAGGAGACTCAACGGCCTGGAAGTGAGTGAGTTAGCGCTAGTCGCCGCGGGTACTGCCTCCGGGGGTCCTCACTGTGAGCAACACGCCATCCACGTGGAGGGCACCCCCAGGTGTGCGCTGTACGCGAATTGACGAAAAATATCTGAAAAGAAAAAAAACAAAGTTATTCATAAATAGAATACATATTATTACCCTACTTTTATGCTTGTCATGATAAAATTACAAAATTCAACAAGTCTATGAATGTATCAAAAATTACTTACAAATCTGTACTCTTCCCCCTCACTCTCTTCGGCGGAGGAAATGAAGCCGGCGAGCTGCCGCGTTTTGCCGGCAGTGGCACGGCACCCGGCGGTGTCTGGTTGCAAACGTTGCATACTGAAAAAATGAAATAAAATTGTAAAGATTACACTCTGCCTTTCAATAGTGGGGGAAAAACATGACACTCCTTTTATGGGTAGCCGTGTAGTCTGAACAGTGGAACAAGAAAATCCTACAGCTCAATCCCTACGGTACATTTATCATGGATTACGTTGTCGGAAAAAAGGGAATATTTTTCCCTCATGAAAAAAAGTAAGGGATAAAATTTAGACTGAGATTTATCTTCGAAAGATGATGCATAGGCGATAATAATTATAAGATATGCACGGATAAAAAGATTCATAAAAAATAAACGTAAAAAGGGTAACTGTTAACGAGCACAACAATTATGACCTAGCTAAGTAGACATAGGGATATATATATATATATATATATATATAAGATAGGCAAATTGGAACTGTATAAAATCATTTAACATTTCATGTTGCGCTATTGAACTTGCTGTAAAGAGGAACTTAGGTAGGAAATAAGAGACAACACACAACAATAGACTGCAGTGTTAGGTACACTGTGCCCTACTCCACATGATGATAGGCGAAACTGTTAGCCGGCAATATAATAGTTAGTGGAGGGTTACAAATAGGCAAACGTAGTTACGAAAACTGCGCACCATCCCGTATGACCACTATAGCATACGGGATGGTTACGTAACGTTACAGGATAAGTTAAAATAGGTCATACAACCACAGAGGGACACTGGAGTTCTCTGTGGTTGAGGTACAGGTTCTGTTCAGACACCGCTCCGCTTTGTAAGGGTATTGATTTGCAACACGGGGTGGATCAGAACTAAATCTATAAAATTAGCGGAAACTGACTCTACCAGCGGCGAGAGCGAGACCGAGCTAGGAAAACTCCTCTAAAACGGTCAAGCTTGTTGACAAACAATGAGTCATACTTTGGAATGTCATGAATCTGAGTCAGACAGAGGTTAGCTATCTCAAGAATAGGTGCCGTTTCTATACGAGTGCGAGGGGCTTGAGAGATCGAAGGATACCTCGCACCTGTAGCCCGACTATATTTTTTGTGCCTATTTCTTGAGCGTGGGAAAGTTCTCGTCTAGAACAATGGCTCGTATGACGTCATGGAAAGTTTACAGTTGATTGCCCAATAGAAGAGCTTTATATTACTTCTGATAAAAGTATAAATACCAATACTCCTTAGCCAACATTTGTGAAACGGTTATAAATAAGTTAATAGTTTAATATTGATCTGTAATAAGTGTTAATAAATTAATTTGAACCGTGAATCAAGTGCATTTCCGTTTCGTCCCCACATCCTGAGCTCAACTAAAGCCTCATTTCTGTGCTACTGGGACCCCGCCCCTATGCGAGAGTCTGCAACAGGTAACATTTTTCCCATATGCAAAAAAAAACCGGAAAAAATCTAGCCTGATCTCTGTTTGAAAGCCTAAGTCTAGACTATAATAAGGATCAACTTGACAAAAAATACAAGTAGCTAGAAGGCTGTTTTTTTTTCTAAGGGCCTACCTTACTCACAGAAAGCCTAAATCTGAAATGGCGTATTGGGATTCCCTATAGTTTTTGACAAAAAATAATTGAATATTCCATAAATAGTACTATGTAAATGCAAAAATCACTTTTAATTCGATAAAAGACAGTAATTTTCACGACTTTGACAGTTTATTGACATTGACAGTGAAAGTAATGTCACTTTTTTGACAGTTTTGGCTTATAAGTGACAGTAATTACGTGATTTCTACAGAACCGACACAGCACCCAGACATGAGTGGGTTAGATTCTAAATGAGTCACAAAACTGATACAGAGCACCCCAACATGAGTAAGTTAGGTTTGAAATGAGTCACAGAACCGACACAGAGCACCCCGACGCCACCTGGTCTAGTGGTTCCTACCCCTAGAGTGTATATAAAATGCGCGGAGCCAGAAGCTCGCGTAGGAGGTTCTGAAAGGAGCTAGCCCGCGAGGCCGGAGTGGAGCGAAGGGGGGAGGTGCCGAGCACAGCGGCGTCATCCGTAGCAAAGCGTAGATCGAGTGAGCGAAGCGACGATCAGGGGCAACCTCAAATCAATCAAATCAAATCAAAATCATTTATTGAGAATATAGGTGTAACAAATGGTGGTAAAAATTAATTGTAATATAGAGTTCACTACATTTGTCCTTTCAGGCTTTCAATAATCACAAATAAAATCTAGAAATAAAAAGAAAATTTAATTTAAAAAAAACAACATAAAAACTCCAATAACAATTCAAATACCTCAAATACCTCGTGAGAGTTCTGGCGAGAGCCCACAACGGAGACCAATTTCCATTCCAATTCATCAAATTATTTTAAGGGCGCAACTCTAGAGTAGGGGATATAGATGCGTGATTTTTCACCCTCTCCCACCCCTCCCTGTATATACTTTTATTACATTTTTTCAAAAATAGGACATTAAAAAAAAACACCATCCTCCCCCTTCTAGGGAGAGTATAATGAGTAAATACGATTTGGGTATCGGGTAAGTTCGTCTTAGTCCGTAAACAAAAAGTAATTTAAGGAACCGTTAGCAAATAAATTTCAAATAAATAAAATAATATTAGCTTCTACCGCGGTTTTGATCACCAATGTAAAAAAATGACTATTTGTTAAGTTTCGTATTTTTTTGTAGTAGGTACCTAATACATATCCGCTATTGTTGTGTGCTTGAGTAACAACATTTGAACATTTTATCGTCCAATAAAACCATTTACGAAAGTTTGTTTGTTCACTGTGTGTATGTGGTCTATGGTGCAAAATCCTCCGCAAAACTTGGCCTGTGCAGGAGGCTGAAACGCATCAAGTTTTGTTGCGAGACAATTTGAGATGACCCTCGAAAACAACTTATAGACGTGGCTCAAGACTGAAATAGGTCGGTGGTTCTTTAAAAGGCATAAAAATCCTCATTTTTTAAGAAGAGTACTACCAAGCTCGTGCTCCACGCCTCTGAAGTGCTCCCACTGTTAAGAAAGGTGCTTAATAGCCCCTCTAGCTCGCGAAGTACGGGTTTCCCTCCTGCTTTCAAGAGTTCAGAAGTTACACCATCCTCACCGGGGGCCGGGACCGGGGGCCTTTCCATTCTTAAGCTGTTTGAGTGCCACCCCAATCTCGTCTAGGCTGAGATCGGGCAGTTTGTCAGTGTAGTAGCGGGTCAGAATTGTTTGGGAATCCTCTGTGCTGGGTTCTGGTCGATAAGTATGAGAGTCGTACAATCGGCCATAGAAATCTTCGATCTCAGAATAAATATAATAGGCAATGGTCTCCCCCATACCCTTCTAAGAGTCTCTGTAACATCAAAAGAGAAATCAAGAAAGCAAAAATATATTTGTACGAGTACATGTTCTGAAACCGATATAGAACACGTCTTATTTTTCGTCTAAACAACCAATTGAAGGATGCAAAGTTTTATTAATTAGTCTGAGCTTAGGTGTGTCATGGCGACAACTTTGTTGCCAAGTAGGTAATTGGTATTCTAACGTAGCCACTCGGAACCACTCGGAACACTACTTTGTATAATAAAGTTTTTCCTTTAAGATAGGTATTTGCGAAGGAAGGACAAAACGTTTGTACAAGCGTGAAGATATCCTTTGAAAGTGATTTCAATGCAATATCAATACCTAATTTTTTATTTTTTTCTAATTAGAGAACTGACAAATTCCTACTTTTCTTTCTGAAAAACTGACATGTCTCCTTCAAGAAGGTAGCACGTCGTTTACAGTAGGGAATAGTAGAGTTGTTAGTTTATTTGTAACTAGCTGTACCCGCGGCTTCGCACGCGTGGTCTTTTCTTTAGGTTCAAAGTACCATAATGTGCTATTCCAGGACCAATATGCCAACATTTGATTAAAATTTCTTTAGCCGTCAAAAATACTTTTATCAATTGCTCAGCTTCTAACTCACTAGATTGAGATACCAATTACACCAGTTTTTAAATCAAACCAGTTATCTAACAATGAAAACCACATTGCAATCGGTCCAATAGTTTTTACATGATGCGTGAACAAACAAACATACAGACAAACAGACAGCCCTCTGTAAAAAAACACGATTAAAAAAAAACATGTTCAATATCCTTTTTAAGCACCCAATCGCATTTTTTATCTTCTTTTTATAGCCTTTTTCGTACCTATTGCTTTATTATAAGTATAGATATATGACTATGTCAATTTGCATCCAAAAATCCGTCCAGTAGTTTCAGCGTGATACGTTTTCTTTTTAATAACTTTCAACACTTATATTGTGGAAACAACCTATATTGCAAAAATTGAAGGAATTCATTAGTTTCGAACAGAAACTACTGAATTCATTAAAAAAACTTACTAACTTACTTACTTATTGTTTTACTTTTTATTTCAAAATAAAAAATGAAACAGTTTTGGCTTCAATAGGTATCGAAATAGAGAACCATCCAAAAAATATTATTTATTACTTAAATATTAATATAACTTTGGACCCATATCCCGCAGAAGCCCTTTTTTACGGGATAAAAAGTATCCGTAATTTTCACCCATCTTATAATCTATGTCTGTGCCAAGTTGCATCAACATCCGTCCAATAGTTTCAGCGTGCTACGTGTTCTTTGAAATATTTTAATTAATTAATTTAATTTAATAATTTTTCACCCCTATCCTGCAGGAATGCCCTACCTCGAAGTATGAACTCAAATCATACCAAATTTGATTTAAATTATGTGAGTATTTTTAGCGTGATGCGCTGCCAAAATAAAAGAGATTGAAAAAAGATTAGATAAAAGAGATTGTCTGGAAGAGATCGCTTTAAGCGATAAGACCGCCAATTGTATTACCTTATTTAAGTTTTGATATTGTTTGTTTTTTGTTTTGGTATACAATAAAGTATTTCGTATCGTATCTTATCGTATATACATACGGACAGACAGACAGACAGACAGACAGACAAAAATTAAAAACTACAGTTTTGGCTTTAGTATTGAATGTAGAACAGCCTCCAAAAATGTTACAAAATATCTTCAATTTACAGAATTTGTGACATTATCCAGCAGGAACTCTTAATTTTTTCGGGATAAAAATTGTCCTCAATTTTCTAAAATATGACTGTGTCAAGTTGCAACAAAATCCTTCCAGTAGTTTCAGCGTGATACGTGTTCTTTTCAATAAATTTCAACGCCTATCCTGCGGAAACCCTTTAATTTTTCGTGATTAAATATGCCCTATATGCTAATTAATGTGTTATATATGCTGAGGCAAAGCGCTAAAGCTAGTGTGAGCCAAATTCGAAAAGTTTACAGATTTGAATTTAGCGGAACGCCTGGTTGTAGTCAATGAAATGCTTGCGTGTTTTAAGGACAATCAGCGCCATCTAGTTAAATCGGAGGCAGAACTTTGATTCGTTTGATTTATGCGATGGAGTTGTTGATGCTGGCTTTCTAATAAACTTTGATGCTGGTAAATTATGTAGTGTTTTTTTTGTTCTTATTGCTTTATTATAAGTACAGATACTACGCTCTCTTGTGTAGAGGTTCTACAATAAAAATACTTACGCCGTGTTAAGGAAGTAGGATACTCCATTGAACTATACCTATTTGTTCCTTAATATTATCTAAGAACCATCTCGATTACCTCAGCTTTCAATCATAAAAAACCGCACCTAAATCAAACCATTCGTTTGGAAGCTACGATTCTCACCACTTTTTCTCACCTCCCCCTCCATGGGGAGGGCCATAAAGCTAAGTATCATCACAATCACATTAGCTTTCAACAAAAAAAAAACACGAAAAGACACACACCCACACACTCACACACATACAGTGATACACATCCTAAACTTATAACACCCGTCTCTTTGTTCGGGGGTTAAAAAATGTAAAAATAACGCATAAAATATGTAAACACTATAAATTATGGAACAAAAAAAACTAAAAGCGCGTGGTTTCGATCCACGGACGTCTGGATTAGACTTCCGCCCATGTTAACCGCTCGGCCACTCGTTACGTGAACAGGACAACGAAATTTGGTACCGTTCTTTAAACGGATGTTTTATTATTTTAATTTAACATAAACTTTGGACCCTTATCCCTTAAAAATCCTTTATTTTTTCGGGAGTAAAATTATTCTAAATTTTAACAGATAATATAAACTTTGACTATGTCCAGTTACATCACAATCCGTCCAGTAGTTTGAGCGTGATACGTGTTCTTTTAAATAACTTACAACCCTTATCCTGCAGGAACCCTTTATTTTTTCGGGATAAAGTATTCTAAATGTTAATCTATAACATAAGCTATGTTTGTTCCAAGTTGATGCGTGATGCGTGTTCAAAGAGACAGACAGACAGACAGACAGAGAGACAAAAATTAAAAAAATATCCTTTTTGCACTCTATATCGATTTTGAAGTTTATCTCAATAATAATTTTCAAAAAATATTTAATGTACAGATTTAGCCCAGTTACAGTTTTATTATAGTACTAGCTGTTCCCGCTGAATCGCTCGCGTGGTCATTTCTCTAGGTTAAAAGTACTCTATGTGCTATTCCAAGATCTAAAATAAACATTTGACCAAAATTCCTTCCGCCTTTACAAAGTTTTTTATCGATTGCTCGGCTTCTAACCATTGGATTAAGATACCAAGTACCCCAGTTTTTAGGTCAAATCCTAAGCTACCCAACACTGAAAACTCGATCATTGCATCGCAATCGGTCTAATACGTTTTTACGTGATGCGCGAACAAACATACAGACAAACAAACAAACAGACAGACACGAATTTAAAAAATGTTCTATTCTTTGTATAGATTTACGTTCTTATTGCCTTATAGCTCTGCTATGCCCGCAGCGTTGCTCGCGTGGTAGTTTTTCTGCGATATAAGGATCCTATGAGTTATTCCAGTACCAAAAGTACCAATATAGGTACCTACCTACCTGTGTTAACAAACATAAAGAACTGCATCAATATCAGTCTATTCGTTTGGTTCTGGAAACTCCCCCTTATATAGATATAGAAAATATAGAATATAGATAATAATAAAATGTAATAACTACAAATAAAATAAACAAACATAATTCAAAAATCTACCAAATCAACCAACGAATCTAATTAGAAACCGCAAATACTTTCGAACACATTCCTGTTTTTTTTTTCTTTATTCCCCCGGGGCCCCTGCCTTGGCGCTCGGCCGGGCGGCGCGGGCGGCGGCACGCAGAAAGTACAGAATAAATAATAATATAACGCTGCTACAGTAGGTAGGTATATCGCGCGAAAACGAATGCATTATAATAGCTTTGAGCTGTTTTATTTCATTTCATTACGTTATATTTATTACTTCATAATTTAAATTTCTACTCAACAGGAGGCTCTACCACAGCTTCTATATTCTTTTAACACAGTTTTCCAAACTCCCCGATCCGCAAAACCTCCCAAGGGGCTGCCAAAACCATTTCTGATAGCTGCTATCAGCTATCTGAAATGGTTTTGGCATGGCTACACTATTGCAGCCATGTCGTTTTACTATTTAAGAAATTGACAGTTAGATTATGCTTAAAAATTACGAAAAGGAAGCGAAACGAACCGAAGCGAATCCAGGACCCAAATCAAATAGATATGCTTGTTAATGCAAAGTCAGTCACGGACTGACTGGATGAAATTTGTAGGAAATATTCCTTGATTACCATGGGTGCACTATAGTCAGACTTTTTGAAATTCAATCCTGCCTTCTTCTTTTCTCTAATTGAAACAAGTGCCCTAGCTCGTCTTAGTTGTCTCACGCCCCCTATAATTTTATCTCTATATTAGATAACGTGTTAAACCTACATGTATTTAAATCAACACGCTTGGATTAGGGCCCGTGTCGAACAATATGTATCTGTTTGGGTAAACATCAGCAGTAATAGCTGAGGGTGTAGAGCTTGGACAGAGGCGTAATTAAGGCTGGGGTTGGTGTACAATATACGCGGATACTGAATAGTCGTTTATTTTTATCTAGTGACATATTTGGGAATTTTCAAGTCATTTAAAGTCTTTATTGTAAACTAGCTGTGCCCGCGGCTTCACACGCGTGGCCATTTCTCTAGGTTAAAATAATAAAGACCATAGACCATATACCAACATTTAACTTCAGCCGTCAAAAAGTTTTTATCGATTGCTCTACTCATCGAATTGAGAAAATAAGTACACCACTTTTTAAATCAAACCCTAAACTATCCAATAAGAGCATCTAATCATCTAATAAGAGCATCTAAATCGGTTCAGTAGTTTAATCGTGATGTGTGAAAAAACATACAGATAAACAGACAGACACGAATTTAAAAATGATTTGTTCTTTTTCAGTAGTTTATTTTTAGAATCCTAGTTTTTTTTTCAATATCTTCCTTTTTTAGATTTGTTTGTACTTATTACTGTATTAAATCTGCCCAGCAGTTTTAGCGTGAATAGACTAACAGACAAACAGACGGACACGAATTTTAAAAATGTTTTAGTCTTTTTCAGTAGTTTGTTTTTAATAGCTTAGATATGATTTAAATATCTTCTTTTTACAGATTTTTTGGTACTTAGGGGAGACCGGGGAAAAAAGTAACGGCGGGTTAAAAGTAACAAACGCTTCGTAGCCTTGTCCGATGGCCGGAACAGTGTTGCCATGTCAAAAATCAGTTCGACGGTGAATCCATTCAAAAAATACGGTAGATTCTAAGAAATTACGGTAACTGCACCAGGAAAAATACGGTGTAAAATACGGTGTGCTAATTGTTAACAATACAACAATTTTACCGCATAAATCACTATTTATTGGAAAACAAATAACAAATAGGTAATAAAAAAAACATATTTTAATGCAATGTAACAAGAAGTCTTAAAATATATAAGATGGATGCTACACCGCCAAATAAACGAGTAAAGCATAGCAAATATGCTATGCTTTACTCGTTTATTTTTTATGCTTCTGTGTGCGTGAGTTGATAATTTGTGCTGTATTGGGGTTGATACACAATTTCATCACAAAAGACTGGATTGATTTTCCTTGAGTACTTGTCAGAATTAATACGACTATATAACATGGGCAAGATCTTGCTGCGATGTGGCGACCGATCGGCATAACATGGTGTGACATGGTGTACCTAATTGCATGCGTGAGGCCTGTGCGTACGAGCGGGTTGATATACATTGGGTGCTTCACATTCGATTTGGCGATGTGGAAACCGTATTTTTAAACATTCTTGCAATGTAACTAAAAGTAATTCTTGTAATATTACTTGAAATTAAAACGTATAATACACCCACTAAAATTGGTAGCATTGTATTTCTCTGAGCATCAACTATCATAGGGTTGTGGATGCGTTCTAAACGTAATTAATGCGGTTAGTTTTTGTTTACAGTAAAATACTTTTCACAAATAAATGTCACGAACGTTGCCAAGATATCATTGTTAATTTTATTAGTTTTGAAGCATATGAGTTGTCTTTTTCATATAAATAAGCAAACTTAGTAAAAAATTGTTGTGGAGGTTACGCCCTAAGTATATTTATTCAGCAAATATTCGTATTCTGTAAATTACGTCACCGTTGGCATGCTTCGAAGGTAGGTGGTAAATTAGTGCTGATTACGGTGCATTTACCGTAATTACGGTGCACATGGCAAAACTGGGCCGGAACGACGCGCGCTACCGTTGGTTGTTAGCTTGCACCGCCCCCCACGCATGAGTTTATTCTCCGCGCCCGCACAACGCGGCAAGGTTGTTTTAGTGGACATATCGTGTTTTTTTGCACCAAAAGTAAGTTTTTTGTTGTTTATTCATTTAGTGTTTACGTAGAATTGAGATGCTGATAACATTATGACTATTAGTTCCTTGATTAACCTTAAGATTGTCTTTAGCGTGTTATAACTTGTTTTCGTGTAACACGTTCAGTTTCAAAGTTATTTGGCATCAAAATATCAAAAACGGAGTTGGGTAAAATAGTAACATCTCATGGCAGGACAAAGGTAACGTGTTACTTTTGTCCATCGTAATATGAGTGTGATGTTATTTAACTTCTTTTTTTTAATATTTTCTTTATCAGAATGTCACGGCAGCGGATTAGAAAAACTGATAGAGGCACCACTAAGACAGAAGTCTATAAAAAAGCAGTAGATGAACATTTTAAAGACAATACAAAGACAAGAGCACTACCATGAAAATATGGTGTTTGTCATGTCACATTAAATAGATACATTCAAAAACGTAAAGCAGGAAATACTCATGCAATAGTTGGCTACCGTTGCGTCAACCGCGTTTTCACTTCAGATGAGGAATTAGTTTTACGGGACTACATCATTTTATATTCCAGCGTCTATTTTGGATTGATCCCAACAGAAGTGCGCAACGAATTGGCCATAAAATATGAGAAGACATATCCAGAGCACTGGAACGACAATCATATTGCGGGTGAGGAATGGCTAGCTGGATTTTTGAAAAGACACCCAAGCCTGTCCCTGAGAAATCCACAAGCAACGAGTTTATCGCACGCTACAAGCTTCAACGAACATAATGTGAACAAGTTTTTTAATAACCTTGCTGAAATTATGGACAGGGATAACTTTGCGCCAAAAAAAATAATGGAATATAGATGAGACCGGGGTGACAACGGTACAAAGACCGAACAAAATAGTGGCTCTGAAAGGAGTTAAACAAGTAGGTGCGGTAATCTCAGCCGAACATGGGAGGCTAGTGACTGTTGCAGTTGCTGTTAATGCTCAAGGAGGACATATACCACCATTTTTCGTTTTCCCATTGAAAATATATAAAGACCATATGATACGGGAAGGTTCGATCGGATCTGCTGGGGCAGGGAATGCAAGAGGATGGATGCAGGAAGATGAGTTTTTGCTGTGCTTAGAGCACTTCAAAAGACCAGTAAAGCCCACTCCTGAGCAAAAATGTCTGCTTCTGCTTGAAAATCACGCATCCCATATATCTATTAAAGCAATGGATTTTTGAAAAAAAAATGGGATCGTGTTGTTGTCTTTTCCGCCGCTCTGTCACCTATTACCTGCTAATAATAAAGATTGATTTTTGACTGAATAGAAACATGGATCTAAAGTTAATCTTACGTAAGAAGTTTATTATTTTGTTACTAGGTATAACTTTGAAATAAATAATTTGATTTAACGTTGTGTTTTTTTATTGTTATTGTAACATAGGGGAGAACTTATACGGTGTTACTTTCGACCCACGCCCTGTTACTATCGCCCTGACCATGGGGTCAAAAGTTACAATCTCCATTTTTTTTGGCAGCTTAATAATTTTCAGAAACCATGCCATATTATATCAAATTATAATGTACATTTATAGACCATAAACGAAAGTTTAATATGGCAATAATTATTTTATCACAAATGTTATTACTTACGAGAAATCTGGCATGGAATACAAACTGTTACTTTTTTCCCCGGTCTCCCCTACTGCTTTATTATAAGTATTGATGCCCTTCACTTTTGAGCAGAATAATTAAAATGTGTTTCATTACATTATTTTAATCATGCCTATAAAACAGTACCGTGACATACCTACTGACTGACTGACTGACAGACAACGCCCAGCCTAAGCCGGTGGACTTAGGTATTTGTAATTCGGAGGAATATTCCTTGAGTATCGTAGAGGTGAACTACGGAAGTAACTACAAACAGTAAAACATGAATTTCAACTCCAAATAAAATACCCCTATCCTGCGGGGACCCTTTAATTTACCGGTATGAAAAGTATCCAATATAAAGTCAGATCATGCCAAGTTTAATTTGAATTCACTCAATCAGCGTGATGCGCGTCCAAGATACAGATATACAGAAATACAGACAACAGACAAAAATGAAAAAAAAAACTGTTTTGGCTTCAGTACGAATAATATAACAGTATCAAATGTTTTTAAATAAATATCTTCAATGTACAGAATTTGGATCCATATCCCGCAGGAACCCTTTATTTTTTCAGTGTAAAAAGTATTCTCAATGTTCACTCATCATAATAACTAGTAGTTTTCCCGCCTGCGACTTTGTACACGCAGACTACTGTATAACGCGAAAAGAAGCATTTCTAGGATATTAAAAAACCAATCCAAAAGTAGGTGTTGGTAATCCAACCTTTTTTTAGCAATATGTTATCTAAACGTAGTTTTATTGTTCAGCATTATAATTTGAAATGTGTGTCAAGATGGAGTAAAAATAAGAAAGTAAAAAGCCACTAAAACTGATCTTGGTTTATTTTAATAAGCACCTATATAATATCCATACAGTCCACCATTGCGACTCAGTCGCCAACATTGTCCTTCGACCGTGCGACGTAAAGGAACCTAAAAAAGTTCGTAAGTACTCATATAAAATGGTAGTGACAAGGTCCCAGCGCGGTGCCCAGCGCTCTGCGGAGACCCAGCCGCCTTCAATTAAACAAGACGCGCCCCGCAAATCCGCGCCGTCGCCCCGACCTTCAAATCACTCCAGTAGATCACGTAGAACTTCAACTATAGTGGCTCAAGAACAAGCAGCGAAAACCGAGTACGCTAAGCGTATCGCTGAGGTCACGCACAGGCTTAAGCTTAAAGAATGTGAGGCAAAGTTACAGTTAGAGTTAGAACGTACAGTCGCTGAAGCTGAATTGCAGGAAAAGCTTGCTGTATTACACGCCTCGGGAAGCTATCGCAGCAGTCAATCCGATCGCTCCCGCATCCAAGCTTGGTTAGACGAGAGTGTTATGGCAACTGCACAAATAACTAAGCGTGACACGACTAAGGTACCGCCGCTGCTAATAATTGATGATGTACTATCTTCGAAGCAGCCTCAACCTAACCAGAACCTGTTTGCTGTGCAGCAGACGTCTTTAGACGTAGTGACTGATCCGCAACCGAATAAAAAGACGTTTGTTGTACCTTATACTGAAAACCTAATGTTAGCTTGTACTAACGTAATCCTTAATCCACAGTTAAGTAATCATGAAGAAGGTGCCTTGAAACAGCAGTACTTTTCAGAAAATGTTGGCGCAGCTGCAAAGCCGGCCCCCAAGGAGATCGCATGTGGCTCTGGTACTTTTGCAGCTGGTTGTCCTAATACTACGGCAGCTGATTTTGCTACTCGTACAACTGGCACAAGCTACAGAAGTACTTGCTAATAATCAGAATATTCATTCTAAAATACCCGTAATAAATTTACCCTTTTTTGACGGCCAATCCCCTGCCGAATGGCCATCTTTTAAGCGCATCTTTGAGGATACTCAAGCTGCATTCTCAGCTGGTGAAAACCTAGCACGGCTGAGTCAGGCACTGCGCGGTACGGCTCACGACGCTGTTGGCGTGCTGCTGTGTGCTGTGTGTCGGCGCGTGAACCCGCCGTAGTACTGCGTGCGCTAGAACTTCACTTCGGTCGGCCGGAGTTAATTGTGGTTCAAGAGATCGCTGCTATAAGAGCTTTGCCCAGGGTAAATGGAGAAGGTAAGGAGCTTGCGGCTTTTGCCTGTCAGGTGCGTAACTGTATAGGTATCTTTAATTTCCTGGAACATAATGACTATTCAAGATCGCCAGAACTTTTCAATTCTCTTTTGTGTATGTTGCCTACACTGTTACGTTCCCGCGCTGGCTCGATTATGCTGCACTTAGATTATCTGAGGGCCCTTCTCCTCCAAACTAGAAATGCTAGCCGATTTCCTGATACGCGAGGTGGATCTGCAATGTAGATTTGGCGTGGTATGGGAAAGTTCTTCACCAGCCGCTATGGCCTTTTCACAACGGAGAAGGGAAAAAGTTAATGCTGTGGGCGAAGAGAATGCTGCAGAAAAATGTAGGGTAAATTTTGGTTCGAAAAATTCCGACAATTTACCAAAACCCAATATTTGCATATATTGTCATGTGCCATCACATTACCTCTCTAAATGTGTCAAATTTTTGGCGTTGTCAATTGATGACAGATGGCGTTTTGTAAAATAAATAAAGTTTGCCATAGATGACTAAGAAAAAGTTCGCATAGGTACAGAACTTGTAGGTTGAACACGAAAGAGATATGTAATAACAAAAATTGTAATTTCAAGCACTTTTGCATAACCCTAACTTGTCGCGTAATGTAGCTGCGCATATTGATATAGGCGATAGGGATGAGCCAGCTTCTTCTATGCGATTCCCAAAACAAATACAAGGTAGTAGCGATACACCCGGTAGGACTTGTAATGGGGAGGAAGATCCCGACTGTGTTGCTCATGCGGCAACCTTACCGGTCCAAAACTTGGAAAAACAACCTCTTCGACCGCTTCTAAAAGTTATAGCGGTTTCCGTATCCGGCCCTGCGGGCAGCGTTGACACTTACGCCTTGTTGGATGATGAGTCAACTGCTACTTTTATTGACGCCGCTATATCGTCGCAAATTGGTATTACGGGTCCCGACATACAAATACATCTTGACTGCGTCGGTGGTCTTGAAAGGACCGTTGCCCGGCTAAGGAAACTGACCTCCTTCTCAGGTAAAGGCGAGGAATTAAAACAAGATGTTAAATTCAATAACAAAGGGCTTTATTACAAGAATAGAAAAAAACACACATAAGTTATCAAAGATTGGTACTCTCCCCTTTACTGAGGAATTCAAAAAGAAATATTTTACACTTAATTTAGTTTGTTCTGCATCAAAGTAATTCTAAACAGCAAGATCTTATAATAGGAAATACTACTAACTTAATACTCAAAACTCAAAATTCCCAAATATGATTACAATTTCCTCAAACATATATATTATAGTACATAACTTCGGCCTGTACGATATGAATTTACAATAGTACTGCAGTATCCTAGGCTAGTAAAAACTTAGTGAGTCTGTGCTCAGCAGTTCATCATGTATTGGTCACAACGCAACGGAATAGTCTTGTCTTTGCCTCAGAATGTTCTAAATTAAAAGAGAACTTGTGCAAACAGAGTGTGTGTGTGTAAGATTGTGTTTCCCAGAGGGATATTAAACTCTAAAACAGAAAGTATCTTTCAACAGTATATTAACACGCAAGTAGGCGAAGGCTTCCCTCACTACCGTAGCTCGCTGACTCAAAATGATATGGAGTGGACCAACCTGGAAGCTTCCTAGGACGCCGTACCGTCGTCTCGCGTGCCGCCGTGGATCGCCTCCTTACTCCACTCGTTCAGCTCCTCCTGCTCTCCACGAACGGTGCCTTCCGCTGCTCTCGAACGGTTTCAGTGTCTCCCACGATCAGTGCCTGGTGTCTTCTACTGGACAGGTAGTGCGTTGGAGACCTTCTGGAGTCCCTCGTAGACCGGCTTCTTCCACGAACGGTGGTGAGCCCCGGGAGATCGCGCACAGCAGCTCGCAGTGGTGACGGCAACAGCCGTCCGTAGATTCACGATTTTAACCTGAAACCCACGTTCCTCTGTGTTTAAATGTGTCTCGAGATGCCCGCCTTAGATAGACGCGGTGCAAAATCAAAACAGATATTTCGTTAGTACAATACTGAAATCACGGGAAATCCCACTAACCTGGCATTTGCACTCGTATACTTATTTCGCCTGTTACAGAGCAGCTTCGTTCTGGACTGCGTGTCTCGGTCGTTTTGTCCACACAAAAGACTGCGTGTTCTTCTGCTGCCTGCGCCGATCTCAATCACGTGCCAATTAAGTAAACTAAACTGAGTTCACGTCCAAATTCAAAAATGAAATCCACAGGCTTCTCTTTTGTATATATACGAACACTGTCTTCCACGTCGAGTAGCATTCTACTCCGAAATCGAACTTCCGCTTATCCAGAAAACTCTAGAAACTACTCTGCCAACTTGCATCGTAAAGTAGACCTTGTCGGCCTAGCTATACAGGTCACTGTCCTCCAGCCAGCTCTGGTACATTCCAATCAGCTTCCGTTGTTTACTTCAAAAAACTTCATACAAAAAAGTATCTCTCTGGAACTTTGATGTGATTTAGACATTACGTCAAAACATTCCATGGTGTGACCATCGCAAGCGATTTGTAGATGTAAATTATTTTCAACATATGAATCGCTGCCCTCTGAATTTCCGATTTGTTAGCCAACTTAAAGATGCGACCTATTCCGGATTTTTAAACATCCCGATCCTAGTCCAAAGCTATCCAGAGCCCGAAATATTCCTGGAACGCCAATTAAAATAGCAACACTCCAAAAGCCCCGCTACCTCCCGTCAGAGGCCTCCGCATTGTTTACACCTTCCTTCTAGTTCACGCCTCTTGTCGCTAGCTGTCGCTGCGTGGATTAACCATTTTATCTATTTTGAGACATGAGCTGAAAACTTTTCCCTTCCACTCGCAGAGGCAAATTCAACCATTATTTCCTGATTCTTAGATAGGCGAAATCATCAATCTGTCTTCAACAAAGAAATGCTTTCATTATTCCTTCAACGAAGAAAGTGGCGCGCGCGTGGTGGAGTTCGGCGTTTTTTACAAACTCGACGTCTGGCTTTCAGATACGGAGAAAACACATCCTGATCTAATAGAGAAGACGCTGCTCCTCGCCAGATGGCGTTGTACCCAATACATTCTATTTAATCGGGATCTATAACAAAAATCTAACTTGGAGTCATGATTTAACATGTTACAGTCTAACAAGAAAAGTGACCGTACAATATTTTGATTTCAAAATAAAGGGAATACACTCATCAATAAAAGCTGGATTCAATAGGGATTTCAAAACCAGAAGCTCGAAGTACTGATGATGAACATGCTATTCAAATTCTTGAAAATACTTCTCACCTAGCGGCCGCTTTGAGGTAGGGCTGCTGTGGAAATCAAATAATTTATATTTTCTCAGTAGCTACACTCAAGCACTTTCGAGGTTCTTAAGTTTGGAAAAGAAAATGGCTAGTGACCCAGTTTATGGAAAACGCTACAAAAATAATATTGAGAGTACTTTGAAAAATGGTTACGCTGAAGAATGTGATGAAACAAATTCTAAAAATACTTGGTATCTCCCACATTTTGGGGTAATTAACCCAAACAAACCTAATTAGTTGCGCGTAGTTCACGACGCGGCAGCTAAATCGAACGGGGCGAGTCTCAATTCAATATTGCTTACGGGTCCTGATTTACTCCAATGAATTTTTGACATATTACAATACAATACAATAACTCTTTATTGAACACACTACAATAAAAAACAACATAACAGTAATTATATATAAAATCTAATTTTGTACAATAGGCGGCCTTATCGCTAGGTATTTGCAATTTCTTACAGGCAACCTTTGGATGGACAGGTCATCCAGGTCATGGCTGAGTATCCAATGAACCATTAGCACTCTCTTATCTTCCTAAAGAATATTGTACACACTAATTGGTATTCCGCAGCCCGATTACAGAACTAGGCTTCAATCAGATTGTCACTTTTTTCATAGCAAAATCGACTCTATTGCAAAGCATTATTGAATTTGACGGCTTGAAACCGTCATGATCAACATTACGTAATCGCACTGCTGTTATCTATTCTGCCGCGGTATCGCAGCCACAGTGGCTTAAATGGGTAGTCTGTTCCTTATTTTGACGTTTCTGACAGCTGCCAAGAAGCGATTGAACAGCTGCACCTTCTAATGTAAAATTTCTCAATCGCTACACAAGAAACATCAAATTGTAGTCGTAAAAATTAGTATTGTGAGGTTTCTCTCGTTGTAGTGAAGAATTTTAGCACTCGCAGTTGAAGAATACCACAGAAGAACACTTGCGGAGAGATTTATTTACTTAATTTGATTTTACCGAGTGAGTAAGACCAATTGCTGTGTAGGTACCTATTGTGAGTAGGATAATATTGGGAATTCTACTCCAGGCCTTACGTTCGCTTCGCTCACTGCAGGACGTTCGCTTACGCTCACTCCTGAGAGTAGAATTCCCAAAATTACCGCTGTGCGTTCAATCGACCTATGATAATATTTTGGATATAAAATATCTCGTTGAACTTGAATTTAGTCAAATAACTCTAACATGTTGTTCGTTAAACAACCTTGTACTTTGAATTTAAACCAAATCTGTACATCAATTACTACTGGAAAGACTCACAAACATAGTAAGCTTCTTTCTAATTCTATTCGATGCATTGTCTGTGGCCCCTCAAACTGCGGCAAAGCCAATTTATTGATCGGTCTTCTTTTACATGAAAACGGATTAAAATTCTTAAACGTGTACATATTCTCAAAAACTTTATTTCAACCGATTTATATATTTTTAGACAATGTTCTCAAATTAGTACCTGCGATTAATTAATATAAATTTAAAGAAAATGATGAAGTGTTGAGTCCAATAGACGCAAAGACAGACTCAGTGATAATATTTGATGACGTGGCTTGTGAAAAACAGAATAATATACGTGATTATTTTGCTACAGGGCGACACAAACAAATTGATTGTTTTTACTTAAATCAAACATATAGTAAAATACCGAAACAACTTATTAGAGACAACGCAAATGTTATTGCTCTTTTTAAGCAAGATGAAATTAACCTTAGACATGCTTATGATGAACATGTTAATACAGATATGTCATGGAATCAGATTCGTGAGATGTGTAAAGAAATTTGGAGTGTCCCATATAATTATTTAGTAATTAATAAAGATTGTGAAAAAAACAAAGGAGGTTACAGAAAAACCTTTGACACTTTTGTTATTATAGATTAGCTGGTAGTGTATATATAAATGCGTTATATATTAATATAAACTTCATTCAACAGTCCGACATTACAGTCATTATGGAAAATTTAGAAAAGACGTTAAAACAACAAATTGTGAAATCTGCAGATATTGTTAAAAGAAAGGTAAAGTTAATGCGAAGTTTAAAATCAGATGCTGAGATGGCAATCGAATCTGCATTAAAACCAATAACAGATACTCTTAATAAAATGGTTACAAAAAGAATTTCATTAAATGATGATCAAGAATTAAAAAAAGTTAAATACAATGATGTAGATGATGAATTAAATAATGATTTTATATTCACTGCCAAAGATAGTATGTCTGATGCAAGTGTTATTGATAAATTAACTAAAGATGAATCTGAGGGTGAAGATGAAAGTAAAACTGTTGATAAGAGTAGTTCATCCTTTCAATCTTTCGAACCGGATGATATTTCATGGAATTTATCAGAGGATGTATTTCAAGACGTTCCTTTTGGTGTTAGATTAGAAAAAGGAAAATTAAAAATGGGATCATTACATGTGTCTATAAATGAAAATGAAATTAGTAAAGGAGGACGATTGTATGTTAAGACATCTGGGCTTAATGAGTTACTGTTTAAAAAAAAACCTAATTTATCTATAATAACTGAAGATGATAAGCGCAACTATAAACAAATGTTGTTAGATACAAATGTACATCGTCGTGATCATGATCCAAAAAAACCAATCAAAACGAATAAAGGCGTAAAATACTTAAATATTATAAAACCACTTTTTAAACTGGGTAAAGAAATTACAACAAGTACTGAAAGTCATGTACAAGGATCAGGATTGCCAGTCTTAAAAAAGGTAAAATCGAACGTGGACTATATTTACTGGGATGACCCCAATGAATTGGTTGAGAGATTAAAGCTATTGATCGCATCTCGTGATGCTGGAAATACTAGTTTAGATAATGAAATTATATCAATAATTGAAGAACTTCACGAATACGGTATAATTAGTTAGATATAAACTATATTCTATCGATAGAATACTCAGTTTAATGTTGAAAGTCTATCAATCAATACCTTTGCTGCTATGAATATAGATAAGTTTGGCCATCACGTTCATAAACGCTTACGTTTACTGGATGAGTTTAATAAATCTCAAACAGAATTTAATGAGCAGCTCATTAAAAAAAGTTGCTACACCAAGCAAGAAATAGATAAAAAATTGAAAGAAATACAGAGTCAAATTGAAGCGTATATAAGTCAACACCAAAGTGAAATTAAACATCCAATAAATCACATTAATTAACCGCTCACTAAAAAATGACAAAAGTAGAAATTGTTAATGAAATTCATAAGCAAGCACGTAGAAATTTTACTCGTCGCTGTGTTGTAATAAAAGATATCGATGAATTGTGGCAAGCTGATTTAATTGATATAAAAAACTTAAGCCAGTTTAATTCAGGTTATAAGTATATTCTAGTTATAATTGATGCTTTTTCTAAATTTGGATGGACAGTTCCCGTTAAAAGTAAATCTATGTGTGAAATAGCAAATGCTTTCGAAAATGTTATAAAAAGACGAACACCTATAAATTTGCAAACAGATTTAGGAACAGAATTTTATAACATTGCTTTAAAAAAAATATTGAGTGAATATAATATTAATCATTACTCTACTTTTTCTACTAAAAAAGCATCTATAGTAGAATGGTTCATTAGAACAATAAAGAACAAACTTTATAAGTATTTTGATTTAGTTGGAAATTATGTATGGAATGGAAAGCCCTTACAAAAAATTATTAGTAAATATAATAACACTTTGCATCGTACAATTAAATTAAAACCAAAAGACGTTAATCCATCGAACAAAAGTATTGTATTAAATAATATCATAAAATCACAAAAACGTGTTTTAAGAAAAGAAGGGCATTTTCTAGTGGGAGACCAAGTTCGCATCAGTAAGTATAAGGAATGTTTTCAAAAGGGTTATACACCGAATTGGTCAACTGAGCTGTTTACAGTAGTAAAAGTAAATAACACAATCCCTGTAACGTATAATTTAGAAGATCAATACAAACAAATGATATTAGGTTCGTTTTATAAACAAGAACTTCAAAAAACTAAACATCCTGATATATATTTGGTTGAAAAAGTGTTGAAAAGAAAAGGTAACAAGTTGTTTATTAAATGGTTAGGTTTTAGTGAAAATGAAAATTCATGGATTAATAAAAATGAAATGTTATAATCTATAAAAAGTTATGGCACATAAAATATAATCATTTACATATAACCGATGGAAGGAGGTGGACTCATTAATAAAGTAATAAATAATTTACCGTTTGAGCTACATTTACCTGGTTATAATTATTGTGGACCTGGTACAAGATTACGAGAACGCTTATTACGTGTAGACCAAGGAGTTAATAAATTGGACGAAGCTTGTAAACAACACGACATTGCTTACTCGAATAATTCTAGTTTAGAAGATCGTCATAAAGCAGACGCTGAACTCTCTAACATGGCTAAAAGACGACTTAGATCAAAAGACGCTAGTACTAGAGAAAAACTTGCCTCTTGGGTAGTGAGAAAAGCTATGAAAACAAAATTAAAATTGGGTGCCGGTGTTAAAAAATTTAATACTATAATTTCTCGTATACGTGCAAAATTGAAAAAATTAAAGCCTAAAAGTAATAAATCTGCTATTAAAATTGCTTACGCTATAGCAAAAAAAATATTCATCAAAAATAAAGTTAGCATGCCGCGTGTAATACCTATACCTAAAACTGGAGGAATATTACCTTTGATACCAATATTTGCTGGGCTATCAGCATTGGGTGCTTTGGCGGGTGGTGCTGCGGGTGTTACGAAAGCTATCAATGATTATAAATCAGCAAAACAAAATCTTCATGAATCTGAACGCCATAACCAAGCAATGGAAGCTATAGCACTAGGAAAAGGATGTTATTTAAAACCATACAAAAAGGGTAGTGGTTTGTTTTTGAG
The DNA here is from genome assembly GCA_946251855.1 of Alsophila aescularia. Taxonomy (NCBI): domain Eukaryota; kingdom Metazoa; phylum Arthropoda; class Insecta; order Lepidoptera; family Geometridae; genus Alsophila; species Alsophila aescularia. The sequence goes on along the minus strand of OX276378.1, from coordinate 9,403,709 downwards.
ATCTCCAAAAAACTAAATAAGAGGTTACCCAACCGTGCTCTAACCGATTTAGATATTATAGAGCATGATAGTAATATACCTTATTTTAGAGGTGTTTATATGCGAGCTAAATTACCAAAAAAAAACAAACGTATTGAATGTGGTATTATTAATTTGGATGATCACCAAAATCCTGGAACACATTGGGTAGCCTACGTGAAAAATAATGATTATTGCGAATATTTTGATAGTTTCGGTGATTTAACACCACCATTAGAGTTAATCAAGTACCTAAATAATCATGAAGTATTTTATAATTATGTAAAGTATCAAAGTTATGATGCAATAAATTGTGGTCATTTATGTATTAAATATTTAAAAAACTATTGGAAATCTCATTTAAGATAATGAAATGTTGATTTACTATCAGTATCACTATGTCTCTTACGCTATCTATATCAACCTCCACTCCATTATCAACAACGAACTATTCACCAGCTTTAGAACTCAATGGAGAATATGAATGTGGTCTGCTGTACTTTTCAACATTTAATTCTATACCTAATATAGATAGTACCAATAACAAGTTATATTTTGGTAAAAATGAAGTCATACAAATCCCAGAAGGATCCTATGAACTTAGTGACTTAAGTGATTATTTAGAACAACATATGGATGGGTGTTCTTTAAAGTTAATATGTAATAATAATACGTTAAAAACTTCCATCACTTGTACTAAAGATATACATTTTAAAAAGAGCCCGATGCTTGCAAAAGTATTTGGTTTCAATAAAGAGACACTAAAAGCGAATATATTAAACGAATCTTCTCATCCTGTCAACATTCTTTCGACTACCGTGCTAAGGATAGAATGTGATATCATTAGCGGCTCATACACTAACGGTACACCCAGTCATATAATTCACGAATTTCCTCCAAACGTGCCGCCTGGTTATAGGATTATTGAAATACCAAAGAATATCATTTATTTTCCTATCAATCAGATCAACACCAGCTCAATAACTATTAGAATATTGGATGCAAATAATAATTTAGTAAATTTACGAGGTGAAGATATCCAATTGTATTTACATATAAGGAGAAAATGATTGACTATCATAAAAACTCACCACAAACATCGAATTGTCGCATTTCTAACCACACCATCAACAAAAGAAGACCTAAAGTAAAACTAACGAAAGAAAACAAGAAGTTTCTTAAATTAATTGGACTATTAAAATGAGTATCCTTAATATAGCAGATTCTCCTCGTGTTGATAATACCATTGAAAGTATAGAATATCATACGTATAAACCATATGTCAATAGCTTTCGTGAAAATGATGAAATACGAATACCTATTAATCAACAAGATCTATACGTTTTACCTTCAGCAAGTACTCTGTACATAGAAGGTGTTCTGAATGTTATTAAGCGTGACACAAAAACAGCAGTAACCAAAGTGCACTTCACCAACAACTCTGCACTATTTTTCTTTCAAGATATCCGGTATGAGCTAAATGGTGTAGAAATAGATAAAATAAAAAATGCGGGCATTACAACCACAATGAAATCTCTAATTTCAATGAATGACAACGAATCAAAGATGTCAAAGTCGTGGGGGTGGGATATCAATGGAACAACAAATAATTGGGCAGGTAGTTTTTCACTATCCATACCTCTTAATAAAATACTTGGTTTCGCTGAAGACTATAACAAGATTATTATGAACTGCAAACATGAATTAATATTACTTAGAAGTAGCACAAATCTCAATGCAGTAAAATTAGATGCTGGTGAATATGTGGAAAGTGTTGATATTAAAAATATTAGTTGGCGCGTTCCTCATATAAAAGTGTCTGATCGCGAACGAATTAATTTGCTTAAATATCTAGAAAAAGATCGACCCATTAATATGATATTTAGAAATTGGGATCTTTATGAATATCCAGCCCTACCAAAAACTAGAAAACATACTTGGGCTATCAAAACATCTTCTCAAGTAGAAAAACCTCGATATGTAATCGTAGGCTTACAAACAAATCGTATGCGTCATGCTGATAAAGACACGTCTCAGTTTGACCACTGTAACATACAAAATCTGCGAGTGTTCCTGAACTCTTGCTACTTCCCTTATGAAAACCTAAATATTAAATTCGCTGATGATAACTACTCTTTAATATACGAGCGCTATACTAGATTTCAACAGTCGTATTACGGACGTCGTCCAGAGCCTTTATTAAGTTATGCTGATTTTAAATCTAAGGCACCACTTTTTGTGATTGATTGTTCACGACAGAACGAAATTCTTAAGACAGGACCAATAGACGTACGCATCGACCTTGAAGCTGTCACAGAGTTTCCACAAGACACGTCAGCTTTCTGTTTGATTCTAAACGACTGCATTGTTGAATACAAACCTTTGAGTAGTATAGTTAAGAAGATATCATGAATCCAGGGCACATGATAGTAGATTTACAAGGATTTAAGGATTCTTATAATTTTTTTATTATAAAGGAGTTTGCACTAGCTACTAATGATTATACTCAAGTGTTCTTAATAAAACCACCATACCCATACTACAATTTGAGTGATACAGAAAAGAAAACCGTTTCTTGGATAGAAAGACGACGTGGTATATTTTGAAGTGAAGGTTATATTGACTATCGTGAATTTAAAAGAATTGTTATCCCAATTTTAACAAATAAAAACATTTTAGTCAAAGGAATGGAAAAAATCAAATGGTTAAAAAGTATTTGTAATAAGTGTAGTGTAATAGACGTTGGTGAACAGGGTTGTCCTAATTTATTGCAATTAAATAAACTTTATTGTAATGACAGAAGTGCTCTAAATTGTTTTTATCATAAAAAGCACTGTGCATTAAGAAATGTTATTTTAGTAAAGAAATGGTTCATTGAGAATAACATGCAAGTATTTAATATGTTTGACAATCGCAATTATGGGTATGTAGAGGATGGTATTGATGAGACTAGTCCACGCAATTCTCATTGTGAAAGAGAATACAAAAGACCAGAAAGCTATGATTGGATTGAAAATTGTTGTGCTTTATAAAAACCTGTGTATGTATCAATTAAGAATTTTAATATTGTATACATTTCTAATTTTAAGTTTTTTATGTCTTAGGATATTTTATTGATTTTTATTAAATTTTTAATTGCAAATAAATGTTTTTTTACTAAAATAAAACAACATAATAATTAAGTTTCCATAATTTATTTAAAAGTAAAACGCACTGTTATAAATATTTTTTACAGTACCATAATACCTATTAGGATCTCACACTTAGTTAATAATCACTTACATTTTCAGACAATTTTTTTGTTATTTTACTAATCACATTTTCAGTCATAGTTAAAACTTCATCTATACATTCCGACACTGTATATTGCACACGAGTAGTTTCACAATTTGCATTAAGTTGTTCATTATATTCGTAAACTTGTATTTTAATTACACGATGTCCTCTTCTTGGGCTCTTGTTGACAACATATGACACAGCACCTTTGATTTTGCGCTTTCTGCATTTTTCTTCTTGCTTTTGTTCTTTGACAGCATTAGCTGCAGCAATTCGCTGCTCGTTTCTTATCTTTCTTTCGAGGTCATCCCAACCAGTAAGTGGGTCTTGTGCGTGAGGAAACCACATTGGATCAGTTTCTGATCCCATGTTCTGTAGAGGAAGAAATAAAGAAATAAGAACATAAAATATATAAAATAATAATAATAATATTTAAAATACTACTTGATCAGATATAAAATACTTACAGATAATATGCAGTTAAAACTAAATAGTTTAAGTTGTGACAAGCGTCGCCTGCCAGTCGCAGAGATTGAATGATTTTTCAGTATAGGAATGTAAATAAAATAAATTATTGAAGTATGTTTCAAGATTTCTTAGGAAGCAGACAGTTCTTATTTCGTAAATTCAACGAAATTTCAAACTTGTAAGGACTGGTTGGTAGAAGATATACCTAATTGATAATTAAGTATAATGTTTCAAGGTTTCTTATGAAGCAGACAGTTCTTATTTCGTAAATTCATTGAAATTTAAAACTTGTAAGGACTGATTGGTACCTGAACCTTTTTACTAATTGAAAATTTAATTAAAAGATACTGATATGCATGTTAGATATATATTGTATATTGACATATACATTATTACTGTATTGGAAAGTTATTTACCCAAATTAAACTTTTATTTGGTATTATAAATAAAAAAACAATAATCATAATTATAAAGTATTTTATTTTAAAGGCTTCGTTCATCTTATAATCCTCAAGATATATTTATTTTACATTTCTTTTATTATTCATAATTTAGATACATTCACATTCTTAAAATAATATTAAACATAACTTATCCAGTTTATTTTAAAGGTATTCATCTTATAATCTACGAGATATATTAATTTTATTTTTCTTTTAGTATTCATAATGTAGATACATTCACATTCACACAGATCAAGAATTAAAAAAAGTTAAATACAATGATGTAGATGATGAATTAAATAATGATTTTATATTCACTGCCAAAGATAGTATGTCTGATGCAAGTGTTATTGATAAATTAACTAAAGATGAATCTGAGGGTGAAGATGAAAGTAAAACTGTTGATAAGAGTAGTTCATCCTTTCAATCTTTCGAACCGGATGATATTTCATGGAATTTATCAGAGGATGTATTTCAAGACGTTCCTTTTGGTGTTAGATTAGAAAAAGGAAAATTAAAAATGGGATCATTCCATGTGTCTATAAATGAAAATGAAATTAGTAAAGGAGGACGATTGTATGTTAAGACATCTGGGCTTAATGAGTTACTGTTTAAAAAAAAACCTAATTTATCTATAATAACTGAAGATGATAAGCGCAACTATAAACAAATGTTGTTAGATACAAATGTACATCGTCGTGATCATGATCCAAAAAAACCAATCAAAACGAATAAAGGCGTAAAATACTTAAATATTATAAAACCACTTTTTAAACTGGGTAAAGAAATTACAACAAGTACTGAAAGTCATGTACAAGGATCAGGATTGCCAGTCTTAAAAAAGGTAAAATCGAACGTGGACTATATTTACTGGGATGACCCCAATGAATTGGTTGAGAGATTAAAGCTATTGATCGCATCTCGTGATGCTGGAAATACTAGTTTAGATAATGAAATTATATCAATAATTGAAGAACTTCACGAATACGGTATAATTAGTTAGATATAAACTATATTCTATCGATAGAATACTCAGTTTAATGTTGAAAGTCTATCAATCAATACCTTTGCTGCTATGAATATAGATAAGTTTGGCCATCACGTTCATAAACGCTTACGTTTACTGGATGAGTTTAATAAATCTCAAACAGAATTTAATGAGCAGCTCATTAAAAAAAGTTGCTACACCAAGCAAGAAATAGATAAAAAATTGAAAGAAATACAGAGTCAAATTGAAGCGTATATAAGTCAACACCAAAGTGAAATTAAACATCCAATAAATCACATTAATTAACCGCTCACTAAAAAATGACAAAAGTAGAAATTGTTAATGAAATTCATAAGCAAGCACGTAGAAATTTTACTCGTCGCTGTGTTGTAATAAAAGATATCGATGAATTGTGGCAAGCTGATTTAATTGATATAAAAAACTTAAGCCAGTTTAATTCAGGTTATAAGTATATTCTAGTTATAATTGATGCTTTTTCTAAATTTGGATGGACAGTTCCCGTTAAAAGTAAATCTATGTGTGAAATAGCAAATGCTTTCGAAAATGTTATAAAAAGACGAACACCTATAAATTTGCAAACAGATTTAGGAACAGAATTTTATAACATTGCTTTAAAAAAAATATTGAGTGAATATAATATTAATCATTACTCTACTTTTTCTACTAAAAAAGCATCTATAGTAGAATGGTTCATTAGAACAATAAAGAACAAACTTTATAAGTATTTTGATTTAGTTGGAAATTATGTATGGAATGGAAAGCCCTTACAAAAAATTATTAGTAAATATAATAACACTTTGCATCGTACAATTAAATTAAAACCAAAAGACGTTAATCCATCGAACAAAAGTATTGTATTAAATAATATCATAAAATCACAAAAACGTGTTTTAAGAAAAGAAGGGCATTTTCTAGTGGGAGACCAAGTTCGCATCAGTAAGTATAAGGAATGTTTTCAAAAGGGTTATACACCGAATTGGTCAACTGAGCTGTTTACAGTAGTAAAAGTAAATAACACAATCCCTGTAACGTATAATTTAGAAGATCAATACAAACAAATGATATTAGGTTCGTTTTATAAACAAGAACTTCAAAAAACTAAACATCCTGATATATATTTGGTTGAAAAAGTGTTGAAAAGAAAAGGTAACAAGTTGTTTATTAAATGGTTAGGTTTTAGTGAAAATGAAAATTCATGGATTAATAAAAATGAAATGTTATAATCTATAAAAAGTTATGGCACATAAAATATAATCATTTACATATAACCGATGGAAGGAGGTGGACTCATTAATAAAGTAATAAATAATTTACCGTTTGAGCTACATTTACCTGGTTATAATTATTGTGGACCTGGTACAAGATTACGAGAACGCTTATTACGTGTAGACCAAGGAGTTAATAAATTGGACGAAGCTTGTAAACAACACGACATTGCTTACTCGAATAATTCTAGTTTAGAAGATCGTCATAAAGCAGACGCTGAACTCTCTAACATGGCTAAAAGACGACTTAGATCAAAAGACGCTAGTACTAGAGAAAAACTTGCCTCTTGGGTAGTGAGAAAAGCTATGAAAACAAAATTAAAATTGGGTGCCGGTGTTAAAAAATTTAATACTATAATTTCTCGTATACGTGCAAAATTGAAAAAATTAAAGCCTAAAAGTAATAAATCTGCTATTAAAATTGCTTACGCTATAGCAAAAAAAATATTCATCAAAAATAAAGTTAGCATGCCGCGTGTAATACCTATACCTAAAACTGGAGGAATATTACCTTTGATACCAATATTTGCTGGGCTATCAGCATTGGGTGCTTTGGCGGGTGGTGCTGCGGGTGTTACGAAAGCTATCAATGATTATAAATCAGCAAAACAAAATCTTCATGAATCTGAACGCCATAACCAAGCAATGGAAGCTATAGCACTAGGAAAAGGATGTTATTTAAAACCATACAAAAAGGGTAGTGGTTTGTTTTTGAGATCTCCAAAAAACTAAATAAGAGGTTACCCAACCGTGCTCTAACCGATTTAGATATTATAGAGCATGCTAGTAATATACCTTATTTTAGAGGTGTTTATATGCGAGCTAAATTACCAAAAAAAAACAAACGTATTGAATGTGGTATTATTAATTTGGATGATCACCAAAATCCTGGAACACATTGGGTAGCCTACGTGAAAAATAATGATTATTGCGAATATTTTGATAGTTTCGGTGATTTAACACCACCATTAGAGTTAATCAAGTACCTAAATAATCATGAAGTATTTTATAATTATGTAAAGTATCAAAGTTATGATGCAATAAATTGTGGTCATTTATGTATTAAATATTTAAAAAACTATTGGAAATCTCATTTAAGATAATGAAATGTTGATTTACTATCAGTATCACTATGTCTCTTACGCTATCTATATCAACCTCCACTCCATTATCAACAACGAACTATTCACCAGCTTTAGAACTCAATGGAGAATATGAATGTGGTCTGCTGTACTTTTCAACATTTAATTCTATACCTAATATAGATAGTACCAATAACAAGTTATATTTTGGTAAAAATGAAGTCATACAAATCCCAGAAGGATCCTATGAACTTAGTGACTTAAGTGATTATTTAGAACAACATATGGATGGGTGTTCTTTAAAGTTAATATGTAATAATAATACGTTAAAAACTTCCATCACTTGTACTAAAGATATACATTTTAAAAAGAGCCCGATGCTTGCAAAAGTATTTGGTTTCAATAAAGAGACACTAAAAGCGAATATATTAAACGAATCTTCTCATCCTGTCAACATTCTTTCGACTACCGTGCTAAGGATAGAATGTGATATCATTAGCGGCTCATACACTAACGGTACACCCAGTCATATAATTCACGAATTTCCTCCAAACGTGCCGCCTGGTTATAGGATTATTGAAATACCAAAGAATATCATTTATTTTCCTATCAATCAGATCAACACCAGCTCAATAACTATTAGAATATTGGATGCAAATAATAATTTAGTAAATTTACGAGGTGAAGATATCCAATTGTATTTACATATAAGGAGAAAATGATTGACTATCATAAAAACTCACCACAAACATCGAATTGTCGCATTTCTAACCACACCATCAACAAAAGAAGACCTAAAGTAAAACTAACGAAAGAAAACAAGAAGTTTCTTAAATTAATTGGACTATTAAAATGAGTATCCTTAATATAGCAGATTCTCCTCGTGTTGATAATACCATTGAAAGTATAGAATATCATACGTATAAACCATATGTCAATAGCTTTCGTGAAAATGATGAAATACGAATACCTATTAATCAACAAGATCTATACGTTTTACCTTCAGCAAGTACTCTGTACATAGAAGGTGTTCTGAATGTTATTAAGCGTGACACAAAAACAGCAGTAACCAAAGTGCACTTCACCAACAACTCTGCACTATTTTTCTTTCAAGATATCCGGTATGAGCTAAATGGTGTAGAAATAGATAAAATAAAAAATGCGGGCATTACAACCACAATGAAATCTCTAATTTCAATGAATGACAACGAATCAAAGATGTCAAAGTCGTGGGGGTGGGATATCAATGGAACAACAAATAATTGGGCAGGTAGTTTTTCACTATCCATACCTCTTAATAAAATACTTGGTTTCGCTGAAGACTATAACAAGATTATTATGAACTGCAAACATGAATTAATATTACTTAGAAGTAGCACAAATCTCAATGCAGTAAAATTAGATGCTGGTGAATATGTGGAAAGTGTTGATATTAAAAATATTAGTTGGCGCGTTCCTCATATAAAAGTGTCTGATCGCGAACGAATTAATTTGCTTAAATATCTAGAAAAAGATCGACCCATTAATATGATATTTAGAAATTGGGATCTTTATGAATATCCAGCCCTACCAAAAACTAGAAAACATACTTGGGCTATCAAAACATCTTCTCAAGTAGAAAAACCTCGATATGTAATCGTAGGCTTACAAACAAATCGTATGCGTCATGCTGATAAAGACACGTCTCAGTTTGACCACTGTAACATACAAAATCTGCGAGTGTTCCTGAACTCTTGCTACTTCCCTTATGAAAACCTAAATATTAAATTCGCTGATGATAACTACTCTTTAATATACGAGCGCTATACTAGATTTCAACAGTCGTATTACGGACGTCGTCCAGAGCCTTTATTAAGTTATGCTGATTTTAAATCTAAGGCACCACTTTTTGTGATTGATTGTTCACGACAGAACGAAATTCTTAAGACAGGACCAATAGACGTACGCATCGACCTTGAAGCTGTCACAGAGTTTCCACAAGACACGTCAGCTTTCTGTTTGATTCTAAACGACTGCATTGTTGAATACAAACCTTTGAGTAGTATAGTTAAGAAGATATCATGAATCCAGGGCACATGATAGTAGATTTACAAGGATTTAAGGATTCTTATAATTTTTTTATTATAAAGGAGTTTGCACTAGCTACTAATGATTATACTCAAGTGTTCTTAATAAAACCACCATACCCATACTACAATTTGAGTGATACAGAAAAGAAAACCGTTTCTTGGATAGAAAGACGACGTGGTATATTTTGGAGTGAAGGTTATATTGACTATCGTGAATTTAAAAGAATTGTTATCCCAATTTTAACAAATAAAAACATTTTAGTCAAAGGAATGGAAAAAATCAAATGGTTAAAAAGTATTTGTAATAAGTGTAGTGTAATAGACGTTGGTGAACAGGGTTGTCCTAATTTATTGCAATTAAATAAACTTTATTGTAATGACAGAAGTGCTCTAAATTGTTTTTATCATAAAAAGCACTGTGCATTAAGAAATGTTATTTTAGTAAAGAAATGGTTCATTGAGAATAACATGCAAGTATTTAATATGTTTGACAATCGCAATTATGGGTATGTAGAGGATGGTATTGATGAGACTAGTCCACGCAATTCTCATTGTGAAAGAGAATACAAAAGACCAGAAAGCTATGATTGGATTGAAAATTGTTGTGCTTTATAAAAACCTGTGTATGTATCAATTAAGAATTTTAATATTGTATACATTTCTAATTTTAAGTTTTTTATGTCTTAGGATATTTTATTGATTTTTATTAAATTTTTAATTGCAAATAAATGTTTTTTTACTAAAATAAAACAACATAATAATTAAGTTTCCATAATTTATTTAAAAGTAAAACGCACTGTTATAAATATTTTTTACAGTACCATAATACCTATTAGGATCTCACACTTAGTTAATAATCACTTACATTTTCAGACAATTTTTTTGTTATTTTACTAATCACATTTTCAGTCATAGTTAAAACTTCATCTATACATTCCGACACTGTATATTGCACACGAGTAGTTTCACAATTTGCATTAAGTTGTTCATTATATTCGTAAACTTGTATTTTAATTACACGATGTCCTCTTCTTGGGCTCTTGTTGACAACATATGACACAGCACCTTTGATTTTGCGCTTTCTGCATTTTTCTTCTTGCTTTTGTTCTTTGACAGCATTAGCTGCAGCAATTCGCTGCTCGTTTCTTATCTTTCTTTCGAGGTCATCCCAACCAGTAAGTGGGTCTTGTGCGTGAGGAAACCACATTGGATCAGTTTCTGATCCTATGTTCTGTAGAGGAAGAAATAAAGAAATAAGAACATAAAATATATAAAATAATAATAATAATATTTAAAATACTACTTGATCAGATATAAAATACTTACAGATAATATGCAGTTAAAACTAAATAGTTTAAGTTGTGACAAGCGTCGCCTGCCAGTCGCAGAGATTGAATGATTTTTCAGTATAGGAATGTAAATAAAATAAATTATTGAAGTATGTTTCAAGATTTCTTAGGAAGCAGACAGTTCTTATTTCGTAAATTCAACGAAATTTCAAACTTGTAAGGACTGGTTGGTAGAAGATATACCTAATTGATAATTAAGTATAATGTTTCAAGGTTTCTTATGAAGCAGACAGTTCTTATTTCGTAAATTCATTGAAATTTAAAACTTGTAAGGACTGATTGGTACCTGAACCTTTTTACTAATTGAAAATTTAATTAAAAGATACTGATATGCATGTTAGATATATATTGTATATTGACATATACATTATTACTGTATTGGAAAGTTATTTACCCAAATTAAACTTTTATTTGGTATTATAAATAAAAAAACAATAATCATAATTATAAAGTATTTTATTTTAAAGGCTTCGTTCATCTTATAATCCTCAAGATATATTTATTTTACATTTCTTTTATTATTCATAATTTAGATACATTCACATTCTTAAAATAATATTAAACATAACTTATCCAGTTTATTTTAAAGGTATTCATCTTATAATCTACGAGATATATTAATTTTATTTTTCTTTTAGTATTCATAATGTAGATACATTCACATTCACACAGATCAAGAATTAAAAAAAGTTAAATACAATGATGTAGATGATGAATTAAATAATGATTTTATATTCACTGCCAAAGATAGTATGTCTGATGCAAGTGTTATTGATAAATTAACTAAAGATGAATCTGAGGGTGAAGATGAAAGTAAAACTGTTGATAAGAGTAGTTCATCCTTTCAATCTTTCGAACCGGATGATATTTCATGGAATTTATCAGAGGATGTATTTCAAGACGTTCCTTTTGGTGTTAGATTAGAAAAAGGAAAATTAAAAATGGGATCATTACATGTGTCTATAAATGAAAATGAAATTAGTAAAGGAGGACGATTGTATGTTAAGACATCTGGGCTTAATGAGTTACTGTTTAAAAAAAAACCTAATTTATCTATAATAACTGAAGATGATAAGCGCAACTATAAACAAATGTTGTTAGATACAAATGTACATCGTCGTGATCATGATCCAAAAAAACCAATCAAAACGAATAAAGGCGTAAAATACTTAAATATTATAAAACCACTTTTTAAACTGGGTAAAGAAATTACAACAAGTACTGAAAGTCATGTACAAGGATCAGGATTGCCAGTCTTAAAAAAGGTAAAATCGAACGTGGACTATATTTACTGGGATGACCCCAATGAATTGGTTGAGAGATTAAAGCTATTGATCGCATCTCGTGATGCTGGAAATACTAGTTTAGATAATGAAATTATATCAATAATTGAAGAACTTCACGAATACGGTATAATTAGTTAGATATAAACTATATTCTATCGATAGAATACTCAGTTTAATGTTGAAAGTCTATCAATCAATACCTTTGCTGCTATGAATATAGATAAGTTTGGCCATCACGTTCATAAACGCTTACGTTTACTGGATGAGTTTAATAAATCTCAAACAGAATTTAATGAGCAGCTCATTAAAAAAAGTTGCTACACCAAGCAAGAAATAGATAAAAAATTGAAAGAAATACAGAGTCAAATTGAAGCGTATATAAGTCAACACCAAAGTGAAATTAAACATCCAATAAATCACATTAATTAACCGCTCACTAAAAAATGACAAAAGTAGAAATTGTTAATGAAATTCATAAGCAAGCACGTAGAAATTTTACTCGTCGCTGTGTTGTAATAAAAGATATCGATGAATTGTGGCAAGCTGATTTAATTGATATAAAAAACTTAAGCCAGTTTAATTCAGGTTATAAGTATATTCTAGTTATAATTGATGCTTTTTCTAAATTTGGATGGACAGTTCCCGTTAAAAGTAAATCTATGTGTGAAATAGCAAATGCTTTCGAAAATGTTATAAAAAGACGAACACCTATAAATTTGCAAACAGATTTAGGAACAGAATTTTATAACATTGCTTTAAAAAAAATATTGAGTGAATATAATATTAATCATTACTCTACTTTTTCTACTAAAAAAGCATCTATAGTAGAATGGTTCATTAGAACAATAAAGAACAAACTTTATAAGTATTTTGATTTAGTTGGAAATTATGTATGGAATGGAAAGCCCTTACAAAAAATTATTAGTAAATATAATAACACTTTGCATCGTACAATTAAATTAAAACCAAAAGACGTTAATCCATCGAACAAAAGTATTGTATTAAATAATATCATAAAATCACAAAAACGTGTTTTAAGAAAAGAAGGGCATTTTCTAGTGGGAGACCAAGTTCGCATCAGTAAGTATAAGGAATGTTTTCAAAAGGGTTATACACCGAATTGGTCAACTGAGCTGTTTACAGTAGTAAAAGTAAATAACACAATCCCTGTAACGTATAATTTAGAAGATCAATACAAACAAATGATATTAGGTTCGTTTTATAAACAAGAACTTCAAAAAACTAAACATCCTGATATATATTTGGTTGAAAAAGTGTTGAAAAGAAAAGGTAACAAGTTGTTTATTAAATGGTTAGGTTTTAGTGAAAATGAAAATTCATGGATTAATAAAAATGAAATGTTATAATCTATAAAAAGTTATGGCACATAAAATATAATCATTTACATATAACCGATGGAAGGAGGTGGACTCATTAATAAAGTAATAAATAATTTACCGTTTGAGCTACATTTACCTGGTTATAATTATTGTGGACCTGGTACAAGATTACGAGAACGCTTATTACGTGTAGACCAAGGAGTTAATAAATTGGACGAAGCTTGTAAACAACACGACATTGCTTACTCGAATAATTCTAGTTTAGAAGATCGTCATAAAGCAGACGCTGAACTCTCTAACATGGCTAAAAGACGACTTAGATCAAAAGACGCTAGTACTAGAGAAAAACTTGCCTCTTGGGTAGTGAGAAAAGCTATGAAAACAAAATTAAAATTGGGTGCCGGTGTTAAAAAATTTAATACTATAATTTCTCGTATACGTGCAAAATTGAAAAAATTAAAGCCTAAAAGTAATAAATCTGCTATTAAAATTGCTTACGCTATAGCAAAAAAAATATTCATCAAAAATAAAGTTAGCATGCCGCGTGTAATACCTATACCTAAAACTGGAGGAATATTACCTTTGATACCAATATTTGCTGGGCTATCAGCATTGGGTGCTTTGGCGGGTGGTGCTGCGGGTGTTACGAAAGCTATCAATGATTATAAATCAGCAAAACAAAATCTTCATGAATCTGAACGCCATAACCAAGCAATGGAAGCTATAGCACTAGGAAAAGGATGTTATTTAAAACCATACAAAAAGGGTAGTGGTTTGTTTTTGAGATCTCCAAAAAACTAAATAAGAGGTTACCCAACCGTGCTCTAACCGATTTAGATATTATAGAGCATGCTAGTAATATACCTTATTTTAGAGGTGTTTATATGCGAGCTAAATTACCAAAAAAAAAACAAACGTATTGAATGTGGTATTATTAATTTGGATGATCACCAAAATCCTGGAACACATTGGGTAGCCTACGTGAAAAATAATGATTATTGCGAATATTTTGATAGTTTCGGTGATTTAACACCACCATTAGAGTTAATCAAGTACCTAAATAATCATGAAGTATTTTATAATTATGTAAAGTATCAAAGTTATGATGCAATAAATTGTGGTCATTTATGTATTAAATATTTAAAAAACTATTGGAAATCTCATTTAAGATAATGAAATGTTGATTTACTATCAGTATCACTATGTCTCTTACGCTATCTATATCAACCTCCACTCCATTATCAACAACGAACTATTCACCAGCTTTAGAACTCAATGGAGAATATGAATGTGGTCTGCTGTACTTTTCAACATTTAATTCTATACCTAATATAGATAGTACCAATAACAAGTTATATTTTGGTAAAAATGAAGTCATACAAATCCCAGAAGGATCCTATGAACTTAGTGACTTAAGTGATTATTTAGAACAACATATGGATGGGTGTTCTTTAAAGTTAATATGTAATAATAATACGTTAAAAACTTCCATCACTTGTACTAAAGATATACATTTTAAAAAGAGCCCGATGCTTGCAAAAGTATTTGGTTTCAATAAAGAGACACTAAAAGCGAATATATTAAACGAATCTTCTCATCCTGTCAACATTCTTTCGACTACCGTGCTAAGGATAGAATGTGATATCATTAGCGGCTCATACACTAACGGTACACCCAGTCATATAATTCACGAATTTCCTCCAAACGTGCCGCCTGGTTATAGGATTATTGAAATACCAAAGAATATCATTTATTTTCCTATCAATCAGATCAACACCAGCTCAATAACTATTAGAATATTGGATGCAAATAATAATTTAGTAAATTTACGAGGTGAAGATATCCAATTGTATTTACATATAAGGAGAAAATGATTGACTATCATAAAAACTCACCACAAACATCGAATTGTCGCATTTCTAACCACACCATCAACAAAAGAAGACCTAAAGTAAAACTAACGAAAGAAAACAAGAAGTTTCTTAAATTAATTGGACTATTAAAATGAGTATCCTTAATATAGCAGATTCTCCTCGTGTTGATAATACCATTGAAAGTATAGAATATCATACGTATAAACCATATGTCAATAGCTTTCGTGAAAATGATGAAATACGAATACCTATTAATCAACAAGATCTATACGTTTTACCTTCAGCAAGTACTCTGTACATAGAAGGTGTTCTGAATGTTATTAAGCGTGACACAAAAACAGCAGTAACCAAAGTGCACTTCACCAACAACTCTGCACTATTTTTCTTTCAAGATATCCGGTATGAGCTAAATGGTGTAGAAATAGATAAAATAAAAAATGCGGGCATTACAACCACAATGAAATCTCTAATTTCAATGAATGACAACGAATCAAAGATGTCAAAGTCGTGGGGGTGGGATATCAATGGAACAACAAATAATTGGGCAGGTAGTTTTTCACTATCCATACCTCTTAATAAAATACTTGGTTTCGCTGAAGACTATAACAAGATTATTATGAACTGCAAACATGAATTAATATTACTTAGAAGTAGCACAAATCTCAATGCAGTAAAATTAGATGCTGGTGAATATGTGGAAAGTGTTGATATTAAAAATATTAGTTGGCGCGTTCCTCATATAAAAGTGTCTGATCGCGAACGAATTAATTTGCTTAAATATCTAGAAAAAGATCGACCCATTAATATGATATTTAGAAATTGGGATCTTTATGAATATCCAGCCCTACCAAAAACTAGAAAACATACTTGGGCTATCAAAACATCTTCTCAAGTAGAAAAACCTCGATATGTAATCGTAGGCTTACAAACAAATCGTATGCGTCATGCTGATAAAGACACGTCTCAGTTTGACCACTGTAACATACAAAATCTGCGAGTGTTCCTGAACTCTTGCTACTTCCCTTATGAAAACCTAAATATTAAATTCGCTGATGATAACTACTCTTTAATATACGAGCGCTATACTAGATTTCAACAGTCGTATTACGGACGTCGTCCAGAGCCTTTATTAAGTTATGCTGATTTTAAATCTAAGGCACCACTTTTTGTGATTGATTGTTCACGACAGAACGAAATTCTTAAGACAGGACCAATAGACGTACGCATCGACCTTGAAGCTGTCACAGAGTTTCCACAAGACACGTCAGCTTTCTGTTTGATTCTAAACGACTGCATTGTTGAATACAAACCTTTGAGTAGTATAGTTAAGAAGATATCATGAATCCAGGGCACATGATAGTAGATTTACAAGGATTTAAGGATTCTTATAATTTTTTTATTATAAAGGAGTTTGCACTAGCTACTAATGATTATACTCAAGTGTTCTTAATAAAACCACCATACCCGTACTACAATTTGAGTGATACAGAAAAGAAAACCGTTTCTTGGATAGAAAGACGACGTGGTATATTTTGGAGTGAAGGTTATATTGACTATCGTGAATTTAAAAGAATTGTTATCCCAATTTTAACAAATAAAAACATTTTAGTCAAAGGAATGGAAAAAATCAAATGGTTAAAAAGTATTTGTAATAAGTGTAGTGTAATAGACGTTGGTGAACAGGGTTGTCCTAATTTATTGCAATTAAATAAACTTTATTGTAATGACAGAAGTGCTCTAAATTGTTTTTATCATAAAAAGCACTGTGCATTAAGAAATGTTATTTTAGTAAAGAAATGGTTCATTGAGAATAACATGCAAGTATTTAATATGTTTGACAATCGCAATTATGGGTATGTAGAGGATGGTATTGATGAGACTAGTCCACGCAATTCTCATTGTGAAAGAGAATACAAAAGACCAGAAAGCTATGATTGGATTGAAAATTGTTGTGCTTTATAAAAACCTGTGTATGTATCAATTAAGAATTTTAATATTGTATACATTTCTAATTTTAAGTTTTTTATGTCTTAGGATATTTTATTGATTTTTATTAAATTTTTAATTGCAAATAAATGTTTTTTTACTAAAATAAAACAACATAATAATTAAGTTTCCATAATTTATTTAAAAGTAAAACGCACTGTTATAAATATTTTTTACAGTACCATAATACCTATTAGGATCTCACACTTAGTTAATAATCACTTACATTTTCAGACAATTTTTTTGTTATTTTACTAATCACATTTTCAGTCATAGTTAAAACTTCATCTATACATTCCGACACTGTATATTGCACACGAGTAGTTTCACAATTTGCATTAAGTTGTTCATTATATTCGTAAACTTGTATTTTAATTACACGATGTCCTCTTCTTGGGCTCTTGTTGACAACATATGACACAGCACCTTTGATTTTGCGCTTTCTGCATTTTTCTTCTTGCTTTTGTTCTTTGACAGCATTAGCTGCAGCAATTCGCTGCTCGTTTCTTATCTTTCTTTCGAGGTCATCCCAACCAGTAAGTGGGTCTTGTGCGTGAGGAAACCACATTGGATCAGTTTCTGATCCCATGTTCTGTAGAGGAAGAAATAAAGAAATAAGAACATAAAATATATAAAATAATAATAATAATATTTAAAATACTACTTGATCAGATATAAAATACTTACAGATAATATGCAGTTAAAACTAAATAGTTTAAGTTGTGACAAGCGTCGCCTGCCAGTCGCAGAGATTGAATGATTTTTCAGTATAGGAATGTAAATAAAATAAATTATTGAAGTATGTTTCAAGATTTCTTAGGAAGCAGACAGTTCTTATTTCGTAAATTCAACGAAATTTCAAACTTGTAAGGACTGGTTGGTAGAAGATATACCTAATTGATAATTAAGTATAATGTTTCAAGGTTTCTTATGAAGCAGACAGTTCTTATTTCGTAAATTCATTGAAATTTAAAACTTGTAAGGACTGATTGGTACCTGAACCTTTTTACTAATTGAAAATTTAATTAAAAGATACTGATATGCATGTTAGATATATATTGTATATTGACATATACATTATTACTGTATTGGAAAGTTATTTACCCAAATTAAACTTTTATTTGGTATTATAAATAAAAAAACAATAATCATAATTATAAAGTATTTTATTTTAAAGGCTTCGTTCATCTTATAATCCTCAAGATATATTTATTTTACATTTCTTTTATTATTCATAATTTAGATACATTCACATTCTTAAAATAATATTAAACATAACTTATCCAGTTTATTTTAAAGGTATTCATCTTATAATCTACGAGATATATTAATTTTATTTTTCTTTTAGTATTCATAATGTAGATACATTCACATTCTTAAAATTATATTAAACATAACTTATCCAGTTTTAAAACCTAGTATTGATACATGCCCCCAAGCTTTTGTAGCTACTTTATTTTTAGCAATCAAACGTTTATCATCATCGCTAGATAAAGCAATTTTATTAGTACTTCTTGTATATATTTCATGTTTTATTGACTTAAATAAAACATTGACTTTTCGTACAACGTTACCAGTGTATAAGGTATTCTCATAGTCAGACATTTTGAAATCACGAACAACACAACTCTTTACTCCTTTAGCTTTTTTTAAAGTTTTCTGCATAGTTTTAACACAATACAGTTTTGCTCGCAGGCATACAAATTCTGTTATTAAATTACCATTCATTTCGTCTTTACAAAGACCAGGTACTTTTTTATTTTTTAGTGGTAAGTTGAACATATTTTCACTATCAAAATTACTCGTGTCAAAGTAATCTAAAAATATTTCTTTAATGTCTTTATAAAAGTCTTTGGTTTCTATATGATATATAAAACTATCAGTATCAGTATAACACAACTGTAAGCGGTTATCGTAATGAGGTTGCATAACTGAGTAGTGAAAGTCATACATGTGACTTTTAGATAATTCCAAAACTGTAAACCCTATGTAAATAGGTTTATCTAAAACCACACAATCAGGTTTCAACTGAATAGCAACTAAATTTTCAGTAAAAACTGATAAACTGTGAAAATTAGGATTAGCAATTAGCTTGCAAGCACTCAGTTTCTTTTTTGTTACATTTTGTTCATCATCCCACTCTTTGACTAACTTCACATTTACTCTTTTTTCGTTGTTTTCTAACGTTTTACCGAAAATACTGTTGTTGAGTAATTTAAAAAAATCTTGCTCAAAACTAGATGTTGCTTTTTGACGCAAAATCGTGTTAAGATCGATATATTTTTTGAGAAAAGGTCTTTGTCTGAAAGCAATTACACGGTGTATTTTTTTTAAAACCAAACCATGTTTCATACAAGTTTTTAAATGAACGTAATGTATAACGTAAAAGTATTTATCATGTAAGTTGGGTACGAGTTTTGTATGCTTTCCTCCAGGAGGAACGCATTTTTCAGGACAAAATGGTAAATCATTATGTTTATGATGCAATCCTTCAGGGTAGCATAAGTCGACTTCAAGTATAAATCCATAATCAGCATCATCAGGGATGTTTGTTATATTAAGACTGTCTATTTCAGTTGACTTTAAGAATTTGAAATCAGACATGGGTAGTGATTGGCACATACTAAATCCATATAAATTATTACAATCGATATATGCAATATACGAATCTGATTGCGATGGATCATAATCTTCTAAATACTTGTTGTTACTTTTAGCGTGCCTATGTGAACACATGCAAATGCCTCCTCTAATTCCACTTTGAATCATCCTAAGGATTTCTAAATTATTTATTAACTCTAACTCTACACCTGTTTTCAAAAGCATTGCATCAAAAGAGAGACTCGGTGCGGTAACGTAAAATGCAGGATCCAACTTATAGTGAAATTTGCATGTTTTTCTAAATTTCTCAAATATATCAGTCAATAATAACACGTAGGTTTTTAAGTAAATATCTGTGAAATGCCCTAAATTTTGTATGTTAAATGATGACCACACTAACTGAGCATGCTTATAATCCTTTTTAGATACATTTTCATTATTAAGCGCACTATAAAATTGTTCCCTAGCTGGAAGGGTTGGTTCTTTGAAACGTTCCCATTTATCCATATACTCGTATGGATAAACTCCTTTCCTCGTAACCAACTTGAACTCATTTTCGTTTGGAAAATGATTGTGCATGTGCGTAAATTCATCACTACTCATAGTGCATGCTAGTTTATGCAAGCTAGTTCCCAAAAATTTGAAAGAATCCACAAAACGAAGTTGAACGAATTCATCGTATCCAACTGGAACGAATTTTGTAAAACAAATATAGTTTTCTTTTGTTTTCGGTACAATTTTAATGGGCCCTGGTGCTTCTCCTAATTGTTTTATAAACAAATGACTGTCATATCCAGATAAATTATGAAAGAAAATTGGTATGAACTTTGGTAGTTTATATTGCAAATTGCACTGCATATGTGCCGCGGAACGATACAACCCGGTAATTCCACAGTGGTCCCGGACTCTGTTACCATAAAGGAAATGTCCACATATATGACAGTTAGTTGCATTTCTAAAGTCTCTTTCGTTTTCTTCTGTTAATATGATCGGCTTCTTTTTATTTAGTACTTTATGTATCTGTAATGAATCGTGATAAATTGATTCTATAAATTTACTAACACAATCAGGACCTCGATACGAAACATATCGATTATAAGTTTCATCAACAGAACAAACTATATGATAACCAAACGCCGCGGGTACGTGTTTTTGTAACGTAGTTGTTGAATTAGATACTTTCGTTTCATCTTCATGTTTTACTAACAATGACTCGAAATCAACATATATAACAAAAGGCATATCTTGTTTGCGTTCATAGTTCTTAAATTTTATTACTGAACCGTCCTCAGGTAAAACAGTAACAACACCTCCACAAGAATGTTTATCTAGTTGATCAGTTGTGTTAAAAACACTAAACAAGTATCACAAAAATATAGTTTGCCGTGATGACTTGTTATTTGACTCCTGACAAGTCGTGATAAATCCTTTATTAGACAATAGTGTGAAGAAGCACCATTTTCAAGAAATAACAAATGTATAGTTTTTTTGTTGTTAGTCACATTACTTGATTTGTACAAAGGACCTACTATACTGCTTTTATTTCCCAAACCATAGATAATAAATTTTATGTTTGGATTATTTGTTTCAAACATTTCTATATCAGCAAAAGTAACAGGAAATTGCATCCCGTCGGTGTTTAGCACAGTATGAAAGTCCGGGTAAGATGACACCCTCTCAGCATGGCTTGACGATGGAAATAAAGCCGCAGTGATACACCACATAAAGCAGTAGTCGTCGTGGTTTTGTATATTTAAACATGCCTTTTTATTTCTTATTTTTTTTGGTAGTGACACATATTTTGAACCACCCAAAGGTTGGTATTTATTTATATTTATTTCTAAATGTGAGTTGTTGAGGAATGTCCAACCACTGTCACGTTCCATAAATTCTTCAATTTTTTTTTTTAATTTGCTTTTTGTGTCGGACAAAAGTGTTACAAAATCGTAATTACTGTACAATACAATGTTTTTGGTACCAAATGATTTCATTTCTTGATTATTATTTTTCATCATCATGAACGAAGAAAAAAGTTCAAAATTTACTTTTAAGCATGTGTGCTTTCCAAGTGAATCGTCTAAAAGCGACTTTATTTGTTTACTAATAGAGTTTAGAAATGCTTCCACACAGCCATGTTCAAACTTATCATGTGCTTTTAATCTATATGTTACAATGCGTCCCTTAAATGCTGATGATACGATATGTACACCATCTTTATATAGCACACTAGTATCTTTTTGTTTGTGCGCATTACTACGCAAGTGACCTACCCACGACGTACTTCTAACAGATATATCACAAGTCTTACAAAATCTCATTTTTATAACTACCTACTCAGATACCTTGAAACAGCTGTAATATAACTAAATATTATACTTTTTAGTTGGCACTGCTTAGACATTTCTGCTTACCTTTCTTTATGCCAACCTAATGTGAATGTACCTATGAATACACCCTAGATCAAATCAAAATTTAAAATCTCATAAAGCAATGTAAAACACAATTAAAAAAATAAAATTGATACTGTTGAGTAATTTAATAAAGTAGAGCATACAACTTAAGTATAATGAAATAATAATAATAATAATGCCTTATTAAAAATAAAATGTAATTTCATCAGTTAACATTTTTTTATTTATAAGTCTGACTACGAATAAGAAAAAAAACATCTCTATTATTAAGGAAAAATAATAAAGTACAACATAAATCTTAAGCACAATTAAAAAAAAATAAGTAAAAATTATATGTGTTAAGAACAATTAATTTTCCTCCGTTAAAATTATCAAAAAAAGTAACTACTTTTAAACTTTACACACAGGTCTGACGAAAGCTACATCTTAAAATGATAGCAAAATTTATTTATCTTGCTCGTTCCTGTAAAATACAGGTTCACTATCTTCAAAGCGTTCGTAAGCTTGGTTTAAAAAGTTTTGTATAGTTAACCATTCAGGGCTTAACACGTCCGTCTGGAGTTTTACATATGATAATGCTTTTTTATATCGTTCTTGAGGTTTACAAGACAACCAGTCTGACACATTGTATACTTTGCAATCGATAAAGAAATTACCACCTAGCGAATGGTACGTCTGACTTGTCCCGTTGAAACGCGGGATGTGAAGCTGGATGTCGTTGCTGTTGCTTGCCCTGTTGAAATATTCTGTTCTTCGGCTTTGAGAATACTAAACAAGTCCACGTCTTTAAGTTTGCGCTTCTTTCTGTAACAATAAACACAGACAGTATAAATATAGGTAAGCCTTAGTAATATGAACATTGGCGACTATACGCATATACAGTGAATACACAAAAGTTTTTTTTTGTAAGAAAGTCTTTATATCACAATACAGTATACCTTTCAGTATACCTTAAGAGCGATGGTATCCTAACGGTTCAATAGTGCAACTTAGAATCCAACGATACTGGGTTCGATCCTAGGCTCCACACCAAATGACTTTTATAAGTTATGTGCGGCTTTCCATCACTCCCTGCATTGGAGAGCATGTTAAGCAGCTACTGGTGCCACCAAGCGATGGTATCCTAATGGTTCAATAGTGCAGCTTAGAATCCGACGATACTGGGTTCGATTCTAGGCTCCACACCAAAATGAATTTTATAAGTTATGTGCGGCTTTCCATTACTCCCTGCATTGGAGGGCATGTTAAGCAGTCGGTCTCGGCTGTTATTGATTAATAGCAGTCGTTAAGCCATGTCAGAGGCCTCAGGCAGCCTGACAAACTCTGACATCAGAGGCCAGCACTACCTCATACGACAAACAAACAAACGAAGCTACTATTAGAAAAAAATATAAAGATTTATAAAAAAATATATAAATACTTACTTACATTTTTTTTTTCGATTGAACTACGTCACTTCACTGCAGAGAATAATCACTAATAATGAGGTTATCGAAAAAAACGAGGCTTTTAAAGCAAATAAGCTGTATCGTCAGCAATAATACTTAATTAATATAATTTACTCTATATTAAAGGAATTATGACACAAAATAGCTTTGATTTCTTATGCACTTCTTACGTTTATAAACGGTCGAGGCGGCGCCTTTGACAAAATACCGACAAAGGACTATATGACTAAAACATAAATGTTGCAGTAAAACATGATCATACAGGTTTAGACCTGAATAAGTAGCTATGCCCGCGTAATATAGAGAAACAATTCACATCAATTACCTAACCCCAAACGAGGATACCCTTTGCTATGGGTACTAGATAACGTATACACATACATAAATATTAATATTACATTCATGACTCGGAATCATCACACAAATGATTAAAATTTCAAGGATTCAACCCGGCGACCGTTCGATTGGCGTCATATTCAGAGTCACTAACCACCAAGTGTCATAGGCAATTTTTATTATATATTTTTTACCCGACTATAACAAGACAAAGGAAGGGTTGTGTTAAAACTAAAAACTTGGTTCGATTTTGACAAGCGAAGTATCAATCGATTTGTCTTCATCGCAAGAGTGATATAAGCTATTTCTTACCCGACCGTAGTCGGGTTTTAGTTTTTTGAACTTATGTCTTGTACCTACGCGTTAGTTACATTTTATTAACACTTGTTTAATTTATATAGGTAAGTATAGTAAATCGATTTGTCTTCATCGCAAGAGTGATATAAGCTATTTCTTACCCGACCGTAGTCGGGTTTTAGTTTTTTGAACTTATGTCTTGTACCTACGCGTTAGTTCTATTTTATTAACACTTGTTTATTTTATATATGTAAGTATAGTAAATACTAAAATAACATTTTTTTCTAATTGACTACAACATCGCATCTACTATTATTTATTCTGTATTTAACATTGCTGAATTGCATATATTTCAGTGTCGACCTGCATATCAACTGATTACTCAACATTTATGGTAAAATCCAGATGTATTAAACCTGTGGATAAAATCTTCATAATAGTAAGTTCTCTAAGATTTTTGAAAAACTATTTAGTATTGTGAAATATTGATTATAACGCCTCATAAACAACTACTTACTTCTACTACTTACTATTATACCAATACACATTTCTGTTTTTATTATTATTTTGAAAATACGCTCTTTACAACACTTTTTTTTACACATTCATTTTTTTTGTGTGTCACTTTATTACTTACATGATTATATACATACATTTATGTAATACCACCTTTATAAGTACAAATTAAATGTCTCAAAATCATCAAAACTACAAAAAAAAAACATTACACTACTGATAAAAAATGTTACGAACCTCTATCTACACTGGTTGGTACAGTCAGACAAAAAAACATGTTTCTATAATGATTATAATAATATAAGGTAAAAGAAAAAAAATAATACAAACTTATTTTTTATTTTACATTTTATCAAAGTATCAATACATATCATTGATATCATGAGTTTTGTATACCTAACATGTTCTATTAAATTATAATCCATGTTTACATCATGGATTCAAATAAGTTTAAAACAAAATAGTTTTACCAACGCAATAAGTTTTTTGTTTACAATATACAATGGATTTCATTTATAACAACCTCGGTTGAACGAGTTTTTTGGTTATAGCGATGTAATACTTAAGTCCTGTGAATTTAATGTATACTTAAAGGGAAAAAAATAAAACTTTAGAGGGAAAATAGTTTGGCTATAGCGACTTCAAACGTAACAACAATTTTGGTTCAAGTTTTTTTTTTTTTATCATCATCATCATCATCATCATCAGCCCGTGTCAGTCCACTGCTGGACATCTCCCAAAGCACACCACTACGGCCGATGTTCGGCTCTTCTCTTCTCTTCCAACTGCTTACTTTACATATATCGTCGTTCCACCTAGCCGGATTGCACATTACAAAGACTTTAGTATGCATACTTTTGTTGTCAACTGTACTTAGCGCTAAATTTGCTTACATCGAATTTCGCGAACTGTATTCGTATTGCGTCTCAATTGACTGTGAGAAAATTTAATGTATTTCTAGTTAAAGAAGTGAGTGTACCTATGTGTGTGAAAAAAATAATTTTATGTGAATATTTATGGTAAGTTATAATTATAGTTAATTGTACCTATCGTGTATTTGGTTTAGATAACAACTAAAGCTTTCAAGGAAATTGTTAAAAATAAAAAAATGACTTTTTATTCATCTATTTCAGGAACACTTAAATTCAATAAAAGTAATTGCAGAAAAGTTTTTTTTTTATATCAGTTAATCATGGTCTAATTTTAACATAAAATTTTAGATATAAATTAATGTTTACATATGAAAATTATAGACGGAAAAAAATATTAATTATGTCTCGTCAAGGATATGAATCAATCTGGTTTAAATTAAATAATTTTATTTAGATATCATTCGATGCAATAATCATGGAAAACTTGAATCTATGAATTTTTGAACCGTACTTGGTCATGGTTATTAATTGAATTTGAAAATATATTTTTTATTTTAAGTAATTCGTGAAAAACTTGATCGAAACTAATATCAAATATAAAATACTCAGTTTTTGAGCCACTCTGGTCGCGAATTATTAATATAAAATAATTTTTTTTATTTGAAGTTATTCATGAAAGACTTGAACGAAACTAATATCAAATATAAAATTCTGTCTTTGAGCCATCTGGTCGTGAATACGAAATTAATTTAAAAGATATTTTTTTTATTTTAATTTATTCATGAAAGACTTAAGTCACGAAACTAATATCAAAATAAACCCTAAGTTTTTGAACCAAACTGGTCGTGATTATTTTATTAGTATCAACTCATTATATGTTAAATCTGAATCAGAATAAAATAGATCTTTAAATCGCGAAAAATATGAGCCAATCTAGCGATTATTAGTATCAAACTAGATTCTTTACTTTATGTTAGTAAATCTGAATCAAAAGAATAAAGATCGTAGACGTTGATGTGAGTTATTATTATTATTATAAACTCATAGCGAGTAAATATTCTGCACTTATTTGAAATGATTTTATGTTCTCCAAAGAAGATCATTTCATCGCATGCGAGTCTAAATCTACAAGTCTCAAATGTAAGTACCTAAATTAAATATAATAATTATTTTGCTTAGACATATCGAGATCGATCGTTTAGAGATCGCTTTTAGCGATAAGACCGCCCATTGTGCCTATTTTTAAAACAAATTCTTCTATATGTGTTCCTTATTTCTGGTGTAATAAAGTGTTATTATTATTATTATTATTATCGATCGAAACAAACCTTACACTCATTAACTTCGCAAACGCATCGTCTCTCACGTTACGTTAGCTAACGTTTTAAACGATTGAATGTACAGCGGTAATTTTGGGAATTCTACTCCCAGGAGTGAGCGTAAGCGAACGTCCTGCAGTGAGCGAAGCGAACGTAAGGCCTGGAGTAGAATTCCCAATATTATCCTACTATTGTGGACTGTAAAACTATGCCATTCACATAATTCTAAAAGTTCCACATATTAGTCGTAAACGGCTTTGTCAGCAATGGATAGAATAGCAGCTGGTGACGGT
Source organism: Alsophila aescularia (assembly GCA_946251855.1). Taxonomy (NCBI): domain Eukaryota; kingdom Metazoa; phylum Arthropoda; class Insecta; order Lepidoptera; family Geometridae; genus Alsophila; species Alsophila aescularia. The sequence continues at coordinate 9,376,151 of OX276378.1, read as the reverse complement.
GAGGATTTAAAACTTCGTGCCAAAAAATTCTTGGAGGCTATGCTCGACATATATACATATCTTTGATTAAAGTGAATGGGTAAATCTATTAAAATCCATTAAATTATATATGTACTACCTATGCTTATAAACAATTGTTTTTATTAAATACACCTTCCCACATACTTCCACACTTTCCATTTGATTAGCTGACCCATAATACTAATCAGTAAGTATAACATAATTTAGGTATACTCGTATCATTAAACCAGCAGCGTAGGTAGGTAGGTAGGAAAGTACTAATTTTACAAATGTTTATGCTCATTGTAAGGCTTTGAAGTACATTTTTGGTAATGTAATTTTGGATTCAAATCTTCTTGTTTGTCGTTTCGCTCTTGGCAGAGCGGTTGTCGTCATGTAGTACAAAGAATAGCAAAGCTTGAATAGAGAAGGGCAGGACAATTGGCAAGACGGGAAGATCAATGATGGACCAAGGCAGAGTGGTGGCTACGAAAAGAGCAGTGTTCACGGTGCAGTCCACCAACCCAGTGGTCAGACAACATCAACAGGACCAGAACAAATTGCATGAAAGAGCGGAAGCCTACCCAGCAGTGGGTGGACATGGGCTGAATAGATAGAATTTTGAAGATAAAGGTTTTAATTTTGAAATTCCAGAATGATAGCATTCTGAATTTATCAATGTCTCAAAACGCTTATTGTAAGTAAGTATGTTAGGTATTCTGTGGTCAGCAAACATTCTTGGCATAGTGTAGTTGTTGCATTGTCGGAGTATAAATTTATATAGCAGTTTTATGTCTGCTAGATAAATTTATCTGCCGAGTTACATTTAACATGATCAATATTAACATTTGTATAGGTACCTACTTACAAACTTAATTATGCAGCATAAATGTTAGAATGTAGGTAATTATGTTAAATAAAACAACTAATAGATAAATTGGTATTTTTTATGAGTTGCAATGGAAGCCTTAAGTTATTTTATTATTTGTGATAGATACCCTACCTTACTAGGAACCTAGAGGATCAATGTAAGTATATTATTTCAGTTAACTTTCTTAGATAATTGTCAAGCCTATTATTTTAAATGGTTTGCTGAGTCACTTATCACATTATCCAGTCTTTCACTACAAATGGTAATTTAGTAATAGTTAGGTGGTGTGTTTGCTTGTACACTGCAGACTTAAAAATGAGCATCCGGGATTTTGCCTGTAGTGACAGTAGTTCGGTTGTTAGTCTGGTTGACCAAAATAGTCCAACTTTTCAGTGATGATATTTAGTACAGAGTTGTTATTCATAGACAGTGTGCCATGCCATGTTTAGTGCGATGTGATGTACATTTAGTATTTCTCTATGAGGTCTTCACATTTTATCCACTGTTCATGGGTAGTACGGCCAAGTTTTTTCAGACAAACTTCTTGTAAGTTCTATATTTAATATTAAGATCATTTGGGGTAGCTCTGCGCTGTACCTTCAATGTTTTTCTTGAAATGAGAATCTGGAATGCATATTCTAGTAATGGCTTATACTATTATTTATTCTGTGGTAATGGCAGTAACTACATTTGTTTTGTAGACCTTTAGAAAGAGATTTTCATTTCACAGGAGAAAGCTTTTCTTATTAGTATGTAGTTCTATGGTGCAGTTTGTATTCTAGGTTATTTTTATAATATGTGTACTATTTTAGATTTGATGTGATATATACTCCAAGGTCATTCTTGCACATTTGTTGTTGATGTTCCTTTTTTCAGATTTTGAATGAGGAAGTTATGATGGTGCTTGTGAAGTTTATCCTTAGAATCTCTAACCTGAAACAGAACAATGTTACATTTTTAAGTACTTAAATAAAGTATTACACGTGAGTATATCAAAATAAGATGCCTATAGCATTGGATATCCATCGTTAGCTATAAAAAAAGGAAAATTATAGCACGATGCCCTTACCTTTCAATTTTCTTTGAGGTTATTTTCCCTTATGAATCTTAGCCCCATAAATCAATTTTGAGTTCAAATGAAGTCTATACACATACACTAGGTAGATAAATTGTATACTGTTTAGATGTACAAAACAGCAAGTTTATTTTATGTTTTTGTTTACATCGTAGAAACTTGTCAAACTGACGAAAATTGACGAAATGTTTACTTTTTTAAACCAAAGACAAGGTAGATTCAGTCGTGGAATTCGTTCATTTTTACATTAAAGTGATAGAAACCTAGTTTATGTGATGTTTAAATGGTTTCTATAAAGCAAAATAGCTAAATAACGAATTAATATATTTTATTTAAGAGTTATTTGTAAAACAACCACAAAAATGAAGTTTTGACTGATGCTTGATTGACGGCTAATACCATTTTTATTTCAGTGGCAACACTCAAGCGATTTTAGCAAAACGTAGCACGTCCGTGCCACTGCGTTGCAAATGAGATAGCGACCTTAATTTAACAGACTACCAAATTTGCTACTATAGCCAGCCCAATCGCACAGATGTCGCAGTGGCGAGGATTTTGTCAATAGCTTACAGAATCGGGGCCCTGCAGTGCGATTACGTAATATTGATCATGACGGCTTCGAGCCATCAAATTCAATAATGCTTTGCGATAGAGTCGATATTGCTATGTAAAAAGTGACAATCTGATTGAAGCCAAGTTCTGTAATCGGGCTGCAGGTCATGCGCGTTTTTGATCCGATTGGTATTCTAGGCCCTATCGTGACCAGAGGGCGCATACTGTTTCAGAAAGCTTGACGTAAAAACATTTCATGGGATGAAAAACTGCCACAATATGATTGCGAGGCATGGAAACAGTGGGTTGAAGATTTGATCGCTGTTTCCCAATTACAAATACCTCGTCATTATAGTTCATCTGTGGGTTTAGTTGCTCAGCGTGAGCTTCATGTCTTCTCGGATGCGAGTGAGTTGGCATATGCTGCAGTTGCTTTTTGGCGTTTTGTTTACGTGAATGAAGACGTGAAGCTTGCTCTGATCTGTAGTAAATCGTGCGTGACTCCATTAAAACCTTCATCAATTCCTCGTCTAGAGCTTCAGAGAGCCTTGATAGCTTCTCGATTAGCTGCATCTATTTGTCAAGATCATAATAACAAGCCAACTAAATGTTTTTTTTTGTGTTGATTGACAGTATGATTGTGTTGGACTGGCTTCGAAGTGGTGATCCAAAAAGCTTCAAACCTTTTGTAGCTAACAGGGTCGGTGAAATTTTGGAGATTACAAATACTTCTGTATGGCACTGGGTGCCCGGAGATTTAAATGTTGCTGACGATGCTAAGCGTATTAAGCGAGACTCTTTGTCTATAAACTCTCGTTGGATTTTGGGCCCAAAATTTCTACTTAGTTCTGAATTGCCCACTGAACCTGAAATTTCACCTAACTTGGGTCGTGACGAAATAAAGTTCACTGAACGCGACTGTGTTAATTTTCATCATTGTAGTGGTCTAGAGCACATACCAATCTCGGCTGACCCTCAGCATTTTAGTTCATGGCGCCGCTTGGTACGCGCTACTGTACGAGCGAATCAGTTCATTTCATTATTGCAAATGCGTTGTCTTCGAAACCGGGGAGTTGATACGCGTAGTCTACTTCGTGTAGAGGGGACTTTATGTTCTTTTAATTCGCAAACAGCGAATGTTTCTCAATCTATAAGTGAGTCCGTAGGTCTAAAAGCTTTATCCTCAAAAGACTTGCATCTGGCCGAGGTCTATATATTGCGCCAAACTCAGATTGAATCTTTTAATGAAGAAATGAGAAGCATGAATGCAAAGAAGCCTTTATTGCGTCTCAGTCGCTTGCTTAACCTCTCACCATCCACTGACAGCCACGGACTTATTCGTCTATCCAGTCGAATTACTGTTGCCCCAGATGTGGATATTGACGTAAACAACCCGATCATTCTCGATGGGAAACATCCAGCTGTACGTTTGCTGGTATTACATCATCACCAACGTGCGGCATACGCCAATACTGAGACTGTCGTTAACGAGCTTCGCCAAACTTATTGGATACTGAATTTACGAAGCACAGTGAAGTCAGTTGCATACAACTGCCAATTTTGCCGAGTTTGAAAAGCTTCTACATTGAAACCTATTACGGGAAATCTTCCGGAAGTACGACTTCCACACCATCGTCGGCCTTTTACGTTTGTCGGGATAGATTTTTTCGGCTTTTTACAGATAAGAGTCGGCGGCAGGACAGAAAAACGATATGTTTCCCTGTTTACGTGCCTGGTTTGCCGTGCTATACATTTGGAACTGGTTTATAGCTTGACTGCAAATGCAGCGGTGATGGCTCTACGTCGATTCATTGCACGCCGTGGTACTCCCAGTGAAATCCTGTTTGACTGCATTTGTTGGAGTAAGCAGAATATTACGAAACCTCTACTCTGATGCTGTCACCGATTTTGCTGCTAGTGAGCGAATAACTTGGCGATTCATTCCTCCAGCTTCACCATCCATGGGCGGCGTATGGGAACGCCTAGTTCGAAGTGTCAAGAGTTTTTTAAAAGTCACCCTTAAAGAAAGGTATCCCACTGATGAAGTCCTAATAACTTTACTGGCGGAAGCAGACGCCCTAATCAATACAAGACCTCTTACCCATGTATCGTCGGATCCTGGAACACCGGAGGCAATTACACCTTCGTCCTTCATATTTGGGACTACTTCAGGAGCTGCTATTCCTGCTGAAGTTTCTAATAGTTATTTGTCAAGTCGACAAGGATGGAAGAGGGCTCTTCGGTTGGCTGACCATTTTTGGCGCCGCTGGGTATCAGAGTACCTACCAGTTTTATAGCCTCGACGTGGTGGTGGTGATTCTCCTGTTTTGAAAGTTGGAGATCCAGTGCTCATTGCAGATAGAAACCTACCAAGAGCAACATGGCCTAGAGGCCTAGAGGCCGAGTGGAGGCTGTAATTCTCGGACCAGACGGCATCGCTAGAGTGGCCGATGTATGGACCTCAGCTGGCGTACTGCTTAGGCCCCTTAAAAAATTGTTCTTATTCCACCTTAGGCTGTAAAGGGGCAGGATGTTGGTAATCCAACCTTTTTTTAGCAATATGTTTTTTAAACGTACTTTTTTTGTTTAGCATTCTAATTTGAAATGTGTGTCAAGATGGAGTAAAAATAAGAAAATAAAAAACCACTAAAACTGATCTTGGTTTATTTTAATAAGCACCTATATAATATCCATACAGTCCACCATTGCGACTCACCCCCTTACTTATAAAAAGTTTTGCAATAGTTATGCAATGAATAATATTTTTTTGGAATTAATAATTTCTAATCATTGCTTAATCATTGCATAACTTTTTATAAGTAAGGGGGTTGGTCGCCAACAGTAGGTATAGCACCAATGCTATTGATGTTTTTGACAGATTTGTTATTTCGTTACCATGGCAACCACAGACTATTCTTTGATGGCAACCGTTCCTTACAGTGAGTTATCAAAATTTTCCCGTTTTTCCGAGGAAACTTTCAGTTTTGCGGGATAAAAAGTATCCCATGTTTTATTTTAGGGTATAAGCTGCTACATTCTAAATTTCATTAAAAAACCGTCCAGCCGTTATCGCGTGAGAGCTCCCCAAACAAACAGACTACGCTTCACTTTTATATATTGACTGTGCCAAGGTGCATCAAAATCCGTCCAGTAATATCTAGTAGTGTTTTTTAAAATACTTTCAACCCCTATCCTGCGAGAACCGTTTAATTTTTTGGGATAAAAAGTATCCTCTGTAATACGTCGTAGTATGAACTCAAGTCATACCAAGTTTCATTTAAATTCATTCAGTAGTTTTGGCGTGATACAGACAGACAGACAAACATACATACAAAAATGAAAAAAAAAAAACAGTTTTGGCTTCAGTTAGGAATACAGAAAAGCCTCCAAATTTATTTTTTTAATATTTTCTATGTACAGAATTGGACCGTTACAGATTTATTATGAGTTTAGATAAGAAACATAAATAGATTTTTGACAAATGATAAAGAAATGAAAATAAAATGAAAATTGTTGACCTAATGGGCGGAACAAGCTGAATTAGAACTTCTTCCCCTTATCCTACGGAGTTGAATTTTTACATGTTGTTTCAATTCCGATGACAATGCATTTTTATGGTAATCATGACCTGAATTGACATCCATTATCATTAGCTCCAGATAAAGGAACTCTTCAACGGTTAACAGCACAGACAGGAAATTTTGTGCAAGCATTTTATTATTATAGTAAGTTTTAATATGACATTGGTAGCGATTCGGACATCCCCTAAACTAAACTAAATTTCTTGAAATGTAATGTTAACCTTATTGGCTTCGTTACAATGTATTTTTTCCCCTGGCATCTATACCTCACTAAATAAACTATCACTAAAGCCTGTCAGCGTAAAATCAACTTTTTTTCCACGTGGCGAGTTTCCCGATTTGTCCAAACGCTATCTCTGAGATAGTGTGTTAAAAACCGGTTTTAATTATGTTATTTTAAGCGGTGCAGCTTAAATAGACGTAAGTTTAGAATAGATGCCAGCGGCAAAAAGACCTTATTACAAAGTCGACAAGGTTTAAATTACATTTGAAGAAATTTAGTTTTGTTTAGTTTAAAGAATAAAATGACTAAATTGCTGCCACTGTCTCCAGATAAAGGAACTCTTCAACGGTCAAGAGCACAGACACGAAATTTTGTCTAAGTATTTTATTACGATAGCCGGTTTTAAGTTTTACCATGACATGGTTGCTGCACTCAGGGTAAGGTCCTGACTAGGGAACTCCTTATAGGTTAACAGCACAGACACGAAATGATGTTTACGCGTACTGAATAAAAGCCTTTTTTTAAATGATTTTTAACTACGAGTAACTTATTTAACAAAATCCACTTGTCGCTAACAGGAGTTGGCGCAAAAAAGGAGCCACCCGGCTCCTGTCTTGCGCCCACTTTACATTCATCATATATCACTTAATTATTGTTATAAGACGCACTGGCTCAAGACAAAACAGCAAGTTGGATCCAGAAATAGCTTAGTCTGCCGCTTGACATCTACAAAATGGGGAGCAGCATAGCACTTTCTTCAAGTTACAGGTTTGGCGCTGTGTTTTTCAGCTGGTTACATGGTTTACATGCCCAGTGTGACACCGTTCTACTCATGCGAAAAAAGTAAACACAGCCCTGAAGGATACCTGTCGAATAATTACCGGTTGCTTGAGGTAACCGGTAACCGGTTCAATTGCATTAATTGCATTAATTAGTGCCGTCGAAAAACACAAACAACAACATGACAACCGACATCTTCTTTCGAACTACACACTATCTGCAACTTCAACTAATGTGTGTTTCTTACCCTCACTAATAGTGCTGAGACGTGGACGCTCACAATCGAGAACATGCACATAATAAAGGTTACACAACGTGCCATGGAGCGTGCCATGCTTGGCATTTCATTAAGACACCAAGTTCGAAATGTGGAGATCTGACGGCAGACAATAATCCGACACGAGTGTTTGAAGTCGGAGAACGCATCACAAAATTCAAGTGGAGGTGGGTAGGACACTTGGTTAGGCAAAAAGATAATAAAAAAACAAAAGTGGTATACTAGATGATATACTAGACCAGTTGGTAGACCACCAGCACGATGGGTGAATGATATCGTCTGAATAGTAGGCAAAACATGGTGTAGGTTCGTTCAGGACCGATATGAACGGAGCAATAAAGAAGACGCTTATGTCCAGCAGTGGATTGATATATTGGGCTGATGATGAAAATAATGAAGATGATGACTATTCGAAAAAAGACTGACAAGCCGTAAGAGCTTTTTACACGCTACAAAAGAATTTGGAGAGTTAGACCCACGCATTGCGAGGCTCAACATGTAGTTAACTGAACAGCCTATATACATCCTACCCTACCCTATCCTACCCCATGTGTGTGTGTGTGTGCTGGGAGCAAGCAACTCCCAGCTGGTTATAACTTGCAATAGCCAATTTGAAAATCCCTAAATCTGCTCAGTACCACAGTTGGTCGTTCCAGGCATACTCGTAATATGGCTAAATGGGGCATCCCATACTGGATGCTCTTTCTGTGCAAACTTAAGTCAGACCATGGACCATCTGCTTTCGTGCCCGTCGCGCCCCACCACCAGCAAAAGATCTAAATGAGGCAAACCAAAAAGCTATAGATCTGTCACTCACTTAGCAGCTTTCATACGATATAAACAGACAAACTAATGGCTCGATAGGCAGAAGATTAAGATTCATACATTTATGATGTTAGTTTCCAGAATCCTGAGTCCACCCCCTTTTATTAAAACAACATAGACATAATTTGGCAAGTAAACATTGAGTTAGACTCAATCAATGATAATACAATTGTGTAAATCTATATGCCTTGGATCTTTTTATGTCGAATGAGGAGCGCCGACCTCTAGTGTCATTATGGCACGCGACCCAAATCTTCTAACGTGGTTCCATGATAGCAACCAGGATCGACATATTAGCGTGCCTTCCGAAGCACGGACCAATGGCAATTGCCTGTCGTTTTCCATGCCTCCTGCTCACTCTTCACCCGAAGCTTACTCCCTCAGTTTCTTCCATCCTTCATCTGAACGAAGTTGACTAACGGCAATATCCGTTTTAGGCCACTTGGCATTTGTTTGAATTGACTCTTCGAAAAGCCCATCACTAAAATAGTTGAAGTTCAAACTTGATCACTATCACAACACAATCTGTTGGTGAACAGACTAAGAATAATTATTAAACTTATTGAAAGTGGGAGGATTAGGTACTAGCTCCTCGGGCGTGGACTGTATAAATTAGGTGCAACGCACTTATTGGCCTTAATCACAAAAGGAGTGGCATTTGAGTAGCACGTGTCATCAGTGCCAATCATTGTTATTGAATTCACGCTACAGTCAGCGTATGTCTTTCTATTTTTGTTGTCGATGCTTATGAAGCATGACATTGGAAATGTAGCTGTGTGGGTTTGTTTACCTGTAGTTGTATCTAGTACAATTGTTGTTTTACATGATAATAGCGCGTGCCGTTTCTTCTCCCTTTTAACTAGATCTCGAATTATCGAAATGCAAAACATTTTAACAATCATACACAGAAAGTTTTGTAACTGTTTGAGAAAGTAATTATAGCCAGTTTCATCGTGAAAAGTGAGTTTAAGGTATGCTTACAGAAGCTCGTTTTAATGTTTGGGCACAATATAGCTACTATACCATTGTATTAAAGTCATATTCATGGCTGCAATTGATGGCTCCAGCATGATCCACATGTAGGGTCTTAGTCTAAGCCTAGGACGACAAATATATTACCTGTATTTACTGATTTTACAGTACTGAACCATTCGTCCTTCTCAATAACATTCTCTTTAGTTTATTGTCATCGCTTTTTAATGTGTTCACAAAGAAACCAAGAAACGAACATCCCCTCAGTCATGGTTAAATTATGTTGACGTAATGTTACGAAGACACGCTAAACAAATTAAAACGTTACTTTAGGTCGCAGTTCCACAAATTAGTTTGTATGACATTGAGATTGAAAGGCGTCCGAAACTTTGGTGTTGAAGGGAGGCCAGTACTCTGAGAAGTTGTTTCAAAGAGGTGATACCCTTGCCTTGTCTACACCACGGACCGCTATTTACTCCACAGGCAGGACGAATTAATTATCTAGAATTGATTTACACTTACAACAAGTAACTGCTAATGAGCAAGACATAAGATTGTCAAAACCATAATTATCATAATGGTCACTGAAAATTATTCATTGCCTCAAATTATCCACACCAATCCTACTAATATAATGAATGCTAAAGTAAGTTTGTTTTTTACGCTTTCTCGCCTTAACTACTCAACCAATCATTATGAAATTTTGCATAAGGACATAGGGAAACTTTCATCCCGATTTAAGTTTTCATTTTATTAAAAAATCTAAATTGTTAATTTTGTATGGGATTTGCCATCGATGACTCAAAGTGAGCAGCAATATCTTAATGTCAAAGCGCTTTACTACCTATCTGGCTAGCTACCACCTACTAGAAAAAAAATGTGTGTGGTGTTCACGCTAAAGCTCAACGGATTTTGATGAAATTTCATATGTAGTTATTTTAGATCCTGGAATAATACATGGGATACTTTGCACCATCGTCATCGTCATCCACGCAGGTGAAACCGCGGGGCGCAGCTAGAAGTACATATTTTCACACTCCTGTCTACCTGTTACTTAAAAAATACTGTTTGGTTTTCATTTCAAGAGGAATTCTAATATAATTGTAATACTATGTAATACTATATTAATAATCTCGAGACAATGTAATACACATAGACATACTTACGTATAATCTCCAACGTTAACGTTTAGCTTCGTCAAAATAATTCTGCAACAACATTCGCTTTCATAAAACAATTATTATAGACAAGCTCTAAGGCCTCTTACCTTTCTAAAGGCATCAAGTTACGATTAACGTAAGTTGAAGCAACTTAAAGTCAACTTAAATGCAAATTAGCTTAAACTTTGATTTTACATTATGCAAATCCGCTTAATAAATAAGAGTTAAAAAGTAATTAAAGTTGAAATCTCTCTCAGGTGTCGCAAGATCCATTAGCTAGGGTTGTCAGTCTAACAATTGTTGGTAAGGAATTATGTCAATCAATTCAACTAAAGTTTCAGATATGTTTTCATCGTTACCAGCTATGATCAAGGGTAGGTTTAGAACAAGACATAATCAAAAGTGCTAAATAAACGACTGAGAACAAAACTAAATAGAGGCAAAAATTTAATTGAGGGTGTTTGCTAATATACCTATCCTAAATGGCAATTTGAAATGAAAAATGATAAGAGAAACGTAAAGATGATTTTCCTACGAATACCTGTTCAACGACATAACATAGCATAGTTCGTCGACTGTATCTTTTCTTTTTCACAATATGGCGTCTGGTTGTCACCATATTGAATTTTGATTACTGCCATGTCTTTAGTAGCAATCGCAAGATTAAGACAAATCGATTGATGTAAGAATCATCAAAATCGGTCCACGCGTTAGGTTAGTTGTGCCACTAATGAGCAAACATACATACATGGCCTGATAAACATATAACCTTCTACGCAGTCGAATTAAAAAGGAAAACTAGGTGCGCCTCGCGGTTTTACCACACAGATGACGTTAAAAAGTAATCGATGTATAGGATTATAAAAAACATTTCTTGGACAGAAATGAAAATAAAATCAATCAATAGGAAAACTATGAATTACAAAAACTGCATCGCAATAATTGGTCCTGTAGTTTTAATATTTTTTTATTATAACTGACGGGCAGACAGACAGACAAACAGATAAAATTACATCTTTTTATGTATATTCATGCTTAGTGGCTTATTTTAAATCCCTTAAATATGTTTATAGACGACTTCACAAAAGGAGACGGTTATAATTATGTTTGATTGTTTGTGTTTTTTATGAATCTCGTTCGTGATATCCAAGGTCTGATGATGGAGTCGGAAGATAGTAAAAGGAACCCAGCAATTGGATGATGTCGAGTTTAGGATCATTCTGATTGACTTAATGAGTACTCTGGTCCAGGCCTTAGATTTCATTTCATTTATATTTTTCATTAGTTCAATTTTGGGTAGGGTTTTGTTTAGCATGGGGTATTACTTGTATTAATTTTACCATTTATCATTTGTCTGACTTACAGTTTTGGCGGAAGTAAGCTACATATTTTTATTTTGTTCATTTTAAATATGGATTTCCGCAAAGTAACGCCTGAATCTATCAATTATGAGTACTCTGGTTTTATGTGGTGTCCAACGTCTGATGATGGAGCCGAAAGATAGTCAAAGGAACTACACAATCGGATGATGGAATCCTATCGAGTTTGGGGTCATTTGGTTTGTCTTGATGAGAGTTCTGGTGTTATGTGGTATAAAGTGTCTGATAATGGAGCCGGAAGGTAGTCACAGGAACTCAACAACAAAATAATGGAACCCCTTCTGGTTAGGCTTATTTGATTGGTCGTGATGAGTTCTCAGGTCTTAAGTGGTAATGGTGGTGTCTTGTATAATATTGTTTTAAAAAAGGACACAAACATCATTATATCATTAACAACTTATAACTCTATTTGTTTTGGGTTTCTACATATCTACGAGTTTTTTAACCATTTTTAAAGAGTTCCATTTCATTCCAGTGAAATCATAGATTGAATTCGTCAAAACTAATTCATTTGTTATATATGTAGGTTTATTCATCTTTGGTTTTAATTTACCAACGCTTTGATATTACTCATACGACGTACGTAATAATAATGCAAAAATACAACATAAGATAAGAAAGAATTTTTTGAAGGCGGTGCCAAACTTAGGCATCATTTAAATGTAATATCTTTACATAATGAATACATACCTATCTACGTACGAATTAATATGCAGTTGTCTATGACGCAGCCTCATACAAAACACGAAACGCTGAAGAGACAAAACTAGAGACTCACACGAGCAGATTTTGACTTTCACACGTTCATAAACCGATTGACACAAATACAGCAATCTAGTAAATGATAAAGTTTTTGTAGATAAATACTTATAGCTTATTATTTTGTATAGCACAACAAGCCGTTTCAGATATTATCTTTTTAAATAAGCTCAACCATATTACTTATTATGGCACCGCCTTCAAAAACTTATTGCATTCTTATCTTATGTTGTATTTATGCATTATTATTACGTTGGTAATTTCGAAAAAGTGATATTGTTCTGACTCAATCGCAATTATTTTACTCTTTTTAGTGGTTGTTTACAAAATAACTTTTTTTGGAAAAATATTTTTCTTTAGTTACCTTCTATGACCTTTGTTGACTGCTTTATTATAAGTATATATAGATGTGTTTGATGATGGAGTATGTTTGCTTATAATGTTAGGTACATTATAAGTAAACATATATATTTCTCCCGTTGAAGATTCTCATATGATATTTATCGAGAAACAGATGCAGGCTGATAGTTCAACTCCTTGGCCGTTCGTGTGATGAAAATATCCAATCGCTAAAAATAATGTAAAGATAAGTGTAATGTAAGATAAGTTTAATGTATGTGTGTGATGCGTGTGTGTAATGTAATTTATGAACTAAGTACGAGTTTGAAAAGGTCTGCTAACCCTACCTTTAAGCTGCGGTATTCAATAAAATCTCATCTCAAATCCGGGCTTGTTATTAGCTAACGGACATTATTCCTAAGGGTCATATCAAGATGGGCCAAATATTTACCAGTGATTTGGCCCAAATGTTGGGCGCGCTTTATTAGACGAGGATGCTCGATATAAATAATCTAGGGTTGGATTGGGATATATGAAAATATCAACACCTTGGCGGTACTTCACACCGGGACAGCTTTTGTATCTTTATCAAGCACAGGTCCGATCTTGTATGGAGTATTGCTACCACCTCTGGGACGGTTCTACAAGTACCAGCTCGAGTCTTTGAATTCAATTGAGAGACGTGCTATCAGGCTCATTGGGGATGACACTCTAGTAAAGAGTAAGCTTCAAAGTCTGGCGCATCGACGTGAGGTAGCAAGCCTGTCGGTATTCTACAGATTGCACTATGGAGAGTGTACACAGGAACTGCACAATCTGTTTCGCCCATCACCTCTCCATCACCGTACGACTAGACGATCGGCAAAGCGCCACCCTTTTATGGTTGAAATACCTCGCACAAGAACGAACCATCATCGCTTTCCATTCCTTGGAAACTACAAATGCCATGGAAGAGGAACTCCAAAAAATTGTGGATTATAAATAAGTAGGCACTAGATTTGGTCATCTGCAGCGTACGGGCACGAACTCATGAGCTACACCGTCAAAAAAAGGGAGTTCAATCATAAAATAATTAAGCTATTGCAACGTGACTTCCGATGCGCAAATGACTTATACACGCCGAAAAAAAAGGCATTTGAGCAAAATCGGGGGTCAAAAATCTTCGCCCAGCAGTTGAGTAGATCCCATATGACGAAGCTGAAGACCAATAATGGCATAACCGTCGTCTTTAAGCCGGAGATCCTCTTTGAGATCGAAGACTTTTATGGCCGATTTTATGACTCGCATGCTTCTAGGCCCGAATCCAACACAAAGGATCCCCGCGCAATACTGACCCCCCCACTAAACTGATGTACTGCCCGACGTCAGCATAGACGAGATTGAGATGGCGCTCAAACAACTTACGAATAGAAAGGCCCCCGATGACGATGGTATAACTTTGGAGCTCCTGAAAGCAGGGGCGAAACCCGTACTTTGGGAGCTTCAGGGGTTATTTAGCAACGATCTTAACAGTGGGACTCTCCAGTCCAGAGGCGTAAAGCAAGAGTTTAATAGTATTCTGCTTTAGAAATAGAACTACCGACCTATTTCACTCTTGAGCCACGTCTATAAGTTGTTTTTGAGCGTCATCTCAAATCGTCTCCGAAGAAGACTTGATGAATTCCAGCCTGCTGAATAGGCTGGGCTTCGCAGATGATTTAGCACCATAAACTACATACACACATGGAGGCAGGTTATACAGAAGAGAAAAGTAAATGTTGTAAATGTGTACTATGAGATAATCTTGTATTCCGTTGAAACCTGGGTGGTTCTGAAGTTTTTGCAGCTCTGTAAGTGCACTGGCGATACATTGATGTGCTGAGGTTTGTATATGATGCCGCAACTACGAGTATCAGTGTTCAAGTACACAACCAGCAGTCTAAACATATCCAACAGCGCAGGGCAGTAAGACAGGGGGATGTTAATATACACGAAACTGTTCACTACCTTCGAATATATGTTTCATACGCTGGATTGGAAAGGAATGGGCATTTATATCAATGGCGAGAACATTTCATATATTCGAATTGCCGATGATACAGTCTTAATAGCGGAGTCACTGCAAGACTTGCAAAGTATGCTGACCAACCTAGATGATGCTTCTCGACGCATCGGTCTCTGAATGAACATAGATAAGACCAAGAATATGTTTACGATCGTAATGACACGGAACCGATTACAGTCAGTGGAGTACCTCTTGAAGTTGTCAACAAATATGTTAACCTTGGGCAAATATTTCAATTAGGTAAGAACAACTTTGAAAAGGAAGCCAGCAGAAGAATTTTGCTTGGTTCGGCAGCATTTGGTAAGCTTTGTCAAGTCTTCTCGTCGTCCATACCACAGTGCCTGAAGACAAAAGTCTTCAATCAGTGCGTCCTTCTCGTTACGACGTACGGAGCCGAAACGGTCGCTCAGCGAGTTATCAGGAGAGAGTTTTGCTTGGAGTGAATGACAAGATTCGATATGTATTATCCGGCGGAGAACAAAGGTAACCAACATAGCTCAATAGATAAGCAAGCTAAAGTGGCAGTGGGCTTGTCATATTTCCTGAAGAATCGATAACAAATGGGGTAGACGAGTTCTCTAGTGGTGACCATGTAAAGCAAGCCTGGGCGTATTCTACAGATTGCACTATGGAGAGTGTGCACAAGAACTGCACAACCTGATTCCCCCATCACCTTTCCATCACCGTACGACTAGACGATCAGCAAAGCGCCACCCTTTCATGGTTGAAATACCTCGCACAAGAACGAAACGTTACGCTTCTTCATTTATTATAAGAACTGCAAAGGAGTGGAATGCCCTGCCCTCGTCAGTGTTTCTGGTAAATTATAACCCCGGTGTGTTCAAGTCAAGAGTGAATAGGTATCTACTAGGCAAGCGTGCTACACCTTCGACCACATCATCGCTTTCCATCGGGTGAGATCGTGGTCAAACGATTGCCTGTCCGTAAAAAAAAAAACGTTTAGGCTAACCTAGTGTAGGACGCCATGTGGCCAGGTGGAGTGACGACCTGCGAAAAGCCACTGGAAGAAAGTAGATGAGGAGAGCTGAAGAATGAGCTCAGAGGCGTGCATTAGGAGAGGCCTTCGTCCAGAAGTGGACAGATATAGGCTGATGATGATGATGGTGGTATAAACTTTTTAAGCTACGTGCTGGTATAGATGTGAATCAAGCTTTTACCCATTTCAGAGGCCCTAGGGTGGCCTGATAAACCATGATACTAAAGGTCGGCACTATTCAAAGATTTTGAATGACACTTACTGGCGTGCACTATCTCAATCGACGTCATCATCATCACGAGTACTGTTAATGACTTGTGATTATTTTACCTTGAATATTAATTAACAAGACATAAATTCGGGTAATAATCAGCTTGTTACTATTACGATGGAGACAATTCGATTGTCAAACTCGGACCAACTTTTAGTTTGAACACGTAACCCATTCATCAATTCGCGGGAGTCGGGTAAAAAAATAGCCTATGACGCTCTGTACATGAAGACGAATGAATTGATGCCTCCCTTGTCAATTTTTTTTACCTTAATCACATACACCTTCCTTTGCTTCGCAATAGTCGGGTAAAGCAATAACCTATGACACTATTGCGATGAATTGATACCTTGCTTGTCAAAATCGGACCAAGTTTATAGTTTGAACACATAACCCTTCCTTTGCATCGCCTTAGTCGAGTAAAAACATAACAAGAACTGAACATAACCATACCTGAAGACGAATCGATTGATACCTCGCTTGTCAAAATCGGATCAATAGGCGCTACGCTGTAGTGGAACATCCACGTGCCCCTTATTAAGCCCAGCAGTGGGTTGAAATAGGTAAAACAATAAAAAACAAGTTCTGACCTTTTAGCAATCATTGATGTAGGTAAGTATAAAGTTAATCGAAGTTCAAGTCTTGATCATTTGAACATCTTAATAAGTTCAGAGACATGATACTTCAAGATCCAGGGCCCCGATTCTGTAAGCTATTGAACCGCGATAACGCAAGTCGATCACTTGTTTTTTTTTTGAGAAATTTTCTTTTTTACCACTTAAAAGTGCTAGGAGTGTTTTTTTTAAATATTCAAAAAATAAAAATATGGAAAAAAAAAACAAAAAAAAACAATAAACTAAAATTTTAACAAAATTTTCGCTTCCAGCACTTTTAAGTGGTAAATAAGAAAATTTCTCAAAAAAATTCAAGCGATCGACTTGCGTTATCGCGGTTCAATAGCTTACAGAATCGGGGCCCAGGTTACGTACGTTCCAAAAACAGCACTGGGGATTGAGGGCGCAAAATAACTAAGTTACAAGATAACTAGTTAGAAGTTCTGAATTTAGAGTATGGCTAGTCACGATCCCAATCTAACTTTGCCTGTCCTCAGCTGACGCCTCCTTACTCGTTAACATGCCTAAAATATTGTTTGTCGGTCGCAATGTAAATAGGTATATTATATAAATTAATATGTAAAAAAGTGTTTATGTTTAACGCATTTTAAGACACTGAGTTTATACAATCACGTAAAGATTATTTATTGAAGAAAGCTTGAATTTCAAATGTTCCACATTTTATATATTTAAAACTAGCTGCTCCCCACGGCTTTTCCCGCGTCGACATGTTTTCTTTTTTTCGGTCTATAGTAAATCGTGTAGTTGTCAGTCAAAGAAAAAAACCGGTTCATTGTATTGGCTATATGATAATGATTCAGAATATGAGTATGTATGTAAATAAAAACTGCGCAGTACGCGTGACGTCATCCTTACCAATATATAAAAGTTGTCTGTTTGTTTGTTTGGGAAGCTTTCACGCGATAACGGCTGGACGGATTTTGATTAAATATGTAATGGAGATAGCTTACACCCTTAAATAAAACATAGGATACTTTGTTATCCCGGAAAATTGAAAGTTTTTACGAGAAAACTGAAAAATGATGATTACTCGCTGTAAGAAACGGTTGCCATGGAAACGAAATAACAAGTCAGTCAAAAAACTTCAAGAGCATTGGTGCTATATTTACTTTTGCATTGGTTTTTAATATCCTAGAAGAACATAGGATGCTTTTTTCACGATAAACAGACGAAGACAGACAGACAGACTTCGTCTTCGTCCGCGCAGACGAAGTCGCGGGCGGGAAAGGTAGTGCTTTATAAATTCGCTGTTGTTTTGTACCTTGTTATTGTACGTAATAACGTCATATGGTTGCCGTGACAGCTATGGTCGTTTTGGCGCGATTCAATTCGACTATCAAATGAGCAAAAATCTAATTAGATTCTAAATTGATTTCTGATTTTCGTTAGATATTTTCATGAATTATGTACATATATATTTGCTAAAAAAAATAGGCACATTTTCGATAAGTTTACTAAAATTTATCAACAACCGAATTGAAATAGTCAATGTCCCTTCCTCCCTCATGATACACACGCACACTTTTCAAATTTAATCAAGATCTCTTCAGCCGGTTAACCGTGAAAATGTACCAAACAGACAGAGAGACAGAGATTTGAATTTGAGTTAGATACTTTCGCATTTTGTAATATTAGTGTGATGTGATATTTTGATTTGTCTATTGGTGAGGTCATTTGATAAGTAGCGAATAATGAAAGATTTTGGACATAATATTTGATTAATTTAAGTGTTTTTTTTTAATTTGAAATGTTTTTTTGTCGTATAAGGTAGAGCTGGCCTCTGATGTCAGAGTTTGTCAAGCCACCCGAAGGCCCCTGAAATGGCTTAATGACTGCTATTAACCAATAACAGCCGGGACCGACAGCTTAACGTGCTCTCCAAAGCACGGAGCGTTGGAAAACCGCAGATAACTTAGAAAAGTCATTGGTGCGGAGCCTAGGTTTTGAACCCAGTATCGTTGGATTCTAAATTGCACTATTAGAACCGTTAGCCCACTATCGCTTTTATTTGAAATGAAACCTTAGGTGGTGATGTAGTCCCGTATTAGTTTGATCCAATTGGTTCATTAAGTTTTTAGTAAATCCATTTGAAAGTGTTTTTTTTTATTCAGAGAATAATTATATCCAATAATATTGTGACGCTGTCATCTTATTTCAACTAAATTATAAAACCTTATTTCATGGTTTCTAATCTTAAATTCAAATATTATCGCAGTCTCTGTAAGAGGTGCAACAAATGCTGACCAGCCTAGCAGATGCCTCCCGACGTATTGGCCTCCGCATGAACATCATCGTAGGAGTATGTCTACCTAGGACATGCGGCTTCATGATCGCAGTAGATATGGATATTTACACTGGAATATTGCTGCTGCCCTTTTCCTGAATTAATTTGTTCAGGAGTATGTCTACCTAGGACATGCGGCTTCATGATCGCAGTAAATATGGATATTTACACTGGAATATTGCTGCAGCCCTTTTCCTGAATTAATTTGTTCAGGAGTATGTCTACCTAGGACATGCGGCTTCATGATCGCAGTAGATATGGATATTTACACTGGAATATTGCTGCTGCCCTTTTCCTGAATTAATTTGTTCAGGAGTATGTCTACCTAGGACATGCGGCTTCATGATCGCAGTAGATATGGATATTTACACTGGAATATTGCTGCAGCCCTTTTCCTGAATTAATTTGTTCAGGAGTATGTCTACCTAGGACATGCGGCTTCATGATCGCAGTAGATATGGATATTTACACTGGAATATTGCTGCTGCCCTTTTCCTGAATTAATTTGTTCAGGAGTATGTCTACCTAGGACATGCGGCTTCATGATCGCAGTAGATATGGATATTTACACTGGAATATTGCTGCAGCCCTTTTCCTGAATTAATTTGTTCAGGAGTATGTCTACCTAGGACATGCGGCTTCATGATCGCAGTAGATATGGATATTTACACTGGAATATTGCTGCAGCCCTTTTCCTGAATTAATTTGTTCAGGAGTATGTCTACCTAGGACATGCGGCTTCATGGTCGCAGTATATATGGATATTTACACTGGAATATTGCTGCTGCCCTTTTCCTGAATTAATTTGTTCAGGAGTATGTCTACCTAGGACATGCGGCTTCATGATCGCAGTAGATATGGATATTTACACTGGAATATTACTGCAGCCCTTTTCCTGAATTAATTTGTTCAGGAGTATGTCTACCTAGGACATGCGGCTTCATGATCGCAGTAGATATGGATATTTACACTGGAATATTGCTGCATCCCTTTTCCTGAATTAATTTTCTGGTTCTCACAGCACCCGAGGTGAGAAGGGGTCGGCCTAATTCTAAGTCAGGCTCACACTTTATCACTGCAAGCATAACGATACCTTTTAACCCTTAATAGGGCACAGGTTCTTTGTATATAGTATAGTATATATGGGCCCAGGGCAATTACCACCTTGGTTTTTTGACCACAGATAATATAGCATTCAATATTTTTTTCTATAGCTCCGCGATAACGCTAGAACCAATGAAATTACCATTTATGCAACAATGAGTTAAAATGCAATTTTGCTCAGAATTTTATTATTTTCCTTAACATCTTTTATTTGAACTTTTTCTATAAAAAAATATTATCAAAGAAATTTACAAAAAATAAAAAAAAACAACATAAAAAATAAACAAAAAGCGTAAATTTTAGCAAAATTTTCGCTTTAAATTTTTTTTTAAGTGGTAAATGAGAAAATTTCTCAAAAAAAAAACGATCGATCGACTTGCGTTAAGGCGGTTCAATAGCTAACAGAATTGGGGCCCTGATTAGATGACTCGCGAAATCAATTCGAATAGCCCAAAGCCTCTCAAAAACCGTCTAATTACTGCAATTGTAAACTTAGCCAAAATGCTAATAGAGCAACAATGATGAATGGGGTCCACTTCTCATTACCTATTGCACTGGCTATACAATTGTGGCAATCATTGCCGAAAAACCAGCCAATTTTTGAAGACCTTAAGAATAAAAAACAGCATATTTATGATTGGTCTTTGGGTGTAGTTCAGACCTTGCACATATAAAAATGCCCAAGGCTTACACGCACTTGTCCGATACATACGATTAGTTCAGTTTATTCCTGAAACCATCAAGTTTCAATGAACAGAAAACTGCCACAGGAAAAAGCATTCCAACGTGTCCAATCGAGATCTGTTCGTTTATTTATGAGGTTGTTAGTGTGTCCTACATAAATTATATGAGGGATTACTTGCCACTATACCCTTTTTGTATATCGCTGGATTTATGTAGAGTAGTTCGTTATTTGCACAAGAGTGAAAATGACACAATAATATACACTGGCCTTCAAAACTAATTACCACAATTTTAAAATTAATATTGTTTTTTTAAATTGCTTGGCTCTTTCTCATCGAATTGAGAAGACAAGTACACCAGTTTTACTTAAAGCACTTTTAACTGGTAAAAGAGAAAATTTCCCAAAAAAAAACATGCAGATGACATGGGTTATTGGGGTTCAATAGCTAACAGAATTGGGGCCTAGGACTATAAAGTATCTATCTACCAAATTTCACTTTCAAACTTTTGCATTTATAATATTAGAGTGAGTATGGATCAAAGTAAGCTTTGGCCGATATATTACATAAACATTTTTCAACATCATCTTTTATCTGCGGGCTTCTGCGTGGTTGTTACATTTTTTCCAAACGGCTTCGAAATGTAAGAGGATCTTTTTTCGTATTTATTGTGTATGTAGCCTTAAAATTAGCTTCAAATGTATTTACTAAAACATTACTAAACCAATTTTGATGTAATTTACTTGTGAACACTCTGCAAGTTCCTTAGCATATATAAAAATAATCATCCAAATTGATTCAGAAAACCTGGAGAAAACTTTGAACATGAGTGTGATAAGCAGTGACAATGTACGATTAGAACCATCTCCTTTCGAAGTCTATTTACGTAGATAAAAACCGGCCAAGTTGGAGTCGGACAGGAGCCCCGAGAGATAAGAAGAAAAAAAAACGGTTTTACCGATTTAGCTAGTATTTTTTTTGTTAAATATTAGTAATAATCCAAATCAGAAATATAAAATTGTTCCATTCGTTTGAAAGCTATGTACCCCCCCCCCCCTCCCTTCTCTTTCCCATTATAGCGAAGAACCATCTCGTTTACCTCAGCTTTGAAACATGAAAAACCGCAGCTAAATTGGTCCATTCATTTGGAAAATACGATTCTCACCCCCTTTTCTCAACTCCTTCTCCCCCCCTTTCTCAACTCCTTCTCCCCCCCTTTCTCAACTCCTTCTCCCCCCCTTTCTCAACTCCTTCTCCCCCCTTTCTCAACTCCTTCTCCCCCCCTTTCTCAACTCCTTCTAACCCCCTTTCTCAACTCCTTTCCCCCCCTTTCTCAACTTCTTTCCCCTCTTTCTCAACTCCTTCTCCCCCCTTTCTCAACTACTTCTCCCCCTTTCTCAACTTCTTCTCCCCCCTTTCTCAACTCCTTCTCCTCCCTTTCTCAACTCCTTCTCTCCCCCTTTTCTCAACTCCTTCTCCCCCCCCCCTTTTCTCAACTCCTTCTCCCCCCCATGAAGCTAAGAACCATCTCGATCACATCAGTTTACAAACATTAAAAATTGCAACAACATCGGACCATTTATAGTTAAGAACAATCTTGTTTATCTCAACTTTGAAATATTAAAAAACCGCAGCTAAATTAATCCATTCGTTTCAAAAATACGATTC
Source organism: Alsophila aescularia (assembly GCA_946251855.1). Classification (NCBI taxonomy): domain Eukaryota; kingdom Metazoa; phylum Arthropoda; class Insecta; order Lepidoptera; family Geometridae; genus Alsophila; species Alsophila aescularia. The sequence goes on along the minus strand of OX276378.1, from coordinate 9,353,672 downwards.
TCACCCCCCTTTTCTCAACTTCCCTCCCCCACCATATAGGTAAGAACCATCTCAATCACATCAGTTTCCACAAATTCAAAAACACATCAAAATCGGTACAATCGTTTGGGAGCTACGATCCTCAACCCCCTCCCCCCCCCCTCTCACCCCTCCCTTCATTATAGCTAAGAACCATCTCGATCACATCAGCTTTCGAACAGAATAAACCGAATCAAAATAGGTCCATTCGTTTAGGAGCTACCATGCCACAGACAGACACACACAAACACACACAGTGATACCTAAACCTTATAACACCCGTCTCTCTGTTCGGGGGTTAAAAATAGCGTCTCCTATAAATACGTTTGTTATATTTCTTATCTAGGCTGTAAATCGTGTTAGTATCCAGTTTGATCTAGGTTTAAGCTGAAACTTATAAGTGTTAGAGTTTTGTCTAGGTCCTATTAAAGGCTAGTGCTCGGCTAGACATATACATTTCGTGGGCGTCCTGCTGACCTGCCAACCATTAGGTAAGTTTCTTATCGCTGGCATGCAGATACCGAAAACTGTTTGAACTGGGGCCATTTGGGATTTTAGCTTTTATTATTAAGCACTTTTGACATTGACAGTCAGTAGGTACGAAGTAGGTACTTTTATTTCTTCTGTAGATAAGGTTGATGTTTATTTTATAATTGACTACCCGAAAGGAAGGTTCTAGATTTGACAAGTTTTTGTTGAAAACATTCAATCTGTCATGTTTTAATTTTAATATTTTCCTCATTCTTGTATTTTTTCGAGTAATATTGATAGTATATTAATCATTTGCAGCCTGACTTATAAAAAACCTGTTAATCAGTGTATAATATGTGACTAGCTAATCACTCAATAACCCTTATTCAGTGCATAAATATTAAAAATGTTAATAAGGGCCTAAATAGTTCATCAATAGCTAGTAATCATTTGAATATATTACTCTGATAACATTGGATTTCGGATGATTTTTATTGAGCCATAGAGAGTAATTTTCACGTTAGTCTTCTTTATTACCGTCAGACAAATGTCAAAAACAACATTTCAATTTGAAAGTGTTGGCATTGGCGCGAATAACTAATATATAGTAATCGCAGCGGAAGTATGTGTCTCGGAAGTTATCTGCAAGTCACGCTATTTGTGCTACATGTGCGCAAACTGCAATTTTTCAGGCGCAATCCCAATGTTGAAGGTGAAGACAGCATTGTATAACTGCCTCGCTCACTCGCTTGCGTTTTTCGCATATTCTATCTCGCTCTTGATGCTGTTTTATTCCCACTGCAGTACACGCGACTAATTCAGAGATCGTCGGTCGGTTCATCGTTTTAAATTGTAATGAGTGGATTTGTTGTCAAAATAGTAGGTAATAATAAGAGTGACAATGTATTATTGAGTTGTGCTTGTGTTATATATTTTGACTACAATGGAAATTCCAACAGTTACCAAGTGAGTCCGGAACTGTTATTGGGGAAAAGAAGAAAAGGAAATAAAATGTTGGAAATTCCTTAGTTCTTCAATTTCATCATGAAAGCTTCGTAAGACACCGTCTTCAGGTTCAGAATCCATCCTAAAATTGTTTCATAATGGTACAAAAGGCGCGCACGAAACAACAAACTGAGTACACAGACAGCACCATTTAAGTACATGAATGTACCAAGAAGCTTATACTTACAGTGGAGATTTCACCCAGAAATATAGAATGAAGACAAGGTCATTCACTCCTATTATATTTTCTATTTCTCTCACATTATCTGAAATTGCCATGAAAAAACAAAAAATCCCAACCAGAACGTGTCATAAGCCAAGATTCCGCAAGGTCAGGATTATGTTCTGATTTTTCGGATAAATTTTATACGCGTCAACTTGCGTTTTTTGAACATCAGTAAAAAAATGTAGAAAACAAAAAATACAATCAGCCCTGCACTTTATGGGTGTGTGTTTTTAAGTTAATTAATTATCCACACCAATATATAAAATTGAAACGTTGTCTGTTTGTTTGTTTGGCTTTCACAGCAAAACGGCTGATCCAATTTTGATGAAACTTTGTAAATAGGTACAGTACAATATAGAAACCAATATAGGATACTTTTTATCCCAGAAAATGGTAAGTTTCCACGGGAACACTGGAAAATGTAGATTACTTGCTGTAAGGAACGGTTGCCATGGAAACGAAAAAGTAACAAGTTTTTCTAAAACCATCAAGAGCGTTGGTGCTATACGTTTTCATTGGTTTTCAATATCCTAGAAGAACATAGGATGCTTTTTTCGTGATAAACTATAGTCTGCGCGGACGAAGTCACGGGCGAAAGCTAGTCTAATATAAAATTTAACAATGAACAAACGTCAAATACCCCGTTCAGAGGTACCGCGAGGGGTAAAATTAAACCATTTTTAGATATAAATTTGAACCTTTTTTGGGTGTTTGGAACCCCAAAAATGACTAGTATACTTTTTGAGCTCACTATAGCTTCGTCTGCTGTCGGATTGACAGCTTTTGATAATTCTATTTAATCGATTCAATGTGTTGATGGTTCTTTTGTTCGTAAATAAGGAGAATACTATTTTGTTGTAATTTGTAACACAGTAGTAGTTAAATAGGTTATTTTTACTTTGTGCGAGTATTTAACTTTGACACGTTGAGAGTTGAGTTGAGCAGCTAAATAATAAGATGACAATTGAATTTGACAGCTTAAATTGATCTAAAATCTAAATGTATGAAACCGTTAAGTGAAACCTCACTCGTATTACTTTTATCTGACGAAAATTTTACCATATACTTGTTTACTTAAACGCACCCTGAGTGTTGGTAGCTGCCATTTTAATATTTATAGCAACACTGAATTAAGCCGAACTGACAAAGATTTTCTATCGCTTCGAATGTTTATATTTATATGAATAAATAAAAGCGTATTCTTGATAAATTCGCAATTTAAACAATGTATTGTATTGTGCAAAAGTGCAGAAGTGTTTAGAAACTAAATTCTAACATTTAGTTTCACAGGTGATTGTATTTTTACGCTGTTAACCGTATTTAACGGTTAACCATATTCATACGTTTTTACGTTAGAATCTTATTATAACCTAATTTTAGTTTGATTTGTCGATAGATTAATGATATACTTATATTATTCTGTACCATACCATGTTTTTCGAACCATATTAATCAAATATAAATGAACAGTTTAATTTATGTAGGGTGACCATTAAAACTGCACTTGAGATTTTCTAAGGAAGGATATGGTACTATACTATGCATAAGTCAAAACTCATTAATATAATCTTGCAGCACTTACAAGATCATCCTTACCCGCCATAACATATTGTGCTTAACCTTTAATTATTGTAACCCAGACTCAGGGTTCCATTCTAATCCAGTCAAGTTCTATGAGCTGAAATACTAAATATATTATAAATTTCAGCTTCCCGAAAGATGGCGAAAGAAGAAATACTTGGTTATCGGTATCGTTCATCGTACTTAAAACACACTAAAAAAACTTCTAGGGGATATTAGAAAAAAAGGGCAAAGATTATATAAAAGTATTTTATTTTGACGATAGTGAAAATCTGCTGCTCTAGAATTTTTCTGAATTTTGTTTTTGTTTATTAAGTATGCTGTTCTGTTTTTCTCATGAAATAGATAATTGTATTCCTCGAATTAAATATAATAAACATTATGTTAGTGAAAAACTGATATACCATATTGCTGTTTTTCATTTGTATTGATTCCTTTTAGTACCGTAGCCCATAAAGGGATACATTTTAAATAATGTATTCGTATTGTATTGGCCGATTGTCGTTCAGTGTGGTTGCTGTCGCAATGTCGTTCTAGGGGGGGAGGCCAGCAGTTCAGCAGTGGCTGCCTGCCGGCTGATGTGCATGTGCTGCTACATCCTATGTTTTAATTTATCTGTACTGTGGGCTGACCTAGGATACCAACTGTAATGGTAATCGCACTCAATTTGATATTTCTAGTATGGAAAAAATGACAAATTGTGTGAGGTTGAGTGCAATTACCATTACGATTTGTATCTGCGGTCAGCCCGCTGATCTCTGAAACTACCTACTGAACCGATTCTGAAAATTATTTTACTAATAGGAAGCATTACATTATCTCTGAGCACCATGGTTTATCTATGGCGTAGGAGAAACCGCGGGGCGCAATTAGTTTTTTATAAAATTTTGTAAACTAGACATATGTATCCTAAACTTAAGACCCGACGTAGTCACCCTAAAAAAGAGATATAAGTGAAGTCATTCAAGGTGAAGTCATTAAAGCAAGGTGAAGTCATTAAGTCATTGAAGACATTAAGTGGCTTCTTTGCTTCAAGGCATTTTTTGTTCTGCAATCTCCAGTGATATAGAGCTTCTTGGTATGTACCTACCTACCTACCTGACAGCACGGAGTCATCTGAATCAGCTGTGACACAACCACAGTGCATATATAGTCAACCGCCATCTTATTGTTATTCACTTAACGTGTATGCAATGGATGAAAAATCATAAACGTGACTCTTAGTGATGTTTTTTTTAACTCTCCAGGAAGTTTCATAAAACGTCCACCATTATAATGATTCGTGACTTTGACAATTATTGACTGAGACGTGACAATACTTATACTGAACATGACATTGGCGAAACTGCTAGTAAGCCAGTGCCTCCGCAGAAGCCATTCTAGGTTGCGAACTGATTTGGCTACGAGGAATAATTTTTCCTCATGGCCAAACTGTTGCATCTTATTAGGATAACACATAATTAGCTCATCCTTCGTTTACGAGTACTGTCTAGTACTCAAATATTATTGTAAATTTATTAATTTTCCTTCTTTGTGAGGACCTACATAATATTGTCGTGTGTACGATCGATCAGTTCCCACTAGTTTTATTTGTTGTTCCATTGATAGAACTAGTTGGACTTTTTTGACCAAGTAGTTCCATTACTTACTGTTTATTGAAGAATGGAACTAACGAGGCTATTTCGTTCAATTAGTTATATTGCTACCAACCAACTTATATATTGTATAGGACATTTCCATTTTACGTCAGAAGTACCATTGATCAGTACCATTGATACTACTGACGTTAGTCCGAAATGAGTACCACTGTCCCCAACTACTTAATGATAATAATATTACTCTTGCATATTTATAGTGACAGGTGTCATAGTGATAGATGATAGTGAAGGTGTGGTAAGTTGGGAAAAAGTGATGGAAGGGTAGGAGACAGTGAGGGGAGGGTAGTTGAAGTTATGGAAAGTTGAGGGGATGGAAAGTTTGATCACTTATGCAAAATATCCCAGATTGCGCCCAGTTATTTCTATGTTGACATCAAATTGGTTCAGTAGTTATTTAGTAGTAGTGTAGTAGTTTTTTCCTTTAAAGATAATTTTGTTCTTAAAAGATTTTTAACTTAAGTTGAATAGCACAAACAACAAATAAAAACAATTATGTGGGACTTCTAGTCATCGTGAATTTTGACTCAGTATGATGTAGAGAGCGTTTAAAGGTTTAATTATGTGTATTTATTGCTTTCGCAAGTCCACGGCGCTTATTCACTATACTACACAAAATTCCTTGCTGAAAATATGTGACGTCATAACGACGCGTCTGAATGGTCATAGCGAATAAGAGTGCGTTTTAATCCTCAACCAGAATAAACAAAGAGAAACATCACTGTTATACATTGTACTTTTACAATTGTACGGTACTTTATAAGTCGTAAAATCCCAGCGAAGTGTTGTAATTTACGAATTATAACTTGGGTTACACGAAAACTTTGCTAGGAAACATGTGTTTGGATTTATTGCATGCAGATGGGGGCAAATGTTGAAGATTAGCGCAACAAAATATTCTGGATTACGGATCAATTATCTCGCAATGAGCCTGGAAATTCTCCACTTAGCGTGTGCTGTAGCGGTTTGGGACGGAATAGGTAACTCGGTATTATAATGCGATACAACATTCCTGATTAATTTGAAATAAGTACCGAAGGTGGAGTTTTGAATTATGAACAGTAACGTACTTATTAGGAATGATGACACCTGCTTTGCAAAATCATATCTCATCGAAGAGGAAATCGAATCCACTTCATCCATGCATTTGCGTGGTATGCTCAAATAAGCTGCTGTGAATACTACAGTGCACTCCAAACTCATTTTTTTTCAGGATGCCAGTGGTTTATTAAAAGTTGTCTTATATTTATTTAGCTAACAAAATTAGGACCTGTAACCTAGGAGACATTTAAGTAGTAAGTTTCAAACACATGCATGAAGTTATGAGAAACACCCCAAAAAGTTTGAGGCTCTGTAAAAAATTATAAACGTAAGAAGTTAACTTATCAATAGTGGGTAACATTATCACAAAATAACATTTGTTTTTTGCTTATGTATGTAAGTTGTATCATGACAAAAATAGTTGACCCACCCAACTGTAAAAATATTTATTCCGAATATAACTGCTGTAGTTTATAAAATAATTATTCATATGACATTATTTTTACTTATCCTTATTGCTACGTTCAATAGCATTTTATGTATATCCAACATTGAAAGCTGTATTTAAATGGGTCCAGTAGTTTTTACGTGATGCGCGATCATACATCCAAACAGACAGGCAAACAGAGAATATCTTAATAAATAAACTAGACCATCTTTGTAAATTATTTATTTATTTATTTATACTTCAGCAAAGAACATTTGTACAAAGAGGACTTAATGCCAAGAAGCATTTTAATTAGTCAAGCTGGATGTGTAAGAAAAATAGTGGGTGCAGTAATTTTTTTTTATCACTGTCTATGCAATCGTTTGACTACTATCTCACCTGATGGAAAGCGATGATGAAGTAGAAGGTGTAGCACGTTTGCCTAGTAGATACCTACCTATTCACTCTTGACTTGAACACACCAGGGTTGTATTTTACCGGAAACACTGACGAGGGCAGGGCATTCCACTCTTTAAAAGTTCTTATAATAAATGAAGAAGCGTAACGCTTCGTTCTTGAGCGAGGTATTTCAACCATAAAAGGATGTTGCTCTGCCGATCGTCTAGTCGTACGGTAATGGAATGGTGATGGGGGAAACAGATTGTGCAGTTCTTGTGCACACTTTCCATAGTGCAATCTATATAATACCGACAGGCTTGCGACCTCACATATCACTAAACGTAAAATAAATGACAATTTGTAAATACACTATGTAACTGAAACATATAAATAACTATAACTTAATGATCAATAAATATCATAATCAAAAGGAATGGAAAGAATCACCACAGACTATACAGAGGAATCTAGTAGCACAGAGGGTGCAAAGAAAAAAGAAAAGAAAATAAATAAAAAATTGATGATTAACCTGTATATGGACCGATTTAATAATATAACGTAACGACGTTTAAACGCCTCTATAGTGGTAGCCTTTTTAAGTCCTTCTGTAGAAGGTTCTAAAGTCTCACTGCTACGAATGAAAACGAGTTATCAAGAAATGATTTTTGGTGACGAAGAGTAGCGAGGAGTTGGTTACTGAAAGATCTAAGCTGACGATCATGTGTGTCAGTGAGGTACTGGAACGAGTCCTTGAGATACATGGGGGTGTAAGGAAAGTTTTGTATTGAGTACAGAAGACAAAAGATTCTGACATCTCTGCACTCGCGAATAGGAAGCCATTTGAGTTTTGCTCGAAAAACAGAAATGTGGTCGTACTCCCGGAGACCATATACAAACCTGATACATGTATTAAGAAGGCAGTCGAGTTTATTCACAAGCTCAGCATTAAGGTCAATGAAATAAACTTCAGCATATGGTTGCGTTGATTCAATGTTAATTTCTTCGTGAACTAGAACGTTGGTTTTTGCAATTCCCTATTTTCCATTCCACTCCTGCACTCCTTCTTACATATGTGTGAGACTGCGAAACACTCGCGACAGTGTCGCCCTCTAACTTGAGTGGGCTGGGTGTATTCGAATTTGACATGGCAGCTGTCGAGTCCGTCTTTGCGCCCCTCGAATCAAAAACACCGAAAAATCGCGTGTGATCTGTGATGAAAAGGACTAACATCTCCTCAAAGGATTGCTACACATCACCATCGAGTTGTTAAGGTATTGTGCTCCTTCCTTCTACATAGAACTGCTTCTAATCTTACAAACACCTACGCAGTTCTATCGCCCGCCATTTTATTTCGCATCAACCAGATCACCTTTGCATTATTTAGCTTTAATTTTACCCCGCGTAAACAGCATAGTCAATGAAGGGCAGAAGAATAGCGCTGACAAGACTTATTTTTGGTATAGTACAAAGAGTTTTTGTAGCGTAGAACTTGCGAGATAAATCTTTTATATGCTCCAACAGCGCAGGTTTGAATCTTTATTAACACCCAAATCCTTGAGAGTTGGAGAAAATGGAATGACGCAGTTGTTGAAGATTAATTTTAACTAGTTGACGCAAGCTATCGATCACGATCGCCTGGTATTTGTTTGGAATAGGAAGAACGTGGGCTTTTGGCCACAAGTCCGGCAATTGGCCAGATGTAAGGGAGAAACGGAAGACAGAATATGGTTTAAAATCGCGTGATTATTACACGCCTCACATCATCACAGCCAACACTACAACACATACTCCAAATACTATCCTCACTTACATGAGAAAAGTTAAATGCTTCTATATCAGGTATTGGAATGGAGCCAATCTTCGAGAGTGTGCTAAGTTTTATTTTAGAATAAAATTTAGAAGACATGGAAATATGAGCGTTAAGGGTATAAATGTCTAAGCTGATTGTAGAATCCAGCGACTTTGGCTTGTCAATCCCAAGAGGCCGAAAAAAACCAATGACTAGCATAGGTTGGAAATTCAATTAGTTGCGCGATATGAAGGCACCTTTGCATTTCGTACTAAATTATTACACAGATTTCGTAATTTTTGTAGGTATTCCAGTTTAGGTCAGATATATCCCTCTTATACTTACTAACAGCTAGCTCTAATAAATAGCTCTTCCAGTTGGACTATTGATCCACGGAGATGGTGGGTGCTTAAGTTTGACTGGATGAATGTTTATCAAATATCTTTATCTGCGTTTTACATACTAAAATACTTCTTTTTTTTTTTAGTTACTTTCACATCTATCTATCTATGTTTACATAGGAAGTGGAAAGGTGCTTTAGGTACTTATCATTATTAACAGATATTATTATTAAAGTGACTATATAACCTATGTATATATATTTCTCACGACCGCGTGTTCTGTTTGTTGAAGTAATAATAAGTACTAATAACATGTAAAAAAAGTATTACTAAAGTATTACGAGTATTTTACTGCTTCTAAAGAATAATTGTCACGATCTAGTAATTCCTACAAATGTAGTAGCACGTAAAATTAAAAGAGAGTTTCAAACCAAAACTAAATATAAAAAAAATAATGATGATTACAAACAGCAAGTTTTTAAAATTTAAAAACTTTGTTTTTATACGCGTTGTCATCGAGTTGTGAGCTACCCTGAAAGTTTCAGCCGGATATCTCTTCGGGAAGTGCTTGAAATTTGAGTTTCAAGATTCCAACTGGAGCGACAGATAGACAACTGGAGCGACAGATAGACAAACAAGAAAGAGACTCAATAAAAACGTGGTAGAATGTAAGTAACTGAATAACTACAACTACTTTTTTCAAGCTAGACTCAAGGCTAGCACACTACTCCATACTTGAGATCGACCTCTAACCGCACTTTGAATACGGGTCCAGGAACTGAATCATGTTAATATCTTCAAACGCTGTGTATCTGTGTATTTAGGATAACCTGAATTATTAAAAACCAAGGACGGAGTTGGATTGGGATCAGCCGTTTCAAATCGGGGATCAGTGGATTCAGCAAAACAGTCACGTGTGATATGTTCAACGAACCGCTCTCAAAGGGCTGCGCATAGCTGGAGGCACCATTAACAAATGCTATGTTATGCTATGCTAAATGTAGCTAAAAACATCTATACTTATAATAAAGCAATAGGAACGAAAAAGTCTGACAAAGAAGATAATTAAAAAATAAATGTTCTATGGTACAGATATTCTATTTCACGAAGTCCGTTTGGCTCTGGTTGTAGTAGTGACGTGTAGTGATAGGCGCGCTAGTGTGTGTAAACGTAGGTAGCGTTAGGAAAAAAAACTGACACGCATTATATATTTATTTAATAAATTATATAGACAATTTAAGTAAATAATATTTAGCTATTAGAATGATAAGTTGCAGAGAAAAGAAACAACAGTTGAAAGTAAATAATATTTTTATTTATTACAGAGAAGAAACAAAAAAATCAGCACTTAATCACTATCAAATTCAATTTCTGATTCGCTTTCGTCAGAATCGTTCCCTAAGTTAATTATGAACTCAAAATCCAGGTCGACGTATTTTAAGTATTCTTTTTCAATTTTTTCAACATGAGCACAGATTTTTTGCCATGTTTCACTGGTTACTCTATCCAAGCTTTCAAAGATCAGTCTTTCCATGTTCGTCATGTTTTGTTCGATATTCTTTGATGCGATATAATTTTTTACAATACCCCAAATATTTTCAATAGCATTTAATTCTGGGTGATAGGGGGGAAGACCTATGACATCAAAACCCTTGCTCTTAATAAAATCATCAATTTTATACGTTATGTGTTCATCTTTGTGTTTTTTTATAATATCGTACAATTCCAATTTAAGGAGAGATTGCTCAAATGCTATACCCTTATCCCTGAGCCATTGCTGCATGTCTGTGTTCTTTGTAGCCGACGTCGGTAGTTTTTCAGTCCGTGTGTTGTGATATGAAGCATTGTCTAAGACAATGACAGAGCGTGGGGATAAATTGGGTAAAAGTTTTTCGTTTAGCCATTTAACATAATTATCGTAGCTCATATTAGAATGGTAATCGCCAGCTGTTGAGTTGGCTTTATAAATCAATGAAGCATTTTCAATAAATCCATCCTTTGTACCCGCATGCACTAATATAAAGCGAGTGCCTGTGCAAATTTTTTTTAAGAATGGTGTACTCTCTTTCTTTTGTGCCCAGGTGTTGTTTCGCACGTGTGTTGAAAGGACATAACTTTCATCGGTGTACACAATTGGGCGACCTTGACTGCGATATTCTGACATCTTCTTTAAAAAATTTAAACGCCACATTTGTATATCATGACGCTCCGTCAAAACTTTACTGTTATTCTCTGTTTTACGCCACTTGTAACCTAACTTCAGTAACAATTGACGAACAGTTTCGATACAACCATCAAAACCAATTTTTTCATTTAATACAGTTTTTAACTTAGCCAACGTTGGAATTTCTTTATGGATGACATGGAAATTTTGTATAGTACTGCGAACAACATCGGCTGTAAAATTATCTATTTCTATCTTACTATCCCGCTTTCTTCTTTTCTTCATAGGAGAAGTGAAATTTGATGAGCAGGATGGCAATTCCTTCTCTTCTTTTAATATCCGTTGAACAGTTTTCATAGAAACACCTGTAGCCTCAGCTGTACGCCTTGTAATATCTCGTAAATGAGACAAATCACAGTTAGGTTCCGCAACTGATTTTGTGAATTCATACTCTTCTCGCAGGAAATGATAAACGCTAGCTATCATGCTTCGACCCTAGAACAAAACCAAATCGAAATACCTATTTAAGTAACAAGTTTCATAATATTAGATAGATAAACTCTTAATAGCACACAAAAAGTAGTAACAATAGTTAAAAAAAAATGTTACCTCACTGTGGACAACTTTTCTGCGTTTACTTGCCATGCTGACGTTACTCTTTGAATTTTTTAGCGCGGAAACAAAACACTAGTGACTCTGACCGCGTCGCGATCGTGACTGAGCGCTCCCGAGGTTACGCACACTAAAACAGTGTGCACGTACTGACCTTACAACATTCATAGTCAAACGGACTTCGTGAAATAGAATATCTGTACTTCAAATAGCTACTGAAAAAGAAAATAACATAATATAAAAAAATCGTTCTGTCTGTACGTTTATTCGCGCATCACGTAAATACTACTGGATCGATTGCGATGCGGTTCACTATTGGATAGCTTAGGGTTTGGCTTAAAAACTGGTGTACTTGGTATTTTAATCCAATGAACATTTTGAAGTTTCGAATTGTAAGCGTATCGAGGTTTACGGAGGTTGACGGAAGTTGGTAGCACAAAACACAAACGATTGATAGTATTTTTTCACTATTCAACAATCATCGAATATTTAGCCTTACGGCTAAATAGTGCAACTATGGTCTAGAGACCTGGCAGGAATGTCGCAGATTTAATCGGAAATTAGAGCGATGGTAGCAACTGTTCAATAGTGCAACTTAGAATCCAACGATACCGGGTTCGATCCTAAGCTCCGCACCAATGACTTTTCTAACTTTGGTGTGGTTTTAGATCACTTCATGCTTCGGAGGGAACGTCAAGCTGGCGACGGACTCGTGGTCACACCGTTTTGTCATACTAGTGTGACCACGAGGAATTTTATTTACTCGTGGTCACACTGGTGTGACTACGAGTAAATAAAATTCCTCGTGGTCACTCCTCGTGGTCACACCACGACACGGGGCTAATTTCGAGCTATTATAATATTCGAAATAGTCACAAATTACCAGGAGAGCAGAAACCTTAGGAGGTCGGAGAATGGAGGGGAGGGGAAGGGGGTTAGGTGGAGTGAGACCGTCCCCACCGGTGGGGGTTAAGAGAAAAAGCAAAAACATATTTTTACCGTTTTGCCCAGCACGACAGATTCCTTTTCATCTCCCTTTAGTATAGTGTGAAGTCGGATGACAGCTGTAAAACTTAAAACAGATATTACTCGGATACTATTCTTTGCTGACTCGTAGATTTTTAACAGAAGTGATAGATCTCATCGATATCTTCGTTTTTATGACAGCTGTCAAACTTAAATGGCCTATAACTCTGAAACGAATGATCCTAGATTAATAGTTTCTTTAAAGAAGTTATAGATCTCATCGATATCTTCGTTTTGGATGACAGCTGTCAAACTTAAAAGGGCTATAATTCTGAAGTTAATGATCCCAGACTAGTAGTTTCCTTACAGAAGTGATAGATCTCAACGACATCTTCATTTTGGATGACAGCTGTCAAACTTAAATGGCCTATAACTCTGAAACTCATGACCCTAGGCTAGTAGTTTCTTTACAGAAGTTATAGATCTCATCGATATCTTCGATTTGGATGACAGCTGTCAAACTTAAAAGGGCTATAACTCTGAAATTAATGATCCCAGACTAGAAGTTTCTTTATATAATTGATAGATCTCATCGATATCTTCATTTTGGAACTGTCAAACTTTAAAGGCCTATAACTCTGAAACTAATGATGCTACACTAGTAGTTTCTTAACAGATTTTATAGATCTCATAGATATCCTCATTTTGGATGACAGCTGTCAAACTCAAAAGGGCTATAACTCTGACATTAATGTTCCCAAACTAGAAGTTTCTTTACAGAATTGATAGATCGCATCGGTCTCTTCATTTTGGATGACAGCTGTCAAAATCAAAAGAGTTATACATTGTAATCTCCGTATCAGATTGTGAACTTCCCCGGCAAAACAACAACTGCCTAGTAATTCCCTTCTGTCGTTGCCGTGGGTGCTCACAGGAGTTTACCATCAGACCATAACGCTGTCCTTGATTCGCGTTCCAGGATCCTACGTCCAGCTTGCTGGCTGACGGTCACCACTACTAGACGTCTTTACAGTCATCCTGAAAACCTGGTCTTCCACGAGCGCCCACTTCCACCTTCGGCCTCAGACGGGAAAGTATTACACCAGAACCAGAGAAATAGAACCACCCATACTGTGACAGGCCGAATACCATCACTTTTGTGTACCCCTTAGGCCCTTGACAATTTAATTAATAATGCTCGTATAAGTCTGCTTTATTACTTGCCGAGGAAGAGCAATCATCTGTTTCCATTATGTTTGCTCAAGTCAGCAGCAACGCTGCCCAGCTTCAGAGAGAGGCTATGGTAAACCGTTTGAATTTGGCCTTAGAAGCCGTGTGCGATTGGGGCGATGCTAACTGGTTAAGTTTAATGCTACCAAAACGCAGGCGTGTTTGTACTCTGCTAAAAAAAGTCCTCTAAACCGATCTTTGTCTTTCCGTAGTGTAACAAAACAATAGGCGACCATCTTGAGGTTTTGGGTGATTAACTTACATCAAACCTGAATTTTCTTACATTAAATCCAAAAGCAAGGTAACTGCAAAGAAACTTGGAATTTTATTTAAGGTTAAGCGGTACTTCACGCCAGGACAGCTTTTGAATCTTTATCAAGATCAGGTCCGATCTTGTATGGAGTATTGCTGCCACCTCTGGGACCCAGTATCAGCTCGAGGCTTTGGATTCAATTGAAAGACGTGCTATGAGGCTCATTGGGGATGACACTCAGGTAAAGAGTAAAGCTTCAATGTCTGGCGTATCGACATGAGGTCGCAAGCCTGTCGGTATTCTACAGATTGCACTATGAAGAGTGTGAACAAGAACTGCAAAATCTGATTCCCCCATCACATTTCCATCACTGCACGACTAGAAGATCGGCTTTTATGGTTAAAATACCTCGCACAAGAACGAAGTGTTACGCTTCTTCATTTATTATAAGAACTGCAAAGGAGTGGAATGCCCTGCCCTCGTTAGGGTTTCCGGTAAAATATAAAGAATGTGTGTTCAATTCAAGAGTGAATAGGCTTGTAACAGTGGATTTGTACTATTAGATGTGCAAGAAACTAGCATAATAAATGGTAAGTACACGCTATACTGCCCACCCAGTTTCTTTGCTGAGGTGTGTTTCGAATGTGGTACGTCAGTACAAGCCAGAAAGAATCGAAATTTTACAGAAAATAAATAAAAGAATCATACACATTGTTTCACCAACGTGAATTGTGTCAAGCGGTGCACAAGCAAAGTTCAAACTGTGGGATTGAAAATTAGATAAGCATGCTGTAGGTAGGTTTTATTTTTAAATACGTTTGGGGAGCTGACATCGGGTATACCTTCGAATTTAGAATTTCACGTAGCGTATTTCGAAAATCTACCTCCATACAACGCTACCGTAACACAGATTTCTGTCACAACCTTCAGTGAAGATCCGACATGATCGTGATAGGTTAGAAGACGAAGGCGGGAGCGAAGAGTAGTGAGCACCCGCCTTCATCTTCTAACCTATCACGACCATGTCGGGTCGCTACTGAAGGTTCTTAACACAGGCACCTATATTGGTACTTTTGGTTTGGTACTGGAATAACTCATAGGATCCTTCTATCCCAGAAAAACAACCACGCGAGCAACGCCGCGGGCACAGCTAGTTATAATATAAGGGAACACGCCTTGTTGATATTTCATGACTGTCGGCTCACATCTGAGACATGTTCAATATTGTTCGCAGCGCGCGTGCTTCCGCAATTTCTGTAGGAACTAGCGCTTCGCTCCTTAACGTTTAGAGGAAATTTCTCAAAACATTGTGAAGGAAAGTATTTTATTTTTATCCGACAGTCTGGACAGCGATAGTACTTAGGTAGCCACAACACGCAAACGTTTTTTTTTACTGAAGACTTGCTGTGCCCGAGGCTTTGCCCGCGTGTATACGTGCCACACTTGTTATTCCAGGGCCAAAAACTACATTTCTTTAAATTTTATTCAGCCGTCATGTAGTTTTTTAGATAACTCGGCATATTATCACATTAAGATCGGATTAAGATATCAAATACCCCAGTTTTTGAGTGAAATTCTAAGCTATCCAACAGTGAAAACCGCATCGCAATAAGTCCAGTATTTTTTACATGATGCACGAACAAACATACAGACAAACGGACAAAGACGATTTAAAAAATGTTATATTCCTGTTCGGTGGCTTATTTTAAGTACCCTAGACTTTTTTTTTTTAATTATCTTCTTTGTACAGACTTTTTAGTTTGTATTGCTTTATTAAAAGTATAGATATATTATAAGTATAAAAAGATAGATAGATAGATTAGTAATTTGGGAAATGCCAAATAACTTGCATGTATACAGCCACCACGGAAAGACTAAGACTGTGCCCGCGGCTTCGCACGCGTGGTCATTTGTCTAATGTTAAAAGTACTGTATGACTGTGCTATTCCAAGACCTAAAATACCAATATACGTACCAACATTTGATCCAAATTCCTTTAGCCGTCAAGTTTTTTTATCGATTGCTTGGCTTCTTCTCATCGGATTGAGATTCCAGGTACCTACATCAGTTTTTATGTCAAACCCTAAAAAAACAAAAACCAGTGAAAACCAAATCGCAATCGGTCCCGTAGTTTTTATGTGATGCGCGAACAAACATACAGACAAACTAACAAACAGACAGACACAATTTAAAATATTAAAAATCAGGCGTTACACTCCCGTGTATTAGTTGAATTATTCCAACTATAGTTTCAACCACATCCGGTGGTCTTTCCCAACGTGAGTGCGGCAAGACACGTCCGCGAGCGTTCTGATTCACCTTGAAAATGACCACCGGATGTGATGATAATCGGCTGCAATTTGTAACCAAACGAATTAAAAAAAAGTTTTATGAAAATTACATATTCAACTGGTATTTCCAGATAGTAACATACTGTAAATATTAGTAACGGGCTCCAAACTAGGCATCGCCTATATCTTAGGAACACAGAAACAATTGTGTTTAACATATATAAATCTCACTAATATTATAACGGTGAAAGTTTGTATGTGTACATATTTTTACTTCTTAACGCTCAAACGGCTAACCGGATTTTGATAAAATTTGAAATGGAGATAGCTTATACTCTGGTATAACACATAGGATACGTTTCATCATCATCATCATTCATTACTGCTGATCGGATTTTGGTTAAATTTGAAATGGAGATAGCATCTACTAAAGGCGCTACATCAGATTATATGCCTAAGTTATCCATGACCATCCAAAATAATCCACTTACAAAAACGCAGCCAGCCTTAGATTATTTATATTTTGTCTGCCATGAATAAAAAGTATGAGGAAAATCATCTGGAAACACGACAAAAGAATTTTCAAAGAATACCAAAGCGGCGTTGCTTTCCCATCACAATAGGCTTTTAATAAAATGAAAAAAGCAAGGGAGTTCTTAAGGGCTGTATCAGGATTCCTACAGAAAAGGATTGCCTTTAGAAAATTTGACCAAAGGGCATAGGAAAATATTATAAGAGAAGTGAACAGAGCATTCTTCAATCGCAGTGCCTGAGGGAGACAGGCTAAGGATTTTCTCAGATCGATCTCATCATCGTTAGAACCTTGTCACATAATGTGAATCTTGTATGTTTATCTTGTTAGACACCTTAAGGAAAATAATTTTAATTAAGTATAATACATGAAAGCTACCCTGAAAGTAAGCTAGCCGGATAGCTAATCGGGAAGTGCTCGAAATTTGAATTGCATGATTCCAGGACAGACAAAATAAATACTCGTAGATACATAGATACATACAAGAGAAGATAAATAAAAACTTTTAATAAAAATAAATACATTATGCAGCGACATTGTACTATGTAAGATTACTTGTTCTACAGTATTTCTGCAATAAGAGCGCACGCAGCAGGTCTCAAGATATCAGAAATCCGCAAACCGCAGCAATGATTCGCCAATAATACAATCACGTAAGGATATAAAATACAAGTTAACAAAATAAATACATTATGAAGCGACATTGTACTATGTAAGATTACTTGTTCTACGGTATTTCTGCAATAAGAGCGCACGCAGCAGTTCTCAAGATATCAGAAATCCGCAAACCGCAGCAATGATTCGCCAATAATACAATCACGTAAGGATATAAAATACAAGTTAACAAAATAAATACATTATGAAGCGACATTGTACTATGTAAGATTACTAGTTCTACGGTATTTCTGCAATAAGAGCGCACGCAGCAGTTCTCAAGATATCAGAAATCCGCAAACCGCAGCAATGATTCGCCAATAATACAATCACGTAAGGATATAAAATACAAGTTAACAAAATAAATACATTATGAAGCGACATTGTACTATGTAAGATTACTTGTTCTACGGTATTTCTGCAATAAGAGCGCACGCAGCAGTTCTCAAGATATCAGAAATCCGCAAACCGCAACAATGATTCTCCAATAATACAAACACGTAAGGATATAAAATGACCACAGTACAGAAAAATAATAGGAAATGTTTTATTAGTACCACTGTCACGCGTCTAGGGACGAAATGGTTTTCCGCTGAGAATTTCACAGTACGTGACATGAATATAAGAATTATTCTTTAATTTCAATTCTTTTATTAAGGCAGCTCTTACCTTTTGTGTTGTTATTATTGAAGTGGGGTATTTGCACATTATGTAAGTAGAAACTTAATAAATCCTGTTAATAAAAGCGACTTTGAATTTAATTTTGCGAATAAGTGAGTGTATCTGCAGTTATGTTTGTCCGGTCTTCACGCTGAATCGGCTCATCGGATTTTGTTGAAATTGGGTATGTAGATAATTTATTATTTATCCTGGAATATCACACAATACTTTTTATCATCACCACCGCGGCTGAAACCGCGGGAAGCAGCTAGTATCGATAAATCTGCGGAAGCGTTTAAAATATTTTCCTGTATTTTTTTTGTTTTTGATTTGGTGTTAGAATATAAGTAGGTAAGCAAAATTTACTAAAACAATGAGGATTTTGTGCACTTCTAAAATGATTGCGTAATACTTTAATAATTGGCGAAAATCTGTCCCATTTCTGAGAGAGCTAATCTCTGAAATGGGATAGTTTTTCGGCAATTATTGTTGCAATAGTGCAATAGGTTATGCAAAATATACACCAACATTGTTGCTCAATGTTGAAGTAGCATTCTGGCTAGATTTACAATTACATAGCGCGGTACTGAGGTCCTTAGAGCACCAACTTCGAGAAAGAGAACTCAGATACATGACATAGTTTATTTTATAATTCTATTTTTCATACCCTACACATGGTTGCTACACTCCAGGTTGGATCCTTATAAGAGAGTACCCTTATAAGGATCCAACCTGGAGTGCACGGTTAACAGAATCAGCAATTCTGATAGTCCATTCTAAGTTGCATCATGACATGGCTACTGCGTAAAAGCTTTTTTTTGTTAAAATGTTTGTAAATTAACTTATTTAAATATAATAATAGCTCATCATTAAACCAACAATGGTGGTACGGATGAAGACTGAACATTTGAGCATAAACTAGATGTTTCTAGCGGCAGTAGCTGCCACAAGATCCCTCAACAAAAATGGTTAGAGTGAATCTTGAGGACGACTGCACCGTTTTTTTCCAAACCACTAGAACCGCCACTAGAAGAATCATCTCGCTAACTCCAGCTTTGAAATAAAAATAACTGCCATGCCACAAACAGACAAACATACGAGTACATACAGACAAATTCATTACACCCTTTTTTAAGGGTTTCGTAATCAAACAAGGTACCTTTATAGTTTCGTCTTGTCTAACTGTTCGTTTGTCCTTCCGTCTTTATGTCACAGCCACAGAAATTGTAATAATAAGGTAATTTCTGTGGTCACAGCCCAACACTACAAAGCTCTACAAAATTGAAATTTGGCACATTCTTACATATAGATATTTTATTACGTATGACCGCTAACGTGTACATAAAATATTTTATTATTTTTTGAACGTTTTATTTTTTGGGTAGCTTGCAATGGAATCCTAAGTCTGTGCGTGCCCAACATGCACTTGGCCTGTTTTTCTTGCTTCTAATATCTTCTGCAGCGACACGGGCGTATTAAAAACTAAACTATTCACATCAACAATCTATGCTAGTTTCACGTTAATTTACATTCCCACTGAATTCGTTACTAAATTTACCCGTACTAACTCAGAGGCATGCAAAGAAGACGTAAAATATGACTACCCTTAGATACATCGATACGAAGACGTGCCTGTACTAAATCAAGCTAATAAATAATACAGGTATTACGGGGCGGTCGAAGGGAAGTGGCTATCGGTTTTCACTGTGGTGCAAAAAGGACGCGCTGCCATACAGAAAAGCCTCCAAAAAATATATCTAAATATCTTCAATGTACAGAATTAGACCTGTTACAGTTTTATTATATGAATAGATTCAGTTCATTTTTTTTATTCCAATCTGTATTGAAAAAGGCAAAATTTAATCTGAAAATAAAATTAGCATAACACTCAATCAAAGTAGACATTTTCATTGAGAAAAAAGTTACTCAGTCGTTAAAAAAAAGAGGGGGAAAGGTTTTATTTTTTCTTCGGATGGAAGCGAGGACTAAAGGTATTTTAATGTAGATGTGGTGCCGTAAAAAGCAATTTACGCTAATGTCTCCTATTTTACAAACACCGGTGGAGCTCGACGCTGATCTTAGTCGTTGTGCCACGCGGCATTTCCCTAATGGAAACTTATGTCTGTTTCTTCTTTTGAATAGTTCTATTAACACGCCTTATAGAGATTTTCTATGCTTTCAAGTTAATTGCCCTGTTATTCCAACCCCGAAAACTAATATCATCATTCATCATATCGTTGGTAATATGCGGTCTGGACACGAGGCCAGTTTGCGAGTCAATTCAGTTGATTCGTGGGGGGAAGCCTACACGCACGCATTACACCCCCTTCTTATCGGTTTTAAATATGTAAAAATGTCTCAAAAGTTTTTAGAAAGTGTCGTACGCGAACTCCACAAGTCGTTGTCCGAAATTACGAATAAAATTCAAGGTTTGGAGTGCAAGATAATCGATCAAAATAAAAAAATAGACGACCAAAGGCAGTTGATAATGGAATTAAAATCAGCTGTGGAGGGTAGCAGTAAGGTGACCATCGCACCGAAGCCAATGACCGCAAGCGTGCAAGTGACGTCAGTGCCTCCAGCGCCCGCGTCGCAGCGCACGATTCGTCAAGTGCGCGCGAGTGCTTCCGCGAATCACGTCGTTGCTACGAAGAAGGCAGCGAATAGTAGCAAGCGTGTGTCGGCTGGCGCTGAAGTCCCAGAGAATATCTTGAGTGCGATAATATCAGAACCCGGTGCTACCGTGAAAGTGCAAAAACCAAGTATTTTAGTTCATTCCACATTGGGAGATGTGAATGACAGCCATGACAAGGGAAAACCTATCACTGAAAAAGACGATGGATGGCAAAGAGTGAGCCACAAGCGATACCCCAAACGCAAGATTGTGACGGGAGCGGGTATAGATGACAATGAGCTTCAAACAGTTGAGCGGATGAAGTTTCTGACAGCTTGGTCGTTTAGGCCAGATACGTCAGTACAAAATGTACTGAATCATTTGAAAAAGATTGCAGAGTGCAATGACTACTTAGTGGAGAAACGTGATATCAAGTCAACCAGGCATGCTGCGTTCGTAATCGGATGCCCCGATAGCCTATACAATAAAATATATACAGCAACATCGTGGCCTCCGAATGTTATGATGTCGGAGTGGTTTCGCAGTAGGCCCCGCGTGCGGGGCATACAAGCCGGTGAATCTAGCCCAGCGTCCGAGCCGACCGCCGCCATATCAGTCTGAAGGTAACCGGCCGCAACGTCATGTGACTAAGTATGAACGCCTAGTGGTATGTCACCAAAACATTGCATCCATTGACCGTAAGACTCAAAAGTTAGAAGTTTTAATGAATAATTGTTTAAATTGTGACGTATTTGGGCTTACTGAGCATTGGTTAGTATATTCAAAACTTAAATGCGTGAACATAAGTGGCTATAAATTAGCATCTAGTTTTTGTAGAAAAAATGCCGCCCACGGCGGTTCTTGTATTTATGTAAGAGATAGCCTTAAAGTTGTTGAAAATATGGAGATAATTAAACTTTCAACAGAACTATATTGTGAGGTATCCGCAATCGATATTATTGACTATAGGTTTACAATTGTATGCGTGTATAGGACAAACCAAGTTAGTTCCAATGATTTCATAGTCCGCTTTGAAAGTTTGGTTGATAAGATTAGTGAGCTTGGACTGAAGTGTATAATAGTCGGTGATTTTAATATCGACTGTTTAAGGGAAATGAACGTTGAGCAGAAACGATTGTCCGACCTACTGTCGGCGCATGATTTGGTTAACTTGGTGGACTATCCAACTAGAGTGACGTCACATAGTGCTACTTCCCTTGACCACTTGTACACTAACCTAGGACCTGGTCTAATAACTACATCACCCATTACTACCAATCTGAGCGACCATTTAGCTGTTCGTGCCGAAATTACTATCCCGGTATGTCCACAGGAATCTCCAACTAAACTAAGTAGGAATTACTCTCACATGAATAAAAATAATTTTATTGCTTCCCTTGAGAGCATTGATTGGAATGAGTTAGAGAGGCGTCGTATATCGAGTGACAGATTGGCAACGTCGGTAATAAACATTATCTGCAGTAAGCATGACGCATGTTTTCCATTACGACGTCATGCCCACAGGCGTAGTACCTCTTGGGTAACGGATGACATAAACAATCTAAGATTATTATTATTTGACATAATTGATATTTGTAATAGAACACCTGAGAATGACATACTAAAACAATTTACTCATAGTCAATGTAATTGCGGTTAAACTAGACCTATTTGGTTGTACTCTGAGTGAATTTACTAAGGTAACTTTAGAAGTTTTATGTTATGCCTAAATCATAGGTTATTTTTTAGCCGACTGAGGAGGGTTATTTTTAATTTGTTGCTACACTATCGTATTAGGTGAAATCCTGTAATGGTAGTTCTAAGTTTCGTAAATAAATAAATAAATAAATAAATAAATTTATTTTAGACCTAAATAAAAAATATGACGATTTGTTAACCATTGAAAAAACTACTTTTTATTCTAATAAGATGAAAAGTAGTAGAAATACAGCAAAGCCAATGTGGGGAATCGTAAATGAGCAAAGAGGGAAATCAAACTCGACTAATCTTGATTTTACAGACGTTGTCAAGAGCTCAGCCGGTGAACCCTTTCAAAGTAGGAAACGGGCAGTTAATGCGATGAATGAGAAGTTTGTGGGAGCCGCGGTGGCGTGCGGTGCGCCGCCCGCTGATATTGCTCGCGTGCAGCGAGCGCTGCGAATGGCATGTCCGCCCGCAGCCTGCTCGCTGAGACTGCGCTTCTTCACGCCAGACGAGGTGTTCCACATTGTCACCACATGCATTCCACCTAAACCGTCCAAGGACGCTTATGGAATTTCGATGCAACTGTTAAATATGGCCGCTGGACCTATTTCTCCGATTCTTTCCAATCTTTTTAATAGATGTCTGAAGGACGGAGTATTCCCTGATACGTTGAAACTAAGTAAAGTTTCACCTATATTTAAGGGAAAAGGAAAACGGGAAAACATCGATGGCTATCGTCCGGTATCGATAATACCAGCGGTAGCGAAGGTCTTTGAAAACGGTCTGAGTTCTCGTCTAGTGACTTACTTAAAGTCTACAGATGCACTATCCGATCGACAATACGCATACCGCGAAGGTCGATCGACGACGTCCCTGACTCGTGAGGTGGTGCGCCTCATCATACACGCCCGCGAAAAAAAGCAGCACGTAGCAGTGCTATGCTGCGATCTCTCGAAAGCGTTTGACGAGGCGAATCTCAATGTATTAGCGATTAAAATGAGTTATTACGGAATATGTAATAAGCCGCTTATGTTGTTGATGGATCTTGTACGTGGTCGTTCTCAGGTGGTAGTGGGTGATGGCGGGCAGGAGAGATCCGATCCGCTCACCACGCAGATGGGAGTTGCGCAGGGATCTTCAGTGTCGAACATACTGTTCTCGTTGCTGTTGAACGACCTGCCGGGCGCTATAACTGATGCAGACGTATTCATGTACGCTGACGACGTCGCCGCTGTAGTAACAGCAACGTCTATGGAACAGCTGGAACACAGGTTGAATGATACCGCCACACAACTATGTGGTTTGATGACAACGGGTTAGTATTAAATCTCGCTAAAACCCACTTCATCCACTTCAACCTGGCTGGGCGCTCTGTACGACGTCTGAGCGTCCTAGCAAACAGCACGAGAATAGAGCAATCAGACAGCACCACCTTCTTGGGCTTCGAGATTGACAGCGGCCTTACCTGGGAGTCCCACATACACAAAGTATGCAGGAAGCTAGGTGGTGCGTGTTTTGCACTCCGCCGACTGTCGCGATTCCTACCGAGGGAGGTGGTGCGGTCGTGCTACTTTGCCACTGTCCACTCCCTGTTGCAGTACGGTGCTGAACTCTGGGCCAGAGCAGCGGACTGGGAAAGAGCCTTTCGGCTCCAGAAACGTGCCGTGCGAGCCATTGTAGGGGTCTCGCAGGTAACCTCCGCGAGACCGTTCTTTAAATCGCTCGGTATCCTGACATTACCGTCCGTGGTAATCTATCAGGTAGCTGTATTTACTCGGCAAAATATTAAAACTTGAAAAAAAATAGGTGAATCTCATAGGTATACCACCCGTCGCAAGGGACAGCTGGCTGCCGTGTCCCGCTCCCTCGCCAAGTCCAACAAGTTGACTCACGTCATGGGCCCGACGGTCTACAATCGACTGCCGGTGGATGTCACAGGAGCACCAAATCTTGACTCATTTAAGTGTAAGTTGAAACGCTGGCTTATCAACCAAACATTCTATAATTTTGCGGAATTTCTTGAATTTAAATAGGAATAGAATTAATTTACTATAATCAAAGTTTGTATGTGTCATTTTTTCAGTTTTTATTGAATTCATTTTCAGGTTTATTTTGTGTATTCTATTGTTATTTATTTGACATAATTTTAAAGTATTGTACTTAAATATTATTATTATTATTTTTGTGTTATATTGCTTAATAAGTAATCTATATTTTACGAAGCATAATAGAAAGAATTATAAAGTACTTTTTGTACATGATTATCATGTAATTGACCTGTATTTTTTAATATCAATAAATTACTATGACTACTATGACCACTATGACTATGATATGTTCAGTCACTGACCCTTCACTGGCCTAGTGCACGATACTTTACGGTCACCGTTGTCAGAAAGGGATCGCTCTGAGCGATAATACCACCCATTGTGATACATATTGTTAAACTGTATTTTTAGTTATAATTGTTTGTTGTACTTGTGGTGTTCAATGAAGTGTTAACCTAATCTATGTGTCTAGCTCTCTAATTTGATAACACTTCATTGAAGTTTAGAGGTCGAACGGAGCAAAGTCATAAAGGTTAAAATGATGCAGATTTTCAATAATTAGGGGCTATTTCACGAACTTCAAATAATGTTTCAAGTAGGCTGAACGCCAGTTAAACTCACCAGTAACTGTACGTATGAATTTCACCAAGCTTGAAATTATTAAATTAAATGATTAAATTAATTAATTAAATTTAATTATTTCATGAAATTATTTCGTATATTTTTTTCTCTTACCTTTAATTATTGGTTTATTATTAACTAACCAAGAAGATACTCGTTACTTTCACCTGCCGAGCAACGTTATTTAGCAAGTAGGTAAGTGATCAACGCTTTACTTGTAGTTCGTGAAAGAAGCTCTTATTGTAATAGTAAAATTTATCGTAAAAAAATATGCTTTTACAAAAATTATTCATATTCATTCATATAATCGATATGATGCGTTTTTGATAGTAATAATTGTGACCTCTTCATTTCTTATCTCATTTTTATTCTAATCTCCATGTCCTAAGTCTAAAATAATGATGGGGGCATAGTGTCAAGCATGTTTTATCTGCCTGCTGCGTACAATCAAAATGCTTGATGTCATTGTTTCCTGAAAATAAAGCTATATCTGTCTAGTTTTTTTTTATTTCAGTAGTATTTTTGACTGATGATTTGCACCCATTCTTGCAATTTGTCCTGCCACTAGTGTTTTCATATGTAATATTATCATCAACAGCCTTCATGACTTATGCATATTGTTGGACAAAAGTCTGGGCATTTCTAAGCCTGTTCATCATCTCTTCTCATGTATTTGCTTGAACTTTATTCAATTTACATAATATGGCACAGTTAAAGCACAGTTATATAAACATAAGTACCCTGGTGAAATAAAGTGACTATAAAACTTATTTAATTATGTAGTTATGGCATGTTAGAACCCAGACAAGAAAATCTGTATTCCGGGTATTCCTGCCAGCTACATTGCGTAGGTCCTTACTCTATCTAGCTAGAGGGCATCCTTCATTTCGTTTGTCTACTTATATACATATTCTAAACTCAAAATTCGCCTACTCCATTTTTATCGTTTTCTCAACATTTATGTGACCGATCATAAACCGACATATGTTGCCTAATTTAGGGAAATTATTCGCTATGCCACTCGAAATTCCTTGCCGAAAACGTGTGGAGTCATTTCGACAATTGCCAGACGATTCCACGGAGATAACGCGACGCGTTACGTGCGTCATAGCGAATAAGGGCCTAGTTTGCTAATTCTGTGAACTATGACGGTGACTATCGTTATCTGCAGGATTGAAGATTGGTGATATCTCTCACACCCGTTTAATTCCTAGGCAATATTAAAAAAAAATGCAGCCCTTTAAGCCCTAATCCGGCGCTGTTACAACCTAATCAGCATGACAAATATAAAAAGTGGCATTTATTTCAATTAACTTTTTTTGCTCTGAGGCCGCCGACATATTTCGACCATTATTTGGGTCAGTACACTTCAGCTTTGAATTAAATTTGTTTACTTGAGACACCGCCAGATGTTGAGAAGTTTTTTCCTTTGGCTGTTAGTTAGAAAAGTAATTTGAGCGTGGTTGAGCGCGTTCCGCCCCCCCTAAAAACTCGAAGCATAAATGATTACAAAGTTAGGACAGTGTTGAAGAACTAAAATGATTTAATAAAGGATAAATCGTAAGATGAGACGTTTAAGGAGTCGAATAAAAGTTATTTGACTCCAAAATGTAACCTTGGCGACAATAACTTAGTACACAGTACAAGTTACAACTAACTTACTGTAGCGAGTTTCATAATGGGACCACTGAGGTCGTAACACTCGTCATGTAATCGCTTCGCTATCTAACTTACTGCAGCGAGTTTCAAAATGGGACCACTGAGGTCGTAACACTCGTCATGTAATCGCTTCGCTATCAGTATTATAAGAACGGTGGCACCCTGCTCTACACTACATAATATATATGGTAGTGTCCTGTTATTGAAAGTTAAGCAAACCTGTCTGCACAACACAAACAAAACAAATCAACAACATACAAACCTAGGAATTTCAAATAAAGAAATATCAAAATGGCAATACACGATAGTGAAAGTCCAAACCAACCATTTTTTTTGATTAAATACCAACTAAAAACCAATGTGGCGAATCAATAAGGGTCATTATTCTTCCAGGAATACAATGCGTTTCGCAGTGGCCCTTTGGGCAAATATCTTGAAGGGAGGCGAAACATTATAGGATTTTTTCGTTTTATTTGGGAATAATTCAAAAAAAGATACAAGGGTATCCAAGTAAAAGGAATGGTTCTGTCAATATGTGTGAATTTATGAGAATTCGCATTATACGAGGGGTGAAACCGTTATCAGGTTTATGTTAGTGTTAGAAATAGAAAAAAAACGATCAAAATTTGTTCTTTCAGCCGTGGAGCCTGTTTGCTTAGAATTGCTTTTCCAAAGTTTCGGTGAGTTATATTCATAACTTTTAAATAAAAGTTAGTTTTCTATTTAAATATGCAAGTAAGAGGAACGGTTCTGTCAATAAGTGTGAATTTATGAGAAATCGCATTATACGAGGGGCGAAACCGTTATCACGTTTATGTTAGTGTTAGAAATAGAAAAAAAAACGATCAAAATTTGTTCTTTCAGTCGTGGAGCCTGTTTGCTTAGAATTGCTTTTCAAAGTTTCGGTGAGTTATATTCATAACTTTTAAATAAAAGTTAGTTTTCTATTTAAATACTATGTCGGTAGGCATCTACATATTTTGTACATTGTTATGTACCTTAATTTCATCAAACTTTGTTCAGACATCAAACAGATTTTTATCGATTGCTTGTCTTCTCATCGGATTGAGACACCAAGTAACCAGATTTTAATCCAAAACGTAAGCTATCTAACAGTGAAAACCGCATCGCAATCGTTCCCGTATTTATTAAGTGATGCGCGAACAGATTATTAAACATATTCTTGTGCAGTAGCTAATTTCAAGTACCTTAAAGACATTTTTATTTCTTTATTGTTTTGATGACGAACTACTGGAGCCAACAAAAATAAAATGGAAAAGTTTCAAATTCTATAATTCGATTCGATTCGATTAGTTGATGAAAAGTTATTTTTTTCCAGATTAACTTCCTTTTTTTTCCTTTTGATGACAGTCGCAGAGTCATGGTTTCTAAATTTGTTAGCAAGGGCAATACTCACTGAAGTCTATGAGCGTCTCGTTTCTCGTGATTGGCACCTGAAGTAGTCACTGAAGTAACACCTGAACAACTAGGCTGAGGGCTTGATATTTACTGCTCGCTCACACCTTCAGAGAAGTCTTCGAAATCTTCACTTTCCTGAAGGTATGCAAGAAATTTTCGATAATATCTCCATCACGCAATCGTTTGCTCGACATAAACTGTAATAAATCAGTGTTCGTAAGTAAATTATTCATAAGTACCTATTCATAAAAGGGAAGGCTAAAGCTCAACGTCCTGTATGAGGAACTTGATAAAATAATACAATCTACCAGTAAGTACTGCTTTATTAAGCCTAGAATACACATGCTATTAAAAAAATTGCTTTTTTTGCTACAAAGTAGTATGCTCATTTACAGCATGCTCTCCGAGTGTGCACATTTGCTGATACGCACTTCAATAAATCAAGTAGGATGCTCGCAAACCATATTCAGACTTGCTTTGTAGCTACTCCCCTCCCACTTGCATACACATGTAGTAGCATAGCATTTATGTATCTACTCAAAATATTGGGGTGTTTTTTTTTTCTTTTTTATTACGGACAAAGATATTTGACCACGATCTCACCTGATGGAAAGCGATGATGTGGTCGAAGGTGTAGCACGCTTGCCTAGTAGATACCTATTCACTCTTGACTTGAACACCGGGGTTATAATTTACCGGAAACACTGACGAAGGCAGGGCATTCCACTCCTTTGCAGTTCTTATAATAAATGAAGAAGCGTAACGCTTTGTTCTTGTGCGAGGTATTTCAACCATGAAAGAGTGGCACTTCGCTGATCGTCTAGTCGTACGGTGATGGAAAGGTGATGGGGGAATCAGGTTGTGTAGTGGTAGTGGCACAGTCCAAATATGGTACTGTGGTAGTGGTGATGATATCTCTATCATCACCATTCTGACCATACTTAATTAAAAAACAAATTACACAATAATTATTTAAGTACACGCATTTGTTTCGACTGTCAACTTCTACGTCGGTGTATTTGTATACTTTGCACAATTAGTCAAAAAAATTATTAGTAGTTATGTATTTATGTATTTATCAAAAATGTATCGCAGTCTACACAGCCAAACACACGAGTGAAGCAGAGCACATGGTGGCTGCGTGTGTGTGAGTGGATAATTTGTGGTGTTTTGTGGTTGATACACTATTTTATCACAAAAAATCATTGTATTTAATTTTCCTTGAGAACTTGACAGAATGAACACGACTATGCAAAGCCGATGCGATGTTGCGGCCAATCGGCATATTATGGTGTAAGTGTGTGCAAGAGGCTTGTGCGTACGAGTGGATCAGCATATCTTGAGTTCTTTACTTTAGATTTGGCAGTATGGAATCCATTTTTTTTAAACTTTCTTAATTGTAACATTCAAAATAAAGTTAAACCTAACAAATTCTTCCTAAGGGCAATAACCGCAAAAAAAATATCATTACCAAATTCATGATCCTTTGTCTGTGTTTTCATCCAAGCATCGATCTATTTTCATAGCAAAAGTTGTTTACAGAAAGGTTCCGCGATATTTAATAAAAAAACTTTACGCTACTGAAAAGTCGTTTAATCAATTCGCGAAATAAATGACTGCAATTTATTTCTATGTTTTTTTTTTGAACTTTGTATCAACTTTCTTGTGGTTCAGGATTTTAGTGGGTTTGTACGTACTCATTTAAAGTTGGGAGCCGGAGAAAAGGTAAGGTAAATTAGATGTGCATAGTTAGTTTCTTCATTCCGTAAAGTTCTTTGGTTCTAAAGTGTGCAAAACGTACCTATTTTTTAGTAAATTTATTTAATTTGTAATCGCTTTGTTAGTAAAACTCGTAATTAGATAGTTGAACTTTTGAAAGATTTTAAGAATTCAGAAAAATATTTATACCATTCAATTGAGAGTAGGTTTTGTTAAAATTTGATATGACCAACCAAACTGAAAGTAAAAGTTAATTACTGAAATAAACCAAATATAAAAATATAATTTTAGTACACACTAACTCCCAACCTACGTCCAAATAAAATGGGAACCAACGGGAAATGTATTCAGGGGCACGGAGCACCAAAACAGTTTTTCAGGCAGTTTCCCGCTGGGAGAGCTTCGGGCATAGTAGATATTTAATGTAAGCAGAAGTTAAGCTTGCGTCGTTCCTGGATTTATAATCAACTTGTCGGTCTCAACCCAAATAAGTTAATGTCAGCAAATAAACTGCACAGGCCTTGTTAGGTATCCCATTAGTAAGGCCCACAAAAGAGTCTAGGGGGGGGGGGGAATGGGGTTGAGGATCATAGCTCCCAAATGAATGCACCGATTTTAATGCGTTTTTTTATGTTTTTATGGGGGGAAGGGGGAGGCGGGGGAAGGGGGGGGGGGAGAATCGTATTTTCCAAACAAATGGACCAATTTACTGGCGGTTTTTCATGGTTGGTTCTTAGCAATACTGAGTAGTAAATAATTAATTAGCAATTTCCATTCCAAATTTCATCAAAATCCGTTCCACCCGCGTGCGTGACGATGATGATGTGTTGATGATGATGTGTTGATGATTATGATGTGATGAAGATAAAAAGTATCCTATGTGTTATTCCACGGTATGACCCATTCCAAAGTTTTTAAAATCCCTTCCACCCGCATGAGTGATGATGAAAAGTTTACTTTTTGTTATTCCAGGGTATAAGCTAACACTCACCCGCGTGAGGGATGATGATGATGATGATGACGATGAAAGTATCTTATATGTAATTCCAGGGTATAAGCTATTCTAATTCCAAATTTCATCAAAATCCGTTCCACCCGCGAGAGTGATGATTCATTTCATCATCATCATCATCATCACTTTGTCTGGAGCTAACCCTTGGAAATGAACCAACATGTAAAAATTCTACTCCGTAGGATAAGAGGACGTGGTTCTAATGCAACTTGCAAGATTTGACCTAGACAAACATACACACATACAAACATTGCAAGTTAAATAAAAGCTTTTAAACAAAGTTTTGGCTCCAGTATCGAATATAGAGTAGAGGGTTCCTGCGGGATAGGGGTCCAAAGTATTGTTAATTTGAAGTAATTAATATCTAAGTATACTTATAATAAAGCAACAAGTACGAAAAAGTCTGTACAAAGAAGATAATTATAAAAATCTAGGTAAATGATCTAGGGTACTTAAAATAAGCAATTGAGCAAGTTTTTTTTATATCTTGTCTATATGTTTGTTTGTTCTTATATAACGGAAAACTACTGGAGTGATTGTGATGTAGTTTCTACTGTTAGATAGCTTAGGATTTAATTAAATCTGGTATAATTGGTATCTCAATCCAATGAGTAGAAGCCGAGCAATGCAATAGAGTACTTTTAACCTGAAGAAATGACCACGCGTGCGAAGCCGCGGGCACAGCTAGTCTATTATTTTGTGCACCGCACGCGCGCTGATAAGAACATACAGAATAGAAAACTAAAATAAAAGGACGTACAGGTAGCACAGATTAACTAATAGTTACTTCGTAAGAGGTAGCTCAGCCGGCAGATGTGCCACTGCCGAGCTTCTAACTGAAGCCTGGCAACATCGCGCACAGGTCGAGGCGTGGTCTATTATTTATTCTGTGGCGTGGTCGACGCGCCATGCCGCGGGCATGCAACGTCGCTATCTCATGCGCATACAATACTACTAATTCCTGATCATATTTTACGAGCAAAATACCTTCGTGAAAAGTTGTGTTTTAGTAGGCGCAAATAGTTTTTACGTTAAAATCCTTATGTTTAATTATATATTTGAAAAATAGGACCTACTGACAAAACGTACGATCTATAAGAATAACTAGGCCGAGTTTACGTACTATAAGAATAACTAGGCCGAGTTTGGTAAGTACTTAACGAATTTGACACACCGATAAAAATGACTTCTAAGATTTTAGGATCTTGGTACTTCAAAATATTTCTGACTGTTAGCTATAACTAATAGCAAGTATCTGAAACATACAGATACCATAACTTAAAACTAACTTCAAGATATGTGTAATACGATATCTTAATTTCAAAGCTCCACACGCTATATTTTCGCCAGGAAATGGCACGAAAAACGCCTCGCTTTTGTTATCTAGAATATTCTAAAAAACCCAAAAAGTGTTAACAGAATCAAACCTAGGGTAGATATCCTAATCATTGAGCCGTGGCATCATTAGATAAAAACAGTGATATTTTGATTCACTCGCCAGTCGACTTACGCTCCATCACACCCACTCAGTCACGCTATACATACACTTACAACGAAGTTTTAGTTTCCAATTGTTCGATAGATGGCACTAGGTGTATCACACTTCAGCTAGTATAGTAACGCTATCTAACATATTAAGGAAAACTACTAGGTACCAGCGACGATAATAAGTTTTACGTAAGCTTTGTACTAATGTATGACGTTAGCTATCTTCCCTCTCTATAATCTTTGGTTTTGACTTAAAAACTGGTTACTTGGTATCTCAATCCGAAGCTGAGCAATCGGTATAATCTATCAGGGCAGGTATTTTGTACTTTATAGGTACTTTTGGTCCTGGAATCTGTTTCTTTTAACCTAAGACTAAATATTACTGTTTTCAATTTTAGTCTGAGCTTTTAATCCAAATAAATGACCACAAGAACAAAGCCGCGGGCACAGATAATGTATAAATAAATATTACCTTATTCACCCTTAATTTGCGAGGATACTATATGGCATTAGTTTCCGGTTTAAAAAAGTGTTATCGATAGTAATATAAATATTTAAGACAACAATGACACATGTCTTAGACAAATAGGTATATATCTACTAGATACGCGTGCTACACCTTCGAGCACGTCATCGATTTCAATCATGGCTCCATTCGTTATGACCGTGCAGATATAACGTTATCTTAGTGGAATCATTCGACAATTTGTCGTAATGACGTTACATGTTTTCTGCATGGAATTTCGTGTGGCATAGCAAATAAGCGCCCTGATGAGATCATGGACAAATAATTGCCTAGACCGTCTTATGCTATCATCAACAACGGCTGTCATAAAACGTATGTAATACCAAAGCCTATTACCGCTTGTAGGAAATACAGTCACTGTCTTTCGCACACTGTGCTCCAGGCGTGGTCCAATAGGTATCGGAAAACATTAAGCGCTATCCACGCTCAGCACGAGTAGTATCGCCGCGCAGCGTTAAATTCTCTTTTCTCTTTGGTGTCGTCCTAATTCGCCGGCCCTCGATTCCACCAGTCGCTAGGTGCTTTTTTTTGACCGAAGTGTACGAATGAAACAAAAAAAAAACAACAGTAAAAAAAACTGGGTTTCCCAAAAGGTGGGGCCTCGCCAACAAGCGCTGCGTTTCTTGTACCATTCTCAATTACCTTTCTTTGTGAACATGGCTTTCAAAGCTTTTGGGAATAAAGACAAAAGAAAGAATCAGACTGATACAGACACTGATACTATGCCCTGACTACCGTAAAACCAAAAATCACCAA
The DNA here is from genome assembly GCA_946251855.1 of Alsophila aescularia. NCBI lineage: Eukaryota > Metazoa > Arthropoda > Insecta > Lepidoptera > Geometridae > Alsophila > Alsophila aescularia. The sequence goes on along the minus strand of OX276378.1, from coordinate 9,319,791 downwards.
TTAGTTAAACACGTGCAGCCACAGGACTCACTGATTATAATATTTTGTTTTAGTTGAAATACCATTAAATCTTTTGTTTACTTACATCGTCAACATAGGTTACATACGTCAGCACCGTGTAGTTTTACTCTAAAAGCCAAGTAACCTGTAACCTTCGAAGAAATTTGGGGGGCGCGTATGGTAAAACTTTGGGAACCCCTGCTCTAAGACAAAAACTCTGGCTGTTAATGTAGGCAGAAGAATAGTGACGTTACTAGATCGGGGACTGTAAATTTAGTTAAGTAGTAAGTATCATTAAAACTTTACTGTGAATATTATATGATTTTACAAATCATACGTTAAACAAATTTTTGGAATTGCAAGTATTCATTGAACTTGTAGGCAGAATTGATGACTCATTTTGAATTAAAAAATAAATGGGGCGGAAGCTGTATCTACAAAATTATAACTATTTAATTACACTTGATTTTCATTATTTTTACATGTTATAGTCTAGCTTTTGCAGCATGATCTATGCTTGACTAATTGTCATGTGAGGTAGTGCTGGCTTTTGGTGTCATAGTTTGTCAGGCCGCCAGAGGGCCTCTGACATGGCTTAACGACTGCTATTATTAAATAACGGCCCAGACCAACACCTTGAAGTGCCCTTCGAAGCATGGGTGGAAAACGCAAACGCAAATAACTAAATCATTGGTGCGGAACCAGGGACCAGTCCCGGTACCATCGGATCCTTAGTCACACTAGTTAATCTAAAAGCAGTAGGCCCTGCAGGTTACTAATTAATAGCAGTTGTTAAGCCATGTTAGTGACCCTCAGGCGGCCTGACAAGATCTGACACCAGAGCCCAGGGAAATCCCATACGAAAAGACAAGAATCGTAACAAACACAGTGTTTACCACTATTGAACAGAAATTAATAAATTCGCAAACCAAAAATTGACGCAGTTTAATATTATACATATAATAAACTCATGCAATCATATTATGTGTTAATGTTAGTAGGTAGTAGGTATGGTAGTAGGTCCAGTCTATTTGATAATACTCAAGTTTTTGCAGTTAACCTGAGTATTTTGAAATAGATATCATCAAGTTTTTGCAGTTAACCTGAGTATTTTGAAATAGATATCATCAAGTTTTTGCAGTTAACCTGAGTATTTTGAAATAGATATCATCAAGCTACCGTAATCGTCACTTTTCGGACAAACTTTTGAGAATCCATGATGTTTAATCTTCTAATAACGAATAGAATTGTTTAACGAATATCAATCGCTTTGCGTTGAATGTATCTGAGAGGTACCAAAGCTTTTTTATTCAATAAATTACTAATAGATGAGTAGTTCATTTAGAATGAATGCAAGAAAATTTTACTATGAATATTTAAGTTATTGAAATGTCAATTTAAATTCAAGCATTCCCAAATGGTTATTTCACGTAGTTTGATAGGAGTTCGATTTGATATTCATTGATGTTGTAAAGTTGTACCCACGGTAGGAGTAGTAACAAGCCTCATCCATTATCTCGCAGGTGTTGATTTGATAAAACAAAATTTTGGCAAAGCCCAATCCGAATACTCGAGGGTGACAAGTAGATAATGATGGGGCACAAAAATAAAAAAAAAATGTAATCTGGAATAACCGTACATTTCTACCAACAGGACAGTCCAAATCTATATACTTATAATTTAACTGTCACGGGTCCAATTCTGTACATTGAAAATATTTAGAATTTTTTTTTTGGACGTTACTCTAGATTCGATACTGAAGCCAAAACTGTTTTTTTTTTTATTTATACTACGAGGTAGGACATAAGCTACTTTTCATCCCGAAAAATAAAAGGGTTCCCGCAGGATTGGGGTTAAAACTTATTTCAAAAAACACTTACCACTCTGAAACTACTGGACGGATTTTGAAGCAACTTGGCACAGTCATAGTTTATATGATGGGTTAAAATTGAGGATACTTTTATCCCGAAAAAATAAAGAGCTCCTGCGGGATAATGTCCCAAATTCTGTAAATTAAAGATATTTTGTATTTTTTTTGGGGGCCGTTCTATATTCAATACTAGAGCCAAAACTATATTTTTTTAATTTTTGTGTTTCTGTCTGTCTGTCCGTCTGTCGATCTGTACCTTGGCAGCGCACCACGCCGAAAATACTTAATGAATTCAAATGAAATTTGGTATGATTTGAGTTCACACTACGAGGTAGGACATTGGATACTTTCATCCCGAAAAAGTGTTCTTGCAGGATAGGGGTTGAATATTATTTAAAAGAACACTTAGCACACTGAAACTATTGGACGGATGTTGATCCAACTTGGCACAGACGTAGTTTATAAGATAGGTGAAAATTATGGATACATTTTGTCCCGAAAAAATAAAGGGTTCCTGTGAGATATGATGGGTCCAAATTCTGTACATTAAAGATATAGTGTTTTTTTTTGAAGTTACTCTATATTCGATTATGAAGCTTAAACTGTATGTTTTTTTCATTTTTGTCTGTATGTCTGTCAGTCTGTATCTTAGCCACGCATCACGCCGCCGGAACTACTGAATGAATTCAAAAGAAACTTGGTATGATTTGAGTTCGTACTACGAGGTAGGACATAGCATACTTTACATATCGAAAAATGTATTGGTTATTATTTAGGGGTTGAAACTTATTTAAAAGAACACGTACCACGCTGAAAGTAATGGACGGGTTTTGATGCAACTTGGGACTGTCTTAAGTTATATGATGGGTTAAAATTGAGGACAGGTTTTATCCCGAAAAAGTAAAGGGTTTCTGCGGGATATGGCTCCAAAGTTATGCTAATATTTAAGTAATATAAAATATTTTTTGGATGGTTCTCTATATTCGATACTGAAGCCAAACTTTTATGCTTTTTAATTTTGTCTGTCTGTTTGTCCGTATCTTGACTGCGCATCGCACCCAAACTACTAAATAAATTCAAATGAAAAAAATACTCTTGGGTGCTTAAAAGAGGTATTGAACATTTTTTTTTTGTTAATCGTTTCTTTATTTGTCTGTATGTATGTTTGTTCACGCATCACGTTAAAACTACTGGACCGATTGCAATGCGGTTTTCATTGTGAGATAGCTTAGAGTTTGATTTAAGTCTGGTGTAATTGGTATCTCAATACGGTGAGTAAGAAGCCGAGCAATTGATAAAGTATTTTTGACGGCTGAAGAAATTTTGGTCAAATGTTGGTATATTGGTCCTGGAATAGCACATTATGGTACTTTGAACCTAAAGAAAAGAACACGCGTGCGAAGCCGCGGGTACAGCTAGTTCTAAATATTTTTCGTCCTCTTCCAAGAAACCATGCATTTTCGTCTTATCGCCTGCTTCCCAGAATATACATCTTCCAGGTTCCAGATCCAGCTTCATTGTTGATTAGGTGAGTGGCTTTAAAAATACAACAACTCATCAAGGATGTTTAAAAAACATGGCCTCCTCATCGCCAAATTGACATTAGAGCACCACAAAATGACATTAGAGCACCACAAATTGACATTAGAGCACCACAAAATATGCCAATCCGCTCGTATGGTCAAGCCTCACTGTTTTAATGATTTTAGCATTAACTCCTGCTTATCGAGAACATAATTCTTCTAAAGGAAAAGTTTGGATCACGGACGGCACATGAACAAGGCTCATACGAAAAAAAGATGACAATTTGTATGACAATGTAGTGGTCATGGTAGCATGTGCCACGCAGAGGTACGGATGATGCGGGTTCAAGTCCCGTCCATATACAAACTTTTCCTTTAGAAAAATATTGTATATTTATATATTCTTGACACACACATTAACTACAAAACACATCCACTACAATGTAAAGTTTTTAATACTCAACATGGCATCTACGAATGCAATGTTTAGTTATCTCGTACCTACTCGTACAAAAAACAACAATAAGCTAATGTTTGATTTAAATATAGATGTTCTGTATTTAAATTGACACCAAAATTAGTATCCTAGCTTCCAACAAATTATAAATTCATTAGAACCTTTCATAGATGTAACAAATACTGTAGATGAAGCTCTTGATACGTATCAAGAAAAACTGAACCCACAGTGTCGTCAGCAAAAATAGGTATCTTATTTGCTTAAAAACTGGGGATTTGGGTAAAGCTCCTTTGATCTGATAAAATACTGGAACCCAGCTGAAGAAAGTACTTTACACGCGCGCGACTGCATGATAAATCCTAGCCAGATTTGCTTTATAAAACTGTATAGACGATGGCGATGGAGAAACTTTTCAACTTTTAATAAGCTAACTGTTAGTCGCCATAGGTCCCAAATGAATGTATCGATTTTGATACAGTTTATTTATTTGAAAGCTGATATGATCGAGATAATTCCTAGCTATAATGGGGGGAGAGGTCGGCGGTTATATAAATGTTTAATTTGGGCTTGTTGGTAAATGCATCAGAACACAAATTTTTTGCTTCAAATAATTATAAAATGGTTGATCTTATTCTGACGATAATGTTGTTTCGAAGTAGTGCATTATTTTTTCATTCATACGAACTTTGCTCATAATTAATTAAAAAAAAAATACAAACCATACAAAAAAAACTTGAGAACCTATAGTTAAATATTTAAACGGGACTTAATCGCGCTGAAAACTTAAATTATATAAGATATTATTATTGAGAACCTAAATTATAACTTTCTTATCATGTAGGTAGGATCAAATACTTTCTAATAATACAGGCTAATTACGTGACTCTCGCAATCAGGATCTGTTTTTAAATACAAATTTGAATTAGCATATACAATTTTTTCTATTACCACGTCACTTCATTCAAGTCTACAGTTAATCGCAAAAAAAGCATCATAAGTTCTTCTAAGATACTTATTAACAAAGCTCTTGATGTTTTTTGACAGACTTGTTATTATATTGTTTCCATGGGAACAGTTTCTTACAGCAAATAATCAACATTATCCATTTTTCCCGTAACAGAACAGCTAAACACTAAACATAACATTCTGAATTGTAAACTTTAAAGTTATAGAAACACTGATTAAATTATCTGTAAGTACTCTTTATAATACCGTTTTCTTTTTACAATACCTTCATTATAACCTAGAGAATAAGCCATGCGTTCGAAGCCGCGGGCATCAGCTAGTACTTATAATAAAGCAATACGAATGAAAACGTCTGTACAATGCAGATAATTAAAAAAAACCGTATAGTACTTAGAATAAGCTAGAATAGAACAAATTTTTTTAAATAGTGTCCGTCTGTTTGTCTGTTTGTTTTTTTGTTAGTTCGCGCATCACGTAAAAACTACAAGATCGATTGCGATTGCGGTTTTCCCTGTTGGATAGCTTAGGGTTTGACTTAAAAACTGGGGTACTTGGTATCTTAATCATGTGATAAGATGCTGAGCAGTCGATAAAAAACTAATTGACGACTAGACGAACTTTGATGAAATGTAGTATACTGTACTTTACCTTTAGGTACTTTTGGTCCTGGAATATAACACATATGGGTTACTTTTAAATGAAATAACCACGCGGGCAATGACGCGGGCAGAGCTAGTGCCCAATATAGAAGTTCCCTAGTCAGGACCCAAAACTGAATGCAGCAACCATGTCACGATAAAACTTTACACCGATTATCACAATAAAATGCGTACACAATATTTCTTATCAGTTCTGTTGACCGTTGAAGAGTTCCTTTATCTGGAGCTACTCCTGGATGTCTGTTCAGGTCATGCTTACAATAAAATGCATAGTCATCAGAAGTGAACCAACATGTACAATTTCAAGTCCGTTACCTATGTAGAAGTGGTTCCTATTCAGCTTGCAAGATTTGACCTAAACAAAGTATCATAAAAACATTGCAGCAATTGCAAAGCTTTTAAAATATATTCACTGTACATTACAGATAATTAGGGATCGTTGCCGTGTTGTCCTCAGTTATAGGACCACCCCTTATCATCCCGCGGGTGCTGTGAGAACCAATAAAGGGAACTCGGGAAATGGCAAGCAGCATTTTTAACAAAGATACGGGTGTTATAAGTGTAGGGTGTGTATTCGTGTGTGTCTGTCTGTGGCATCGTAGCTCCCAAACCAATGGACCAACTTTGATGCGGTTTTTCTGTTTGAAAGCTGATGTGATAGACATGATGACATGATTCTTAGCTATAATGAGGAGACAAACCCTAACAGTAGAGGTATTTCGTTAACTCATGCATAGGAATTATGAGAATCTTGCTTTCTGAGAAGGAAATTCACCCGATTAGTGTTTGAAATGTTATGGCAGCGTTTGTGAGTCAACATTGAGCCTGAGGAGTGTCGCTGTGGTTTGTTATTCTGTGGCGCGGGTCTGGACTGCTTCAATAAACTCAGATAAAATAAATGTATTCAATAAATTCAATAAACGAATAACAACAGTGCATGGGTAACGATAATAATTGTTAGCTTTTGACAGAAGCGATATCGATATTGATTTTCGTCGGTATCTGTACTTTGCGACCAATTTCGGTTGTAAAGTTATTGCTACCGATGTCAAGACTGTAGCCCCAGTTCCAAATAACTTCAATGTTGAAGTTTGAAAGTATTTGTTAAAGTTATTGTGAGATTTAAGGATAAGAAACGTTTTTCGTACTTTCCCACAACTTTGCAAATTGGCGCATGACATAATAAAGCATTATAGCGATATGTTTGTACTAGCTGTGCCCGCAGCTTAGCCCGCGTGGTCATTTCATTTAAAAGTAGCCGACACGTGTTATTCCAGCATCAAAAGTACCTACAAAGTACAATATTATTCTACATTTCTTCAAAATTGGTTCAGCCGTCAAATAGTTATTTAATCGATTGCTCAGCATCTAATTATCGGAATAAGACTAGCGCGCACTGCCTTGCGTTTTTATGTGCATATTATATATGTGAAGTACGGAGTGTCATAGAAGTGTAAATATTGCGATGAAATAAACGCTAGAATAAACGCACCGCGTTCCACCGCAAGTTCGTTCAAGGCCTAAGATACCAAGTACCCCAGTTTTTAAATCAAACCTTGTAAGGCGTCTTAGTACGACGGGCGGTAAGGTAACGAATGACGTGCAGCGTGCAGATGAAAAAAAAAAAAAACATACATACAGCCGAACATATAACCGTCTCCTTTTGTGAAGTCGATTAAAAAGTACGTAGATCGTATAAGTTACGTATATTCAGAATAGGTTGATCTATATATATTTATATATAGATATATATATTCGGGACATTTCCACACCAATTATCTAGCCCCAAACTAGGATACCCTGTGCTATGGGCATTAGATAACGGATAAACATACATAGATAAGAATATTACATCCATGACTTGGAACAAACATTTCTGCTCATCAGACAAATGATTGCACCTTGCAGGATTCGAACCCGCGACTGTTCAATTTCGTACCTAGGATCTCTAGCCAAGAGACCAACCGGTCGTCAGAGTAATACGATTCGATATCAACCGGACAGTAGGCAATTCAACAGACAACTTCCAGTCGCAAGGGCTTGAGAGCTGGAGGTCGTGCTGAGGCAAAGCGCTAAAGCTAGAGCTAAACTGAGCCGAATTCGAAAAATTTACAGAGTCGAATTTAGCGGGACCCTTGGTTGCAGTGAATGAAACGCTTGCGTGTTTTAACGTCAATCAGCGCCATCTAGTTAAATCGGAGGGAGAACTTTGATGCGTTTAGTTTATGCGCTTGAGTTGTTGATGCTGGTAAATTATGTAGTGTTACAACCTTAATTATCTTCTTTGTACAGTCTTTTTTGTTCTTATAGCAGTCTTTTTTGTTAATAAAGCATTATTATAAGTTCAGATACTACCCTCTCTAGTGTAGAAGTCCTACAATAAAAAGATTTATGCCATCTTAAGGAAGTAGGATACTCCATTGTGCTAAACTCGTACTCTAATATCTAAGAACTATCTCGATTACCTCAGCTTTCAAACATAAAAACCGCACCTAAATCGGACCATTCGTTTGGAAGCTACGATTCTCACCCCTTTTTCTCACCTCCCCCTCCCCCTCCCCATATAGCTAAGAACCATCACATTAGCTTTCAACCAAAAAACGCATAAAAATCGGTACATTCGTTTGGGAGCTACGATGCCACAGACAGACACACACACACACACACACACATAGAAGCACAGTACAGAGTTTAGTATGTAAAAGTATTTTAAAAAAGTTGAAGCATTACACGTTTGCAACTCAAAAAGCACAAGCCTCAGATTATATGAAAGAGGCAGAGGTAACGCGTGGAATTCGAAAATGAGGACACAAAGCAAATACAAATTGAAAAGCTAATACAATTTCGAATCATTGCAAAGTGTCGTGATTCTAGTAAAATACTGAAATTTGTATTTTTTTACTTTGCCATGACTAGTTACGCAAACACAACCCACTTACTCAAAATTATAGTAGACTAGCTGTGCCCGCGGCTTCGCTCGCGTGGTCATTTCTCTAGGTTAAATTATTCTATGTAATATTCCAATTACAATAAACATTTGATCAAAATTCCTTCAGCCGTTTAAAAGTTTTTTATCGATTGCTCGGCATCTAATCATTGGATTACGATACCAAGTACCCCAGGTCTTGGTCAAACCCTAAGCTATCCAACACTGAAAACTGCATCGCAATCGGTCTAATAGTTTTTACGTGATGCGCGAACAAACAGACAGACACGAATTTTAAAAATGTTTTATTCTTTTTCAGTAGCTCAGACCAATTTTTTAAAATTATCTTCTTTGTACAGACTTTTACGTTATTATTGCCTATAGCTGTGCCCGCAGCGTTGCTCGCGTGGTAGTTTTTCTGGGATATAATGATCCTATGAATTATTCCAGTACCAAAAGTACCAATATAGGTACCTACCTCGAGTGTTAACAACCTTCAGTGGCGATCCGACATGGTCGTGATAGGTTAGAAGACGAAGGCGGGAGCGAAGCGTAGCGAGCATAAAGCCCCATTATAGCTAAGAACCATCTTGTTTACATCAGCTTTGAAACATAATAACCCGCAGTTAAATTGGTCCATTCGTTTGAAAGATACGATTCACACCCCCCCTTTTTTCAACTCCTCCCCCCCCCCCCCCTCCCATATAACAAAGGAACATGATGAACCATCTCGATCACATTAGCTTTCAAACAAAAAAACCGCATCAAAATCGGTCCATTGGTTTGGGAGCTTTTTATAAGGATGCCACAAACAGACACACACACACACACACACACACACACACACACACACACACACATACACACCCTCTCACACAGTGATACACACCCTAAACTTATAATACCCGTCTCTTTGTTCGGGGGTTAAAAATGTAAAACAGTAAGCAGTTTAGTTAACAATAAAAACAGCTGCAAGAGGTCGCTTTTTTATGAGGGAATGTAAATTATGTATGATAATTTATTTCTTTTTTAAACATACACTTCAGGTAAAACTAACAAATTTACAAATTAAAAAAAACAAAGTAATTTGACAGAATTCTTTTCTGGTTCTGAGTTTTTTCTAAATTATCTGAATTTGAATTATTGTGACCTATTTTGTTGTAACAATTTGACGATTTAATTCAGGAAAAAAAATAAGCATTGAAATTGTAAAAATAACGCATAAAATATGTAAATGCATAAAAATATGAAACAAAACATTTCATTAAGTACGTGATTTCGATCCACGCACGTCTGGGTTGGCAGGCAGAAATGCTCCCGTTAAACCAGACAGTATAGTGGCGAGAGCGTCGAAATTATGATACCCTTTTAATGTTTTATTTATATTACATTTAAATTACCATAACTTTGAATACCTATCCCGCAGGAACCCTATATTTTTTGGGGATAAAAAGAATCCATAATTTTAATATGTACTTTGACTGTGCCAAGTTACATCAACCTCTGACCAGTAGTTTCAGCGTAATATGTGTTCTTTGAAATAACTTTTAACCCCTATCTTGCGGGAACTCATGTTTTTTTCGGGATAAAAAGTATTCTAAATATTAATCCATAACATAAGCTATGATTGTGCCAAGTTGCATCAAAATCCATCTGGTAGTTTCAGCGTGATGCGTGTTCAAAGAGACAGACAGCCAGACAGACAGACAGACAGACAGACAGACAGACAGACAGACAGACAAAAATTAAAAAAATATCCTTTTTGCACTTTATATCGATTTTGAAGTTTATCTAAATTATAATTTTCAAAAAATATTTAATGTACAGATTTAGCCTAGTTACAGTTTTATTATAGTATATATAGAATATATAGATTTTCTATTTTGTATTTGCTTTAGTGGCTTAAATTTTGTGTTTAGCGCGTGACATCTGCCCATTCCTTCAATCTGAGGTACATGTATACAGCATACTCCAGATAAACTTAGCAATGTTTGTGTATCAGAACCGGCTCGGGCTTGATATTAAAGTTGATGGATGCATTTAAATATTCAGAAAATAAGTAATTGCTTATAATTGCTTGCCATTTATTACGCGACTTTTACAAAGGGCCAATCGTGGCTCCGCAGTTAAATAAATTAGTTTTGAATTGTTCTGTGCGAATATGACATTGACATTACTCAAACTGTGCAGTTTGATAGCTTGTAATTAAAATTTATAGCGCAAATAGAAGATGAAGTACTTCGGTTACTTTCGACTTGTTGAAGTCGCTCAACTTCAGTTTATTGGTTTTACAACTCTAGGGCTCTCACAATGGTCTCATATTTACAGACATATAAGCTTAATTTACAGGCTTGTGTACTCATTTACTTAAAGTGCTCGAAAGGAATACTATAACAAAATAATCTTATACCAGTCGTTGCAAAATATCTTAAAATAGTTACAGCTTCTTTCCAATCACTACTTTGCACTTTTTACAAAAAAGAATATCTGGGACGACAGTTTATATATACTGTTAAAAAAGGGAATATTGAATGTTTATAAATGTAATGTAAGACGGGCTTACAAGCTAAGCGAAAAATTTGAAGCATGTAGTACCTGCCACGGAGGCCAAACTTCACAAACTTGGTAAAGGCATGTGCCACGCAGAGGCACAGAATAATGCGGGTTCGAACCCCGTATGTGATTAAAATTTTTCGTTTAGAAAATTATTAGGTAATATTGAATTTTGTTTTTACATAATTCTAATGTCGTAGCGATATTGCAGAAGTCATCATTTCATGAAATGGTCGATAATTTAATCAAATAGTTCTTTTTAATGTAATGGCCAGCTAATACTGACCATATCGTTCAAACATCAACGTTTAATGATATTTCAACCCAATTTTGGCCATATAATAATAAATAATCCTCCCGTGGATGTTGTAAAATCTCTAAGACTTGTTTCAAAAGTCCGTAACAGTAACATAATCTACAAAACTTTGAAGCCTAATAACAATTATTCCTGTCTTAAACTGTAAGTTAACTTAACTGTTATTCCAGTCTCAGACTAACAGGCCAGGAATAAATTTCTCAGGAAATGATGCTAAATTACTAGCGATATTTTTGGCCTAAAGACGCCGTGAATTTTACTGACATAAAACTATGTATGGGAGTTCGCCATTTTTCTTTCATCAAAATCTGTCCATTCCTTATCGCGTGAAAGCTCCCCGAAGAAACAAACATACAAACAAACAGACAACGTTTCACTTTTATATATTGGTGTGGATAATAAAACAAACAAAAGAGAAAAGTTTATAAAATAAGACATTATTATAAGTATTTGCCTTAGAAATTTTATTCTGCTCGAAATTTAGACAAGGTACATCATTTTTTAAGAATTTAGCTTCTTTTCTTTTTATTTTATAGACCTATAATATATATTTTTATGACTTGTTTTCATAATAATGTAGCAGAGCTTTCTCAGGATATTTATTTCAGATATTTCCGTCCAGTTAACCTCTGTGTAACTGTTGTCGTGAAAACTGTTTAAAATCTTTAAAATTATTGTTTTCTATCTGTCGAACGTAATAAGGCTGTGAGTGAAGGTTGAGCCATTTTCATAATGAGATACAGCTGGGAAGAATTGTATCTCCTGCCTTTTACAGGGAATAAGCAATAATTGCGTTGTGTGCCGAGTCTCTTTAATTTTGCCCATGGTTTGGTGCAAAGTATCTGAGAGATATATTTTTTATATTTGAGCAATTGTTTATGAATCTGAGTTTATATTTAGCCGTGAGCATAAAGATATTATGTAGTTTCAACAAAGGCTTAATTGCAATCTTTTAAAAAAATCGTTAGAGCTGTGGCAATTTCTGAAGAGCCACGTTTACTCTCTGCCGAGGTTCGTACCGCCTGGGTGCCCTTGAGCAAGTGAGCAAAAAATTAACTTTGTTTTTATGCGCCTTCTGCGTCACGCATTGCGGCGGAGCGCTTTTGCGCCCGCCCCACCACCGGTGACGCTGTAGAGGTCAGCTATAGACCAACAGCACAAAACTTTCTAAAAAAAAAAAGTTTACTCTCTGTCTCTGGCAAAGTGAAGCAAAAACATCCTCGAGAAGAAATATTATGGACTGTAAAATTATACACTGATAAGCGACATTTATAGAAAATAGCTCCTTCTTCGGCAAATGTATCACTTGTTGTAGATCGATAGATGCACAGACTAATTTGTTATCTGTCAAAGCTCTTTTTTTGTTTTCTTCTTTAAATTTTCTAACGGTATCTTTTTCTAAAATATAGCTGGTATATTTCTCTCGTAACTCATCTTTCACTTTAGTGGAGCATTTTTTGAATACAATGCAAAGGCTGCACCGGCCCTTTTCCCTTAATATAGGGCTGTTCGTGACGCCAAATATTATAAACAGTACAGTCGTCAATGGGAGTGACTCAATTTACGCCTATAAGTCACGATTCTATTCACTGCTTTTTGAGATAAGCTTTGTGACTATTTAGAGAAAATATATAGTTACAGAAACGCCTCTTTGTGACGATATAAAGTATAAAAAGGTGAACATTTTGGTATATTAAACTCATTTTAGACTTTTTATGAGATACGCTTGTATGTTACGTGAGCGGCGATATAATATGTACTATGAGGTGTGCCCAGTCCGGGCACATATATCTTGCTATTCTCGCAGGGCGGATTTCCCGACACGCCAATTTGAATGAAGAACTCATCCGTCGGGCCTTTGTCAGTACTGGAGTTCCGTCATTCTCAGATTCAAACGGCCCGATGCGGAAAGACGGCAAGAGGCAAAGTCGTCACATCTTCCTTGGAAGATGGGACGGCCTTTATTTTGGGATACAACTGGTGTTGATACGTACCTTGGCGCCGTTTCACCTTCCAGAGAGAATAATTCAGACTGGCGGCGCTGCAACCAAAGCAGAAAACCTCAAGCGGCGCAAATATGGGAACCTCGCAGGGTTAACATGTTTGTGCCGTTTGGGGTTGAATCTTTGGGCCCGTGGGGGCGGCGGCCACGAAAATTACAGGGACTTGACAAAACGTTTGGTGGACGTGACATGTGACCAGTGTAATGTTGGGGCTACATGGTAGAATCAAATTCAAGTACTCTCATTCTCAATTAAAACCGTTTATTGTCTAAAATATTATCTATTCTATATATATATATATATATATATATAGAATAGATATTATCTATTCTATATATATATATATATATATATATATATAGAATAGATAATATTTTAGATATATATATATATATATATATATATACTTATAATAAAACTGTAACAGGTCCAATTCTGTACATTGAAGATATTTAGTACATTTTTTTGGGGGGCTGTTCTAGATTTGATACTGAAGCCAAAACTGTATTTTGTATCATTTTTGTCTGCCTGTCTGTCTGTCTGTCTGTCTGTCTGTCTGTCTGTCTGTCTGTCTGTCTGTCTGTCTGTCTGTCTGTCCTGTCTGTCTGTCTGTATCTTGGCTAGGCATCACGCCGAAACTACTGAATGAATTCAAATGAAACTTGGCATAGTTTGAGCTCATACTACGAGGTAGGACATAGGATACTTTTTATCCCGAAAAGTTAAAGGGTTTCCGCAGGAAAGGGGTTGAATGATTTTTATAAGAACACATATCACGCTGAAACTACCGAACGGATTTTGATACAACTTGGCACAGTTATAGTTTATATGATGATTGAAAATTAGGGATACTTTTTATCCCGAAAATGTAAAGAGTTTCTGTGGGATAGGGGTCCAAATTCTGTAAATTAAAGAAATGTAGTATTATTTTTTTGAGTCTGTTTTGTATCAGGTACTAAAGCCAAAACTGTTTTATTTTTCTTTTTTCTGTCGGTCTGTCTGTCCGTCTGTCTGTATCTTGGCATAGCATCACGCCGAAACTACTCAATGAATTCAAATGAAACTTGGTATGATTTGAGTTTATACTTCGAGGTAGGAAGGACATTGGATACTTTTCATTCCGAAAAAATTAAAGGTTCTCGCAGGATAGGGGTGGAAAGGTATTTAAAAGAACACGTATCACGCTGAAACTAATGGACGGATTTTGATGCAAGTTGGCACAGTCATAGTTTATATGATGGGTGAAAATTAAGGATACATTTTAATCCGAAAAAAAATGAGGTTCCTTCGGGATATGGGTTCAAATTCTAAACATAGAAGACATTTGTTTTTTTTTATGTTTGGTAGTATTCTATATTGAAACCGAAACTGTTATTTTTTCATATTTGTCTCTCTGTCTGTCTGTATCTTGGCCGCGCATCACGCCGCTGGAACTATAGAATGAATTTAAATGAAACTTGATATGATTTGAGTTGCTACTACGAGGTAGGACATAGAAAAAAATACATAGGAAATAGTAAAACTTAAAGTGGTTCCGCAGGATAGGGGTAGAAAGTTATTTGAAAGAACACGTATCACGCTGTAACTACTGGACGGATTTTGATGCAACTTGGAACAGTCATCTATCTATACTTATAATAAAGCAATAGGTACGAAAAATACTGTACAAAGAAGTCAAATTAAAAGAATGGTCTAGGGTACTCTAAAATAAGCTACAGAATATTTTTTTTATTTTAATTTTCGTCTGTCTGTTTGTCTGTATTTTTGAGCATCACGTTAAAACTACTGGACCGATTGCTATGTGGTTTTCAATGTAGGATAGCTTAGGGTTTGACTTAAAAACCGGTGTAATTGATATTTGGCGATTAGAAGCCAATTAATTGATAAAAATATTTATGAGGTCTGAAGAAATTTTGATCAAATGTTGGTATATTGGTATTTTTGGTCCTGGAATAGCACATTATGGTACTTTTAATATAAAGATTACCACGCGTGTGAAGCAACGGGTACAGCTAGTAACAAATAAAATTATAAATAGTCATACAAATTACATTAGTAAGCAAAAAGTAAGGTGTGAGTGAACACATACATAGCTACTTGTATATATGCATACTTCACCACCCACGGTAGAAAGAAAAAAAATGTTACACAGTTTTTTTTTATTACGTTCTCAAATACACTACAAGACTTAATTTCTATTATAATGTATCAAAACTGACGATACGTTATTAACGCCCTACTTAGAGTTAAAATCAATTAAAATAACCTACTCAAAGGTAATAAGGCCTTGTACTATTTTTATGAATTAATTCTACCTTATTATTAAAACTTACTTTAATTAATTCCGAATGCTTTTGAGCTTTGGTGAAACATAAAATCGTCCTTTCATTTTCGTAACACGTTAAATGTACCTTTTCCCTAACATTCAACTCATTTGGGATACTAATACTCATACATTTACCGTGACAACTTTCCTTAGTGTATTCCGATTTCTTTATCAATTGCGGACCGATATTGAAAATTATTTTTTGTTTGCAAGTGTATACTCTCCAGGTGGTCCCATATAAATTGTATCAAAATTGGTTTAGTAGTTTTTCGAGAATAAACCGGTTTTTAACCCCCGAACAAAGTGACGGGTGTCATAAGTTTAGGATGTGAATCACTGTGTGTCTATGTGTGTGTGTGTGTGTGTTTGTGTTTGTGTTTGTGTTTGTGTGTGTGTGTGTGTGTGTGTGTGTGTGAGAGTGTGTGTGAGTGTGTGTGTGTGTGTGTGTGTATGTGTCTGTCTGTGGCATCGTAGATCCCATACGAATGGACCTATTTTGATGCGTTTTGTTTTGTTTGAAAGCTGATGTGATCGAGATGTTTCTTAGATATATGGGGAGGGGGAGGGGGAAGGGGAGAGATGAGAAAAGGGGGGAGAAAATCGTAGCTCTCAAACGAATGGACTGATTTAGCTGTGGTTTATTTGTTTGAAAGCTGGGGTAAATCATCCAGATGATTTATCATCCAGATAATTTACCCCAGCTACCCCCATAGCTATAATGGGGGGGGGAGGGGCAGGGGGGAACGGGTGTGAGGATCGTAGCTCCTAAACAAATGGACCGATTTTGATGAGGTTTTTCATGTTTAAAAACTGATGTGATCGAGATCGTTCTTAGCTATATGGGAGAGGGGAGAGGAGGAGTTGGGGGGCAGGGGGTACGGGGGTGACAATATTAGCTCCCAAACGGATGGAACGATTTTTATGTTTGAAAACTATAGTAATCGAGGTTCTTCTTAGCTATAATGGGGGGTGAGAAGTCGGGGGTTACATATTTTTTTAATTTGTGCTTGCTTGTGCTTGTTTTGTGCCATTTGATTTTGCGTTTATATTGCCACAAATCTGTAAGATTTCTAAGCCGATTTGAATTTTATTCAGAGAGTAGACTTTCAGGGTAGTCCCATATAAACTTCATCAAAATTGGTTCAGTAGATTTTTTTTTGTGTTTGTTTGTTAATCCATTTGAAGTCGTTTTTTTGTACCATGGTATTTTGTACAGCATTTGTTTTTACCCGAATGAGGAGGGTTATGTTTGTTTGTTTGTTTGTACGTTTCTAAGGCGTGTCCTACAGCCTAAACGGCATGATGAATTTTGATAAATTAGGTATCATTGGATTTGCCTTGATCACGGAGTGCTATAGAATATATGAAATGCCAAGAAAACTGATATGGCGGCTTACAGCTGCCATATTTTATTTCCGATGGAACAAAAAATTAGTAAAACCTATAGTGGGTATCAAAATGAACGTCTTTAAAATAATATTTCAAAAATACATAGAGAATTCTTGTAATTAAATAGTAGCCATTGTCTTTAAGCTTCTTACAAAATTTCCAATTTTATTTTGACTATTAGTCTAATGTTGCAATTGCAACTATTAAAGTAAAGTAAATTATGTAAGTAAATAAGAAACAATAAATTGATATAAATACTAGCTACGCTCGCGGTTTCACCCGCATCCCTCAGGAACCGTGCATTTTTCCAGGTTGAAAAGTATATTTGTATTAATCCAGGGTAAGCTATCTCCATACCAAATTTCATTCAGATCAGTTTAGTTATTTTTTCTTTTGTTTAAGAAGAAGTAGTGGTGTGTGTGCTATGCAATCCAACGACAACCAAATTAGATCCTCGGCTCCGCACCAATTACTTATAATAAGATAGATGTGTGCAGAGTTGCCATCGCTCCGTACTTCAGAAGGCGCGTTCAGCCGTTACTGATAGCAGTCGATAAGCCAACTCAGAGGCCTTAGGGCGGCCTGACGTACTTTGGCGTCATAGGTCGGTGGCACTGCCTCACTGGCACAGGCTGGATTTTTGAGACGGGACAGCAAGGTCAGGCACCTTACCTAACCCTTAATGTCCCGTCTCAAAAATCCAGCCTGCATACATTTACTCACGGTGTTAACACAAATACATGTTAAACGTCTCAGACTTATTTTTATATTTTTAACCTCTTGTTTCCCGCTGCTAGGCAAAGGCCTCCCCATATCCTTCCATGCGTGTCATCCAGAACTAGGTCTTGCCAACCAATTCTGTAAACATTTAGGTCATCACGCCACCTTTTTCGAGGCCAAGCACGACGTCGACCATTTGCAGGCTCCCATTGAGTGGTGACTTTTGCTACCTCGGCGGATGCATACGGACCACATGTACGGGCCAGTCCCACTTCAGCCTAGTACTCTTAAAACCAGCATCAGTGATGCCAGTTTTGGAGCGCAATGTACCGTACTCAGACTTATTACCACAGAAAAAATAATAGTACTGTACTCCCAAACAAATTTGGAAATCTCAGCCTATGTTACTTCCAATTAAACCCCTTAGGTGAAAACAAGGGCTGTTTCAGAACCAAACGGTCGAGCAATGAAAACTGATGCCGTATAGAGAGATTCACTTGGAGTGGCTCTAATGAGCCCCCGTCTCCGTGCGCCATTACTCACGGCGATGTATCCTTTTGACACTCCAGTAAATATCCGCTAAGATATTATTTCGAAACCTACCCTCCAGAATCGACCAACGGTACTTAATAATAAAGCTTGTATTGCTATGTGCTGGGATACCCATTGTAGCAGAAATTAGTAAAAATCGTGAGACCTTGGAAACTTTTCCTTAGAAGGAACATTTGACACGGTGCAAGCTTCAATTTATACGGTTCAAGAATTAGGCACATAAATAACAAAAGATCATTGTTATTTATTGTTAGAGTAGAAACATACTTTTTTCAGGTCTGTTTAATTTACCCGCGAGAGCGGTGTTGAGGCATTTTTCATTTGCAAATATAATATTGGGACATTTGTAGCAGTTTGTTTTTCACCCGCTCATTTTCCTCGCAACTTCTGCTTTTTCATCACTTTAAATAGCGATGGTGGCCTAACGGTTATTTAGTGCAATTTAGAATCCAACGATACCGGGTTCAAAACCTAGGCTCCGCGCCAATGACTTTCTGAGTTATGTGCGCTTTTCCATCGCTCCGTGCTTCGGAGGGCACGTTAAGCTGTCGGTCCCGGCTGTTATTGATAGCAGTCGTTAAGCCATGTCAGAGGCCCTCGGGCGGCTTGATAAACTCTGACACCAGAGGCCAGCACTACCTCATACGACAAACAAACAAACAATCACTGTAAATTCGTTGTTCATTCATCATCGTAAACATAATGTGTTCTGTGTAGTTTACTTATGTT
Organism: Alsophila aescularia; assembly: GCA_946251855.1. Classification (NCBI taxonomy): domain Eukaryota; kingdom Metazoa; phylum Arthropoda; class Insecta; order Lepidoptera; family Geometridae; genus Alsophila; species Alsophila aescularia. Next base: position 9,300,802 of record OX276378.1, on the reverse strand, counting down.
TATGCTGATACATTTAGTGGCCGTTCTATAAATAAACTAGTTGGTAAACTCCGGCGTTACATTGCAAACATTCATATTAAAATAATCGAAGAAAAATAACCTTATATAATTAAAAAGAACTACGCGTTCCTTCGGGCTAGGAGGAGTTCCTTCGGCTAATGGTGCCAATTAGAAATAAGAGTCAAATCTCTTCCCAGCCACCCCAAATTCTAAAGTCAACCCATATAGTCTACATCCGCCAAACTGAATTCAGATCAATGATAGAAAATTAAAAAACGGACAAATGCGAGTTGAACTCGCATGGAGAGGATTCCGTACATTGAATATATTATCTCACAATATTCAGAAATTTACTATGTTATTATAAGACTTTAGACTTAATACAGGTATTCGTGTATAAGTAAAGAACTATTTTCAGCATTTTCATCATAATTTTAGGCCCAGCCGTTTCGGAGACAAGTGTCAATTTTCTTGAACAATAGAATTGATAATACTAAATTATACAAAAAATGACTTTCACAACAAGCCCTTTCATTTGATATGTACACACACGGCACAGTTTGCATAACTATTTTTTGTTTTCTAAATTGTCCTCATAAGTGGCCCCCGTTTTCTAAATTAATTAATTTATTTTAGTCGTCCGTGTTTGGGTCAAAGGAATTCATAATGTGAACCAATTTTCATCATAACCGTCCAGTAGATTCCGACAGACATACGAGTGATCGGCACCTTTTTTATGAAATATAAATAATAACCTACCAGTAGGTTGTTTTAGGATACCGCAAGTTCGAATAAAAAAAAATTGGGTAGGACCAACACTTATCTAAATGGAACTACCGTGAAATGAAAAGAATATACATATTATTACAATTAAGAGAAAATAAAAAACAAGGAAATCATCAAAGTAAGAGAAAAAACACGATTGCCCTGTCAAAAAAACGAACTCTTAAAAAAAACTCTATGCTCGGAAAAGATTTGGATGTATGGGGTATCGTTAGAATCCTTATCTAACGATATCCCATACATCCAAATCTTTTCAGGTATTTAAAAGTAATGGTGGAATAAAGAAACTCAGATACATACATACATACATGAACCCTGAAAACATTACACTCCTTCATTGGGTAGTCGTGTAAAAAAAGCATCCAAGATTCTAGAATCAGTCTGTACTGACAACATTGTACCTTCCTAAACGAAAAATGGAAGGTACCCACTAAAATAACATGATTTGACTTGCTGAGAAAAGAAGTCACGAGTTTCTCTCGTGGCGGTAGACAGACTAGAAAGCGTAAAAAAGGGGAAAAAAGCGTTTTTAGTGGCACTGATTTCTGGGCAGTTGTTATCGGGAATGTAGAATGAAACCTCAAATCAATAGAATGTGAAGGAACTAACAAAGGTAACAAAGGTGCCAACTCCTACCGAGTGTGTTGAGGGCGAGGAAGGAACCAGCGGTAAATTTGGTTAGGAACCTAGGCAAATTAATACATTGGCGACACTAGTACATAATCTCCCAACTTTTAAATAGATCTATGGCTCAACTAGATACTATTCCATAACTTGATAACAAAGAGGCCCTTAGCCTAACGAACCTAAAACATAACTCTGACTGATTCAACTTTGCCCGAATACAATTTTATTTCGAATGCAAATTAGTTTATTCCGTTCAAGTCACTGAGTCGTTCAATGAAATGTGAACTATATTGCTAGACTACCAATAAATACTAATGCATCTACATAAAATCCCTACATATAAAAAAGCCTAATATAGATAAAAAAAAGAGCGTTTATGAACAGCTGGACGATCCGATACGAAACGTAATTTTGGCTGATCCACGGGTTCCCAAGGGATGGTTCCCGGTTTTTCGGGACGAAAGATAAGTTATTATCGACGTCCCGATTTGGTATAGGTTCGTTCCGTGTCGGAGTGAATTCGGAAGCCCGTTTTGAAAAGTTGTACAATTTCTATATTCTCATTAATATCGACCATGAATTTCATTAGAGGTCTAAATGTTTTTGAAACAATTGGGGAGGCAGAATGTCCTGCTCCCTTCCCTTGTTGAATTTCACCGTTCTGTAATTGATTTAACTAACAATAATCCATAACTTTGTTTTTATGAAACACGTGGGGAGCGCGCCTAACGTGATATCAAACGAATCGATGAATTGCCTTGATATGCGAATGATGTCAGGCGTTATGTTTTCTTAATATGGGTTCATCCAAAAATGCCACTTTTGTCCACATAGTGGGGTCTCTTTAGCCACTGCTGGGGTTGGTTTCCAGTCTGTCTTGGATGAAACCACAAGTTATTGACATCTATCACGAAGAAAAGGTATGCGAAGGGTCACAAAAATGGAGTCCTACGACACCTGGTGCCTTGTTGTTCTTAAGCTGTTTAGAAGCCATTCTTATCTTGTATAATTATGCTGACGTCTGGGATATCTTCGGTATAATGTAGGGTCAAACGGGCTCTTGCATCGCTAGTCATGCTAGGACTACGCGATGAGGTGTATAATTGCCCATAGAACTTCTCGAGATCACTCAAAATCTCTGGCTTCAACGAGACGATGCTGCCACCGTCCGTCTTCAGCTTCGTCAACAGCCCTTGCCCAATAGACAGATCTCTTCTAAACACTTTAGAGCCCTTGTTCCGCTCTATTGCGTTCTTAATGCAATTAGTATTATAGGAACGCAAATCTTGTCGCATAGTCTTGAGATCTGTTATCTGTTTACTGTCCGTCAGCTTTTGACATAAACGCCATACAAAAAGTAACGAGACGTTGGAAAAACGACTCGTTTTATTTTTATAGGAATGGGGGTTAAGCAAGCTGTAATTCGACATATCCACTGAAGACTGCAGCCTCATTTCGCCTCATTCTGCCATAAGTTTGAATGTATGCTCAGAGAATTTCTGTGTTCTATTTTTGTGGTGGGTCTTAAAGAACTCCGATCCGACCGCGTGAACAATTTCCTCCAGCCCGTTTTTATACGCTATAAATTAGCTTCACTTGAATGTTTGTATGTTTGTAACCGACTCCTTTGGACGCTATTTTGACCCACTTTAAACGGTCAGATTTCATTCAAATTTTGCACACCTGTCAAAGACCGATGACAATGCAAAAATACGAAAAAAAAAACTGAAAAGTAGAAAATAAATAATAGTTTAAAAAAAACTACCAAACACGCTTTATATAGGAAACCAAACTAAAAAATAGAAAATAAATTTTAATAGTGTAAATAAGAAAAAAAAAATTATTTAAAAAAAAGCGTGGGGTGCTTTTTAAGATATTATCGAAATGATAATCTTTCTTCTCATATCTGTCAATGAAATATTTATAACTATTGACCCATGCACCCCACGATTTTTTAGAAATGAAACATATTTTTCTTAGTTACACTATTAAAATTTATTTTCTATTTTTTAGTTTGGTTTTCTATATAAAGCGTCTTTTTTAGTTTTTTTAAACTATTATTTTTTAGTTCCACTTTATCGCATTCGGTAAGGATTTGGTAGCGATTTTGGAGTTCCAACTGAAAGCTTCTGGAAGGTTTTGGATTTGGGTAGGCCTTGGCCACACATATCAGTTTGATAAGAATTGATTGTGAAATAAAGGTCAACATTTTAGGATGCATTCATCACATCTGCCAAGCGCGGTGACTATTACAAAACCCTCTTGAAATTAAATATTGTGCAACCGTTCGGTTCTCTGGGGCAGGCCGGTCTATCCCACTAAACCCATCGTGTTGTCCCGTAAGAGGGCTGATGAATGATGATGATGATTTTAGAATGTGCCTTTATTTGTAAGTTTAACTGCTTTTTTTTTTTAGGAATGACTAATGCTGTTGGCCTTATCGGCCTCTACAGCTTGAGCCGGACTTGGGGGCGGGCGCTTACAAGCACTCCGCCGCAATGCGTGACGCAGAAGGCGCACGCCAAAGTTAAAATTTAGACGAACCGCACGAGGGTACCCAGGGGGTACGGCCCTCGGCTTGGACGGCCGTCTGATTACGGGGGTAACGAATTAAACACCCCTGGATCGCTACCGTTAAGTAGTGATCGAGGGGGCCCTGAACAATGGCTAGGTGCCCTTTCATTGATTTTTATAACTGACCACCGATTCGTAATACACCTTCGAGAAGAATCGGCAAGAAACTCGAAAGCGAATAATATCTGACTATGTGTTATGGGACCTTCGACCTCGCCAGCGAGGTCGGTGTCTGTGTCTAAGTGTGTTGATACCCCCTGGCGGGTTGCCAGAGGTGGTCGGATTGGGGTTTAACTGCTTATCTGTCTAATTATTTATTAGTTAACTAGTTCCCCCCCCCCCCCCCCCCCCACGACTTTGTCCGCGCGGACCACTGTTTATCGCGAAATAAAAGCTTTCTGTGTTCTTCGAGGATATTAAAAACCAATGCATAAGTTGGTATAGCCCAACTCTTGATGTTTTTAGACATAATTGTTATTTCCTTTCAATGGCAACCGTTACTTGTAAGAAACTGAAAAAATGTTGATTACTAATCAACATTTTTTCAGTTTTTCCGTGGAATTTTACAATTTCCCGGGATTTAAAAATATCGTATGTTTTATTCCAGGGTATAAGCTATCTCAATTCCAAGTTTTATCAAAATCTGTCCAGCCGTTATGGCGTGAAAGCTCCCCAAACGAACAAACAGACAACGTTTCACTTTTATAATATTGGTATGGACTAACCCGTTAATCTTGCACTCTATTTTTCTACAGCTTTAACTTGACCCAGGGCTATAAAATCTACACTTATAGCAGCAGGCTGATTCCCTGTGGAGTGAGGTTGAGGGATTGCCACCGAGCACCCATTGCGGGTGCGCTTGAAGGTCGTGAAGGTTTTGGAATTCACTAAACAGTTAACGCGCACCCGTCAAGCACCTGCAATCAACACTAATACCAGGAACCCGGTAGCTATGCGGCAGAATTAAGCTAAACCTAGCATACAAATACTTCTACCAGAAATAGGACCTTTCAAATTTGGCGGGTTTTATGTTCGAGTGATTATCTGTGGGTGGCGCGCCAGGCAACCAATGGCGGCAATCAAGCGGCAATCACCCTCCAACCAAAGAGAATATAATCACTACGTTTTAAGAGGCGGGACCTCCCTACTAGCCAATGAAAGCAATTTGGCAGAAATTTATTGGCATCAATGCATCCAACATTACTAACATTAAAGGTCAGACGTTAGCCTATCTTGACAATGCTACCAACCTAACGGATAGAGTAGTGCTTGCTTGCACATATTCTTGGTTTTATCGATATCGATAAAACATGCATGCCCTCGTCCAGGTTTCATATTAATTAAAGACGGTTCCAATAAGCACAACTTTGTTTTCACACAATGCAACGGCTTATTGGATACCCATTGCAACAGGTAACTGTGGAGCCATCTAATAAAAAACTTAGAAATAAAACACTTTTGAACAACGAAACATTTTATTTATAATACTTTTTTACAAAGAAAATATGAAAATTAATTTTGCAAGCATAGGTAAGCTTACCTACTAGTGCTTCACTCTGAATTGAGATCTTGCGATGTACCTACTCTAACTTTATCTCACGCACTCACACTCATAAGTGTATGTTACGACTGGTCTCTATAGGAATGTATGCTAGATCCTCATTTTCTGCATCTGGAAATAAACATGTTGATAAATGTTATGGAAATAAGTTATAGGCAGCCTGACCTAGCCTAAGATAGCTTTATCGATAGTTGATAGTTATTTGACCTTGGGCATCCCTAGTGTTAAAACAATATGAAAATACAAAATGAAAATCATGTAAATTATCATTTATGGTCACGTTGATGGGAGGTGGCACTAAGCAATATCATATTAATGCTTACCGGGGCTGATCAATAGGAAATCATGCCATAAATTTCCTTTTTGTTCTGGTTTTCGCTACACATCTGCTGTAGCTTTCTAAAGTTGGTGGCATTTTAAAATTATCATTTAAACTGGTTTAACACTATAAACTGATGATTCTTCAAAGAAAACACAAAACAGTACGTTATTAACAATAATATGAAATGAAAGTCAATGAACAGACAGCGGAACAATTCTTGGGTCATCTAAACTCGATCCATGGCAACATCAAGTTTACCTATGAACTGGAGGTGGAGAAAACGTTAGCTTTCCTGAATGTCAGAGTGTCGGTGAGACCTAATGGCTCGTTATCTTATTCTGTTTATAGGAAACCAACACACACTGACAGATACCTCAACGCCTTTTCACATCACCACCCGCGGCATTTACAATCAGTAGCCAGATCACTTTTAGACAGAGCTCATGCCCTCTGTGACCCTGAACATTTGGATGCCGAAGTGTCTCATGTTCAGGAGGTACTCAAGGCGAAACGGATATGTGGTGACCAGACGTTGGCGTCCTAGACGTAGATATAAAAAGAGTAGGTCTGATGTCGATAGACAGCCGGCTTTCATGCCTTATGTAAAAGGAGTGACGGATAAAGTCGGTGCTTTATTAAAGGACTTGTCTATCAAGACCGTTTATACTCCTTTATCCAAGTTAGCAAGGCATGTTAGAGCACCGAAAGATGCCATTCCTTTTCAAACTCCTGGCGTATATAAGATAGATTGCAGCTGCGGTAGTTCCTACATTGGACAAACCAAGCGTACTATAGCGGAAAGGGTCAAAGACCACATTGCAGCTGTAAAGAACCGCCAGATTAATAAATCTGCAATCTGAGCATTTGCTCGAATCGGGCCCTAATCACTGGATTGAACTCCATGAACCGAAGATCCTCTCCACAGAACGTCACTACTACTCCAGGATTGTACGTGAAGCGGTTGAAATTAAAAAGTATCCCAATTTCAACCGAGAGGATGGTTTCAAGTTTGCTGCGTCCTGGAATCCCGTGATAAGCCAGTGTTCGCGTCGCGGTTTATGTCAGAAGATATCTGCAGATGTCGTTATGTAGTGTGTCGTGACAATTCTGAATTTTTACAAAACCAAATGCGGGTAGTTGGAGACAACGCTCGCCCTTCTCGACGCTGACACCCGCTATTTCAGTCTTCTCGTGACCACGATCAATGCAACTTGATCGAAACGTCGAGGTCAATAAATATTAAGTTTTCAGCGCGATTAAGTCCCGTTTAAATATTTAACTATGTGTTCGAATCGCGAAAGTTTAAAAGTTACAATATAAATCAATTTAAAAATTCGCAGAACACTAAACTTTGGATTTTTCTTGACAAATTTTAATGGACCATAGAGTATAGTAATATTATCACGTTTGGACTCCATAGTTCGTTCTTTTTGGTCCGTTCATTGGGATCTTAAAAACAAATGAACTTCACTGTTCTGCCAAATTCCATACATTTGAGACAAATTTGAGAATTTCTTTGTGGTTGCGCCGGACTGCCTCCAACAATCATCGTCTGAATTTATTTTCTGTTTTTTCTCTCTCGCTTTTAATCTACCTATCTAAAATTTTATTCCCGTGTAGATATTAAGTATAATTAAAAGTTAATTAGCATCGTAAGTTTTGTAGTGATCTAATAATATGTCAATAACCTTTTTGTAGATTGTACGTCTCTGAAAGAAAATCTGAACATAGATATTATTTCTCAGCAATAGTGTATTTACCTTCTTCAAATAATTATTACGACTTCCTATTTAAAAATACCATGTTCCTCTAAGTATAGTGACTTCTCAGATAAAGTTAGACTTCAACTGAAAATAATCTTTGCTGTCGAGTAAAATGCTGTGAATGAAAACATGTCATTCCTTGTACACTACTTTTGTGCAAAACAAAAGACAAAAAAAATAAACAATAAATAATTAAAACGCCAAAAAACGAAGAAAGAAATATATTTGCCATTTAGAAATGTATTTCTAGATGAAATCTTTTGCTTTGTACCTATATAGACGTGTATTGTATCTACATAAGTCTTATGTAGATTCACAAAAATGATCAAGGACAAATGGGAGCTCGACAGTTGTTAATACCTAGGACTTGATAGACAAGTACCTAACTATGTTGAATCTACTTGATTATACTAATTATATGATACATTTGTTTCAGGTGGATGTACACAGAACTGCAGTTCATAGAAATGTATAGATCTCCGCTTTCCGAGCTTATAGTATAGTGTAAATCTCAATTTATGTGAAAATTATTACATTATTACATGATATTTAATACTTACACTTGATTTCGTTTTGCTTATATTTGCATTGACCGCTCGTTATTAGTAGAACTTCACATAATTAGGCTTTGTAAGAAAATTACTAGATTTCAAAACCAGTAGGTATTCTATTTTAGGGTTAAAATCCTACTCTAGCTATGAAATATTTAGGTAAGTTCTATGCAATACCACATACATACATGTCATTATACCTAACTTTCATAAAAACAACACAATTTCATGGCACGATAAAACATGAAACAAAGTGTACCCGGTGTTAGAACTATAAGTTTCATAGTAACTATGCATTATCAATGATCTTCACTAACCAAACACTGCTAGATAGTAAATGCAATGAGCGCACCGGGTGCTCTTCGGTTGACGTAAACTCATTGCTACTGAATTCCTTTTGAATTCTGTTTTTGTATTTCTTAGTAAAATGACAGTTTCCGTACGGTTGAGTGCTCATCGCCTTGATGACGTCATTTCACATGCTCACTGAGCTTAGTGAATTCGAAACGAACGAACGTGATCGGTGGCAATGAATGGTCCAAGTGGCATTAACCGAACCGAACTTTAACTCTACGGAATCAGGCCCCTGAATGTAACAAAAAGCCAGTACTAAAATTATAATTAAAAAATAAGACGTTGGGACTTAAAATAAGCTTCTGAACATAAATATAACATTTTTATATGTTTTCTGTTTGTGTCTTGTTTGTTCACGCATCACGTAAAAACTACTTCACCTATTGCGATGTGGTTTTCACTGCTAGATATCTAAGGGTTTGACTTCCATACTGGTGTACTTGGTATTTCAATTTCACGAAACATTCATTTTTAAATTAAAGCATTATGGAGTTCATGGGAAAGCTCTTGATCTATTATCCTCGTATCTTAACAATAGACTCCAAAAAGTGGATGTAAATGGTGCGAGGTTACCTGGATCTCGCATTACAATGGGAGTCCCACAAGGTTCAATAGTGGGGCCATTCTTGTTCTTGGTTTACATTAACGATTTTACCTTTTTCATAGATAACTTATGTGATATTGTTTTGTTTGCAGATGATACTTCCTTAATTTTTAAGATCTGAACCTTGAACTGTTTCGACGATGTTAACAAGGTAATCACGCTAGTTCTTAGTTGGTTTACAACTAACAAATTAATGTTAAATCCTAAGAAAACTAAATTTATCAAATTCTCACTACCCAATGTCAGAGGGGTTCCTACGAATTCAAGTATTTTAATAAATAGTGAGCCTGTAGACCTTGTGCAGTCAACCACATTTTTGGGTAGATTCAAAATTACAGTGGGGTCCTCACATATCGTTGATAGCTGGTAGCTGCAGCCTATGCAGTACGTAAAATTATACAGTTTACCGATATAGCCACTGCAAGATTAGTATATTTTAGCTACTTTCACAGTATAATGTCATATGGCATTTTGCTGTGGGGTAAGACCGCGGAAATTCAATCAATATTTGTGCTGCAGAAGAGAGCAATTCGCTCAATTTACTATACTCGTATGAAATCTCGCGATTCTCTTAGGGAACGTTTTAAGATATCAATATTCTTACAGTGGCTTGTCAATATATATATATATATATATGAAAATATAATGTATGTCCGGAAGAATATCACAACTTTTGTTAAAAATAGGGATGTTCATAATTTTAATACTAGAAATAAAAATAAACAAAGTGTCTAGATAGATAGCTAGAGGAAGCTATTGGATAGATGCATACTCACGTTATACACATGTCAATTTAGCAGGGATTTTAAAATTCATGGCTAATGATAAAATAAAATGAGGCTGGAGCGGCGGCTGAATCAGCTGAGAGCCTCAAAAGGCGCAAATATAAGTTTTGGGATAGAGACACTCGGGCCGTGGGGACCAGGAACACATATCAAATAGATAAAGATGTATCGAGGCGTCTGGTTGAAGCAACAAATGACTAAAATGCTGGCCTTTATTTTGTCCAAAGACTAAGCAATGCCACACAACGTGGCAATGCTGCCAGCATTTTGGGAACGTTGCCCACTGGTAGCGGCTTGTTAGACAGTTACCAAGCGAGCGCGAAGCGTCAACGTTTCAGCTTGGGAAAAATCCTTTCGTGTGTCTGGATCTCTGTTCTCCTCTATAGGTCGCATTTCTCAATCGGTCTCGACGAAACTTGATATACAAGTTAAACGAATTTTTATTTGTTGGGGATTTTTGATTGCGCGGGTACTTCCCCCAAAAAGGGGGCTACTGAATATCTCCGCCTTATAAGATCCGATTTAGATAGTTATTATTTCATTTGAAAGCTTGTAACTTTATAAAAAATTGGTTAAGATTTGAAGAGGACCTTCAGCATGATGAGCAGAATAGCTCCTCAAAATGCAGTAAATTTCTTTTGATTTCTACCTGTAGAATCAGCCCTTTACCTACTAGTTAGTGATTGATGGAGCACCTTGGTTAGTTTTACAATAAAATAATTAGATGGCGCTACTGTGCACTGCTAGATTGCTAGCAAAAAAAGTTTGTACGCGTGAGGTCTACAGCTCACAGAGTCACTAGTTTTAGTATTAATCAGCTAGGGTTTTAGGTTAGCAAAGTTATTGTTTATTTTTATTTTCTTCATTGTGAACAAATCAAATAAGTGGCTAATGATGTAGTGGGATAGTAGTGACAGTACGCCTCAAAAATCTAAAGAACTGTATTTGACGAGAAATAATAATTATAGGTATATTATGTGATTACTCAAAGGGATATTACCTATAAGGACACTCGGTCGACATCACAGGTTAATTTAAAAAAAACCTTTGTATGTTTAACATTTATTTTATAAACTGCTTATTAACATGGATTTTATCATATCCTTTAGTGTATTTTACAACTTAATAACATTTATATTATCGTACAAATGGCTTAAATTTTTAATTAACTAAAAAAAAATTTTTTTTTTATTTTATTTTTTTCTTTTTAAATTTATGTACCTGCTTTAAACTACAATTGAGAGGGCTATTTATCAACTAAAAGCTAATCAAAATATGTTTGCGAAGATGTTTTGAATATGTATAAAAATTTGCCATTTACAAATGGACGCACTTTCTAGACTTAATTACCTACAATCGAATTGAAATTAAACTGTCTAATTGTATAATTGTCCATTGAATTTAAACCAAGGCATCTAAATCTACAAGTTTGCATCCAAATTACAAGCGCGAGCGATACAATTTTACTTTTATAAATTCAAACATTATTACTCTTTGATACGAATCGAATTGTTAATAGCAGTCTCAAGTTTCTTTTATTATTCATAGTAAAGCTCAATACAAATTTATCCATTATTTACAAGCGATATAAAATCTCTCTCACTTATTAAAATACTTTTAGGTCCAGTTATTTCTTAAATAAATAGGTATTTAGAAACACTTTTGAACGAGCTTACAATAGAACTTATTTATAGAAGGAAGGGTTTATTAAGTTATGCTTTTCAGACCTGTAATATGCTTTGAAATACAATGTAAGAGAAAGTTTACTCTTGTCTCGCCTTTTGCGCTTCTTTTTGGTATTCAGTTTTTGCGGCTTTTAGGAAAAATATTTGAAATGTTAACAAGGCTTGTCCGGAACGTCGCCTCGCAAAGTGGTCAGCGCAACTGAGAAAATGTTTTTTGTGAAACTGAATGCTTCTGTGGTGTTATTTTTACTACCATAACTTTGATGAAAAACTTTCCTATTATACTTAAAGACTTAAAGCTTCTCTTTTGTGACGAAAAGTACTGCCAAATGCACGACAAGTATTGCAAATTTGATTGAATAAGGTCAATGCCAGTTGGAGTTGTCATGACATTTAATACCTACTTCAAAGAGAGGCACTTCGATTATCAAATAGCGGCTGACTCAATATCACTGGCGATTGCGAAACCACCGATGACAAAGCGCTACTGAGCACTTCAGTTTTATTTTATTTTTTAATATGGAATAGGCAATCGTTTGATCACGATCTCACCTGATGAAAAGCGATGATGATAGATACCTGTTGACTCTTGACTTGAACACACCTGGGTTATATTTTAAAGGAAACACTGACAAGGGCAGGGCATTCCACTCCATTGCAGTTCTTTTAATAAATAAAGAAGCGTAACGCTTCGTTCTTGTGCGAGGTATTTCAACCATAAAAGGGTGGTGATGGATATCTTCGCTTGTTGTCGGCTGTAAATAGTATAAGCTCTACTTACGGCCTCTACAAGTATAAAACACCGATGTTCAGGTTTGAAGTAGATTGACATACGTTGTGAGAAAAAATATACAACAGCCGCGGGCACAGCTAGTAATTAATAATATGTTATTGTGAACAGTTGTAACATTGACAATATCAAAAACGACAACGACAGTGTAGACCGTTTTGTCTGCTTGTATAAATTAATACTTACCCGCATTTACTTCATTTAATCCGTGATCAAAACAAAATATTTACATTGTAAATGTACCGTTTTTACGAAGAGCTGAAGATTAGACTACATAGGATCTCTTGGGAGGATATAGGCTCTATAATGCCATATTATGACAATGATGAACTGATAAGTCCATCATTGTCATAATATGGCATTGTTATAAACACAAAATACTTAAATGTGTGAAAATTGCATATTTAGTACATTTTTCAAAATCAAGTGAAAATTATAATTTCACTTTATAATTATCAGCCCGCATCAGTCCTCTGCTGGACTTATGCCTCTCCCAAACTATGCCACTAAGCCTGATCTTCGGCTTTTCTTTTCCAACTGCTGCCAGCCACTTTGCGTATATCGTCGCTCCACCTAGCTGGAGGGCGCCCTACACTACGTTTACCGAGTCACGGTCTCCACTTAAGAACAAGTCAACCCCAACGGTTATCAGTCCTTCTACAGATATGAACTTTAAATTGGTGGACTAGTCATACCGTGAGAGTCCACGTCTCAGCTCCGTAAGTCATAACAGTTAGGACGCACTGGTTGAAGACTTTAGTTTTCAGGCATTGGGGAATTGGTGACGAAAAGACACCACAAAGTTTACCAAATGCTGCCCAGCCCAGCTGTATTCTTAAAAAGGCCTCTCGCTCAAAGATAGTTTCACACAACTTCAGCGTTTGACATACTCTTGAACAACTTCAAGAGGAGATCCATGAACATCAATCGGTTCCGGAAAGACATGTTCATTGAACATAATCTTTGTTTTATCCAAATTCATTCGGAGACCGTTGCGTTGAGATGAATCAGCTAGGCCGTACAGCATCTGATGTAAGTCCTCCAACGATTCTGCCATATTGACGATGTCATCCGCAAATCTCAAGTGTGTGAGATGTCCTCGCCGTTTAATATGTTTAAGCCAAGTCCTTTCCAGTCCAGATTGTTAAACATATCTTCCAATGCATTTGTGAACAATTTCGGGGAATTAACGTCCCCTTGTCCTTGTTTTTATTTCATAAAGCTAGTTCCAATATTTTGGAAGTTATTAAGGTTTTTTTTACAGACCACTTACCGACTCGCCTTCTTTGCGGCTCGCTTTCTTTACGGCCCAGAAACTAATCCACCACCGGCCCGTATACAGCATGCAATAAGTAATTGAACTGCATTCAAAATCTGATTTCGATTATTGGCGTATGAATTCCAATGGACCCGGAACATTAAAAAGGTTGATAAAAATATTATAACCTAAAAGAAAAAACTTTTTTCATATAGCACGAATACAACCTGCCTTTGAAAAACAGCACATTTACTGTCCATGACCATCAAAAGCTATAGCTGCTGGAATATGACCAGTGAATATGTACTTACGTCGAATATAGAAAGAGGTTGAATTGTAGGTATTTCCTCTTCGTTAACAACAGCACAATACCCGTGGTCTCCACTTGTTACGGATGCAAACAGATTGTTACGCTAAACTAACACAATTTGTCCTTTGTTTGCTGCCGAAACAACGTGGAGCATGTGCTGGTATAATTGGTTCAGTTTATGAGTATTTGTTGGAGTATGAAATAGGATAATTGAGAAGAATGTATTCCTAGGAGTTGGAAAAAATACATATTATGACTCATAACAATATTCCTCGGGGTCATGATACTTAGTTTTTTTTTCCATATGAAAGAAACTTAAATAAATAGATAAAGCCTCTCGTAGTAATTTTGCGTAAGTTTAATTTATGTATCCTTTTTTCGATTTCTGCAAGGTAACGCCCGCAAAGTAAATCCATGAAATATTGTGTTATTGTATAACAATTTTATCGTATTCATTTTAATAATTTGTTTGCACCACTTTTACTTAATATAGGTTAGGTTTACAGGTATTTTGAAAGAGTAGTTACTTTGAAAATACTCTTATATTTTTAAATTTCTTACATCTTCATCTCTGTATCTTTCATGGAATCTAGCGATCCATTTTTTACCCGACTACAGCAAAGCAAGTAAAGAATAATGAGTTTAACCGTCTATGTATGTATATATTTATATATGTTTGCATCTTTGTATGTGGTTATATGGATGTTCCACCATAGCGTCGCCCCTATTGGTCCAATTTTGATAAGCGAGAATAGCGAGTTATCAATCGATTCGTCTTCATCGCAAGAGAGTCATAGGCATAGGCAATTTTTTACCCGAACTTAGACGGGTTTTAGTTTTTGAACTTATGTCTTGTTTTTTATTGTCATCCAGTTCTGAGCTGCGGTTGAAGTTTAGTTTCAAGTATCTACCTCATCGGGAAGTTAGTTTCAAATCTAATTAGCCAATGACACTCTTGCGATGAAGACGCATCGATTGATACCTCGCGTGTCAAGATTGGAAGTTTTTAGTTAGAACACATAACCCTTTCTTTGCTTCCCCGCAGTCGGGTAAAATATTATCATTCTACGACGTCTCTAAAAACTTACTGTCTTGTTTTTCTGTTGTTTGTCCGTTCGGTACAAATTGCGAAATGCGTCTTCATCGCAAGAGTGTCATTGGCTAATTTTTACCCGACCGAAGTCTGGTTTTAGTTTTCGAACTTATGTCTTGTATATTAACTGAATAAAGAATAAACCTCTTAGAATAAACGAGTCAATCAGAAGACACCATATCGTGTAACAAATAAACCCTAAAATTGTTTACAAAAAAACAAAATAATATCTTCCTACCTAATTCACCAGAACACAGAAACAATATCCAAAGAGCCCTGGTCAGTAATAATCCTCATTGGATATTCAATAGCTTTTTCCTTATAAATCACTAGCGACCCGCCCCGGCTTCGCACGGGTAGATATATAGAAAGATAAAATTAGTAGGTACTTTATTTGGACAAATAGAACAACAACAATTTCTTACACAAAATGTTAATGTTTATAGGTTTTATACTTACGTACCATTTCGTCTATAGTATTATTCTGTTTAACGCAAGGAGGTTGAATTACGGTTACTATTTCGTTTATTATTAGCATAGAGCATTTCCTACGTCTTTCTCTTTTCTAGTTTGGCTCGCACGTCTTGTGCATCTGCCAATTTCGTTTTTTTTAATTTGTGCTTGAGAAGTCACGACGGGTATATGAAAATCCACAACGATACATAAAAGTGAAATGTAGCCTGTTTGTTAATTGGGGAGTTTTAACGGTATAAAGGCTGAACGGGTTTTGATGAAATTTAGAATTGAGATAGCTTGTACCCTGGAATAAAATTTATAATCATTTTCATCATCACCATCATCATCATCGTCATCATCATACGCCACTCTCAAACAACTGAACGGATTTTGATGAAATATGGAATTGAGATAGCTTATACCCTGGAATAACACATCGGATACATTTCTTCATCATCATCATCATCCTTTACTCTCAAACGGTTGAACGGATTTTGATAAAATTTGGTATGGAAATAGCTTATACCATGGAATAACACATATGATAAATTTCATCATCATCATCATCATCATCATCCCTCACGCGGGTGAAGCCGCGGGGTGCAGCTTGTTTATAATAAAGCAGTTAGTAACGAAAAGCCGGTACAAAGAAAGTTCTTCATATAAGCTACTGAACAAGAATATAACATTCACTTTAAATCGTCTCTGTCTGTTTGTATTTTCACACATCACGTAATAACTACAGACCCATTGCGATGCAATTTTCACTGTTGGATAGCTTAGGGTTTGACTTAAAAACTGGTGTACTTGATATCTCAATCCAATGAGTAGAAACCAAGCAATCGATACAAAACTCTCTGACGGCTGAACGAAATTTGATATTTTGTACTAAGGGTAATTATGATCCTGGAAAACAAATAGATTACTTTAAATCCAGAGATGTAACGACGCTGGCAAAACCACGGGCACAGAAAACTTTTCATTACTGATTGGAGAAGCAGGTTAAAGTAATTTTAATACGTTTCTGTTCCGTACATTCATATTTCTAAAAAAACACCCTCATATTTCTTTTCCATGTATTCAAGGCGTGAGAGCCAGCCAGTGAAACACGGGCGAATGTTAATTCAATAAACATATGATCCGGCTCAGTCCAACTTTGTTTGCAGATGGCTCTGTAATCGACAAATTGCTACATTGGTCCGGGTTTTTGTTAGTCTGTAGCTGATGAAAGACGAGGGAGCATTGAGCGAGCGCAACGAGCATTAGGATATCTATACTATAATAAAACTGTAACTGGGCTAAATCTGTACATTAAATATTTTTTGAAAATTTTAATTGGGATGAACTTCAAAATCGATATGGATTGCAAAAAGGTTTTTTTTTTATTTTTTGTCTGTCTGTCTGTCTGTCTGTCTGTCTGTCTGTCTGTCTGTCTGTCTGTCTCTTTGAACACGCATCACGCTGAAACTACCCGACCGATTTTGATGCAACTTGGCACAATCATAGCTTATGTTATGGATTAACATTTAGAATACTTTTTATCCCGAAAAAAAGCAATGGTTCCCGCAGGATAGGGGTTGAAAGTTATTTAAAAAAAAACACATATCACGCTGAAACTACCGGATGGATTTTGAAGTAACTTGGCACAGTCAAAGTTTATAGTATGTGTTAAAATGAATGATACTTTTAATCACGAAAAAATACGGGATTCCTGCGGGATATGAGTCTAAAGTTATGTTAATTTGAAAGGAATAATAATTGCACATCCGTTTATAAAACGGTACCATAAATTCGGCACCTATGCCACAAGTCAGAGTGGCACAGTGGAAGCGGTGCCTGGCTTACAACCCAGAGGTACATGGATCGAATCCACGCGCTGCTATGAATGTTTTGCCTCAATATTTATAAGCATTTACATATTTTGTGCGTTTTTTTAATTTTCTTTGATTTTTTTTAAGGCTTATGTAATTTCCTGAAGTAAACCGTGAAGTTTTGTTACGTAATATTGCAGATGTATGGTTTAGAAACAAAGTGTAAAGACAGAATCGGACATTTTGTTACTTAATATTGCAGATGTATGGTTTACAAACAAAGTGTAAAGACAGAAGCGGACACCCAATTTCCGAAATATGTCTAAGATCCTTCGTGGCGTAATGGTGTCAGAACCCGACTTACGTGCCGTCAAACCCAGGTTCAAATCCGAGTAGTCTCAAAGACTTTTTCGCACTTTTTATTGTTTACAAACAAAGTGAAAAGACAGAAGCGGACACTACATTTTCGGCCAGTGTTTAAGATCTTTTGTGGCACAGTGGTATCAGTACCCAACTGATGTGCAGTCATTCCCAGGTTCGTATCCGAGAAGCCTCAAAAACTTTTGCACTCAACAAAAACTTTTTATGAAGCAATAGTTCCATTAGCTAAATACAGAGGCGCCACTGAGCTTTACCCCTATTGGGCGCGAAGATAGGCCTCTATTTCCGTATATACATAGTACTCTGTGCCAGAATCCTTAATGTTTTACATGTTGTACTAACAGAACTGTCTGATGCACTAACTAAAGGAAAGACGACGTTGTTGCATAATATTTCGAAAATATACATTACGTACACAACGCTCTTGACGTCAGAGACCGTGTTGGCATCATGACTCTGTAGAGGTTCGTGGTTGGCATCCAGTATGTTTAAAAATCCAGAAAGCAAAAATGTATTCTTCGAAAGTACACCGTGAAGAATTCGAACATTTATGACGTCACTGGCCGAGCTGCGATCGGGTATAGGTAGTTTCGAATAACGCTCCACATAACGCTATTCTATTCTATTATATTCCACAAAGTGTCTTGGTGGCTGTACATAATAAATAATAATAAATATATTGGGGACAATTCCATACCAATTACCTAGACCCAAAGTAGGATACCCTGTAATATGGGCACTAGATAACGTATATAAATACGAATATCACATCCATGACTCGGAAACAAACATTTTTGCTCATCACACAAATGATTGCACCTTGCAGGATTCGAACCCGCGACCGTTTGATTTCGTTCCCAGGGTCACTACACTAGCCATTAGACCAACCTATTAATTATTTATTTGCTATTGCAACACAGATAGATTTCTGCCAACAGCCTTCAGTGGCAACCCGACTTGGCCATGAAAGTTAGAAGACGAAGGCGAGAGCGAAGCTTAGCGAGCTCCCGCCTTCGTCTTCTAACCTATCACGGCCATGTCGGGTCACTACTGAAGGTCTGTATGTAAGTTTGTTCGCGCATCAAGTAAAAACTACTTGATCGATTGCAATGCAATTTTCACTATTGGATAGCTTAGGGTTTGAGTTAAAAACTGGGCTACTTATTATCTTAATCTGATGATTAGATGCCGAGAAATCGATAAAAAACGACTGAAATTCGACGGCTGAAAAAATGTAGTATATTATTGTATATTATAGGTACTTTTGGTCCTGGAATAACACGTATGAGTAACTTTTAAATGAAATGACCACGCGGGCAAAGCCGCGGGTACAGCTAGTGTTTAAATAAATACTTTCAGGACGTAGCCGGTCATGTGTGATTTGTATGTTGTAATGAAAGCCCCAGAATTGGTCCGAATTTATGTACAGAGAGAATTGCTATAGCAGCGATAAAATTTGTTGTATATGAGTATATGTTTTTGGGAATAGCTTAAAGTCCTCACAAGATCATTGATAGATAATATTTATCTGGTATAGATTAGATTAAAATTTACGCCGTGAAGGTGAAAAATTCTTAGAGAGGCCACGTTAATATGTATTAATTAACTCTATCTTCTATTTGGATGTTTGCGTTTGTAGTTGGATGTCAGTTAAAACTGCATCTTTTCCGGATACAAATAAGGTGGTGGATTAACAACAAATGTTAAAAATAATTGATTTACGGTTAGGTATATCATTCCATTCGCGCTTACAACAGTTTTATAGGAAAAATATACTTCTTGTGTATGAAGGAAACACACTCGCTCGTCGTTGGTCGCTATATCGCCAAACGAAGTACTGCGATACCGTTTTTAACGGTAAAACTTCACGCAAGCGCAATCCAAATTTCTAGTGGTTGTTCAGCAAATTATTTAAAAAGTGTATGTTTGCCACAACAAACAGATTATTAGTTTTAGCTATGTGAGAGTTCCACCTTGTTTGTACAAGTGCAAATCGACAAATTGCACCAGTGTGTGGGAGTTATGAGCTTTTGTTTCTCGGCTCGTGGCGGCTCGAACAGTCTCTGATTGCACGTGGGGAATATTGCAATCTGAGAGGAATCAGTGTAAATGAAAATCAGTGTAAATTGAATTGAAGTGTAAATGCGAGCTTGGATCAGATCGCAGAGATTGGTAGGTGTAATGTAACCTGTATTTTTTGGTTGAAATAAACTTTTAACAGAGTGCGAGAATCTGTAGTAACTAGATACGTTATTAATTTTTGTCATCTTCATGTAAGACATTCAAATTGTTGAAATTTATTTTGTGCAGTGGCTACAAAGAATGGATTAAATGGATTGTACTTCGTAATGTGAAAGCTTTTATTCATTAGTCTCCATTTAAAGCCGAAGATTTATGTGAAAACGTTACTTCTGGTTGTTAAAAGCAGTCTATTATGAGTTATGTCTAGGTATGCACCAAAGATCATCATATTCGCAGGCACGATTTGCAATTGATTACTACCTCCTTAACTACCTAACTAGCTACGTAGCTACTCCTAATACCTTATTTCGTAGATTACAAGAAATAAAGGCAAACCGAAGAAGGTCTACTTACTGCGCTGCAAATATGCTGACCTCGCATAACATACTATCTCACTAAGATGAAATAGTTCTTACATATTACTATTAGAGATAAAGAGATTTATGTTATAAATCATGAACATCTCTTATTAACGATCTCGTTCGGCTGGTACGGTATGATTTCGTTATCTCGCTTGTTAAAGAAAGAAAAAAGATTCTCATTCGTGACATTAGTCTAGCTAGAAATATGTAATTACTCAACGATAGCTACTTCCACTGAATCCCATCTATTTCGAATCTATGATTAAGTATTTTGTAATCTATACTTTTAATAAAACTGTAACTAGTCAAATTCTGCAGTTACATTGAAGATTTTCGGTTTAAGGGTACTTTGTATTCGGTACTGAGGCCAAAACTGTTTTTTTTTGTCTGTTTGTCTGTCTGTCTGTACTACTGACACGCCGAAACTACTACATGAATTCAAATGAAACTTGGTATGATTTGAGTACATATTACGAGGTAGGATATTTTATACTTTTCATCCCGAAAAATTAAAGGCTTCCCGCGAAATAGGCGTTGAAAATTATGTAAATGAATACGTATCACGCTGAAAATACTGGACGGATTTTGATGCAACTTGGCTCAGTCATAGTTTATATGATGAGTCGACATTGAGAATACTATTTTCCCAAAAAAAAACTGTTCCTGCGGTATAGGGGTCCAAAGTTATGTTAAGTTTGAAATAATAAATAATATGATTTGGAGGGTACTCCATATTTGATACTTAAGCCAAAACTGTTATTTTTTCATCTATTTCTATCTGTCTTTATCTTGACCGCGCATCATGCCGAAACTACTGAATGAATTCAAATGAAACTTAGAATGAAATGAATTCTATGCTACGAGGTACATGGGATACTTTTCATCCCAAATAATTAAAGAGTTCTCGGAGGATAGGGGTTGAAAAAAAAAAAAAAAGTATCACGCTGAAGCTACTGGACGGATTTTGAAGCAACATGGCACGGTCATCACATAATATGTTACAATTGAGGATACTTTTTTTACGAAAAAATAAAGGGCTCCTGCATGATAGGGGTCCAAAATTATGTTAATTTTGAAGTAATAAATATCTAAATTTTTTTAACTGACATGGTCACAAACTGTCCCATTATAAATAGAGGGTGCCTGCTTTATCTCTCAGGATGGGAAGTAAGCAATAAGGCAGAACTATACGGGCATGTAAAATTTAATTTGCCAAGGGCCGCTCTGCAGTAGGGGTACACCAAAGTGGTAGTATCCGGCCTGACACAGTATTGCTGATTTTATTTCCCTGGTCCTGGTCTAGTACGCTCCTATTAAATATAAATAAAACGGCTAAAAACTCACGAAAAAGAAGATCGGAAATACTCCGACCAGTTTCAGACTATTTTGAAGTCCTTCATCTGGGAGTGTTATGCCGACAAGCCGCGACGAGCGCTACGAACTTCAGCACGCAACTCCGTGTATTTCCGATCTTCTTTTTCGTGAGTTTTTAGCCGTTTTATTTATATTTAATATGAATATCACTCGCGTTAGTTTTCAAAATCAAATAGTACGCTCCTGTCTGAGGCCGCAGGTTGAAGTGGGTTGAAGTGGGCGCTCGAGGAAGACCAGGTTCTCAGGATGATTGTAAGCCAGCTAGGAGTGGATATAACGAATATACAGAACGTATCGATGAATTTCAACAGCTATTTATTTAATATTTAATGTATGATTGATAGGTAAGGTAATATAAATATGTGTAAATAGTGTTTTGTAGGTATTAAAATAATTTGTAATTGATTTTAAGTTTCTATTTTTTATAAATAATATGTAATTAATGTAAACATGTACGTATAACGTTACATTATCCCACTCGTCACGGAAAAAAAATTGTTCTTAAATAAAACCCGTCTTCTAACATCGAACTGAAATTAGCAGTACCATTCATACTATCATCTTACATTCAACTTAATAAAGTTCACCTAAAAACACCTAAGCAACAACAACAGAATTAATACATGTCGCTGACGCGCTCATTCTTAGACATGGCACCTGTGATTAGTGCACAAGTGACCAATGATAATTGCATTTGTTTTTAAAACGTGTGGGATATATAAACTATCATAATGTATACCTACGTACATAAGTATTTTTTAGTTTATATTATTGATAAGCTTATAAGTTTTATAAATAATATGTAATTAATGTGAACATGTACGTATAACGTTACATTATCCCACTCGTCACGGTAAAGGTTTTGTTCTTAAATAAAACCCGTCTTCTAACATCGAACTGAAATTAGCAGTACCATTCATACTATCATCTTACATTCAAATTAATAAAGTTCACCTAAAAACACCTAAGCAACAACAACAGAATTAATACATGTCGCTGACGCGCTCATTCTTAGACATGGCACCTGTGATTAGTGCACAAGTGACCAATGATAATTGCATTTGTTTTTAAAATGTATGGGATATATAAACTAACATAATGTATACCTACTTACATAAGTATTTTTTAGTTTATATTATTGATAAGCTTATAAATTTTATAAATAATATGTAATTAATGTGAACATGTACGTATAACGTTACAAAACACTACAAGTATAAACATTAGAAACGGGATATTTACCATGGATACTATACCATGGTTAGAGAAGTGATTGAAATTACCAAATTCAAAAACTTCAATCGTGAGGATGGGTTTAAACTTTCGATTGTTTGGAATCCATTGGTACGTCTTTGTGAAAACGGAAGAAATGTCGTCCCTAATATGCGAGGTGATACTGTTAGTGTTGTGTGTCGCGATCGATTTACTAACGAAATTGTGAACAATGGTACTGGTGTCACGCGTAATAAAAGAGTGAGAAAGAGGATTGACCATTTTGTCTGCCTTTAAAAACTATTCCACCCGCAGTTAATTCAGTTATCCGTGATCATGACGCTTGCATCAGTACCGAAATGTCGGGAACTCAATACAAATAGTATCCATATTAAATATCCGTTTTCTAATGTTTATACATGTAATAAGTATCTATCTATCTATCTAAACTTATAATTAAGCAATAAGTACGAACAAGTCTGTACAAAGAAGATAATCTACGATAATCAATAAAATAAGCTACTGAATAAGAATATAACATCCTAAAAAATCATGTCTGTCTGTTTGTCTGTATGTTTGTTCGCGCATAACGTATAAACTACAAGACCGATTGCGATGCGGTCACTGTTTGATAGCTTATGGTTTGACTTAAAAACTGGGATCTCAATCCGATGAGTAGAAGCTTAGCAATCGAGAATAATCTTTTTGACACCTAAAAGAGTTTTGATCAAATGATGGATAATTGTTATTTTGGGTCTTGGCACATAGGGTAATTTTAACCTAGAGAAATGACCACGCGTGTGAAGCCGCGCGTACGGCTAGTTATTTCATATTAATCTGTACTTGATTAGACTCGTCTTTGTTTTATAAACAGGAAAACTGTTCCATGACCAAGAGAGTAAAAAGATTTTCATGCGTGAGCGTGTTTTCATTGCACTTTTTGGACAGAAACCAAAATGTACTTATTATGTAGATAACTTTTATCTATCTGTACTTATAATAAATTAGAAATTAACAAAAAAAACAGTACAATTCAGATGGTTAAAAAATGGTCTATGGGACTTAAACTAAGCTACTGAACAAGAATAATACATATTATGTTTATATGGTGTCCGTCTGTCTGATGGTCTGTTTCCGCAACACGTAAAAACTACGGGACCGATTGATATGCTGTTTTTACTGATGTATAGCTTAGGTTTTACATAAAATCTGGCGTACTTTATATCTCAATCCGATCAGAAGGTAGATGCCAAGCAATACATTAAAACTATTTGCAAGCTGAACAAATTTTGATGAAATGTATTATATTGTACTTTGTAGGTACAGTTATACTACATTTTAGGCCTGGTATAACATATAGGTTACTTTTAACTCAGAGAATTGACCACGCGGGAAAAGCCGTGGGCACAGCTAGTAGCAAATAAATTAACAACGAGACTACACTGCACCCTCCCCATCAACTTTCAAACATAAAAAGCCGGATCAACATCGGACCATTCGTTTGGGAGCTAAGATCCTGACCCCACCAAATTATAGCTAAGAACCATATCCATCACATTCGCTTTCAAAGAAAAAAAAACCGCATCAAAATCGGTCCATTCGTTTGAAGCTAAGATGACACAGAAAGATAAACGTCGTCACCATCATCATCATCCACAGCCCTTACTTTCCCACTGTTGGATATAGGCCTCTCTTTTAGCATGCCATTCACCTCGAACCTATGCCAATCAGATCCAGGTTCAACCCTCGAACACAATATCGTCGGCTCATCTCGCCGCCATCTGGCTTCAAAGTCGTGTTATGTAGCTGCTAATATCTTGGAGGGGTGACAACGTTTTGGTACTTTACCCTAATTGACATGATCAATACAAACAGGTTGAAATAATGAGGTTATAAATTACCTTGTTGACATGATCTCTAAGAATATTGGAGTAGACCATGGCCATGGCTTCCAGCGCCATGAACGTCATGCTGCCCACTAACTGTGCCAAGTTGCATCAAAATCCGTCCAGTAGTTTCAGAGTGGTAAGTGTTTTTTGAAATAACTTTAAACCCCAATCCTGCGGGAACCCTTTCATTTTTCGGGATGAAAAGTAGCATATGTCCTACCTCGTAGTATGAACTCAAATCATACCAAGTTTCATTTAAATTCATTCAGTAGTTTCGGCGTGATGCGTAGCCAAGATACAGACAGATAGACAGACAGACAAAAATGAAATACAATACAGTTTTGGCTTCAGTATCGAATCTAGAGTAAGGTCCAAAAAAAAATATTTCAAAATATCTTCAATGTGCAGAATTGGACCCGTTACAGTTTTATTATAAGTATATATAGAATACTATATTTATTTATTTTATTGTTTTTTTTTCCGTGAAAATCTAGTCAAGAGTGTTCGTTAAAGTTTTAAAACCCGGACTAAGATAGACAACACTCAAGACTAGTAGGATACTAATGATCAGTTCAAAAAGCAATCTATCTCTCAGGAACCTCTCCGTAAAACCTTCTTCCGGAGACAGGTTGCTCTTTGAAGGTAAAATCCTTCCTTTATTTTCCCAAAGTCTATCATCACCACATTGTTTGTGGGTCACATCCGCTCTAAGTGGTAACGATATATCTTTATTTGTGAGGCTAGGAAGCAAGCGGCCGCTTGAAACAAGTTCCGATTACACTGTATTTTTGCACGACTGCCCAAAAAAAGGAGTGTTATGTCTTTGACGACTGCTTGGTCTCGTGACTAGAGATCCTAGGTACGAAATCGTACGGTCCGGGTTCGAATCCTGCAAGGTGCTATCATTTGTGTGATGAGCAGAAATGTTTGTTTCCGAGTCATGGATGTAATATTCTTATCTATGTATGTTTATCCGTTACCTAGTGCCCATAGCACAGGGTATCCTAGTTTGGGGCTAGGTCATTGGTGTGGAAATGTCCCGAATATATTTATTTATTTATTTAGCATTCATGTAAGTTTGTATGTATGTTTGTCAGTTCACGCATCACGTTAAAATTACCGGACCGAATGCGATGCGGTTTTCACTGTTGGTTAGCCTAGGGTTGTACTAACAAACTAGTGTTCTTGGTATCTCAATGCGATGAGAAAAATCTGAGCATTCAATAAAAATAAATCATAAAAATAAAAATAAAACACGACTTCCATGCCAAAACATAATGAAAAATAAAAAACATGAGATAAATAAAATTGACATTGCAGTCGGGGGACCTTTTAGATTAAAAGTGTTCCACGGAATGGCGCCTGACAGTTTTTTTATACTTTTTTTCAGCCATGCTGCCGCAATATTGAATTAAAATTAAAATATAGCCTATGTTACGTGTGATGATGTAAGGATTCTAACGATACCACATTCATCAATATCTGTTCAGGCATTTAAAAGTTATGGTGAAATATAGAAACTCACATATATTCATACATTTTTTTTTATTTAAACTGTGCGTTGGTTCAATACTCAGATGAAACTAAATATAGATAATAACAACGTGAGCGAAGCCTCGGGTACAAGCTAGTGCGAAAATAAGATGTCAAATTTGCAGAAGCGGGCGAAATGAACCTACTCAGAGGCTGTTCGGTGGCGATAAACATATTCCAAATGCAGTGGAGCCCCGAACTGTTCGAGAACCCCCTGGAGTTCAGACCGGAACGTTTCGACCCAGCAGCATCAGAAGTCAAGAACCCGTTCAGTTATCTCGTGTTCAGCGCTGGACCTAGAAATTGCATTGGTATGTACTATTTATGATTTTGGAGTTTCAACTGAAAGCTCTGGGTGTTTTGGATTTGGGCAGGACTTGGAATTTTAGTGGTAGTAGGCAGGAAATTACGTTATATCTTAGGGGAAAAAGCGGAGGCGAAACATTTGTGGTTAGGTTCTGCTAATTGTGGTATCTAAGAAAGCTTTCTATCAATTAGCATTAGTGTTTACCGTTACTACATTTTAACGATTTCATCTGTGTCGATATAGTCGTTTCTGGTGTGTTCAAGTCAAGAGTGAATAGGTATCTACTAGGCAAGCATGCTACACCTTCGACCACATCATCGCTTTCCATCAGGTGAGATCGTGGTCAAACGATGCATAGAAAGTTTTTTTTTTTAAATACTTCTTCTACATACAACTAGGTCATTTTAGTTAGTCACCTAAGATTCTAATTGTTGAAAACCCCATGCATCAAGACCTGTCCCCTGGTAACAACAAACAAACAAAAAATTTACTTGAAAATATTGTAGTCATCTAACAAGTAGGTATAATAAAACTTGAAGGTTACATTTGCAGACAAAAGATAGTTAATTTTAGTTTAAAATGTATTTAACATTCTCCATTTCCAGGGCAAAAGTTTCCGATGTTGGAGATGAAAGTTACCGTTTCGAAGATATTGAAGAGTTTCGAGCTGTTGTCGGCAGGTGTGGAGCCGGAATTAAGCTCAGACCTCATTCTGAAGTCCAAAAACAGAATATGTGTGAAGTTCCTCAAAAGATCGAAATATTAATATAGTTTTTCAAGTATTTGGTGGCTTGCGCGGTATAATGATAAAATAATAAAACAATTAAATTACATAATTTTTGCTTAAGTAAAATTCTGTCTCCTTTAGAAACTTAGAATATGTAAGTAAGTAATATACCTAATTGTAGGAGAACATATCATTTTTGCTCTATATTTTGGGATAAAATAGAAGATTAGACACCTAGGGTATAAAGCAATGTCTTACGTCACGGGCTCAATGTCTCTTGTTTCACTTTGTACAATCACTCCTTTTTTCTTATTTTTGTGGTTTCCCTATGCCAGTTAAATTTTCGAATAAATGCTCTTTACAATGCCCGTATCTATCATATATATATATATTTATATGTTGATGATGTTAAAAGATGATGTTAAAAGCTTTTGTGTGTTCTTAGTTTTTCCTGGGAACTTTTCAAAAATAAGTTATGAGGAAATTAAGTAAATTTTTGAGGTTATGTGACTTTCGTTAGATTACACGGTTTATGGTCAAGGGAATAAAATAGCCAAGATAATTATTGAAATCTGATATTAAACTAAGATATTATGATCATTACTTTTCGATCATGTTTAATATCATTTATAAAGTATTATTACCTAGCTATACCTGCTATAGTAGTAGGCACATAGGTACTCACTCTGAGAATCGAACACTGGGCCTTCTCGGCTCTTGTCATGAGCTTGGTACTTAAACCACTGAAACGTTTATACAACAAATAATGAATTAATGTATAAGTAGGATAAAACAATACGTATGCGTTTATTGTTTTTTATTTCTAACTAGCTGACCCGGCGAACTTCGTGCCGCCTTAGAGTCAATTTTTTTTTTTAACTTATTATTTGTATGGAGCGGCTTTTTTGATGATATCTTGAGATTTGATTGACTGATTGCGATGAATTAAAAATGTTGGTCCCATCCTCCTCCCCCTGGCTCCATCCCCTTAAAAACCCCTACCAACTTCTGAAGTGTTTCTGCTCTCCTGGTACTATACATTTTTTTTTCAAATCACACTATTTAATGTGGCTAGCTGGCCCGTCGAACTTCGTACCGTCTTACAGTCAATAAAAGTTTTTAACGTATTAGCAGTCTTTTTCTTATACATTTTGTTTGTAACGGCTTTTTTAATGATATCTCGGGATTGGATTGACTGATTTCGATGAATTTTGTTGTTCAACTCCTGGTGACGGCTATGCCCGCGTACAAATTTTGGTCCCATCCTCCTCCCCCTGGCCCCATCCCCTTAAAAACCTCTAACAACAACCCTCAAGCCCCAACCCCGCCATGTCAATTTGACAAAGAATTTGCAAAAATATATTAATGATGATAAAACTTCTTGTTTGTGCTCTCCTGGTACTTTGAAATTCTTTTTTTTGCTCTCCTGGTACTTTGAAATTCTTTTTTTAAACATAATCATTTAATGTTCATGGGGAGGTATACTCACTTTTAATAACTTTATTTGTCAATTTTGTATCTCCAACTTCTTAAGTGTTTCTGCTCTCCTGGTACTATACTTTTTTTTAAATCACACTATTTAATGTTCATGGGGAGGTTATATTCACTTTCAATAACTTTATTTGTCAATTTTTTATCTCCAACTTCTTAAGTGTTTCTGCTCTCCTGGTAATTAGAAATAATTTTTGCTTCTTTTTTCCTTTTTTTTCAAGTCCTTAGAAAACGATATTTTTTTTCCTCTATTTCTTGATCAAAAGTAGCCTACTACTATGTGTTAATCCAGGATATAAGCTACCTCCATACTAAATTTCAGCCAAATCAGTTCAGCCGTTCTTGAGTTATAAATAGTGTAACTAACACGACTTTCTTTTATATATATAGATTTCACAAAAAAGTATAAAATAAAAAATAAACTAAGATAGCCTGTAGTTTTTTTAAATCGATTTTGTTTATCGATTTATTAATAGTTTATTTGCACTAATTACGAATTATCGTGTCAACGCTATTATTCGTAATTAGTTCACAGCAATTTCCGGTCATTTCTATTCATTTTAATTTTTTTTTTCTTTACACACAGTTCCCGAAACTTATTATTTAATATTAATTAATTACATTATTTGATTATTGTCAATAATGAGGATAGATTTCGTGTCCGCAGCATTTAACTTTTAAAAGTCTTGCACAGCAATTTCCGGTCATTTCTATTCATATTTATTGTTTTTATTTTAATAACAGTTCCAGAATGTTATTGTTGTAATAAGAATGAATTAAATTATTTTATTCAATAATTTGGATAGATTTCGTGTGCGCGGCATTTAACATTTAAATGTCTTGGAAGCAAAAAGCTGGCATATTCCTTTATCGTTCCAAATTCAAATCACATTATATACTTTGGTAGTTTCATGTATCATTATCTACCTTGAGATATAATTACTTGCTTTACGTTGAGGTTGCGTGATTGGACATTGTCGAGCAGGTGGTATGAATGATTCACTATGTGCTATTCCAAAACCAAAAGTACCAATATATGTACGTTTAGTAAAACTTCGTTCAGACGTCAAATCAGTAGTTTTTACTAAATGTTTTATTTAGCTTGCCCTGTTTGTTGTTGTTGTTGATTTTTGTTTGTTTATGTCAAATCTAGTAATTGAAATTTTACCACCTCCTTGTTGACCAATTGATCTGAAATTTGGTACACACCTTTAGTTCTGATAACAATACAATTATGTATATATTCATTATCATTGTAAATCCAAGATGGCCGCCACCACAAAAAGGCGGATTACTTATTTTTTCAATCCCCTCAGTATGGGTATCAAATGAAAGGGCTTGTAAAGTATACCACAGTATACTTTAGAAATACTCGTAACTAAAAACAATTTTATTTTTAAGTTAAACTGTTGTATATGTAGTAGGAGCTAAAAACTAAACGTAGCGTAAACTGAGTACCTAATAGAAATTAGACACGCCAGGCGATTTTATTATATTTTTTAGCTTTTAGTACATATAAAACAGATTAAAATAAAAAAAATATATATAGATAGCTCGGCTTCTACTCATCGGATTGAGACACCGACAAAAAATAATTGACGTCTGAATGTCTCAGGAATAACACATAGGACTCGTACTTGTGCGTACGGGCAGATAATTATGTTGTACCCTTTGTTACAGTAAATTGAAGCTCTTAGATACAACAAAAAAATATGTTTTAAGATCATTTTCAGGCGCCTGATAAGCTTGGTGTTTTTTTTTATCGCCGACCCATTATATTGTAAGCCAAAGTTGAATTTGTAAGAAAAAAATGGACTGCAATCATAATTAGGTGTCTATATTTTAAATATTTCTGGTATATTTTTTTATAAAAAGAATATGTTTTTAAGTTTATTATTGTACGATTTTAAATAAATATAAAAATTAGTACTTTATAATAGTTGTTATATTTTCAGTTATTGTTATATTAAAAAAATATGTTTACCTAATGCAAGCGGCCCTTGCAGCTCGGTGAAAAGAAAACACACTTACACATTTGCAGATGTTGGTCAAGAGAGGTCGCTGGAGTTGGAAGAGAGTTGGGCAAATTGTATCAGCCTCTGGCGACGTGCAACGACAAAGAAGTCTAAGTTGGAAGACTTGGCAGGCGCCAAACAGAGAACCCACAACACAAACTATTTAGTTTCAGGCGGATCGAACCGGTTGCTCACTAGAAGTCGAGGGTCACGTTTTGCAGAAAATATAATTTTGAATGTTTTTTTTTAACTTTCAATGTTTGTAGGTATGTTTGTTTAGGTCAAATCTTGCAAGCTGAATTAGAACCACTTCCTCTTATCCTGCGGAGTTGAATTTTTGCATGTTGGTTCAGTTTCGATGACAATGCATTTTATGGTATGCATGAATCGACAACTAGGATCAGCTCCAGATAAACGAACTCCACAACGGTTAACAGCACAGACGCGAAATGTTGCATGCGCATATAATTGTGATTTGTTCTAAGTTTCACCATGCCATGACTACTTAATAACAGTTTTTTTAAACGTTTTTATATATAATTTATTTACTTTATTATCTTTTGTTGGGCAAAAATCAGATGACTTCACGCTTCCTGTTCAAATTTCTTACTTACCGAAATATTACAAACATACAGTCATGTACCTACTTAATTAAAAGTGACTGTGTAGGTATTCAGTTTCATTAAACTACCTAAGCCTGTAATGTCATGTAGGTTGTCCAACTGTTTCATGTAGTACCTAGTTAGCTAGTTATATTTTGTAGTATAAATATATATATATATATATATATATATATAAAAGCCAATCAAAATAGGAATAATAATATATATATATATTATTCCTATTTTGATTGGCTCCGCATGACTAGTGAATTTAGCCAGAGTTAAGTAAAGATATTTTACAAGTTGTATTTTGTTCCACCAAATAGTCAAAATATCTAGTCCCAGTCAGTTAGGTAGTCAAAAGACTAGTCAAATAACTAGTCAAATCACAGTCAAAGTTACGACTTGATAAAGTGGTGGAGCTTTACTGAAAATTCCTAGGGAATTTCGGAGAGAACACGAAATGGCACGAATGGGAAGAAATTTATTTCTTTGAATTATTTTCTCAAAATTTTGTTTCTTCGAGTGTTAATGTTTAATAATGGTGGAATATTAACCATTAAATGTTTGTTAACGTGCACGAGTATAGGCAAATGATTAAAAGCAAAATATAACGTGCCATTTCGTGTTCTCTCCGAAATTCCCTAGGAATTTTCAGTAAAGCTCCACGACTTTCTTTCTTTCTTTCGAAAGAAAGAAAGAAAATACATTTATTCAACACACACAAAAATAAAAGATACAAATATTTAGAAAAATTAAGTAGGAACAATAGAAAAGGAAAACAAAGAAAAGGTAAAAGTAGATAATTAAAGTGGTGATGAATGGGCCTTAACTCAGCATTAGGCCTTAACAAAGCATTTACGCCTCGATTTTGTCTTCCTACCGAAATTCTTAGTAGTTAGTTTTTACTTAATAAAGACTAAAACAGTTCCATTCTAATCATCCCATCCATATGCAAACCATTAGGTAATTTACGGAGGCAACTTTTCTGTTCATCCATTCCTAGATCCTCTTTATAAGTACGTAGGTACCTATCCTTCCACAGTCAGGCAGGTAGTAAAACAGGATATCCTTTCAAAGCCAGATTAACCTCATCAGATTAATTAAACAGAAAGGGTCACATTTGTGACTTTACTAGTACCTACAAATCCATATTATCGCAATAGTTGAGATCCGTCGACGGGTCCCCTTCGCCTGGCACCGTACCCTAAAGTTAGCTTAATGCTAGTTTACAAAAGGAAATATTTTAACACTTCTGCAAGCGAAATATGAGTTTTATTGAGGTTTCTACGTGGGAGTATAGCGTCGGCGGGCGGTGAAGTTGAATTTTAAGTACGAGTATATTGCAACCGCTGTCACGTGATACTGCATATTGTCATCCCTCGACCTTCGTCTGTCGAGTAGCTTTTATGTTTGTTCTATCTAACCATTTTATATCCAGTTACTGTTAAGTACTCTGCTGAAATGATGCCGCTTTTAGGATCGTTTTAGTTCGTTGTACTGCGTAACATTTGTTTGAAACATGTAAACAAATGGGTTATAAAGAGGGTATATTTGTGAGATTTAGTTATTGATGCGGTCAACACTCATGTTGTTTTGGTTTGACTAAATGTATTATGTGTAACATATGAGTTTATGACACTTACGACTTGACCGAATGTCACTAGGTACGTTACTCTCGTGTACCTAGTCTGGATTAGTGAGTACTCAGTCAGACTAAATATAACAGTATTCATACTGTAAGGTGCTTTAGAAAGATATTGTATATCAAATTGATGCTGATAAAAACCTTTGTGATGTGTAACATATTTGTGTGCACGGTACGGGAGAAGGGAATAAAACAGACTCTTGGCGTAGCGATTAATCGCCACGCGGCGCGGTGACGTGCCGCTCGTGGCTAGTCGGCTTTTTCCGCCCCAGTTCGGCGATATTCGATGTTTCACATCTGCCAGGCTTCCCGCGTTTCATTTTTTTTAATACCTATAGTTTAGGCAATTGTTTGACCTCACCTGGTGGAAAGCGACGATGTGGCCGAAGGAGTAGCACGCTTGCAAGTTATAAATATTATACCTACCTAGTCTTCTAAGTTATAAAGAGGTAGTTAATAGTAGTAGGTAGTAATGTGATTTTATTATTTAGAACGGGATAAGTAGGTATACCAGAATTGTTAAAACTTATTTACCTTAATAAAGATAAAATAATTTAATTAATTCTGATATTGCAAAAATAAATGTTTGCATAAAGTACATACACGTGTAGTCTTTTTTACCAAGCCTACTGAGTTGTCTACATGTTTCATGAGATGAGTAGGTATTGTGTGCAAGTTTAACCACAATTTTTTTTGTAGTTTAAGATTTCTGACTGTTGGCACTGAGAGTAGGTAGATATTACACTATACCTTGTTGTTCTAAGAGGGAACTTTTCTTATCACATAAACATAAAATACGAGATGTTATTTCTCCGAAACTGTTCACCTCTGGAAGATATT
Source organism: Alsophila aescularia (assembly GCA_946251855.1). Taxonomy (NCBI): domain Eukaryota; kingdom Metazoa; phylum Arthropoda; class Insecta; order Lepidoptera; family Geometridae; genus Alsophila; species Alsophila aescularia. The sequence goes on along the minus strand of OX276378.1, from coordinate 9,266,853 downwards.
TTCAAGCTTCTGAACTGGAACGGATATGTTATTAACATCAATGGCGAATGCATCACTCACTTTTTTTTTTTTATAGGGAGGTCCCTAAAAAAAAAAGTGAGTGATGCATTCGCCATTGATGTTAATAACATATCCGTTCCAGTTCAGAAGCTTGAAAATATCTTCCAGAGGTGAACAGTTTCGGAGAAATAACATCTCGTATTTTATGTTTATGTGATAAGAAAAGTTCCCTCTTAGAACAACAAGGTATAGTGTAATATCTACCTACTCTCAGTGCCAACAGTCAGAAATCTTAAACTACAAAAAAAATTGTGGTTAAACTTGCACACAATACCTACTCATCTCATGAAACATGTAGACAACTCAGTAGGCTTGGTAAAAAAGACTACACGTGTATGTACTTTATGCAAACATTTATTTTTGCAATATCAGAATTAATTAAATTATTTTATCTTTATTAAGGTAAATAAGTTTTAACAATTCTGGTATACCTACTTATCCCGTTCTAAATAATAAAATCACATTACTACCTACTACTATTAACTACCTCTTTATAACTTAGAAGACTAGGTAGGTATAATATTTATAACTTGCAAGCGTGCTACTCCTTCGGCCACATCGTCGCTTTCCACCAGGTGAGGTCAAACAATTGCCTAAACTATAGGTATTAAAAAAAATGAAACGCGGGAAGCCTGGCAGATGTGAAACATCGAATATCGCCGAACTGGGGCGGAAAAAGCCGACTAGCCACGAGCGGCACGTCACCGCGCCGCGTGGCGATTAATCGCTACGCCAAGAGTCTGTTTTATTCCCTTCTCCCGTACCGTGCACACAAATATGTTACACATCACAAAGGTTTTTATCAGCATCAATTTGATATACAATATCTTTCTAAAGCACCTTACAGTATGAATACTGTTATATTTAGTCTGACTGAGTACTCACTAATCCAGACTAGGTACACGAGAGTAACGTACCTAGTGACATTCGGTCAAGTCGTAAGTGTCATAAACTCATATGTTACACATAATACATTTAGTCAAACCAAAACAACATGAGTGTTGACCGCATCAATAACTAAATCTCACAAATATACCCTCTTTATAACCCATTTGTTTACATGTTTCAAACAAATGTTACGCAGTACAACGAACTAAAACGATCCTAAAAGCGGCATCATTTCAGCAGAGTACTTAACAGTAACTGGATATAAAATGGTTAGATAGAACAAACATAAAAGCTACTCGACAGACGAAGGTCGAGGGATGACAATATGCAGTATCACGTGACAGCGGTTGCAATATACTCGTACTTAAAATTCAACTTCACCGCCCGCCGACGCTATACTCCCACGTAGAAACCTCAATAAAACTCATATTTCGCTTGCAGAAGTGTTAAAATATTTCCTTTTGTAAACTAGCATTAAGCTAACTTTAGGGTACGGTGCCAGGCGAAGGGGACCCGTCGACGGATCTCAACTATTGCGATAATATGGATTTGTAGGTACTAGTAAAGTCACAAATGTGACCCTTTCTGTTTAATTAATCTGATGAGGTTAATCTGGCTTTGAAAGGATATCCTGTTTTACTACCTGCCTGACTGTGGAAGGATAGGTACCTACGTACTTATAAAGAGGATCTAGGAATGGATGAACAGAAAAGTTGCCTCCGTAAATTACCTAATGGTTTGCATATGGATGGGATGATTAGAATGGAACTGTTTTAGTCTTTATTAAGTAAAAACTAACTACTAAGAATTTCGGTAGGAAGACAAAATCGAGGCGTAAATGCTTTGTTAAGGCCTAATGCTGAGTTAAGGCCCATTCATCACCACTTTAATTATCTACTTTTACCTTTTCTTTGTTTTCCTTTTCTATTGTTCCTACTTAATTTTTCTAAATATTTGTATCTTTTATTTTTGTGTGTGTTGAATAAATGTATTTTCTTTCTTTCTTTCGAAAGAAAGAAAGAAAGTCGTGGAGCTTTACTGAAAATTCCTAGGGAATTTCGGAGAGAACACGAAATGGCACGTTATATTTTGCTTTTAATCATTTGCCTATACTCGTGCACGTTAACAAACATTTAATGGTTAATATTCCACCATTATTAAACATTAACACTCGAAGAAACAAAATTTTGAGAAAATAATTCAAAGAAATAAATTTCTTCCCATTCGTGCCATTTCGTGTTCTCTCCGAAATTCCCTAGGAATTTTCAGTAAAGCTCCACCACTTTATCAAGTCGTAACTTTGACTGTGATTTGACTAGTTATTTGACTAGTCTTTTGACTACCTAACTGACTGGGACTAGATATTTTGACTATTTGGTGGAACAAAATACAACTTGTAAAATATCTTTACTTAACTCTGGCTAAATTCACTAGTCATGCGGAGCCAATCAAAATAGGAATAATATATATATATATATTATTATTCCTATTTTGATTGGCTTTTATATATATATATATATATATATATTTATACTACAAAATATAACTAGCTAACTAGGTACTACATGAAACAGTTGGACAACCTACATGACATTACAGGCTTAGGTAGTTTAATGAAACTGAATACCTACACAGTCACTTTT